>CP125974.1:249228941-250478941 GCA_030063025.1 Avena longiglumis
CCTTTGGATTAAAGTGACTGTGCACGGCCCAGATCTAATTGTACCGCTTCACTTAAGTCATCTATCATATGTGTTGGATCTAGATCTAACGGCCCAAAACTAACAGACCAAAAACGAGCGGCGCTATGACGGTGGCTGGCGGCGGCGCGCTCGGGCGGTGATGCTGCCGGTGATACAGGAAGTGAGGAAGGCAGTGGAGCATCTCACATAGTTCGCGTGATATCGTTGATGCTCGAGGTGGTCTTTGTAGGGGCAGGGGCGCATGAGGTTGGCGTAGATTGTTCGCCGGAGTTCCTTCTGGCGACGGGCGCTTCTTTTCGTCGTCGTTGGCAAGGGTACAGATCATGCCAAGGCAAGATAAGAAGTGTGTCAGATGCGCAAGCCGATGCTAGTCACGCGAGTGTCAACGAGGGGAAGTGGGGCAGTCGGAAATTACCACGGGAGGTCGTCGGAGTTGAAGCCGAAGACGGTGGCGCTCAGTTGACTACGTCGCCGACGCTCTGGGGCATGCGCGGGCTAGCTAGTGGTACTGGGAGGTGCGCAAGGTGAAGTGGAATGTGCTCGTGTGAACTAGGAGCAGAGGGGTGGTCGGGGTTGGCCGTAATTGGTGCTGCAGCTCGTCGGAGCAGCGGGGTCGCGGCGAGGAATTCTTGCAGCCTGGGGGCGCTCAAGGCTTGGGGTTTGGGGGGAATGGAGAGGGGGCAGAGAGGGTTAAGTAGCGAGGATGAGCGGGGCAATTACGCCGGAAATCAAGTGAAATCAATCGGATTTGATTCGGGGAGGAAATGGCAGAGAGGAGCAGGTCCTCCGGCGCGGGATTGAAGACGAGTTGACGTGGCAGTGGGTCTGGGGCGTCAGAGAGAGAGGGGGTACACGTGCGGGTGAGAAACAGAGAGGAGAAGGGGGTTTCCCGGGTGGGCTAGTTGGGCTGCTAGATGGGCCGCAGGTTGGGTTGGGTTAGATAGCCAGTTAGTTTTGTTTTTTTCTCTATTTCTCTTTTTATTTTTCTGATTTGATTTTCTGTTTTGAATTTAAATGTCCATTTAATTCTGTTTCAATTTGAATTTTTTCCAAATTTTTGTATTGTGTTTCTTGAGTCCTGGTATGTGTAAAACATCTATTCATACTCAAATTCATTTTGGGTTTGAAATAAAGTTTAAAACCATGCCCTTAGTCAAATATTTTTAATAGGCATACAAGTGGATCTAAATTTGAATTTGTTTTGGAAAATCCTTTTGTGCCTTGCATTCATTTTCAAAACAGTGCTGAGCAAACTAAGCATAGATATATAATAAGATATAAACCTCCCCTCACTTGAATAAGTATAAGGCATAAATTTGGTTTCTTTTGTTTGAATTCTATTTGGGAAAGATCAAATGCTCATGAATGCACGAATGATATGCAAGCTTTTTAAATCGTGATTTTTGGGATGTTACAAATCTAACCCCCTTAAGGTGAATCTCGCCCTCGAGATTCGGATTGGCTATCAAATAGGTGAGGGTGGTCTTTCCGAAGATCATCTTCTCTTTCCCATGTTGCTTCTTCCTCGTAATGATGGTTCCACTGAACCTTGCAGAATTTGATAGTCTTTGTCCGAATAACTCTTTCAACAGTCTCAAGAATCTTGATAGGTTTTTCCTCATAAGTGAGATCACTTTCCAATTGGACCTCCTCCAAAGGTATAGTATCCTTCAAAGAATTCTCCTCCATCTCCGGATGGTATTTCTTTAGCTGACTCACATGAAACACATTGTGAATGGCAGACAATGATTCAGGCAATTCAATCTCATATGCTACTTGTCCTTTACGGATCAGAATCTTGAATGGTCCAACATATCTTCGGGCCAATTTTCCTTTGACTCCAAATCTCTTCACTCCACGAAGTGGTGATACTCTAAGATATGCTCTATCACCCACCTCATAGGTAACTTCCCTACGCTTTGGATCTGCGTAGCTCTTTTGTCGGGACTGTGCTATCTTCAAACTGTCCTTTACTAACTTGACTTTCTCTTCAGCTTCCGTGATTAGTTCTGGCCCGAACAAGTTTCTTTCTCCAACACCATTCCATAACAATGGTGTAGTACACTTTCTCCCATAGAGAAATTCAAACGGTGCCATCTCAATACTGGCTTGATAGCTGTTGTTGTAAGAGAATTCTGCGTAGGGCAGACTTTCATCCCAACTAGCACCATAATCTAGGGCACATGCCCTCAATATATCCTCTAGAATCTAGTTGGTCCTTTCTGTCTATCCATCAGTCTGGGGATGAAAATGGGAAGTGAACTGAGTTCCCCTATCAAACACAATACTCTTGGGTACTCCATGTAGACACACAATCCTATTCATATAGATCTTGGGCAACTTAGCACTTGTAGAGGTTGTCTTCACGGGTATGAAATGAGCCACTTTAGTTAGAAGATCCACTACTACCCAAATAGAATCATATCCTGATCTGGTCCTTGGTAATCCCGTGATGAAATCCATGCCAATCTTGTCCCACTTCCAATCAGGAATAGGTAATGGGTGTAACAATCCTGCTGGTTTCTGATGTTCCGCTTTCCCTCTACTACATACATCACACAAAGTAATATGTTCGGCGATGTCCTTCTTGAGATTATTCCACCAAAATCTTTCCTTCACATCCATGTACATTTTGGTGTTACCCGGATGAATGGAATATAGTGAGTTGTGTGCTTCCTGTAAAATCATTTTCCGAAGCTCCGGATCTTGCGGAATGCAGATATGTTTTCCATACCATAAAGTAAAATGTTCATCTTCATGGAATCCTTTGGATTTTCCCATACCAATTTTTCCTTAATCTCTTCAATTTCCTTGTCCATCTTTTGGGCTTCCTTGATTTTGTCCAACAAGGTGGGTTGAACATCCAATGACATGATATGTCCTTCAAGCACAATCTCCAATATGAGATCTTTGGATTGGGCACACAGATCATCTAGAAATTCTCCCTTAGTAAGGCCATTCACATAAACCTTACGGCTTAATGCGCCTGCTACAACATTTCCTTTACCGGGGTGGTATTACAAACTCAAGTCATAGTCCTTGATGAGTTCTATCCATCTTCTTTGTCTCATGTTGATCTCTTTCTGAGTGAAGATATACTTCGAGCTTTTGTGATCTGTGAACACTTCACATCGCTTTCCCAAAAGATAATGTCTCCATGTTTTGAGTGAATGGACAACTGAGGCTAATTCTAAATCATCAGTAGGATAATTCACTTCATGAGTTTTGAGTTGTCTCGAGGCATACGCCACAACTTTCCCTTCTTTCATCAGAACTGCACCCAATCCTTGGTGAGATGCATCACAATAAACATGTAAATCCTTCTCCAAATCTGGCGGACATAAGACTGGTGCTGTCACTAGTCTCTTCTTCAACTCTTGGAAACTGAGTTCACATCCCTCAGTCCAATCAAATTTCTTTTCTTTCTTTAGTAACTCCGTCATTGGATTAGCTACCTTGGAGAAATTATCAATGAATCTTCTATAATATCCTGCCAAACCAAGGAAACTACGAACTTCTTTAACTGACTTAGCAGATTCCCATTCAGTTACAGCTACCACTTTTGCAGGATCAATGGCTACACCATCTCCTAACACAATGTGTCCAAGAAATCCAACCTCATTCAACCAGAATTCACTCTTGCTGAATTTGGCATACAGTTTATGCTCTCTAAGTTTCTCAAGTATCAAACGCAAATGTCCTTCATGCTCTTCATTTCTCTTGGAGTAGATCAAAATGTCATCAATGAAAACGACAACAAATTTTTCAAGAAATTCCATTAACACCTTGTTCATCATATTCATAAAGTAGGCTGGTGCATTGGTCAAACCAAATGGCATCACGGTGTATTCATACAATTCATACGTAGTGGTGAAAGCAATCTTAGGTATGTCTTGTTCCCCTATTTTAAGCTGAAAATAGCCTGACCGGAGATCAATCTTTGAGAACACATGGGCTCCTTCTAACTGATCAAACAAGTCATTGATTCTGGGCAAAGGATATTTGTTCTTGATAGTCACCTAGTTGAGTGAACTATAATCTATGCATAAACTTTTACTTCTATCTTTCTTTTCAAAAAACAAGACTGGTGCTCCCCAAGATGAAGAACTTGGTTGAATAAATCCTTTCTGCAACTGTTCTCCAAGTTGTTTCTTGAGTTCCTTCAACTTATCAACTGACATCTTGTAAGGTCTCTTTGCTATTGGTCCAGATCCAACAAGTCAATCAGAAACTCCACATCTCTATCTGGTGGCATTCTAGGCAATTCCTACGGAAACACATCCGGATATTTTCTGACAATTAGCAGACTGTCTATGCTAACCCCCTTAAGATAATTTAGCTTACTCCCTTTTGATTCAAAGTTAGACTTGAATCTAATCCATTTCTTATTCAGGGTTGTGAGTGCGATAGTACGGTTGGCACAATCTAGTACTCCTTCATACTTGGTCATCCAATACATTCCCAAAATTACATCCAATCCTTGGGAATCTAAGATTATCATACTAACTGGAAACTTATGCTTTCCAAATTCTATCACTAGATCACGACATCCAAGACTTACTATCATATCCCCAGCGGAGAACTTACTTTTATAGGACACCCAATATTTTCAGTTGGAAATCCATTTCTATCAACAAATTATCTTGATATGAATGAATGCGATGCACTAGTATAAAAAAGAACAAGTTCTGGGATAGAATTGAGTTTGAACTTGCCAGCCACAACATCAGATTCCTCATAGATCTCTTCCACATTGATGTGGTTCACTTGTACCTTCTGGAAAGGGTTGGGCTTGGTGGTTCCTTCAACCTTATTCTCAGGGCACTCATTAGCATAGTGCCCCATATTCTTACACTTGAAGCATTCAACCTGACTGATATCTCTCTTTGCAGGATGACTTCCATTACTGTCATTATCATGACTACGGTGATGCTTGTTGTCATGATGGCGGTTGTGGCTGTGGTGGTTGTTGTACTTTCCATGTTTGTGGGATCCAAAACTCCCACTGTCATCATGATGGGAATGCTTGTGAGACGATCCTAAGTTGTGCTTATCAAAGTTGTGTTTTCTCTTCCCGCTCTCTACCTGTTTCATCTTGTTCTCCGAGATGGTAGCCTTGTCACAAAGTGATTGGTAGGTTGGGACGTAGGCAACAGACAGCTGCAGATTCAGTTCATCATTCAGTCCGTCGAGGAATTTCTCCTTCCTCTTGGCATCAGTATCTACTTCATCCGGTGCATAACGCGCCAGATTGTTGAATTCCTCAATATACTCAGCCACGCTGCGGTGACGCTGTTTCAGGTTGGGGAACTCCCTTCTTCTTCAAATTCATCACTCTGGATGAGATGTGAGTTGTATGGAATCCATCCTCAAAGATAGCCCAAGTCACATCCTCAATGGGAGTGGTGATCTGAAAGTTATCCCACCAGGTTGCTGCTGGAACTTCCAACAGATGTGTTGCAAACCTGACCTTCTCTTTGTCGGTGCAGCCGATAGTCACTAAATCCTTGTTCACTGAATGTAGCCAATCATTGGACACCATTGTATCAGTGGTTCCTGAGAACTTTGCAGGCCTCAGTCTTAGAAATCTGGTGAGCATGTCAAATACTGGCGGATTATTCTAGTTGTTGTTGTTGTTGTTGTTGTTGTTATTGTTATTGTTATTGTTATTCTTATTCTGGTTCAGCATGAAAGTGGTCATCATCTGCATCAGTTGTTCCTGTGCTGTCATCAACTGCTGCATCTCGGGAGTGACATTGTTGTTTTTTGGGTTCGGGTTGGCACGTCAAGGAGGCATCTGTGGTTTTCATAAGGATAAGAATGAGATACCCATAGTCTACCAATAGATGCTTAACATTCACAATACATCACATAGACAATCACAATAACCAAGCATCAAAATAACATAGAGTTTGAATGACATAAACAACAAGTTTTGGAAAAAGAAAACACACCATAGCAAGCCATCCACATGTTGCATGGTCATTGCGACTCAATAATCAAAGTACGGTAGATGAAAGATAAACGAGTAGTCTACACTACTCCTCCGCATTAATCTCCACATCAACAAGGGTAAGACCTGCATTCTCCATAGCGGTCTTGTACTCATCAACACTAGTAGTCAAGGCCTCTATATTGGCCCTAAGATCCCTCTTCTGTGAGCGAAGCCTCTCGATCACTCCCTGCTGATGCTCAAGCTCGAAGTCCTTGGCCTCTAGCTCTTCCTTCATCTCCCAGATCTTCTTATTCCTGTCTTGGACTCTTTTCTCATGGCTCTTGAACTTCTTTTCCTGGCTTTCAAACTTGGCCTCCATTTCCTTGACTATCTCGTCTTGCTCTGCGAAGAGCTTGTCCTTCTCACGAAGCTGAACCTGGAGCTCGTCATTGCTAAGCATGACGTTGGTCCTATCAGTATCTAGGTGTCTAATAAGACCCTCTAGGTCCTGGAGGTATAGACGAATCGGCTCCATCGTCTCTCTAGCAGCATCCTCGTACTCTATAGCTTCACCTTCCTCGTTGCGTCTCCCAAAGGGGTGAAAGTAAAGACCTCTAAGCTCGGTGGAGTGTCTCCCTACCAGGCGCCCAAGTAATTCTTGCATGACTACATCTAAGCCTTTCTCCTTGTCGTCATGCATCATCTTGAAAGTTATAGTCTCTGTGGTTGGCTCTGTCTGGCGTCCCGGCTGAGTGACTCTGAAGCCCCAAAGGTCTTTCCTCTCAAACTTGGTGAGTGGAAGTGTCATGATTGCTAGGAAGTGGGAGGTTGAGCACACTAGTGAGCTCAATGAGACGAGTACCAAAATGAGTTCCCTTGAAAACTCCTCGGGCGTGCTGATAACAATGTTAGGCATCTATTTTTATAAGATAGAAAAAGTTAGAATCAACATCAATATAGAAAAAATAACAAGCACATCTTTTCGCAACAAACACACAAGTCATGGCATACACAAATCCATTACAAACATCAAAGGTTCAACATAACTTAGACAAATTTTTTGAAGTAAAAACGATAGGTGTGGTGGTCCAACTAACGTAGTACGTTACAACTATCACTCACTAGACAAAATATCTATCAAGGCATCCTTAGTAGCCATCTGTCTATCTTGTTCACAAGACTCCCATATTAAATCTATGATGTCTCCCCTTAGTTGTTGGTTGGTATTCTCCAACTCGTGGGTATGCTTCTTGTATTCTCTAAGGTCATTTTGGATGTTGAGAATTCTGCACTTCAGTCTATAAGAAAGCTCCTTGATAGCATTCCAAGCTGCATTTCTTGCAGAGTCAAAGAATGTTGTGTGCATTTCCGAGTTGGTGACCATGCAGAATCCTGACTCCTTGTGGTTGTCTTCCTTGTTTTTGTACAAGTGAAGTTGCACCCACCAATACTCTTCTCCCTCATCCATCACAGTGAATCCTTTGTACACAACTGCACCATGTATCCCCATAGTAACCATAAGGTTCTTGAGTGGTCCCTTACTCACGGCTTCGTCGATGGATTTCACCTATAAATAGAGATGAGAAAGAAGATTAGAAAAGTTTACGGGAAAAAAATCACAAGTTTGGAATTTTCAAAGTGTTGAAAATATTTCCTTAGTGGTTTCTAATCCAATCCTAGGGTCATAATCCTACAGGCAAAACAGTGCTCTGATACCATCTGTAAGACCCCACCTTTATAAAGGTAAAGGTCCTTGTGATTGCAATGCTAGTCCATGGATCAATTGCTAGCATCCACAGTTTAAGATGAAGTAAATAGAAACAAAGGTCATTATTACATCGTCATTCCACAGATAACATAGTCTTTTACAACTCCATAGCCATAGGCTAGTACAAGAGTTTAACTTAAAAATATAAATAAAAGTCTTCATCTTCATGTGCCACAGGAAAGCATGTTGAGTGTAGACTCATGACCCTAATCCTCATCAGAGTAACCTGCAACATCACAAGTTACAGCCACAGTGGGTCAATACATTGGAATAGTATTGGCAAGTGATACCTTAGTAGAATATTAGTATCTAGCTACTACATGAATTTGGCTAAGTGTAGCTTAGGCTTTCTTTGCTCAAAATAGGTTTTACCTATCAGTTGAAAACACTAAGTTTTTGTTTGGCAAAAACTCCCAAGGAACCACCAATAGACATTGGTGAACCTTCACCCTTGTTCAACCAAAAATTTTAACTTAGAAATTGGGATGAGGAGATTCTTGATAGCTTCCATGTCTTAATGCTCAAATTGTCCTTTTCCGGGGGCACGACTAAGTACTTAGTTTCTTCCTTCTGCAGAGGTGGTGCACTTTCCCCACAAGACTTGATTTTCATCAAGACAGGACCTTTCAGAAGCCTTCCCTTAGACCAAAATGGACGCGCTCCA
This sequence comes from Avena longiglumis, assembly GCA_030063025.1. Taxonomy (NCBI): domain Eukaryota; kingdom Viridiplantae; phylum Streptophyta; class Magnoliopsida; order Poales; family Poaceae; genus Avena; species Avena longiglumis. The sequence goes on from CP125974.1 coordinate 249,237,330, forward strand.
AACCTATCATCCCCTACCACCAACTGTCCATTTGGATAAGTTATTGCAACTTATATGATCCATGCAGAGCCCATAATGCCATGTGGCTGCACTAGAAGCTAATTAAAATTTGGCATCTCAAATCCCTTGGTTCCTAGGTGACAATCCACAAGTGAGATACACAAGTTAGACCATTGGAAAATGGGCCCTAGTAACCACTCAACCAAAATCCACCAAGCAATTACAATTCCACCCAGGTGTTTCATTCACTTAGTTGTTTTATTGAGAAAAACATAAGTCCGGTACTTAGAAATATTTTCCATAGCATGTGTATATAAACCACCCTTGGTTGCTATTAGCTAGACTAAGCATGGCAATTTCAAGTATCTTAACTTAGAGAAAATTCTAACAATTCTACAACTACTAGGATTTCCCAAGCATAGCATATAGATACTTAGCAAAAATTATCATGCAAGTCCTATACAAAATATTTCTAATGCATAGTCAAAATATTGGGACAAAAGTATGAAGCACCACTTGCCTTGGTAGTTGGGGGAGTAACAACAATTCTCACAGTCAAAATCACCACTAGCACCAAAATCTACACATAAAATGATAGCACCAAAATCACATATCAAATAAACAAGCAAAAATGTATGAATGCATGAAAATGCCATGTGATGATTTTTCTAAACCCAACAAGACAAGTAAAATAGTACTGATCAATAAACAAAACATTTATACATCAAATGAACTTTATTTGATCTTCAAAACATTTTCCCATTATTTTTTATACACAAAATAAGCCTACAAAAGTCTCTGCAAAAAAAACTAATTTTACTGAAGCAATTCATTAAACAAAGTACATGGTTGGATAGAATTATTTTTCCTCATTCCATTGATATGAAATTTCCAAAATTTGGACGTGTGGATCAAAAGTTATTAATTTTTCAAGTTTGAACATCCAATAGAAATGATTCTATTTTTAAATCAAACTACAGGCCACGCATCATGTTCTGATTCGCTGATATCGATTCGCATGGATCGATCGATGAGGGCCGTTGGATTAAAGTGACTGCGCACAGCCCAGATCTAATCGTACCGCTTTACTTAAGTTATCTATCATATGCGTTGGATCTAGATCTAACGGCCCAAAACTAACAGACCAAAAACGAGAGGCGCTGCGACGGTGGCTGGAGGCGGCGCGCTCGGTCGGTGATGCTGTCGGCGATACAGGAAGCGAGGAATGTTGTGGAGCAGCTCACCGAGTTCGCGTGATGTCACTGATGCTCGAGGTGTCCTTTGCAGGGGCAGTGGCGCACGAGGTTGGCGTAGATTGTTCGCGGGAGTTCCTTCTGGTGACAGGCGCTTTTGTTCATCGTCGTTGGCAAGGGTACAAATCATGCCAAGGCAAGAGAAGTAGTGTGTGAGATGCGCAAGAAGATGCTGGTCACGCGAGTGTCAACGAGGGGAAGAGGGGCAGTCGGAAATTACCACGGGAGGTCATCGGAGTTGAAGCCGAAGATGGTGGCGCTCAATTGACTACGTTGTCGACGCTCTGGGGCACGCGTGGGCGAGCTAGTGGTACTGGCAGGTGCGCAAGGTGAAGTGAGTGTGCTCGTGTGAACTAGGAGCAGAGGGGTGGTCGGGGTTGGCCGGAATTGGAGCTGCAGCTCGTCAGAGCAGCCGGGTCGCGGTGAAGAATTCTTGCAGCCTAGGGGCGCTCAGGGCTTGGGGTTTGGGGGAAATGGTGAGGGGGCAGAGGAGGTTTAAGTAGCGAGGATGAGTGTGGCAATTACACCGGAAATCAAGTGCAGTCAATCGGATTTGATTCGGGGAGGAAACGGCATAGAGGAGAAGGTCCTCCGGCGCGGGATTGAAGACAAGTTGACGTGGCAGTGGGTCTGGGGCATCAGTGAGAGATGGGGTACACGCGCGGGTGAGAAACATAGAGGGGAAGGGGTTTCCCATGTGGGCTAGGTGGGCTGCTAGATGGGCTGCGGGTTGGGTTGAGTTAGATAGCCAGTTAGTTTTATTTTTTTCTCTATTTCTCTTTTTCTTTTTCTGATTTGATTTTATGGTTTGAATTTAAATGTCCATTTCAATTCTGTTTCAATTTGAATTTTCTCCAGATTTTTGTATTATGCTTATTGTGTCCTGGGGTGTGTAAAACATCTATTCATCCTAGAATTCATTTTGGGTTTGAAAAAAGGTTTAAAACCATGCCCTTTGTGAAATATTTTAATAGGCATACAAGTGGATCTAAATTTGAATTTGTTTTGAAAAATCCTTGTGTGCCTTGTATTCATTTTCAAAACAGTGTTGAGAAAACTAAGGATAGATAGATAATAAGATATCAACCTTGCCTCACTTGAATAAGTATAAGGCATAAATTTGGTTTCTTATGTTTGAATTCTATTTGGAAAAGATCAAATGCTCATGAATGCATGAATGATTTGGAAGCTTTTTAAATCATGATTTTTGGGATGTTACAATCACTTTACACCACTAGATAAATAGATAAGAAGATTCCTGATGACACAAGAAAAAATAAACTTCATTATCAAACTTCAATTATTTGGCACAACCATATGCTTGCCAACATAAAGGGTCTGTAGGATGGACCGAGATACATTTAGCAACACTACTTTAAATGTTCTCCTTAATGTTCGAGAAAGAATACATCAAGTAAAGGTTGGACTATGGATACAAAAGAAACCATAAGAACAAGTCCTATAATAAATCATAGAAGATGCCTCATGTGGAGTGGTTGATATTGATGAAATAAGAGAATACGACAAGAGGTTTTTCCGACTAAGTGTTTCAACCATTACATCAATCTTGCCAGATTACAAAGAGACATATGTCAAAACCTTGAGGAACACCAACCATCATATCTGCTTGAGACTCAGATTTGGTTAGGCAAAATGATATTTCAGACTTAGCATGTCCGAATAGAAAGTGTGCAACATTTACTGCAAAGGTATAGTTACTAGATTCTCAATTTATGGATTATAGTGTTAGGCTCCACAATATGAGCTAGATTGGTAGACCCATGTATTTAGCAACTTGTCAAAGGAGAACGACACAGACATAAAATACTTGCAATGAAGCACACATATGTCCTTAAGGAAAATGAGAAACTCTTCTCGAATCCATGACGACATCTTTCAACAATTTCACGTGAATCAGAGAAGTTCACTCCAAAATTAATGCATGAAGAAAGTTCTCGAAAGTTTCCAACATTAATGCCCAATGTTTCATATGAATCCAATCTAACATGGAGAAGATAAGGATATTGTCGATTGGCTCAACAACAAACTTATCGAGACACTCCAAGAAGATGGACTCATATGTTCTTGACAATACAAAAATACTGGTCAAACCAAAGGACACGAAAATGTGTTCAAGTGAAATCTCACGAGAAGAAACATTATCAAGATAGTCCTTGGGATTGAGTTTGATTTGACGATTTCCCAAATCAAATCAAAGGTGGGGGAGATAACATATCCACAAAGGAAAGAATATCTTTCTTCAGCTCGAACAAAACTAGATATTCCGTTGAAGATAAACTAGGTTGAATAGAACATTTGTCTTACAACTCTCCAAGTTGTTGTTAAGCTCAACCAACTAGTTCAGGGGTATCCGGTATGGATCCTTGGAGAAAAGATCAGTTCAGAGAACTTGACATTACAGTCATGTGGCAATAAAGCGATACTTCTAGTATACATCTATAATATCACGAACCACCGATATGACAATTAGTTTGAGAGGAAACTTGCTTTACAAGGAAAGAGAACATATTCTTAGAGCTTCGGCACCAGCCTAACTCTTTTACCAAAGAGGTGTACCAGAATAGCGGACTTGGTAGTATAGTCAAACTTCTCTTAGTGATAGGGTTAACCGACCACGCTAAGAATGACACAAATGTCCTTGGAGATTAAAAAATAATATTTGCTAAGAATTCTCGAATGGCCACATTATTACGCACACGCAACTTTCACAAGCACGGAAGCTCATAGGAAGGGTGGGTAAAGATGTGTCAAAGAATCACTTCATTAAAAAGGTTATGAAACTCAGCATGACCTCCTGGTATGGAAGAGTGGGATACTTTAAGATAGAACAGGTGGGATACACTCAATGCCTCTTAAACTGCGGATTACAACCGTTTGAACTGGTTCTAGATATGACGAGGTACTGAAGTTTATTTATCCTGACATCCCAAAGTGGTTTGTCTTGACGGACCACGAGAGTATTTTGCATCGGAAGACACCAATGCATATTTACTACTTGGCTACCAACTGGTAGACAAAGGTCGGAAGACAACAAGGAAAAAAGAACATGCTCAGGATGGAATCCCGAGATGTGGATGCATAAATTAACAATCTTCCAAAACCAATGCAGAAGACGTAAGTTGAGACAGAGTCACGAATATATATGCAAGACTCACGAGGAGTACTCTTGTCGTGATCTATTTGATTAAAGAACATCTGCCATAGATAGTGGTAGGGGAAGTCCTTAGTTGTCACGATTCAATGGCGACAAAGACCACAAGCTTGAAGGCAAGAGTTGTAATACAAACCAAACTAAAGTAGTGTATGAACACTAACGACAGGGGTCAAAGGATTGGATCTTGGGTTAAAGATTAGCTTCATGTACAAGATTCACAATACTAGAATCTAGAACAATCCGTGTGAAAGGAATATGCCCGAGAGGCAATAATAAAGTGGTTATTATCATATTCCTTATTTATGATAAATGTTTATTTTGCATTCTATAATTGTATTAATACGGAAACGTTAATACATGTGTGTTTAATAAACAAAAAAAGGAAGTTCCTAGTTATGCCTCTCTTATAAACTAGCTCGTTGATTAACAAGATGATCAAAGGTTTCTTAATCATGGACATTGGATGTTCTTAATAACAAGGTCATAACATTAGCGTAATGGTGTGATGAACATTCATCCGAAGTATAGAATTACGATCAAGGTCATTGTGTTTATATTGCTATAACATCATACGAAGTAATCTTAGACCTTAGACCATGAGATCATGTCAATCACTAACACCGGAAGAGTATCTTGATAACATCAAACGTCACACCGTAACAGGGTGACTATAAAGATGGGTTTAGTGCTACGTATGTGTTATGTTGAGGCTCATAGATCAAGAGTGGAATTTTTCATTTCCGATGATGGATAGATATACTCTGGGCCCTCTCGGTGATATCACATTGATTAGCTTGCAAGCAAGTGATTTGATCACTAGAATGTTGTATCACGGGAACAAGAAAAGAGTACATGTCGGTAACGATATCAAACTAGGTATGGAGATACCGATGATCGAATCTCGGACATGTAATATATCGCGAGACAAAGGGATTGAGTTACATGCGTATAAGGTTCACACGATCACAGAAGTCATCGTTGAATATGTGGGAGTCAGTACGGATCTCCAGGTCCCGCTACTGATTATTGATCGGAGAGGGGTCTCGATCATGTCTACATTATTCGCGAACCGTAGGGTGACACACTTGAGGGATACCGACACCATTCGGAGCAAATGATATGCCAGAGAAAGAAAATAAAGCGCAGGAATTTATTTCACTAGACACCGGAATTGTTTCGGTTCAAATTGCTGAAACTGGTTGTGCATGTGAGCAAGGGGTTTTATGTGAATTTTTTTAATTAAAGTAATTACTAAAATTCTGAATAAAATAAATAAAAGAGTTTTATTAAATTAGAGCTTGCATTAATTTTGGTGGAAAATTAATGCATGTGAGTGGAATTGTGAGTGGAGGTGTTTTTATGTGAGTGGAGCATCCACCACATGAATGAGTGAGAGGTGGGGGCACCCTCCATGGACGGCGGACATGCCCCCTTGGGATGCCCCCCTCCCCTATAAAAGGACCCCCTCCTCTCACTTGTCACTCACACCTCCTCGCGAAGGATCTCTCTCCCTCCTTTAGAATTTCCCCATGGTCTCGGATCAGCGAGATACATGCTCCCGGTGGCTTATTCAGGAAGTATTTGTTGCTTCCGCTGCTTCGCTGGAGCGAGGGCGCGGAGGTTTTCGGGGTACTCGTAGGTGTGTGCAATCACGGATGCACCACTGCTTTGCGGTGCTGGACACGATGGTGCTGGACCAGCTAGACCAGATGGACTTCATCATGATCTTGAGATCGGCAAGTGTTTGACTACATCATCAACGAGTACAACCTCGTTAACACTATTCGGTCTTCGAGGGTACATATTCTATGGATGTATATCCACCCATTTCTTGTATCTAGTAGATAGATCTTGGTACATAATTGTTCCCATTGTACGAATTTTTTTGTTTTCTATGTTGCGAACCCTATAGTGGTATCAGAGCCGGATCTATGCGTAGATACTTTGCACGGGTAGTACACATATGAGTATGTGGGTGATGATGATCATTTTATTGCTTCTTAGTTGTACTTTGGAAATTGGTGGCATAGTGGGATGAAGCGTCCCGGACAAACTTTACATGTACTCGGACATGAGACCTGTTCCACGCTTGACATCCAACTAGTTTTGCATAAGTGGCTAGCGGGTGTCTGTATCTCCTACTATAGTCAATATCTAATTTGCAACAAGTTGTCAACAATTTGGTTATCCTCGTTGTGGTTCATGTTCGCACTACTAGGAAAAGGCCCATCAGTGGCGCACCATTTTGGGACTTCTGTGACCCATATGGGATACGCCACTGTTATCTCGCCACTAAAGTGAAGTTCTGTGGCGCATATTGAAATGCGCCATTGAAGTCTGAAAAACTTATGTGGCGCATATTGCCAAAATGCGCCACAGAAGTACAAACCAGATCTCAAACTTTTGTGGCGCATTTGGCCAATATGCGCCACAGAAGTTTTTTTCAAATTTAAAAAAAAACCTGGCCAGATCAGGCCGAGGTGGTGCTCACCGGAGGTGGGGGTCGCCGATGGAGGAGAGAAGTAGTCCCCTGGTGGAGGAGGTGGAGGTTGCCGGTGGAGGAGAGGAGGAGGCCACCGGAGGAGGGGGAGGAGAAGGAGAAGGTCGCCGGAGGAGGAGGAGGAGGAGGAGAAGGTCGCATGAGGAGGATCTCGTCGGGGTGGAGGATGAGGGAGGTGGAAGGAGGAGGAGGAGCTCACCAGGGTGGAGGAGGTAAGAGCTCACCGGAGTGGAGGAGGGAGGAGCTCACCGGGGTGGTGGTGGAGGAGGAGGAGAAGCTCACCGGGGTGGTGCTGGAGGAGGAGAAGTTCACCGGGGTGGTGGAGGAGGAGGAGGATCTTACCGGGGTGGAGGAGGAGGAGGAGAAGGTGAGGAGAATGATAGAAGACGGTGAGAAGTGGGAGGGTGGAAAAGTATAAGAGAGGGAGAAGGGGCGGGATTCAAATTTTGAATTTTGGCCAAGACTTCTGTGGCGCATATGGAAGAAATGCGCCACAGAAGTTTGTCCTCCTTTTTTATTTTTTTGCAGGAAAAAATAATATTTTGGCCATGACTTTTTACTCTTTTTGAATTTTGAAAATCTAAATAATCACTAATCGACCGTAGGTTGTTGCTAGCGGATGCGAAATCTCGTTCTCGTCATTTTGGTATATTATACGTATTTTTCCGACATCGTATGCAAAAGTTACGACCACCGTAACATAAACTTTTTTTGCATAAAAATTCGAAATGCATGTTTGTTAATTTTCCTACAAACTAGACCATATTACCTATCACTATGTGAAAGGATTTTATTTTTTGAAATTTTTTTAATTTTTTATTATTTTTTGCAAGGCTAAAAAGGCGATCCACTTGGGGGGAGGGGGTAGAATCTGTTTTTCCTACTCCAACTTCTATAGCGCATGCCTCTATATGTGCCACAGAAGAGTCATATGCACGACAGAATGTTGGTCAGAGTATAGTCAATGAGATTCTTTGGTAGGGTCCACCCGAGCTTTCTGTGGCGCATATGTCCATATGCGCCACAAAAGTTGGAACTTCTGTGGCGCATGTGGACATATGCGCCATAGAAGTTCCAACTTCTGTGCCGCATTTTTCCTATATGCGCCACAGAAGTGTGAAGACTTCTGTGGAGCATTTGATAAAATGTGCCACTGGACAATGTGGTTCTTGGGTATTGGATACCGAATTGGTTGGTATGAAATTTCATACAGAACGACTCAATTCATGAACTACAATGGCCTAAGTAACTAGCAAGAGAATATGTGCTGATGTTCATCGAAAACAAACAAACTGTTGTTTGTATTTCTCGTTGACATCAAAGCTTGACTTCAAGATTTGTTTTAATAATTGTTATTTAAATCAGGTATTATGAGAATAAAGGTTGTTCAAATAATTACCGTATTCTATATAAGATGGATGATTTACAAATATAGTTGTAGAGATAACATCCATAAACCTAATGCTAAAATGTCGCAAGATAAATGATTGAAAGATCACTTACAAAGTGACATCGCCGTTTAAATTATATTGGAAAGAAAACATGAAGAATCTCCATTTTCATGGATTTTTGGAGTCTTTGATTTGATCAAGTGACACTTTTGAGACTTTCCTCGGGATAATTAAAACTTCGTTCAAAGGCCAAAGAAGAACGAACGACTAAAATTTTGGAATTTATACATATCGATGTATGTAGTCCATTATGTATAGTCGTAAGCGATGGATATCAACTTCATATGCTTTCGCCGGAATTTGAGTGAATATTCACTTAATGAGAAAGAAGTGTGAAATATTTGAAAACGTTCAAAGACTTTCAAGATGTAGTGGAAAATTATTGTTACAAGAAAATAAATGGTTTATGATTTTATCATAAGGGATTTGTTTGAGTTACAAGTGTAACAAGAAAATAAATGAATTATGATTTTATCATAAAGGGATTTATTTGAGTTGCAAGTTTTGCAAAACACCTACATTTACATCTCCTGAAACACCATAGGAGTATGGAGTATTTGAGATATGTAATGAAACCTTGTTTGACATGGTTCGATCAAAGGTGTTATTTATAAAACTGCCATTATGTTTTAAAAGATTAATTCTTTAGAGACTACCGCTTTTATAAAAAGAGCTCCATCTTGATCCGTTGAAATGACACCATATGAGTTATGGTTTGGGGTAAAACCCATGTTGTCCTTTCTTTAATTTTGGTATACGAAGCATAAGTAAGATGTTTACAACCAAAGTCGGATGAGCATATCTTTGTAGGTTATTTCGAATAACAATTGGTTATTCCTCCATAACACCAAGGACAAAAGGGTTTGTCGCTTGAAACGTGAAGTTTCTTGAAAACTAATTTTTTCACAAAAGGTTAAGTGGGAGGACAATAGAACTTTGATAAGGTTAACGAACCATAGCTAAATGTTCTGAGTTGCGCAGTGCCGGAAATCATCCCGGAGGCTTCCATAATGCTCATAGCTTATGTGCCTCAAAGGTTGTGGTCATGGATATCTAAGTTCTTATTGAACCAAGTCGGTCAGATAAACAATCAAATGCTTAGATTTGAGAGTAAATCATTATTGTTTGACAATGATGAAACGACTACATGCAAAGAAGCGATGATGGGACCTGACTCCGCCAAATGGCTTTAAGCCATAAAATCCGTGATAGTTCCATACACGAGAAATCAAGTTTTGAACTTGGAAGACCCTCCCAAAAGGTGTAAAAACCTATCAATCGTATTTGGATCTATTAATAAACAGACATGGATGTTTCACATCTATGAAATAGTCAACATGTCGTAAAGTATTTTATGACAATGTTCAAGGAGTTGACTATGACAAGATTTGATCTTTCATAGCGATATTTAGTCTGGACGGATTAAAGTAGCAACCACTACATATAATTTGGTATATGGTAGATGAATAAACAAAACAAAGTTCTTATAATAGAATGGTTACCTAGGACGTGTACATGGTACGGTCCAAAGGGTTTTGTTAATTCAAAGGATGCTAAAAAGGGCATGCAAACTTCAATGGTTGAAGTAAGCATCGCGGAGTTGGAATCTTCACCATGATGAAAAAGGAGTTTTCATCAAGAGACGATGAAGATTCTTGCATTTGCAAGAAATTAAGTGGGAGCGTTGCGACATATTTCTAATACATTATGTGGAGGACATCTTATCGATTGGGAATGATGTATTGTAGAGGTCCCAATCTTTAATAAGATAGAGCCCCCTGTGTTTACAATGCTAGTCCCTGGATCAATAGCTAGCATCCACAGTATAGATGTAATATCAAGAAACAAAGATCATAATACAACTTTATAACCAGGAATAACATAATTTTATTACATCAATACATAGCTCCTTTGGCTATTTACATTACATTGAAGCGGAATAACTATAAACATGGGGTCCTTCATCTTCAAAGTGCCACAGGCAGATGTTGGTTGTAGACTTTGTAATCCTAATCAAACAATCTTCACAAAAATCAATCAAACCTGCAACATTACAAGTTACAGCCACAAGGGTCAATACATTTGAATTGTATTGGCAAGTTTCACTTCTATGTATAATATGGGTGGATCCTATCAATACATGCATATTTGGCTAAATAGAGTTTTAGGCTTATTTGCACAATGCAATATTTTATCCTATCTTTTCAAAATGGTTTTGGTCCTTTGTCAAATCTCTTTTCCGATAATCCCTTGATCTACTTGGTAGACACTCAAGTGTTCAAGTCCTTGTCAAAATTTCTTGAGCACCTTGGTAACCCCAAGTGCATCAAGTCTTATAATATCTCATGAGCTCCTTGGTAACCCCAAGTGTTCATGTTTTCATCAAAAATCTCTTGAGCACCTTGGTAACCCCAAGTGCAACAAGTTTTATATAATCTCTTTGAATTCCTTGGTAGACACACAAGGGCATCAAGTTTTTATTTTAGAAGTTGGAATGTCGAGATCTCCCATAGTTCAAACTTTAGTTGCTCAGTATTGTCCATAAACGGGGACACGGCTAAGTACTTAGATTTTATTATCTTCTGTAGAAGGAGTACACTTTACCCACATGTCACAATCCCATCCTTATGCCACCAGCGGCCTACTGGATTAGTGCTCACCAAGATGGAGTACTGGCAGACTGAGAATGTGATGAAGTCTTTCCAAAAGGTCCTCCCATACATCATTGCTAGCTTGTCTTCAGCCCCGATGAAGCATTCCAGATCCCCATGTCCGGTAACTAAAGACAATGTATGGGTATTCCTAATGTAGTTGACTAAGCCAGAGCCATAATAGCATGTGGTTGCACACGAAAGCCACAATTGGAGAAGCATGTTCAATCTCTAAGTTTCCTAGGTGGGTTTTCTTTTGGAGCACAACACAAAGAGATCACCATAGACATGGTTACTTTTGTTGCCACCTTCTCCAAAACTTAAAGTATCATCCACCTAGGTGGTTCATTGAGTCCTTGTTTTATTATGTAAAACACAAGTCCTTTTCTCAACTTTGTAAAATCTCAACATGTATCTTTCTTTCCAAATAATCATGGCTAAGCATGTACAACTACAATGTTTTCTCTAAGTAATGTATAGGGTATCCTATTAGTATTTATCATAGCATAAGTATAAAATATTTCCATGCATGTTTTCCAAAATCCACTAAGTACAATGAAAATAGTAGGACTTTTAGATGATAGTGTAACTTGCCTTATTGGTAGGGAATGGTGGTTCACTCCTTGATCTTGCTAGTCTCACACTTTGCTAAATTCACTACAAGTCAATCAAGCAAACACAAAATCAACTAACTTTCCAAACCAAAAGTCAAACAAACAATTTCACACTCACAAAGCAATGGAATCCAAGTCATGCATAAGTATGCAAAGGATGGTTCTATTGCAAGGATGGTCTCCACTAGGTTTCTAAACTTTGTAAGGTCCAAATTGGTCATTTACCAAAATGGCAAAGTCATTAGTTAGAGGGTTTTGCCCAAAAACTATTTTAAAATCCATTCAACATTTTATGTGGTGAAAAATGGTTTTATCCAATCAAAAATCTTTAATTTTCTCACAAAAAGTTTCTAACTCTCAAGACTTGGTGTTTTGGGTCAGTAGCTTTGAATCAAAATATTTTCCCAAAGTTTTTATTCCAAAATCCTTTTTCATAATAAAACCATTATCTTTTACTTAGCTAGAAATAGACTAATTCAATTAATCCATTTTTAAATTACTCTAATTTCATTTTCAAAACCATGGGTTGGTTTCTAGGGTCAGTAAGGTCACTACAAACCATTTTGCAGAAGTTTTAACCCTAAAATCATTTTTAAACATTTTTCCTACTCTAAACAAGCTCACAAAAGAATCTGCAAAATCAAGCAAACTAACAGATAATATTTTCTAAACTAAGGCCATGGCTGGTTAGGTCTTGCTCTCCTGAATCCAACGACATAAAATTTGTAATTTTTGGACGTGTGGATCCAAAGATATAAGGGTTTGAAAATCCTATCTAAATCTGTTTTTAAATCAAAACATGGCCACGCGTCGCTTTCTAATTGGGCGATACCGGTTCGGCCGGATCACGCGCGGTAGCCCTTGTATCTAATTAGATCGTGCGGCACAGAACGCATACCTCTTCGTGGCTAAATGATCTAATCCTGCTCGTTCAAACTAAATCCTACGGTACTAGTTCGCTGGACCAAAAGTGAGCGGCGCCGACGGCGGCTAGCGGTGGCGCACGGCCAGGCGAGGTGCTCGCGGTGGTTCTAGGAAGCAAAGATCGAGGTGGGAATGCTCACCGTGATCGCGAGGACGAGGTGATGCTCGGGGCGTGGTCTATTGGTCGAGGGGCGTCCCGGAACAGCAGGGATTGCTCACCGGAGTTGAAGACAACGTCGGGCGGCTCTTTCCGTGGTCGAAGTTGACGTTGCAGATCATGCGGAGGCAAACAGAGGGTATAGTTAGGTACGCAAGAACAAGGCGAAGACGTTTGCGTGATCGAGAAGACGCGGGGCGGTCAGTGCTTACCGGGGGAGGTCGTCGGAGAGGTTGCAGACGCGGCGGCGTTGTCGGAGCTTGTCAAAGTCGACGCTCCGGGGCGCCCGCGGTTGAATGAAGGGCACGGAGAGATGTGTCTGAGGATGGGGAAGCTACCAAGTTGCTCAGGGAGGCACGGGGTGGTGTGGGGTCGCCGGAATCGGCACCGGACTTTGTCGGAACAGAAGGTGCTCGGGTAGGAAATTGGGGCGGTCTAAGGCGTGCGAGCGCGAGGTGTCAGAGGGGAAAATATAGAGGAGGCATCGGCGTTTCAACCTGCGTGATCAACTCGAGTAACGGTGGTCGCGTTAAGGCGAATTAAGTCTGCGAAATCATCGGCAGGAAACAGCGTTGAGGGGAAAGAACTGGTCGCGCGGGTGATAGAGACGAACAGTGGAAAGAGGGCCTACCGGTCAGTGGGGAAGAAACGAGGGAGAGGGTCCACTGGTCAAACTCAGTGCGGGTCAAAAACGCGGTGTGAATCGTTTTATTTCGGGGAGAGGGGAGCTGGGCTTTAGTGGGCTGTTGGGTTGGGTCTGGTTCAATCCATTTTTTTTATTCTGTAACTTTTCTTTTTCTAATTCTAATTTCTGTTTTGAATTTCAAACAACCAAATAACAATCAAATTGATTCAAACAATCTTCAAATTTCACAACTTTGAACTTGGTTCTTGTTTATCAACATACACCAAGTTCCAAAATAAAATAATAATTTTTATTCTTTTTAGGATCCATTCTTTAATTAAGTAGAATGGGTCTTTAGTTATTTAATAAAATAGGGTTTGATTTAATTAATAAATCTCCATTTCAAAATCCAAATATTTTCAAAACCAAATCAGTAGGTTGTATTTGAAAATAAGGAATGTTTAGAAAGCTTGTTTAAAATAAAATAACATTTTTGTTATATAGGGTCCATTAATAATTAAATAAAATTGGACCTTGGTTATTAATTCAAATAGGATTTGACTTATTTCAAAGCTTTTATTTAAATCCAAATCTTTTCCAAAACCCAATCAGTAGGCTTTTATTTGAGAATATAAGATACTTGGAAAAACTTAATTTTAAACAAATAAGCAAGTCTCTGATGGTTTATTAATAATAAAACCTTTATTAATAAAACTTGGATATTAAATCCTTTATTGTTTTATTTTGAATAATCCTTTATTTATTTTAATCAAAATGTTTTTATTTCCAAATGTTTGGTCAAGTTTTAATTTGGCTCTGAAAATCAAACAAAGTTTTATTTTATTCATTTATTTTCACATTACAAGATTTGAAAAATCTTGGGATGTGACATGTATATTTTATTGACAAAGGTTAAGAATTTCACTTTGATGAAAGACTTGGGCAAAACCCGAATATTTAGCATGAATGTTTATAGTGGATATGGTTGTGCCAAACGTACATATATGAGATATTGAAGGATTTCAATATAGAAACGACAAGAAATGGTTCTTGTTGCATGGAAAGTTATTGAATCAAGATTCAAGTGTATCGACACTTGATAAGTGAAACAAGATTCAAGTTCTTTGACACTTGACGAGTGAAATCACAAGGATGTTTTGATCAATCATACCATGATATGTACACATCCAGATATGTCCTATGCTCTGAGTGTTATGAGCATATACCAGAATGAATCATAAAATGATCATTGGACGATAGTGAGGATATTCTTATGATCTTTTGGAATAACTAAGAATATATTTGTGTAGAAGTGATAAACAATTACAAATAGTTCATTGCAAAGTGTTACATTGATACTAGTTTTGTCACAAGATACAAATTAAGTTTATCTCGATTTAAACTATGGGAGGCACAATGTAATGGAAATAAGATTCCATGATGGATTTGGATGAAATCCATAGTTAAGACATTGTGACGAATACTACAACAAAAGTCTAAGTATATGACTGCTATAGTAGCAGCAAAGGAGGGAATTTGGGTCAAGTAGTTTGTTGTCAAACTAAGGTGTAGTTCGCAATGGGCTAACACTAAAGATATATTGTACGACAATAGTATCGACATGATTTAACCCCAAGGAAATAAAGGTCTCACCAGAAGACCAAATTTATACAATGCCATCTCATTGGAGAATGAGTGATGCGTGGAGATCCAAAGACATGCAAATACACATGAAACTAAAAGCGTCAGATCCGTAGTTTATGTTAACCACTTGCAATTGCGTATATGGAACACTAGAAATCCATAGGTGTTCAATACGGACAGTGTTCGAACTAGATTATTGTCTCTAGTGCAAGTGAGAGACTGAAGGGAATATGCCCAAGAGGCAATAATAAAGTGGTTATTATCATATTCCTTATTTATGATAAATGTTTATTTTGCATGCTATAATTGTATTAATACGGAAACATTAATACATGTTGGTTAAATAAACAAAAAAAGGAAGTTCCTAGTTATGCCTCTCTTATAAACTAGCTCATTGATTAACAAGATGATAAAAGCTTTCCTGATCATGGACATTGGATGTTGTTAATAACGAGGTCACAACATTAGGGTAATGGTGTGATGAACATTCATCCGAAGTATAGCATTACGATAAAGGTCATTGTGTTTATATTGCTATAATATCATACGAAGTAATCTTATTCCTTAGACCATGAGATCATGTCAATCACTAACACCGGAAGAGTATCTTGATAACATCAAACGTCACACCGTAACAGGGTGGCTATAAAGATGGGTTTAGTGCTACGAAGGTGTTATGTTGAGGCTCATGGATGAAGAGTGGAATTTTTCCATCCCGATGACAGATAGATATTCTCTGGGCCCTCTCGGTGATATCACAAATCAAGTGATTTGATCACTAGAATGTTGTATCACGAGAACGAGAAAAGAGTACATGTCGGTAACGAGATCAAACTAGGTATTGAGATAACGATGATAAAATCTCTGACATGTAATATATCGCGAGACAAAGGGATTGAGTTACATGCGTATAAGGTTCACACGATCACAAAAGTCATCGTTGAATATATGGGAGTCAGTACGGATCTCCAGGTCCCGCTGCTGATTCATGTCTACATTATTCGCGAACCGTAGGGTGACACACTTAAGGGATACCGACACCATTCAGAGCAAATGATATGCCAGAGAAAGAAAAGAAAGCGCAAGAATTTATTTCACTAGACACCGAAATTGTTTCGGTTGAAATTGCTGAAACTGGTTCCGCATGTAAAATTGAATACTAACAAGGGGTTTTATGTGCATGTTTGTTAATTAAAGTAATTAACAAAATTCTGAATAAAATAAATAAAAGGGTTTTATTAAATGAGAGCTTGCATTAATTTTGGTGGAAAATTAATGCATGTGAGTGGAATTGTTGGTGGAGGTGTTTTTATGTGAGTGGAGCATCCACCACATGAATGAGGGAGAGGTGGGGGCACCCTCCATGGCCGGAGGCCATGCCCCCTTGGGATGCCCCCCTCCTCTCACTTGTCACTCACACCTCCTCGCGAAGGATCTCTCTCCCCCTTCAGAATTTCCCCATGGTCTCGGATGAGCGAGATACATGTTCCCGGTGGCTTTTTCTCGAAGGATTTGTTGCTTCCACTGCTTCGCTGGAGCATACAAGCATTCCCGATCTCTTCTTCGTTTTACTCTATGGACATCGGAGACGACACATATTTTCGATATAGTACTTTGTGATATATTAGATAGTTGTTTGTATTCAAATAGCTTCTCTCTATAGTTTACTACACTACTGGAAAAACGGTCTTCGGTTCGATCTGAACAAAGCCAGCAGTCCCGGCCTGTCATGGCCCGAGTCTAGTGCTAGCACTAGTCCCGAGCCGTGACGCCTCTAACGGCTAGAAATGGTCGTAGACACTAGTCCCGGGCCGGACCAGATCTCTAGTCTAGGTCCATAATACGGCCCGGGACTAATAACTTGGAGCAGGCCAGCTGTTCTTTTCGTGGCCTGTTAGTCCCGGGTCATATCACGGCCCGGGACTAGTTTTCCACCAGTATATATACTGCTTCCTATCCACCTTCCCTAAACCATATGGTGGCCATTTTACTCAAAGAAGCAAGCGAGTTTATGCCATTTTTTCTCAAGATTTGTCAAGATTTAGTTTGCAACCCCTAAATCCAAAGTTTTAAAAGGTTAGAACTTCATTCTTTCATCTCTTATTGCTACTTTAGCTCTATAATGCTCTAGAAGTATAGAGATATGGATCAATGCATGCATGCTCTAGAAGTAGAAGGATTTTGATATATGTAACAAATTTTGATTAGGCACATAGTTACTGAAAATTTAAATGTGTAATTTTAGAGTTTCAGAGCTTAGAATTGGAGAGAGGTTTTCACTGATAGAACAATAATCACAAATTCCACATTTATAATCTTTATTGTTTTCTCCAATTCACAAATTGGTGCATGTAAATTTTTCAAAATTCAAAATTAATGCTCTATAAGCTCTCAATATACCTTGTAATAATTTTATCATGTTGTGTAATGGTTTTTGATATACTTTTACTATAATGCAGATGGTCCGGGAATGGATGTACGGTACTGACCGACGCTCTGGCGAGGTCATTAATGGCGTGCATGAATTCATCCGTGTTGCTGATGCAAACAAGCGCAATGGTTTTGTATTATGTCCATGTAGTGGATGTAGGAATAAGAAGTATTACTCTGACTCAAAAACCCTTCACAACCAACTGTTGAAGTTCGGCTTCATGCCCAGTTATAATTGTTGTACCAAGCACGGAGAGAGAGGGGTTATAATAGAAGAAAATGAAGAAGAGGAGGAGGATGACAACAATCATGGTTTCCCTGAGTACGGAGATACTTCCATGGGGGATGCTGAAGGGGAGGGTGAAGAAGAGACACATGATGAACCCGCTGATGATCTTGGTCGGACCATTGCCGATGCACGAAGAGACTGTGAAACTGAAAAGGAGAGGGAGAAGTTCGATCACATGTTAGATGATCACAAAAAGTTGTTGTACCCAAATTGCGAAAATGGTCTGAAAAAGATGGGCAGCACACTGGAATTGCTGCGATGGAAGGCTGAGTGTGCTATACCTGACTCCTCATTTGAAAAGTTGCTCAAAATGATGAAGAATATCCTTCCAAAAGGTAATGTATTGCCTGCCAGTACGTACGAAGGAAAGAAGGTTGTCTACCCTCTAGGTTTAGAGGTTTAGAAGATACATGCATGCCCTAATGACTGCATCCTCTACCGCGGTGAGGAGTACGAGAATTTGGATGCATGCCCGGTATGCACTTCACTTCGGTATAAGATCAGACGAGATGACCCTGGTGACGTTGAGGGCGAGCCCCCCAGGAGAGGGTTCCTTCCAAGGTGATGTAGTATGCTCCTATAATACCATGGTTGAAACGCTTATTCAGAAACAAAGAGCACACCAAGTTGTTTTGATGGCATAAAGAGTAACGTAAGTCAGACGGGATGTTGAGACACCCCGCTGATGGGTCGCAATGGAGAAAAATCGAAAGATAGTACCCGGACTTTGCAGATGATGCAAGGAGTTTAAGGTTTGGTCTAAGTACAGACGGCATGAATCCATTTGGGGAGGAGAGCCCAGTCACAATGCCTGGCCCATGACTCTATGCATCTATAACCTTCCTCCTTGGTTGTGCATGAAGCAAAAGTTCATTATGATGTCAGTGTTGATCCAAGGTCTAAAGCAACCTAGAAATGACATTGATGTTCCTAAGACCATTAGTTGAAGAACTTTTACAGTTGTGGCACGAACCCGACATACGCGTGTGGGATGAGCACAAGCAGGAAGAATTTTACCTCCGAGAATTGCTTTTTGTAACAATCAATGATTGTCCTGCTCTTAGTAACCTTTCAGGACAGTCAAACAAGGGTTACAATGCATGCACACATTGTTTAGATGAGACTGAAAGTATATATTTGGAACATTGTAAGAAGAATGTGTACAATGAGAATCGTCGATATTTTTTGGACAAGCATCCCTTAAGGAAGAAAGGCAAGCATTTCAACGGTCTGGCATGTCATAAAAAACAACACTCTTGGAGATCAGCTATACTTTTTGTCTAGGTCACCATCTTCGACTATATCGACTTTCCAAGGGTACGAGATAAATGGGTATACATTTTTACACGATCTCCCAAGATAAAAAGAGCACCAACCAAAACAGTGGTGTCCGCTTTGATGCAACAGAAAACAATGGGTCAAATACCACATATTATGGTTACATAGATGAGATATGGGAACTTGACTATGGACCTACTTTGAAGGTCCTCTTGTTTCAGTGCGAATGGGTCAAGCTGACAGGAGGAGGGGTTGAGGTAGACAAGAAGTATGGAATTACATCATCGGATCTCAATAATCTTGGGTACTTAAACGAACCAGTCGTCCTAGCCAATGATGTGTCTTAGGTTTTCTATGTGAAGGACATGTATACCAAACCTAGAAAAAGAAAAAATAAGAAAAATAATACATCAAACGATGAGCCAAAGCGCCACATAGTTCTTTCAGGAAAAAGAAACATCCACTGGTGGAGAATGTGCCATACGTCCCGCTTGGTAAGGGGCTTTAGTCCCGGTTCCCCAACCGGGATGGGGCAATCGGGACTAAAGCCCCAGCCTTTAGTCCCGGTTGCCCCACCAACCGGGACAAAAGGGGGTACACGTGGCCGCGGTAGAGGGCGAGGGGGAGGGGGAGCAACCGTCCTGGTTCGTAACATGAACTGGGACAAATGACCCTCTACCGCGGCAAAGAATTTATTTTGGCAACTTTTGTTGCCGCGACAGCATTTTGGCCACTTTTTGTGCCGTGGCAGAGAATTCATTTATGTTGTTTTATTGTTTATTTAGTGTTTTAAACTCATCAATGAAGGAACCATTATATTACACAAGATCATCATGACAATATTACATTCGATACACGGATCGAGTTAATGCACTACATACAAACGAAGCTCTTTGTACAATCCCTATTGTTTATACACACCCGAATAGTATTCCCCTTTTGGGTTTAGGACTTCTGCATCCAAGAATCCCGCCAATTCCTCCTGAATTGCTCGTACGCGATCCTTTGGCAGAAGACCGTCTTGTAGACGTTCGATCTGATTTAAAAAAGGAGTCAGCCTATATGAATGAAACTAAACACAATTTGATGGTAATTAAAAACTATAGAAATTATTTACGTACGTGGAGTTGCTCTAAATTTCTGCCCTTCTCATAGCACGTCTGCCGGATGAACTCGCAAACATAGTATCCACATAAATTTTTCCCTGGTCCCTGCGTCAGGCACTTTACGAGAACATAGTTCAATCAAAATAATAATCAAGCATGATAATAACCGTATCAAAACTAGAATCAAAGAGATGCGCGGATATAGCTAGCGGTGCTTACATCTAGTGCTTGAAATGTAAGCTCCTCTTTCCAAATACCCCTAGCCTTGTTGGTGAACCGTTTCCAAGCGCTGCCCAACGAAGAAAACGAATAAAATAAGTTATTAATTACTTGATATCATAAAATTCACGAACGTTGCCGATATAGTGTCGTAATGATTAGAATTACCGCTGGAGAAGCATCTGCATGTCCTTCCACTGCTCAAGGGGTTTATGTTTAGATTCCATGACTAGTACACACCCTTTGTCAAGTTGAATGATTAACATAATATAGTGGAAGTTGTGCATGCATAAATAATCAATTATATACTTAACATCGAGTAAGAAAAATAGAAAGTGTATACAAGACAATAACACTCACTCAAAGTTGTAAGGAAATAGTATTTCCCTTCTGGTTTCTTGAAACCTTAACACGTGTACGATATTATCTTCCATATCCTGGGGGCTTGTTTTGAGATTAGCTCGATGAACCCAATATGGGTCAATGAAGCCAATGTCATTGATTTGTCCTCTTCTGCATTCGAGAATCTTCATTCTGCATATTACAGTATGATAATATACATGCAATAAACAAGGTGACATAGCTAGAGACTAAATTAATTATAGAATTAGTACTTACAGACAATAGGCACTGATGATCGATTTGTCCAAGGCGTCTTGATTGAATAATTGAAATAGTTCATCAAATTCAATGGATATCATGTCATCTATTTCTTTCCCATAATGCTTTTTTGTAACCCTCAGCACTATCCAGTTAGCCCCAGCCTTTGTGGCATGCATGTACCAGTTATGCAATCTTCGCATTTTTGTTGGAAGATTATTTACCTCCTCAGGTTTGACGAGAGGTTTACCGTACTGGTATTTGTATGCCACTTCACTCACGGGGAAGTACTCTAACTGGGATAAGTATTGGGAAATACTCATACCTTGAGCAGCGGCAGCTTCTCCATATTGTGCAACTACCTATGGCGCAAGACAGTTTTGCTTGTTCTCCGAGCTGGGCAACAGATTTCTCGCTTGCATCTCTTCGAGGCTTGTTGTGCCGGATGTGACTTGAGAATACAATGCTCATAGTCTGATGACACCTTTGGCTCGGGTTGATGAATAGTCTTTAGCACTTTGAACACTCTGGCTTTTTATTCTTTGGTGTTGGGAAACTCTGGCTCTTTTGGCCGCCTCAGCTTAGCCAAAAACGTTGTCGTTTCTGCATCAACGATAGTCGTAGTCTCCTCTTCAGTACAGTCATAAGCTCTCTTGGGAGGAACCTTTGGTACTTTTGGAATAGGCTCTGGTTTACGTTACGGCGATCGCTTACCATGATGTAGAGTAGCGGTACACTTACGCTTTTTATCCTGAGGCGCCGGCGATGGCTGCGCCGGAGATTGGTGAGGCGACGGAGACGGGTGAGGCGACTGAGCCTTGTGAGGCGACGAAGACGGCTGCCGCGGTGGCGACGACCTCCCTGGAGACGGGTGAGGCGGCAGCGAAGATGGCCTTGGCGTGTGATTTCGAAGCACGATACATTGCTTTGGCCATAGAACGGTGACGTTTGTTGCGTCTCCTAGTTCAGTCACATCCCCTTCACCTGCAGGGTAGTCAATCTTCAAAACTTCAAAGGTGATCATGATTTCATCCACCCCGACAACAGCGTAGCCCTGTGGAACCGGACGACAGTGGTAAGTTGGTGTGGGTCCAATTGGTAAGGCATAGCCGACCGCCACCTTCATTGATATGTTCACAACATTGACATGTAGCTCGCAGTGTGTCATTTGCGTGATATCATCCACTGGTAGCCAACAGGAGCCATCGTCGGTGCACCATCGTCATCATCATTGTCATCACCCGGGACCTCGGTGGAAGCCACACTGCTTTTTCGATTATTCGATAGGCCGGTAGCATCGAATGCAGTGTGCTGCTGAGATGGGCCGGTAGTACTTTGCTCTTTAAGTGCGTTAATTTCATCTTGTTGTTACTTTATTCGTTCTTCAATTATACGCATTCGCTCTTTCTGAATATCTGCTTCAACTTCCGCCTTGTCCTTTCTCCTCTGACGGCTTCTATTAGGATATTTATTCCTCTCCTCAGGAAACCCAGTCCTCCATGGTTTGGAGCCGCTTGTGCCTCGTGTTCGTCCATCATGTTCCTTATTTCCAAGGGCGAGTGTGAGCTCATCATTCTCTCTATCGGGAATGAAGTCTCCATCTTTAAGAGCCTTTACTGTTTTTCTCATCTTCTCGATTGGCAAGGGGTCTTCTTTATGTCGTATGTTATATATACACATCCCTTACGAGTCCAACTTGCCCCATGCCCGTAAAACCAATTCCTTGCATGTTCGATCCAATCGTCTCTAGGATGATCTTTTTAGCACGCAGTTCATTCTCAAGTTTCTCCCACTTAGGAATGCCAGCCCTGTAGCCACCTTGCCCCATAGTATGATGATACTTCTTGTTAGCAGCATTCAGCTTATTCGTTGCAGACATTTTCTTAGCTTTTTCTGATGTCTTGTAATTCACAAACTCAACCCAGAATGGTTTTATCTTCTCAAACTGAATCTTCTTGAAATCCGGAGTCTTCTCTTTCACGACATAGTCAAGGTGTAATCTTTTCTTCCAGTTGGTGAAACACTGGGCCATCTTCTTCATAGCCCACTCCCTGACCTTAGCCTCCATGGCTCTCCCATGTTCTAAGGCTTCCTCAACTGGATCCTCCGCATTTGGATCCATCTCTATCTTTGGTAGTTTGAAATTAAGCATGAGCCTCTTCCACAGTAAATCTTTGGCCTTGTTAGGGACAAATAAACATGTTCCCTCTTCTTCCTCATCAGCAGGCCTATTCCAATTTTGAATGGTGATCGGGATTAAGTCCCTAACGATTACTTCGCATTGTGCCACAAATTTGATTGCGACAACTTCGGGAGCCGTCGGTTTGCCGTCTTCAGTGATAACTTCGGTCCTTAACCTCTCATGGTCTTCCAACTTTTTGGTTGGGCCTCGTCCTCTCTTTTCAGTAGATTTCTTCGATCCAGAGGGCTAAAAGAAGAAAGATCGTCATTACTCTTTCTATATAGATAGCAGATGATTAATTAATAAATTAATTATATTACATGCACCTCGCCAGAGCGGTCGTCTTCTCGATTACACAAGGCATCGCCTTATCCCTCGCGAAAAGGCATCACCTTCAACCTCAAACAAGTCGTCTCTTCCGGCAAAAAGAGGATCACTCTCACCGGAATTGTTCAGAAACGTCGATACATCTAAATTTTCTTCCCCGCGGATCACAAATTGGATCAACTCTTCCTTTTCTTCGTCTCTGTCGTGTGGGTCCATATTTTCTGCATAGGTGGAAAAACGGATAAGTCAAAGCGGCTAAGGGAGAATGTTAGGTACGGTGTTGAGAGATATAAACCTTAATTTGGAGAAACCCTAATATATACATACACAATAATAAAAATGAATTTACAATATCAGAAACCCTAATTCGGAGAAACCATCGGGCTCGGATCCTATCGCGAAGAACCAATACCGGAAAGAAAGGCGGCAATCAATACATGGCATAATACAATGAGAAATCAATATGTATGACATGTCAGATTTAGAGATCCTACACTAACCCTAGGTGCAACATCGATTTAAAAGGGTTCGGGATGCCCTAGCAAGGACACACTGGCGAACCCACATGTACATAAGGGGTGTCGATGTTTCTTTAACTAAACTAGGGTTTAAAGTTTCTTTACAATGTATTATGATTGCTTAGACACATAGCTCTTAATTTTCTGAACATTTTGATATATTATTTGTATTTTTCTGACTTATAAATTATTAGTTATTCAATTTGCAAGTTTATATCAATTTCTGAAAATATTAAACCATTTTAAAACAGTTACTGTGTCACTTTACATCAAAGACAGGTAGTTTTTCATCGGGGCTACCCACGATTCTTGACCGGTGGGGCGAAGACTAATAATACCTAACTAATTAATAAACCTAATAATACCTAACTAATAATAAACCTAATAATCCAAACTAATAAACCTAATATGCTAGGAGCAGTGGAATAGGTAATATAAGCTCAAAGGGAGTAATGCAACAGATAGGACACTCTATCTATCGATAAAAGACCACAATAGAATCGTATGCATCATGGCAAGAAATGAAATGCTTTCGAAATCATAGGATTACATCATGGTGGGGCTATGCTTGCCTTTGCCTATTGATAGCCGAAAGGAGAGCTTCAGGATCCTTATACTTGTCTTGATTACGGTTGGTCAAGTATTTGTCTTCGAGATTCGACGGTGTTGATCTCTGGCTTCGATCTCGATCTCGATATCGTATTCTACCGGGAAGAACCAAACACCGGAAAGAAAGGGATCCAGTCAACACATGGCATTGATGCAATGCTCAATCAAGTATGATGATGTGACAAGTTGAATTGCATTGAAATGTAACCCTAAAGCATGCTCGACAATTAATCGGGATTCCGAGGGGTGAAAACCCTAACACGGAGAAACTCCGAAACACATGAGAGGGGTGGATTTGTTCTTCTAATTAGACTTGTCATTTAATTTTTTTAACAATGCATGATTATAGCTTAGATAGCTAGGTTTCATTTTTCTGAACATTTTGATATATTATTCATATTTTTCTGACTTATAGATTAAAAGTTATTGAATTTATAAGATTATAATTATTTCTGAAATTATTAAAAGCTGGTTAAACTTTTTACACCCCAGGCATACCTAGCCACAGGGGCCCAGAGCCACCTCAGCACCCATACAAGCAAAAGTGGTTCAGGGGCATTTTTCACTCGGGCTGGGGCTAGCCAGAGAGGCTGACCTATGGGCCAGGGGCCACATGGGCAAGCCATGCAGGCAAAGTGGATCCCTGGCTGGGTCGCGCTGACGTCACGTTGGCGGTGTCTTGCAGGACGGTGACGGGAACAACTTTTGGTGGCGATCTATGGCGCGTGCGTGCGCGCGTTGGAGAGAGGAGGTTGAGGCGAGCCAATGAGTAGCGGCGCCGCCTCCAAAAGGTCACCGGAGAGGGAGCACGACGACGGTGAGAAACGGTGGTGACAGGTGGTAGACGGGGAGGAGGAACCAGAGTGAGAGGGGGAGAGAGAGAGGGTCCAAGAGGACCAGCATCTCACCAGGTGTGCGGTGGTGGTGTCGGGGAGGCGAGGCGAGGTCAGGAGCCGGCGAATCGATGGCAGCGGTCGTCGGGCTCGAGGGAGACAGAGTCGTTGGCGAAGATTGGGTGCTATCCGGGTCGATTCATTCATGGAGAAGTCTCGGGGAGACGAGGCGAAGCTTCCTGCACGCTTGACTGGGCGAGGGGCGGTCGGTAGGGCGTGCACGGCAGGCAACGGCGTCGTCTTGAAGAGATTGTGAGATGGGAAGAAGAAGAAGCGAGGGCACCCGGTTATAACCAAAGGACCTTTTGTGCGGTTGGTGGCTCCATAGGGACTAAAGGTCATCGTCAGTTGGAGCCACTAAGGACGTATCAATTTTTCATCCCAAGGCTGAGGTCTTTAGTCCTGGTTGGTGGCTCCAACCGGGACATATGACCCTGTTTTCAAAAAAATTCAGGAATTTTTCTCTCTGTTCCCGCCTTATTTTTTATTTTGGGGTTTAAATTTGTAAAGTTTTTTAAATGATAATTAATTTGGAATTTAGAAAAACTTTAAACATAAAAAGTGTTTGAATTTGAATAACTAATTCAAAACCATTTTCTGTTTTTAAAAATAATTAATGTAACCATTTAAACTATGAACCATTTAAAATTAAAAATGAATTAACTTATATTTTTTGAATATTAATTTGGAATTTAGAAAAACTTTAAACATAAAAATTGTTTGTATTTGAATAACTAATTCAAAACCATTTTCTATTTTTAAAAATAATTAATGCAACCATTTAAAATTAAAAATGAATTAACTTATATTTTTTGAATATTAATTTGGAATTTAGAAAAACTTTAAACATAAAAACTGTTTAAATTTGAATAAATAATTCAAAACCATTTTCTGTTTTTAAAAATAATTAATGTAACCATTTAAACTATGAACCATTTAAAATTAAAAATGAATTAGCTTATATTTTTTGAATATTAATTTGGAATTTAGAAAAACTTTAAACATAAAAAGTGTTTGGATTTGAATAACTAATTCAAAAACATTTTCTATTTTTAAAAATAATTATTGTAACAATTTCAAATTAAAAATGAATTAACTTATATTTTTTAATATTAATTTGGAATTTAGAAAAACTTTAAACATAAAAAGTGTTTGAATTTGAATAAATAATTCAAAACCATTTTCTGTTTATAAAAATAATTAATGTAACTATTTGAACTATGACCAGTAAAAATTAAAAATGAATTAACTTATATTTTTTTAATATTAATTTGGAATTTAGAAAAACTTTAGACATAAACAGTGTTTGGATTTGAATAACTAATTCAAAACCATTTTTTGTTTTTAATTTGGAGTTGAATTAACTTATATTTTTTATATATTAATGGGCGGGAAAAAAAGCACGGGAAATAATGGGCGGAAAGAAATTTTTATTAGGATAGAACTGGAATTAAAGTACATAACGCAACTAACACAAAGTTACATAGAAGAACTGAAAATTAAGATACATGGCCAGATTAAGCCATAATCGGCCGAACTTGTTTTGCAATGTTGGAGTGATTCAGTCATGCTCCTGCCTAGACCTGTAATACTCGCCACTGTAGTGGTCGTACTCGCCGCGGCCGTCGTCGGGGTCGCCGTAGTTGAACCTTGAAGGCTGAGTACGAGTGGGCTGGACCTGAGGGTAGCGGAGGAGGGGGTTTGAGTCGGCGGCCGTGTCGTAGGCCATGACGCTCTAAAGAGTCCGGCCGCGCCACCACAGCCGATGGCCGGCCTCGTTGAAGTTCGGAGGAGCTGGGCCGTCCTCCTCGTTCCTGGCGAGCTCCCTCTCACGCCGATCCCCGAAGAAGGCTTCCCAAGTCAAGAAATAGTAGGGATGCCATTTGGGATTCCTCCGCTGCTCCTGTGTGAGCTTGAAGTAGTAGTGGTTCGTGATGGCCATCCGGCGCGCCACAACTAGAGGGACAGGAGGAACCGTCACGCCTCCGGCGCTCAGCATCTAGCCGACAGGGACACAGTAGCCCGGCGGGTAGGGGTAGTTCGAGGCGCAAAGGGCCTCCACCTCCCTGGGGGTTAGTGCTACGGTTGAAGTCATGGGAAAGAGTGATGACGTTGCAGATATGAGTCTAGATATGTGTAATGACAATGGAGGCCAACCCTACATATATATAGTGAGAAATGGCAGGAAGATAACTGGAGGGAAGAACTGGCGGGAAGAAATGGTGGGAAGAAAAATGGCGGGAAAAACAGCATTTTGGTGGTTACTTCACAAAACGACCGATTTTTTGCGCTCGGAAAATGGAAAAGGGCTTTTCCGTGCGACGAAAAGGAAAACTTCCTCCTTAAACATTGTTCTCCATACCAATGTCCACATGCATGCATAATATGGGCACATAATCACAAACTATGCCGTGATTCAACACATGATATGTCATTTGGACCGAAAGCCATGAAATCTCAAACATGATATGTCATTTTCTGAATGTTTTTTCGAGACATGATCAATATACCAAGTCTGGTATTTTTCCTTTCAACTATGTCACATAATATGACACCACGCGAAGGATTTTCATTGTTCGGATTTTTTTTGAATTTCTTATGCCCGATTTGAATTTTTTGAATTTCTAACTATGGTCGAACCCGTGTGCATGACTATAGGGGACGAGCATCGTTAGAACTTGCATTGGATCTCTGAAGAAACCACATATTGCGAGTCTAAAAATGATTTTTTCAAAAAATCACGGGCGTTAGATCATGTACCTATAGTACAAACCAGACCCACTTCCTACCGATTAGGTAGACATTTATCCTTTTTAGCCGGGATGGAAAAAAATGTTTGAGATGTCCCGGTTGGGAGATAGTCCATGTAAGGTGGTGTAGTATTTTAGGAAAATGGGACGGTATCATTCTGAAACAACATTTTGGTGGTTACTTCACAAAACGACCGATTTTCTGCGCTAGGGAAATGGAAAAGGGCTTTTCCTTGTGACGAAAAGGAAAACTTCCTCCTGCAACATTGTTCTCCATACCAATGTCCACATGCATGCATAATATGGGCACAACATCACAAACTATGCCGTGATTCACCACATAACATCGGTCATTTGGACCGAAAGCCATGAAACCTCGAACATGATAAGTCATTTGTGAAGGTTTTTTCGAGACATGATCAATATACCATGTATGATATTTTTCCTTTAAACTATTTCACATAATATGACACCACGCGAAGGATTTTTATTGTTCGGATTTTTTTTGAATTTGTTATGCCCGTTTTGAATTTTTTGAATTTCTAACTATGGTCGAACCGGCGTGCATGAAGATAGGGGACGAGCATCGTTAGAACTTGCATTGGATCTCTAAAGAAACCACATATTGCGAGTCTAAAAATGATTTTTTCAAAAAATCACGGGTGTTAGATCATGTACCTGTAGTACAAACCGGACCCATTTCCTACCGATTCGGCAGATATTTGTCCTTTTTACCCGGGATGGACGAAAAGGTTTGAGATGTCCCGGTTGGGAGATAGTCCATGTAAGGTGGTCTAGTATTTTAGGAAAATGGGACGGTATCATTCTGAAACAGCATTTTGGTGGTTACTTCACAAAATGACCGATTTTTTGTGCTCGGAAAATGGAAAAGGGCTTTTCCGTGCGACGAAAAGGAAAACTTCCTCATGGAACATTGTTCTCCATACAAATGTCCACATGCATGCATAATATGGGCATAGCATCACAAACTATACCGTGATTCAGCACATATCATCGGTCATTTGGACCGAAAGCCATGAAACCTCGAACATGATACGTCATTTTGTGAAGGTTTTTTCGAGACATGATCAATATACCAAGTCTAGTATTTTTCATTTCAACTATGTCACATAATATGACACCACGCGAAGCATTTTCACTGTTAGGATTTTCAATATACTAAAGGTTCATCTTTAGTCTCGGTTGGAGGGATTTCGCGGCAGGCTGGGCCAGGCAACACTAATGATAGGGGTGAGTGTCGACATTATGTCATGCGGCGTGTACCTTGTCCCGAACGGTGTCACCAACCGGGACTAAAGATGAAACTTTAGTCCCGGTTGGAGACACCAACCGGGACAAAACACGAGTCAGCACTAATAATAGGGGTGAGTGTCGACATTATGTCGTAAGTGTCGACACTATGCCGAGCTGCTTGTACTATAAATAGGCATCCTTGTGAGTCCAGTCCTCCAGCCAGATTGAGGCTTCTCCAATATTGTTTTCGAGAGCAGGGACACCACTACGACTAGTTTCAAGGAGATGCCGCCGGATCCCAGTCCTTCGGCATCTCCAAGAAACTGATCATAGAGGCACTCCCTAATATGTGAAATTAGTTAGCTCCCAGGTGTATTGATCTAGTTAGAGAAGTTACAAGATGCAAGATGGTTTCCGAGAGCAGGGACATCACCACGACAAGTTTCAGGGAGATGCCGCCGGATCCCAGTCCTCCGGCATCTCGAATAAACTGGTCATAGAGGCACTCCCTAATATGTGAAATTAGTTAGCTCCCAGGTGTATTGATCTAGTTACAGAAGTTATAAGCTGCAAGATGGTGTGTGAGAGCAGGGACACCACTACGACCAGTTTTAGGGAGATGCCGCCGGATCCCAGTCCTCCGGCATCTCCAAGAAAATGGTCATAGAGGCACTCCCTAATATGTGACCACGCGAGTTTGGAGATCAGATCTTAATGGTAAGTACGATTCGGGACAACTTCTTCATAGTCCCGGTCCAGCCACAAAACGGGACTAACACTCAGGACATTTATTAATATTAAAAACTGAGACTACAAAACAGGGACTAAAGGCCCCCCTATATATAGTCCCGGTAAAGCCACAAACCACGCCAGATATCCTGACCAGACATGAACTAGAGTTACATAATATGAGCATGAACTTATTGGCATATGTCCTTCCTTATGATCGCTTCAGATGTAACCATGGAGCATCTTCTTTACTTAACGGAATGCTTGAGTCAGTTTTCACTATGAAGGGCGGAATTTCATCAAACTTATTATAATCTTCTGACATGTCTGTCTTGTCCTCGATTCCCACGATGTTTCTTTTTTCCTGAAAGAACTATGTGACGCTTTGGCTCATCATATGATGTATTCGTTTGCATATTTTTTCTTTTTTCAATTTTGAGGACATGTCCTTCACATAGAAAACCTGAGACACATCATTGGCTAGGACGAATGGTTCATCTCTATAACCAAGATTGTTGAGATCCACTATTGTCATTCCTTACAACTGGTCTATCTTTACCCCTTCCCCATTCAGGTTGACCCATTTGCAGCGAAACAAAGGGACTTTAAAAGAGACTCCATAGTCTAGTTCCCATATCTCCTCTATGTAACCATAGTATGTGTCATTTTGTCCATTCTCGTCTATTGCATCAAAGCGGACACCACTATTTTGGTTGGTGCTCTTTTTATCTTGGTCGATCGTGTAGAATGTATTCCCATTTATTTCGTACACTTGGAAATTCAATATAGTAGAAGATGGTGACGTGGCCAACAAGTATATCTGATCTCCAACAGTGGTGTAATTCAAGAGATGTGTCCGCATCCAACCACCGAAAGACTTCATGTGTTCATCTGTAATCCATGATTCAGGCTTCCCCGGGTTTTTGGAGCGTACAATATTCTTGTGTTCCTCGATATAAGGAGCTGCCAAGGTGGAATTATTTAGAACTGTGTAGTGTGCTTTAGTGAAATAATCCCCGTCCCTACATATCATTGCTTTCTTTCCCAGCGTGCCTTTTCCACTTAGTCTTCCCTCATGCCGCGAGTTAGAAACACCAATCGGCTTAAGGTCAGGAATAAAGTCAACACAAAACTCAATGACCTCCTCTGTTCCGTATCCCTTGGAGATGCTTCCTTCTGGTCTAGCTTGGTTATGAACATATTTCTTTAAGACTCCCATGAACCTCTCAAAGGGGAACATATTGTGCAGAAATACCGGACCGAGAATGGCAATCTCTTCCACTAGGTGAACCAGGAGATGCGTCATAATATTGAAGAAGGATGGTAGGAACACCAACTCAAAACTAACAAGACATTGTACCACATCCTTCTGTAACCTTGGAAGAATATCTGGATTGATTACCTTCAGAGATATTGCATTGAGGAATGCACATAGCTTCACAATGGGTACTCGAACATTTTTCGGTAGAAGCCCCCTCAATGCAATCGGAAGCAACTGCGTCATAATCACGTGACACTCATGAGACTTCAGGTTTTGGAACTTTTTCTCTGCCATATTTATTATCCCCTTTATATTAGATGAGAAGCCAGACGGCACCTTGATACTGTAAAGGGCATCAAAAAATATTTCCTTCTCTGCTTTGGTAGCAGCATAGCTGGCACGACTTAAGTGACGCCCTTTATCCGTCTTGTTCTGTATATGCATGTTCTTTGGGTCTTTCATAATTTGTTTTTCCTCCCGTGCTTCTGGTGTATCTTTTGTCTTCCCATACACGCTTAGGAATCCTAGCAGGTTCATGCAAAGATTCTTCGTCACATGCATCACGTCGATTGAAGAGCGGACACGTAGGACTTTCCAATATGGCAGCTCCCAAAATATAGATTTCTTCTTCCACATGGGTGCGTGTCCTGTAGCGACGTCGTTCGGAACTCATTGACCATCGGGACCCTTTCCAAAGATTACTTCTATGTCCTTGACCATACCAAATACATCATCACCAGCAGGGAGTTCAGGCTTCTTCCGGTGATCTGCCTCACCTTTGAAATGCTTGCCTTTCTTTCTTA
This sequence comes from Avena longiglumis, assembly GCA_030063025.1. Classification (NCBI taxonomy): domain Eukaryota; kingdom Viridiplantae; phylum Streptophyta; class Magnoliopsida; order Poales; family Poaceae; genus Avena; species Avena longiglumis. The sequence continues at coordinate 249,269,572 of CP125974.1, forward strand.
CAGGATGATTGGTCGGAAGAAATCGTTGATTCGCCAGGTACACAACCTTCTTGCATTTATGCAAATATGTACCTTCAGTCTTATCTAAATAGTGTGTGCATGCCTTATATCCCTTGTTTGTCTGTCCCGAAAGGTTACTAAGAGAAGGCTAATCATTGATGGTTACGAAAAGCAACCCTCGTAGATCAAATGGATCCTTTTTGTTCTCATCCCATGCACGTACACCTGGTTTTCCCCACAGTTGTAAGAGTTCTTCAACTAATGGCATAAGGTACACATCAATGTCGTTGCCCGGTTGCTTCGGGCCTTGGATGAGCACTGGCATCATAATGAACTTACGCTTCATGCACAACCAAGGAGCCAGGTTGTAGATACATAGAGTCACGGGCCAGGTGCTGTTATAGCAGCTCTGCTCCCCAAAAGGATTCATGTCACCTGCAAAGTCTAGGAAGTCTCTGTTGATTTTTCTCCACTGTGACCCATCAGCAGGTGTCTCAACTTCCCGTCTTTCTTACGGTCTTCTTTGTGCCATCGCAACAACCTGGTATGATCTTTGTTTCTGAAAATGCGTTTCAACCTTGGTATTATAGGAGCATACCACATAACCTTAGCAGGAACCCTATTCCGGAGGGGCTCTCCCTCAACATCACCAGGGTCATCTCATCTGATCTTATATCGCAATGCATTGCATACCGGGAATTTATCTAAATTCTCATAATCCATACCGCGGTAGAGGATGCAGTCATTAATTCATGCATGTATCTTTTGCGCATCTAATCCTAGAGGACAGAGAGTCTTCTTTGCTTCATAGGTACTCTCAGGAAGTTCGTTATGTTTTGGAAACTTCGGCTTCATTATTTTCAGCATCTTTTCAAATGAGGAGTCAGTTAGACCACACTCTGACTTCCATCGCAACAATTCCAGTGTGGTACCGAGCTTTGTGCTGCCATCTTTACAATTTGGGTACAACAATTTCTTGTGATCTTCTAACATGCCCTCTAACTTCAACTTCTCATTTTCTGTTTCACAATCTCGCTTTGCATCAGATATGACCCTACCAAGTTCATCAGCCAGCTCATTTGATGCCCGTTCTTCACCTCCTTCCTCTTCATTGTCTTCCATTAGAGTATCACTGTATTCAGGAAACAGATGATGATAGTTGTTATCGTCATTTTCTTCTTCACCGTCTTCCATCATAACCCCTCTTTTCCCGTGCTTGGTCCAGCAATTATAGTTGGGCATGAAACCTTTCATAATCAGGTGGCCGCGAATGATTTTCGAGGAAGAGTACTCCTTATTGTTCCGACATTGAACACATGGATAACGTATAAAACCATTCTCTTTGTTTGCCGTAGCCACATCGATAAATTTATCCATGCCTTTCATATACCCGGGTACACGCCGGTCACCGTACATCCATTCCCGACCGTTCATCTGCATCATATAAGTAAGTTTATCAAAAACATGACATCATAAATAGTGAAATGACCAATTCACATCGACACATGCATTGTATCAATGACAGAGAAAAGATAAGATTGCTAACCTTGATCGAAGGAAATAAAGAGGAGAGAAAGCTCAAGTGCGTCTCAGACACCTTCTATATTTTTGTTCTATGATAAATTGAATGGGATCATTCGCTCAAACATTTCATCAAACACCTTTAATGCATGCATAGGGAAAAAAACTAGCACATCCCTCACACCTTCCACCAAGAAAAACCAGAGTGGAGGCAGAGGGATGGGGCGTTGCATTTATAGAGGGCGGGAGCATACGTCCCGGTTTGTAACACAAACCGGGACTAAATGTGTGTGCCAACCTTTAGTCCTGATTTGTGTTACAAACCAGGACGCATGCCCCCTACCAACCGGGACGCATGCCTCTGGGCCCCGTGCCCGCTCGAACCGGGACGCGTGCCAGCATTAGTCCTGGTTCGTGGAGGAACCGGGACTAATGCTGTTAGAAGGCACGAACGGATAGCCTGTTTTGTACTAGTGATCGTGGGAGTGGAGGACAAGACAAACATGTCAGAATATTGTGATAAGTTTCATGAAATTCCGCCCTTCGCAGTGAAGGATGACCCAAGTATCATGTTAATGAATGAAGATGCTCCATGGATACGGCGGGATCAGAAAGGGATACACACGAAGAAATGATGTGTAATAATTGTAACATTTTATGAGTGAAGATACTCCATGTGTCCATTTTTATAGTGTTATCTGCAAACCATCTTGAGTGTGTTAGTCCCATTTTGTGGCTGGTCCGGGACTAAAGTGGGGCCTTTAGTCCCGATTCGTACTTACCATTAAGATCTGATCTCCAAACGTGTGTGGTCACATATTAGGGAGTGCCTCTATGACCAGTTTCTTGGAGATGCCGGAGGACTGGGCTCCGGCGGCATCTCCCTGAAACTAGCCATAGTGGTGTCCCTGCTCTCGCACATCATATTGCAGCTTGTAACTTCTCTAACTAGATCAATACGCTTGTGAGCTAACTAATTTCACATATTAGGGAGTGCCTCTACGACCAGTTTCTTGGAGATGCCGGAGGAATGGGCTCCGGCGTCATCTCCCTGAAACTGGCCGTAGTGGTGTCCCTTCTCTTGAAAACCATCTTGGAGATTCCTCAAACTGGCTGGAGGACTAGACTCACAAGGATGCCTACTTATAGTACAAGCATCTCGGCATAGTCTCGACACTCACGACATAATGTCGTCACTCACCCCCTATTATTAGTGTTGACTCATGTTGTGTCCCGGTTGGTGTCTCCAACCGGGACTAAAGGTTCATCTTTAGTCCCGGTTGGTGACACCATCCGGGACAAGGTACAAGCTGCAGGACATAATGTCGACACTCACCCCCATTATTAGTGCTGCCTGGCCTAGTCTGCCGCAATCCCTTCAGTCGCGGTTGGATTATCCAACCGGGACTAAAGATGAACCATCTCTTCATAGCCATTTCCCTCTATTTATAGGCTGCTCAATCCAGCCTGCCCTCCCTTTCCTCTATTTATAGGCTGCTCTATTTATAGGCTTCTCTATTTATAGGACTTTTCCTCTATTTATAGGGTGAATATCATGGCCACCCACACACACACACATTCTTGGTGCTTTAGGATGCCCATCCCGCATCCTCGTAGTCGACTCGGCAACAACGATGGAGTACTGGGATCCATCGGGCATGTCCGAGACTAGGCTCCACCGGGCTGGCACTGGATGGTGCTACCTTCCGGGATGCGTAGCTTGGTGAGGAATATGGCTGTTGTCTTTGACCCGGAGATTCTTTGGTGGAGGTCGCCTGGTCCAGGAAGGGTGTAGAGGGAGCCAGCCACCAAGGAGGTGGTACGATGTCATGTCAGGAAGGAGGACGAGCACGTCTGTCACTATATGGTTGTGTTGGACACCAGGGTCGACGATACCTGGAAGATTCTTTAGGGATCTCACCCGAGCTATGCTAGTGTGATGGTTCCGTCTCTTTGGGTTTTCACCTCCCGTGGCTTAGGCACTAGGAGTCCTCGTCCAGTTTGATTGAGCAAGATGTATTAGATTCAATACATTTATTGGTTTCAATACTACAACATTTTGATTGTTGTAGGCAGGTAGAAAAAACAACATTTGATCCCCTGAGCGAACTCACAAGAATACAACAACATCTTCATATTTAGTTCCGGGACTAGGTAACACTCAAGACATTTATTAATATTAAAAACCGGGACAAACCGGGACTAGCTACAACTCAGGACTAAAGCTGCCCCCTTTAGTCATAATCATTCCTAGTCCTATATTACGCAGCTTCAGGGTCTTCTTCGTCATCGTCATCATCATCGTCACCATCATCGTCATCGTCACCTGCCACTCCGGGGATCCTTAGCCCATCCATGGCATATACCGAGGACACCTACCACTCCGGCCTCGGATTCATAGCGAGCGGGGGAGGGGTCTCCTGGAAGACGATGCCGCTACTGCCGTGCGGGGGAGGGGCCTTCTTGTGGCTCTGTGGCGGGTGGACTTATGGGCACCGGAGGCGAGGATGGTCTCCTCGGGCGATGTAGCGCACGCCGATGATAGTACGGTGCGCCCACCACAGACGACGACCGACTTCATTGTGGTTCATCGGGGGTGGGCCATCACCCTCGTATCTGGCAAGCTCTATTTCCTGCCGGTTAGCGAAGAAGGCATTCCATGTGTCGTATTTGTCAGGATCCCACTGGGGATCCATCCGCTGCTCCAGCGTGAGATCGTGTAGAAGTGGTTCATGATGGCCGCCTGGCATGCAGAACCTTGCGGGATAGGAGGGACAGGAACCCCTCCAGCGCTCAGCATCCAGCCGGCGGGCGGCCGGTAGCCCGATGGACAAGGGTAGATGTAGGCACTTAGCGACTCGGCCTCCTCGAGGGTCAGAATGGCCAAGTAGGCGATGTCCATTATTGTGAGAGAGGAAGGTGTGGATGTGTGGATAGACATGGTGTGATCGCCCTAGATATAGACGGAAAGGGCGGGAAAACTTGGCGGGAAGCGGTGGGAAATGGCGGGAAATATCTTTAGTCCCAGTTAGTGACTACAACTGGGACTAAAACCTCTGGTAAAAGGGAAAGGGCAGGAAAACTTGGCGGGAAGCGGTGGGAAATGGCGAGTAATACCTTTAGTCCTGGTTAGTGACTACAACCGATATTATATTAAGATTCTTTATATTTTCCAAATAATAATAGACATATTATTTGTTTTATTTGGATTTTTACAATAGGAGATATGATTTTCCAAGGTTTTATATTTGATTTGAATTAAAAAAAGAAAATTTACAAATGACATAATTTATAAATGATGCAAACAAATGTATGGATATTATATTAAGATTCTTTATATTTTTCTGATAATAATAGACATATTATTTGTTTTATTGGATTTATACAATAGGAGATATGATTTTCCAAAGTTTTATATTTAATTTGAAATAAAAAATTACAAATGAAATAATTTATAAATGATGCAAACAGATGTCTGGATATTATATTAAGATTATTTATTTTTTCTGATAATAATAGACATATAATTTGTTTTATTGGATTTTTACAATAGGAGATATGATTTTCCAAAGTTTTATATTTGATTTTAATTAAAAAAAGAAAATTTACAAACGACATAATTTATAAATGATGCAAACAGATGTTTGGATATTATATTAAGATTATTTATATTTTTCTGATAATAATAGACATATTATTTGTTTTATTTTGATTCTTACAATAGGAGATATGATTTTCCAAAGTTTTATATTTTATTTGAATTATAAAAGAAAATTGACAAATTAAATAACTTATAAATAATGCAAACATATGTATGGATATTATATTAATATTCTTTATATTTTTCTGATAAACATAGACATATTATTTGTTTTATTTGGATTTTTACAATAGAAGATATGATTTTCCAAAGTTTTATATTTGATTTGAATTAAAAAAAGAAATTTACAAAAAACACACTAGTCGCGGGTTGTGCATGGACCCGGGACTAGAGGGTGCCTGCGCGCGTGAAAACGAAGTGGCCGAAAAAACCCTCTAGTCCCGGGTCGTGGCTTAACCCGCGACTAGAGCGTGGGTCTTTAGTCGCGGGTTAAGCCATGGCCCGGTACTATAGACCCTCTAGTCCCGGGTCGTGGCTTAACCCGCGACTAAATGGTCAGCCCTTTATATTCCACGCGCCACAGCCCACGCCCAACACATAGCATTTCGACGAAGGCGAAGATGAAGGGAAGGTGTTGCCCGCCGACGCATAGAACGCATGGGAGGGGCTGCCCGCTAATTCCACCGCGTCGCCGCCCTCGTCTCCGGCCGCCCCATCGTGCCGCCACGCACCGTGTCGCCGCCCCACACCGTGTTGTCCCGCGTCGCCCCGCCTCGTCGCCCGTGCCGCTGCAAGACCTGCCGCCGTCGTCACGTCTTTGCCGCCGACGTGAGCTAATTAGTACGTACAGGAGGGGTATTGTTTTGTGTAGTTTTAGTTATTAGGGTTTGTTTTACCACAAATAATATTAGGGTTATTAGGCTTATTACCTTTGTGGTAATAACAATATCCCTAACAATATTAGGAATATTAATTGTTTTTAGTTTTATTAATATATAAATGCTATTATTAGTTATTGTGTTAGTAAATATAACATTTTGTGGTAATATTATATTATTAGTTATTGTTAGTATAGTATATTATTAAATTTTTGTGGTAGTATTATATTATTTGTGGTAATAACAATAACCCTAACAATATTAGGAATAGTAATTGTTTTAGTTGTTATTAATATATAAATGCTATTATTAGTTATTATTTCAGTAAAATCACATTTTGTGGTAATATTATATTATTAGTTATTGTTAGAAGTATATTATTAGTATAGTTTATTATTAAATTTTTTCTAAGATGTTTAACTCTCTTTCTGTTATAGTTAAGTTATGGATCCATCCGATGATCCTGGTCGTATTGGTGAAGGTTTTCTTCAGGGCATGATAAGAGGTTAAATTCCTTTTAATATTACTACCGGTGAAGATATTTTTCTCGAGGAAGACATTTCCTCATATCTGAATCCATCCGGTGATGGACTAGAGAAAAACCTGATGTACTAAGGGGAAGACCGGATGGATGATGGGCAAACAAATAACAACAATAATGATGGCCCCTCGACAGGATCCGGCGAGGTACATATATATAAAGCCTCGTGTTACCTCTATTCATTAATTGATCTAGATATATCAATATATATATATAATAATCACTCTCTCTTCTTCTTTTAGCCCACCGGATCGAAGCAATCGACAGTTCGAATGAAACGAGGGCCAAACAAAAAGTTGGATGGTAATCATAGGTTCACCATCGAAGAAATAGATGATGATGGTGAACCGATTGCTCCATAGAAGCACCAAAGGATGTTTACAAATAAATGTGGGGTGCTTGTTAGGGACAACCTGCCGATCACCATCCAAGAATGGAATAAGTCAAAGAAACCCGGTGAAGAATCCAACAGCTATGTCACCGATGATGCCAAAGATGACCTTTGGAAGAATCTCATAACGCATTTCATACTACCTCCAGAGTATGAAGAATTTGAGGCAGATGTTATTACCCCAAGGCCGGGTGGGCTTGAAAAAAGAGCGAAAGTCAAGGAGCGGCCTCTGAGCAAGATGGCCGAACTGTATCGGAACCACAAGAAAAGTTTATACGCAAAATATGTCGCGGAAAAGAAAACTCCAGAGTTAAAAGGAGCAAACGAGAATTTGAGAGAATAGTGGCCTGATTTTGTAACGTACAAGAAATCTGATAAAGCAAAGGCAAAGTCGGCAAAGAATGCGTTAAATGATGCCCAAAAGAAATACCCTCATAAAACGGGGACATGTGGCTACAAGAGTGTCGTCCCTAAGTGGGAAACTATGGAGAAGGATACGAGGGCTAGATGCGTCACTCCTGGTACAGATGGATGGCCCGAGAGGTCAAAGCATTGGTGGTATAGGCACAGGGGATCGTTGGACCCAGAAACAGGGAAGACATTATTTCATGAAAAAATTCTAAAACCCTTCGAAGACCTTGTTGAAGCAATGAACAATGCTCAATTGGGATTGTTCCGTCCCGAGAGAGAGAATGAAGAGCTAAAAAGGGTGGACGAAAAAGAGGCAAAGGCGCCCATGTCTCATGGAAGAAAGGGTTTCCTTAGTACGATGCTAGTTACAGAAGCCATTAGAGAAAGAAGGACCAGGAGGCAGACCGGATCTCCAAGGTAGAGCAGGACCTAGCTGATCTTAAGAACCTCATGCAAGAAATTAGCCAAAGGCCTCCATCATCAACTCACCTACGGGCTGATGATACTGCATTGGATCTGAGCCAGCGGAGAAGCAGTGTGGCTTCCAGGGAGGTCCAGGATGATGATCAAGCACTGATAGATGATTCACTAGCTCCTCGCTACCCCGTGGATGATGTCAGAGAGATGGCACAATGTGAGCTACATCAGCCAACGAACAACCTGTCCTTCAAGGTGGCGATCGGCACTGGTTTACCTTGTCTACCTGGAGCACTCCACCATTCACTTCCGATTCCACCTGGCTATGCTCGTGTCACGGTGGATGACATCTCTACGCCTGAAGGCCTTACGAAACTAGGAGATGACAAGCGCAACACCATTCTATGGAAGAAGAAGTACATCAAGTTTCTAGGCTCGGCGCCAAGGCTACCGACTCCGAGGAATCCAAGTCCACCCTGCATTGAATATCGTCAACCTCCAAGTCCACCACAACCGGATTATCGTCAACCTCCATGTCCACCCCAGCTCGTTGACGATCGCCGCAACAGGAGTACATCAACTTGATCTTCGCCTCCACACAATACTCGATCTCCGCCTCCGCCTCCGTGCAATACTACTACCTTGTCGAAGAAACGGAAGGTCGACGCTCCCTCGCGCCCCACATCGAACAAAGGTCAAACAACTAAGATAGTCGACATCCCGCCGGCTCTTCCAAAGAGACCTTATGACAAGACTGATGAGGAAACTAACGTGGATGTGGCTTCCCAAGTTAAGGCGCATTTTGCACCTAAAAATCCTGAGCCAAAGACGGTATATGATGAAAAAACCGAAAAGTGGGCTAGGTCCTTTCTTGAGCAACCATCCCAGATATCAATGAATCTGGAATCAGACTATGACCGGGATATTATTAAGCAAGCAAAGAAGAAAAAAAAAGCACAAGTGCAAAAAGCGGGAAGCAAATTGCCTAGCTCAAAGTCATTTTAGACCTCGACATGGCCTTTAGAGCTGAAATGGATATGGACATCCAAATAATGGACCCAGAGCTCGTACTAATGCTGCACTAATGGGCATCAATGTATCGCAGGACAAAGAACGTGCTACTGAAGAAAATATGTCTCTTGGTCAATATTTAGGCTATGAAGATACCCCAGTGGGTCAGATAGTACGGAAGTATGTCCGGGGGGATCCTCTAGTCAGTAATGAGGAGCTCGCGCGTCTATCCACACATATGCGAAATCTGCATGAATGGTACATGTCGCAAGCAAAAAAAAGCATAAAAAAGATTGGTTTTCGATGGACGTTAGAAAGGAGCATCTCTTCAAACCATAATCGATATAGGTTCAAATGACCGAACTGTTTCAGTTATTCAACCAGCACGCCCTCTACAAATCTATCATTGGTTGCTACTATATGTAAGTGATTTATTTCTATAATTATGTTTGTAGCTCAGATCGTTCATTTAATTTAATATATTATCCTAACTATATATCCTTTTGTATGATATTATATTCTGCAGAATGAAGATGCTTGAATGCAAAAGATCTAGAAGATATGACGTTGGGTTCATTGACCCATATATCGTTAATGAATATACGTTAAAGAATCACCCCATGGACGTGGAGGAAGACCTGTGCAGGTTCTTAACCAAGAATAATTTTTTTAAGGAAATACTATTTCCTTACAACTTCAATTGAGTGTTTCTATCTTGTACACATTTTATTTTTGCTGACTCAACGATCTATGCATGTATGCTTATGTAAACGTCCGCAGATTCCACTGGATCTTGCTAAACATTCAAGTTGACAAGTCCATAGTTGAAGTCCATGACTCATTAAGTTGGGACCAAGAGCAGTGGAGCGACATGAAAGCAATCTCCATAAGTAATTTCAATCATTATCGCATTATATTGGCCTCTTTCGTTCATTTCCTAATATCAAGTAACTAATAACTCCTTTATTCATTTTCTCTGCCGAGCAGGTGTTAGACACGGTTCAGACAAAAAATACCAGGTCCATTCAAAGACGAGCTAACTTATAAAATGGTGAAGAGTTTACAAAAGCCACTGGGAACTCATTTATGTGGATACTACGTCTACGAGTACATCCACGAGTTGACCAGTGAGCGAAAAGTTGACTCACATTATATTTATAGTTTGTAGGAAAAACTAGAGCCAGACGAGCGCATACGAGCAATTCAAGAGGAGATGCCGGGATTTATGATGAAGGAGGTCCTTGATATACATGGAGAGCATTATGCGGATGACGTGGAACTTGATTTGCCTTAGTGATCTCCGTGTAGTTGATATGATATATATATCATCAATGACCATGTAATTTCAAAACATTTCTTCCTTTTGATATATATCATCAATGTATGCTTGCAAGGGATCGATTAATTATATAGATGCATCAACGTGTATTGTGTATGTACTACCGTAGATTATGTGTAGTAAAATATATATTTGAAATTATAGTGAAACACAAAACAAAAAAGGAACGAAATGGCAAAAAAGAGGAAATACACAATCTCTGCCGCGACAGAGAAACACACAATTCTCTACCGCGACAGGAAATCGTATAGTCCCGGGTGGTGTTACGGCCCGGGACTAGAGGGTTTCCGCCCCCCGCGGTGCTAAAACAGCCTTATGGTTGTTATCAGTCGCAGGCCGTAGCGAGCCGGGACTAGAGGGGGGCCTCTAGTCCAGTTTTGGCTGTCACGGGCCCAAAGCCGGGACTAGAGCCAGTTGCGGCCCGGGACTGGAGGCATGTTCTCCACCAGTGCTAGATATATAGAATAATGTATCATGTTACATTGTGATCATGATTCAATGTGGTATCCACCCTCATGGTAGTACATGGCATGATGTTGATACATGCTTAGTCATTCATTAATGCATTACTTGTTACTGGTATTTGATTTGATAATGAATGTTTAGCTAAGATTTGTATTACTTGTCTAATACATATTAGTGTGAAGTAAGCTAATAATTATTATTGTATAATATGATGACATTCCTACATTGATCTTGTGTGTTTAGTAGCTCATGTTGTCGTGGTGGTGTCACGGCAAATGCCATGGGTAGGCTTAAGTTGGGGGTCGAATGGATGCTTGTGGTCACCGGGGAGGGAGTGCACGGTCTAGCCGCACATGAAGAACAAGATGAACTCTCCAAACCTAGCAATTTTATTGATCCTAGATGTTTACAAGTGCTCCTAGAGCTGTATGAACTAAGCTTCAGTGCCCTAGTTCCTTACTATGTCCAAACTCCTCTAACCCTAGCTATGCCCCTCCTTATAGACCATGGACAGCTAGGTTACACCCCTTTGGGTCCTAGGGTTACTGTTTGGATCTTGGTCTTCACTACGGGCCGGTTCATGGGCTTGTACTAAGTCCAATGGCCCAGTCCATAAAACTGGACAACTAACGGTCTTCACGTACGTAGCCTCCAGTTCTTTTGGCGTCAGGAAGTAACTTCGTACGTCGGCCCTTGCTTTAGGCGTCACCCGAATCCTTTTGTGTCACATGGCATCGCCCTTCTCTTTTGACCGTGCTTTACCATGGTCCCTCCTGAACCTCAGTCCGAAAGGTGCCACGCGTTCAATCTGACTCGGCTCGTTGGTTCCTGCAAGATTAACATACTTGTCTTATATGGGCCAACATAGTTCCTATGTCGGCCACACACTACTATCTTATCCGGCCGTTGTTACCCAGCCAAGTTCATTCTTTACTCGGCATAAGCCAAGCTGGGCAATGTTTTACCCCTTATGACCCTACCGGGGGGTTATTCCCCCGACATTAGTCCCCGAAGCTGGTGAAGCCTAGCAGTTCTAGCTGTTAGGCGTCTCCAGGTTCCTTTAATGTGATTGAAACTTCTCTTTCTTCCTGCATTTACTGCTTAGGACACACTGTTTGGCGTAACCTCGACCTTAGCCGAGTCTACTTTGCTCTTTACGAGTCTCATCTTTGACTTTTTTGGCCCATTTTTTCCTCGTACCGAGTCATTTTGGACAATTCCGAGTCATTTTCGGCGTGCCTTAGTCACTGACACCTTGTAATCATGGTGACTTGCCTCAAATTCTGTCCCAAATCCTGACCGCGCAGTGATGGCGGCGCAGCAACTCCCCGTCACTGCGGTAGTCCCATCGCTCAGCGCCTCGTGTCATCCACAGCGTGACGTGGAAGTGGATTTATCGTGTATCACCTACATGTGGCGTTACTGGCTCACTCGGCTGAATACATGGCCACACGTTGGCCGCACGGCACAGGGAATCCCACGATTGGGGTTTTTACTCCCCTTAAGTAGTGGTGAGGGGAACTTAACTTCCCTTGCCCGTTCAGTTTCCCCATTGCCTTGTTCTTCTTCCTTGCACCTCCAAAATCCTAACTTCTCCCTTGCGGTTCTTCTTCTCCATATTATCTCCTCTGCGATTGCTCTTTTCCCCTTTCTATTCCGCTACGGGTCCTCTCTCCTCCAAGCCTCTTCCTAAAGCGGAAGAGACGGAATCCAGAGAGATCATGGACGCTCGCGATCCCGCCGAGGGAGCCGAGGAACAGGAGGTCGCCGGTGGCGAGCGCGTCGGCTGGAGGGCTCGGATGTCTCCACGGAGGAGGTCGAGTGACTGCGCTCCATCAGGAGCATCCCACTCGAAGTGGATTGCCGCCTCCCTATTGGTGAGATTTTGCCCAAACCTGAGGCCAATAGGAGGGTGGTTTTCCTCTCCCATTTTGAGCGAGGTATAACATCCCAAAAATACTAAGCTTGGAATCATCAAATTCTAATCATCAAAATTAGGGTTAACAAAAACTTTTCTAAATGAAATCATGAATGCATGCATAGGTGTATGCATGGATTTTGAATTCTTTTAAAACAACCTGTTTTGTTTGTTCCATTGCTTGTAAAATGTTTCTTAGGTGAAATAAACATCATCTAAAACATTTCCCACACTTTTCCTAAAGACAAGTAAATTAAAACACATATATAAAATGAATGGTCATTTTGGCCAATTTAACTCACATGCCTACTTTGGCTGTCTCAAAATTTCAGAACCTAACAGAAACTTTTCTGGATCTTTGCACCCCTTGAATGTACTCATAACAAGGTATCAAGGCCCACTTTGTGATCATCCAAAAAATTTCAAATGCATAGTTTAAATGACAATTCAAAATTGAATCTTTATCATATGGGAAGATCCCACTTTTTCAAAAACTACTCAAACAAGCTCAATTTTCAAAACACAAGCATCTGCAGACTGACCAGCACTAATCTAGCAAACCCACCAAAACTCATTTCAAAATTCAAAACTTGATTTCATGCGGCCATTTCATCAAACAGGTTGCAGACACAAATCAAACAAACATCAAACACTATTGTGAGCAGTGATTCTTGCCTAACTGGTTCCCCATTTAGCTCACACACAACTCAGTAGATCATCTAGGAAGATTAGCCAGGCACTAGCACCACTATGAGCTTGCCATTGTCATCAATGGTGAACAGCCGAAGCCAACCTTGCCACTCCATAGTCGACAGCAAGCTAGGAGCAGCAGCAAGCCTAGCCAGCATGTCTGGGAGGCAGCCCACCGTCCACCGCCACTCACTGTCCCAGCCGCGAGCGTTGCCAAGCCCTAGACCACGCGCACAAGCCGCGCCCAGACCATGCCGAGAATGCGCCAGAGCGCCACCCTCGACCATCACCCACAGACCGCGCGCCGCCCTTGCCGCGTGCATACACAATCCCCACCGACCCAGGAGACCGCCAGACATCCCCGTTTGCCGCCCGTCAACGCCCACCGCCGCCGTCGAAGACGCCGCCTCTGCCGCGCAGAGCACCGCTCGTTTCAGAACAAACCACACCGCCCCATGCCTCGAGACGATGTCGTTGAGCATCGCCAGGATACACCGCACCGTCCCCTACCCTTGCCCATGCCTTTAGCCGCCTGTAACCTCGCCCCCGATGAGCTCACCGTGCGCCCCGATGGTCCCCTCGCTCGACTATAAATAGAGGCCACCCCCGCACAATTCCTTCACACCATCTCACTCCACTCTCCTCACTGATCGTTCCACACCATTCTCAGAGCAAGGCGAGCACCACCTCGCCGGAATTTCACTAGAGACTGCCGCTGTCGGAGAAGAAGGGAGCCAGCGATTGGAGCTGCCCAAGGAGATGCCACGACCACTCCTGAGTTCGCCATCGTCGACTTCGTCGTTCGCCCGCCTCGCCGACCCTCGCCAGTAGTCCGGTGAGCCCCCAGCGACCCTCACTGGCCGCGCTAGGTTTCGTTCTCGCCGGAGTTGTCTCGCGTCGACGATGACTCCTAGTCGTTAGATTAGAACTAGATCGAACGATCCACGTCGCCCCATACCGCTTCGCCCAGCCCTGTGTCACTGACGAGTGGGGACACCCACTTAAGCAGCCCGCGGGAGCACTGCGCTTAGCAGGCCGGCCTAGTAATTTTTCCCGCGCAGCCCAGTTATTCAAACTAAACTTTTTCTATTTCAATTCAAACACACTTCTGTACCCAACTTCAAAAATCAACCCAGATCGATTCGGTGCACCAAATTGAATGAAACCAATTTTGTTGGAAAGGTCTGTGAATGCTGAATCCAAGCCCGTTGGATTCAAGTCATTTGGATCTACAGATCAACCATGGTAAAAATAACAAGGTAGAAGCTTTTCTGCATTCAAACATTTTTCAAATTTAAACCATAATATCTTTTGAGTTGATTCCAACTCTCAAAAATCACATTTAACCATACCTTTCAGAATATATAAAAATATATAGGTTTACTTGCAAAAATAATGTTCAAGTAATAAAAGAATGCTACATAAGAATTTCTAGCCACTTTAATTAATTAAAATAAAAGGGTAAAACCTTATTAAATTATGACACCACTTTAAATCACATTCCCATGGACTACAATATGTGGTGATGACATGTGTAAACATGATACCATGTTGGGTTTGGAGAATATTAAATCTTAAGTAGTTTTTCAATGAGTAGAAATTACTTTTCTAAAAATAAAAAGATTTAAACCAAGCCTTAACCTTGTAATGTTAGAGATGATGCTAGATCATCCATAGGACCCTTGTGTGTGATGATTGCAAGTAGTTAAGTATTGTTTGGTGATTGTGTACCTCGTATTTATTCATAGACGCTAGTACCAACCAAGGATACGAGGAGGAAGGAGGATACTACGAAGAAGAAGCCGAGGAGAACTTCAACCATTGCTCTGCACAAGGAAAGCTTATATTGACATTGATGCAAGCTAACACTTGCAGGATACCCTATTGATGCAACAAACCCCTACTTGTTACTATGACTTAAGCATATGTGATCATACCCATTTGATAAACCAATCCTAGTTTTATGTGCAATCTTCTTACTTTATTTCTTTATCAAAGCTTACTTAGAGTTTACTTAATTGACTGGTATATATTGGAAAGATGCTGAAGGTTTCATAAAGAGCATAAAATTTGGCCTAAGTTAGAAACCTTGACATCAGCCTGAGACATGAGGTTGTACTTAGTTCAAACTCCACTAGTTACCACCCCTCATCATTACTACCCCCACCTGTAGATGCTAGTGCTAAGCATAAAACTTGATCAACTTTAGATGGGAATACTTGGTGGAAAATGGTTATGAAAACCTTGGAATGATGGATCATTCTATTGAAATGTTTTGGACATGTGTTTCCAAACACTTGAGAATTTTGGTGATAAAAATGTTGAGGAATGAGCCTTAGCCCTTTATAAAACTGATGGTTGTCTGGATGCGATACCATTCCAATTTTATCGTACAACCACGATGCGAATATTGGGTAGGGCTTGACGAAAATTATATTCCTTACTATTAGTTCCCTCACGGCCAAGTGCAGTGAGGCTACCTTGTGAAGATTGTCCACTGCGGTACCAAGATGACAGTTGGTCATGGTTGGGAGGCCAAACTCACAGGAGAGGTGCTTATACTAGGGCGTGTAATCGAAAGGTTAGGATTAATTATTCGCATACTGAGTATGGTGAATTTAGGATTTGTTCCTGACGGATGTATCGAATGTTGTGGTGAAAGTGTACAATCTCTGCACAGTGTCAAACTATTCGAATAGCCGCGTCCGCGGTTATGGACAGTTGGAGTGGCCATACTGTTCCCCCGTCAGACTTTTCAAAATGACCTATGAGATGAATTGAGACTTTGACTTGAACACAACAGAGTTGTAATATGAAATACAAGTTCCCTCTTAGGATTTATAAAATTGTGACTAGCTTTGGAGCTTAGTAGAGATAAATCTGGATTTTGCAAAACAACCCTAGAGCCTAGTGTCCTATTATCCAAAAACCCCCTTTACCTATTAGTATTAGTTTGCGAGTACTTAAAGAGTACTCATGGCTTTGTCCCTGGCTATTACCATGGCCAGACTATGAAGAGGATTACCTAGAAGATGGAACCCAGGAAGGTTACGATAACTAGGATCATCTCCCATCGTCAGCATTGCCTGTGACCCCGAAGATGGAGCTTCGCCTACGCTACCGTTATTGTTACGTATTCCGCTGCTTGATGTTGTATTAAGAACTGGATCATGAGATCCCTATTTGTGTAAGAACTTATGTATTGTTTGTAATGGATGATGTACTATGGTATCCAATTATGTTATGTCTCGCAAAAATGGTAATCCTAGGATTGTGATGTATGGCATAATAGGCATCTTGGATTGAAAAATCCGGGTGTTGACACGAGGTTTCGGCTTGCCCGTGAGAAATTTATTTGTTTCATTTCTTTCCACTTTCCATCTTCAGACCCATCATTTTCCTACCAATGCGGTCGGCTCCCTCTCTTGTTTCATCTCCGCTTGCGAGGCCTACCTTGGTATTTGGCCTACAGTTCTTCTGTGGGCCAAATATTTTAGATTTAGGATCCAAGTAGTTCCCAAGCCCGGCGTTCCCCGTGTCGAGAAAAGGACAACCAGGTGTGGTGTCGCTATCATCACGCCATAGAAAGAGTCCATCTTTCCTCAGGTTACTGGCTTAGACTCTTGCAAGAAATGGCATATGACTTTCTTGTATATAAAAAATAGCGGGGCCACCGATTACATCCGGCTCCCCCTTACTCGGAAGAGGTCCCCATCAAAGAGTTCTCGAAGCTTGACCCGCGCGACAAGAGCGCCGCGGTGAACGAGGCCAACGGGGTTCTGGAGAGGTTGATGTTGCCGCATGAGAACTTCCATCTCACCGATACGGATCTCATGTGTGCTTTTATCGCACGCCGGGTCAGCCCTCTCCAAGCCATGAGCCACAAGATGTTCTTCACGAGAGGCACGCAGGACCCCACTTGGCATTCCATGAAGGAGCTCACCCATGACTTTGTGGCCCGCCGAGTCAGCTCGATTCTCAAGCTGACTTTGGCGGATGACTGGGCATGGGGTTGCCCTCCTTTTAGCTGAGACAGGCATGTCCCCTGGGTAAGCTTCCGAATCACTTTCTATCTGACATAGATCTTCTTTTGTTCACTTGATATTCCGCTCGCTCATTGTTCTTATTCTGTTTGTCTTTCGCAGAAACTTGTTCACCATGTTGTTGACACTACTAAAGGGTTTCGCGGCATAGTAAATCAAAATTTTCTACGGATGCGAACAGAGGGAAGACAAGATCTAATCTAGGAGATGCAAACAACGAGAGAGATTGGATTAGATCTTCATACCCTTGAAGATTCGCACAACGAGAGTGATGTAGTCGTACTCTCTTCTCCTCCTCGTGATCCGATCCGATCTAGCACCACAAGTGGCTATGCCTCCGTGAGATGCACACGTGCAGAACCTCGACGTCTCCTCCTTCCTTGGTCCAGAAAGTATGGTGGAGAGATGGATTGGATCTACAACGTGACGGTGCGGTGCAAGTGGTGGAGAGTTTCTGCAGCAGGGCTTCGCCTACACGCAGTCGGGAGGGAGAGAGAGAGGAGGGCAGCAGGGCGACTAGGCTTGAGGGGAAGGTGTGGGGGGTGGTGCGCCCCAGCCCTCTATATATAGAGGGGTGGGCGCCAGCCCTAACCCCTCCCCCAAGCCCTAGGCCGGCGGCCAAGGAGGGAGGAGTGGGGGGCAAGGAACCCCCCCCTTCTAGAAGGTCCAATTAGGGTTTATCCCTTGTTTGGCCGGCTGGGCCCTATGGGGCATTGTTCCCCTGGACCAATGCGACCAGGGCACTCCCTCGTAGGCCCATGCCCCCTCCCGACAGGTGGGACCACGTTGGACCCCTTCCGGAAGGTTCTAGAAGCTTCCGGTACAATACCGATTAACCCGGAACAATTCCGAACTCCAAAAACTGCACTGCCTTATATGAATCTTATTATCCGGACCATTCCGGAACCTCTCGTGATGTCCCTGATCCCAACCGAGACTCCGACCAAAAACTCATAAACCAATTATCCAATCTATCCTAGCGTCGAGACACGTTAAGTGTGTGACCCATCGGGTTCGAGAATATGCAGACATGATCTTCTATCAATAATCAACAGCGGGGTCTGGAAACCCATATTGACTCCCACACATTCATCGATGATCATATGGGATGAACCTCGATGCCAGGATTCAATCAATCCCATATATATATTCCCTTTGTCTCGTGATATTTTACTTGCCCGAGATTCGATCGTCGGTACCGTCATACCTAGTTCAATCTCGTTCACAGCAAGTACTTTACTCGTTCCGTATTCCGATATCACTTTGTGATTAACTGCTTAACCACATGCTTGCAAGCGGTGTTGATATCGATTACCGAGTGGGCCCGAAGTATATCTCTCCGACTTGGGAGGGACAAAGCCCATATCGATACATACAACCCAACAGATACTTTCTGATCACCTGAGAGACACCTTTATGATCACCCTCTCATAGGATGACGTTTGATGACCTCAAAGCTTTCTTCCGATACCAGGGAGTTGTATTATCTCATGGTCTAAGGAATACAATATTTTACATAAGAAAAGCTTCGCAAAGATGAACACGATGACACGATCTAATTGCTTCGCTTAGTTTGGGTATGTCCATCACATCATTCTCCCAATGATATGATCTCATTATTAATCGACAACTCATGTCCATGGTTAGGAAACCTTAACCATCATTAATCAATGAGCTAGTCCATAGAGGCGTACTAGGGACACGGTGTTGTTCACAAACCACACAAGTATTAAAGTTCCCGCTTAATACAATTCTATCATGGAATATAAACATTATCATGAACAAGAATTATAATAATAACATCTTTGTTATTGCCTCTAGGGCATAATTCCAACAGTCTCCCACTTGAACTAGAGTCAATAATCTAGTTTACATTTGGAAAAAATCTCACACCCATGGCACTGAGGTGCTGATCATGTTTTACACGTGTAAGAGGTTTAGTCAATGGATCTGTGACATTCAGATTTGTATGTACTTTGCTAATCTTCAGATCTCCATCTGCTATATAATCTCGGATTATATGAAACTTGCGGTTGTCACACAATATCTCCAGTGGTTCCAATGCACTTGGAACCACGCCAAGCTCAGTGATGAAGTTCCTGATCCAAACTCCTTCACTTGACGCTTCTGCAGCAGCCATGTATTCCGCTTCTACTGTAGATCCCGCGATCACGCTTTGCTTGCAGCTTCTCCAGCTCACAGTTCCTCCATTCAAAATATACACGTATCCTGTCTGAGATTTAGAATCATCCTTGTCGGTGTCGAAACTAGCGCGACGTAACATTTTACGACGAGCTGTTCATCAGCCCCATAGACTAAGAACATTTCTTTAGTTCTATTTAGGTACTTTAGGATGTTCTTCACGGCTGTCCAGTGTTCCACTCCTGGATCACTTTGATATATGCTCGTCAAACTAAGAGCATTGGACACATCCGGTCTAGTACACATCATGGCATACATGATAGAACCTATGGTCGAGGCATAAGGCACTTTGCTCATAGCTTCCCTATCATTTACCATAGCTGGACACTGAGCCTTGCTCAATATCTTACCTGACAACAGAGGCATTGAAACTTTCTTTGCCTTATCCATTCTGAACCTTTTCAGAACTTTGTCTAGGTATGTACTCTAGCTTAAAGCTATCAGGAGTCTTTGTCTATCTTTATAGATTTTGATGCCCAATATATAAGCAGCTTCACCTAGGTCCTTCATTGAAAATCACTTGTTCAAATAACTCTTCACATCGTTAAGCATGTTAATTTCATTTCCAATAATCAATATGTCATCCACATATAGTACCAGAAATGTCACCGAGATCCCACTCACTTTCTTGTAGATACAAGCTTCATAGCAATTTGGAACAAATCCAAAGCTCTTGATCACTTGATCAAAACGAAGGTTCCAACTCCGAGATGCTTGCTTCAGTCCATAAATAGAACGCTGAAGTTTGCATACTTTATCAGCATCCTTAGGATCGACAAAACCTTCGGGTTGCATCATATACAAATCTTCATCAATGTTGCCATTGAGGAACACAGTCTTGACATACATGTGCCATATTTCATAATCATGAAACGCATCAATTGCTAATAAAATCCGAATGGACTTAAACATCGCTACGGGAGAGAAAGTCTCATCGTAGTCAACACCTTGAACTTTTCGAAAACCTTTCTCGACAAGCCGTGCTTTGTAGATGGTAACATTACCATCCGCGTCGGTTTTCTTCTTGAAGATCCATTTGCATTCAACGGCCTTTCGGTCGCTAGGAGGTTCCACCAAAGTCCATACTTGGTTTTTGCTCATGGATCCCAATTCGGATTTCATGGCTTCTAGCCATTTCTCAGAGTCTGGGCTCATCATCGCTTCCTCATAGTTCGTAGGTTCACTGTCTTCTACTAACAAGACAGTCAAGACAGGGTTGTCGTACCACTCAGGAGGGGCACGCGACCTTGTTGACCTACGACGTTCAGTAGCAGCATCATTCAAAGCTTCATGATCCTTGTCATTAGCTTCCTCTATTGTTGGTGCGGTGACCGGAACAATTTCAGGTGCTGCGCTACTCTCCAACTCAAGAGAAGGTTCAATAACCTCGTCTAGCTCTACTTTCCTCCCACTCACTTCTTTCAAGAGAAACTCCTTCTCAATAAAGGAACCGTTCTTTGCGACAAACACTTTGCCTTCGGTTCTGTGATAGAAGGTATACCCAATAGTTTCCTTAGGGTATCCTATGAAGACGCATTTCTCCGCTTTGGGTTCGAGCTTGTCCGGCATCAACTTCTTGACGTAAGCTTCGCATCCCCAAACTTTAAGAAACGACACCTTAGGTTTAGCACCAAACCACAGTTCATACGTTGTCGTCTCAACGGATTTAGATGGAGCCCTATTTAAAGTGAATGCAGCGGTTTCTAATGCATAACCCCAAAATGATAACGGCAAATCAGTAAGAGACATCATCGATCGGACCATATCTAATAGGGTTCGGTTCTAGCGTTCAGACACACCATTGCGCTTTGGTGTTCCAGGTGGCGTGAGTTGCGAAACGATTCCGCTTGCTTTAAGATGCGTGAGAAAATCATAACTCAAATATTCACCTCCACGATCGGATCATAGAAACTTAATCTTTCTGTTACGATGGTTCTCCACTTCATTCTAAAATTCCTTGAACTTTTCAAATGTTTCAGATTTATGTTTCATTAAATAGATATACCCATATCTACTTAAGTCATCGGTAAAAGTGAGAAAATAGTGATATCCACCGCGCGTCGAAACACTCATCGGTCCCCATACATCGGTATGTATGATCTCCAACAAGTCCGTTGCTCGCTCCATCATACCGGAGAACGGGGTTTTGATCATCTTGCCCATGAGGCATGGTTCGCATGTGTCAAATGATTCAAAATCAAGAGACTCCAAAATTCCATCGGAATGGAGTTTCTTCATGCGTTTTACACCAATATGACCTAGACGACAGTGCCACAAATAAGTAGTATTATCACTATCTACTTTGCATCTCTTAGCCTCAATGTTATAGATGTGTGTTTCATCCTTTTCGAGATTTAGAAGAAATAAACCATTCACAATAGGTGCATGACCATAAAATATGTTACTCATATAAATAGAACAACCATTATTCTCCGATTTAAATGAATAACCGTCTTGCAATAAACAAGATCCAGAAATAATGTTCATGCTCAACGCAGGCACATAATAACATTTATTGAGGCTTAAAACTAATCCCGAAGGTAAAACTAAGGAGAGCGTGCCGACGGCCATCACATCAACTCTTGATCCGTTGCCAACGCGCATCGTCACCTCATCCCTCGCAAGCCGCCATCTATTCCGTAGCTCCTGTTTCGAGTTACAAATATTAGCAACTGAACAAGTATCAAATACCCAGGCACTACAACAAGGGCTAGTAAGGAAAACATCAATAACATGTATATCAAATATACCTTTGATGGTGCCAGCCTTCTTGTCCGCTAAGTACTTCGGACAGTTGCGCTTCCAGTGACCCTTGTCCTTGCAATAGAAGCACTTTCGGCTTAGGACGGACACTGAGCTTCTTCTCGGCGAGGGCAACGCTTACGCCGCCTTTCTTGAAGGGCTTGTTTGCACCCTTACCTTTCTTGAAGGTGGGGGGATTGTTGACCATCAACACATGATTATCCTTTTTGATGTCCACCTCCGCAACCTTCAGCTTTGCGAAGAGCTCGGTGATCGTATCAGTGGAATCAATCTGATTATGAGTCACTACAAAACTTTTGTAGCTGGGAGGGAGTGATTGCAGAACCCTGTCAATCTTGAGCTCCTCTGGAATCTTGCAGTCCAGTTGCTCAAGGCGTTGAGTGTAGCCCGACATCTTAATGGCGTGCTCACTAACGGAACTCCCTTCCTCCATCTTGCAGTTAAAGAACTTCTCAGAGATCTCATATCTCTCAGAACGGGCCTGAGTCTGAAACATGGTTTTCAGCTCCTCGAGAATCTCAAAGGGCCCGGGATAGTCTTCAAAACGATTTTGAAGGTCCGATTCCATAGCAAACAACATGGTTCTCTTAATCATACCATAATCATCTTTGCGCGACTGATAGATAGCTTTCTCATCAGCCAGGGCAGTAGTAGCAGGGGCGTCACCTAACGCATTCTCAAGGACATAGTCCTTTTGACCGCCAGAGAGAATGATTCTCAGATTGCGGAACCAGTTGGTGAAGTTAGACCGATTGTTTTTAAGCTTTTCCTTCTCAGCAAAAATGTTGAAGTTGAAGTTGGACTTAGCCATTTGATCTACAATATTTGCAAGTACAAATTAGACTATGTTCATGATAACTAGTTCAACTTTTAATCAAATTACTAGATGAACTCCCACTAAATTAAACATCCCTCAAGTTGTTTAGTGAACACGATCCAAATTCACCACACCTAATCCGATCTTCACGAGAAGAGATGTGGTTTCAATGGTGGACAACGAAGTGTCGATCATATCATTCATATGACTCATGCTTAACCTTTCGGTTCATGTGTTCCGAGGCCATGTCTGTACATGCTAGGCTCGTCAACTTAGACCTAAGTATTTCCGCATGTGCAAAACTGGCTTGCACCCGTTGTATGTGAACGTAGAGTCTATAGCACCCGATCATCACGTGATGCTTGGACACGATGAAGTTTCGCAACGGTGCATACTTGGGGAGAACATAGTTTTTATCTTGATCTTTAAGTGAGGAATCATCTTATAATGCTACCGTCGCGATCTAAGCATAATAAGATACATAAAAGGATAAACATCACATGCATATAACTTTATGTGACATGGTATAGACAATCTTCGCGCAATGATCTCCATCTTGTGCGTGCCGGCATGATCTCCATCAGTCCACCATGATTGCCTCCACCACAAATAGCAACTACAACTATTGCTAACTACTTAGCGATAAAGTGAAACTATTACATGGCGTATAAGAAGTTGACACACAGGTCATACACAATTATAAATACAACCATATGGCTCCTGCCGGTTGTGTACTCATCGACATGCAAGTCGTGAAACATTACAAAACAAGTTAGACGCCTCTACTTTGTTGTTGCATGTTTTACGTGGCTTATGGGAGTAGAAGCTAAGAACGATTCTTACCTACGGAAAGCCACAACGGTGATATTATGGTTGCCAAACTCTGGTGTAAATCCCATGACAACTATAGTGAGAGAAACTGGCATCCACCAGCCGCATGTGTGGAACAAGCCACACGTCAAGTGTAGAGCCGGTCTCGCGAACGACGTCGCGTAAGGTTGGCCTCGACCGCTTCAATCTCACTATCCCGCATCATAATAAGAACACAAACAAGAGGCTTGCAACAGAAAACATCAACGCCCGCAACAACCATGTTGTGTTCTACTCATGAAATACATCTACGCATACATCTAGCTCTGATACCACTGAAGGGTTTCGCGGCATAGTAAATCAAAATTTTCTACGGATGCAAACAGAGGGAAGCCAAGATCTAATCTAGGAGATGCAAACAACGATAGAGATTGGATTAGATCTTCATACCCTTGAAGATTAAATGCAGTGAACGTTATCGGAACGTGGGTGATGTAGTCGTACTCTCTTCTCCTCCTCGCGATCCGATCCGATCTAGCACCACAAGTGGCGATGCTTCCGTGAGATGCACACGTGCAGCACCTCGACGTCTCCTCCTTCCTTGGTCCAGTAAGTATGGTGGAGAGATGGATTGGATCTACAACGCGACGGTGCGGTGCAAGTGGTGGAGAGTTTCTACAGCAGGGCTTCACTGCGAAGTCGGGAGGAGAGAGGAGGCGGCAGGCGACTAGGCTTGAGGGGAAGTGTGGGGGGGTGGTGCGCCCTAGCCCTCTATATATAGAGGGGTGGTCGCCAGCCCTAACACCTCCCCCAATCCCTAGGCCGACGGCCAAAGGAGGGAGGAGTGGGGGGCAAGGAAACCCCCCCTTCTAGAAGGTCCAATTAGGGTTTATCCCTTGTTTGGCCGGCTGGGCCCTATGGGGCCTTGTTCCCCTGGCCCAATGCGGCCAGGGCACTCCCTCATAGGACCATGCCCCCTCCCAACAGGTGGGACCACGTTGGCCCAGTTCCGGAAGGTTCTAGAAGCTTCCGGTACAATACCGATTAACCCGGAACAATTCCGAACTCCAAAAACTGCACTGCCTTATATGAATCTTATTATTCGGACCATTCCGGAACCTCTCGTGATGTACCGGATCCCATCCGAGACTCCGAACAAAAACACATAAACCAATTATCCAATCTATCCTACCGTCGAGACACGTTAAGTGTGTGACCCTTCGGGTTCGAGAATATGCAGACATGATCTTCTATTAATAATCAACAGAGGGGTCTGGAAACGCATATTGACTCCCACACATTCATCGATGATCATATCGGATGAACCTCGATGCCAGGATTCAATCAATCCCATATATATATTCCCTTCGTCTCGTGATATTTTACTTGCCCGAGATTCGATCGTCGGTACCGTCATACCTAGTTCAATCTCGTTCATAGTAAGTACTTTAATCGTTCCGTAATCCGATATCACTTTGTGATTAACTCCTTAAC
Source organism: Avena longiglumis (assembly GCA_030063025.1). NCBI lineage: Eukaryota > Viridiplantae > Streptophyta > Magnoliopsida > Poales > Poaceae > Avena > Avena longiglumis. The sequence continues at coordinate 249,294,884 of CP125974.1, forward strand.
AAAATGCTTGCAAGCGGTGTTGATATCGATTACCGAGTGGGCCCGAAGTATATCTCTCCGACTTGGGAAGGACAAATCCCATGTCGATACATACAACCCAACAGATACTTTCCGATCACCTGAGAGACACCTTTATGATCACCCTCTCATAGGATGACGTTTGATGACCTCAAAGCTTTCTTCCGATACCAGGGAGTTGTATTGTCTCATGGTCTAAGGAATACAATATTTGACATAAGAAAAGCTTCGCAAAGATGAACACGATGACACGATCTAATTGCTTCGCTTAGTTTGGGTCTGTCCATCACATCATTCTCCCAATGATATGATCTCATTATTAATCGACAACTCATGTCCATGGTTAGGAAACCTTAACCATCATTAATCAATGATCTAGTCCATAGAGGCATACTAGGGACACGGTGTTGTTCACAAACCACACAAGTAGTAATGTTTTCGCTTAATACAATTCTAGCATGGAATATAAAGATTATCATGAACAATAATTATAATAATAACATCTTTATTATTGCCTCTAGGGCATAATTCCAACAAGTAGTATCCCTCCCGGCGGCTACTACGAGGATCGCTCCAACTCGGATGTGATCGAGTTCGACCTGGAATGCTTCATGCCCATCTCGCCTGCTGCCGCCGCTGCCTCTACCGCGGGTAAGACCCATACTCGAAACCCCTTACGAGACTAGTCCGACGATGATGATGATGATGATTGCGAAATTCTAGAGGTACCTGCCTTTTAACTTTAACCTCTTGAATTATTCGAATTAGCTCGTCATTTACTTATGAAGTTGGCCAGGTTAATGATACTCCCCCTCTCGCTGTGGGCGGAGTCGGCAAGATTCCTGCCGCCAAGCTAGGAAAGCGGCACGGGGCCTCCTCCAGCGCTCAGCCCGCCAAGAAGCGCAAGGTTACTCCTGCTGCTCCTCCTGCTACCACGCTGACTGAGACTCGCAAAGCTGCTTGGCGCCGGGTAACTCGTCGCATGCCGCGTGACTCGACCATCTCCGGGCAAGTTTTGCTATTTTGCTTACTTCTCATTTTTCCTTTCATGTTTTGTAATTTCTTTCCTATAAGCGCTCTTTGTTATTTTCAGTGCGGCGCCTTTGTCGGCTAGCCAAGCTGCTCCTAGCATGGCCTCTTCTCCGCTAAGGCCAACCTCTACTCCTCACACCGACACCGCTGTGCCAAGCCCCGTCCGGGTCACTGCCCCCACCACTGAGACTCACAAGTCTTAGAGTGAGGCCGACCCGGCGGTGCAACCGTCGGAGGAGACCCGGCCCAACTCCCCTACTGTTCCTTATGAATAACTTCCTAATCTTGGTGCTAGCAACATTGGCGTCGAGAAGAACCATGTCATTAGTTCTTAGCTCCTAGTACACAAGTTGATCCTGTTGTTACCCCCAGAACGTTATTGATCTTGTTCATTCAGCTGCTGTATTGTCCCCTGCCAGACATGCTCACTCTCCCTTTCTATCAAAGAACCATAGCCTACAGCTCTAGGCCAGGCTCGTTCCTCCATCAGCAAACCCACATCTACCAAGCTGATGACCTTGGTCCATGCCCCAGGAACCGCACCTCATATTCGGCCGACAACAACAACAACGGCACTCGCTTCAGCGGGTAAGTTGGCGAGTCAGTGGCTGTCAGGTCTAGCGGCAGTTCCAAGGCTGTTTCCTTGCACACCAGCGCAGCTGCTACCCGCTGCTACTCGGACGCTGAGCGGGAAAGGCCTTGGTTCTATGGAGGGTTATCCCGTTTCCTGGAACACATCTGCAAGCAAGAGGTCAGCTCCAGCACTGGTAAGAAGATGAAGTTGGGCCCCAAGGCCGTTTCTGATAGGACTCAGCAGGCCATTGCCTTGATGGCCCGTGCAGATGAAGTGAATGAGGTATGCAAACTTCTTACTCTTTTGCGTATTGAGTATTTTTGTTATATATTATCCCTAGTCCACGAGGTTACTGCCAAGTGAGGAACATACTCGGCTGTAAGATCTAAACTAGAAATCATCTTTTATTCGGCCATAGGTTTGATCTCACCTCTTTTGATTATCTCTTTTCTTATGTAGCTTACGCACAATGAGCACACCAAGGTGCATCAGGCTCTCCTCTTGGACTATCGTAAGCTAGAGGTTGCTCACCAAAACCAGCAAGCTGAGGCTAAAGGCCAAGGTAATTTTCTGACTCATCCTGCTCTTATTCGGCGTACTTTACTTGTTTGCCCTTTCTTATTTTCTTTCATTGTCCTTCCATAGCTTCTGCCCAATCCACCATTGACGCCCTGCACCTACAGATCAGGAACGCTGAAAGTAAGTTCCTGAGGATTTTGTCTCCGCTCTGTACTTATGCTTATCATTTTCCTATTTCTATCTCGGTGGTTCCGAGATAGCTTTGTTGTCGCTGACGGGTCATATGCTCCGAATAAGCGGAGAAGCACCGGATCGAGCTCCAAAAGGAGCGAGACGAGGTGAGTCGGCTGAGGAAGGAAATGGCGGATTTAGAACAGAAGCATCAGGCTGAGGTGAAGGGGATGCAGGAGGAGCTTGCCGAGAAAGATGGCCAGCATGCCGCTAGTGCTGAGTAGACCAAGGAGCTGCTCAAGGAGGCCAAGTCGGCGGTTCAGTCAACTCACTTAGATCTGGATGCTCTTCATGCCAAGGCCAAAAATTGGCAAAGAAAGCTCAGCTCCATCAACTCTTTCCTCGGTAGCGAGTCCTTACCCTTTTCGCTGTACTCATTCATTTCTCTGATTTTTCCTTGTTTTGCTAATGTTCCCTTGATTTTGCAGAGAATTATCCTGAGGCTGATATATTTGCTATACGGGCCATGAAAAGAGTACGAGCCGAATCTGTTGCTCCAGCTGATGGCGAGGTCAGTATCGATGAGCACCTTGCAGCGCTATCTGAACGCGCCAAGACCATCAAATCATGTGATGTGGACTTCCTCAAATCAGTGATCCATGCGTTCTGAATGCTCTGGACGGATGAAGACACACCCACACTCATCGAGCCAATGGCTGCCAGGCTACTTCTTACTGAAGACAAGCTGGATCAATGGCGCGAGTCGGCCGGCCGAGCCACAGCAGAGAAAGCCCTTGCCTTCGTGCTTTCATGGTACGAGGATATCAACCTTGATGTTCTTGAACGCATGAGGGTTGAAGGCAAGTGACTCCATGATCCTGAGCTGATCAAGAAACGCCGGGAGTGAGCTTACGCCATGATCGAATATGCCTTTGTGCATGCTTGGTGTGATGGGCCTAGCTTCCTCGACCTTGGTGAGCCTCTTGCCGAAATCGCTGATGAAGAAGGTGTGGATAGCGAAGCTACCGAGTCAGATGGACCTGCAGACTCGGCCGCTGACGCTCCTAACTTGGCAAACGCTCCCGAAGATGCTCCTAGCTCCAGCCCCAAAGATACGCCTCCAAGCCCAGCTGCTTCTTAGGCTGATTACAAAAAACACTTGAATTTCATGAGATCCCCCGTATGTCGGGTGCAGATGTATGATACAATGCACTTATTTTGGGTGTGTGCCTTGTGATAAGGCTCAAACTTTTATTTAGCTTTGAATGTGAATTATCCAAGGGCAAGTCCCCAAGTTTCATTTTGTCGTTTCCCTTTTCCTTGAATTTGGCTCTTGTCTACCATTTTTTGGTGTTCGACATTAGAGTCTCAAAGTTCTAAGGATCGAGTTAACGTGTATGAAATTAGATCACTTGACCTAGGATTTTTCAACATAGAAAGCAACATAACATATAGTGAGTTAGTAAAAAACATACATGGGGTCAACTCGCTTTTCTCCCTTTACTTATTCGGTATTCATGTTTACTCATCCTTGATCTTTTCCTCTTGCTTTCCATGAAGCCTTGTTTTCAGTCAACAACATAGTCGAAGATTCGATTCTTTCCGAGTAAACAATACTTGTTCCAAGATAACTTTTAAGTGTCAACGCCAGACGACATAGAATAGTTAAAAGATAAACATAAGGGGCAGTCCCCGAGTCAGTTTTTCGAGTCGTACCATTTTATTATCAGCACATAGCCGACATAAGTGTCCGACATATGAGAGTTTGGGTGATACGTACACTGCTTCTCCTAAGTGTATAAGGGGCGAAGTAGTGCCACATTCCATGGCCTTTTGGTCTCATCACCTGATATGTCCGCATTGTTCTTTTGTGCTTCACGAACATATATTAGATAATATGAGTCATTGTGAAATGCTTTGCTTACAATGAATGGTCCTTCGCATGGGGGTGACAGCTTATGAATTCCATCTATGCGTTGCACTAGCCTGAGCACCATGTCCCCTTCTCGGAAAACACGAGGTTGAACTTTTCGGCTATGGTAGCGTCGGAGACTTTGTTGGTATATGGCGGATCTAGACAATGCCAATTCCCTTGCTTCTTTGAGTAAGTCAACTCCATCTTCTAGAGCCTCTTGTACCTTGGCTTCCGAGTATTGTCTTACTCTTGGCGAGTCATACTCTATGTCGGTAGGCAAAATTGCTTCTTCCCATACACAAGGAAGAACGACGTATAGCTTGTTGATCGATTCGGAGTTGTCCTTAAACTCCACAGCACTGAGGGTAGTTCCTCTATGAAATAGCTAGGTGATCTCTGGAGTGGTTCCATTAAGCGAGGTTTTATCCCATGGAGAACTAAGACATTAGCTTGTTCAACTTCTCCATTTGATTATGGATGAGCAACTGACGCTACGTCAAGTTTTATTCGTTTTTTCCCACAAAAACGAGCAAAGGCTCCTTCGGCAAAGTTTGTGCCATTATCTATGATTACACTGTGCGGGTAACCATATGTCAAGATTATATCTTTTAGGAATGAGATAGCCATTTTCCCATCCAATTTCTTGATGAGCTTCACTTCTATCCATTTGGTAAACTTGTCAACCATTACTAGTATGTGGGTCATGCTGCCTCTTGCTGGCTTGAATGGACCCACCATATCTAGGCACCATACTGCAAACGGCCAAGTGATCGGTATAGTTTTTCAATTTTGATGCTGGCAAATGTGATTTTGATGCATAATGCTGACAACCGTTGCATTTCCTCACAAGTTCCCGTGCCTCTGCCAGTGCACTTGGACAATAAAATCCATGTCGGAATGCCTTGGCTACCAATGCTCTTGATGATGCATGGTGCCCACATTCTCCTTGGTGAATGTCCTGCAGTATTCCTTGACCTTTCTCGAGGCTTATGCAACACTTCAGTACACTCATCACACTTCTTTTGTACAATTCCATGTTGATTATCGTGTATGCTTTCACTCTTCTTTTTGTTTGGCTTGCCAATATCTCGTCATCTGGCAAAGTTCCATCTTTCAAGTATTTGAATATTGGTTGCGCCCATACTGGTATCAGCGATGCCGGATCTATCTCTTCATCAATTTCCATTGGCTTAGTCGACATATGTTCTACCGACATAACCTGAGGAGTCCCCGAGTGTGATTCGACAACCCCTGAGGTGAGTGGAATAGTCCCCGAGTGACTCAAACTTGCCCCTGAGTCAATATCCATTGGCACAACATCTGACTCCTGATTTGCCGAGGTGAGCCTGATTGACTTGGATTCTGGTGACGGCTTGATCGATGGTTTCCTGAGATGTTCCAATGCTATGTCTGGTGGTATTGCCTGCCGTGATGATCCTAACTTGGATAGTACATCCGCTGACTCATTATCTGCCCTAGGTATGTGATGGAATTCACACCCGTCAAAGTATCCCGAAATTTGGTGCACATGAAAACGATACAGTTCCATGTTTGCATCCAACGCGTCCCAATGCGTAGATACTTGCTTGATATCCAAATCTGAGTCACCAAAATACATGATCGTTTTGATTCCAATCTCTTTGGCTACTTTAGTTCCGTGGACAAGTGCTTCATACTCGGCGATATTGTTGGAAGCAGCGAAGTGGATCTGTAACACATACTTGAGATGATCCGTCTTTGGCGATGCGAGCACTATCCCGGCGCCCAGACCCATCTCTGTCTTGGATCCATCGAAATGAATCTTCCAATAATTCGGACCTAGCAATGGTGGCTCGTATTGCATTTCCATCCAATCCACGAAGAAATCAGCTATGGCTTGAGATTTGATTGCATCTCGCCTATCATATTGTGGAGTATATGTGTCACATCCCAAGATTTTCCAAATCTTGTAATGTGAAAATAAAAAAAATTAATAAAACAAAACTTTGTTAATTTTCAGAGCCAGAAGAAACTTTTTGAATACAATTGGAACTTCAAACCCATTTGAATTAAAATAAACCTCAAAAGATTTAAAAAGATAAATATTTAATAAAAGGAAAATAAAAACATTTGGAAATACTATTTTGAAACAATTAAATGAAAAGATTTGTTTTCAAATGAAATAGAAGTTTTATAAATAAAGATTATTAAATAAAGGAAAATTAAACCTTGACCAAACTTTTGGAATTAAAACATTTTATTCTAAATAAATTTAGCAAAGGTTTATTTAAAATAAATTAATAAGGATTTAATATCCAATTTTATTTAAATAAGAAGTTTTACCAATTTAATTTAAACATCAAAGCTTGTTAAATTATTTTAAATAAGTTTTCTAAGTATTTCATTCTCTTAATTAAAACCTACTAAAATGTTTTGGCTTTATTTTAGATTTTAAAAATAAATATTCTCAATAGAACAAACCCAAGTTGATTTAACAATGAAAGTCTATGTTATTTAATTAATAAAGGACTCTAAAATAAAAAGTTATTTTGTTTTAAACAAATTTTCCAAATATTCTTTATTTCCAAATAAAACCTACTGATTGGATTTTGAAAGCATTAGGATTTCAAATGAGGATTTTATTAAATGAACCAAACCCTATTTGATTAATAAACCATGGTCCATTTTATTTAAATTATAGATGGAACCATAAACAAAATCTTATGAATATAAAAAAAAGATAAGTGAATTGAATTTCCAAAGCTATTAAAGCCTTACCAAAAACCCATACCAAGTAGAGTACAATAGATCCTAAAAGGAATCAAAAGTATAAACAAATAATAAATAAGTTTTCATAAATTGGAATCACCAAGTTTGGATCTCTAAATAAAAAGATATGGATTTCATAAGACAAAGATGAAAATATTAATAAAGAATATTTACAGACCAAATCAAATCTTGGCCTAATCCATGAAGTAAATGGAGTGATGATTAATCCCAATTCAAATAAAAATATGAAATAAAGAATTTTCCAAATAAAATAAAATGGAAATAACCATTCTATCCCTATTTTTAAATAAGGACAAATCTCTAAATAAAAATACATGAGAAAATGATATTTAGAATTAAAACAATTACCCAATCTTATATGATTAATAAATCACTTTGGAATACTTTCCAAATAATTCAATATGGAAATTATTTGAACCAAATAATTAAATACATGAATTATTTGAACCAAATAAACAAATCCTAAATGGATTATTATCTAAGGACCATTTATTTAATTATAAATGGAACCTAAAATAAAAGGTTATTTTATTTTAAAACAAGATTTCCAAGCATCCTTATTTTCAAATAAAACCTACTGGTTTGATTATGAAAATAATTAGACTTCAAATGGAAATTTTATTAATAAAAATCAAACCCTATTTTATTAAATAACTAGTGATCCATTTTATTTAACTATTAAATGGATCCTAAAATAAGTAAGGATATTATTTTATTTTATTTTGAGATTTGGTTTATGTTGATAAACAAAATCAAATTCAAATTTACAAACTAAATGATTGTTTGGATTGATTTGGGTGAGATTTGTTTGATTGGAAATTCAAAGCGAATTGAAATATAAAAGAAAAGGATCTTGAATAAAAAAAAATGAAAGTGGACAGACCAACAACTCCAATTTCAGCCCACCAACCAGCCCAAAGACATCTTTTTCCGCATGAAACGTTTGAACCAATAACGACCCATGAGAAAATGACAGGTGGACCTCCTCCTTTCTTTCTTTCCGCTGACCGGAGGACCCCACCATCCACTGCTCATCGCCCCTCGCGACCTCCTCCTCCCATAACCTCGCCGTTGCTTGCAGTAACTCGCTGCGTTCAATTCGCCTTAACCCGCGATAATTCCTCGTGACCACGTCCTTAAAATCGCCTTTCCTCCGCGACGTATTCCCCAGCCCACTTTCCTCTCTCGCCTCTAGGCTGTCGCCAATTCACCTGCATCACGCCACTCGACGATGTTCAGGTGATGATTCCGGAACCAGACCACCCAAGCCTCGTGACCAAGCACGCAACTTCCCACTCCCCGCATCTCTCCATACCAACCGTTCATCCGCGGTGCCTGGAAATCGTCTTCGACAAAATACGAAGCCGCTGCCTTTTACTCCCAAGCATATCTTGGTAAGAGCGACCACCCTAAGCTCTCTCAATCACGCCACAGCTTTGTCATGATTTTCCGACTAATCATGCCCTCGGTTTACCCTCACGAGATCTACAAGAACGCCAACGACGACTTGCATCACCGCCGTCTACCTTCTTCTCCGACGAGCCCGCAGTAGAACCTAGTCGCCTCTTCTTACGATGCATGCTCACATCATCTCTGACCTCCTGCCTAACTCAGCCATTAAATCGTATTCTCGTGGACCACAAAGCATCCCGTCGTCGACGAGCCGACCGCCGCCAAGAACTCCGTGAGAAATTCTTCCCAACACTGCGCCCAACCACGCCAACCACACGGCGTGCTTCACCTCGACCTCGCGACCTCGGTGAGCTTGTTTTCCCTCTTCTTCGCCCTGTTTCATCAGCGCCGCCGTCTGTCCGTCACCACTGCTCGTCGCAAGTCTCGCCCATCCGTGGCCAAGAGCAACCGTTAGATCGAGATCGGACGAATAGGATAGATCCACTTATTCTCGAAGGGTATGTGCTCGTAACCATTCGATCTAACTTAATCCAGCTCACGATCGCGATCCACCCGAAGCGGTATCCGCGAGTAGAAACACGCCACGTGTCGTCTGTTAAAAATTAGAAACAGATTTGAAACTGATTTAAATTACAAACTTCAAATCCTTATATCTTTTGATCCACACGTCCAAATTTTGCAAATTTTATATCAATGAATTCAGGAGAACAAGCCCTAGCCAACCCTACCCTTAGTTTTGCAAATAGTATTTGGTAGATTGTTTGAAATTGCAGATTCTTTTGTGTGCTTGCTAACATTAGAAAATCATTTAAAAATGAATTTTGAGATCAAACCTTTGCCAATTGGTTTGTTGTGACCCTACTAACCCTAGGAACCAACCCATAGTGTTAAAAATGATTTTTGTGAAATTAAGTTGAATTAGTTAACTTAGTCATTTTCTAGCCAAATAAACTCATTAAATTTTATTATGGAAAAGTTTGTGCAAGGAAAACTTTGGGAAAATGTTATGAACCCAAACCTACTGACCCAAAACACCAAAACCTTGCCAAGAGCAACTCACTTGGTGAAAAACCTAAAGTTTTACTTTAAAAGAATGATTTTCACCACATGAAAGGTTGAATGGATTTTAAAATAGACTTTGGGCAAAACCCTTCAACTAATGACTTTGCCATTTTGGTGAATGACCAATGTGGACCTTACAAAGTTTATAAACCTAGTAGAGACCAACCTTGCAATAGAACCCTCTTTTTACAAAACTTAGGAACCATTGCTTTATGTATGTGAATTATTGTTTGAATGTTGGAATGCTACTTGATACTATGCTTGTTTAATTGTAGTGAAATTAACAAAGTGTGAGACTAGCAAAATCAAGAAGTGACTATCATTCCCTAACAAAAGGCAAGTTACACTATCATCTAAAGTCCTAGTATTTTCATTATACTTAGTGGATTTTGAAAACATGCATGAAAAGAATTTTATATTTATGCTATGCTAAATCCTAATAGGATTCCCTATACACTCCTTAGAGAAAATATTGAAGTTGTACATGCTTAGCCATGCTATGTTTTGAAAAGAGATACATGTTGTGATTTTACAAAGGATGAGAAAAGGACTTGTGTTTACATAATAAAACAAGGACTCAATGAACCACCTAGGTGGTGGCTACTTTAAGTTTTGGAGAAGGTGGCAACAAAAGGAACCATGTCTATGGCAATCACTTTGTGTTGTGCTCCAAAAGAAAACCACCTAGGAAACTTAGAGATCAAACATGTTTCTCCAATTGTGGCTTCCATGTACAACCACATGCTATTATGGCTCTGGCTTAGTCAATTACATTAGGAAGACCCATACATTGTCTTTAGTTCTTGGACATGGGGATCTGAATGCTTCATGGGGCAAGACAAAGATAGCAATGATGTATGGGAGGACCTTTTGGAAAGACTTCGTCACATTCTCAATCACAAGATTCCATCTTGGTGAGCACTTATCCAAGAGGCCACTGGTGTCAACAAGATGAGATTGTGTCTTGGGTAAAGTGTACTCCTTCTGCAAGTAAATAAAATCTAAGTACTTAGCCGTGTCCCCGGTTATGGACAATACTGAGCAACTAAAGTTTGAACTATGGGAGATCTCGACACTCCAACTTCTAATATAAAAACTTGATGCACTTGGGGTACCAAGGAATTCAAAGAGACTTTGATAAAGCTTGTTGCACTTGGGTTACCAAGGTGCACAAGAGCATGATGTACTTGGGATTACCAAGGAACTCATGAGGTTTTGATAAAACTTGTTGCACTTGGGGAATTACCAAGTAGCTCAAGGATTTTTGACAAGGACTTGAACACTTGAGTTTCTACCAAGGAGTTCAAGGAACTTGGAAAAGAGATTTGAAAAGAGATTTGACAAATCAATTTGAAAAAGATAGGATAAATGTTGCTTTATGCAAATAAGCCCTAAACTCTACTTAGCCAGATATGCATGTATGGATAGGATCCACTCATATTATACATAAAGTGAAACTTGCCAATACAATTCAAATGTATTGACCCTTGTGGCTGTAACTTGTAATGTTGCAGGTTGATTGTTTTGTTAGATGAAGATTGTTTGATTGACTAGGATTACAAAGTCTACAACCAACATCTGCTGTGAAGATGAAGGACCCAAGACTATATTTATTCATGCAATGTAATGTAATAGCCATATGAAGCTATGTATGATGTAATAAAATTATTTTATTCCTGGTTATAAAGTTGTATTTTGACCTTGTTTCTTGATATTACATCTTCTGTGGATGCTAGCTATTGATCCAGGACTAGCATTGTATAACACAGGAGGAATCTACCTCATTGGGTAGGGACCTCTACAGATGGTATCAGAGCATTGTGTTGCCGGTAGGATTTGTAAACCTAGGATTGGACAAGAACCCTTAGAAAAATAGGAGTTATATTTTGATCCAAAACTTATTTACAAAACACTTGTAAACTCTTTCCTCAACCATTTTGGTTTTAACTCTACTTCTCTTCTATTTCAAACTTGATGGAAAAACCCACCCCATGACCAAAGACTACACCATATGCAAAGGACTTCTTCAACATCTTCAACTCTAATGACTTCAACATCTTCAACATACTTCACCAAGGACTTCCAACTTGAAAACTACTAAGGACCACAAGTGAAACAAGGAAATCTTACTCAAGAGTTAGAGACTGAGGGAATGCAAAAGTTAGAAAGAGCCATCAACAACTTTGAAGTGATGTGACCAAGAGTTTGTCTCAAGGAAGCCATGATCTCATGCAAGGAAGATCAACCAAGAAGGAAGGGAGGATCACAAGTGAACCATATAGATGGACCACCATAATTTAGTTAAGTCAAAACACACCGACTTGAGTGGTGTAACAAAAATATTTTGATACCTAAGTTTGTGCTTGAACCTTGTGTTTTGAGTGCAAAGATGTTTGTGAAAATTTTGTTTTGTGATTGCATGCACAATTGTTTGTATGAAATGTGATGTGTGTGAATAAAAAATATATATTCCTTAGAAATACCTTGCCCATTCTAATCCCTTCAAACCAAAACAGATGACTACTCCAAAGGACTCCAAGGTTGATGACACCAACACCAACCAAGTCGACAGCCTAGGAGAACTCATAGCAACCCAACATCAGTTGAACCAACTGACAGCTTTCTAGCCAACAACAAGTAATGAAGATCCAAAGATCGCAAAAAGTTTTTGGAGGAACAGTCTCAACTAATGCTTAAAGTGACTAATCAAATGATTAGCATGGAAGAAAACTTTCCTAGAAAAGAGTATGATAACAAGGATGACAAGAATGTTGTTCTAGATGGAGCCCCAGCTTGCATTATTTGTGGAGACAAGGATCATACTTCCAAGGAGCATGAAGGACAATGCCCAATTGTGATGAAGATCATCCTGGAGACTGCCCTACCTCTCAAGCTACTTGCTATCTTTGTGAAGGAAGTGATCATACTCCTGGTCTATGTCCTATCTATGCCATGGTAGAACAAAGGAAACAAGAAGGATCCAAGTCTACCAAAGGAAAAGGACCACTACTACCTCCAAGCAAGACCACCCAATTCAAAGGATCCAAGAAAATCAAGAAGCCCAAGCAAGACATGAGCCTTGTACAATGTCGTAAATGTAAGGAAATGGGACACTACTCCAGTGGATGCCCAGGGAACATAAAGAATAAAGGAATTGACCAAGTGTGGTGTAACAACTGTAATGAACCAGGTACTTTGTAGCAACTTGCCCACAAGAGCAACGTAAAGAACTCAAAGACATTAATTGCTTCAACTGCAAGAATCCAGGACACTATGCAAGCAACTGTCCAGAAAGGATGAAGAACAAGTTGAACAAGCCTATGGAGAAGCTAAACCTTGGTCCATGAGTCAAACATAGGAATAAAGCAAAAGTTTAACATAGAGAATTCCAGGACCCAAGAAGGCCAATATGTAATTTTGTTTGACAATATTTTAAGGGTGGTAGTACCCTAGTTGTTTTGAACTCGCTTGTAACCCCAGCCTCCCCAAATCTCGGGACGAGATTTATTTTAAGGGTGGTAGCCTGTCACATCCCAAGATTTTCCAAATCTTGTAATGTGAAAATAAAAAAAATTAATAAAACAAAACTTTGTTAATTTTCAGAGCCAGAAGAAACTTTTTGAATACAATTGGAACTTCAAACCCATTTGAATTAAAATAAACCTCAAAAGATTTAAAAAGATAAATATTTAATAAAAGGAAAATAAAAACATTTGGAAATACTATTTTGAAACAATTAAATGAAAAGATTTGTTTTCAAATGAAATAGAAGTTTTATAAATAAAGATTATTAAATAAAGGAAAATTAAACCTTGACCAAACTTTTGGAATTAAAACATTTTATTCTAAATAAATTTAGCAAAGGTTTATTTAAAATAAATTAATAAGGATTTAATATCCAATTTTATTTAAATAAGAAGTTTTACCAATTTAATTTAAACATCAAAGCTTGTTAAATTATTTTAAATAAGTTTTCTAAGTATTTCATTCTCTTAATTAAAACCTACTAAAATGTTTTGGCTTTATTTTAGATTTTAAAAATAAATATTCTCAATAGAACAAACCCAAGTTGATTTAACAATGAAAGTCTATGTTATTTAATTAATAAAGGACTCTAAAATAAAAAGTTATTTTGTTTTAAACAAATTTTCCAAATATTCTTTATTTCCAAATAAAACCTACTGATTGATTTTGAAAGCATTAGGATTTCAAATGAGGATTTTATTAAATGAACCAAACCCTATTTGATTAATAAACCATGGTCCATTTTATTTAAATTATAGATGGAACCATAAACAAAATCTTATGAATATAAAAAAAGATAAGTGAATTGAATTTCCAAAGCTATTAAAGCCTTACCAAAAACCCATACCAAGTAGAGTACAATAGATCCTAAAAGGAATCAAAAGTATAAACAAATAATAAATAAGTTTTCATAAATTGGAATCACCAAGTTTGGATCTCTAAATAAAAAGATATGGATTTCATAAGACAAAGATGAAAATATTAATAAAGAATATTTACAGACCAAATCAAATCTTGGCCTAATCCATGAAGTAAATGGAGTGATGATTAATCCCAATTCAAATAAAAATATGAAATAAAGAATTTTCCAAATAAAATAAAATGGAAATAACCATTCTATCCCTATTTTTAAATAAGGACAAATCTCTAAATAAAAATACATGAGAAAATGATATTTAGAATTAAAACAATTACCCAATCTTATATGATTAATAAATCACTTTGGAATACTTTCCAAATAATTCAATATGAATTATTTGAACCAAATAATTCAATATGAATTATTTGAACCAAATAAGCAAATCCTAAATGGATTATTATCTAAGGACCATTTATTTAATTATAAATGGAACCTAAAATAAAAGGTTATTTTATTTTAAAACAAGATTTCCAAGCATCTTTATTTTCAAATAAAACCTACTGGTTTGATTATGAAAATAATTAGATTTCAAATGGAAATTTTATTAATAAAAAAAAATCAAACCCTATTTTATTAAATAACTAGTGATCCATTTTATTTAACTATTAAATGGATCCTAAAATAAATAAGGATATTATTTTATTTTATTTTGAGATTTGGTTTATGTTGATAAACAAAATCAAATTCAAATTTACAAACTGAATGATTGTTTGGATTGATTTGGGTGAGATTTGTTTGATTGGAAATTCAAAACAGAATTCAGAAATATAAAAGAAAAGGATACTGAATAAAAAAAAATGAAAGTGGACAGACCCAACAACTCCAGCCCAACAGCCCACCAACCAGCCCAGCATCTTTTTCCGCAGAAAACGTTTCGAACCAATAACCTGACCCGCACAGAAAATGACAGGTGGACCTCCTCCTTTCTTTCTTTCCCGCTGACCAGAGGACCCCACCATCCACGCTCATCGCCCTCCCGCGACCTCCTCCTCCCCATAACCTCGCCGTTGCTGCAGTAACTCCGCTGCTCAATTCGCCTTAACCCCTGATAATTCCTCGTCGTGACCACGCCCTTAAAATCGCCTTCTCCGCTGACGTATTCCCCACCCCACTTTCCTCTCTCTCTCGCCTAGGTCGCCGCCAATTCACCTGCATCACCGCCACTGACGACGATGTTCAGTGATGATTCCGCGGAACCAGACCACCCAAGCCTCACTGACCAAGCACGCAACTTCCCCACTCCCGCATCTCTCCATACCAACCGCTCATCCATGGTGCTCGTGAAATCGTCTTCGACAAAATACTGAGCGCCGTCTGCCTTTTACTCCCAAGCATCTTGGTAAGAGCCGACCACCCTAAGCTCTCTCAATCACGCCACAGCTTTGTCATGATTTTCGCGACTAATCATGCCTCGGTTTACCTCACGAGATCTACAAGAACGCCAACGACGACTTGCATCACCGCCGTCGCCTTCTTCTCCGACGAGCCCCGCAGTAGAACCTAGTCGCCTCTTCTTCGATGCATGCTCACATCATCTCGTGACCTCCTGCCTAACTCAGCCATTCGTCGTATTCTCGTGGACCACAAGAGATCCCGTCGCCGACCAGAGCCGACTGCCGCCAGAATAACTCCGGTGAGAAATTCTTCCCAACATCAGGCGCCCGAACCACGCCAACCACACGACGTGCTTCACCTCAGCCTCGCGACCTCGGTGAGCTTGTTTTCCCTCTTCTTGGCCCCTGTTTCATCAGCGCCGCCCGTCTGTCACCACTGTTCCTCGTCAGTAGCTCGCCCATCCGTGGCTTGGTCAAGAGTAAACCGTTAGATCGAGATCGGACGAATAGGATAGATCCACTTATTCTCGAAGGGGTATGTGCTCAGAACCATTCGATCTAACTTAATCCAGCGGCTCACGATCGCGATCCACCCGAAGCGGTATCCGCGAGTAGAAACACGCCACGTGTCGTCTGTTAAAATTAGAAACAGATTTGAAACTGATTTAAATTACAAACTTCAAATCCTTATATCTTTTGATCCACACGTCCAAATTTTGCAAATTTTATATCAATGAATTCAGGAGAACAAGCCCTAGCCAACCCTACCCTTAGTTTTGCAAATAGTATTTGGTAGATTGTTTGAAATTGCAGATTCTTTTGTGTGCTTGCTAACATTAGAAAATCATTTAAAAATGAATTTTGAGATCAAACCTTTGCCAATTGGTTTGTTGTGACCCTACTAACCCTAGGAACCAACCCATAGTGTTAAAAATGATTTTTGTGAAATTAAGTTGAATTAGTTAACTTAGTCATTTTCTAGCCAAATAAACTCATTAAATTTTATTATGGAAAAGTTTGTGCAAGGAAAACTTTGGGAAAATGTTATGAACCCAAACCTACTGACCCAAAACACCAAAACCTTGCCAAGAGCAACTCACTTGGTGAAAAACCTAAAGTTTTACTTTAAAAGAATGATTTTCACCACATGAAAGGTTGAATGGATTTTAAAATAGACTTTGGGCAAAACCCTTCAACTAATGACTTTGCCATTTTGGTGAATGACCAATGTGGACCTTACAAAGTTTATAAACCTAGTAGAGACCAACCTTGCAATAGAACCCTCTTTTACAAAACTTAGGAACCATTGCTTTATGTATGTGAATTATTGTTTGAATGTTGGAATGCTACTTGATACTATGCTTGTTTAATTGTAGTGAAATTAACAAAGTGTGAGACTAGCAAAATCAAGAAGTGACTATCATTCCCTAACAAAAGGCAAGTTACACTATCATCTAAAGTCCTAGTATTTTCATTATACTTAGTGGATTTTGAAAACATGCATGAAAAGAATTTTATATTTATGCTATGCTAAATCCTAATAGGATTCCCTATACACTCCTTAGAGAAAATATTGAAGTTGTACATGCTTAGCCATGCTATGTTTTGAAAAGAGATACATGTTGTGATTTTACAAAGGATGAGAAAAGGACTTGTGTTTTACATAATAAAACAAGGACTCAATGAACCACCTAGGTGGTGGCTACTTTAAGTTTTGGAGAAGGTGGCAACAAAAGGGAACCATGTCTATGGCAATCACTTTGTGTTGTGCTCCAAAAGAAAACCACCTAGGAAACTTAGAGATCAAACATGTTTCTCCAATTGTGGCTTCCATGTACAACCACATGCTATTATGGCTCTGGCTTAGTCAATTACATTAGGAAGACCCATACATTGTCTTTAGTTACTGGACATGGGGATCCGAATGCTTCATGGGGTGAAGACAAAGCTAGCAATGATGTATGGGAGGACCTTTTGGAAAGACTTCACACATTCTCAATCACCAAGACTCCATCTTGGTGAGCACTTATCCAGAGGCCACTGGTGGCAACAAGATGAGATTGTGTCTTGTGGGTAAAGTGTACTCCTTCGCAGAAGTAAATAAAATCTAAGTACTTAGCCGTGTCCCGGTTATGGACAATACTGAGCAACTAAAGTTTGAACTATGGGAGATCTCGACATTCCAACTTCTAATATAAAACTTGATGCACTTGGGGTACCAAGGAATTCAAAGAGACTTTGATAAAGCTTGTTGCACTTGGGGTTACCAAGGTGCACAAGAGCATGATGTACTTGGGATTACCAAGGAACTCATGAGGTTTTTGATAAAACTTGTTGCACTTGGGGAATTACCAAGTAGCTCAAGGATTTTGACAAGGACTTGAACACTTGAGTTTCTACCAAGGAGTTCAAGGAACTTGGAAAAGAGATTTGAAAAGAGATTTGACAAATCAATTTGAAAAGATAGGATAAATGTTGCTTTATGCAAATAAGCCCTAAACTCTACTTAGCCAGATATGCATGTATGGATAGGATCCACTCATATTATACATAAAGTGAAACTTGCCAATACAATTCAAATGTATTGACCCTTGTGGCTGTAACTTGTAATGTTGCAGGTTGATTGTTTTGTTAGATGAAGATTGTTTGATTGACTAGGATTACAAAGTCTACAACCAACATCTGCCTGTGAAGATGAAGGACCCAAGACTATATTTATTCCGCTGCAATGTACTGTAATAGCCATATGAAGCTATGTATGATGTAATAAAATTATTTTATTCCTGGTTATAAAGTTGTATTTTGACCTTGTTTCTTGATATTACATCTTACTGTGGATGCTAGCTATTGATCCAGGGACTAGCATTGTATAACACAGGAGGAATCTACCTCATTGGGTAGGGACCTCTACAATATGGTGCTAGCTCTATGGCCCATTTTGCGACTCGGCCACTGGCATATTTTCTTCCCAATATATCTGAGATAGCTGCCTCGCATATTACCCGGATTGGGTGTTCTTGGAAATAGTGCTTTAGCTTCTTTGCTGCCATATACACCCCATACGTCATTTTTTGGTAATGGGGATAATTTTGCTTTGATATAGAGAGCGCTTCACTCAAGTAATAAACTGGCCTTTGGACTGATTTGCCCTCTTGTAACATCCCAGCATTTAGGAACTAATGAAGGGTAGATTTAAGATGTTGCATGCATTCATCTGTGAAAATGTGGGTAAATTTTTCGCGAAATAAAATCCTAAAGTGATCAAAGTTTCTTTCATACTTTGAGATTAGGTATAGTCTTGAAGGATGATTGTTATAGACTTTGATATGATCTTTGTGGACTTATGTGTTTTGGGAAATGAAATTTGAATTTAAAACTTGAGTGTTTGAATTATAATTCCCAAGTATTTTTGAATGATGTTTGAATCTTTGATTTAATTAAGAGTTAACCAATAATAACTCAAACTTTATATAAAGTGAGAAATTAAGAATATGAATATCCATTTCATAATTTTATTCAATAAATAAGTTACAAAAATGTAACTTATGAGAATCATACACAATCTTTACAATAGCAAATAAATAAAGAATAATATTTCTTTATTGATAATACTAGAATCTTTATTACAAAAGAATAAAAATAAAGAGTACAAAAGAATAAATTAAAGACTACAATTGAATATGATAGTTATTACAAGTGACTAACCTATAAAGAAAAATAAAAACCTAAACTAATGTCTTGATCTTCAAATCTGGTACCTGCAAAATAAAAATAAACTTAAATGAAAAAGAAGGTTAGGATTAGAACTGTTTTTACTCTCAAAAGTTGACAATGAAGTGCGTTGTTCACTTTTTCATCATTGAGTATACAAGGGGCAAGTTTCACCAATATGAAAGAATGCATCTTTCATAATTTTAAGCCATAAGTCAAATAACAGCAAGGAGGGGCAGGTTTCACCAGCCAAGTAGAAGTAACCGGATGAAAGTAACTTTCCAAATTTAGAACATATCCACAACTGTGTAGCAGGCACACAAGCAGCACACACACCAAACTGCATGGTGTGTGTTGTCAACACCACATCTGCAGCACAACCAAACAAAACCATCAACATAGCCGTGGGAAACCAATCCCCACACCATTCCATTGCTCTTACACACCAAGCACAGCAGCCAGCAGCTAAACCAAGCCAAAGCAAAGCTAGATCAAACCAACCAAACCCCAGGATCACATCACCAAGATGGTGACATAAGGAGGGGGTAGATTAGGTGGATAGAAAGACCAAGATCAAGCCATCAGGATCAGGAGATGATGGGCTATATCAAGGACAAGCCAGGAGCTGGAAATACCAGGGGAGCACCAGACCAAGCTACCACAAGATCAACCACTAGCAACCACAACATCAAGTGACAGTGGTGAGTAAATAGACCATCAAATAATCTATCTGTCTAAGATTAGACAAACATACATGATCTGACTCTTATTCAAACTCTCAGAAAGCACCCAAGTGGGGTGAATCCATCACTGAGGTTTTAAACTATAAAAGCAATCAAAAAGGTATAAAGATCCAACTAAATCTCATAACAACATCATTGATCTAGTTATCAAGATATATTTCAATTCAAGAATGAACATAGCTAAGATTTAAAACTCTAGGCACATCTCTACAATTAGAGCAGCACCTTAGGATTTAATCTTATGGATCTATATAAGTTATCAAGCTTACAATCATTTTTCCCAAACTTTGTTTCAAGAAAAACAGTACCTGGTATCACTACCAGAAACCATCCCTGTGAATCAACAAGATAGAGGTCTAAATCCCTAAAACCTCAGACCAACATCACTGGTTCTAGGGATACAAGGAAAGTGGATTTCACTTATCTATCATGCCAAGCCAAATCTTAATCTTGAATAAAACCACACCAAGTAAAAGAATCTAGTCTTGTGTGCCATACAAGGATGGTGTCACAAGAACAGTTCTAAACTAAGAAGGTTAAGCATCCAATCTTCACAGATACAATCAACCAATTATAAATCACTTTCCTGTTCTTAAACACAGGAATCATAAACAAGATATTCATATATATATGTCTTCACTGTAAGAGACCATTTTGATCTCAATTTATACATGAATTCTCAAGCCAACAGTACTAAGTCAGTGACTTCATCACACCATACTCACTTTCATTAACCAAGTAATGACAGTGGTAAGTTATCAAAACCACTAGCTTTACCAAGTATTGTTTTCAGAGCAACTGTATCATCTGAATCATATGAAATTTAACCATGGAATCATCAGTAGTAAACCAATAGCATCACCACAGCTAATCATCAGCAATAAGTCACAGCTAATCACCACTTAACAGATTCAGAGATCATCAACAGATGATCCAATTCATTAGTATCAAATCCACGGCAGGGTATGAACCCTAAGTAGAACCAAGAACCCTAATCAGGACAGGACAATAACCAGGAAGGTCACCACCAACATCTAGCATAGGATGGCCTAGTATAGAGAGCACGAGAGGAGAGGACTGACTTACCAAAGGTCCTTGTTGTAGAATAGAAGAGGAGGCAGAGGGGCCGACGACCATGGCGGCATGGGGAGCTTCCCCAAGGGGGCGCTGCGACCCATATAGCGCCACGCCAGCAACCATAGCACCAGGATCAGGGGCGAGGTGAATCACCATGGCGCACGACAGCAGCGGCGGCACCAGGATCAACGCTGACCCCAAACCCTAGGGTTCGGGACGACATCGATCTGGTCGCAGGAGGGCTCCAAGTCCAAATCCAGTTGGACAGGAGGGAAGAGCAGGGTCGCAGGAGGGCTCCAAGTCCAAATCCAGCTAATCCAGGAAGGAGAAGGAGAGGGGTGAGCTCGAGAGAGAAGGCAGTGAGTGATGGGCTGGGTTGGGCCAGGGACCCTTCGGGGTGCTATTTTTCCTTTGCCCTACTAGGCCACAAGGGCCCAATAAACCCAAATGGCCAGCCCAAATCATTTAGAGACTGTTTTTAATAAATAGGAAAAGACCAAAATGCCCGTAAACTTTAATAAACTCTAGAAAATAAAATAAAAGTCCAAAAATTATATTTAAAATATTTTTGGATTCACAATAATCCAATCTATCAACATAAATTAAGAAATAAAATGTTAGACATATAAATTTTATTAAGAATTTTGTAATTTATATATTCCTTATGGAATTTTACAAAATTATTGAAAGATGATAAAAAAAAATAAAAATCACTTTCATTATATATTAATGTTGTAGTATTTTAGAAAAATACTAAACAAATATTTAATATTTTTTTTTGATATTTAAGTGATATTTCTTAAAGGAATTATTAAATCAATAAAATTCCAATAAAAGGGAAATAAAATAGAAGAATACAATATTCTATTATAAATATTAAAAAATAATATTTATAAATCCTTTATTATTAAAAAGAATTTTTATAATATGGGGAGAATGCATATCAACTTAAATGATGCATTGCATTACTTTGCATAATCATTTTGCTTCTTTAAATACTGTCCTTACCGGGCAATAATGATGTTTTTGTAGACATAGAAGCTCAAGGTCTAGTGCAAGCATCAGACTTCATTACCTTGCCATCACAAGGAAAGTTCATCACTTTCTCATATCCTTTGAAGAGTCTTTATCAAAGTATTTGCAAATGGTGTGTTATCATATATACTCTAAAGAAAGAAAATATTATTTTCACAAATAAAGAAATCTTAGATATCATCCTAAGTGATGATATAATGGAACAATAGAACTTAGAGTTCTAATTTCAATAATGATGATCAATTACGGACTTAATAACCCCTTACATCAGTGATTCTAGCACCGTATATTACGCTTTAGCCATGAGATTTGGAATGGGACAGAGAGTCAGCTGTATCTTCTTCCTCTCGCATGAAGACGGATGTGAAGGTCCTGGCTGTTATCCTCGTAGCGTGCATATTAATTGGTAATTCGTAGAGGATATGCAGCATATGGGTGGGAACCCTCATCGTCCCACCATAGTGGCATCTAACGGTTTTACAAACCATTGACATAATTCATTATGTGGGCATGGTGTACACCAAGGAGGCATGCGAGGTCGCGAAGGGGGCAGTGATTGGCTTGGACCAACTACTAGGCCCCACATCATGGAATTATGGATGGGAAAGTACGCTCGGTTGTGCAACAAGGAGTTGATCTCTCATGGGTAAACTAACGCACCTCTACAGAGTGTAAGAATTGTAACTTGTTACTCCTTGTTACGGGAAGGAGTTTCGAACGCGGCAGGAAAGGAACTCCATGAAAGTTCTGGTCAACCTGTGAAGGCTGATGGTCATAGAATTTCTGAATAAAATAAATCTTTGAAGAAAGATTTACAAAAACTGCATAGTTCCAAGGATTTATAGTCCGAGGTGGTAGTTAGATCATCAAACTTCCCACCTTGCATATAATGAAATTGTTGGGTAACGATGTTACTCATCCCTTTGATCCCTTGGTTAGACTCTGAGGATCCCGAAGACGTGCCAATGTATGCAGTTGAATGTCAAGAAGATGTGTTCTACGAGTAGCCTGACCTGTCAGGAGGTGTTGAAGGAGTGGATTACGAAATCCTCTATGGTGTTTAAGATAATGAGTACAACTAAGTAAGCTAGTCAGTAGTAACTAATGGAGCCGAGCATCATGAACTCTATATAATAAGCTGCTGAGCTCAACTCCTAATCAAAGTTGCTACTTTTAATTTCCGCTGAAACACTTTATATTTTGGTTTCTAAGTTGAAACCTTTTGAATTCTTGAACTTATGGTATTGTAATAATAATAACGTGTGAATGTTTGTAATATGGACCCACAATGTTTCTGTTGTACCACTCTGAGGGATGTGATATTTGCAGAACAATGTTCTATGGGTGTCATGTCAACGACTATAGTGTACTACACATGCAGTGGTATGCTGGGTCACTGCACCTCTTCTTCGCCTTCTACCACTATTACTGCACTTACAACTCTGTTGGTTGCGGTGACATAGAGCAGCATTGGCTCCTTGGATAATGGTGAAGCTAATATTGGTGATGTTACCAACATCTTTTTGAGTTGATGGAAAGATCTATCAGCTTGCTGTGTCCATGTGATTTTTTATTATTTTTTCATCAGTTGATATAGTGGTAGGGATTTTTCACCAAGCCGACTAATAAATCTGCTCAACGAGGCCAGGCATCATGTGAACTTCTGGACATCGTTGAGGGTTTTTGGCAATTACATTTTTTCGATGGCCCTGATATTTGTCGGGTTGACCTCATTTCCTCGGCTGCATACAAGGAATCCGACTAACTTTCCAGCCGGGACACCAAATGGGCATTTTTCCAGGTTAATTTTCATCTGGAATCGTCTTAAGTTTGCGAATGTTTGACGCAAGTACTCAATTAGAGTGTGACTTTGCTTGGTTTTTATCACCACGTCATCGACGTATACTTGAACATTTTTGTCCAATTGATCTTGCAAGAATTTTTGCATGCATCTTTGATATGTTGCACCTGCATTTCTCAATCCAAATGGCATGGTACGATAGCAATATGCCCCATACGGGGTGATAAAAGCTGTTTTTATTTGATCATTCAGATTCAGTGGTATCTGGTGGAAACCATAATACGCGTCCACAAATGACAACAATTCACACCCGGCAGTAGAGTCTATGACTTGATCGATCTATGGTAGGGGAAATGGATCTTTTGGACACACCTTATTGAGGTTCGTGTAATCAATACACATGCGCCACACCACTGCCACGTTCGGGTCATCCTTTTTCTTCTCGACCAAGACTAGATTTGACAACCAATCTGGGTGCAGTACTTCCATGATAAATCCGGCAGCCAAAAGACTGGCTATCTCGGCAGCTATTACTTTCCTCCTATCTTCGGTGAAGCGGCGGAGGGGTTGCTTCACCGGCTTGGCATCTAGCCTTACATGAAGAGAGTGCTCAGCCAGCTCCCTCAGAACTGCTTGCAAATCCTGTGTGGACCATGCAAAGATATCCCAATTCTCACGGAGGAAGCTGGTGAGATCGCTTTCTTATTCGTCAGTTATCCCAGCATCGATGGTGAGATCGCTTTATTATTCGTCAGTTATCCCAGCATCGATGGTAACTGTGCGCTCTGGGAAAGTCTCATCCACCTGTACCTTCTTGGTTTCCTTGGTAGCTTGGAATGACACACTGCCATGCGGATTAGTAAGTGTTGGCATGGACATTTGTGTTGCCTTGGCCAATGCTGCCACTTCCATCATTTGATGCTTTTTTACGCTATGACCAGTGATTCGGCCAGTGAAGCTCCGGCTGAGGCACAAGCAATAGATCTCTTGTAGTCTCTTTCGACTATGATAACTCCACATGGACCTGGCAGTTTCATTTTTAAGTAAGAAATGTGAGGAGTAGCCATAAACTATGCCATAGCCGGCCTACCGAGTAAGGCATGGTACGAGCTGAACAGGTCAACCACCTCGAACTCTATGGCTTCACTGCGATAGTTTTCTCTGTTGCCGAATAAGACATCAACCCAGATTTTCCCAATTGGCTCATAGGACAATCCAGGCACAATGCCATGGAAAGTTATCTTAGTCGGCTCCAACATGTTCATAGTGATGCCTAACTTGAGCATGGCATCCTTGTACATGATGTTGATCCTACTGCCATCATCGATCAGTACCTTGGAAAATTTTAGATTGATATCAGGGTCCATGAAAGTTGGATCCAAGACAAGAGAGTAACCTCCTGGGGTTGCCATGATCTTGGGGTGATCCTTTATGCTCCAAGTTGTCTCCTGTTCAGACCAATGCATGTACTTTGGAATTGCTGGCATTGTGGCATTTACTTCCATCATCCGTCTCTGCTGACTCTTCTTGTCATTCGGCTCTGTGACAAACACGACATAGCTCTGATGGTGCTCTCTATACTTATTTCTGGTTCCATGGCCAACTTGAGCGTCTTCACCTCTTGGGTTATGCACCTGATGCACAGCCTCTCTTCTTTCTTGATTATGATACCTCGACTTCCTGTTGTCGTATCTGTGTTCAGCTCCAAAAACTTGAGCATTGCCTCCTGTGGGTGGTGGAGGGGGAGGTGGTGGTAGTTGCTTAGTCGGTGAATCCACTATATCTCCTTTCTGAAACCAAGTGCATTGTCTTGTTGTGTGATTTGCCGGCTTACTCGGACTTGGCGTGTGGAACTTACATGGTTGGTCCAACATCATCTCATAAGTATATTTCTGCCTGTCCTGATATGGCTTTCTTTGTTCGTATGGATTTTTTCCATCATTCTTTGGTATCCACTGTTGTTGCCCATTTGTCCTTTGATGCTGGCTGCTTCACTGGATGATCCTGACTTACAGCCGCAACTTGAGTCGAGCCATACCTGTAGTCTTGCCTTTCATCTCTTCTCTTGCTTATATGCTCGGCTCTTTCATGGTGCCTTTGCGATCCGGTAGTGTCATAGATATGAGTCTCAGTCATTCCGTATGCCAACATGAGCAGAGGCTGAGTCGGATCCCTAACGCATATGAGTCGACAATTCTTATTGTTTCTGCCAAACTTGTCGGCATATCTCTCTGTAACCTTTACCATAGCACGCTTCCATGCCTGCAGCCTTGTGCAAACCATGCAATGGCCTGTGATTCGATTACTCCTTAGCAAGAGTTGCGCATTATGCACCATCTTGTGAGGAATTCTCTGTCTGTCTCATTCGGCCCTTGCTTGCACATAGCTAGCTGTTGATGCTTCCGGGTGGCAAGTTATTCAGCCACACCCGTGCTGGTCCCTCTAGCATTTGCGGAACATATCGCACCGCCCATCTCAAATTTCCCGGCGTGATTTTCATAGCAGTTCCATTGTCTATGAGCCAGTCTTCTGGCTTTGTTCTTCCATCATAAGTTTTCGTTCCTCTGGCCAGCTGAAAATTTGGCATTGGAGACTCCTTCATGATCCTTGGGCCAAAACATGGTGGACCCTGTGGACCTTGTGACTCGATCAGTTCTGGCATCTTTATTCGATCAACCTTTAGCCTTGCATCATCCGACTGAAGATTTCTACCTCCGAGTTTGGCTCCCATTGGTTGGTACGCGTGATCCGGCAATTCATAACCGTCATTCACCATCGCCGAGTAACCATCATTTAGCTGTTTACGTTCGGGTATGCAATTTCCTGTACTGCATTTCCCGCATGTTGCTATCTCTTTTCGGTTTGAGCTGGCGCATTATTCGGAGCTGGATTTCGTCCTCCTGCCGAGTGAGCTCCACGCCTAGGTTGAGGCGCAAAATTTTGCCCTCCATTGTCAGTCCTTTGTCCGGCTTGCCTTTCTTGGCTTGCATTTTCGTGGTTCTTATTTCCCTGAACATTATTCCTTCTTGTTCCCTATGCATGTGCTGGGTTTCCCTGAGCCATTTTCGGGTCATAGGTAGCCATTTTCGGGTCATAGGTAATCCACACTCTTTTCTTTTCTTTGTCTCGACGCCACTCTTGGCGAAGAAGCTGTAAGTCCTGCTGACCTTGTCGGGTTTGGAGTTGCTGCGTGAACCAACTGTGACCTCCCAACTATACCAGGATTCGCCCTATAGTATGCTTCATTCAGATTCCCTGCGGCTCTCACCAGTTCGTTGACTCGCTCTTGTTGCTTTTTCTTTGCTTCACCCGTCAAATTGGGGAGCTCTGCCATTGCTGCCTCTACGGCTCTCAGGTTCGCTGCTGCAGTATTGTATGTTGGCCGCATGGCTATTTAATTGTTATTTTCTGGTGTTATCTTTGATGTTGCATTCGCCAATTCTTTGTTGAGGTTTCTCCCTCTCAACCTCGTTGCATCGAGCCGGGTCTTAGCGCCCTTGACTTGATTTTCCGAGTTGAGCTCTCGGTTCGTGATATCCACATCTTGCTGTAACTGCACTAACTCCTTTGCTTTCTCCAGGACTTTTATCCTGGCCTCATCTAACTCGGCCTACACAAGTGTCGGATCTTCTGCTTGTGCTACTGACTGTGTCAACTTATCTATTGCCTCTTGCAACTCTTTGGCTCTCTTACTCTGATCTATATTCTATGGATTTTCTAGCGGTGCCTTTGCTGTTTTTGCCTCCCTTGGCGTTTCCTCTTGATTTCCTCCCTCAGCATTCTAGTTCACTACGGGAACTATTGGAGGTGTCGCTGGGTTAGGGTCCATCATCATTAACTCAACAAAGACGAGCTGGTGAAGTTTTCCTGCGGCGGGAACCGCAGGTGGATCCGGCGCCAGCATGACGTGCTCCGGATACGCGAGCTCCACGCGCACCGCGATGTAAACCTGGTGCTCGCCAAACTCGATGTAGCGACCGCCCCTAGGGAATGTCTTGGTCCCAAAGCATCTCGCGTTGTCGCTGACGAAGTTGAGCATTCCAAACCTTTGGATGCGGCCGGAGTAGACGCGCTCGCCGGTCTTGGCGATGACATTTCCCGTCCGGATGAAGACTCCATCAAGCACCTTCTTAGACCCCACGGTGGGCGCCAACTGTCGTTGGGGTGTCACGGCAAATGCCATGGGTAGGCTTAAGTTGGGGGCCGAATGGATGCTTGTGGTCACCGGGAAGGGAGTGAACGGTCTAGCCGCGCAGGAAGAACAACATGAAATATCCGCACTTGGTAATTTTATTGATCCTAGATGTTTACAAGTGCTCCTAGAGCTGTATGAACTAAGCTGCAGTGCCCTAGTTCCTTACTAGGTCCAACCTCCTCTAACCCTAGCTATGCCCCTCCTTATATATGCGATGGACAGCTAGGTTACACCCCTTTGGGTCCTAGGGTTACTGTTTGGATCTTGGTCTTCACTGTACATGACATGGTTATACCCCGTGGGTGCATGACCTCAGCATACCTAGTCCAGCCCAAGGAAGGCCCACGGCAAAAGTATGTTGGCCCATGAAGACTTTCGGGTGGCCCAGGCCCATGGTGCCTTCGGATCCTTGGAGAGCAAGACTAGAGTAGATAGGAAATTCAAAGGGGTAAAACCCTAGAACCTGTAACCGACTAGGACTATGCCCGGGACCTGCCTAAGTCTATTTAAAGGCCAGGAGTGCACGACCTAGATCTGTTGACTCATACTTGCGCATACAAACCTCCACGCCAAATTGCATCTGCGCACCCCTGTAACCTTCTGTTCCGCCGTAATCAAGAGCAGACAAGCAGGAGTAGGGTTTTCCCTCTAGGGGCCTGAACCTGGGTAAACCTTGTGTCCCCGTGTTACTTGTTTGCTAACCGTTCCACGATCTCCAGCATCCCCATCTTCTCCAAAACCCAAGTCCATAACAATGGGCATTGATGAGATCAAACCATGTCAATTGGCGCTGTCTGTGGGAATTGGGGGCGCTGATTGTGCGATTGTGACAGTCCCAACCCGATCGATCTACAACTCTACAGCAACGGAGAGCCATCTCCTCTTCGGTGCCTTCGACTTCACCGCCCACTCGCCGGCCACCATGAAGGACTTCGAGCCCGTAGGAGACGGACTTGAAATCTTGTTCGGGAGCTTCTGCTTCCAGGTGGGGCAAACTGGCACCCTCCGCCTACCTGAGCAGGTGCCCCTACCATCAATCAGGCCCGCTTCATGGGCCCCATACCCCGTGCTACGCACAACATCATCAGCATATGATTCCTATGACAGCAGCAGCTGGAACTCCGATCTGTGCGATCCTCCATCGGATCCAGGGACCTACGGTTCTGGATCTGAAATCTGTGGCAGCAGCGGGCCAATCTACGAGTGCTACCAATGCGCCGCAATCATCCAAAGCGACGTGGATCAGCAGACACCCAACCCGCCGCCTAACCCGCCAGAACGAAACGGTGGGAACAGAAGAAGCCAATCTCCCCCACCCGAAGGGGAAAACAACGGCGGCCATGTCATCCGCCTTAGCAAAGAGGGATGGACCCAGGTCCGCGAAGCTGTGGCAGGCAACATAGTACTGCCCACAGACGCCTCGCGAGATATGCTGATGGCCTACCACATGCTCCTAATCGAGGAGCACAAGAAGCAGGTCAAGATGCAGGAGGTGCTTGACAAATGCAAGCAAGCAGCCTCAGAGTCCAGCGCGCGACGAGCCACGCTCTCCGCCATGGGCATTGGCTCCAGCTCGAACGCCAACCCAGGCAACAAGCACCGCTCTCGGATGGAGAACATGGATCCCAAGGAGCGCCGCGAGTTGACGCGAACTATCCACACATCCTTCATGGAGATGGACGCCGATGGCAACGTCATCCCGAAAATGCCGCAGGCTGCGATCATGGCAGCCACTGCGTACCTCGCGACCCACCCACCTCCCGAGGGGGACCCGAAAAGGGCCATGCATAAGTCTGCACTTACCGGACTCGGACTCGTCGGAGCTGCGCTCCACCAAGACGCTCCTGCATCAGCCGCTTGGCCTCCTCCACAAAAGGCTGCAGAAAAAGAAACACCAGTAAGAAAAAGGACTTGGCGGCTGTGCCCAAGATTAAGGAATAAATGAAAAACTCGAACACGAAGACACTCGGGGGCTCTCCCCCCAAAGATTCGAAAAAAGAACAAGACACGGAATTTTTCAGACACCCGGGGGCTCCCCCTGTGGTACGACGCAGAGGTAGTTACATGCTCTGATGGCGACTCCGAAGGCCCGCTGGCGAAATTCTGAGGCGCAACCACCTACACCTCCTGCAGAGGAGGATTCGGAGCGGCACCCCCTGACGTTGCCACCGTTTGAGGAGGAGGAGACGCAACTTTCGACTCCCCCATCATCTCCCGAGCACCATCGCTGGAGGATTCGTGGGAGGAATGCCTACATACGAAGCAATCAGCAGAAGTGCAAAATCAAGAAGGAAAAAGGATAGCAGTAAGACAAGAAACTTACGAGTCCAGCAAGCTCAGGTCAAAGACTGGAGGAGTCCTTCGGGCTCTGTTCTCCACCTTCTTCTCTTCCTTCTTCTCTTCCTTCTTTTCTTCCTTCTTCCGCTTCGCTGGAGGGTGTGGCGCTATAGCCCGCACAGGAATGGCAGGAATGGGAGAGGAAGAGCCTCCATGCCCGTCACTATGACGCTCAAGGCACAGAGGGTTTCTGTGAGTCGGAGGAGTCGAGGCATCCGAAGACTCGCTGGAGCTCCGTGATCATTTGCGCGTATGGTCCTCACTCGACTCGTCCGCATCTTCTGCCTGAGATCGCGCCGACGGCAGCTCGGACACGGAATCCACCACGTCATTATCCGGGGCATTCAGATATTTTTCAGGCAATGGCGGTACCATGCCCGGCACCTTGAAGCTCTGCAAAACCAGAAGAGACCTTGTTAGCAAACAAAGGAAAATAAATACGCAGCCGACAAAAAGCGCTACATGCACAAATCTACACCTGTGGAACATCCAACGCCGAAGAAAACGGCGGAGTCAGCGACTTCCCCGAAATTTCCTCTCCGGCCTTGAACTTCAGCAGCGAGCGAAGGGCCCTGTAAAGATCCCCCTCGGAGATTTTCTCAGCCGAAACCCTCGTCGGATCACGGCGCCCAGAATAAAGAAACATCGGGTGCGCCCTCGCTTGGAGAGGCTGCACCCGACGGTCGAGAAACGTCCGGATGATGTCCACGCCGTTCACTTCCTTCTCCAGAATCAGCTGGAGATCCTCCACCCTACGGTAAAGGGCCTCTATCTCCACCACCTCGCCATCCAAGATGTTGTTTTTCCAATACCTTTTCGGCTCAATCTTTTGGGAGGGGTCAAAAGGAACAAGACCAAAATCTTGCCCAGGCACTACGGAGTCGCGGATATAAAACCATCGCCTCCGCCAGTACTAGACAGATTCGAACATGGAAAAAGAAAAGAAAAGAAGATTGGGACTGAGGGAGATGATGCAACCCCCAATGGGATAAACACCATCCGAACCAGACTGCCTCTTCACGGAATAAAGTTTCCAGAAGAGGCCAAAGTGTGGCTCAATGCAGAGCCAGCACTCGCAGAAAGTGATGAAGCAAGTAATGTGAAGAAGAGAATTGAGCGACAGATGATGAAGTTGAATGCCATAGAGAAAGAGAAGTCCACGGAGGAAGTTGTGGACTGGAAAAGAAAACCCACGCATAACGAAGGCGAGAAACATAACCCGATACCCAGCTGGGGGATGGGGGATTACCTCGTTGTCGGGGAGTCTGACGGCCTCCCTATCTTGCGGGATCAAACCCCGCTCGCGAATCTTGCGGAGATCACTCTCCCGCGTCTCTGATCGCCGCCAACCACCGTCGGTGACACGGGTAGCGGTGGCGCTATTCTTCCCTCCAGCGGCGCTGGTACCAACCGCAGATGATGATTTCTTCGTTTTCCCCATCGCGCTCCGGCGGCACCGGCGGTGAGAGTGCGGACGGGAAGAAGGAAATGTGGAAGAATATCGCAGCGCGCAGCAAGAACCTCTAGAGCACAAGGAGGCAGTGAAAACAAGAGTAGATGAGGTGAAACCAAACTGTAGCTTTCCCCAATGATTATAACAATGAAGACGACGCACGACAACCGTCCATCCAGAAGACCTAACGCCAACGGCAGATCTGGCCATACACGTGTCAGCATCACAACGAACCGTCGTTACCATGCCGTCCACTACGCGCGGAAATTGAGGCGACGCCGTAATTATCTCCACGCCGCGCGTGACCGGTCAATTCAAGGTCAGCAAGTGGGACCCACGTTTGTCCAGTCAAGTCATCTCTAGCTTAGCAGACGCTTGAGGTCATTGATCGTCAGCACTGATGTCATCAAAAGCTATACTAGCACCAATAGAATTCTTCGGCTCCACAACTAAGAGTACTCACTCGAATCTTCGATTTGACTACATACTCGGGGGCTAATCCTATCAGGAGCACTGGCCGCGCACTCGAAAGACGAATCAAGACAAAATATTTCTTCGAGTCCTACGTCGAGTCTAGGACTCCATTACGGACTCGGGGGCTACTCCCATAGGGAGGATAGATTTAAGCATCCGAAATTTTTTATGTTCTACGGACTTAACAACTGAACAATGTTTGAACTAAAGTCTCTGCTCGAGTCTATGACTCGAACAGACACTCGGGGGCTACTCCCATAGGGAGCGCTGGTCGCGCACCCTATGAAATCTTCGACTGCGATCTTTCAGATTAGCATGCAAAAACTTTTCGGCAACTCTGCCCTAACAAAATGCTGAGTGAGCAACGATCTCCTTGGCCACCCGAAACACCTCCGTGGTGAAAAACATTCGGATACTGTGTCTGTGACACAAAGATAAGACCTACAGATATCATCTCGATATTCGGCAACGCACGATCGCGTTCGCTAGTAAAACCCGTGCTAACAGGTGCGATGAAAAATCCTGACGGACGCGTTGGGTACATCAATTAAATTCACTGGAATTCCACTCCTGTAAGTCCTCCGCGGCCTGAGTCAAATTACGCCAGCATATGTTCCAGTTTCGAGTTGAGGGACTCAAACCTGAGGAAGATCGTGTTGTTTCGTCCTAAGACAGTTAACTGACCCTGATCCGTCGGGTGAGTCAGACACACGCATCTACAATCCCTACACACATACTGTTAATACATAGTTGCACCCGAAGGATTGAAGAGTCCTCAGCCGAATCTACGATTCGACTGATCACTCGGTGGCTACTGACATGGTTATACCCCGCGGGTGCATGACCTCAACATACCAAGTACAGCCCAAGGAAGGCCCACGGCAAAAGTACGTTGGCCCATGAAGACTTTCGGGTGGCCTAGGCCCATGGTGCCTTCGGATCCTTGGAGAGCAAGACTAGAGTAGATAGGAAATTCAAAGGGGTAAAACCCTAGAAGATGTAACCGACTAGGACTATGCCCGGGACCTGCCTAAGTCTATTTAAAGGCCAGGAGGTCACGACCTAGATCTGTCGACTCATACTTCCGCATACACACCTCCACGCCAGATTGCATCTGCACCTCAGAATCCTTCGCTCCAGTAATCAAGAGCGCAAGCAGGAGTAGGGTTTTCCTCCAGGGCTCGAACTGGTAAACCTTCTGTCCCCGTGTTGCTTGTTTGCTAACCGTTCCACGATCTCCAGCATCCCCATCTTCTCCAAAACCCATGTCCATAACAATGGGCATTGATGAGATCAAACCTCGTCAGTACAGGCCGGGTCATGGGCTTGTGCTAAGCCCAGTGGCCCAGTCCATAAAGCTCGACAGCTAACGGTCTTCATGTACGTAGCCTCCAGTTATTTTGGCGTCAAGTAGTAACTTTGTACGTTAGCCCCTGCTTCAGGCGTCACCCGGCTCCTTTCGTGTCACCCGGTGTCGCCCTTCTATTTTGACCGTGCTTTACCATGGTCCCTCCTGAACCTCACTCGGAAAGGTGCCACGCGTCCTATTTACTTGGCCCTCCCTCGTGAGACTCAGCTCGTTGGTTCCTGCAATATTAACATACTTGTCTTATATGGGCCGACATAGTTCCTATGTCGACCGCACACTACTATCTTATCCGGCCGTTGTTACGCGACCAAGTTCATTCTTTACTCGACATAAGCCAAGCTGGGCAATGTTTTCCCCTTATGACCCTAGCGAGGGTTATTCCCCCAACACATGCATACACTTAATTCTTGTATCTATGATATAAGTACTTGATCATGTAATGGCATGTGTGATGTGTGTGTAATTTATCATTCATTCTTAATTATATACCTTTATATCTTGTGTACCATGTGTGATATGGGCCTTAGTTATATCTATTCTCATAGCATATATTGTGCTAGGATGTATGTTCATGTCTTGCACGTGTACATAGTCATATAGGGTCTCATAATATATCTTGATGCACCACTCATTCCTTTGTACTATAATTATGAATGCTTAGTTTATTTTCATGTTAATAATGGATAATATCACTATATATAAGAAAGCATAACCTTCAAGGTTAATATATAGTGTCATGACCTTGTTTCGTATATATTGTGCTTTATTATATATTTGATAGTAGGCTTGTGACCATGTTTAGCTATTGCCTTATCACTATATGAATATACTTATGGTAGTAATTGTTTATTGTTTGTGTTTACCTTATTATGTGATGTGGTGTAAACTATGGTTTGCTAGTGTCAGGCATGTTTTCATAGTATCTACTCTAGCTTGCTCTACTTGTTTTTTTATGATGGATGTATGGATTAACTTTATCGTGTTAGCATGTTTGATATTACTTGTTACTATTTATATCACTATCATGATAAGTATTGTTTGATTATAGAAAAATTGCATGCTATGATTTATTTGGTATGTTTTTTTACAAGTTTGCTAGTTATCTAGATATACTATATGGTTTTACTATGTTACATGGTTATGACCAACTATGTTATAACCCTAGGTTGGGCATGTAGATAGTTCGATATAGCAACATGTATCCATATATCATACCACAACAATCTATTGAGATAACCCATAATATCATCCTGGCTAGTTGTCCATTAAATTTTATTCCTATTCAAGTAACTACCACTCACTTTGTCAATCCTAACCAAGCTATCCTATCCTATTATACACCTACTCATCTGTTCATTCTGATTTCTATTTCACTTGTTTTTGGATATTATTGCTTTGGTGTTTATTTGTTTTCCATTTTCTAACGTTATGACGATTAGCGAGTGACGTGAATGTACATGGGACATAATCAAGTTATTGACAAAGACGAAGGACACATAAACAAAGGCATGCCCCTTACCATGTCTTATCCCAGCTTTATAAAGTGCATTGTATTTTATTGTTTTACAAATATATGCTATTTTTTCACACACATATCTTGATCTACATGTTGCCATACAATACCCTGAGTTGATACCATATAGTAGTCTTATTAGAGTAGAATTGCTTAGCCATGCTCAATAATAAGTAGGATCCTTGATCTCCCCACTTCGGAGGAATTGGATGACCCTCGGGTCACATATACCCCTTTTGAAATTTTATAAGCTTGCTGAGCTAGTCGTTGTTGCTTCCTCTACTATATTCTACTATGGGTGAAACTTACCATATAAACACTGGTGTGGGCGACAGCTAGATCAAAGGAAGGAGTGATTGGCTGCCCTTCACTAGATGAAGGGGGCACTCCGTCTTCCGTGTCGCATGAGGGTCTAATAAGTCTTGGATTTGAAGATTGTGACCAAACGTACAACCACATGCTATAATGGGCACTGTCTTGGTCAAGTAAGTTAGTCAACCTTAGGTGTTGATGTCACCGTACCGATGATGAGGTGTTTTCTTGCGGGAGAGCCTTCGGCACAGATGGGGGACCGGTTTGGGGACGTACTCTCAGTTCTGTGCGCCATACCCGGTGGGCATGTCACATCTTTAGGCGACCTAGATAAAAGACCTTGTCACAATCCATCTACCGGTACACCAATTGGTGTGTATTAAACCAGCGACGGCTAGTTGGCGTCAAGATGGGATTGTGTCATGTGGGAAAAGTGTACAACCTCGGCAGAGTTTTAACTATTCGAATAGCCGTGTCCATGGTCATGGACGACACATGAATATTTCTTGACATATGGGAACCTGTCTTGCTACTTCCCTCTTTGTCCCTATCCTTATCCTGGAATCTATGAAATGTGTGAGTTGTCATGGACAATCACATTATAGAGAAATACCACATTGATGATAAATATGTTTTCGTCTAAAACTGCTTTCATCAAAATTATTACCATATTGCAAATAAAATTGGCTTTATGCAAAAGAACCATATAACCTTCCTTGAAGCCACATGTATATATTATAGGTTTTGCATAAGGGGTATGTTGAGTATGTCATGTACTCATGGCAATACTTTGTTTGATACTTCAGAGTACTATGAAGAAGGGGATGACTATGACTACTATGATGACACTGATAAGTGAGGCCTCATGGACTACATCGACTTCCTGTGGCTGAGATGGAGTCTCTACGCATTTTATATTTTCGTTGTGTTTTCTGGATGTAATAAATGTCACTAGACATTTTACTATGTTGTTACCTAGACTTTATAATAAATTACTTTTAAACATTATGCAATGATATCATTTCGCTGTGTTGTCAACTGTTGATCTTGGGATTTACATAGGTACACAGGAGGGTCTGGAAGTTAAGTTCCGGTCCTCATATAAGTGAAAGACATGAAGAGATATCAAAACTTTTCCAAAGTCAACAAAAGATGAGATGACCTAGAATTATAGCGATACCAGATAATGAGCAAAAGAAGAATACTAGAGTTTTCGCAAATACTTTTCATCTTTAAAATAGTTTTCACAATTACTAGACTCAACATCGATCAATAGCAAGGTTTTCCTATTGTCTCTACTGCTCTCATATCAAAACCTATAAAAACCCCGGGATTAGGGCTAAAAAAATCCCAGACCTCTGTCTGACATAAGTTTAACCTTGAGCTCAAGGATATCCAATGAATAATCGGTAACACAATAGTGACCCTATGATACGTCATAAACATATCTATACTTTTCGATGTTCCATGCTTGCTTAGTATCAACTTTTCTATGTTTCGTCTACAGAGGTATTTTTACACATTTTTCGGGACTAACCTATTAATAAGATGCCGCAGTGCCAGTTGCCTGTTTTTTGTTGTTTTTGGTTTCATAAAACCTAGTAAGGAAATATTCTCGGAATTGGACAGGACAAAATCCAAAGTCAATATTTTACCGGAGAGAACAAAGAGTCCGAAGGGCAGCCGAGGGGGGGCCACGAGGTGGCCACACCATAGGGGCCGCATGGCCTAGGAGGAGCTCGGCGCCACTAGGTGTGGGCCCCTTGGGCGCCCACCGACCTTGCCCCTTTGCCGATAAAGTCACCCCGATGCAAAAACCCTAAGCACCGGATCAGATCTCCACGAAACAGTCTGTAGACGCCACTACCATAATCCCTAGATCGGGGGAGGGATCTGAAGCACCTCCCGGCACCCTGCCGGATGGGAGAGATCATCCCGGAGGCTTTGTTCATCACCATGCCATCCTCCGGTATGATGCGTGAGTAGTTCTTCCTTGGACTATGGGTCCATGTAGTAGCTAGATGGTTGTTTATCCTCCTTTGTGCTATCATGTTTAGATCTTGTGAGCTCCGCTCATGATCGAGATCATCTATTTGTAATCATACATGTTGTGTTTGTGGGGATCCGATGGATATTGAGATACTATGTCAGATTGATTATTGATTCTATCATGTCTGTGTTATTTGTGATCTTGCATGCTCTCCATTGCTAGTAGCTATCTTTGCCAAGTAGATGATTGTGACTCCAAGAGGGAATATTTATGCTCGATAGTAGGTTCATCCCTCTAGTAATCTGGGGAAGTGATGATGCTCGACGTGGCACTTCGTTGGTAACCCCAAGCGTAGGGTGTGAAAAGCAAGCAACAAGTTTCCCTCAGTTGAAACCGAGGTTATCGAACTAGAAGGAGGAAGGAAACGTCACACAGGTGTTGCAAGAAACTCGAAGACCTTCACAACACAAACTCAATACTTTGCCCCAACAAATCAGTGAGGTTGTCAAGCTCACCGGATTGCTGTAACAAAGGATTAAAATCGTATGGTGAGGAAGGTAATGGTTTGAAGCAAGTAAACAAGTAACAGTGGAAGATGTATCAATGGTAAAGACTGTACCGGGGTCCATAGTTCACTAGAGGTGGTCTCCTTAGATAAACAACATGGCATGAAGGGTAAACAAATTACAGCAGGGTAATTGACAAGAACTGAGCAATGCATAACAATGCAATTACTAGTCAGAAAGATCCTATGATATTCGATTGGGCAATACAACAAGATACATTGACCACCATCCAACTGTTGTTTTCTCCCTAGTGGCAACAACACATATACAACCGGAGATTTATGTCACTTCCCTTGGAAACTAGAGGCATGAACCCACTATCGAGCATTGATACCCCCTCTTGGAGTCACTAGCAACTACTTGGCCAATATAGCCACTAATAACGGAGAGCACGCAAGATCACAAACAACACAGACATGATAGAATCATAAAGATAAAACCATTAATCAAACCAACATAATAATCTCAATATCCATCGGATCCTCGCAAACACAAAATGCATGATTACAAAGAGATTAGATCTTGATCGTGAACGAAGCTCACAAGATCTATACATGAAAGCACAAATAAGGAGATAGAACCATCTAGCTACTACATGGACCCATAGTCCAAGGTGGAACTACTCACGCATCAAACCGGAGAGAAGGCCTCCGAGATGATCTCCCCTCCGGCAGGGTGCCGAGAAGAACTTCAGATCCCCCCGATCTAGGGACGATGGTGGCGGTGGCTACAGACGGTTTCGTGGATATTTGATTGGGTGCTTAGGGTTTCTGCATCGGGGGCTTCTTATAGGCGAAGGGGGGCCGAGGAGGCGACAAGGGGGGCCAAACCCTAGCTAGGCGCGGGCCACCCCTGGCCGTTCCTGGGGGTCTGGCTGCCCTAGCCCGCTTTCTCGTCTCCCCTCTGAATATCTTGTTCCCCACGGAAAGTAATTGACTTTGACGTTTGTCCCGTCCAATTCCGATAATATTTCTTTACTAACTTTCCTGAAACAAAAAATAGCAGAAAACAGGCATCTGGCACTGTTGAAACTTGTTAATAGGTTAGTACCAGAAAACATGTAAAAATCACCTCGAAGTGTAGATAAGTAAAGCAAAGTAGATACTAAACAAGCATGGAGCATCAAAAATTATAGATACGTTTCTGGCGTATCAACATCCCTAAGCTTAACTCCTTATTGTCCTCGAGTAGGTAAGTGATAAAAGAATAATTTTTGAGTTGACATGCACCCTCACAATAAAGATCCAACCATTTGCAAGAATTGAAAGATGGGATCAAAGAACTCTAAACATGTGCATGAAAGATGGAGTTCTAACAATAGGACATAGTAACTATGCATGCAACATGAAAGGCTACAAACAAAGATCATGAATAACATGCATTGAAAAACGTTTGTTAGTTTCACATACAGAAAACATAGCATAGTGGCAATTATCTTGTCCCTCATAGAGTAGAAATATAGATGCATAGGACACCTTAAAAGTTGACAAGGGTGACTACAAACAAATAGCACAAGAACAAGTAATATCACAATATGCTTTAATTAATAACCTTTGGAACACTACACACAGAATGACAACTATGCTCTCTAAATGGTGCCTAAAGGTAGAAGGTGGAGACTCAATAATGGTGGAAGAAAGGCCTTTTTGTAAAGGAAGCAGGGATTATAACTTTGAAAAAGAGCTTCCAAAAATTATGGTACTTGTTAGCTGTCAGCCCTCATTGCCGCTATCATAAGCATCTTGAAGTGGTTAAGGTTAAAGTGGCAAAGATGGAGTATATGCTTGACGAAGTATAAGTTGGCAATCTCAAGTCCCTTGAATACGAGGGCCACACCTCATGCGTACTCAACTTTGGGCCCATGTAAGTTCTTGTCATTGTAAGTATTTGCATATCATTGAGAACCGCCAATGGGGTACCCCTTGCACATGGTACATGAGCTTTCCCATAACCAAAATGACAAGGCAAGCAGGCAATGAGCATCTCAGCAATCTTTTTATTTACCTTATGCATAGCTTTTTATTGAGGATGCTTCATAGATAGCTCACTATGGTGATGCTGCAAGTTTCCACCATGATTAGGCATGGCTTAGTCTAGCGGCCCAGGTGTTTCTCTAACACAGGATACAAACTCCATTGACTTACAAGTTCCCTCTTTATTTCACATCGGTGACATCCATAGACAAAAGAACATGATATCAACTAAGTACAGAGTACAAGTGCAATGTTGAAAAATTTCCCCGTGACAGCACGGTTCTGCTAATTCCAACTTATAAGTGCAAGCATATACAACAAAGTTGTCACAATGGTTCAAATTTATTAGGGGCAAAGAATATAAAGTGTGCCATCAAGATCGTGAGGGATTTATTCACTAAGTTTTCACATAACAAAATAGTTTTAAATTGGAAGATAGTTGAAAGCAAGAATATACTTGGAATGGTGTAACACACCATGCATAGGATTTTATAGTGGACACTTTGGAATAACTAGGTTTCTTGGGAGTTGGAAGCATGAGTAGAACTTACTCATACAAGTGGAGGCTGGCAAAATACTGGGAGCAACCAACTAAGAGAGCATAGTGTCCATAATCATGTAGTGCAACAAAGCATACTAATCAAAGCAAATAGTGTTACTACAATTCAAGGACTAAATGATCATAGAGGCTAATGGTGACTTGTTCATAGTCATAACATGGTGTGAGCATGTGCCAAGTCAACCCAAGAAAAGCATCAAAGGAGAATACCACAATACTATGCTTTTGCATGCTAAAAAAACACATAATTTCTTCAAGGCACACAAAGCAATCCCAATTGTTTGGAACAAGACATGCTACAGGAATAATCAATAAGCATAAGGTCAAAACAACATCTAGCATGTCATGTTAAAGTCTGAGTCACAGTGAATGCAAGCTCCTCTTGCACTTCAAGTAAGAACTTACTACTCTTTTCCAACACCAAGCAACTTATTTGAAAAACAACACAGCGAGAATGGGGGTCCAAACTACTTTAGCAAACTAAACGAACTAAGCAAAGCAAACAAAAAGTAAGACGATCCAAGAACAACACAACTGTGCATGAAACAATAAAAACGAAGTGTCTAGACAGACCTGAGCTTTTTATCGATGAAGAAGGGGATGCCTTGGGCATCCCCAATCTTTGACGCTTGTACCTCTTGGAAATTTCTTAGGGTGACACCATGGTGGCATCCCCAAGCTTGAGCTTTTTTTCCATTCTTCATCTCATTGCATCATTCTCTCTTTACACCTGAAATTTTCCCTTCACACAATCTTCATTAGCAACATTAGTGTATTCAAAAGATATTACACCTCTGGCAAAGCTTTAGAACAGCAAGGATTTTCACTAAAAACACCATCTACTATAGTAACTCTTTCAAAAATCTCAATTCACCTAAAGAGAAATCAAAAAGGAATCAATAAGAAGCAAATGCAAATAATGGTAGAAATCTATCAAAACAGACCAATAGGTAGAAACCAATTTTTTCTAACATCTTATATTGATCAAATAAAAAAGTGTTGAACTAACGAAAGTTATCTATCATACTGGGGGATTTATTCGTAAATGTTGAGCTTAAGCCGAGTTACAGAGACTCTTCACTATTTTTTTTGGTGGAGGAAAGAAATCTGTTTCGGGACAGCAACTCCCAAAATCTTACTTTCCTCTCATTAGAGGTCATTCTTGGCACAAAAAAGAAAATAAAAAAAAGTAAAGGACAGGTCATTATAGAAGTAATAACTTCCAAGACTCAATGAAACTCTTGGGCTATCTCCCAACAAGTACTTTGCTTTAACGTCTTTAAGTTAGGCACAAGAAGCAAGAAGAATCAAGTATTTTCAAATGAAGAAGCATTAACAACAAATCTTGCTTGCAAAGGAGGAGAAAAAAGAAACTTCTCTCTCCTCAAAGGGAAGTCTTCAATACCTTTATTGAATGGAAAATGATATTTAATGGTGCCTTCTTTCATATCAATGATGGCACCAACTGTTCTAAGAAAAGGTCTTCCCAAAGTAATAGGAAAAGAAGCATTGTATTCAACATCAAACACATAGAAATCCACAGGGACATAAGCATTATTAACCATAATGAGAACATTATTAATACTCCCCATGAGTTTCTTCTTAGCATTATCATTGAGTGGGACATCTAAATAACAATCTTCCAATGGTGGCAAATCAAGCACTTCATATATCTTCCTAGGCATAATAGAGACACTAGAACCAAGATCACATGAAGCTTTGACATCAAAGTCATTCACTTGAATATTAATAATGGGTTCCCAACTATCTTCTACTTTCCTAGGAATAGAAGCTTTGTGATTTAGCTTCTCTTCCTTAATCTTAACAATAGCATCTGTAATGTGTGTAGTGAAAGCAACAGGCATATCACTAGCATCAGGACTTCTAGCAAGCTTCTGCAAGAACATAATCACTTCAGAAATATTGCAACCATCATATCAAAGTCAAACTTAGCATCACTAGTAGTAGGCTCAATAGTCTTAGGCATAATAGGAGGAGGAATAGGGACTACTTGTGGTTTAGTGGTGATGGTGCACACACTATTGTTTCTATCAATTTCAGCTTCCCTTTCCCACTTAGCATGAAGTTGATCTAACAACCTAACATTTTCATCAATAGTAACTTGTATGGCATGAGCAGTAGCAAAGGTTTTTTCCATAGTTTCAGGTTTAGCAGTCATTTTATTAATCAAAGAGGACTGAGCTTCAGACAAAGAGGATATATTTTTATAAATAGTTAAAAGCTTTTCCTCTATAGTCTTATTGAAGGTGGTTTGTTTACTAATAAAGTCCTTGAGCATGACTTCAAGTTCAGAGGGGGTACTTCTAGCATTATTGTAAGATCTTTCATAGGAATTACCATTATTAGGATAATAAGGCCTATAATTGTTGTTTCTACCAAAATTATTCCTATAGGCATTGTTGTTGAAATTGTTGTTTCTAATGAAGTTCACATCAACTTGCTCTTCTTGAGAAACCAAAGAGGCTAAAGGAACAATATTAGGATATAGAGAAGCTTTCCCATTAACAAGCATAGCCATAATAACATCAATCTTATCACTCAAAGAGGAAGTTTCCTCAACATAATTTACCTTCTTACCATGTGTAGCTCTCTCAACATGCCATTCAGAGTAGTTAACCATCATATTATCAAGGAGCCTTGTTGCATCACCCAAAGTGAGGCCCATGAAAGTACCTCCAGCAGCTGAATCCAACAGATTTCTTGAGGAGAAGTTCAAACCTGCATAAAAATTCTGGATTAATCATCCAAGCAGTGAGTCCATGAGTAGGGCAATTCTTAACCAAAGATTTCATTCTTTCCCAAGCTGGAGCAACATGTTCACTATCAAGTTCTTTAAATTTCATAATGTCACTTCTCATAGATATAATCTTAGTAGGATCATA
The DNA here is from genome assembly GCA_030063025.1 of Avena longiglumis. NCBI lineage: Eukaryota > Viridiplantae > Streptophyta > Magnoliopsida > Poales > Poaceae > Avena > Avena longiglumis. Next base: position 249,338,146 of record CP125974.1, read on the forward strand.
GTACTTTCCAATAAAAGCATCTTTGCACTTAGTCCAAGAATCAATACTATTTTTAGGCAAAGAAAGCAACCATTCTTTGTCTTTCCCTCTCAAGGAGAAAGGAAAAAGCTTGAGCTTAATAATATCTCCATCTACATCCTTATACTTTTGCATCTCACAAAGTTCAACAAAGCTATTGAGATGGGCAACATGATCATCAGAACTAGCACCAGCAAATTGCTCTCTCATCACAAGATTCAATAAAGTAGGCTTAATTTCATAAAGGGTAGCATCGGGATTAGGAGGATCAATAGGAGTGCTTAGGAAATCTTTGTTGTTGGTGCTAAAGTGAAGTCACCCAACTTGGTGTTCTCAGCAGAGTTCATTTTGGCAAAGGTAGGCAAGCCAAAAACAACAGCAGCAGCTAGAGCAGGAACTAATTTTTTTGTGTTTTTGAATAAAGCAAGCAAACCAAACTAGACTACTTTTTTTGGGTTTTTTGAAAAGAGGCAAAAAAACCAAGAAAAAGAAACAAAGCAAACTAAAAACAAAGTAAATAGAAAGGAAGTGAAGGACTCCCCTAGTGAATACGTCCTTAGCCTCCCCGTCAACGGCGCCAGTAAACTTGTTGGCTGGCTGTTGACGAGGGAGCTTCTTCTCTTTTAAGTCCCCGGCAACGGCGCCAGAAAGTCTTGATGATGCTCGACGTGGCACTTCGTTGGTAACCCCAAGCATAGGGTGTGAAGAGCAAGCAGCATGATTTCCCTAAGTTGAGACCGGGGTTATCGAACCAGAAGGAGGAAAGAAACGTCACACAGGTGTTGCAAGCAACACGGAGACCTACACAACACAAACTCAAGACTTTGCCCCAACGAATTAGTGAGGTTGTCAAGCTCACCAGTTTGCTATAACAAACGATTAAATGTATGGTGTGGAAGGTAATGGTTTGCAGCAAGTAAACAAGTAACAGCGGAAGATGTATCAATGGTAAAGATTGGCCAGGGTCCATAGTTCACTAGAGGTGCTCTCCTCAGATAAACAACATGGCATCAAGGGTAAACAAATTACAGCAGGGCAATTGACAGGAACTGAGCAATGGATAACAATGCAATTACTAGTCTGAAAGATCCTATGATATTTGATTAGGCAATACAACAAGATACATTGAGCACAATCCAACTTCATCTATGACTAGAAGTCCACCTTCAGGTTATCATCTGAACCCCCTAGAGGCAACAACACATCTACAGTCGGAGATTTCTGTCACTTCCCTTGGAAACTAGAGGCATGAACCCACTATCGAGCATTGATACCCCCTCTTGGAGTCACTAGCAACTACTTGGCCAAGATAGCCACTAACAACAGAGAGCATGCAAGATCACAAACAACACAGGAATGATAGAATCATAAAGACAAAACAATTAATGAAACCAACATAATAATCTCAATATCCATCGGATCCCCGCAAACACAACATGCATGATTACAAATAGATTAGATCTTGATCGCGAACGGATCTCACAAGATCTATACATGAAAGCACAAAGAAGGAGATACAACCATCTAGCTACTACATGGACCCATAGTCCAAGGTGTAACTACTTACGCATCATAACGGAGAGAAGGCCTCCAGGATGATCTCCCCTCCGGCAGGGTATCGGGAAGAACTTCAGATCCCCCCCGATCTAGGGACTATGGTGGCGGTGACTACAGACAGTTTCATCGAGATTTGATCGGGTGCTTAGGGTTTCTTCATCGGGGTCTTCTTATAGGCTAAGGGGGAGGCTGAGGAGGCGACCAGGGGGGCCAAACCCTATCCAGGAGTGAGCCCACCCCTAGTCGCGCCTGGGGGGTCTGTCTGCCCTGGCCCGCTTCTTCGTCTCCCCTCAGGACTTCTTGTTCCCCACGGAAAGTAATTGACTTCGTAATTTGTCCCGTCCAATTCTGAGAATATTTATTTAATAACTTTTCTGAAACCAAAAGCAGCAGAAAACAGGCATCTGGCACTGTTGCAACTTGTTAATAGGTTAGTACCAAAAAACATGTAAAAAGCACCTCAAAGTGTAGACAAGTAAAGCAAAGTAGATACTAAACAAGCATGGAGCATCAAAAATTATATATATGTTTCTGACATATCAAGAAGTGAAAAAAATATCTATGGTTGTAGATGTGTTGTTTCTACTAAGGAGAAAACAACAATCCTGTGTTCATGGAACAATTGTATTGTTTACTTTACACATATTGTTTAATGCAATTATCTGTTGCTTTCAAATTAATACTGGAAGGGGTTCGCATGATAACCTGAAGGTGGATTATTAGTCATAGATGCATTTTGATTATGGTCTATGTATATTGTTGTAATGCCCAAACAAATATCATAGGAGTCCTGATGTCTAGTATATGCATTGTTATGATTTCCCAGTCTGTCAATTGCCCCGCTGTAATTTATTCACCCAACATGTTATCTATCTTAAGGAGAACACCTCTAGTGAATTGTGGACCCCGGTCCATTATTTTATCATTGATGCATCATCTACTGCTACCGTTTACTTTATACAAGCAACTATTATCTTCCACAATATATGTTTAATCCTTTGTTTTTAGCAAACCGGTGAGATTGACAACCTCACTGTACATTGGGGCAAAGTTTTGAGTTTGTGTTGTCCAGGTTCCAAGTTGTTAGCAACACCTTGGAGTTGTTTCCTTCCTCCAACTGGTTCGATAACCTTGGTTTCATAACTGATGGAAAACTTACTACTGGGATCTTCACACCTTCATCTTGGGGCATCCCAACGAAGCTCTATAGTGAACTGAGCCTCCTCACCCTACGACACAAAATTTTATTACAATAAGCTCATGACTGAGAAATGAACCAAATTATTAGAATCAGATGTCTCTAACCACAAACATCAAACAACAGAAGGATAATTATACTATTAAGTATAGCAAACTTAACAAATGGCCTAGGAGGCCTGAAGCATAACAATGACGTCCCAACCCATAGATTCCAGACTGTCGGCCGGGAACCCCAAGCTACTCGTCGATGTCGATGTCATATGGAACTCGTCTTCAAGGTAATAATTACTCTGCTACAAAAGTATCAACAAAGCAAGGGTGAGTACAGGGTGTACTCTGCAAGACTTATGTTTGGTGGAGTTGTTTTGCATAAATACATATTTGTTTATAAAACAAGAGGGACAAGAAGCTCATCTAATCAGATTATTTTAAGAGGGGATAAACGAGTTTCATGTATAAAGTATTGATCATCATCTTTTGATATCCACCAAGTAATCATCAAACCCTATCTAGGATCACCCCCTCATACCCGTGGGGAAGCATCCTTAAGCATACGTTGATCTGCCAAGTTTTATGAATATGCTATAGTTCTCTATGATCATCATGTCCGTTCCCAAGTCGTCCATAACCACAGACATGGATTTTCAAAAATATTATTACCATGCAGGGGTGTACAACTTTACCCACACGTACCAATCGACTCTTAATGCCAGTACATTAGCCCTCTTCCTTGGAAGGCCGGCTGAGGGTGGTTTACCACGACCTTTACCTTGATTTCGCCGAGACCATGAGTCACGCCCTAAGGATGGTTTCGCCGTAATAGGTCAAATCCAGAAGCAGGTCGCTAGAGATGTGAGGCGATTTTGGTTCACTAGGGGCTCCATCGACCCCAAGCAACCCGGTCCATGCCTCCCTACCTGTTATGAATGCACCTCCTTCACCTTCTTCTTTCGAAAAAGTTTTCAATGCGTATGCCAAAAGGAAAGCCCGAGCTATGTGACTCACGGAATCTACTAGGCAAGATAGTCAATCGAGGGGTTCCCAAGCGCCATATGGTTGTATGCTTGCCTTGTTCAAGAGGAAAGAACCTCGGGCACTAGGGGTGGCGAGCATGGGACTAGAAAAACCACATCCCACTATGGCCTCACATACAAAGCTTAGCATGTTTAATATAATATCACCTCTGATATCATCTCATCATGTTCTCCTGTCATACTAGATTCTCTCCATCTGATGCATCATATGGATAACCAACACTGACAGCTATGCATGGCTAAGAAGGACATAGATATAAGCTCTAGCAGTGCACACAAGCCAAACCTAGTTAAACTAGGAGCAGTGGATTAGGTAATATGAGATTAAAGGGAGTAATTCAATAGATATGATACTCTATCTATCGATAAAAGACCACATTAGAATCGTATGCATCATGGCAGGAATTGAAATACTTTGAAAGCATGGGATTCTATCATGGTGGGGCTATGCTTGCCTTTTCCAGTTGATACCCACTAAGAAGATCTTCGGAAGCCTGGTACTTGACTTGATTACAGTTGGTCAAGTATTGTTCATTGATCTTCGAATTTCGATGGTGTTGATCTCGGTCTTCGATCTTGATCTCGATATCGTATTCTACCAGGTAGAAACAAGCACTGGAAAGAAAGTAAAACAATCAACACATGACATCGATGCAATGCTTGAACAAGGATGATGATATGACAAGTTAAATTGTATTGTAATGAAACCCTCAAGCATGCTTGGCAGTTTCATAGGGGTTCCGAGCGGTATAAACACTAACTCAGAGAAACTCCAGATGCATCTATGAGGGGTTACTATGTTATTCTATTTAAACTTGTCATGGAAGTTGTTGATTAATGCATGGTTTTGATGCTATGAGATATATATCAATTTTTCTGAACATTTTTATATATTATACATATTTTATGACTTAAAATGAATTAATTATGATTTTTCTCAATTTTAATCCATTTTTGAATCATTTTAGGAAATTATGAAACATTTTTGGAATATATAAATTATTCTCCAACTTGGACCCACATGTAATAAGTTTAATCATTTCAGAAAACAATTATGAAAATTGTTAAAATGCTAACAAGGGTGGCCCATAGGGTTTATTTAATTTCTAGAAAAGAAATACAAAACATTGAATAAAAGAAAAGGTGATTATGATCTCATGCTGATGTCATGATGACATTAGCAATGGAGGTGCTCACAGGTGGAGCACGAATCTGGCAACTGGGTGCATGCCGAGATGCGCGAGTGGGATTGCTGGAAAGAGGGGCCGAGGCAGTCCGAATAGTGGTGGTGCCGCCCGGATTTGGTCACCAGAGCGTCCCTGGTGACTATGTACTACGGCGGTTGGCGGAGACGCACGGTGAGGTGACGAACCAAGGAGAGAGGAGGCAAGGGAGCAGGTCCACAGAGACCAACATCTCACTAGGAGAGCGGTGGTGGTGTCGGGGAGGCGAGTGGAGCTCAGATGGCGAGGAATCGGTAGTGGCTGACGTCAAAGGGGATGACGATCGTAAGATCGACTTACGACAAGCGAGCTTGATTCCTTATGTCAGGTGATGTAGATCATCAAGGTGATTCGAACAGCGGCCTTAGGAAAGCGAGGGGAGGACAGAGTCGGTGGGACGAGGTGGCACCTGCGAGCTCTAGGGTTAGGGTTTGCACGCACGAGAGCCGGAGAGAGGGGAACTGTAACCTAGGGTTCATCTGCGGCAGCGCTAGGGCTCTTATAGGCATCCAGGGGCAGGGGCGGGAATCTTGGTGCACGCCGGCACTGTAACATCCCTAAAATCATGATTCAAACTTATGCATATCATCCATGCATCCATGATCATATGAATTTCATTTCAAAACAGAAGCTTTCATGCTTATTATTTTATGTAAGTTTGCTCTAGTCTTAGTTCTATCTTCCAATGAGAAGAATATGTGTTTTGATTCAGTAAAATTTGAAAATTCAAACTTAGGCACCACCGAAAGTTTGAACAAAATTTCAAAAACAAAATGAGTGAATAAACCAATATTATGCCTATTTGAATATATATCATAAAGGCTTGGTTTTATTTTAATTTCATATGATCAAAGTGTTTGGATTGGACAGTAGTGTTTGACACACATTTGAGTGCAAGGTTTATAGTATGAAAACCTAGAGAAGTTTTGAATTTAAACTCATTTGATTTGGATTTGAAATTCATTCCAGAAAATCAAAACAGAAAAAGAAAAGGAGAAAAGAATTAGAAAAGGGCCAGCGCTGCCTATTTGGCCCAACTGCTAATCCAGCCCACTAAGCCCTTCCGGGGTCTCCCTCTCTCTCGCTCACCCACAGACACACCCCCCAGGTCACTGACTGCAGGAACCCACCCCTCTCTGTATCACTCGCTGACTGGTGGACCTCGCCAGCTCACCCTCGTCTTCCCCAAATCGCGCCCCGACCACGTCGCCGGCCATTTCCTCTGCCCTTCACTGCCGCGTTGATTCCTCGCTTAATTGCCCTTGATTCCACGCACGATCCTCGCCCCTGCTCTGCCTACTTAACCCCCACATCTCTGCGACCATTTCCCCTCACTCATCGCTTCCACATCGCCACCAGGCTGCCCACAATCGCACTTGCGCTGCCGCAGACAGACGCGCTCCGGCGATGAATCTCGGTAAGCACAGACCGCCCCTTTTGCCTCTCGTTCAAACCACTGTGACCAGCATGATCTTGCGCATCTGTTAATGCCCTCCGTTTGCTTTCTCATGACCCAGAGCGACGTCCTCATTCTCACCCGCGAGCACCTGAGCCGCCGCTCGACTTCGACGTGCGATTCAGGTAAAGACAGACCGCCCCTTGCCTTCCCTTTGGTACTGACTTGATCGCCAGATCCTTGCGCATCTCCTGAACCATCTGGTTGTGTTGGGTCGACACAGAGCCTCGGCAACGACCTCGACAACAAGCATCAGACGCCGCCCGCATCTCCGACGAGCTCCAGCGACTGCGTCCGTGCGCCCCTTGCCAAGCCATCACCAGGTTGAGCTTCAGCACACCGTCACGTTTCTGGTAAGCACCTCCGACGATCCCAGAGCCACCTGTAGCGCCGCGCCGCCGTAGGCAGAGCTCGCCGCCGCCAGTAGCCGCCGCCAGCGCCGCCCAGCTTTGGTCGTTTGATCCAGAGCCGTCAGATCTGGATCCAGCGTGCAGGATTAGATCACTTAACGAAACGGTACGAGTAGATCTGAGCCGTGCGGTTTAAGTAGATCTAACGGCCCAGAAGCGTGATCCTACGCGAAGCGGTACGGGCCAATTAGAATAAGACGCGTGGCATCTGTTAGAGTTTAAAAACATAATTTGAATCTATTAGATGTTTAAATTTGTTTTGGCTATAACTTTTGATCCCCACGTTAGAATTTGACAAATTTTATACCATTGGAATCAGGAGAGCAAGCTCTTTCTAAATATGCAATGTGTTTAATGTTTTGCTTCTGTTAAAATGACTTTATTTGCAGAAACTTGTGTAGGGCTAATTTGAGTATATGAATTCTTTAAGATTTGATTTAGGGTTTAATTAAATGTTGTTTGGCAAGTTTTTAACTTGTTTATGAATCAGTACTGTACACTTGCTTTGTTGAGATTTAAAAATCATCACATATCTTTTTGCATGCATGCATATATTTTTGATTGTATATGTTTTGTATATGATTGTTGCTATAATTCTTTGTGTAGATTTTGGTGCTAGTTTTTGTGATTGTGAGGAGTGTAGGTACTCTCCAAACTACCAAGGCAAGTGGTAATTCATGAATATTTTTATCCCTATGTTTTTACTAAGCATTAGAAATATTTTGTTAGACTTGCATGTTATATTTTGCTTATGCTATGTTGGGAAATCCTAGTAGATGTAGAATTGCTAGAAATTTTCTAAGTGAAGATACTATCTATGACATGCTTAGCCTAGCTAGTAGCAACCAAGGGTTGGTGAAATATATACCTGCTATGATGAAAATATTTCTAAGTCTTTGGACTTGTGTTTTGCCTAATAAAACAACTAAGTAAATGAAACACCTGGGTGGAATGGAAGGATTGGTTTGTGTTGAGTGGTTACACAAGGCCAGGGGACTGGTGAACCTTGTGTATCTCACTTGTGGAAAGCCACCCAGGAACAAAGAGATTTTAGAGGCCAAGTGTTGAGAAGCTTCTAGTGCAGCCACTTGGCAATATGGGCTCTGCCTGGATCATATAGGTTGCTAGAACTTAGCCATTTGGACAGTTGGTGGTAGTGGGAAGATAGGTTGGAACGCGTCCATTTGGTCTAAGGAAAGGCTTCTGAAAGGTCCTGTCTTGGTGAAAATAAAGTCTGGTGGGGAAAGTACTTAGCCAAGTCCATGGTAATGGACAACTTGAGCATCAAGACATGGAAGCTATCAAGAATCTCCTCATCCCAATTTATAAGTAAAACTTGTGGGTGAACAAGGGTGAAGGACCTCAATGTCTATTGGTGGTTCCTTGGGAAAAGTTTTGACAAAGAAATACTTAGTGATTTCAACTAATAGGCAAAACCTATTTTGAGCAAAGCAAGCCAAGCTACACTTAGCCAAATTGCATATAGTAATATAGTCCACCTAAATTATACTAAGGTATCACTTGCCAATACTATTCCAATGTATTGACCCACTGTGGCTGTAACTTGTGATGTTGCAGGTTACTCAGATGAGGATTAGGAGTCATGAGTCTACACTCAACATGTTTGCATGTGGCACATGAAGATGAAGACTTTTATTTATTTACTTATTCAAACTCTTGTACTAGGCCTATGGCCTTGGAGTTGTAAATACTATGTTTATCTCTGGAATGGCTGTAATAATTACCTTTGTATCTGTGTACTTCATCTTAAACTGTGGATGCTAGCATTGATCTAGGGACTAGCATTGCAATCACAGGGATCCTTTTTCCTTTATAAAGGAGGGATCTTACAGGCACGGTGGAGCTCGACGGCGAGCAGCTTCGCTGCATCCACCGACAAGGAAGACGACGGGAATAGGAAAACAAAGAGGTACGGGCCAGGTCGGCTGGTTTGGGCCCGAGGTGGGCTGCTGGCTGCGCACATGAGCGGCAGGGAGAGGAGGGCAAGCTGGGCTGCGGCCTCTTTAGTTGTTATCTCTATTTTTATTCTCTGGAATCCTTTTTCAATTCTATTTTATATTTTCTCTTTTGTATTTGAATTCCAATTATGTTTTGAATACTTTCAAAATACGAGAAGCTTTCATAAAGTATACAAACTATTATGGGGCCCTTTTAGTTCATTTGGGCTCCATTCATTTCGGTGGTTTCAAAATATTCAAAACCTTTTGAATTTCTTTGAGAGGGAGAGAAATAGGGTTAGGGATTTTAGGGTTTTTCTTTGTTTCTTATTTGCATTTTTATTTTGTATTAGCAAATAGATGATGCTCTTGAATGCACAAACAACCCTAATATAAGATTAACTAAAACCGGGGTGTTACATATTCAAATATCTCCATATGGAAACTAGAGAGGATGTTCTAATCACATAGCATGCAAAGGTGGCCATGTGGCTCAACATATTTTAATATTGTGAAAAAAACATATATCACATATGTGAGAATGTAGAATTAGAAGTGGATCCATCTTGCTACATATGATCTAGTCAAATGCCAAAACAAATGCAAGTAGTCATATATAGTTGGACGGTGGGATTATAAGGTAGTGATAAGGAGAGATGATGGAATTATAAGTGATATGCCCATAACTCAATTTTGGCATGAATAAATTTACCAAGAAGCAAATACAATATATCAAGAGGCAAATACAAGTGTTACAATATATGATGCATATGGAATAAGAACCATATTAGGGGTTTTATATGATGCGCTAATGCATGGTGGCATGGTGACATGAGTATGATATAATGTTGATTCAATGAATTAAATGTATGAAGTAGCAATATATATAATAGACCACGTATAATTACAATTGGGATGCTACACCCATGGTGTAGAGCTGCAAGAACTCGCACGGTTTGGTCGTTCCGTCATAGCGCGCAGGCGTCTCTGGACGAAGCTTGTGCGACCAGACCACACGGCGGAGTCCCTTAGAGAGGGCAAGAAATCCGTTGGCCTACACCGCCTTTCCGTTGGCGAGGTTCTTGTGGTTTCTGCTGACCCACAACATCGATTTCTTCAGCGAGACAGTCTTCGCGCCCGCACGGCGGTGCTGCTGTCGCGCGGGCGCGAGACAATATGTAAGCTATGAGCCGCTGGTGGGGTCACCTAGTCGGGCTTGGGGACCTATCGTGGCACCGGTTTGGCTGAGAACCCCGAGCCCCCGGTACCGGTCCTCGCCCTGAGCCTCCTACTCACGGTGAAAGCATGGTGACATCGAGGAGCTCGGCAATCCGATCGCACCACCTCTCTTTGCGTGGTTCGGCCGGTGGGTGATCCAGGAGCTCTTGCACCATGTTCTTGCGGTTTCAGGCATGAGATGCTCGGCGTGGCCATGCAAGGACGTGGTGCAACAGAGAGAGGTGGCGCCGCGCAAGGAGGAAGGGGACTCCCGGGACAAGAGGTAGGTAGAGCCGTTGTCGTCCTCTGTCCATGGGTCCTGCTTGGAGGGGCGTTTTGTGGAGTTGGCTAGGTTTGGGCCTTGCTCGCCGTGCGACGGAGCATACGCTCGGTGCGGGTCGACATGTGGCTGAGGTTGGTGAAGGTATTAAAAGTGTGTCTCGTCCCCCTTCTTGTCTCGCCAAATGTCGAAGATTTGTTCCACGAAGGAACTAGGGTCCAATGATCTCTTATTTCGAGTGGGGGCTGAACACGCGTTCCCAAGGGGCCTTGGCAACAATGGCGACGGGGGGGGGGGAGAAGAACACATAGAGAGATGACACAATGTTTTTACCTAGGTACGGGACCCTCATGATGAGGTAAATCCCCTACCCCTACTTTGTTGTATTCCTCGCTAGGGTACAATGGAGGTCGAATGCCTAGAGTTTAGATCGCGGGGGCTCGACCCATTCTAAGGTAGGAGCATGGTCCCGTATATAGGGCGGTGTTGGGCCTCTTCCCCCAGCCTTTGGGAAGGAAGGGCGTCCACAGTGCCGCTCCTCGAGCCCCTACCCTTTGGTGGACTTGGTCCATCCCGCCGTGCTCCACTCCATGTTGGGGATATGCTAAATGGGCATCACCATTACATGTCTCTAATCCGGATAACCCAGGTGGACCATAGTCGGTAGAATGGCCTATGGCTTGGTGGGCGGACCATTTAGATGTATCCAAAAGGGAGGCCCATGCCGGATGAAGGAAGGTTACATGGAGTCACCAGCGTACCCGGAGCCTTGGAGTGCAAGACACGTTAGACTAGTTGTATACCGTGTAGGACTCTGTAACCTGTCCGGCTAGGACTTCTCCTGTAACCCTAGGAACTGGCGACTATATAAGACATGCCTAGAGGAGCCTTTATGGAACGATACAACTCATACCTCGCATGGCGAACCAATCCATGTAACTCGGCATATTTCCATTATAGTGATTTATAGCAGGAGTAGGATTCTGCCACCGTCATGGGATCTGAACCTGGGTAAGCTTTGTTACCTCATACCCACGAAACTTCCTCCTTACCCCACGTCTCTAAACACACATTGTGAGGATCCCCTCCATGGCGTACTCGTCAGCAATACCACAACAGTTGGCGCCCACCGTGGGGCAAGAGGCGCTTTAGGCTCTACAACGGACAAGGTCAAAGCTCTTCACGGGAATAGTGAAACCATAGCCATCAACCGTGTTCTCTTCTCCAGCAACATTCCAATTGTCCCTCCCGATGAGTTTTGGATCCCGGAAAAGACGAACCCCACCTGCTACTCGATCGTCCCAATCGGGGACATCCACCTCTTCATCAGCGAAACCGACTCGGGCACTAGTTCCCTAGAAGTCGGAGGATCGTCAAGGCCCGCACGGACTGCCTACGGGCAGGAAACATTCGTGGAAGGATCGAAGTCAGATCTCTCTTCGGAGTTCGCCGAATTAGATCGTGAAAATTCAAGGCCCACCCAAACCGCCCATGTGCAGGATATAATGGTGGAAGATCGCTGCAAATCCGCCGGCTTCTCCCGTGCGTCTGGAAAGCAGAGATCATAGTTCGTCCGCATAGTGACTATCTTCTATCTGATGCGTTACGTTCAGAGGGAGGGTGAAAACCCCCGCGATTACCTTGCCAGGTGGCTCCATATACGAGCCGATCTGGAGCACTACCCCGGTGATGATGCTATTTATCACTTCATGGAAATACTAGATCGCGGTACACTTATCCGGCATATGCTAAGGCATCTACAGCAGCTACTCAGGACAAGATCACTAGCATAGCCGGGCCACCGCCGCCATAGTCTCCGCTGCCATCTCCCCCAGTCAACGTCCTTGTAGCCTCAGCATCTTCTTCCGTCGTCGATGAAGCCCCGACACCCGTCGACGCCATTTTGGACGCGCTCTATGTCGATATCGGCGTGGACTCAGAGGAGATGGATATCAACCCGGAGGAACTCGACTCTGCCATGCAGGAGATGGAGCAGGACATCGAGCGCAAGGAGCAGGACGACAAGGCCATCACATCCTGAGAGGTGTTCGTCGCCATTGGGAGTGTGATGGAAGAAGACGAACCCGTACAAGCTCCGCCTAAGGCGCTAGAAAAGGGGAAGGGATCAGCCGATGCTGCCGACAATGATCGTGCAAAGGCCATGCCACCTCCGCCTAACCTAGTGTAGAAGTCGTAGGAAATCAACATCTATCTGAGTAACCCCAACACCGTAAATCCTCCGCCTCTAGCATCTACGTCTGCGGATGCCCAAATCACTACATCTTATAGAGTGATGTACGACAATTTGCTCATCTAGCCCATGACTGTGGCTCATGTACGAAACGTATTCCAGCTTGAAGAGAAGCGCCGGTAGCTGCTAGAGGAAGCACAGGCCATCGCGGAGCAAGGCGCAAAGATAGATCAAGATCTGTCCAAGGCGCAAAAATCAATCGAGAAAGCTAGAGCCATGGAGGTCGAGTACAAGACTTTGCTCAAACATCAGAAGGCTAGGAAAGCTCCATCTCGCGTCATCAACGATCCTGGCGTACGGAGCAACCTAGGATGGGCTCCCTCGAAGCCACCACAAGCCAAACCATACACTGACAACGAGGGAAGGCAGGTCATGCCCACTTCTATTCTCAACTTAGCTGTCGCCAAGACCCTACCGGAGCAGGATAGATCACCCGCATCTTTGGAGCAGGTCTATGACCTTGTACCACAGGCGGTCAAACAACAGGAAAAGGCCACCTCTCAGAGGCTTGAGTCTGACCCAGCATATTGCCAGTCTAGCAATACTATGCCTCCAAGGGAGACATCTCCTCATGATGTCGTGTCCCAGACGGGTTCATTAGAGAAAAGACGGAAGGATGAACACAACAGGAAGGATGCTATCCCCGTATCCTCCGACCACGGAGGCAAGGATCTTGCTCGTCGACCATCTCCACCACCCCGAAATCCCTGACATCACGAAGACCCAAAGGCTCACCACCGTACGAGCATGCCTCCGCCAAGAAGCCCTCAGGGTGGCATCATCATTCGCGACAACACAGAGCAGCCCCGTCACGATGGAGAGCGTAATGGCAAAGGAGGACACAAGATAAGGTCACGACATGACCCTCCATGTTTGACAAGCAATCGCGTCAGACGTGAGGAAGCGCAGGAGGGTAATAGCAAGAAGGCTAACCCACCGCCACCTCCGCCTCCATCGCCACTTAGAAGCCACCATGGAGGAGGAGGCCCGCGTCGTTCACGCAGCCCGTCCCCTGGTGGTAAGACAAAAAGAGAAAGCCCGGATCCATACGATGCATGCTCACGCCTGTACAAGATTCACGAGGCCCGGGAAGGATAGTACCTAGGACCACGTTGCTTTGTACCTGTAATACAGACCGCAACTTACCCCAATGGTTTCTGGATTGACAAGACGATCAAGACCTATGATGGCACCTCCAAACCAGCTACTTGGTTGCAGGATTACGACAACGCGATGGAGATCACCGGGGGAAACCCCAGCGTTGTCGTCAAGTACCTCCCATTAATGTTGGTGGGCATGGCCGGCCAATGGATTGATGACTTGCCGGAAAAGTCCATCTGCAACTGGTTGGACATGCAAGAATCGGTCACCAAAAACTTCGAGGGTACGTATAATCATCCCTACACTGTTGGCGATCTACATTGGTGCATGCAAAAGAAAGACGAGACATCTCGCGTCTACCTCTCCCGCTGGTTGGTTATGAAAAATTCCAGCGTAGGAGTGCACGATCAGACCGCTATGGCCGCCTACATTGACAGTTTGGAGAAGGGTACATTTATTCAACATAAGTTGAAGCGCCTGCAAGACAATATAGACTAGATCTCAATCAGATGATCTCTCTCGCTAGCGAGTTCGCGGCTGCCGACGATGTAGAGGCATGAACCCAATAAGGTACAAGTCCCTATGTTTACAATGCTAGTCCCTGGATCGAATAGCTAGCACCCACAGTTTAAGATGTAATATCACGAAACAAAGGTCATATTACCACTCATAACCAGGAATAAAATAGGTCATTACAACTTACATAGCTCATATGGCTATCTTACTACAGAGCAGCAGATATAAGTATAAAGGATGGAGTCCTTCATCTTCATATGCCACATGCAAACATGTTGGTTGTAGACTTGTAATCCCTACTCAACAAACTTCACTAACATCAAACAAACCTGCAACATGATAAGTTACATCCACTAGGGTCAATACATTAGAATTGTATTGGCAAGTGATATCATATTGATGAGAATCTAACATCTACATGAATATATGGCTAAGTGGAGTTTTGGTCGGCCTTTGCATCAAATAAGTTTTCCCTATCCTTTAAAAAGTATTTTTTCTCTTTTTCAAAAACACTTCATCAAACATGGCACACTAGATACACACCAGCTGCTTCCCTGTTCACCTAACAAGTTTTAACTTAGAGAAATTAGAATGATGAGATTCTTGATCTTTCTTCATTGTCTTGATGCTCAAAATTGTCCATAACCGGGGACACGGCTAACTACTTAGTTTTACCCTCTCGAGAGGTGATGCACTTTCCCCAGAAGACTCGACATGCATCGAGAAGAGACTTTTTAGAAGCAATTCCTCATACCACCATGGACGCATTCCATCCTATCATCACTACCAACTTCTGTCCATCTGGCTGAGTTCTTGCAACTTACTTGGTCAAGGCAGAGCCCATATGCCATGTGGCTGCACTGGAAGCTTTCGCGACAAGAATGTCTCGAATCTCTTTGTTCCTGGGTGTCCATCGACAAGTGAGATACACCAGGGTAAACCATACAAATGGGCCCTGAGTAACCACTAAACATAAATCCATACAAGTCCCATTTCCACCCAGGTGTTTCATTAGCATCAGTTGTTTTCATTAGTCCAAAAACACTCATATTTTCATAAGACATCATATCATGATTTCCACACACAAATCTATATAGCTAGACTAAGCATTCTAAACTTACAATATCTCCTATCTTTAGGAAATACTACCAAGGTAGATACTAAAGGATTAGCATAGCATTGAAATATCCAAAATAGTCCAATCTTGCACACTAAAAAAATATCACTAATGCAATATAGAAAAGATAGGACTTTTGATGACCAAAGTATCACTTGCCTTTTAGTATAATTTTTAGGTACTCTCCTTGATCTTGCAATGTCACACTCTTCAAAGTTCACTACAATACAATCAAGCAAAAGCACACACTTAAAACTACAACACAAAAATAACAAAACAATCACAAGAAAACAAAGAAATGCATGCAAGCATGCAAAAGGTCATTTTAGTGAAAAAATTGTTCCTAACAAGGTTCTAACATTACAAACACCTACTGGTCTTTTTATAAAAGTGGAATTTATATTGGAACCAAGTTAGTGTAATTTGGTTATTTAAATCATTTTTCTTTTGTTAGAAAAGCTTTTATCCAAAGGGATATTTTATAGTGCTAAAAATATATTTTTAATTTCGAAAGTTAGTGTTTATAGTCACGGGGTTCAAAACAAAACCATTTTCAAAAGTTTTCACTCAAAAATAATTTTTGCAATAATTTTTATAGCCAAAATAGCCCTAAACAAGTCTCTGACTAAAACTCATTTTTTATCGAAACAAGTGTACAAAGTAAGGCCACATTAGAGTAGATCTTATTTTTATGAATCCATAGACACAAAATTTGTATTTTTTGATTTGTAGATCAAAAGTTATGAATTTGGCAATTTTAAACATCTAAAAATATTTTCTGGATTTTAAACAGAAAGGTCTGGCCACATGGCGTGTTTCTATTTGCCGATACCATTTCGGTAGGATCAGCACTGCTCACCGTTGGTCTAAGTGGGATCGCACGGACCAGATCGAACCGTGCCCTTTTGTTAAGTGATCTATCCTAGGCCCTACGATTTAGATCCAGCGGATCACAACACCCTGGCCAGAGTTGGGCGGCGCTGCTGTCGAGTGCGGCGGCGGCGCATCGGGCGACGGCGTACTGGCAGAACTAGGGGGTAAGGGGGAAGTGCAGGTGCATTACCAGGGTCTTAAGGTCGCGAGGGTTGCAGCAGAGATCACTGGTGAGGGCGGGGCACTCGGGCGCGGCTAGGATTTCTCGCCGGAGTCGGGGCCGTCATCGGTTGTTTGCAGGTGAGGACAGAGCCAAGCTCCTGGGGTGCACGCAAGAAAGTGGAGGGTGTTAGCAGGAGAGGGGGTGGTCGGAGCTTACTAAATTGGTCGCCGAAGTGCTCGGGACGGTGGTGGTTGCGAACTCAAAATTGAGCATCCCTGGGGCTCTCTCGCGACGTGGTTTGAGGGGAAAAGGAGAGGAGGGATATGGGAATAATAAGGCAGGGCCGGGGGAGAGATTTACTGAGGGGGAAAGTAGAGGAGGGATATGGGAATAAGAAGGTGGGGTCGGGGGAGAGATTTACTAGCGCAAATCAATGGATTTTATTCGAATTGAATCGAGGGAAGAAACGGCAGAGGGCCAAGAGGTTAGTGAGGGGTGCGGGTGAGAAAAGGAGCAGAGGGGAGAGAGGGAGTGGCTCAGGTGGGCTAGTTGGGCCCAGGGTGTTGGGCTAGACTGGGCAGGTAAGTTTCCGATTTTTTTCTAATCTTTTTCCTTTTCTTTTTCTGTTTTTTGTTTTTATTCAAATCTAAAGATCTAAACATCAATTTGATTTCAAACCTTAACCAACCTTTTCAGTAGGTTTTACACAAAATACAAGTTGGTTATTTAATCCAACTAGGAATTTTCAAAAAAAAAATTAAAATTAATATTCATTTGAAATTAAGTGAGGCACATTGGCTTTTATTTAAATAAAATTTGAATATGGTTCATAAGCCCGTATAATTTTATTTAAATAAACCTTTATCCTTTTATATTATTTAATAAACTTTTATTCCATTTTCTTATGGATTAAATTGTCTTTGCAATAATAATTATTTATTTATGTATTTCTTTCTTTGTCTTATAGAATTCATATGTTTTTATTTATAGCTCCAAAATGGTGATTCCAATTTGTATAATTTTATTTAATAATTATTTATATTTTTATATCCTTTAGAATTACTTTTTTCACAATTTGGTATTGATTTTAGCTATGTGCTTTATTAGCCTTGGAATACTTTCTTTTATCTTATAAAAATCATAAGTTTTTATCCATGGCTCCAAATGGAGTGAAATCAATTCCCATGGTTTTGTAATATTTTTGTTTACCATTATTGTTTAGTTAGGAATGTTTGTTGCTAAATTTTTATATGGAAAAAGTCCATAATCTTAGAGTGATCTTGATGATGATTTCTTTTATTAGGGTTTAGGGTTTTTGGTTTAACTTTTCCAAGTGCTCAATATCAAGATACATTCCATGCATGAATGCATTTGATCTGTTTGAAAAATTGCTTGATGCTTTTTCATTCAAATTTTGTTCAAGTAAGGTTTTGATGTTTCCATTTTGAAACAAAAAGTTTCTTTTCCCTCTAAATTTTATCATTTAATTCATTTGTATGTTTATTTTTCACATTTCAAAATTTGCAAAATTTTGGGATGTGACAGACGATGATGTTCGCGGCTCCTTGCCAGTAATGGCCATCCCAACCCAAGCCAAGAGGAATAACAGCTCCCAGCGGGATAGTCCGCCAGAAGAAAATCCAGCCTCCGACATGGTCGCGATGACGTTTGCAGGAAGAGGTGATGGCGAACAGCATTGCCAAGGACGGGGGGCTGGTCGGGGGCAGCAGCAAGGTAGTGAAACTACCCCGACAGTGCCCCGTGTTCCCCAAATGTACGAGGAGTACCATGACATGTCATGCCTTGTACACCTCGAGTCCAACGGTAAAGCCACTCATACCAGTCGACATTGCAAGTTTGTCAATGACCTCAAGGAGGACCCGGAGTCCGGCTACAAACGAAGCCGGAAAATGTTAACACCCGGATTTTTAATCCTAGATGATTGTTATGCCGTACATCGCAATCCCAGGATTACCATTTTTGCGAGACATAACAGATTGGATATCATAGTATATCATCCATTACAAACCATACATAAGGTCTTACAACAAATAAAGGATCACATGATATAGTCTTAATACAATCATAACAGCAGAATAACGTACCAATAACGGTAGCGTGGGTGAGACTCCATCTCCATGGTGATAGGAAATGCTGACGATGGGAGATGATCCTAGTTGTCGTAACCTTCCTCCGGTCCATCTTCCTGATAGTCCTCTTCATAGTATGGCCACGGTAATAACCAGGTACAAAGCCATGAGTACTCTTTAAGTACTCACAAACGAATACTAACAAGTGAAGTGGTTTTGAGTAGGAAATACTAAGCTCTAGGTTGTTTTGCCAAAAACCAGATTTATCTCTACTGAGTTGAGAAGCAAAGAAAGCTAGTTGAAAGTTCTATAACACCTAAGTGGGAACTTGAATTTCATATCACAACCCTGTTGTGGTCAAGTCAAGTCATGAATCATTTCACAAGTAATTTTGAAAACATCTGACGATGGAACAGTATGACCAGTCCAACTGTCCATAACCGCGGACGCGACGATTCAAATAGTTTGACACTCTGCACAGGTGGTAAACTTTCACCACAATATTCAATACATTCGTCAGGAGCAATCCCGAATTCACCATAGTGAGTATGCGGATAATCAATCATAATCTTTCAATTACACGCCCTAGTATAGGCACCTCTCCTGTGAGTTTGGCCTCCCAACCATGACCAACTGTCATCTTGGGAACTGCACAGGTGGACAATCTTCACAAGGTAGCCTCAGCTCAAACGTTGGCCGCAAGGGAATCCATACTAAGGTATATAAATTTCCAGTCAAACCCTACCCAAATTTCGGGTATTGTGGTTGTACGGTAAAATTGGAATGGTATCGCATCCAGACAACCATCAGTTTTGTAAAGGGCTAAGGCTCATTCCTTAACATTTTCATCATCAAAATCATCTGGTGTTCAAGAACACATGTCAAAACATTTAAGTAGAATGACTCATCATTCTAAGGTTTTCATAACCATTTTCACCAAGTATTCCCCTCCAAAGTGATCAAGTTTTATGCTTAGCACTAGCAACTACGGGTGGGGACAAACACTAATGAGGGGTGGTAAACAAGTGTATCTTATCTAAGTTCAATCTCATGCCTTAGGATGACATCAAGATTTATCTATCTTAGGCCAAGTTTTATGCTCTTTATGCTACCTTTAATAATCTTTCTAAGGTCTAGAATTTACCAAGTAAACTTAACTAGAAAGCTTTGATAAAGAAAATAAAATACTAAGCTTGCAAGTAAAACTAGGATTGGGTATCAAGTGGTGTAAGCTTGCTAGGTTACAAGTTTTAGATTGCTAAGTCAACTTGTATAGCGAGGCTTCTATAATTGCAAGTATAAGCTTGCTTAGATAGCTTGCATGGTTAAGAAACTTGCAAGTGGTAGCTTGCCTTGTGCAGAGCAGTGGTTGAAGTTCTCCTCGGCTTCTTCCTCGTAGTATTCTCCTTCCTCCTCGTATCCTTGGTCGGTACTAGCGTCTATAAATAAATACGAGGTACACAATCATCAAACAATACTTAAATACTTCTATTTATCACACCAAGGTTCACACTAGATGATCTAGCATCATCACTATTAACACAAAGATTAAAGCACTTGTCTTAATTATTTTATTTTGGAAAATAGTTTCTACTCATTGGAAAACTACTTAATATTTAATATTCTCCAACTAAATACATGGGATCATATTGACACATGTCATCACCACATATTTCAGTACATGGGAGTGTGATTTAAAGTGGTGTCACAATTTAATAAGGTTTAACCTTTTTATTTAAATTAAATAAAGTGACTAGAATTGCCTATGAGGCATTATTTTATTACTTGTTCATTATTTATGAAAGTAAACCTAGATGTTTTTAGATATTCAGAAAGGTCTTGTTCAATGTGATTTTTGATAGTTGGAATCAACTCAAAATATTTTATGGTTGAATTTTGAAAAATGTTTGAATGTACAAAAGATTCTGCCTTTTTTTATTTTTACTATAGGTGATCTACAATTCTAAATGGTTTGAATCCAATGGGCTTGGATTAAGAATTCCAGTACCTTTGTAAATAAATTGGTTTCATGCAATTTGGTTTAGTGAATCGACCTGGGTTGATTTTTGAATCTAGGTACATAACTAAGTTTGAAACTAAATGAATAAACCTAAATTCAAACTACTGGGTCACGCGGGAATGTAAATGGGCCGACTCACGGCGCACAACCCGCGCGTGGGTGGGTTAAAGTGGTTGTCCCCACCAGTCAGCGAGACAGGGGGTGCGAAGCGCTACGGGGTGATGTGGGTTGCACGATCAATATCTAATCGAACGGTTGTGACCTATCATCTTCGTTGGGCAACTCTGGCGAGACAGAACCCTATCATGGCCAATGGGGGTCTACGGGGGCTCACCGGCTCTCAGGCAAGGGTCGGCGATTGGGGCGAACAACGTTGTCGACGATGATGAACCTCCTGGTACCGGCGGCTTCTCCTAGGGCGGCTCCAATCGTTGGCTCCTTTCTTCCTCCTCCACGGCAGACACCAGCCAAATTCCGGTGACCTGCTGCTCTCCTTGCTCCGGGGATGAGGTGGGGTGGTTCTGAGAGAGAGGGGAGTGTGTTGGTGTGAATAAATCGAGCGGGGGTGGCCTCTATTTATAGTGCCAAGAGGGGACCGAAGGGCGCGGGTGGAGCTCGCCGTTGTCGTCGTCACAGTGGGCTAATGGCATGGGCGATGGTAGGGGAGGTGTTGTTCTCCCTGGTGAAGCTCAACGACATGGTCGCGAGGTGTGGGGCGGTGCGAGATGGTCGGAACGCTGCGGTGATCTGGGACGGTCCGACGAACATTTTAATGGCGCAGCGCGGCTACAGGTCACGCGGCGGTGAACGTTGTTGTCAGGTGGTCTCCTCGGACGGTGGTGATCACGCTTGCAAGTGGCGAGGGCGATGCGATCTGTGGGCGCATGTCGAGTGCGACGCTCTGGCGCACTCTCTTCATGGCACAAAGGCATAGGGAGTGGCGGTTCTAGTGTGGTCCAGTGGCTGGCAGGGCAGTGGCATTGGACAGGGGGTGGCGATGGACGGTGGTCAATGTCACAGACAAGATGGCTAGGCTTGGTGCTGCTCCTAGCTTGCTGTCGACCATGGGGTGGCAAGGTGAGGCTCGACATTCTCACCATTGATGGCAATGGAAAGATCATAGTGAGCTAAAGCTGGTTAATTGAGCTAGATGATCTACTAATTGGCTATTGTGAGCTACAGAGGGAACAAGGTTGGCCAGAACACTTCTCACTATAGTGTTTGTGGTTTGTTTGATTTCTGTTTGCAAGTTGTTTGATGAAATGGCTGAAAGAGATTTGAATTTGAATTTTTGGTTCAAACTTGGTGGGTGCACTAGTCACATACTAGGTAGTCGCTGGTTAGTTGGAAAGGTCAAGGTGCACTGGTTTGGCGGGTTTTTGAAAATGGGTGATCTTCACATATGTTAAAGATTCAATTTTGAATTGTCATTTGAATCAAGTTTCCAAATGTTTCTGTAAGTTTGAAAGGTGGTCATGGGTTCACTTTTACATGGTATAGCAAGGGGTGAAAAGAATTGGAATTGTTTCTGTTTGAAATCTTGGACTAGAAACACTCAAAGTGGTCTAGTGAGCAAGACTGGCAAAATGACCATTAGCTTATATGGTTTGTTTTTGAATTTCTCTTGATTTGTTTCTACTTGGAAATGATTTAGATGATGTTGTTTTCATCTTTGGACCATTCCGTGCTATTTAGAACAATCAAACAAGTCCATACATGCATTCACACAATGTAATATCCCAAAATTCTCCCTATTTTGGAATGTTATAAATTAAATCAATAGCTTGATTGATTGTTTGACTTTGTTGAAAATTCTCAAAGAGAAGAAACTTTTTGAATAGAAAATCCTCTCAACCTTGAATTCAAAATCTTATATTCTTTTGTTATGACCTAAGTAGCCATATAAGCAAAAGTGCATGGATTGATTATTAGTTGTAGAATTGGTGTGCAAGATTTCAAAATGAAAATCATGAAGCATTCATAAGCATTTCATTACATCCATGCAAAGTTCTCACAAACTGAATCCAAATCCTGGTATCAAAATCCTATAGTTGATTCGCCCAAATGTTCCTAAAGGTAATTAAATTGACTTTATAAAACCCACTATTTCTAAGGCATAAATTATTGATAATTATAGCCTAAAGAGATCCAATTAATATTACAAAATTTTAGAAACAAAATTGAGCTCATTTGGAGCTAATATGAAAAGTTATGGAATAAATACAAACAAATAAAGATATAAATAAAATGGAATATACAAGGATTTATAAACCCACTACTTGCAAACTAGTAAAAATATTACAAATATGATCCTACAATGATCTATTCGATTTTATAAAAAATTAGAAACAAGAATCATATCATTTGGAGTCCGTATGCAAAAGATATGAGGGAAACAAGTAAATACAAAAAAAACAAATGGGCCGGCCGAGCCAGCCGGCGGCCCAGCAAGCCACCGACCGAACCAGACACGTACACACCATCGTTCACATAAGTGCTTTAAAAACTGTGCAAAATAGTTTTTCTCAAACCTATCTCTATTCAAACCCTTATAACTTTTTATCTACAACTCCGAATCGACTTCCGTTTGTTTATACTTGTTCCCTACTCCAAGACCTATATCTACACCATCCTAAATCTCCATATAAACTCGTGGAGCCACAGCTGTACGAGTTTATATTCTCGAAATCCCGAATCTACACATGCCCGAATCTTATTTCGCTTTTTAACCCATCTAGACTTCGTTGTTTGCCTTCAGCCAAAAAACGAAAGTTGTAGAACTCGTAGAAATCTTTCAATCCTGACAAACCTCACCTCTTTTCATCCACCACACCCGGATAATTTCGCACCGCAATATTTCAGATATGACGGTGTAAATCCAAGATGTACTCGCGCTCGTTTCTTCAAATCCAAATTCCTTTGGTGAGAAGGTAGGACTAATGATTCCCCACAACTTTCATGTTCTAGGTTTTTCAATTTGACCTACGGATTTTTATATCTAACCTAGATCTGTTTCTTGTCTATTCTGAGCCAAAATCGAGTCAATCTCCTCTCCTAACTACTGGATCTCATCCCAACGGCCAGGATTAGATCGATTCCTCGAAGGGGTACGAGCCAACCGGATTTCTCCACATGTCAACGTCAGGTCAACATCTAGTACCAGTCAGCATGGAAAGTCAACCTGTCCAGTCAGCGGACTATTCTCTGGAATATTCGGTTTGAATTTAAAATTGCACATTATAGATCTAATTTGTAAAATTCATTATAAATTCATACCATGTCTAAAAATTGCGTATAATATATCAAATTGAAGATAATTTTACGTAGAATCATCTTATCCGAATAGATCCAACTTTTACTGTACGTGGTTACTGCAGTAATTTAATTAGTTTTAATGGCCTTTTAGGTTAATAAATTCATAGGAAATTATATGTAACTCCGAAAAATATGAACAATATATCAAATTGAAGCTACTATAATGTAGATTAATAATATCTAGTCGGATCTAGAATTTTATAATTATTTACACCGTAGTGATTTAATTAGTTTTAATGGTTTTAGAAATCATTAAATTCATAGCAAATTATTTGCATATCACAAAAATTAAATAATATACCGATGGAAAGCTGGTTCCATGTATATTATCAATATGCAATTAGTTCAGCCTTTAACTGTAAGGTTTTGCCGTGAAGATTTAAATGGTTTAATGGCCTATTTAGTGTAATAAATTCATAAGAAAATGAATACTTCTTAGAAAATTACAAATAATATTTCGCTGGAATCACAATTCCGTGGAGATTACAGATATAATTTTAGTTTGATTTTTAGGCAATCGAAACTGTATGAATTATTTAAAACCCATTAAACACTATTTAAATCATACAAAAAGATCTATAACTCCGATTAGGGTGAACCCAACGCATACTGGTTCATATTAATGTCCTCTATCCAGTAAACCTAAGAAACAAATTTAATTCGACAGTTAGAACAGGCGTTACCACAGAACTATCAAAACCCTTATATTGGCAAGTAATTATTAATAACAAGTACCCTATTGCTTTAATTGATCTCATACATGCATCATATGATCTAATAATGCTTAGAGAACTAAATGTAAGCATTGTAACATATTAAACCATCATGCATGTTTTTGATCATCCTTGTTGTGTTTGCTATGTTTGCAATTGTTTTGATTGGAACTACCTTGTCCTCGTATTAGATTGTTCGGAGAGTGCGATTGCTGTAGAGAGATACAATCAACACACATATTATCAACATAAGGCAAGTTACACCTCTTGTTTATATAATGTCCCAGTTTTGATGCTATGCATGTTAGATCTTCAAAATTCTGTAGTATGCATGTCTAGGATGTTCTAGTAGAATTTTTCCTTAGTATTATTTTGCAAGTGCGATGATTTTGTAGTATGCCATGAGTAGATCTATACTTAGGATTTTCCCTCCTAATAGGTTCCCCTGTTTTTCCTAAGTATTGCTTGCTATGCTATATATATGTAAAGTATCGTTGGGGGGTTCGAAAGACAATGAATTTTTCTAAGTATAAAGGATCTCTTGAGCAAAATTTTCTTCTCAAATCCACTTCAAAATAAAACTAAATTTTCTTCTGGGCGCAATGGTTGTCGGGACAACGAGTGAGATTTTGGTGGAGGACAGCCGCCCAGGAATCAAAGAAGTCTGCCATGTTTCAGAATTCCAGTGCAACCACAATACATATGGGCTCTGTCTTGGCCTAGTACTTAGTGGGAAACCTCACCTGGGTACCGAAATTTGGAGATTCTTCGCATGGTTGGATCCAGAAGGTAGTTGGGCTACTAAGGGAAAGCCTCGCCATGGTCTTGTCTGTAAAAGGACTTGATCGTGGATTGTGGGTAAAGTGCACAAACTCTCAAGAGTAATGCAATCTGATCAATCAGATGTGTTCACGGAAACACAACAACATTGAGCATCTGAAGGATGGAGCCTCTGAAGGATCTTCCTCTCTCTTTTATAAACAAAGTTTTGAAACCACATGGCGTGAGTAATATCGCCAATGGGTGGGATTTTGGGAACTTGGTGCGTAATATCCAAGTGTCACTTGGTGAGTAATATCCAAGTGTTTGGTTGTTTGGACACTTGGTGAGTAATATCCTCATGTGCCATTCGACCCTATTTTATATAAGCAAATGTTTACAAAGTAGGGTAAAACTCTCTCTGTTTTATCCATACTTAGAGAAAATTAGCTTTATGCAAATGAACTCCAAAGCCTAAACTAGCCTTGCATGTAGAGTTAGTCTTTCCTTCCTTGGTGTAATTTGCCTATACATTCAAAGTATTGACCCAAATTGTTGGCTGCACATTTCATGTGCAGAATTTCGGAGATCGTTGAAAGGTGCGCTAGGATCGCGGGTCTTCACTCAACCTGCCTGTGGCATTGATGGAACTCCAAGTTGTATTTTTATCGCTTCTGTTGTAATAATGTAAACTCTGTATTATTCGATTCATGTAATAAAGACTTGTGTTTTACATGATATTTCATCGACTGTGAGTGCTAGCTATTGATCCAGGGACTATCATGTTAATCACAGGGACTTAGGATCTTACTTGATCCGAGGTCACTACACACAATCATCACATACACACATGCATTCATATGATTTTAATTAACAAAAGTTTTTGTTAACCCTAATTTTGGTGATTGGAATTTGATAATCATTGTTCATTATTTTTGGGATGTTATAGAAAAACATACCACGAGGCAAGGGCAAAGGGAATAAGAAGGAAGAGGAGTCCAAGGATTCAAGTGACATGGATGAGGACATTGACCCCAAAAACGTCGACAAGGGTGATGGCAAAGGAAAGAACCCCTTCGCAAAGAAGGCCCCTGTCTACCACACTTTCCTTGGCACCCCAACTGTCCGGGCATAAAGAAACTCGTTGAGGATACTGATGGCCACCCTACTCCTAGTCCCCGAGTACCTACGCTGGTCGGAAGTTTCAATTACTTGAGATAGGAAGGATCACCAAGACCTTATCCCAACGGAGAACCAATATGCCATGGTCATCATGAAGGGAATATGCCCTAAGAGGCAATAATAAAGTGGTTATTATGTATATTCCAAGTATATGATAGATGTTTATTTTGCATGCTATAATTGTATTAATACAGAAACATTAATACATGTGTGTTTAATAAACAAACAGAAAGTTCCTAGTTATGCCTCTCTCATAAACTAGCTCGTTGATTAACAAGATGATCAAGGTTTCCTGATCATGGACATTGGATGTTGTTAATAAATTCATAGGAATTTATTTTCCTTCTTCAACGGGAATTTCCATAGGAATTGAATGTACATAGGAATTTATTTTCCTTTTTCAACAGTTCCGTCATGGGTTTCGCTATTTTGGAAAAGTTTGCAATAAAATTCGGGGGTGTACCCCCGGGTACCCCAGAGTTGATGAATTAAGTAATTCGAGGAAATGTTGAATCAGTTAAATAAAAGATGAAGAATATAAATAGAGTAAACAAAAAGGAGAAGAGAAAGTGACCTGGGCCGAATCATTACAAACCTGGCCAGGTCAGAATTCGTCCTGGGCCTAGGTTGCACCACCCGGGCCGAATCAAGGCTGATTCGGCCTACACAACCTGACAGCCATCTAGTTGGGCCGGGTTAACCTTCCTTGGCCTAATTCGAATCTCCCGCCAGCAAATTTGAATCTCCCGCCTAGGTTACCTTGGAGTATCTCCCGCTCCTGCAAATTCTAATCTCCCGCCAGCAACGCTGCACGCCGACGCTCCTATGCCTTGGCAGATGGACGAGGTCGCCACCTCCCGTCCCAGCATTGCCGAGGTGGGCCGGCTGGGAGCTGATTCGGCCCACCCCGGAGCTCCCTCGTTGTCCGCAAGATCTCCGCCCGGGTGGGCCGGATGGGAG
This sequence comes from Avena longiglumis, assembly GCA_030063025.1. Lineage (NCBI taxonomy): Eukaryota > Viridiplantae > Streptophyta > Magnoliopsida > Poales > Poaceae > Avena > Avena longiglumis. Next base: position 249,365,560 of record CP125974.1, read on the forward strand.
CCAATTCGGCCTGCCCGGGCACTTCTCCATCGCCCAAGTCTCCTTCCCCGGGTGGGCCGACATAAACAGCTCGGCCCACCACGGGATAGTTTCCTACAGGACTTCTCCTACCCGGGCCGGCTGACAATGATCCGGCTGGGGCCCAACATCAGTCCGGCTGGGCCACTCCTTCACCCAGGACGAATCAGAAACAAGACAGGCCGAATCAGACCACCCAATACGCCCTAGTATTTATTCCCAGACGCACTCCGACATCTACAACAACACACCCCGAGCCGAGACAACCTCAACCGGTACGGTGCTAGTATTGGGACGCCCATGGCTCAGACTAGCACGTGGGCATATGGAATATGCCCATGGCATCTAACAAGATGCTAGGGATATGCTCTTGGCATCAAATAAGATGCTAGGGAATATGCCTAGCATCTCCAAAGATGCCAATGCATATGCTGAGCATCTCTAGAAGATACCCAGAATATACCATCTAGATGCCAAACGTGTAGAACAAGTCTTGTCCCCTGGGCTCCCCTTTATAAGGAGCACCAGGGGGATCGTTCTAAGAGAGGCCCCCAAAAGGGCTCCTCCCCTCTCTGCTGTAACACCCCCAGAATCGGCCCTATGCAAGTTTTAGCAAAACTCGCCAAACCCGCATAGAAACGATTCGAAGGTGCCCACCAGGCACTTTCGTGCGGGTGGAAAGCAAAGTAATAACATTATACAACAGTCCTCGATGGGACCCACAGAACAGATATATATACAACAGCGACTCAAAGAGTCAAGGATACAAATATACGGTACAAAGATCCAAATCACCTTGAAAACGATGGGGCGTCCGACTACGGACAAGATGCAAATGGGGCTAAGAGCCCTGAAGAATAACCAATGGCGCCCATAACCCTGCCAAAGCGGAAGGGTAACCACTGCTAACGGCGTCGATCTCAAAACCTGCTCAAACAAAAAGGGTGCCGACAAAGGGCAAAGGAAAAGAAGGAGCGTCGATCTTGAGGCCAAGACAGCGAGGCTAGAATTCGCGGTCCTCGCCTACATAGGTATGGTGGATCGGCGGCAAAGCATGCACTAAACAACCTATAGAGACTCGATACAACATGCGGCTATCAGAGAGGGGTGAGAAAGACCTATTCGGAACCAACCTGAAGCTATCCCCAAACAAACCCATCCTGGTGTTTCCCCCTCGAGACCAAACGAGGAAGTCAACCGAGGAACTCACACAGTTGGCAGTTTTACTTATTCAGTTATCGTTGCAGCAATTACTAGTCAGGTTTAGATAATCATCCTGATAAAGTAAGCAGTGGGCACTTTTAGTTGACCATTCCGTGATAGTTGCAGCACTTACTAATCAGATACAATAGCATGAGATAACCCCAGAACCCAGCAGTTGTTGGTACTTTTATTTAGCCATTCCGTTGTAGTGAAGCTGATTACTAGTCAAATCGGATACAAGGCAGTTTATAACAGTAAACTTTAGTTATAGTTGTCTATGATCAAGCACTGTGCTCCAAGTCGTCCATAACCGCGGACACGGCTTCTCGAAAAGATTTAACCCTGCAGGGGTGCACCAAAGTATCCACAGGCACTTCGACCCTTTTGCGGATCAGTTAACATACACCCATCGGTATGTCGGCGGGGCCTAAGTCACGACGTTCCCAGACCCAAAGCAAGTACATGGGGGCCACCCCACCAAGTCGACACCCGCAACGGAGTCGGCCGGTCTCCGAGACGGACTTAGGGTTTGCGTCAGTGGCTGTAAACGACAGCAGGTCCCCAAACGGGGACTGTCGATACCACGTAAACGGGTCACAATTCCTAAACAGTACAGTGTGCTCCTCGCACAAACGTAATAAAGCGGTAAACATGGCATAAGTACAGGATAGTAAATAAAACCTCAAACTAGTTGTGGCCCCCAGTACAATACTTTGAAATCAGGTAATAATCAATGGGGGGCCCATATCTCCCCACCTGTGGTTAGCGCGCTCGATCTCGGAACAGGTGTCAAGAACTCGGGTCCTACGGGACACAAGTGGGCGGTCGGAAACCAAATCTTACCTATCACCCACCGATGCCTCTGCTTAATTCAATTTTAGTTGTTAAACAGTAATTAAAGTGAACAATAATTAAAGACATGATCATCTCCAACGTCAACATGCGGCAATCCTCCAACAATTGTGGTACTTGACGACAAGCAAAACACTTGAGCAAGCGACTACGACACGCAGGTCCAACTATCTACCAAACAACAGGTAATAGGATGTGTCCAAGGCTATATATGGCTGCAAGGGTTATCACGGGTACGAAAACTAGAGCATCGCAACACAGATAGCAAAGATCAACAGGAGGGAATAAATACTAGAAAGTAAGATAGGTAGAAAGGGGGAGATGCTCGCCTGAAAACATTGCCGAAAGGTTCATCCGAAGATCGGGGCGAAGCTCACATCAACTCAACGGCCTTATCCGCGAAGAAGCAAAACACTAGAAGAAACACCGGATGCAAGATTTAATACAACGACAGAAGATCGGCATGATTCATGTATGATGCATGGCATGGCAAAGTGCGATGCAATTAGGTCAGGTTAAGCGGAACCAGGGTCCCGACATTTAATTAAGTGGTTCATGTTGTTTAACTACCCCTCAATCTAAATGTTGTTTAACAAGGCAGAAGATAGCACCGGTTCGCTACACAAGTTTAGATGAAGCCAATATGAGACTAGATTTGCCCGCATATGGGCCCCATATTTAATTAGAGGTGAATCGGCATAAGGCCCCCAAACCACATGAATGTATGCATGCAAGACAATTAATATGCGACAAGTTGTATTATATTGTCAAAATAGGGTTTTCGGGAAGAGGTGCACACATTAGGGTCTCGACGGTCTTGGGGATCCGGGGGTTCAGGGTCGGTCTCGGGGTCCGGATCTGGGGTTCGGGGTTTGACGGGGTCGGTCTCGGATAGCGGAGTAGATCTTGGCGTCCGGGGGAAGCACTTGGTCTGGCGTCGGGGCATCGGACTCGCCCGGGTCGGTGTCGTGCTTGTCGTTGCGAAGCTCTTGTCGGGTCCGCGCCATCGAGTCGATCTTGGCGTCCGCGATGCAGATCTTGTCGGTTCCCTGTCGGAGGCCTTCGGGGACGGGGTCTCGGCGACTTGGCGCTTCGGTTTGATGTCGTCCTCCGGTACATGGGCTCTCGGTGTCCGGTGAAGTACTCGGCGTCCTCGAGGGAGTACTTGTCGTATCCGTGGTCTTCGGGTCCGTGTCGGTGCACTCGGTGTTCCGGATTGGCGATCATGGTGTTCGAGGGTTTTCGGTGGGATCGGTCTTCAGGGTACAGGACGAAGATCTTGACAATCCTAGGGGGTTGGGTTTTCCATGTGGCGTTCTTGGCGTCCTTGTTGGAGTTCTCGGGTGTTGGTGGCGAACTTGGAAACGGCGCCCGGGTTCGGGGATTTTTCCGGGTCCATGACGACATCCTCACTGCCCCGTGAGAAGATCCTGTCGTTCCGGCTTCTTCATTCGAGGTCGGCCTTGGTTCGGGCGACGTGGTCTTCCGTTCAACATTGATCCTCAAGTGCCACGGTGACTGCTGCAACCCCGATGTTCATCAGCACTAGCACACCACGGGCGGGAGACGGCTCCAAGACGCGACGTCGTGGTCGCCGATGTGACCAACAGAGGGACGCGACAGCAGGTTCAGGCGGCGTGGTTGCAGGGGTGGGCCAGCGGCGGCAACAGCTCGGCGGCAGAGGCGCCGGCGACGACGCAGGCAGCGGGCCGAGGCGACGCGTAGCGGCAGAGCGGCGGCAACGGGGTCCGACGGGAGGTGGCCGACTCGGGATCGACGTCGTGGCAGCTTCGGAGGTGCTCATGGCGCATGGTCGTCATGGCGATCTTGGTAGGAACCGGAGGAGGCGGGCTCGGTGTCTTGGCACGGCAGAAAGCCCTGGGTGTCGCGCAGGTTGCCGGGAACGGGGTCGTGGAGGCCGAAGAGGGCGAGGCGAGCGGCGAGGGCAGCGAGCTCGAGCAGTGACGGCCGGGGTGGGTGGTGGGCAGCCTTGGCGGATGACGGGGCGCGCGAGGAGGCGCCCGGACGGAGGAGTCTGTGAGGAAGGGGAAGGAGTCGCCGAGGCTGGGAGGAGGAGGAGACATGAGGCAGAGAGGAGGAGGAGGGAGGCAAGGCGTCGGGTGAGGGAGGTTGCGGGGAGAGGAACGCGTGGGGGTGGGGCGCGTGGGGAGCGTGGCCAGAGAGGTGGGGCCGGGGAGAGGAGTGGGGTTGAGTGGGTGGGCCGAGAACAGTGGGACCGGGGCGGCAGTGGGTGTGTGTGAGTGTGTCTGGTGTGTGTGTTTGGGTGCGGGTTGGCAGGGTGAGTGGGTCCAGGGAGAGAGAGGGGGGGAGAGAGAGGGAGTGGCTGGGCCAAGTGGCGGGCTCTGGTTGGGTGGGGAGAGAGGGGAGCTGAGGTGGCGACCAGGGACTGGTCGGGGTGAGGTGGAGGGGGGGGTGTGGGTAGGTTATCTGGTAGCTTTAGGATTTAGGTTGGACCGATTAATTTCTGGGGTGGTCGTTCGGGTCGATTCGGCCCGTTCGACTGCCCCACTAAAAATACTTTGATATTTTATTTGTTTTAAACACGGCTTCTGCAAGCCAATAGCAGACAAACAAAAATAATCCGGAGACCCGGGGTTTTGCGTTTGAATAAAAGTCGGGGCGTTTTAGAAACCAAAACGGGTTTTGCGAATATAGTTTTATGCAAACAATGCATGATGATGACGATGCAATGCACAAATTCAACGCGATTTTCTAGTAGTGGTTTTTGCGGGATGCCACATCTGCTCACTAGGAGTTCTCCTTCTTCCTCTTTCTCCACTCTCATAGAGAGATCTAGATAGAAGGATAGGAGATACAGCTCCAGGAGCATGATTGTAGCCACAAGTATGGCAAGATTATAAGAGATTAGATGTATAGAAGGAGGTGTTATCCCAACTTGAGAGCTTCAATCCAATATACATTGTATTTATCTTTGTTCATACGAGTGCGGTCTTCACTACATCATCCCTCCCCGGATTCCTCCACGTCCATCAGCCCCAACTTTAGCCTACCCATGGCATATGCCGTGACACTACCACGACATTTGGCACCCACCTTGGGGCCTCTAGTGGCGTTGGCTGGGTTTCCATCCGGACGGGAACACCTTCATCGATTTTCTTCCTCATAGGGCTCATTCAGCTTCACCAAGTCAACAGAGAACAGAGAGGTAAGCACAGAGGCTCTCCAAGTTTAACTCATCAAAGCAGGTAAGACTCAGCAAGGACTCAAGCACTATACCAAGCTTACTGTAAGTACCAAGTAACTCAGCAGGGCAGGAATGACCTAGCAAAACTCACCCAAACACTTCTCCAAGCACTGTAAGTGCCAGATAACTCAGTCACCTACACTCAATCCTTCACCCCGGGGAGAAAAGAACTTAACCCGGGGACTAGCCAACTTATCCTTAGAGTCACCTTTGGATTGAGAGAACATCATGTTGATTTAGATCAGTACATCAGCCAGCTTATCTGTTAACTCGGCCATAAGTTGAATCATCTTATTTGTTATTCAGATAGATTTCGAGTCAGTTAGTTTATGTTTTGGATTATCCATTAACTCAGCTCACCAGCCAGCTTATTATTAACTCGGCCATAAGTTGAATCAGCTTATTTGTGGTTCAGTTAGGATTTGAGCCAATTTATTTATGCTTTGGATTATCCTTTAATTCAGCTTACCGACCAGCTTATTGATGATTCAGGTATAACTTGAAGTCAATTTGTTTATGCTTTGAATTAATCTTTAACTCAGCTCAGTAGATTGTCTCTGATTCGGACTAACATTTGATTCAGCTTGCCAGGGTATATTATAATTCGGATTGATATTCAGACTCGGCATACTAATCATATCTCTGATTCAGGCCGAAGCTTTATTCAGTTCACCAGATTGCCAGGTTATGTTATGACTCGGATTAATATCTCACCATCTTGCCAGGTTATCCCATATCTCGGATGACTATTGGCCAACTTATTATATCTCGAATCTATATCTCATATCTACATCTCGAATCAGATCTCTCAGCGATTAGCCCTGTTATCATATCCCAAAGCTTAATCTCGGATCCATATCTCGGATCCATATCAAAGGCAAAATATCGTCATCACGCCAAATCAAGCTATATCGTGGCAAATAGATAACTCGGATTTGAATCATATAACACGGATTTGAGTCAGATGACTCAGACTTAAGACATAAAGTCAATTTTGAGTAAAATAACTCGGATTTGAATCATAGAACTCGGATTTGAGTCAGATGACTCAGACTTAAGACATAAAGTCAATTTTGAGTAAAATAACTCGGATTTGAGATGAGTTAACTCGGATTTGAATCATATAACTCGGATTTTAGTCAGATGACTCAGACTTAAGACATAAAGTCAATTTTGAGTAAAATAACTCGGATTTGAGATGAGTTAACTCGGATTCGAATCATATAACTCGGATTTGAGTCAGATGACTCAGACTTAAGACATAAAGTCAATTTTGAGTAAAATAACTCGGATTTGAGATGAGTTAACTCGGATTTGAGTCACATGACTCAGATTTGGGAAGTAATTCAAGATTGAGTAAAGTAACTCGGATTAGGGATGAGTTAACTCGGATTTGAGTCAAATGACTCAGATTCGGGATGCAAGTCAAAATTGAGTAAAGTAACTCGGATTTAGGATGAGTTAACTCGGATTTGAGTCACATGACTCAGATTTGGGAAGTAAGTCAAAATTAAGTAAAGTAACTCGGATTTAGGATGATTTAACTCGGATTCGAGTCAGATGACTCAGATTTGGGAAATAAGTTAAAATTGAGTAAAGTAACTCGGATTTGGAATGAGATAACGCGGATTTAAGTCGTATACCTCAGATTCAAGTCAGAAGATTCCAACTCAAGACCTAAGTCAATTTTGTGTAAAATAACTCTGATTTGGAAACAGGTGACTCAGATCATAAACTTACCCAAAGGGGTTGAAGGAGCAGTGCCAAAGAAGGCCAAGACTCATAACTTACCCAAAGAGGTTAAAAGAGCAGTGCCAAAGAAGGCCAAGACTCATAACTTACCCAAAGAGGTTAAAAGAGCAGTGCCAAAGAAGGCCAAGACTCATAAACTTACCCACAGGGGTTAAAAGAGCAGTGCCAAAGAAGGCCAAGACTCATAAACTTACCCAAAGGGGTTAAAAGAGCAGTGCCAAAGAAGGCCAAGACTCATAACTTACCCAAAGAGGTTAAAATAGCCGTGCCAAAGAAGGCCAAGACTCATAAACTTACCCAAAGGGGTTGAAAGAGCAGTGCCAAAGAAGGCCAAGACTCATAAACTTACCCAAAGGGGTTAAAAGAGCAGTGCCAAAGAAGGCCAAGACTCATAAACTTACCCAAAGGGGTTAAAGGAGCAGTGCCAAAGAAGGCCAAGACTCAAAACTTACCCAAAGAGGTTAAAAGAGCAGTGCCAAAGAAGGCCAAGACTCATAACTTACCCAAAGAGGTTAAAAGAGCAGTGCCAAAGAAGGCCAAGACTCATAACTTACCCAAAGAGGTTAAAAGAGCAGTGCCAAAGAAGGCCAAGACTCATAACTTACCCAAAGAGGTTAAAAGAGTAGTGCCAAAGAAGGCCAAGACTCATAACTTACCCAAAGAGGTTAAAAGAGCAGTGCCAAAGAAGTCCAAGGCTCATAACTTATCCAAAGAGGTTAAAAGAGCAGTGCCAAAGAGGGCCAAGACTCATAACTTACCCAAAGAGGTTAAAAGAGCAGTGCCAAAGAAGGCCAAGACTCATAAACTTACCCAAAGGGGTTAAAAGAGCAGTGCCAAAGAAGGCCAAGACTCATAAACTTACCCAAAGGGGTTAAAGGAGCAGTGCCAAAGAAGGCCAAGACTCATAAACTTACCCAAAGAGTTTAAAAGAGCAGTGCCAAAGAAAGCCAAGACTTATTACTTACCCAAAAAGGTTAAAAGAGCAGTGCAGAAGAAGGCCAAGACTCGTAGCTTACCCAATGGGGTTAAAAGAGCAATGCCCAAGAAGGCAGGAACTCATGACTTACCCAATGGGGTTAAAAGAGCAGTGCCTAATAAGGTCAGGACTCATAACTTACCCAAAGGGGTTATGACCAGTGCCCATAAAGGCCAGAAGTCTAGAAACTTACCCAAAGAGGTTATGACCAATGCCCAAGAAGGCCAGAAGTCCAAAAATTTACCCAAAGGGGTTATGAACCAGAACCTTAGAGAGCCAGAAATCAATTATATATGAAAAGACTATAGGCCGGATAAACAACTCTGGAGATACTTAGTATAAAGCCTATGCATGACTCTACGAGTCCCACATAGCCTCGGGGACTAATGTCGGTGGTGTACCCCCGGGTACCCCAGAGTTGATGAATTAAGTAATTCGAGGAAATGTTGAATCAGTTAAATAAAAGATGAAGAATATAAATAGAGTAAACAAAAAGGAGAAGAGAAAGTGACCTGGGCCGAATCATTACAATCCTGGCCAGGTCAGAATTCGTCCTGGGCCTAGGTTGCACCACCCGGGCCGAATCAAGGCTGATTCGGCCTGCACAACCTGACAGCCATCTAGTTGGGCTGGGTTAACCTTCCTCGTCCCACTTACCTTGGAGTATCTCCCGCTCCTGCAAATTCGAATCTCCCGCCAGCAACGCTGCACGCCGACGCTCCTATGCCTCGGCAGATGGACGAGGTCGCCACCTCCCGTCCCAGCATCGCCCGGGTGGGCCGGCTGGGAGCTGATTCGGCCCACCCCGGAGCTCCCTCGTCGCCCGCAAGATCTCCTCCCGGATGGGCCTGCCCGGGCACTTCTCCATCGCCCAAGTCTCCTTCCCCCTGGTGGGCCGACATAAACAGCTCGGCCCACCGCGGGATAGTTTCCTACCGCACTTCTCCTACCCGGGCCGGCTGACAATGATCCGGCTGGGGCCCAACATCAGTCCGGCTGGGCCACTCCTTCACCCAGGCCGAATCAGAAGCAAGACAGGCCGAATCAGACCACCCAATACGCCCTAGCATTTATTCCCAGACGCACTCCGACATCTACAACAACACACCCCGAGCCGAGACAACCTCAACCGATACGGTGCTAGTCTTGGGACGCCCATGGCTCAGACTAGCACGTGGGCGTATGGAATATGCCCATGGCATCTAACAAGATGCTAGGGATATGCTCTTGGGATCAAATAAGATGCTAGGGAATATGCCTAGCATCTCCAAAGATGCCAATGCATATGCTGAGCATCTCTAGAAGATACCCAGAATATACCATCTAGATGCCAAACGTGTAGACCAAGTCTTGTCCCCTGGGCTCCCCTTTATAAGGAGCACCAGGGGGATCGTTCTAAGAGAGGCCCCCAAAAGGGCTCCTCCCCTCTCTGCTCACTAGGAGTTCTCCTTCTTCCTCTTTCTCCACTCTCATAGAGAGATCTAAATAGAAGAATAGGAGATACAGCTCCAGGAGCATGATTGTAGCCACAAGTATGGCAAGATTATAAGAGATTAGATGTATAGAAGGAGGTGTTATCCCAACTTGAGAGCTTCAATCCAATATACATTGTATTTCTCTTTGTTCATACGAGTGCGGTCTTCACTTCATCATCCCTCCCCGTATTCCTCCACGTCCATCAGCCCCAACTTTAGCCTACCCATGGCATATGCCGTGACACTACCACGACAATAAACCTCCAGTAATACCCTGCGAGGCCCAAGAAACTCCGAATATCTCCCACATTCTTTGGTGACTCCCATTCAGACACGGAAACTACCTTACTAGGATCTACGGCAACTCCTTTTTCTGACACAACATGACCAAGTAATCCCACTTCCTTTAACCATAATTCGCATTTGCTGAATTTGGCATACAACTTGTGTTCTCTTCGTTTTTCCATAATTAGGCGCAGATGTTTCTCATGTTCCTTCTCATCCTTGGAGTATATGAGTATATCATCTATGAATACCATGATAAACTTGTCCAAATATTCCATGAACACCTTGTTCATCATGGTCATGAAGTATGACGGGGCATTGGTTAGACCAAAAGACATCACGGTGTACTCATACAATCCGTATCTTGTGGTGAAGGCTATTTTGGGCACATCCTGTTCTCGAATCTTTAGCTGAAAGTAGCCTGATCGCAGATCGATTTTTGAGAAGACACTGGCTCCTTTTAACTGGTCAAACAAATCATTGATGTTAGTCAGAGGATACTTATTCTTGATCGTCACTTCGTTCAACGAGCGGTAGTCCACAACCAGCCTCTTGGTTTTATCCTTCTTTTCCACGAACAGGACGGGTGCTCCCCAAGATGACGCGCTTGGTTGAATGAATCCCTTGTCCAATTGTTCCCTAAGCTGTTTCTTGAGTTCCTTCAACTTGTCCACATCCATATTGTACGGTCTCTTAGCTATCGGCCCCGTGCCCGGCATCAATTCAATGAGGAACTCGATATCACGATCGGGAGGCATTCCGGGTAACTCCTCCGGAAAGACATCTAGGTATTCCTTTACAATGGGTAAATCCTCCAAGCTAACCCCCTTAAGAGAGTTCACCATGACTTCCTTAAGTGCGAAATTTGACTTGATGCAAATTCTCTTCCCTTCCGGCGTTGTGAGCATGACAGTTCTTTTGGAACAATCTATGACTCCTTCATATTCGGTCATCCAATTCATGCCCAAGATTATGTCTATTCCTTGTGACTCCAGAACTACTAGACTTGTGGGAAATATGTGTGTCCCAATCCTTAGTTCTAATCCCCGGCAATCGGAGTTTGCCACTATTTCTCCCCCTGGATAACTTTCCCTTAGAGGAAAGTTTATAGTCTCCGTAGGTATCTTGCCTCTATCCACAAATACCCTTGATATGAATTGAGCTTGAACTTACCAATCACGAAGTCTGGTGCGTCACAAGCATCCTCCATAGAGACATGATTCACCGTGGCTTTGACAAACGGATTTGGCTTCTTCCCGTTTCCATCGTTGTGTCCATTTACATTCCCATTGCCATTGACGTTCTTCTCGGGGCAAGTGGTTGCATAGTGCTCTGTCTTGTTGCACTTAAAGCATGTCACCACACCGAGATCCTTTCCATTGTTGACATTCCCATTGCGGTTTGTATGCCCATTGTGTTTTTGGCCGCCATGGTGATGACCATTATGGTTGTGGACATTATTGTTATAAGGTGGTGGTGAGGAAGTGCATTGCTTCTGGTATGGAACAGAGTGCTTGTGAGGGTTAGATTTCCTCTTACGGTTTTCTATGCTCTTTCTTTTGTATTCAACCACAATGGCACTGTCCAGGAGTTCCTGAAAGTTGTCAAATTTCTGAGCCACAAGCTGAATGGATATCTCATCATTGAGTCCCCTTAAGAACTCCTCCTGCCTCTTGGCATCAATGGAAACATCATCGGGTGCATAACGGGCTAGCTTGTTGAAAAGCTCACCATACTCGGTGACTGAATGGTGCAGATGGTGTAGGTCGCGAAATCCGCGCCTTTTCAGAGTCATGACACCAGCAGCCACATGATGAGTGCAAAAATCTAGCTCGAACTAATCCCAAGTGATAGCATCAATATCCGGGTGGGTGACTTGGTAGTTATCCCACCATTCTGCAGCAAGTCCTTCAAGCTGGTGTGCGACATAACGTATCCTGTCGGCTCTGACAGCTTGCACGGTGTCTAGCTTCTTGTTAATTGTACGGAGCCAGTCATCTGCGATGATGGTTCAGCGCTGCTAGTGAAGGTAGGTGGGTTCAACCTCAAAAACCGAGTCAAGCGATCCTGTTGAGGTGGTGGCGGAGGTGGCGGGTTGTTGCTGTTGTTTTGCATGTTCTGAGTGAGCAGTTGGATCAGTTGGTTCTGAGTGGACAGGAGTTGTGCAATTTCCGAAGGAATTTCGGTGTTCGCACGTCTTGGCGGCATCTGTGGGGTTTGAGAGAAAGGTTAAGGAATAGACAGAAAGACTAAGTAGTAAACTCCTACCGTTATGAAAACACACCAAGCACACAAGACACAACTTAACACAATCATCCAAGTTTAACTAAACCAAAATGTCTTGGTATTTATTACAATCGCGAGTAATGTTCTACTATAAAATTAAAGGTGGTCCAACTATTACACATCTTCCACGCCTTTCTCTTTGTCGTCCTCGAACGAGTAGCCTTCCTGCTCTAGGGTTGTCTTGTACAACTCCATCTCCTTCGTGGTGGCTTCAAGCTTCTCTTGGAGATTCTTTATCTCATCCTGCAGATTCTTGGTAGTGGCTTCTAGCTGCTCCTGAAGTCCCTCCTTCTCGCTTTGTAGCTCCTCCACTAGACTTGACTTCTTCGCGGCTTCAAGTTGCTTTGCCAAGTCCCTCTTGGAAGCACGCACATCATTGATTATCTTACAAAGGCCTTCAGTTTGCACTTCAGTTCCGTCGATCTCCTGCTTGAGTTCCCTAATCCTCTTGTTTTTATTTATCACCCTCTTCTCTTGGTTAGCGAACTTCTTGTCTTGGTCCTGGAACTCTATCTCTTGGAGCTTCATTGCCTCCTCCTACTGCTTGATCATTTCCTCCTTGTCCTTGATGAGGGCGCATAGCTCATCGTTCTTTAACATTTCGAGGAAGCTACCTTTTTCAAGGTCATGGATGTGTCACTCCAAGTCTTGATATTGGGTCCTTCGGCGCTTGGTATAAGTCCTTTCCTCAAAAGTTAGCTCCATGGGAATTCCTTCCTCATCTCGTCTTCCAAAGAGGCCGCCGCAATGTCCTTGGATTGCCTCATGATGACGTCCACATAGGCGACCAATGAGCTGCTGCAAGCTGATGCTAAGGGCCTTCTCCTTGGAATCGCTAACAATGTGGATTGCTATGTCTTCCTCCGGGTTCTTGCCTCGCTCTTTTCCTTGCTGGATGACTTTGACTCCCCAACGGCCATCCTTGTGGAGTTTCTTCATTGTGCTCCCCTGGATTTTTGGGAGGGGAAGGTCCAAACGTGTTAGTAGGTACATGAGGCATCCACCAAAGCAAAGGGGCTCGATGTCCGCAACGGTGTCGTAGAGGAAGCTTGTCATCTTTAAGTTAGAAGAATGAAAATTAGATACTTAAGTATAGGAAAGCATATACTACAAGTGCGCAAAATAACATAGTAGAAAATCATGTAAGGAACATAAGTTAGAGGTGGTTCCAATCCTAGGGTCACGTCCTACAGGAAACGATGTGCTGTGATACCATCTGTAGTGACCTTGGATCAATAAAGATCCTAAGTCCCTGTGATTAACATGCTAGTCCCAGGATCAATAGCTAGCACTCACAGTCGATGAATATCATGTAAAACACAAAGGCTTTATTACACGGAGAATCCAGAGTATGAATTTATTACAAATTTGCTTAGCATTAAGCTATCTCAAATAACAACGGAAACATAAAAGCAGCTTGAGTCCATCAACGCCCCAGGCTTGTCGAGTGTAGACTCGCGATCCCTACGCACCTTTCAATCTTTGGTTTCTGCACATAAGACGTGCAACCAACAAGTTGGGTCAATACTTTGAATGTATTGGCAAATTTCACAAAGGAAAGAAAAGAGTATCTCTACATGCAAGGCTAGTTTAGGCTGTGGAGTTCTTTTTCTCAAAGCTAGTTTTTCTTAACTAGAGAGAAGAAGACAAGATTTTCCCCTACATTGTAAACATTTGCTTAGATAAAATAGGGTCGAAAGGCACACGGGTATTACTCACCAAGTGTCCAAACAACCAAACACTTGGATATTAATCACCAAGTGTCACTTGGATATTACGCACCAAGTTCCCAAAATCCCACCCATTGGCGATATTACTCACGCCATGGGGTTTTTAAAACTTTGTTTAGAAAAGAGAGAGGAAGATCCTTCATAGGCTCCATCCTTCAGATGCTCAGTGTTGTTTTGTTTTTCGTGAACACGGCTGATCGATCAGATTTCAATACTCTTGAGAGTTTGTGCACTTTACCCATAATCCACGATCAAGTCCTTTTACAGACAAGATCATGGCGAGGCTTTACCTTAGTAGCCCCTCTACCTTCTGGATCCAACCGTGCCAAGAACGTCCAAATGTTGGTACCTAGGTGAGGTTTCCCACTAAGTACTAGGCCAAGACAGAGCCCATATGTATTGTGGTTGCACTGGAAGCTTCTGAATTCTGAAACATGGCAGACTTCATTGATTCCTGGGCGGACGTCCTCCACCAAAATATCACTCGTTGTCCCGACAACCATTCCGCCCAGAAGAAAACTTAGCTTTATTTTGAAGTGGATTTGAGAACAAAAGTTTGCTCTAGAGAGCCTTCATACTTAGAAAAATTCTGTCTTTCGAACCCCCCAACGGTATTTTGTATATATAGCATAGCAAGCAATACATATAAAAAAGAAGGAAAACCTATTAGGAGGGGAAATCCTAAGTATAGAGATACTCATGGCATACTACAAAATCATCGCACTTGCAAAATAATACTAAGGAAAAATTATACTAGAACATCCTACACATGCATACTACAGAATTTGAAGATCATATGCATAGTATCAAAACAAGTGGTGTAACTTGCCTTGATCCGAGAAGCACTCTACACAATAGCACTCCTTAGCGCACTCCGAACAATCTAACGAATCACAAACATAGATCTGATCACAACTTGCACAAAATATGCCACAGAGATAACATGCATGCATGCAACATGGTATTTATGCAAGATTGGTTTTCTAAGTTGACCAAGGTAGCATAATTGGATTGCAATTGTGTTAGGGGTGTTATTAGTTTTGATTTCCCATAGGTTTAAAATAATTAGGGTCATTAATCTAATTCATAGGTTTATTAGGAGATCCAACTATCTAATTAGCCCCAAAACAAATCTAATGCTCTTAAGCAAGGTTCTACAATTTTGTTCAGTAGGTGTTGTGGAAACAAAGTCATCACAACAAGAATCAACTAAATCAGTATTTTAATTATTTTTTTATAGATTAAACACTCCAATCTAGAGACTAAATTCTACACCGAAAATCCTACTATAAACTTGGAATTTTATTGCAGATCTGGGTTCTACATAAAATTATGAATCCAATGGTATATTATAAGCTAAATTTGGCCAAATAATTATTTTTCTATGATTTTCGCAAGTTTTAACTCAAATCTGCCAAATAGACAAAATTTGAACTGAACTAATCTAACCCTATGCCACGTGTCGCGTTCTCACTGGGCGCCGCGGCCGTGGCTGAGTTGGCGCTGATGCACGCGCGCGTGCCACGCGGCATGACGCCATTGGCCGGTACCGCTTCGGCGGTACTTCTAATCTGAGCCGCTGCTCGCTGATCCAACGGATGAGAGGGGGGCGGCGACTTACTGCGGTGGCGATGGCGGCGATGAGCGGCGGCAGTGTCGGTGGTGACAGGTGGCGGCACTCCGATGGCTCCACGGGGCAGCGGTGAGGTCGTCAGGGTTCGTCTGGTCCTTGCGGTCACGATCGCCCCCTCGAACGATCTCCTCGCTTCCTCCTCCGACTGCGGCGCTCCGAAGTTCCTCCTCGTCCCTGGCGGAGCTCCGACGAGGAATTGGCGGCGTCTCAGCGGGGTTTGTTCTACGATTTTTGAGGGCAACGATGGTGGGAGGGTCGGCTTATATATCCCCAAAGACTTGCGGGAGGGGGTGGCCGAATCCTGTTGGGATCGGGCTTATCCCGACGCGGCAGACGCCGTGTTCGCCGTGGACTCTCGGAAGGAGGCGATGGGGCGGGTCCCACGTGTCGGTGGCGGAGGACGATTGTGGGCTGGCGCTGCTAGCTGGGCCTCTGGCGGCCTCGGCCCTGGTGTGTGCCGCGCAGGGCGATAGGGAAGGGAGGTTGGGGGTTGGGCTGGGCCCGAAGTGGCGCTGTGTTGTGGCTATCGCTGGGCTGGCGCAGCCAGGTTAGGCCGTTGCTTTTTTTTCTTATTATTTTTCATCTTCTGTTTAAATAAAACTCCCATAACTTTTGCAAATCAAGTCCAATCTTGGTGAAACTTATTTCCAATTTTTTGTAAAAATAAGGTGGTTAACATAGGACCATGGATTAATATTTTTACAAGGTTTTTAGAAGGGTCAAGCATGAATACATCAGTATTGCTTACATAGGGAAACCGTTATTGGGTTTTTTGGTAGGTTTAGGTGTTAGGATTTTGTCGCAAAATTTATTTGTAGGATGCAATGATGCAAGGATGATGAATGCTTCTAGTAACACCATATAATAAAACCTGTGATGTTACATATAACATCATACGAAGTGATCCTAGTCCTTAGACCATGAAATCATGTCAATCACTAACACTAGAAGAGTATCTTGATAACATCAAACGTCACACCATAATAGGGTGATTATAAAGATGGGTTCAGTACTACTAAATTGTTATGTTGAGACCCATGGATTGAGAGTGGAATTTGTTCATCCCAATGAAGGAAAGATATGCTCTGGGCCCTCTCGGCGATATCACATTGATTAGCTTGCAAGCAAGTGATTTAATCACTAGAATATTATATCAAGGGAACGAGAAAAGAGTACATGTCAGTAACGAGATCAAACTAGGTATGGAGATACCGATGATCGAATCTCGGACATGTAATATATCACAAAACAAAAGGATTAAGATACTAGTGTAAAAGGTTCTCGCGATCACAAGAAAGTCATCGTTGAATGTGTGGGAGTCAGTATGGATATCCAGGTCCCGCTTCTGATTATTGATCTGAGAGGGGTCTCAATCATGTCCGCATTGTTCGCGAACCATAGGGTAACACGCTTAAGAGACACCGACACCATTTGGAGAAAATTTTTCATGTTGAAAAGAATAACAACAGCAGGAATGTATTTCACTAGATACTGAAACAGGTTTTCGGGTGAAATTACAGAAAGTGTTTTTTCATGTGAAATGAAATACTTGCAAGGAGTTATATGTGAATGTTTTTCATTAAAGTAATTGACAAAATTCTGAATTAATAAAAGGAGTTTTATTTAATGAGAGTTTGCATTAAATTTGGTGGAAATTTAATGGGAATTTGAGTGGAGAAAATTGAAGGGCATTTTGTGAGTGGAGTGTCCACCCACATGAATGGAGGGAGGGAAAGGGGGTGGCCGGGTCTATTCGTAGATGCTTTGCACGGGTAGTACACATATGAGTATGTGGGCGATGATGATCATGTTATTGCTTCTTAGTTGTACTTTGGATATTGGTGGCATAGTGGGATCAAGCGGCCCGGACAAACTTTACATGTCCTCGCATATGAGACCTATACCATGCTTGACGTGCAACTAGTCTTGCATAAGTGGCTAGTGGGTGTCCGTCTCTCCTACTATAGTAAATATCTAATTTTCAACGAGTTGTGAAAAATTTGGTTATCCTCGTTGTGGTTCATGTTCGTTGGTAAGAACAGTTCTATCTTCGAAATCCCTAAGCAACGTAAAAACTTGCAATGGATAAATTAGAGGCCTCTAGTTTAGATTGTTGATGGGCTAGTGTCATGATATGGTGATGTTGTAAGTAGAAGTATAAGTCGATACTCTTACAACACACATAACTTGTAAGTTCCATAGACCTTGGCCTTACACATATAGGTATGATAGTGATCGTAGCACGATGCACATGATGGAGATCGAGTGCAAGAACCATATCATTCCACTTATTAACATGTGATGTTTGTTGCATCTTATATTGCTTGTTTGGCGTTTTATTAGCATAATAAGATGATCCCTCATTTAGATATCAAGATAAAAATGTGTTGTCCCTAAAGTATGCACTGATTATGTTTCGTCGCTCCAAGACATCACGTGATGATCAAGTGTTCTTGGATCCACGGTCATATTTCGGGTGTAAGACAGTTACACAAGCGAATACTAAGGTTCTTACTTGGCGAGCCTAGCATGTATAGACATGGCCTCGGAACACGGACCAAAAGGCTAAGCATGAGTCATATGGAAGATCTGCTGCCCATTTGATGCTCGCGTTTGAAGCTACACCGACTCACGTGATGATCGGACTTGGTGTAGTGGATTTGGTTCATGTAATCACCAAAAAGGCATGACGGATGTCATTTTTTAGTGGGAGTTCATTCTTAATTTCGATTAGTTTACCTCAATCTATCATAAAATTAGTCTAAACTTTAAAAAATTCGGTTGTAGATGGCACCACCTGCTTTTAATTTCAATGTGTTCATGGAGAAAGAGAAACTTGCAATGAATGGTAGAAACTTTACCGATTGGGCCATGAATTTGAGGATTCTCCTCTCTGCTACACAAAAGCAATATGTGCTAGAAGACCCGCTAGGCCCCCCACCATTCGATGATGCCCCTGACAAGGAAAAGAATGTCTATCAGACTAGTCAGGAGGACCACAACTTAGTTCATTGCGGCATATTGAATGGGCTAGAGCCAGAACTTGGAAAGCGTTTCAAAAATGACATTTCTTTTGATACACTTGGTGAGTTGAAAATGATTTTCGACACCCATGATGCTGTAGAGAGTTACAATGCTTCATAAAAGTTTTTTAGCTGCATGATGGAAGGGAACAGCTTCGGAAGTGAGCATTTACTCAAGATGCTGGGTTACGCCGATAAGCTTGTGTCCTTGGGAATAACGATTCCCATTGAATTAGGCATCCATCATGTTCTCAAGTATCTACCACCTAGATATAAGAGCTTCATTATGAACTATAATATGCAAGGCATGAAGAAGTCTCTCCCCGAGTTTCTATCAATGCTTAAAACTGTAGAAGTGGAGATCAAGAAGGAACATCATGTGTTGATGATCAATAAGTCCACTGGTTTCAAGAAAGACAAGAAGGGTAAACATAAGGGAAATAAGGGTGGCAAGCCGATTGCCGTGCCTGAAAAGAAACCCCGAGTTGGCCCTCAGTCTGACACCGAGTGCTATTATTGCAAGGGGACTTGCCACTGGAAGCGCAACTGCGCCAAGTATTTGGCAGACAAGAAGGCCGGCAAGGCAAATAAAGTTATATATGATATACATGTTATTGATGTGTACTTGACTAGTACTCGCTGTAGCACCTAGGTATTTGATACCGATTCAGTTGCTAATATTTGTAACTCGAATCAGGGGTTGCAGAGCAAGCGACCGCTAGGAAGGGGTGAGGTTAAGATGCGTGTTGGCAATGGATCAAGCGTTGATGTGATCGTCGTTAGAACACTACCTCTCCACTTACCATCGAGATTAGTTATAAACTTTAATAATTGTTATCTGGTGCCAGCACTGAGCATGGACATTGTATCCGAATCATGTTTGATGCGTAGTGGTTATTCATTTAAATCTAAGAACAATGGTTGTTCAATTTATATGAATGAAATCTTTTATGGTCATGCACCGATGATGAATGGTTTATTTCTGTTGGATCTCGATAATAATGTTACACATATTCATAATGTTCATGCTAAAAGGATTAAAATTAATGATGATATATCCGCATATACGTGGCACCGCTGTCTAGGTCATATTGGCGTTATACGCATGAAGAAGCTCCATTCGGATGGACTTTTGGAATCACTTGATTTTGAATCATTTGATACATATGAGCCATGCCTTATGGGCAAGATGAATAGAACGCTGTTTTCCAGTTCAATGGAAGGGGCGACAGATTTATTGGAAATCATACTTTCTGATGTATGTGGTCTAATGAGTGTGTCAGCACGAGGTGGATATCGTTATTTTGTTACTTTCACGGATGATTTGAGTAGATACGGTTATATCTACTTGATGAAACACAAGTGTGAAACCTTTGAGAAATTCATGGAGTTCCAGAGTGAAGTGGAAAATCATCGTAATAGAAAGATCAAATTTCTACGGTCCGACCGTGGAGGTGAGTATCTAAGTTACGAGTTTAGCACTCATATGAAAGAGTGTGGAATAGTTTCACAACTCACATCTGCCAGAACACCATAGCGAAATGGTGCGTCGGAATGTCGAAATCATACTTTATTAGATATGGTTCGATCTATGATGTCTCTGACGGACTTGCCACTGTCATTTTGGGGTTATGCACTAGAAACTGTTACATTCACTTTAAATCTGGCACCATCTAAATACGTTGAAAAGATACCAGATGAATTGTGGTTTGGAAACAAGCATAAGCTGTCATTTCTTAAAGTTTGGGGATGCGATGTTTTTTTGAAGAAACTTCAACCAGATAAACTCGAACCCAAAGCGGAAAAATGCCTCTTCATAGGATACCCTAAGGAAACTATTGGGTATTCCTTCTATCACTGATCCGAGGGCAAGGTTGTTGTTGCCAAGAATGGATCCTTTCTAGAGAAAGAGTTTCTCGCGAAAGGCGTGAGTAGTCAGAAGGTAGAACTCGAAGAGGTTGTACAACCTTCTATTCATTTTATGGCAAGTAGCGCAGCGCCGGAAGAAGTTCCGGAGTTGGCTTCACCAATTGAAGAGGGAACAAATGATAACGATCATGAAGCTCCTAAAGAGAATACTACTGAGCCTCGCAGGTCTAGCAGGACGCGTGAAGCTCCCGAGCTATACAGAAATCCTGTGTTGAATTTCATGGTTGATGAAATTGATGACCCTTCGACGTATGAAGAAGCGATGACGATGAGCCCAGATTCCAACAAATGGTTAGAAGCCATGAAATTTGAGATGGAATCCATGTACGAAAATGAGGTTTGGACATTGATGGACTTACCTCACGACCGAAAGGGCGTTGAGAATAAATGAATTTTCAAAAGGAAAACTGATGTTGATGGTAATGTAACCGTCTATAAACCTCGACTTGTCGCAAAGGGGTTTCGAAAAATTCAAGGAGTTGACTACGATGTGACATTCTCTCCCGTAGCGATGCTAAAATCAGTTAGTATTATGTTAGAAATTGCTGCATATTTCGACTATGAGATATTGCAGATGGATGTCAAAACTGCGTTCCTCAATGGCAATATTGAATAAGAGTTGTATATGATACAACCAAACGCTTTTGTCGATCCTAAGAATGCTGACAAGGTATGGATCCATCTATGGACTGAAATAAGCATCCCAGAGTTGGAATCTCCTCTTTGATGAGGTGATCAAAGAGTTTGGATTTGTTCAAACTTATGGAGAGGATTTGTATTTACCAGAAAGAAAGTGGGAGCAATGTGGCATTTCTGATATTATATGTGGATGACATATTATTGATTGGAAATGATATAGATATTTTATCAGTGTTAAAAGTTATCTAAACAACAAATTTTCAATGAAGGACCTAGGTGAAGCGTCATACATATTAGACATAAATATCTATAGGGATAGATCTAGGCGCCTAATAGGGCTATCACAAAGTACATACCTTGATAAGATTTTAAATAAGTTTAAAATGGACGGAAGTAAGAAGGGGTTCTTACCTATGTTGCAAGGCAAGACATTGAGTAAGACTCAAAGTCTGAATACGGCAGAAGAAAGATAGATAATGGACAAAGTCCCCTATGCTTTAGCCATAGTCTCTATAATGTACGCCATGCTATGTACAAGACCGGATGTGGCACATGCTATTAGTTTGATGTAGGGGTTCCAATCTTTAATAAGATAGAGCCCCCTGTGTTTACAATGCTAGTCCCTGGATCAATAGCTAGCATCCACAATTAAGATGTAATATCAAGAAACAAAGGTCATAATATAACTTTATAACCAGGAATAACATAAGTTTATTACATCAAACATAGCTCATTTGGCTATTACATTACATTGCAGCTGAATAACTATAAGTATGGGTCCTTCATCTTCAAAGTGCCACAGGAAGATGTTGGTTGTAGACTTTGTAATCCTAATCAATCAATCTTCACTAAAAACAATCAAACCTGCAACATACAAGTTACAGCCACAAAGGGTCAATACATTTGAATTGTATTGGCAAGTGATACTATATTGGTATAGTGGAGTCTATCATCTACATGCATTTGGCTAAGTGGAGTTGAGGCTTGCATTGCTCAAAATAGATTTTTCCTTAACATTTGAAAATACTAAGTTTTTGCTTTGATAAAATCATTTTTCTCAATCAAAGATCTGAAGATCCTTTAACCAAGGCATCTCTCAATCAAAGATTGAAGATTTCAAACAACCCTTGTTCAAACCACAAGATTTTAACTTAGAAATTGGAATGATGGGATTATTGATTGCTTCCATGTCTTGATGCTCAAATTGTCCTTTACCAGGGACATGGCTAAGTACTTAGATTTTACACTCTGCAGAGGTGGTGCACTTTCCCCACAAGACTTGGTTTCCCAAGACAAGATCTTTCAGAAGCCTTCCCTTAGACCAGAATGGACTCGTTCCAAACTATCAAACACTACCACCCACTGTCCATATGGCTAAGTTCTTGCAACCTATATGATCATGGAAGAGTCCATATTGCCAAGTGGTTTCACTTGAAGCTTCTCAACATTTGACATCTCAAATCTCTTTGTTCCTGGGTGGCCATCCACAAGTGAGATACACAAGGTAAACCATAATCATGGGCCTTGTGAACCACTCAAACAAAAACCACCAAGCAAGTCCCATTCCACCCAGGTGATTCATTAACTTAGTTGTTTTATTAGACAAAATCACAAGTCCTCAGACTTAGAATATTTTTTCCATAGTGTGAATATATATTCCACCCATGTTTTCTATTAGCTAGGCTAAGCTTGATAGTAGTAGGAATCTTAACTTAGGAAAATCCTATTAAGGATTCATCTACTAGGTTTTCCTATAGCAAGGTTTATACTTAGCAAAATCCATGCAAGTTTTACTTAGCAAAATCACTAATGCATAGTGAAAGTAATGGGATAGAAAGTATGAATCATCACTTGCCTTTTTGGTAGAGTATGGGTTCACTCCTTGTCCTTGCAACAATCACACCCTTCAAGTCACTACAAATCAATCAAGCAAGGCACAAACTTAATCTACCAATCAAGCAAAACAATCACATAAAATCACAAAGTCAAAGTAATGCATACAAGCATACAAAGCTTTGTTCTGTTTGAAAATTGGTTCCTAAATGGGTCATGAACATTTGAAAACACCTAATGGTCATTTTGTAAAGTGACCAAGTCATTTGCAAAAGGTTTCACTTCAAAATCCATTTTCAAAACAAAGTATCATTTTATGTGGTGTAGAAATATTTTTACTAAGGCATTAATCTATAGTGTTAACCAAACATATTTTCAAAACACAAAACCTTGTTTTTAGGGTCAGAGAGTTTAAAACAAATCATTTTCCAAAGGTTTTCTTCCAAAACCAATTTTAATAAATAAACCACATTTCTATTTGACTAGAAATGGTTTTAAATCAAAGAATCATTCTTTTGTTTCACCAAATATATTTTTGGGTTCACAAAGTGATTCTTATGGTCCTTAGGTTCAAATCACACCATTTGCCAAAGATTTTATCCCCAAATTAATTTTTAAACAATTTTTACATCCTTAACAAGCATACAAATGTTTCTGCAAAAACAACCAAGCTAACAGATACTATTTACTAAACCAAGGGCATGGTTGGCTAGGGTTTGTTCTCCTGATTCCAATGGTATAAAGTTTGTAATTTTTGGACGTGTGGTTTGAAAGTTACAAAGGTTTTAAGTTTGCAATTAAATATGATTCAAAAATCTGTTTTAACTCAAACCAGTGACACGCGTCGGACTCCTATTCGTTCAAAACGTTTCGCGTGGATCGACTGCTCTGGCGCGTTGGATCAATTCAGATCGTGCGGTACTGAGCGCATACCCCTTCGCTATTAAGTGATTCTATCACATCCGCCCAATCGATATCGGACGGCTATTGTTGCCTGGCCAAGGACTGGCGGCGCTATGTTAACGGCGAGCGGCAGAGCGGCCAGTTGGCGGCGGCGCTGGCGAGGCAAGAAGCGAAACAGGGAGGGAGTAAGCTCACCGTGTTCATGGCGTCGTGCTGATTCTCAACGTGTGGCTCGTCCGTCGAGGGGCGCTCGGGGGCAGCTGTGATTGCTCACCGGAGATGAGCTGGGTCTCGGCAGTACTGGAGGTCGTCGAGGGTGAGGATAGGGGGCGCCCTAAGACCAGTAGATTGCACCGTTAGGTTCGCCAGAGGGAGGCGACTATGTGTCCATTACAGGGAGGTGAAGAGGAAGTCTGGTCTCACCTGTAGATGCCGCCGGAGTTGGAGAAGGAGGTGGTGGCATGCTGGTGTCGTCGGGGGCGACGTCCTGGGCCGTGCGCTAGTGAGCTAGCGCCACTGGGAGGTACGCCTGGTGCTGGCGAGCACGATCGTGTGCTCCCTGGGTAGTGGGGTTGTCGGGTTCCGCCGGAATTCGAGCAGGACCTCGTCAGAATTGGTGAGGTTGTAGCGACCAATTGGAGTAGCCCTGGGGCAGAGAGGAGATGGAACCAGAGGGGAAATGGAGAGGAGGGATAGGCGAGTTAACGAGAGTAAACGCGGGTGTATTTGCTGCAGCGTTTATGACGAATTTACTCGGCGAAAATTCGGCAGAAACGGCGAGGAGAAGAACTGGTCTGCGGGGGGGTGAAGGAGACGATGATGTGGCATGTGGTCGTCCTGCCAGCGTTAGAGAAAGAAAGGGAGTTGGGTCCACCGGTCAGTTCCTGTGTGGGTGCGGTTCTTAGTGGAAAAGAAAACGCTTCGGGGAGGGGTGCTGGGCTGGAATGGGCTGTTGGGCCTAGTTGGTTGGGCTGCTCTATTTTTCTGTCTGAAATCTTTTTCTTTTTCCAAATCTATTTTCTGTTTTGAATTTCAATCAATTATTCAAACATTCAAACAATCACCACACTTCACAACTTTGAACTTGGTTCTGTTTATCAACATAGACCAACATTCCAAAATAAAATAATATTTTCATTCATTTTAGGATCCATTCATTAAATAAGTAAAATGGACCTTTATTTATTTAATCAAATAGGGTTTGATTTATTTAATAAAATCTTCATTTGAAATCCAAATACTTTCAAAACCAAATCAGTAGGTTTTATTTGAAGATAAAGAATACTTGGTGAACTTGTTTAAAACAAAATAATATTTTACTTTAGGGTCCATTAATAATTAAACAAAGTGGGCCTTAGTTATTAAATCAAATAGGATTTGTTTTATTAAAAATTTATTTTTAAAACTAATATAGTACCAAAACCATTTAGTAGGTTATATTTGAGAATATAAAATACTTGGAAAACTTATTTTAAATAATTAAATAAGTTTTGATGTTTAGTAAAACCTTTATTAATAAAACTTGGATATTAAATCCTTATTAATTTAATTCAAATAAACCTTTACTATTTTTATCAAAACAAAATGTTTTATTTCAAAAGCTTGGCCAAGGTTTTAATTTGGCTTTATAAAATAATCTTTATTTATAAATCCAACTTTTCATTTGAAAACAAAATCTTTTATTAAGATCCAAAATAGTAATTTTAAATATTCAAAATATTTTCTTTATTAAATGTTTATCTTTTTAAACCCCTTTAGGATTTTATTTGATCAAATAGGATTGAAGGTTTCCAATTGGAATCAAAAAGTTTCTTCTCACCCTGAAAATCAATCAAAGTTTTATTTTATTCATTTATTTTTCACATTACAAGATTTGGAAAATCTTGGGATGTGACAGGCTACCACCCTTAAAATAAATCTCGTCCCGATATTTGGGGAGGCTAGGGGTTACAAGTAGGCTCAAAACAACTAGGGTACTACCACCCTTAAAATATTTTCAAACTAAATTACATCTTGGCTTGCTTGGAATCCTGGGGAACTTTTCTTGGGCAACCTTTGCATAGTGTCCTTTGTTTCCACACTTGACTCATGGGCCAAGGTTGAGATCCTTCATAGACTTGTTTAACTTGTTCTTCATCTTTTCTAGAGAATTGCTTGCATAGTGGCCTAGTTCCTTGCACTTGAAACACATCACTTGGCTGATATCTTTCTTTTCCTTTGGTATCATTGCCTCTTGTTTGTTTCTTTGGTTCTTCTTCTTTTCTGGGCATTCATTGGCATAGTGTCCCATCTCTTTGCAATTGTAACACTGCAACTGGCTTATGTCCTTCTTCTTCTTTTTGGGTCTCTCCAAAGCTAGGAGTTCTTCTAGTTCATGTTCTTCATAGATGGGAGATCTTTCTCTCTTCTTGGGGCATTGATCTTCATGTGCCTTGGATGCATGATCCTTGTATCTAAAATTATTGCTAGCTTGGGTTCCTCCTAGATTAGCTTCTTTGTCATCCTTGATGTCATTAGCTCTTTGGGAAAAGTTTTCTCCCATGTTGATCATTTGAGTAACCATACCTTGCAACAATTGGGATTGAAGTTTCAAAATCCTTTGTATGGCTGGGTCTAGTGCATTGTTGTTGGATAAAAGCTGAGTTGTCTCTTGGCTCAACTGGTTTTGGGTTGCTATAAGTTCTTTCATGTTGTCCTCTTGGTTGTTGTTGTTGTCATCATCCTTGATGTTGGAGTCTCTTGGAGTAGTCATCTGTTTGGGTTGGATTGGGATTAGAATAGGAAAAATATTTCTAAGGAATTATTTCTAATCACACACATCACAATTCACTCAAGCAATGTGCAAGCATTCACAAACAACTTTTCACTCAAACAACAAAGTTCAAGCACATACTTAGGCAACAAAATATTTTTGTTACACCACATAAGTTGGTGTGTTTGACTTAACTAAATTATGGTGGTCCATCTATATGGTTCACTTGTGATCTTTCCTTCCTTTATGATTCTTCTTGTATGAGATCATGGTTCCTTGAGATAAACTCTTGGTTGCAAAACTTCAAAGTTGTTGATGGCTCCTTCTTATTTTGCATTCCCTCAGTCTCTAATTCTGGTGCAAGATTTCCTTGTCTTACTTGTAGTCCTTAGTGGATATGTTGAAGATGTTGAAGTCATTAGAGTTGAAGAAGTTGAAGTCATTAGAGTTGAAAGTGTGGAAGAAGTCCTTTGTACATGGTGTAGTCCTTGGCCATGGGTAGGTTTTTCCATCAAGTTGAAGTAGAAGAGGTGTAGAGTTGAAACCAAAATGGTTAAGGAAAGAGTTTACAAGTGTTTTTGTAAATAAGTTTTGGATCAAAATATAACTCCTATTTTTCTAAGGGTTTTTGACCAATCCTAGGTTTACAAATCCTACAGGCAACACAATGCTTTGATACCATCTGTAGGGGTTCCAATCTTTAATAAGATAGAGCCCCCTGTGTTTACAATGCTAGTCCCTGGATCAATAGCTAGCATCCACAATTAAGATGTAATATCAAGAAACAAAGGTCATAATATAACTTTATAACCAGGAATAACATAAGTTTATTACATCAAACATAGCTCATTTGGCTATTACATTACATTGCAGCGGAATAACTATAAGTATGGGTCCTTCATCTTCAAAGTTCCACAGGCAGATGTTGGTTGTAGACTTTGTAATCCTAATCAATCAATCTTCACTAAAAACAATCAAACCTGCAACATACAAGTTACAGCCACAAAGGGTCAATACAGTTGAATTGTATTGGCAAGTGATACTATATTGGTATAGTGGAGTCTATCATCTACATGCATTTGTCTAAGTGGAGTTGAGGCTTGCATTGCTCAAAATAGATTTTTCCTTAACATTTGAAAATACTAAGTTTTTGCTTTGATAAAATCATTTTTCTCAATCAAAGATCTGAAGATCCTTTAACCAAGGCATCTCTCAATCAAAGATTGAAGATTTCAAACAACCCTCGTTCAAACCACAAGATTTTAACTTAGAAATTGGAATGATGAGATTCTTGATTGCTTCCATGTCTTGATGCTCAAATTGTCCTTTACCAGGGACATGGCTAAGTACTTAGATTTTACACTCTGCAGAGGTGGTGCACTTTCCCCACAAGACTTGGTTTCCCAAGACAAGATCTTTCAGAAGCCTTCCCTTAGACCAGAATGGACGCGTTCCAACCTATCAAACACTACCACCCACTGTCCATATGGCTAAGTTCTTGCAACCTATATGATCAAGGCAGAGCCCATATTGCCAAGTGGTT
This sequence comes from Avena longiglumis, assembly GCA_030063025.1. NCBI lineage: Eukaryota > Viridiplantae > Streptophyta > Magnoliopsida > Poales > Poaceae > Avena > Avena longiglumis. Next base: position 249,393,618 of record CP125974.1, read on the forward strand.
GCACTTGAAGCTTCTCAACATTTGACATCTCAAATCTCTTTGTTCCTGGGTGGCCATCCACAAGTGAGATACACAAGGTAAACCATAAACATGGGACTTGTGAACCACTCAACCAAAAACCACCAAGCAAGTCCCATTCCACCCAGGTGATTCATTAACTTAGTTGTTTTATTAGACAAAATCACAAGTCCTCAGACTTAGACTATTTTTTCCATAGTGTGAATATATATTCCACCCATGTTTTCTATTAGCTAGGTTAAGCTTGATAGTAGTAGGAATCTTAACTTAGGAAAATCCTACTAAGGATTCATCTACTAGGTTTTCCTGTAGCAAGGTTTATACTTAGCAAAATCCATGCAAGTTTTACTTAGCAAAATCACTAATGCATAGTGAAAGTAATGGTATAGAAAGTATGAAGCATCACTTGCCTTTTTGGTAGAGTACGGGTTCACTCATTGTCCTTGCAACAATCACACCCTTCAAGTCACTACAAATCAATCAAGCAAGGCACAAACTTAATCTACCAATCAAGCAAAACAATCACATAAAATCACAAAGTCAAAGTAATGCATACAAGCATACAAAGCTTTGTTTTGTTTGAAAAATTGGTTCCTAAATGGGTCATGAACATTTGAAAACACCTAATGGTCATTTTGTAAAGTGACCAAGTCATTTGCAAAAGGTTTCACTTCAAAATCCATTTTCAAAACAAAGTATCATTTTATGTGGTGTAGAAATATTTTTACTAAGGCATTAATCTATAGGGTTCACCAAACATATTTTCAAACCACAAAACCTTGTTTTTAGGGTCAGAGAGTTTAAAACAAATCATTTTCCAAAGGTTTTCTTCCAAAACCAATTTTAATAAATAAACCACATTTCTATTTGACTAGAAATGGTTTTAAATCAAAGAATCATTATTTTGTTTCACCAAATACATTTTTGGGTTCACAAAGTTATTATTACGGTCATTAGGTTCAAATCACACCATTTGCCAAAGATTTTATCCCCAAATTAATTTTTCAACAATTTTTACATTCTTAACGAGCATACAAATGTTTCTGCAAAAACAACCAAGCTAACAGATACTATTTACTAAACCAAGGGCATGGTTGGCTAGTGTTTGTTCTCCTGATTCCAACGGTATAAAGTTTGTAATTTTTGGACGTGTGGTTTGAAAGTTACAAAGGTTTTAAGTTTGCAATTAAATCTGATTCAAAAATCTGTTTTAACTCAAACCAGTGACACGCGTCGGACTCCTATTCGTTGAAAACGTTTCGCGTGGATCGACTGCTCTGGCGTGTTGGATCAAGTCAGATCGTGCGGTACTGAGAGCATACCCCTTCGCTATTAAGTGATTCTATCACATCCACCCGATTGATATCGGACGGCTGCTGTTGCCTGGCCAAGGACTGGCGGCGCTATGTTAACGGCGAGCGGCGGAGCGGCCAATTGGCGGCGGCGCTAGCGAGGCAGGAAGCGAAACAGGGAGGGAGTAAGCTCATCGTGTTCGTGGCGTCGTGCTGATTCTCAACGTGTGGCTCGTCCGTCGAGGCGCCGGGGCATTGCGATTGCTCACCGGAGATGAGCTGGGTCTCGGCGGTACTGGTGGTCGTCGAGGGTGAGGATAGGGGGCGCCCTAAGACCAGTAGATTGCACCGTTAGGTTCGCTAGAGGGAGGCGAGTATGTGTGGATTACACGGAGGTGAAGAGGAAGTCTGGTCTCACCTGTAGATGCCGCCAGAGTTGGAGAAGGAGGTGGTGGCGTGCTGGTGTCGTCGGGGGCGACGTCCTGGGGCATGCGCTAGTGAGATACCGCCACTGGGTGGTACGCCTGGTGCTGGCGAGCAAGCTCATGTGCTCCCTGGGTAGTGAGGTTGTCGGGTTCCGCCGGAATTCGAGCAGGACCTCGTCGGAATTGGTGAGGTTGCAGCAACCAATTGGAGTAGCCCTGGGGCGGAGAGGAGCTGGAACCAGAGGGGAAATGGAGAGGAGGGAGAGGCGAGTTAACGAGAGTAAACGCGGGTGTATTTGCTGCAGCGTTATGAATTACTCGGCGAAAATTGGCAAACGCGAGGAGAAGAACTGGTCTCATGGAGGGTGAAGGAGACGATGATGTGGCGTGGGGTCGTCTTGTCAGCATTAGAGAAAGAAAGGGAGTTGGGTCCACCGGTCAGTTCGTGTGTGGGTGCGTTTCTGAGTGGAAAAGAAAAGGCTTCGGGGAGGGGTGATGGGCTGGAATGGGCTGTTGGGCCTAGTTGGTTGGGCTGCTCTATTTTTCTGTCTGAAATCTTTTTCTTTTTCCAAATCTATTTTCTGTTTTGAATTTCAATCAATTATTCAAACATTCAAACAATCACCACACTTCACAACTTTGAACTTGGTTCTGTTTATCAACATTGACCAACATTCCAAAATAAAATAATATTTTCATTCATTTTAGGATCCATTCATTAAATAAGTAAAATGGACCTTTATTTATTTAATCAAATAGGGTTTGATTTATTTAATAAAATCTTCATTTGAAATCCAAACACTTTCAAAACCAAATCAGTAGGTTTTATTTGAAGATAAAGAATACTTGGTAAACTTGTTTAAAACAAAATAATATTTTACTTTAGGGTCCATTAATAATTAAATAAAGTGGGCCTTAGTTATTAAATCAAATAGGATTTGTTTTATTAAAAACTTTATTTTGAAAACTAATATAGTACCAAAACCATTTAGTAGGTTTTATTTGAGAATATAAAATACTTGGAAATCTTATTTTAAATAATTAAATAAGTTTTCATGTTTTGAAAATAGTAAAACCTTTATTAATAAAACTTGGATATTAAATCCTTATTAATTTAATTCAAATAAACCATTACTATTTTTATCAAAACAAAATGTTTCATTTCAAAAGCTTGGCCAAGGTTTTAATTTGGCTTTATAAAATAATCTTTATTTATAAATCCACCTTTTCATTTGAAAACAAAATCTTTTATTAAGATCCAAAATAGTAATTTTAAATATTCAAAATATTTTCTTTATTAAATGTTTATCTTTTTAAATCCCTTTAGGATTTTATTTGATCAAATAGGATTGAAGGTTTCCAATTGGAATCAAAAAGTTTCTTCTCACCCCGAAAATCAATCAAAGTTTTATTGTATTCATTTATTTTTCACATTACAAGATTTGGAAAATCTTGGGATGTGACATTTGACTAGTAGGTACCAATCGGATCAAAGATCGGAACACTGGATAGCGGTCAACAATATCATTAAGTTCTTGCGAAGAACTAAGGATATGTTTCTTGTGTACTATCAACACCCGGATTTTTAATCCCAGATGCCTGTTATGCCATACATCGCAATCCCAGGATTACCATTTTTGCGAGACATAACAGAATTGGATACCATAGTACATCATCCATTACAAACCGTACATAAGTTCTTACACAAATAGGGATATCATGATCCAGTTCTTAATACAACTTCAAGCAGTGAAAATACGTAATAATAACGATAGCGTAGGCGAAGCTCCATCTTCGGGGTCATAGGAAATGCTGACGATGGGAGATGATCCTAGTTGTCGTAACCTTCCTGGGGTCCATCCTCCAAGTAATCCTCTTCATAGTCTGGCCACGGGAATAGCCAGGGACAAAGCCATGAGTACTCTTTAAGTACCCGCAAACTAATACTAACAAGTGAAAGGGTTTTTGATAATAGGACACTAGGCTCTAGGGTTGTTTTGCAAAAGCCAGATTTATATCTACTAAGTTTAGAAGCAACGAATGCTAGTTGAAGTTTTATAACACCTAAGTGGGAACTTGTATCTCATATCACAACCCTGTTGTGGTCAAGTCAAAGTCTCAGTTCATTTCACAAGTCTTTTGAAAACATCTGACGGGGGAACAGTATGGCCACTCCAACTGTCCATAACCGCAGACGCGGCTATTCGAATAGTTTGACACTCTGCAGAGATTGTACACTTTCACCACAACATTCGATACATCCGTCAGGAACAAATCCTGAATTCACCATACTCAGTATGCGGATAATCAATCCTAACCTTTCAATTACACGCCCTAGTATAAGCACCTCTCCTATGAGTTTGGCCTCCCAACCATGACCAACTGTCATCTTGGGTACTACACAGGTGGACAATCTTCACAAGGTATCCTTAGCTCAGACCTTGGCCGTGAGGGAACTAATACTAAGGTATATAAGTTTCCAGTCAAGCCCTACACAATCTTCGGGTATTGTGGTTGTACGATAAAATTGGAATGGTATCGCATCTAGACAACCATCAGATTTATAAAGGGCTAAGGCTCATGCATCATCATTTTCATCACCAAAATCATCAGGTGTTCGGAAACACATGTCCAAAACATTTCAATAGAATGATCCATCATTCCAAGGTTTTCATAACCATTTTTCCACCAAGTATTCCCATCTAAAGTTGATCAGGTTTTATGCTCAGCACTAGAATCTACAAGTGGCGGTGAGCACTAATGAAGGGTGGTAAACTAGAGGAGTTTTAACTAAGTTCAAACTCATGCCTTAGGATGACATCAAGATTATCTAGCTTAGGCCAAATTTTATGCTCTTTATGCAACCTTCACATATCTTTCTAGTATCTACAATTCACTTAAGTAAACTCTAAGTAAGAGCTTTGATAAAGAAATAAAGTAAGAATCTTGCAAGTAAAACTAGGATTGGTTTATCAAGTGGATATGATCACATATGCTTAAGGCATATAGTGGTCATGGTAACAAGCAAGTATTAGCTTGCATAAGTATCAGTATAAGCTTGCATTAGTAGGGTATCTTGCAAGTGTTAGCTTGCCTTGTGTAGAGCAGTGGTTGAAGTTCTCCTCGGCTTCTTCTTCGTCGAATTCTCCTTCCTCCTCGTATCCTTGGTCGGTACTAGCGTCTATGAATAAATATGAGGTACACAATCACCAAACAATACTTAACTACTTGCAATCATCACACAAAAAGGGTCCGATAGATGATCTAACATCATCTCTGACATTACAACATTAAGGCTTGGTTTAATTCCTTTTATTTTTAGAAAAGTAATTTCTACTCATTGAAAAACTACTTAAGATTTAATATTCTCCAAATCAAACATGGGATCATGTTGACACATATCATCACCACATATTTTAGTCCATGGGAATATGATTTAAAGTGGTGTCGCAATTTAATAAGGTTTTACCCTTTTATTTTAATTAAATAAAGTGACTAGAAATGCCTATGGGGCATTCTTTTATTACTTGAAAATTATTTCTGTAAGTAAACCTATATATTTTTATATATTCTGAAAGGTATGGTTAAATGTGATTTTTGAGAGTTGGAATCAACTCAAAAGCTATTATGGTTTAAATTTGAAAAATGTTTGAATGAAGAAAAGCTTCTGCCTTGTTATTTTTACCCTGGATGATCTACAGATCCAAATGACTTGAATCCAACGGGATTCGATTCAGCATTCCTAGGCCTTTCTAACAAAATTGGTTTCATTCAATTTGGTTCACAGAATCGACCTGGGTTGATTTTTGAAATTAGGTACAGAAGTGTGTTTGAAATAAAATGGAAAAAGTTAAATTCAAATAACTGGGCTACGCGGGAAGTGATACTAGGCCGTCCTGCTAAGCACAGCGCTTCCGCGGGCTGTTTAAGTGGCTGTCCCCACGCGTCAGTGAGACGAGGGGGTGTGAAGCGGTATGGGGCGATGTGGTGCGTTCGATCTTGTTCTAATCCAACGGCTGAGAGTCATCGTCGACGTTGGGCAACGCCGGGGAGACAGAAACCTAGCGCGGCCAGTGGGGGTCGTTGGGGGCTTACCGGGGTTCAGGCGAGGGTCGGCGAGGCGGGCGAACGACGAAGTCGACGATGGCGAACCTCCTGGTACTGGCAGCTTCTCCTGGGGCGGCTCCAATCGCTGGCATCCTTCTTCTCCAGCAGCGGCAGACACCGGTGAAATTCCGGCGAAGAGCTGCTCGCCTTGCTTTGGGAACAGGGTGGCACGATCAGTGAGGAGAGGGGTGAGATGGTGTGTTCAATTAGGATCGGGGTGGCCTCTATTTATAGTGGAGCGAGGGGACCGACGGGGCGCAAGGTGAGCTCGTCGTGGTCGACGGTACAGACGGCTATCGGCATGGGCGACGGTAGGGGGCGGTGCGGTTCTCCCTGGCAATGCTCAAAGACACGGTGGCGAGACGTGGGGCGGTGTGGTTTGGTCGGAACACAACGGTGCTCTGAGCATGCCTGACGGAAGATTTAATGGTGCACAGCGCGTGTGGTCCGCGCGGTGGCGAACGAGCGTGTCTGCGGGGTTACTGGGACGGAGGTGATCACATATGCACGTGTCTGCGGTCTCTGGGCGTCGGTCGAGCGTGGCGCATGGGACGTGCTCTCGGCATGGTTGCTGGCGAGCTTGGCATGGTCCGTGCGCGTGGTCCAGTGGCTGGCAGGGTCCGAGCAGTGGACCGAGAGTGGCGGTGGACGGTGGGCTGCCTCCCAGACATGTTGGCTAGGCTTGGTTCTCCTCCTAGCTTGTTGTCGACATGGGGGTGACAAGTGTGCAATCGGCCTGCTCACCATTGATGGCAATCCCAAGCTTACAGTGATGCTAAGGGTGTGCAATTGAGCTAGATGATCTACTAAAGCCTAGTTGCAACCAGAGAGGGAACAAGTTAGGCTTCAATCACTGCTCACAATAGTATTTGGATTTTGTTTCATTTGAATCTACAAGGTGTTTGATGAAATGGCCACAAGAATTAAAGTTTTGAATTTTGAAAAGATTTTTGGTGGGTGTGCTAAGTTGGTGCTGGTGAGTCTGCAGATGCTTGGGTTTTGAAAGTTGAGCTTGTTTGAGTGGTTTTTGAAAGTGGGATCTTCCCATATAATAAAGATTCAATTTTGAACTGTCATTTAAACTAGGCATTTAAATGTTTTTGGATGATCACAAAGTGGGCCTTGATACTTTTTTATGAGTATAATCAAGGGGTGCAAAGATCCAGAAAAGTTTCTGTTAGGTTCTGAAAGTTTGAGACAGCCAAAGTAGGCATGGGAGTTAAATTGGCAAAAGTGACCATTCACTCATTTAGCTTTGTTTTGATTTATTTGTCTTTGGGAAAAGTTTGGGAAATGTTTAGATGATGTTTATTTCACCTAAGAAACATTTTAAAAGCAAAGAAACACATAAACAAGGCAATTCAAAAGAATTCAAAATGGGATGCATACACACATGCATGCTTTCATATTTTATTTTAGAAAAGTTTTTGTTAACCCTAATTTTGATTATTAGAGTTTGATGATCCAAGTTTACCATTTTTGGGATGTTACAAACCTTCCTCCCTTAAACAAAATCTCGTCCCAAGATTTGAAAAAGGACGAAAAATATTACCTAGGATTTGAAGAGATCGGGAAACTCCGTCCTGATGTGATCTTCGTGCTCCCAGGTAGCTTCCTCTTCTATGTGGTTGCTCCACTGAATCTTGAGAAACTTGATGATTCGGGTTCAGGTAGTTCAAAAAGCTTCTTCCAAAATACAGATGGGTACTTCAGGATAGGTCAGGTCATCGTTGATCTCTATGGTCCGGTGATCGATATTTTTGAACACTTCGGTCTTCTCGGGGACTTCGATACACTTGCGAAGTAATGAGATATGAAACACATTGTGCATGGCTGACATCTCTTCAGGTAGTTCTAATTGGTATGACACTTCTCCTCGACGGTTCAAAATCTTAAAAGGTCCGATATATCTGGGGGCTAACTTTCCTTTGAGTTGGAAACGTTGCATTCCCTTCAATGGCAACACCTTCAGATAGACAAAATCTCCAACGTTGAAGGCGAGGTCTCGACATCTCTTGTCGGCGTAACTCTTCTGTCTGGACTGGGCGGTCATGAGGTGCTCATGAATCTTGTGAACCTTCTCTTCTGCTTCTCGTAGGATGTCGGGTCCGCAAATCTGACTCTCTCCTACTTCCGACCAGTTCAAAGGGGTGCGACACTTTCTTCCGTACATGAATTAAAAGGGGGCCATTTGCAAACTAGCTTGATAACTGTTATTGTATGAAAATTATGCAAACGGCAGATAGTCTTCCCACTTGGATCCATATTATAAAACACATGCTCTCAGCATATCTTCGAGTATTTGGTTTACTCGCTCCGTTTGTCCATCGGTCTGAGGGTGATATGCGGTACTGAAATCTAGGCGGGTTCCTAAACCTTCTTGAACTTTCTTCCAGAATCTCGAGGTAAACTGAGTTCCTCGATCCGATACAATGTTCTTGGGGATTCCATGCAAACTAACTATCCTAGCGATGTACAACTCCGCTAGCTTTGAACTATGATATGTGGTCTTGACGGGCAAGAAATGGGCGACTTTGGATAATCAGTCCACTCTGACCCAGATAGAGTCATTTCCCCTACTAGAAGTAGGCAGTCCAGTGATAAAATCCATTCCAACGGAATCCCATTTCCATTTCAGAATCTGCAAGGGTTGCAACAATCCAGCGGGTCTTTGATGTCCGGCCTTGTTTCGCTGACATATATCACACTTGGCGATATAGCTTCTGATTTCTCTATTCATCTTATGCCACCAAAATTACTCTTTTAAATCTTGATACATCTTAGTTCCTCCGGGATGGATAGAATAAAGAGTATCATGAGCCTCCTTCAAAATAACTTCTTTCAACTCAAGATCTGGTGGTACACAAAGGCGTCCTTTGTACCAGAGAACTCCTTCGTTGTCTTCGATGAGTCCGGGTACTTTGCCTGTACCGATACGACACTTGATTCAGTCGATACTAGCATTTCCTTTCTGCGCCTCTTTAATCTGACTGATCAAAGTGGGTTGAAGTTCTATGCTACCCAAAAATCCTTCACTTACTAATTCCATTCGAAAATCTTCCATCTCTTTGTGAAAACTTGGTTGCTCCTTCAAGATCATGGAGTTCAAGCGGCACGGCAATCTGCTAAGGGCATCGGCTACCACATTGGCTTTACCAGAGTGATAGTGAATGTCCAGGTCGTGATCCTTGATTAACTCAATCCATCTTCTCTATCTCATATTCAGCTCCTTCTGAGTGAATATATACTTCAGACTCTTGTGATCCGTATAGATCTCACAACGGTTTCCCATCAGGTAATGTCTCCATGTCTTCAGTGCTAGAACTACGGCTGCGAGTTCGAGGTTATGGGTTGGGTAATTTTGCTCATGTTGCTTCAGTTTTCGAGATAGATAAGATATAACTTTGCCTTGTTGCATTAGCACACATCCGAGAACGATCTTGGATGCATCACAATACACATCGAAGGTCTTCGTGATATCCGGCATGATTAAGATTGGGGCTGAAAACAATATCCTCTTGAGTTCTTGAAAACTCGCTTCACATTTGTCGGTCCATTCAAACTTCTTGTCCTTCTTCAGCAATTGGGTCATGGGTCTGGCGATACTCGAGAATCCTTCTACGAACTTGCGGTAATATCCCGCCAATCCGAGAAATGCACGAACTTGGGTTTGAGTGGTTGGGGCTTTCCAATCTTCTACATCTTTCACTTTGGCAGGGACCACGGCAATTCCTCCGGCTGATACAATGTGACCGAGGAATCCTACCTCCTGTAAACAGAATTCACATTTGCTAAATTTTGCATATAGCTGATGCTCTCTAAGGGTTCCAAGAATGGTCCTTAGGTGTAGCTCATGTTCTTCTTCTGATTTGGAATAAATCAGAACATCGTCGATGAAAACAACGACAAACTTATCCAGGAAGTCCATAAATATCTTATTCATTAGATTCATGAAATAAGCGGGGGCATTGGTTAATCCAAAAGACATGACTGTATACTCGTACAATCCATATCTGGTGGTAAAGGAAGTCTTGGGAATATCTTCTGCACGAATCTTGAGTTGATGATAGCCAGTCCTAAGATCAATCTTAGAAAACACTTTGGCACCGGTCAACTGATCAAACAGATCTTCTATCTTGGGCAAGGGGTATTTGTTTTTGATAGTGACATCATTCAATTTCCGATAATCCGTACACAGACGGTTACCTCCATCCTTCGTGTCCACAAACAAGACATGTGACCTCCATGGTGACGCACTTGGTTGAATCAATCCAATTTCCAGCATGGCATCCAGTTGCTTCTTTAGTTCTGCTAGCTCTGTTGGGTTCATAATATAAGGTCTCTGGTCTATGGGACCGGTTCTAGGGATTAGTTCAATGATAAACTCGATATCCCGATCTGGGGGCATACCGGGCAAAACATCTGGAAATACATCGGGGTATTCACAGACTATCCAGACTTGGTCAATGGTAGGTTGGGCTATACTCTTGTTGCATTTTAATTGACGAGGTAAGGTTTCAGATATATGCTCGACTGATATTCCGGCGGTACTGGTCATGGTTATGGCTTTCTTGGCATAGTCAATCAATCCTTTATGTTTGGACATCCAATCCATTCCTAGTACTACTTCCAAACATTTAGTTTCGAGTACTATCAGATTTGCATAAAAATCTATGCCATGGATTCGGATAGGGACGGCTTTGCAAATTTGCATAGCCTTGGTGGTTGATCCGGGAATTTGAACAATCATAACATGCTTCAGTTTGGTTGGTTGAATTTTACTAGTGCATGAAAATTCTTCGGTGAAAAATGAGTGCGATGCACCAGAATCAAACAACACTCGTGCAAGTACTGAATTAACAGAAAACATACCCAGCACGACGTATGGCGCTTCCTGAGCTTCTTCAGCATGCATGAGGAAAAGACGGCTGTTGCGGTTGAGTGAATTTCCTGGGGCAAACCTTCTTCCTGGCTGAACACGATGTTGTTGCTGAGCTAGGGCATTGGCATTGGGTGTTGCGGCATTCTTCTTGTTGGGGCACTCGTTGGAATAGTGGCCTTTATTTCCACAGTCATAACAAGTCACCTGCGACTTGTCCTTTGCTGCTACAGGCACAGCATTGCTTCCAGTCCTCGGGGCAGTGTTGGTGTTGGCGGTAGCATTGTTGTTGTTGAACTTGGGTGGGGCACGGTTGAAATTGCTAGAGTTGCCGGGGTTGTTGTGATTTCCTACGTGCCTAGGGTTTCCATGGTTGGGATAGGTCGGACAGTTCATCGGGGGTCTGTTGGTTCTTGGGGCAAATTCGGGAGATGGGTTAGGGCGATACTTTGGGGTCTGATGGGTTCCTGGCTGATGCATCATGTGACGCTTGCGGTTCTCATTATCTTGATTGATCTTTCCTTCCATCTGGATAGAAGAGTCGACAAGGGCTTCAATATCAGCAAAGGGGATATTGACTAATACCGTCTGCATCTCATCATGCAGACCGTTCAGGAATCTTTCTTTCTTCTTGGCTTCGGTGTCGATCTCATCCGGGGCATACCTAGCTAATGACAAGAATTTGTCACGGTATTCCACTACATTCATCCGTCCTTGCTTCAGTTCTCTGAACTCGTCTCTCATTCTCTTGATCAAACCTGGTGGTACATGGGTTCTGCTGAACTTGACCTTGAATTCCTCCCAGGTCATCATCTGGCCTCCGGTCATTGTGCGAACATTGTTCCACCATGCCCTGGCATCTCCGGCTAGATAGTGGGTGGCGAACAGAACTTTCTCGTTGGCTTCCACTCCGGCGACTTCTAGGTTATTTTCCATGGTTTGCAGGCAATCATCGGCGTCTAGGGGTTCTTCTGACTTAGTGAAAACAGGTGGGTTGGTATTCTGTAAATTTTTTATCTTAGATCCATGGTTGTCCTGATTTCCGTGGTCTTGGTTGTTGTGGGCAAGCTGGTCTATCGGTTGTAGTGTGGCTAGGTTGGCTTGACGTTCCGGTCTTTCAGCTTCGCGGTCAGAAGTCAACATTTGCAGAATCTGCAACATCGGGTCCGGGGATGAACCACTTACTCCGCGTGGCATCTGAAGATTGAGATAGATCGTGAGAAAAGCGGGAAATTTCTAAGGTTTTGGGTCTTTGAACAGTTTTTAAAGTTTGACTCAGATTTTTCTAGCAACTTGATTTTTCATTCCTTCATTCATTCAGAGCACACGATACAACACACACCACAACCAAGAAAAACAGATGGCTTTAAGAACCATTCTGGAAACTACGATACAGTGGGACCGAATACTACTCGCTACGCTAGTGCTCAGGTGCTACTACTCCTCGGAATCTGTGGCTTCATCATCCTCATCGTCATCGATGAAGGCGAAATCATCCTCATCGGTGAAGAAGTCCATAGCCTGATCCTCCAGAAAATCATCATCATCGATGAGATAGGAGTAGGGGTCTCCACGAAGATCTTCTCCGGCATTCTCCCTTTCTTCCAACTGCATGTCTCTCTCGTGGATGGTCTCCTCCAAAGATGAGATGCGGTGGCGAAGACGGTAATAATGCGCTCCTTCTTGTCGAGCTGATGGCGGCGAGACTTGTGATCCTTTGCTAGTATGGCGATGGTTTGATCCTTCGTCTTGATGATGGCATTCTTGTGGTTGGAGTAGTCACGGAATTTATCCAACTCCTGCTAACGATCGTACATCATGAAGCTAAGGTGGTCCAATTGGGTCTTCAGCTCAGGGTGATATGGGGCTTCCAGTGGTTGTCCATTAGCATCACGCCTTGGGAAAAACTCAAAGCGAGTACCCTTGATCTGGTTGACACTCTGCCCACACAGACGGGAAAGAGCTTCCTGCATGGCCCTAGCAAGTCCATCGAGCCAGTTGTTCTCTCTTAAGGTAAACTGAATTCCTTCCGCCGTGGGAGGTTCAATATTTCCTCGGAGACTTGCAACAATTAGCCACTGAAGATCTTCTCCTCCTTGATCATTGAGCTGAGCTCCGAAGAACTCGGGGTGCGGACGCTCCAGAAGTTCTGAGAGCTGGTCCAAATCCCTCTCAAAGATAAGGTCTCCTCCATTCCCCAACTGATAAAACTTGATGTACTTCACGTCCATCTATAAGAATATAGGATGAGTAAGTTAGTAGAGTGATCAAGTGTGTCAAAATTTTATGTATTTTTCAAGAGTTTTTGAGGAACATGAATTTTCATGAAAGAATCAAAGGGATAAGAATGAGAATAAGTTTTTGTAAATATTTGTTTTATTTGGTTTTGAAACTAAGTTTTCGATTCAAAAGTCCAATATAACCAGGGTCTCCTATGGTCAGGATGGCTCTGATACCAACTTGTCAACACCCGGATTTTTAATCCCAGATGGCTGTTATGCCATACATCGCAATCCCAGGATTACCATTTTTGCGAGACATAACAGAATTGGATACCATAGTACATCATCCATTACAAACCGTACATAAGTTCTTACAAAAATAGGGATCTCATGATCCAGTTCTTAATACAACTTCAAGCAGTGGAAATACGTAATAATAATGATTGCGTAGGCGAAGCTCCATCTTCGGGGTCACAGGCAATGCTGACGATGGGAGATGATCCTAGTTGTCATAACCTTCCTGGGTCCATCCTCCAAGTACTCCTCTTCATAGTCTGGCCACGGGAATAGCCAGGGACAAAGCCATGAGTACTCTTTAAGTACTCGCAAACTAATACTAACAAGTGAAAGGGGTTTTTGATAATAGTATACTAGGCTCTAGGGTTGTTTTGCAAAATCCAGATTTATCTCTACTAAGTTTAGAAGCAACGAATGCTAGTTAAAGTTTTATAACACCTAAGTGGGAATTTGTATCTCATATCACAACCCTGTTGTGGTCAAGTCAAAGTCTCAGTTCATTTCACAAGTCTTTTGAAAACATCTGACGGGGGAACAGTATGGCCACTCCAACTGTCCATAACCGCGGACGCGGCTATTCGAATAGTTTGACACTCTGCAGAGATTGTACACTTTCACCACAACATTCGATACATCCGTCAGGAACAAATCCTGAATTCACCATACTCGATGTCACGGATAATCAATCCTAACCTTTCAATTACACACCCTAGTATAAGCACCTCTCCTGTGAGTTTGGCCTCCCAACCATGACCAACTGTCATCTTGGGTACTGCACAGGTGGACAATCTTCACAAGGTAGACTCAGCTCAGACCTTGGCCGTGAGGGAACTAATACTAAGGTATATAAGTTTGCAGTCAATCCCTACCCAATCTTCGGGTATTGTGGTTGTACGATTAAATTGGAATGGTATCGCATCCAGACAACCATCAGTTTTATAAAGGGCTAAGGTTCATGCCTCATCATTTTCATCACCAAAATCATCAGGTGTTCGGAAACGCATGTCCAAAACATTTCAATAGAATGATCCATTTTTCCACCAAGTATTCCCATCTAAAGTTGATCAGGTTTTATGCTTAGCACTAGCATCTACAAGTGGGGGTGAGCACTAATGAAGGGTGGTAAACTAGTGGAGTTTTAACTAAGTTCAATCTCATGCCTTAGGATGACATAAAGATTATCTAGCTTAGGCTAAATTTTATGCTCTTTATGCAACCTTCACATATCTTTCTAGTATCTACAATTCACTTAAGTAAACTCTAAGTAAGAGCTTTGATAAAGAAATAAAGTAAGAAGCTTGCAAGTAAAACTAGGATTGGTTTATCAACTGGATATGATCACATATGCTTAAGGCATATAGTGGTCATGGTAACAAGCAAGGATTATCTTGAATAAGTATGAGTATAAGATTGCATTAGTAGGGTATCTTGCAAGTGTTATCTTGCCTTGTGCAGAGCAGTGGTTGAAGTTCTCCTCGGCTTCTTCTTCATAGAATTCTCCTTCCTCCTCGTATCCTTGGTCGGTTCTAGCATCTATAAATAAATACGAGGTACACAATCACCAAACAATACTTAACTACTTGCAACCATCACACAAAAAGGGTCCTATAGATGATCTAACATCATCTCTAACATTACAACATTAAGGCTTGGTTTAATTCCTTTTATTTTTAGAAAAGTAATTTCTACTCATTGAAAAACTACTTAAGATTTAATATTCTCCAAACCAAACATGGGATCATGTTGACACATGTCATCACCACATATTTTATTCCATGGGAATATGATTTAAAGTGGTGTCACAATTTAATAAGGTTTTACCCTTTTATTTTAATTAAATAAAGTGACTAGAAATGCCTATGGGGCATTCTTTTATTACTTGAACATTATTTATGTAAGTAAACCTATATATTTTTATATATTCTGAAAGGTATGGTTAAATGTGATTTTTGAGAGTTGGAATCAACTCAAAAGCTATTATGGTTTCAATTTGAAAAATGTTTGAATGAAGAAAAGCTTCTCCTTGTTATTTTTACCCTGGATGATCTACATATCCAAATGACTTGAATCCAACGGTCTTGAATTCAGCATTCCCAGACCTTTCTAACAAAATTGGTTTCATTCAATTTGGTTCACAGAATCGAGCTGGGTTGATTTTTGAAATTAGGTACAGAAGTTTGTTTGAAATAAAATGGAAAAAGTTTAATTCAAATAACTGGGCTACGCGGGAAGTGATACTAGGCCGTCCTACTAAGCACAGCACTTCCGCGGGTTGTTTAAGTGGATGTCCCCACGCGTCAGTGAGACGAGGGGGTGTGAAGCGGTATGGGGCGATGTGGTGCGTTCTATCTTGTTCTAATCCAACGGCTGAGAGTCATCGTCGACGTTGGGCAATGCCAGGGAGACAGAAACCTAGCGCGGCCAGTGGGGGTCGTTGGGGGATCACCGGGGTTCCGGAGAGGGTCGGCGAGGCGGGCGAACGACGAAGTCGACGACGGTGAACCTCCTGGTACCGGCAGCTTCTCCTGGGGCGGCTCCAATCCCTGGCATCCTTCTTCTCCAGCAGCGGCAGACACCGGTGAAATTCCGGCGAAGAGCTGCTCGCCTTTCTCCGGGAACGGGGTGGCACAATCAGTGAGGAGAGGGGTGAGATGGTGTGTTCAATTCGGCTCGGGGTGGCCTCTATTTATAGTGGAGCGAGGGAACCGACGGGGCGCAAGGTGAGCTCGTCGTGGTCGACGGTACAGACGGCTATCGGCGTGGGCGACGGTAGGGGGTGGTGCGGTGCTCCCTGGCAATGCTCAAAGACACGGTGGGGAGACGTGGGGCGGTGTGGTTTGGTCGGAACACGACGGTGCTCTGAGCATGCCCGACGGAAGATTTAATGGTGCACGACGCGCGTGGTCCGCACGGTGGCGAACGAGCATGTCTGCGGGGTTAGTGGGACGGAGGTGATCACGTATGCACGTGTCTGTCGTCTGTGGGCGTCGGTCGAGTGTGGCGCATGGGACGTGCTCTCGGCATGTTTGCTGGCGAGCTTGGTATGGTCCGTGCGCGTGGTCCACTGGCTGGCAGGGTCCGAGCGGTGGACCGAGAGTGGCGGTGGACGGTGGGCTGCCTCCCAGACATGTTGGCTAGGCTTGGTTCTCCTCCTAGCTTGCTGTCGACATGGGGGTGACAAGTGTGCAATCGGCCTGCTCACCATTGATGGCAATGCCAAGCTTACAGTGATGCTAAGGGTGTGAAATTGAGCTAGATGATCTACTAAAGCCTATTTGCAACCACAGAGGGAACAAGTTAGGCTTCAATCACTGCTCACAATAGTGTTTGGATTTTGTTTCATTTGTATCTGCAAGGTGTTTGATGAAATGGCCGCAAGAATTCAAGTTTTGAATTTTGAAAATATTTTTGGTGGGTGTGCTAAGTTGGTGCTGGTGAGTCTGCAGATGCTTGGGTTTTGAATGTTGATCTTGTTTGAGTGGTTTTTGAAAAAGTGGGATCTTCCCATATGATAAAGATTCAATTTTGAACTGTCATTTAAACTAGGCATTTAAATGTTTTTGGATGATCACAAAGTGGTCCTTGATACTTTTTTATGAGTATAATCATGGGGTGCAAAGATCCATAAAAGTTTCTATTAGGTTCTGAAAGTTTGAGACAGCCAAAGTAGGCATGGGAGTTAAATTGGCAAAAGTGACCATTCACTCATTTAGCTTTGTTTTGATTTATTTGTCTTTGGGAAAAGTTTGGGAAATGTTTAGATGATGTTTATTTCACCTAAGAAACATTTTACAAGCAAAGAAACACATAAACAAGCCCCTCTGTAAGCTTTCCAATATCATCAATGGTGAACAGGCCGAGAGCACCCATGTCACCCCGGTGTGGACAACAGGCTAGAGGAAGAACTAGCCGTGCCAACCTTGTCTGGGAGGTAGCCCATGCCTCACCGCCCCCTCTCGACTAGCCCTGCCTCGCAGACAGCAACCAGAACTGCCAGGAACACTGGCGCTGCGCATTGTCCGACCATGCCGACGCAGAGAGCACACACCGTTCCCACGCAACCCGACCACCTCGAGCCCTCGCCGCCCGCCAGCATGAACCCCACCGTCCCAGGAAACCGCCAGACATGCCCATTTCACCGCCCGTCTCCCGTAGCCACCGCTCGCCGTAGAGTTCGCCGCCTCTGCCTCGCAGAGCATCGTGCATTCCCGACCGTTTGCCACCGCCCCTACGCGCGCATTAAAGCCCTAGATCATGGCCAGGAGACCACCGATCGATCGCCAACCTCGGCCATGCCTCTAGCTTCCCGTAGTCGTGTCGCCACCGTCGCATGCCCATCCCGTTCGGTCTCACCGTCGAGCCTATAAAAGGAGGCCACCCCCAGCCGAATTGAGCACACCATCTCACTCCCCTCACCTCACTGATCGTTCCACCCCTTAGATGGAGAAAGGAGGAGATGCGCCGGAGCATGCCGCCTCTGGAGAAGAAGGGCACCGTTGATTTCGTCCACCCTAGGAGGAGATGCCAGTATCAGGAGGTTCGTCGTCATCGACTTCATCGTTCTCCCGCATCGCCGACCCTCGCCTGAGCCCCGGTGAGCCTCCCACGACCCCCACCTGCCGCGTTAGGTTTCTGTCTCGTCGGCGCCACCCGACGTGGACAATGAGTAGCAGCCGTTCGATTAGACTTAGATCGTGTGGATGAGATTGCCCCGTACCGCTTCACGTTTAAAGAGTCACGGACCAGTAGACCCCCCCTGTCAGTTGTGCCCCGCGCCGCGGAGTGACACAGGGCTGGCCCATTAGCAGTTCCCGCGCAGCCCAGTCGTTTGAATTTAGCTTTTTCCATTTTAGTTCAAACATAGTTCTGTACCTAGTTTCAAAAATCAACTAAGCTCAATTCACTGAACCAAATTGAATGAAACCAATTTTGTTAGAAATTTTTTGAAATTCTTAATCCAAGCCCGTTGGATTAAAATCATTTGGATCTACAGATCAACCTTGGTAAAAATAACAAGTCAGAAGCTTTTCAGCATTCAAACATTTTTCAAATTTCAACCATAATAGCTTTTGAGTTGATTCCAACTCTAAAAAAATCACATTTGAACATACCTTTCAGAATATATAAAAATAGATGGGTTTATCTACAGAGATAATGTCCAAGTAATAAAAGGATCCCACATAGGCATTTCTAGTATCTTTATTTAATTAAAATAAAAGGTTAAACCTTATTAAATTGTGACACCAGTTTAAATCACATTCACATGTACTAAAATATGTGGTGATGACATGTGTCAACATGATCCCATGTTTGGTTTGGAGAATATTAAATCTTAAGTAGTTGTTCAATGAGTATAAATTAATTTTCTAAAAAAATAAAAGAAATAATCTTGTAATGTTAGTGATGATGCTAGATCATCTATAGAACCCCTTTGTGTGACGATTGCAAGTAGTTAAGTATTGTTTGGTTATTGTGTACCTCGTATCTATTCATAGACTCTAGTACTGACCAAGGATACGAGGAGGAAGGAGGATACTACGAAAAAGAAGCCGAGGAGAACTGCAAGCACTACTCTGCACAAGGTAAGCCTAATATTACTAGTTGATTGTGAAAGTTAACACTTGAAAGATACTATACCTATACAAGAAAATACTTGCTTGTCACCATGCCAAATATATTCCTTAAGCATATGTGACCATACCCACTTGATAACCCCATTCCTAGTTTTACTTACAAGCTTTATACTTTATTTCTTTATCAAAGCTATTACTTAGATATTACTTAAGTAAATTGTAGATATTAGAAAGATAACTAAAGGTTGCATAAAGAGCATAAAACTTGGCCTAAGCTAGATAATCATTATGTCATCCTAAGGCATGAGATTGAACTTAGTAAAACTCCCCTAGTTTATCTCCCCTCATTAGTACTTACCCACACTTGTAGATGCTAGTGCTAAGCATAAAACTTGATCAACTTTAGATGGGAATACTTGGTGGAAAAATGGTTATGAAAACCATGGAATGATGGATCAATCTATTGAGATGTTTTGACATGTGTTTCAGAACACCAGATGATTTGGATGATGAAAATGTTGAGGCATGAGCCTTAGCCCTATATAAAACTGATGGTTTTCCGAGAATTGGGTAGGGCTTGACTGGAAACTTATATACCTTAGTATTGGTTCCCTCACGGCCAAGGTCTGAGCTGAGGCTACCTTGTGAAGATTGTCCACCTGTGTAGTACCCAATATGACAGTTGGTCATGGTTGGGAGGCCAAACTCACATGAGAGGTGCCTATACCAGGGCGTATAATTGAAAGGTTAGGATTGATTATCCGCATACTGAGTATGGTGAATTCAGGATTTGTTCCTGATGGATGCATCGAATGTTGTGGTGAAAGTGTACAATCTCTACAGAGTGTCAAACTATTCGAATAGCCGCGTCCGCGGTTATGGACAGTTGGAGTGGCCATACTGTTCCTCCGTCTGATGTTTTCGAAATGACTTATGAAATAAATTGAGACTTTGACTTGACCACAATAGAGTTGTGATATGAAATACAAGTTCCCACTTAGGTTTTCTAAAATTTCAACTAGCTTTATTGGTTTCTAAACTTAGTAGAGGTAAATCTGGCTTTTTGCAGAACAACCCTAGACCTTAGTGTCCTACTACAAAAACCCCTTCACTTGTTAGTATTAGTTTGCGAGTACTTAAAGAGTACTCATGGCTTTGTCCCTGGCTATTCCCATGGCCATACTATGAAGAGGATTACCTGGAGGATGGAACCTAGGAAGGTTACGACAACTAGGATCATCTCCCATCGTCAGCATTTCCTGTGACCCCAAAGATGGAGCTTCGCCTACGCTACCGTTATTATTATGTATTCCGCTACTTGAATTGTATTAAGAACTGGATCATGAGATACTTATTTGTGTAAGACCTTATGTATGGTTTGTAATGGATGATGTAATCTGGTATCCAAATTGGTAATGGGATTATTAAAAGAAGACTTGCTCTTTGCTCCATGTCAACAAGGAGTTATCACTCGTTGTGTTCCTCCATGATAATAGGGACATCTTTGCCTGGCAACCTGCCGACATGAAAGGTCTACCTAGGTAACTTGCCGAGCACAGCTTCAATATTGGTCCAAAATGCAAACCGGTGAAACAACCTCTACGATGCTTCGGAGACGATAAGAGACGTGCCATAGCCAATGAGATAGCTAGGTTACTTAAGGCTATTTTTATCTGAGAAGTCCTTCACACCCAATGGGTCACTACTAGGAAAACAACTATAGGTAATCAGCACATCCGTGGCTCACATGGTTGAAGTGCCCCACGGCTAAAACAGGCGTTGCTCACCTATGGGAAGTGCCCTACTAGTAACTAGAACAACCGTGGAGCACATGACTATAGTGCGCCACAGATGTGTGTGGTCCAGGGCCCTGTTGGACGCTCACCAAACATCTGTAGTGCACTATAGTCATGTGCACCATGGTTGTTAGTGTCATCTGTGGCGCACATGCGGGGGGTGCGCTACGCATAAGCGCACGCCCCCTCTGCTGTGAAACGGCCACAAACATCTGTGGCGCACATGGCATAGTGCGCCACATATGTATAAACTTAGCCGTAGGGCACTCTGCCCTAGTGCCCTACGCCTAAGTTGCATGCACCAACTCCACACCCCCCCCCAGTGGATCGCCTTTTTAGGGTTTGCAAAAAATAAACGAAAATGATAAACACTTCAAAAAAATTAAATCCTTTCATATTTAGGTAGGTAATGTGGTATAGCTTCTAGTAAAATTAACAAAAATGAGTTTCGAATTTATTTGCAAAAAAAAGTCATGCCACGGTAAAAAGGCCGTAACTTTTGCATACGATATCGAAAAAAATCGTATAATATACCTATGGTCATTTAGCGCTTTTTTAGATTTTCAAAATTCAAAAAGAGTAAAAAGTTACGGTCAAAAAACAGTTTTTTCCTGCAGAAAAAAAAACAGGGCGACTTATCCATAGCGCACCTACACCTAGTATGCCACGGAAAAGCTTGGGCGGGATTCAAATTTGAATCCCCACCCCGCCCTCCTCCCTTTTCCTTTCCCCTTTTCCCTTCCCCTTTTCCCTCTTCCTCTCCCTTTCCCTTCTCCTTCTTTCTTCTTCCTTCTTCCTTCTCCCTTCTCCCTTCTCCTTCTCCTCTCCTTGCAGTGACGGCGCGACGTCGACCTCCTCCTTATCCTCCTCCTCGCAGTGACAACGGGCGACGTCGACCTCCCTTCCTCCCTCTCTTCCTCCATATCTCCCTACCTCCCTCTCTTCTTCTCCTCCTCCTCTTCTTCTCCTCATCTTCCTCCTCTACCTCCTCTTCTTCTCCTCCTCTTCCTCCTCTGCCTCCTCTTCTTCTTCTCCTCCTCCTCTTCCTCCTCTTCTTCTCCTCCTCTTCCTCCTTTGCCTCCTCTTCCTCCTTTGCCCCCTCTTCTTCTTCTCCTCCTCTTCCCCTCCTCTTCCTCCTATTCTTATCCTCCTCCTCCTTGCAGTTCCGACGACGAAAACAAGATGACGACGAGGAGGCGACGACGGCGACCTGCACCGACGCGCGACGGCACTGACGACGAGATCCAGATCTGCTGCTTTTTTTGAATTTTGAAATTTATATCCGTGGCGCACAACACCTAGTGCGCCACGGTTATCGTTTCATACGCGTGGCGCACCTTCCCAAACTTATGTGGTGCACTGGCATGTGAGCCACGCCTGTATCTAAACTTCTGTGGCGCACTAGGCAGTGCGCCACGGCTGAGAGATAGCCGTAGCGCAAGGCCCGTGGCGCACTGCTAGTGCGCCACGGATTGGCATTTCGGGTGCGCCACTAACAGCCTGTTTCCTAGTAGTGGGTGGCCAATCATGTACTTGTCCCCAAAAAGGGAACCAAAGAATTAATAATGTGTGTTGATTACAATGGCTTGAAAAAAGTGTGTCCGAAAGATTCGTTTGCTTTGCCTCGCATTTACCAAGTCATTGACTCGACGGCTGGCTTGGAACTTCTGTGTTTTCTAGATGCATACTCAGGATACCAGCATATAAAAATGAGGAAGTCGGACCAACTGGCCACTTCATTCACCACACCTTACAAAACGTTTTGCTATGTCACGATGCCCTTTGGGCCGAAAAAAGCAGGTGCTACGTACCAGTGGACTATGCAACGTTTCCTACATGATCAAATTGGTCAGAACATTCACACCTATGTGGACGATATAGTGGTGATGTCTCAAAAGTCAAACGACTTAATATCTAACTTAAAAGAAACCTTTGATAATCTCCGCAAATACAACATGATGCTTAACCCAAAGAAGTGCGTCTTCGGGGTTCGAGCCGGCAAATTGTTGGGCTTCATCATTTCCCAGCGTGGAATCGAGGTCAACCCGAAGAAGATTAAAGAAATCCTAAACATAAACCGTTTGACATGCCTAAAGGATATCCAATGGTTAACAGGTTGTGTTGCAGCAGTAAGCCGGTTCGTCAGCCGACTTGGAGAGAAGGCCCTGCTCCTGTACAAGTTGTTGAAGAAGGCAGACAAATTTACATGGACGGACGAAGTAGATGTTGCGCTTAAGAAGCTAAAGGATATAGTCTCCTCCGCACATGTGCTCGTAGCACCCGAGCCTATGGAGCCTATGTTGATTTACATGGCAGCCACCAACCGGGTAATCAGCATCATCATCGTGGTAGAGCGGAAAGAACCAACCCATGAGTATAGAGTAAAACGACCAGTTTACTATGTAAGCGAGGTCTTGACGGAGTCCAAGCAGCGTTATCCGCACTACTAGAAGCTAGCTTATGGTGTGTTCCTTGCTTCTCGGAAGCTAAGGCACTATTTTCAGGAGCACCCTATCACAGTTGTGAGAAAGTCTCCACTGTCTGACATCATCAATAACAGCGACGCTACAGGCATGGTTGTGAAGTGGGGCATTGAACTTTCCGCCTTCGAGATCACCTACAAAAGGCGCGACACTATCAAATCATACGTCTTGGACGATTTTATTGAAGATTGGACGGAGATGCCGGATACTACCCCTGTACAAGAGCCAGAATACTGGGTGATGCACTTTGATGCTTCAAATAACATGGAGGAATATGAAGCACTCATTCACGGACTTCGTGTAGCCAAGGATATTGCATCAAGCACATAGTTTGCTATGGATATTCCGACTTGGTTGCCCATCAGGTGGCTGGCACCTGGAACGCGTGGAAAACTATGATGGCAGCAGATCGAGACGAAGTAGACGAGATAGCCAAGTGCTTCGAGGGCTACGAAGTCAAGTATTACAAGAGGGAGGAAAATGAGGCGGCTAATCTGCTGACAAAGCTTGGATCAGGGCGCAAACCAATTCCGCCTGGTGTTTTTCTGGAGCATCTACGGAAACCAGCCGTGAAGGGACTGGACCACGAGAACCCGGATAGAGTTGACTCTTTTGTTCACACAGTAACAAAGGTCCCTCCATCTTGAACAAAAAACGTTCATGGAATATCTCATACATGGAACTTTGCCCATCGTCGAGGTTGAAAGTCGGCAAATAGTACGTCCAGCGAAGGGCTATACCATAATCAATGGACATCTCTATAAAATAAGCACCACTGGTGTATACCTAAAGTGTTTCTCCTAGCAATAAGGTATTGAAATCCTTCATGAGATCCATCTCGGAGATTGCGGGCATCACGTCGTTCCTTGATCATTGGTCTCCAAAGACTTCCGTCAAGGATTCTACTGGCTGACCGCGAAGGCGGACGCTGACAAGATGGTTGAGACATGTATGGGATGCCATTACTATGCCCAACAACCACATGTACCAGCTCAAGAATTGCGAACAATACAAATAACTTGGCCGTTTGCAGTCTGGTCCATTACAGACGGCACCTTGTGGGTTTATGCATTAGAAAGCTTGATGGGGCAACTTCCCTTAGGTTAGTCCGGAATATAGTGGTGAGATTTGGTCTCCCACATAGCATTATCACCGACAATGGCAGCAACTTGTCACTCGGAGAAGTCGAGGCCTATTGTTGGGAGAAGGGCATCCGACTTGACTTGGCATCTGTGGCACATCCACAGTCCAATGGGAAAGTTGAGCGAGCCAATGGAATAAGTATGTAGGGAATCAAGCCACGTCTAGAGGCACCGCTGCATAGAGGATCCTGGGCGGAGGAATTACCATCTGTTCTATGGAGTTTATGAACTACACCCAAGAAATCCACCAGCTACACCCCTTATTTCATGGTATATGGAGCAGAAACCATCCTGCCTTCCGACATCCTCCATGATTCACCAAGAGTTGCCGCCCATGACGAAGATGACGCTAAAGAATCTAGGCACCTAGATGTGGACCTTCTCGAGGAAGAGTGCGTATTGGCATGCCAATGATCCGCCATCTACTAGAAGAAGCTACACAGCTACCATAGTCATCCCGTTCGGCATCGCTCGTTTAAAGAGGGGGATCTGGTGCTATGACTTAAGCAGAAGAAGTCAAATAAATTATCCCCGCCATGAGAAGGACTGTTCATCATCAGCAAAGTTCTACTCAATGGATCTTACTACCTCGTTGACAATCATGAACTAGAGGATAGACCAAATGAGGATCATAAGCGTAAGCAACGTGACCCGTATGATGACTACCCGGAGCTTGATTATCCATGGAACATAGCACAGCTACGTTCTTTTTACACTTATACCTCTTATATGATCAATGAAATACATCTCTTTGGTCGACTCATATACTTGAGTCTTTTACCTCCTTTAGTGTTCATTTTTGGATCGTATAAAAACTTTATGCGCAAGATTTGCATTTGCACTGGTGAAAATTCCGCCTACGGGCATTAGCTTAAGTTTTCTAGTCTACACGTTCTTTGTTGTTTTTGTGTGGATTCTGGAGTAGTGACTTTTGGCACTCGAATTTGGATATTTTGTGCTTATGTTTTTGACGGTGCCATTGGGTATCATCGCCTGAGCGCATATCTCCGATTATGGGTCTTATGACTCACAAAAAGTCAAGCATAAAAACCAGAGTAATGGATAAGCCAGCACTTACTTAAAAATATATACATGCTGGAATTACTACTTAAGTAGGAGGAAACATATAGATATTGTTGTCCCCCTTAAGGATAACCCATAGTTTTTCCGCATACATACAACATACCCAGAGGAAACAAATATTACATAGTGTTTTCATTCCTCTATTGCAGGAGACATCGAGGTAACGTCATCAACAGCAGGAGAGTCATCTTGTTCATCAAGAAAGTCGGTGGTGTTGAGGGACTCGGGGGAGCTAGACTGGTAAGCGTCAATAACCTCAAGGGGTACAAAGGTGTTTGCATCCACCAACTAGACGACCCTGGTGTCATAGCCGGCGAGCAATCACCGGATAGCTCTGTGATCGATCTTCTGGCCATCATATTCTATGTCGGGCAAGACGGAGGTCACCGTGTTGATGTCAGGATCATCATAATGAGCCTTGACCTTTGCCATTGACATCCTTGCACAAGCCCGGGTACATGAAGCTTTCCATTTTATGATACGCTCGGGGGCTTGGCGCAGGATCTCTGAATACTTCATGATGGGGTCCACCGCTTTGATATTGATGTTCAAGGGCTTGGAAATTTCTTCTGATGGGGTAATGGCGGTGCTGATGAAGTTTCCGACAAGAACAATGCATTCCTTTGGCGAAGGAGGATTATTGGTCAAACCAATGGGAGCAGCATTTCTAGGCAAATGATTGAGTACATGAGTTCAAAACTTCAGAGTACCTGGTGTACAGAAGTATAAGACAGAGATTGCTTACCAAAGATGCTATTCTCAGCCTGCTAGAGCATCTCCGCCATGGAGTCCCGTTCTTATCGGAGTACTTTGTAAGCATCAAGGTTGTGAGTATTCTGCTCGGCAACAACTTTGTGTTGTTCCTTGAGGATTTCTATTTCATCCTTCAGGCGATTAATCTTCGTGTTAGCAGACTCCTGCACGGCCTTCCGAGGCATCCTCATGCATCTTCAAAGATTCATCTCTCTCCTGCTTAAGGATTTTGTTCTTGCTATCCAGTAGTTGTATGTTCTTGGATTGCTCGACAATATCCTTCGCCTTGGCAATAGCTTCTGCATGTCGGAGAAATTACAAGGCACAATGGGTAGTCGTAAGTTAATGGCACAAGAACAAGATTGAGTGCGAAATTGAAAAGAAAAACAGACTCTTGCTCTTGGTGATTTGATCCTTCAAGAAGGCAGTTTTACCCTTTTTAGCTTCGAGATCAGCGCGCATCTTGTGGAACTTGTCGTTGGCGATGTTCCTCCGAGCATTCTCATTCT
Source organism: Avena longiglumis (assembly GCA_030063025.1). NCBI lineage: Eukaryota > Viridiplantae > Streptophyta > Magnoliopsida > Poales > Poaceae > Avena > Avena longiglumis. The sequence continues at coordinate 249,420,197 of CP125974.1, forward strand.
GCAAAAAAGATCAACATTACTTAGTTTACTTGGAGCATCTAGCCGGATAAATATCCACCTAGAGGCTTGGATCAATGTTACTTAGTTTTGAACTTTGCAATATTCTTAGTCTTTCTTTAAGCATCTAGTCGGAACTAATTCTGTTTCAACTACAGGCTTGGGGGCTATAGTATTGAAAATTACAAACACTGTGTATGCTACTCTAAAAAGTATCTAGTCAGAATAATTCATTCACACTACATACTTGGGAGCTACAGTGTGAAGTTTCTAGCTTAATCACTCTTAGAGCATTCAGACTCAAAGACCTATGGTTTTCCGTCTAAATCCTTGGGGGCTATAGTGGGATACTACATATGAAATACAAAAGACATATAAAACTTACAAGTGCAATGATCTTGAGGTTGCTGGTGCTCTCGGCGAATATCTTGCTAAAAGAAAGGTTGTTTACGCGCAGGATCTCCACCTGCTTGAGCAGCTACTCAAGACCACACGTGGGAAAAGTCAATGCTGCACCAGGAGCCAGAGCTGAGCTAATCGGTGTAAGCACTAGGTAGATTATCTTTGGGAGCTCTGTTAGCGTCTTGGGTGCAAAGGCTCCGCCTACGGCAGAAGTTCCGCCTTCCACCATTGCCTTACCGCTATCAGTGGCATCCTTAGACGGAGCTTCAACCACTTTAGAGGATGTGCTTTCTTGTGTCGCATGCTCACCGACAATGACAAGCTCCGCTGTAACGTCTGGGACCTCCTGAGAAGGAGTTGGGTCCACTTCAATGTTGGAAGGTTCAGACGTTACCTTTGCTGGAGAGCTTTTCGGTGCGATAGCAGGCTAGACGCTCGCAGCCATAGGGGAAATGGAGGGAGAGGACTGACTAAACATTTAATTGATGTTTTTAGAATCACTCTATGTTTTCGAGGTCTTCTTCAAACTCATACTGGCCTTCTTCCTAAAACGTGCAAAAATTATAAGTACAGGAATAAGACGAGCAAGAGACAATGTCGGATATTAAGAAGCTTACACAACGATTGGTGCTTTGGTTAGCGGGATACCAATCATTATTCTTTTATCTGCCTCCAGGGAGGTGGTGGATCTCTTGAAGGCTCCACCTTCCACCCTCCGTCTTCTTTTTCTTGCCTTCGTCGACTGCGTCAGAGGTGGAGCTCTTCCGCTTTTGCGCCAACGGGACATCGTCGTCGAACACGAAAGTGACTTCCTTCATCTTGGGATCATAGACTTGGGAAGCCATGCTACCTTCGTCTATACTCTTCAGCTGTTAAGTCAGTCCCAAAGTGTTAGATCCAATGATTAATGCAAGGTGGAAGAACTGGATTATATGTCATACACAGAAAATAAACAAGTACCTCTGGGCACGTGCTGCCCTCGAACATCTTATAGGTGATGGTGAAGCCACGCTTCCTGTCCTTCACCTTGACTATATCTTTGAGGCGAAGCTTGACGGAGTCAATCAAAAAGTTGTCTCGGATATGCGGAGGCTATCCTTCGTATCATTGGAATATTCGTGCATAAGCTTCGCGCGGTGCTGCAGAGGCTGAATCCGCTTGATGAACCAGCACATGGCTAGGTCCAACCCGGTCAGACCCATCTCTATGAACCATTCGATCCGCCTTACGGCGCGAGAGGCTTCATCGTCGGAGGGGAGGAGGGCTTGGGATCTCCATGTCGAGGCTTCAGCGACGGCTCCATCGACAAAATCTAGGTATGTTTTTTCTCGGCCAAACAGAGGGATATCTGGGCTGTAGAAATACGTCCTCTGCCAGTTCTTGCAGGACTCGTGGACTACGATGTTGGGGAATCGCTGGCCAGGATGGATCTTGAATCTAACGGTTCCGCAATTCCTAAGCTCATCCTTGCTCACTCCGGCTTCCCTCTTGACCATGAAGAAGTATATAAACATATCTAACCTAGGCCTCATCCGTAGGTAACCCTCACAAAGCGCCATATAATTTCTAAGTGCGAGGATGCTATTCGGGGATAGGCTCTGAGGTTGAACCCGGTAGTGGCTAAGGACTTCTATGAAGAAGTCGGAGATTGGGAGGGAGACGCCGCGCACCAGTTGGGTTTTGAGGTATACATTTTTTCTGGCTAGGGGAATAGGGACGATCTCGCCGGCCGGTGCGGCACACCAGACCAGACCCTCCGTCATAGAGAGGTACCCCTCATCGAGCATCTCTTTGAGATCATTCTCGGTGATGTCCGAGCCGCGCCATTCCCCCTTGTTGGAATCAGCCTCTTCCTCTAGCAGTTCTAGCCCCGCTAGAACATGGTTGCCGCCGCTGGATTCCACCACCGTGCAGCGCAGCACCACCACGCCCTCTGGTGGAACATGGACGGAGCTCGTCGTCTTAGTCGTGGCCTTTCCCGACGCCGCCATGGACGGAGTAGGGCTGCTTCTAGCCATTGGTGCAGACGAAAGGTGGCTATGAGATTGGAGGGAAAAGCTAGGGTTTTTTCCTCTATGCACGTGGAGAGCTCGAGGAGATGTTGGCTGAAGGAAGAAGATTATGCGAGGAAGAATGAGGTGAAAAGATAAAAATCAGCACGGTTACAATTTATAGTACTCAGCATCAAGATTCATGCAAGTCGATCGAACGATTGCTGCGTGGACAACGTGTGTGCGAGCGTGCATGGAAATTTCGCCACGTTCCCACCGCCGCCGCCAGTGTTTCGTATCCTTCACGCGGGAAAAAGGCTATGATTACATTCTCTACATGTGTGAGTTACGAGGCATTGCTGACCTATGGTCTACGTCACTCTACTTCCATAGGAAGGTGAACCATGCCATCTGAAGATTCTGGCATGGACGGATCTAGTCCGGCTACGAGAAGTGTATGATGGAATATTCTGTGGTTCTCCGACTTACATGTTGAAGACAGATAATATCGCAGGGTTATTAGGAGGACTACAAGATATTGCTTGACAATTTGCCGACATCCATCTAGATGGAGTATTCAACTTGAAGAGGCAAGACGGTGCAAGATCTCTGAGTTCTCCAGAGGCTACTGTTGGGGATATGCTAAATGGGTATCACCATTGCATGTCTCTAATCCGGATAACCCGGGTGGCCCATAGTCAGTAGCAAGGCTTATGGCCTGCTGGGCGGCCCAGTTAGATGGATTCAGAAGGGAGGCCCATGCAGTATGAACGAAGGCTACGTGGATTCACCAGCATACCCGGAGCCTTGGAGTGCAAGACACGTTAGACTAGATGTATACCATGTAGGACTCTATAACCTGTTTGGAGAGGACTTTACCTGTAACCCTAGGATCTGGCGACTATATAAGCCAGGCCTATAGGATCCTTTAGGGAATGATATAACTCATACCTCGCACAACATACCAATTCTTATAACTCGGCGTATTGCCATTATAGTGATTATACAAGGAGTAGGATTCAGCCACCGTCGTGGAATCTGAACCTGGGTAAGTTGTGTTACCTCATACCCGCCAACCTTCCGCCTTACCCCACGTCTCTAAACACGCACTGTGAGGACCCCTCCATGGTGTACTCGTGGGTAATACCACGACACTCCACTCCTATAAAGCGGTCTTCGTTGACGTCGTTTGTATTTATTTGGCGCTCTCTACTTTTTCCCTCTTTCACCAAAATGGCAATAGGCGGAGCCTTCCACCACGAGATCACCTATCCCTTTCCTTTATAAAAGGGGGGAGGAACGATCCTACCTTTACTGAGGTGGACTAGCACTACAGGGCGCTGCGCTCCCTATGAGGCTATGGCTCATGTTCCACTCGACGAAGTTTCCCTTGAAGCACTCCGAGGTATCCGAGGCTTGAGAACGCAGCGTGCTGTAGTGGCAGGCTCCCTCGGGAGGCGTTCCAACTAGAGGTTCATTCCCTCGCGTAGCAGGGGCCTCGCGTCGCTGGCATGGTTGGGCCTCCTCTATAGGATCTGCTGCCTCAAGAGGGTGGTGGTGCCTCTGGCACGGGGCTCGTTAATTGGGGGAACGTTTTATCCCGGTTGCCAGGGCCCCAACAACTCCCATGGCTCAGACTGTCACATAAAGCATCGTTGGTCCAAGATTCTTTTGGTATCTTAGAAGATACTACATGATATGCTCTGTGGTCCTCAGGAAGAGATAATTCCAAGGACTAAAATATGACAAGGACAGCACTACAGGTCAAGCCAAAGGACATACATGACCTGGCAAGGCCCCATGGAACATGTCATGAATAGAGGACAAGGCCCCATAGGCCAGCTCATGAATAACACATGTGGGACATACCTTGTCCCTTGGGCTCCCGTTTATAAGGAGCACCGGGGGGATCGTTTAGGGGAGACCCCTTGTGGGATTATTTATCCTCTCCTCACATACGAGCCGCCCTTCTTCCTCCAGTTCATCTTAAACGTCTATCTCTCCCATAGAAGGCCATTAGAGGCATAGAATGAACAGCTCAAGGAGAACCAATGTAGATACAGTAAATGGCCAGAGAATATGACCTGGAAAATAGGCGTGAGGGTATTTTCTCATCTAGATATCCCTATACTTGGGAATATCTTGCGTTCTTGTGCTTGGTTGTTCTTATCATGTGTGTATATTCACTAGATCATCCCTCTCTAGATTCCTCTAGTGTCCATGCGGCTCCAAATTAAGCCAACCCTAGACATCTGCCGTGATCCCACCATGATAGGGTCCTCCTTGAGGTTGTTGAAAAACTTGCATTTGCAGTTGGTGTGAGTTGCTTTGCCATTGGCGTCGAGGTGTACGAAACATGACATATTGTGATAATCCTCGTACGTTTAGGGAATGCGGGGTGTAATGGGCGTTGTTTCACTACGACGTTGCTTCCCCCAGCTAGCCCCCGGCCATGGCCATGTTGTCTGAATTCGCCTCTGACAGCGAACATAATGGTGACCATGTCGGATTCTTGCTTCTCTTCAGGCGGATTCTTCCACTTATTGTTATTGTTCACCTTATCTATAGGAGTAACATATATGTTTTCAGTTGCTGTTATATATGGATGTGGCGTCGGATTTTCTTGGTTGGAAATGCTTGGTCCGTTGGGTGGTTCTTGCAGTTACTGCAAGGGGATAGATGGAGGGGGCATGGCCTTTGCTGGATCCGATGGATCAATGGGATTCTTGGAAGCTACCTTGTCGACATCGCTTGCTGCTGATGGAGCTGCTATAGAATCCCGATTCTACTAGTATTCTTCAATCATGTTCTCGATGGACACCAGTACCCGGCGGGAAGTGATGGGTTGGTCGGAGGGTTCCTCGCGCTCGATCTCCTCTTCGTTCTCCCTCATGGTAGCTTTGAGTTCTTTTGAGTTAGCCTCAAGTTCCTCCAAATCCATGCTAATGTCGGCGTAGAGTGCTTCTAAGACTAAGTCATAGGGAGCATCGACTTCTTCGGTGGTGGAGCCCGAGCCAGAGGTAATGTGACCGATGAACTTGGATATTTTGGCTATGGTGGCAACGTCGGGCTGGGCCTACTCATCAGCTGAGGCGAAATTATTAAAAGTCTTGATTACCTAGGTGAGAGTGAGGTTTCGAGTGGTGAGTTGCTGCCTCCTAAGCAAACGTCGGAGAAGGGTGCCGAGCATGAGCGCTTTGACAAAGTGGTACATGACATTGTTGGTGTGAACTCCTTCCAAGGAGGCCCTTAGCCTTATCCATCTAGAGAGGTACTCATGTGGGGATTCACCAGTCCTTTGAAAGCAACAAGCCAAATTGAAGACGGTTACGACACCGACAAAGTGTGATCTCTAATTCTCTAAGGAGAGTTGCGTTGGTCCTCCACCACCTTATCCTGCACAAGGGCGGTTTGGGTGGGCCTTTATTTTTTCCGATCCAAGATGAAAAAATCCAAAGAGGGATCCGGGCTTAATCCTTCTGCGAGCGTATCCTGTCTGGAGGCGGTCTCTGCGGGCTTTGATGAGTGTCGGACTTCCTGGGAGCTTGATCCCGAGCTGGTGTTGCCGATAAAGATGTGGATGTCCCCGATTGGAACAATTGATCAGCGTGTGGGGTTCACCTTCGCCATTATCCAGAATTCGTCGTGTGTGACGATCATAATGTTGCCGGATAAGAGGACATGTCCAATGGCTACGGTTTATTTGATTCATGTGAAGAGGTTGGGCCTCTCCCGGTGTAGAGCTCGAAGCTCCTTTTTCCCCATGGTGGGCTCCAACTGTTGTGGTATTGCCGACAAGTACACCATTAAGCGGTCCTTACAGAGAATCTTTAGAGATGTGGGGAAGGAGACAAGTTGGCAGGTACAAGGTAACACAGCTTACCCAGGATTAGATCCTAAAACGGCGACGGAATCCTACTCCTCCTATACATCACTATAATGGCAATACACCAAGTTACATGGATTAGTTTGCTGTGCGAGGTATGAGAATCGTTGCCCTAAAGGCTCCCAGAGGTCTGGCTTATAAAGGCACCAAAACCTAGGGTTACACGAAAAAGTCCTTGCCGGACAGGTTACCGAGTTCTACACTAATACTAAGTAGTCTTCGTGTCTTGCAGTCCAAGGATCTGGGTTGGTCTTTGACTGTACCATGGCCTCCCTTTATCCGGCATGGGCCTCCCTTCTGGATCCTACTAACTGGGATGCCCAGCACACCATGGGACTTCACTACCAACTATTGGCCACCCGGGTTAGCCAGATTAGAGACGTGCTATGGTGATACCAATTTAGCATATCCCCAATAGCAGGAGTGCCTTGTGTTAGGAACCCATCATAACTTTGCTCTGACATTGAACCACCTTCAACTCCTCTTCTCTCTTTGCTGCATACCTCTTCCCATGCCTACATTTTATTCTCTCTTTATGTATAATGGATGGACAGAGGTGAGAATATGTCTAAGAAAAGAAATACTATGAGTAAGCTCCACCATCTAGATAGTGTCTAAACGACATGATTTGTGGTACTACTAAACTGAAGATGCTAACTTTTGCATAGGAGTTTTATAGCTTGGTCATACACAGCCAAGTGGGCCCATTATTTGATTTTTCCTTAGGGAATCCATATTGTGTATGAACACACCTTAAGGCCTATGTGGCATCCGCTAAGGTTCACCTGATAGTAGATTGTGGAGAAAATAAAGTTACCTCAAGCTTGTGGGTTTCCCATAGAGAATAGAAAATCATTTCACCTCTCTCCTCTCTCTTGCATGGAGAAATATGACAAGCTCTATGGATCCTATCTTGTGGAAAATATTGACCTTATACATTATAGTAATTCCATAAGTAGGGTGGGCCAAATTTGTGAAGCAGGTTTTTTTTCAAAATTTGTAAAAACTCATGCTAATCATTTTTCATCTCAGGTAATACACGCAAAAGGACGCCATGCATGAGTTCATTTTTGTATTTTTCTTTATTTTATTATTTTTTCATCATAGCATGGTCAACTTTGTCGGCATGCAAATTCTAGCAAGAAGATTAATCTTTCAAAAATCCTGGTTTTTCTCAATATATTTACTGTCTGGTGGGCACCTTCAAAATATTTTTGTAATATTTTAAGAGCAATCATCAACTCACATGTCGTTCGAACTAATTTGACCTAATTTCGAAAGACTCCCTCTGATCCATGTTAATGTTATTAGATTTGTCTAGATTCAAATGTATCTAGTCATGTTTATGTGCTATATACGTATATCCGGATCTAGACAGATTTGAGAACATTAATTTTAATCGAAGGGACTAGTATAATTTAAGTGGGTTAATTTAGCTATGAACCTTCAAAACTAATAGAACCTAGGAATCAAAAGTAAAACATGCATAGTTGGCTATGTCCGGAAACAAAGAACCCTTTTGAAATTCCAAGCCACATTTTTCTGATTTTATTTACTAGTACAAAACATCCCCGTAATCACTTGGCAAAGTGAATTTTTTTCCTAATTTTCAGAAATCTCTACGGGCAACATTTTTTACTTTACTAAGGCACGTTCATTTACCCGATGTGAGAACCACATATATATATATATATATATAGAGAGAGAGAGGTTGGGACTTGCCCAATGTAGAGCTCGAAGCTCCTTTTGCCCCATGGTGGATGCCAACTTTTGTGGTATTGTCGATAAGTACACCATGAAGGGCTCCTTACAGAGTGTCTTTAGAGAGGTGGGGGAACGAGGCGAGTTGGCACGTACAAGGTAACACAACTTACCCAGGTTCAGATCCCACAACAGTGGCGGAATCTTAATCCTGTTATAAATCACTATAATGGCAATACGCCGAGTTACATGGATTGGTTAACTGTGTGAGGTATGAGAATCGTTTCCCTAAAGGATCCTAGAGGTCCGGCTTATAAAGGCACCAGAACGTACGGTTATATGGAAAAGTCCTTGCCGGACAGGTCACCGAGTCCTACACTAATAGTAACTAGTCTTTGTGTCTTGCACTCCAAGGCTCTAGGTTGGTCCTTGACTGTACTGTGGCCTTCCTTTATCCGGCATGGCCCTCCCTTCTGGATCCTTCTTACTGGGACGCCCAGCAGGCCATAGGCCTTCGCTACCAACTATTGGTCACCCGGGTTAGCTAGATTAGAGACGTGCTATGGTGATACCAATTTAGCATATCCCCAACAGTAGGAGCACTTTGTGTCAGGAACCCATCATAACTTTTATTTGACATTGAACCGCCTTCGACTCCTCTTCTCTCCTTGCTTCATCCCTCTTCCTATGCATATGTTTTATTCTCTCTTCATGTACAACGCATGAACAGAGGTGAGAATAAATCTAAGCAAAGAAATACTACGAGTACGCTCCACCATTTAGATAGTGTCTAAACGACATGATTCGTGGTACCTACTAAACTGAAAATGCAAACTTTCGCATACGAGTTTTATAGCCTTGTCATACATAGACAAGTAAGCCCATTATTTTCTTTTTCCTTAGGGCATCCATAGTGTGTAAAAAACACACCTTAAGGCCTATGTGGAATCTGCTAAGGTTCACCTTATATTATATTATAGAGAAAATAAAGTTACCTCAAGATTGTGGGTTTCTTATAGAGAATAGAAAATCATTTCCTCTCTCTCCTCTCTCTTGCATGCAGAAATATGAGAAGCTATATGGATCCTATCTGGTGGAAAATATTGACCTTATACGTTATGTAACTTCCATAAGCTGGGTGGGCCATATTTGTGAAGCGGGTTTTTTTTCAAAATTTATAAAACTCATGCTTATTATTTTTCATCCCAGGTAATACACGCAAAAGGACGCCATGCATGAGTCCTTTTTTTGCATTTTTCTTTCTTATTTTTTATTCATAGTAGGTGATCTTTGTCGACATGTAAATTCTAGCAAGAAGTTTAATCTTTCAGAACTCTTAATCATTCTCGATATATTGACTATCTGGTGGGAACCTTCAAAACATTTTTGTGTAATTTTAAGAGCAATCATAAGCTCACATGTCGATCGAACTAATTTGACCTAATTTCAACAGACTTCCTCGAATCCATGTTAATGTTCTTAGATTTTTCTATATTTAAATGTATCTAGTCATGTTTATGTGTTATATGCATATATCCGAATCTAGACATATCTGAAAACATTAATTTTAATCAGAGGGAATAGTATAATATAAGTGGGTTAATTTAGCTACGAACCTTAAAAACTCATAGAACTAGGAATCATAAGTAAAACATGCATAGTCGGTTATGTTCCGAAACAAGACACGCTTGTCGAATTCCGAGCCATCTGACACCCCCGGGATCAGGGCTAAAAAAATCCCAGACCTCTGTCTGACATAATCTTAACCTTGAGCTCGAGAACATCTAGTGAAGAATCGATAAAACAGTAGCGAACCTACAACACAAAATTTATTACAACAAGCTCATAACTGAGCGAAGAGCCAAATTATTACAAGAAGAGGTCACTGACCACAAACATCAAACAACGGAAGGAAAATTAATCTATTAAGTATATCAAACTTAACAAATGGCCTAAGAGGCCTGAAGTATAACGATGACGTCCCAGCCCATAGATTCCAGTATGCCGGCCTGGAACCCCAAGCTACTCGTCGATGTCGATGTAGTACCAAACTGATCTTTAGGAAACACTTACTTTGCCAAAAGTATCAACAAAGCAAGGGTGAGTACAAGGTGTACTTCGCAAGACTTATGGCTGGTGGAGTTGTTTTGCATAAATCCATCTTTGTTTATAAAACAAGAGGGGGAAGAATCTTGTCTACTTAGAGTGTTTAAAAGGGGATAAGAGAGCGACATCTTCGAAATATTGATCATCATCTTTTGATGTCCACCAAGTCATCATCATTTGTACCCTAACTAGGATCACCCCCTCGTACCCATGAGGAAGAATCCTTAAGCACACGTTGATCTGCCAAGTTTTATGATTAGGTTGTAGTTCTCTATGATCTTAGAATCTGGTCACTAAGAGTTCATAACCATGAACACGGATTTTCAAAAAGATTAAACCCTGCAGGGGTGTACAACTTTAGCCATACGTACTAACCTTCTCTTAATGCCACTAGTAATAGACCTCTTCCTTGGAAGGCTGGCAGAGGGTGGTGAGACACGACCTTTACCTTTCTTTTGTCTAAATCCATGAGTCTCCAAGAAAGGGTTACATCAGCCCATATCTCTATGTCCAAGGATCAGGAGTACTCCCAGATCCTCCTTCCTCCTTGGTCACGGCCTATATGATGCACCATCTTCAACCAATCCAAATATGCATATGACAAATAGCTAACTACGGACTCATGGATCAAACTAGGCAAGTTAGTCAATCGTGAGTTTCCAGGCCCCGTGTTGTATGCTCGTCTCGGTTCCAAAGGGAAGAACTTGGTTCCTAGTGGTGGCGAGCATGGGACTAGAAAAACCACATCCCATTGTGGCCTCCCATACAATCCTTAGAATATTTAACTCATATCACCTTTGATCTCATCTCATCATGTTCTCCTGTCATACTAGATTCTCTGTATCTGATACATCATCTGGATGGACCAGAATCAACATCTATGCATGGCTAAGCAGACTTAGATAAAAGCTCTAGTAGTGCACACAAGCAAAACCTAGTTATGCTAGGCGAAGTGGATCAGTTAATATAAGCTCAAAGGGAGTAATGCAACAGATAGGATACTCTATCTATCGATAAACGACCACAGTAGAATCATATGCAACATGGCAGGAATTAAAATACTTTCGAAATCATAGGATTATATCATGGTGGGGCTATGCTTGTCTTTGCCCATTGATAACCAATAAACAGATCTTTGGAATCTTGTACTTGACTTGGTTATAGTTGGTCAAGTAATGTTCTTTGATCTTTGAACTTCGACGGTGTTGATCTCGGTCTTCGTTCTCGATCTCGATATCGTATTCTACCGAAGAAGAACCAAACACCTGAAAGAGAGGGAAACAATCAACACATGGAATTGGTGTGATGCTCAATCAAGGATGATGATATGACAAGTTAAATTGCATTGTAATGTAACCCTAATCCATGCTCGGCAAATTAATCAGGGTTCCGAGGGGTATAAACCCTAACTCAGGGAAACTCCGGAATTACCTATGGGGGTTAATTTGGTTCTCTAATTAAACTTATCATGTAAGTTGATTAACAATGCATGATTATAGCTTAGATAAACAGATCTCATTTTTCTGAATATTTTGGTATATTATACATATTTTTCTGACTTATAAATAATTAGATATTGATTTTATAAGATTAAACCAATTTCTGGTCTATTGAACCGTTTAAAAGAGTTTACTACATCACTCTGACATCAGCACAGGGGTGGGGGTCGTTTTTCACTGGGGCTCTACCTAGCCAAATTCACTGCCACCTAGGCGGTCAAAGGTCTGCGGGCCCGCGGCTATGTCAGCCTGACATCATCACCGTCGGATGGTGGTTGCCGGTGACGGCACAGAGAACGCCAGCATGCGCGGCTAGCTGCGTTCGATGCTCCTCGTGATGGGGAACCTGAATATGGCGGCGCCACTAGCTTACGGTCATCGGAGCAGTGACTACGGAGAATGACAACAACGCAACTTGTAGGTGATTGCGGGGGTCGCGGTACAGAGCGAGAGAGGGCGAACGGAGGGGCGCCTAAGAACCCGCAGCTCACCGTGATTCTAACGGAGGGGTCAGGTAAGGCTGGCGAGGCCTAGAGCGTCGACAATGGAGACGACGAGGCTCATCAATGTCAGGGAAGACAATGAGGATGGCGATGATTAGAGGCTCCCCTCCTCGATTCCTTCAGTGAGGATACGCGACACAACACGGCGGAGATCGTGGGCTGCTCGGCGAGGCTCGAGGTGGACTCTAGCGGTGGCGCGGCGACGAGGTCCGAGGCTAGGGTTTCGGCCACGAGGAGGAACGCGTGAGAGAGAGGGATCTAGGGAGAGTGAGAGGATAGGGATGCAAGGGAGACGTGCACGGCGATTTTATCTCCTCCAGAGGGCGGTGGGGCACTGCGATTCGTGGCGAGGATCGGGCGACGGTTGCGCAGTTACACAGGAGCTTCTGCTCGATTGTCGGCAGCAAAGACGACGAGGAACAGGGGCCAAAGGGGTATGGGCCTCTGCTAGGCAGGCTTGGGCCGCAAGTAGGCTGCAGGAAAGCAAGTGAGGCAGGCTACACTGTGCGGCACTGAGCGGCAACAAAGGGAGAGAGAGAGAGAGAGAGAGAGAGAGAGAGATGGGCTGCTGGCCCAGTTAGGTTTAGGAAACAGTTTTTCTTAGCAGAAATTGTTTTTCCTTTTTGACTTGATTTTCAAATATTTTTTGAATACTTTTGAAACACAAGAAGCTTTTGTAAAATATGTACAATACTATGGAACCCTTTTATTCAATTTGGGATCCAAACATTTTGTACTTTTCAAATTCAAAACCATATTGAATTGTTTTTAGAGAGGGAAGAGAAATAGGGTTTTAGGATTTGCATCATTTCTTGTTGCATTAATTTTTAGATGATGCTCATGATGCAAAAATAAAACCTTAATTAAGGATTAACTAAAACTAGGGTGTTACAGCTCTATCCCCCTTACGAGAATCTGGATAGAAGCAGCACGAATTTTTCTACGTGACTTAAACTCGTCAGGATTTTTTTCGGATTTTTGTGTATACAGTACAGAGAGTTTCGAACCATCCCTATTTTTTCAGATTTTTCCCACATACCAATAAAATATGAAATATCATGCAGTACTGCTGTGTCAGCAAAAAACTGCAACAGGAATAACTCAGATATTAACCAAACTTGCCATAACTCTTCCATAAAATTTGCACAAATAATCCTGGGATATTGGAGTACTCATAGAAGCGAATAAACACTCTTAAACTAATAGTGATTAAGTTTTACATCGATCGAGACTAATCCTAACGATTTTACTTAACGAAGACTAATTGGTGGACTTCTATCTACTTCTTGAAGAGGTTGCGGTAGGTCCTCGCACTCATGCGTTAGCGCTTCTGTCCACGAACCGACCATGGCGGAGGAGTATACACCTCTCCTGTGTCATCACTTGAAATCTCAAACTCCACCTCTTCTGGATCCTCCTCTTCTTCTTCATTCTCTGCTGCAGCTGCAACAACTTCATCTCCTCCACAATCATCGTCTCCATCATCATCATCCTCGTCCTCATCATCATCATCATCGTTCCCACTGTCATCATCATAATCATTGTTGCCATCATCTCCATTGTCATCATCAGAGGGTGGATTCAGCTGTGCTTGGAGAGCGGCAATCTGGGATGCCATATCTTCAATAGTTTGATCCCTTTCCTAGACAGTCCCTTGCAACTGTTGTATGGTCTGGTTGTTTTCCTGCACAGTTCCATTAAGCTGAGCTATGATTGCATCCCTGCCTATCAGGGCATTATTCAGAACATCCACAGCTTCATGCAAGGTCTCTATCTCTAGTCCTTGGACCACCATACCATTGCTGGCAAAATCTGCTATCTCTTTTACCACATCACTTTCTCAGCTAGAGCTCCATTCTCCCTTTCCATATACTCTATGTTCCTCCGACGGGGCGGCTTGGTGAGTCCGGGACCACAATAACATTGTTCCTGTCGCCTGGGGTAACCACAACGTTCCCATCCTCATCACGCCTCCCGTAGTCACGGTAGGGTGAGTCTGCTGGTAGCAGGTGTCAGACAAGATGGCACTAGCGTGACAGGGCTTCATGTAGGGCCAAGTTTATTCCAAGTCCCCAGTTGCAGTATGTCTTGGTGTAGATCAGATGCACAGGGTTTGGCAAGGCGGCATCCCTGAAGATGAAGGTGGTGATCTCCCATGCATCCTCGCCATATCCGTAGGTGTACAGCCTTCTTCCCTTGAACATGGGCAATGGCAATCCCAATGACTGCGAGAGCTATGCTAATTGTCTTACAAAGGGCCTTGGTGACTCCATGGTTGCATACTCAGTCCTGACTTCTCCCATCTATCAATTAAAAGAGGAAAGTGTGAGAATAGCATATGGTAAGAATTTACGAGAGTGAAAGGCATAAGATGAAAGACAGAGTTAATATAAGCTTTAATAATTCTATGGCTTCCCAATCCAAACCTAGGTCACGATCCTACTGTCGACACACAGGATCTGATACCATCTTGTAACACTACGGTTCTGAAAAGACCGTAGCTTCTATGTGACATGCCAATCCCTGGATCGGTTCATTGGCCCACAATAGAATAAGATGAATAACATAGCAAAATATTCGTGTATCATAAATAATGAAGATCCAGAGTATCATTATTACAATAAAGCTTAGCTCAAGGCTAGCTCAATGTTATGCAAGTAGCAACATAAATATAGTAAATCCTCCATTCTTCAAATTGCCCACAAGTGAACAAGTGCTAAGTGGAATACCGTGGCCTAAATCGATTACTCATAATCGGAATATCCTGCAACATGAAACGTAGCAGCCCCGAAGGGTCAATACATGGAATGTATGGCAAGTAGAGCTATTAAAGGAGACAATAGAGCTAACGTCTACATGCTTATTTGGCAAGTGGAGCTGTGGGTAGCTTGCATTTACAAATCCTTTGACCTACTTTCACAAACAATTTTTGATTTTCTTTGAAAGGATCCCAATTAAGTTAACCCAACAACATTAAAGCAATTATGAAATTGGAATGAGCGAGAAACATGTCATGGAATCAATATCAAGCAACTCAGACGTCCATAACCGGGGACACGGCTAATCGATTAGATTATACACCCTGCAGGGGTTAGTACACTTTACCCATGTGACTTGGCCAACCCAGCTCGTACCATCACTCTCATTCTGGGTGATGATAGGGAGAAGTCCAAGAAGGGACCGTTTGGGAAGTAGCTCCCCAAACCCGACGCGCACCGGTCAAACCTACCAAAATTCTACATCTCTGGATACGCGGGTTCGAGTTACCACAACCTATTGAGTCGAACCAACCGCCCATTCCATTATTGGCACATGGTTGTACACGTAAGCTACAAAATAAAGAAGCCAATCATTCTCTCTTGATACCTGGGTGCCTTTCCGCAATGATACCACCAAAATTTATCAATCCCATCACACCCAGGAGGTTCATTGATTAAGTTTTTTAGTTTTCGCAAACCAACACATTTAGAAACAACTTTCAGTGATGTAACCCAGCCCTTGTTCATCATAGCATGGCTAAGCACTTCTACCAACGGTGGTTCATCTACAGGGAAAGCCCTACCACATAATAGGTCATAGCATAGCGATAGTAATATCCTACATGCATCTACAAAATACACGACAATGCATTGAAAATAGTAGGACAACATCATGAACAAAGTAGCATCTACTTGTCTTGGCTGTAGCGGTCGGAAGAACAATCCACACACGAGCAAGAGTTGCACTCGTCACAATCTACACGATACAATTGCAATCATAAACAAACCATCCACAATCATATGCAAACAAAGATGATGCAAGATGCATGCATGGCAAGTGGAATAACGCTACAACAACGTCACATAATCTTATTCGGTATAACTACTGTATGCATGCATGGAAATTATTTTTATTGCAAGGGAAAACAAGACATGCAACTATAATGCTCAAATAATAGAGCTAGAAACTAAATAATTAGCCACTGCTAACCTACTATTTGTAAAATCTTGGAAAATTTCCTCTGCATAGGCAACTCACAATAGAAAAAGTAGCAATTGGAAATTCTCAAAAAGGATTTGTATAACTCCCTGAGTAATTAAAATACTACAGTAATCCTCTAATTAGATTCTGCAAAAACCATTACTGTAATCCTAACTTTTTAATTCACTATGAGATTCCCCTTGTCCTACTGATTCCAGGGACATCTTATTTTCAATTTTTGGAGTTACAAAACTTATTCTAGTACATAGCATGGCATACATTAGAGATCCTATGGCTGAGGCATAGGGAGTCTTACTCATCCTTTCTCTATCTTCTGCCGTTGCTGGACTTTGAGTTTTACTCAACGTCGTATTGGGCAACATGGGCAAGAACCCTTTCTTGCTATCTTCCATTCCAAACCTTTTTAGAACTTTGTCCAAATATGTACTTTGTGACAATGATATTAGGAGTCTTGATCTACTCTATAAATATTTATGCCTAATATGCAAGCTGCTTCGCCAAGATCTTTCATTGAAAAAATATTATTCAAATATTCCTTGACACTATTAAGAAGGTCTACATCATTCCTAATCAACAATATGTCATCGACATATAGTATTAAGAATGCTACAGAGCTCCCACTCATTTTCTTGTAAATACAAGCTTCTCCATAAGTTTGTATAAAACCAAAAATTTTGATTCCCTTATCAAAACGTTGATTCCAACTTCGGGATGCTTGCTTCAACCCATATATGGACCGTTGAAGTTTGCATACCTTTGTAGCGTCTTTAGGATCGAAAAAACCTTTGGGTTGCATCAAATAAAACTCTTCATCAATGTCTCCATTGAGGAATGCTGTTTTGACATCCATCTGCCATATTTCATAATCGTAATATGCAGCGATTGCTAACATAATCCTCACAGACTTTAGCTTCACTACTTGTGAGAAAGTCTCATCATAGTCAACTCCTTGAATTTGTCAAAACCCTTTTGCGACAAGTCGAGATTTATAGACACTAACATTACCATCTGCATCTGTTTTCTTCTTGAAAATCCATTTGTTATCGACAGCCTTCCGGCCATCCGGTAAGTCCACCAAAGTCCATACTTGGTTTTCGTACATGGATCCAATTTCGGATTTCATGGTCTCTTGCCATTTATTGGAATCTGGGCTCATCATCGCTTCCTCATATGTCGCAGGGTCATCGGTGTTGTCCACCAACATGACACTCATAACGGGATCATACCAATCAGGAGTGGTACGAGTTCTCGTTGACCTGCGAGGTTCTGTAGAAACTTCAACCAAAGTTTCATGATCATCATCATTAGCTTCCTCTCTTATTGGTGTAGGCACCACATGAACTTCTTCTAGTGTTGCGCTACTCGCAAGTTCGAGATAAGGTTCAACAACCTCGTCGAGTTCTACTTTCCTTTCAGTCACTTCTTTCGAGAGAAATTCTTTCTCTAGAAAGGATCCATTCTTAGAAACAAAGATTTTGCCCTCGGATCTATGATAGAAGGTATACCCAATAGTTTCCTTCGGGTATCCTATGAAGACGCATTTTTCCGCTTTGGGTTCAAGCTTGTACGGTTGTAACTTCTTTACATAGGTTTCGCAACCCCAAACTTTAAGGAACGACAATTTAGGTTTCTTCCCAAACCAAAATTCATACGGTGACGTTTCAACGGATTTAGATGGTGCCCTATTTAAAGTGAATGCGGCTGTTTCTAATGCATAACCCCAAAATGATAGCGGTAAATCTGTAAGTGACATCATAGAACGAACCATATCTAAGAGAGTTTGATTACGACGTTCGGACACACCATTATGCTATGGTGTTCCCGGCGGTGTCAATTGTGCAAGTATTCCACATTTGTCATGGGAATGGTCACGGCAGATGCTGCAATCGGCAGCGAGTAGTAGAACGAGGGGCAAGGGCGGCCAGACATCTACGGTGCGAGATGAGGGCGGAGACACAAGGTTTTACCTAGGTTCGGCCCCCCGGAGGGTAAAGACCTACTCCTGCTAGATTGTATTATGATGGAGGTACAATGGGCGAGCTCGGCGGCTAGGCGGCGAGTCGCTTGGGTGTATGATGGAACGTATCTCTACACGCCCCGTAGGGAGGTTTATATAGTCTTACCTCCCCTAGGGTTTACATATCTCAACCGAATCAGTTAAAGCTTCGGTAATCGTTTAACCTAATCCGCCTGGGCCTATCTACTCGCCTGGTCCTTTAGCCTCCAGTCGCTTGGATCCACACCGGGCCTTGATCCAGTCGCCGTTTTGCAGGCCCACTCGCCAGTTCCTGGGCCAGTCGGAAACGTCCTGCTGGGTATACCCCGGTAGGCATATCCCCATCAGTAGTCCCCGAGGCCGTCGCTGATTAGGTGCAGGTGGTTACTGGCAGTCGAAGTATACGGCTTTAAAGCAGACGTCCAGTCGAATTGTCAGCGGGCTCCTGAATAAAGGAAGAAACTAGTTATTCCGATCGCAGCTTTGGCGAGTCGAGTCGGCGAATACTCAGTCACTGACGTAGTGATCGGGTCGGCGAGCCGAGTGGCTAAAGTTGGACCGTTAAACGTGGTCAAACTAGCCGTTGGGGTAATCCAACGGTAACTTTTAGCATAATCACAGCATAGTAACGGCTCCCTGATTTGGCGGGTAACAACCGCTATATAAGGGGAATGGCAGGCGATCAGAGAGCCATCTCTTCGTCATTTCCTCCGATTGCGCTCTCTCCTTCCTCTGCATCGCGATCCAGCCGACCTGATATCCTCCGACCCCCCACGAATCCTTCCGCCAATGGCCCCCTCCACCGAACCTTGGGGTAGATCTAAGTGTACGAGGGCACAACTGGCGTCCTTCGAGGAGGCCGGGATCCTGCGCGCCGGCAGGTGGCGCATCCCTGCGGCCGGAGAGGTGACCCTGAACCCGCGCGAGGGAGAGTTCATCTGCTTCACCAGCCACCTAGAACGGGGGCTGGGATTCCCAACGTCTCTCTTCTTCCGGTGCTTCTGCGCCTTCTACGGGATCCAACCGTCGGACCTGGGCCCACACAGCATCGAGCAGCTCGCCATTTTTGTGGCATTCTACGAGTGCTACCTGGGCTGCAGGCCCTACTTCCCCCTGTTGCAAGATATATTCCACGGTTGGATCAGTCGCAAGGAAGCGGGTGGCCCAATGCTCGCCGCGGGCGGCCTGACGTTCCAACTGAAATCGAAGGCTTCTTTCTTTGATCTGATGCTAGCCGCCAAGGCGGCGATCCAATGGAAGAACTCTTGGTTCTACGTCACCAAGGCGACCCCAGACGGCGAGGTGGCGATCCCAAGGTACTCCGCCGAACGGCCTGAACCACGCCGACTTCAAGTCGGCAAGCTTCCAACAGACCAACGAATGGTCGTGGACGAAATGCTTCAGAACATTCGCGGCCTGAATATGTACAACTGGTGGCTCGGGAGGCGACTCGTCCCCCTGGCCCACCGCGACCACTATATGTACGAGTATGCGGGCCGGGAGGACTCGACGAAGTCCTGCCTCGACGAGTGGCAGATTACCTCCTGGCGCTGAAGAAGATCACCCATGCGACATACCTCGACGCGAAGGCCGGGGTCGCCCCCTACACCGCAAAGCATCCAGCCCCGACGGTAAGTCATCCTTTCGTCATTCGCAGTCGCAGTTAAATGCAGTCGCGGTCATGCTGATGTTGTTTATGCCTATTGCAGCTATTTCAAGTAGTTGAGGGCTGTCTTCCGCCCGCGGACGACGAGAATTCGAGTTCGTCCGTCCGGGAGGTGGGCGAATCGCCTCCAGCGAGGGGAGGCGTCGAGAGCGACGGGAGTGGCGACGACGACGAATCCGAAGAAGAGGTCGCCCCGCTGGTCCGGAAACGCGCGGGCAGCGGCAGCGTGAGCTTGAGGCGAGCAGAAGCCTCGAGCGTCATGATGATGATGACGATGAGCTCCCCGAGCACACCTCGTGTCGCGAGGCCACTCCCTCGAAGAAGAAGAAAAAGAAGAATGAGAAGGAGGTTAAGGCCCCTCCAAAGAAGAAGACGAAGCCAGCGAAACAGGCGTCTCCGCCTCACTCGCCAAGCAGGTCTGACGCCACCAGCCTGGCCGGGGGCGAAGTCCCACAGGAGGCGACGGCGCCGGATATCGCCTCCGTCCTGACCGAGGTGCCTCTGGCCTCGATGCCTCCGCTGTTCGCCCCAATCTCTGGGTCGGGGACCGCTCCAGTCGCGGTAGCTTCGCCGACCAAGGGTGCTCCTGCCGACGATGTTTCGGAGGCTCCGGCCGCAGCCTCGACAACGAAGAAACCGTCCATGTCTTGGGCACACGACGTCCTGGAGATGGGCCTCAGTCGTCGACGGGGCCCCGAACTGGAGAAGCCGGCCGGCATCCGCACGGGGCTACGCTTCATTCCAGTCGCCAAGTGAGTTTGCTCACCTACTTTTGTATTTCATTGTACTTGGATTATCTTGCTCACACAATCAATTTGTAGGACCGGAGCGAATAAGATAGGCCATCCGACCGTGGATAAGGATCCACCCGTCGTCAGCGAGGATGATCCCTCCCGAAATAGGAAGGCGGACGAAGTCGTCGTCCCCGCGGATAGCGCCAAGAAGGCCAAGGGCGACAAAGTCGTCACGATCTCCGAAGACATGGAGATCGCACCGAGTGAACCCGTAACGGAGGTGGCCTTTCCCGCGAAGGAGGGTGCTCCCTCGCCTGGGGTGGCCGAGCCGGCCTCCTTTGGTGCCGGTGCCTCCATCGCAACGTTCCCGCGCTTCATGGCCAAAGCGGCTACAGCGAGTGGTACCTCGCCCTCGAGCCATGCACCTGGGGTCGCCGATACGGAGGTCGAGCAGCGTCGCGGGCACACGACGGCTCTCCTCACGTACGTGGATGCGATACAACTTCATGGCATGCTTGGCACAGCCATACAGGTATGTCCAGTCCCCGAGGATCAGGCCGATGTGTTGCAGCGGTCTGATTCTTTTAATGTCGTGTTTTTATTTTTCGCGTCCAGTCCCCGAGTGCGCGCTCGCTGAATTTCAGCGGGTGGGCACTTAGGATTTTTTGATTGCTAGTCCCTGAGTGCGCACTCGCTGAATTTCAGCGGGTGGGCACTTAGGATTTTTTGATTGCCAGTCCCCGAGTGCGCACTCGCTGAATTTCAGCGGGTCGGCACTTTGGATTCCGCTTTGGTTAACTGTTTGAATTGTGTGCAGGGTCTGCAACGTGAGTCAGCTGACCGGCTTGCTGTGAAACACCGCGCGGAGAAGGAACTGGCCACCGTCCAAGAGGCAAATAAGGGGCTTCAGGCAATTGCCGCGAAGGCAGAGGCCTGCCAGGGACTTGTCCCAGCGAGTGAGTTGGCAGCGGCTCAATCGGCCTTGAGCTCGGCTGAGAAGCGGATCGCCGACCTCGAGCGCGAGCTGAGGGAGGCGAAATAGGAAGCGAGTTCGGCGGATGGTCGAGCCAAGGCCGCCGTTACGGCCGCTGCGGAAGAACGTAAAGTTTCTGACGCCCTTGTTGCTGGGCTTCAGGATGATTATACTTCTCTTCAGAGCTTCATCACGGATCTCTCCCATCCCTTGATTGGTGAGTGTGTCTTCCCCTGCCTGTTGCATGTGCCTTTTTATAATATCCGATGTACTCACTGTTATCTTCTATCCGCAGGTTGTATCCTTGATAGCACAGAAGAGGCGAACTCGTTCGACGCGGGGCAATGTGTGGCCACGCTTGTCGACTCGGCGGCGTTGTTGGCGACGTGCATCCGTGCCTACCTCCAGGAGATGTCGCCTACGGAAGTAATTCCCAGCGACCTCGTCGAGGTGTGGCGATACTTGGAGAAGGCGCCGTCGGTCGTCGAGTTTATGACGCGGTCGGCATTCCGACGTGGAGCAGCGACGACGCTTAGCCTTGGGATCGCCCACTTCCCGGAGGACTTCGATCTGGACGACGTGACGAGTGGCTACCTGTCGTCGACTGGCTCGGTGGAGATCTCTGAGGTACTCAAATTGACGGACCGCGCCGCGGTGTACTCCGAGCGCGTCTGGGCGATGGGCGACCTCCTTCCTTACCAGGAGACGGTCGTCGCACCTAACGACCCCGAGCCGTAGCACCGGGACTTCAAGATCGAGCAACCCTTCCGTGCGGCGATGGCGGGTGAGCTGACGACGTACCTGTCAAACCCGTACACGCCTTTCATTCGCAATCGCAAGGGTGCTGGAGAGTCGTCGTCGAAGCCTACGGAGTAGAATAGTTTGCCCTGGGGCGTTAGTAGCAGATCTGCCGTTTGGGCATATTTTGTATTTTGAGACGATTGCAAGATGCTATTAACGAGATATCGTGTTTGTTTTGTGATTTTCCATGTGTTTTTCTATTGAGGGTTGAACGAGTCCCCAAGCGCGTCCGCCCTTTTTATGGGGTTGACCTTGTTTGTGATGTGTTTGCGGTTTTTGAATGTTTTGTTATTGTGGTCGACTCGCCCGGACTCGGAGAGCCAGTCGCAAGGCGACTCCCTTGAGCGCTCTGTACTTCGCCGTTTTCCCTTGGGCGAACGAGGTCGGGTGGCCGAGTCCCCGAGCGTGGTACTTGGTTGTTCTAGGCGTGACTCAAGGGTGGGTGAGGACTTGGCGTGACTCAAGGGTGGGTGAGGACTTGGCGCGTTAGTTTGAGCGCGTCACTCCTTCCTGGCCCGTTGGGTCAGTCGCATGGAGAGTCCTGGTCATGCTCTCATACTTGGCGTTTTTCCTAGCCGCTCGCGCTAGACTGGTCGTCAGTCCCCGAGCGTGGTACTTGCCGTTCGAGTCGCTATGTCGAGGATGCGGAGGATCATGGTCGCTATGAGAAGCGAAGGCACTTGTCTTGGATCGTAGAGCCAGTCGGGCTAGGCGACTTCGATGGGGCTCCGGGTAGGCATTTTTCGTGGACGTTGCAAGGCCTGAGGTGACCCAGTGCCCTTGTAACGCACTACTTGGCCGTGCTGATCGCTGTACCAAAGGTTGACTTCTGAAGTTAGCTTGACGTTGTTATTACGAGTGCGAGTGGCACAAGACACGGAGAGTAGGCGCAATTTACGGTAACCAATTTTTTTATTTCAAAGCGACTGGAGGGTACATATGTAGGGTTCTAGGAGTAGAACTTTCGTAGGAGGTTTAATTTCCACGGTCGCTTGACGTCGAGTTTGCCGTCCCCGCGGACGTCAATGAGGTAGTAGGCATCGTTGCCGAGTACGCTCCCGATGGCGAATGGTCCCTCCCACAGAGGGGAAATCTTGTGCATGCCCTTCTTGTCCTGGATGAGGCGCAGCACCAGGTGGCCTTCTTGGAAGGTGCGAGTTTTCACCCGCCAGCTGTGATAGCGGCGGAGTCCTTGCTGTTAGATGGTGGTGCGTGATCAAGCAAGGTCACGTGCCTCGTCGAGTTGATCGACTCCATCCTGGCGAGTTCGTTTGCAGCCTCCGTGTAGTGGACGACCCGTGGCGAGTCGTGCTCGAGGTCGGTGGGCATGACTGCCTCGGCGCCATACACCATGAAGAAGGGGGTGAACCTTGTCGACCTATTGACCGAGGTGCGGATGCCCCAGATGACGGAGGGTAGCTCCTCGACCCAGCACCGAGCGGTGCGCTCGAGTGGTACTTGGAGTCGCGGCTTTAGGCCGTGGAGGATGCTTTGATTGGCACGTTCCGCCTGGCCGTTGGATTCCGGGTGGGCGACTGACGCAAGATCGAGCCGGATGTGGTGTTCTTCGCAGAACTCGGCCATGGCTCCTTTGGCGAAGTTGGTGTCGTTGTCCGTGATGATGCTCTTTGGGAACACGTAGTGATATATGAGCTCGCGTAGGAATTTAGTGGCAGTATTCCCGTCGCATTTCCGGACTGGTTTGGCCTCCACCCACATTGTGAATTTGTCGACTGCGACCAGGAGGTGGGAGTAGCCAGAGGGAGCCTTTTTGAAGGGGCCTACCATGTCCATACCCCACACGGCGAATGACCGGGTGATGGGGATTGTCTTGAGCGCTGAGCTCGGCACGTGCGTCTGGTTGGCGTACTTCTGGCATCCGGCGCACCGCTGGACAATGTCGACGGCATCGGCGTGTGCGGTGGGCCAGTAGAAGCCTTGGCGCATAGCCTTGGCGACCAGAGAGCGGGCGCCGGCGTGGTGGCCGCAGTCGCCGGAGTGGATGTCGTGGAGGATCTTGCGTCCTTCGGCGGGTTGGACGCAGCGTTGGAACACGCCAGTGACGCTGCACTTGTGGAGCTCGCCGTCGATGATGGTGAAGGATTTCAATCAGCGTGCGATCATCCGGGCATCCGTCTCGTCTTCCGGCAAGGTGCCGGCCTCCAGGTAGGTGACGTAGGGCTTGGTCCAGTCGTCTGGCTAGGTGACGAGTGCGACCAGGGCTGCCTATGGCTGCAGCGGGACTCCGATGTCGATCTCCCTTGGGGGAGAGACTGATGGCTTGGTGATCGTGTCCAGGAAGGCGCCGGCGGGTGGTGCGAGTCGAGCCGATCCAATGCGAGAGAGTGCGTCGGCCTCCTCGTTCTTCCACCTGTCGATCCACTCGACGGAGTAGCCTGCGAAGTGTCCACCCAGCTTGTCCACTGCTTGGCGGTATGACGCCATGGTGGGAGAGACGGTGTCGCAGGTTCCAGCAACTTGCCCAGCGACGAGGTCGGAGTCTCCGTAGCAGCGTAGGCGGTTGATGTTCATCTCCTTGGCAGCTCGCATGCCGTGGAGTAGTGCCTCGTACTCGGCCATGTTGTTGGTGCAGGGGGTGAAGTCGAGGCAGAGGACGTAGCGGAGCTTGTCGCCCTTCGGTGAAGTCAGCACGATCCCAGCTCCTGCGCCGTCTGCATTCTTGGAGCCGTCTAAGTGCAGGCTCCAGTAATGGAGGTATGGCAGCTTTTCTGGCTCCTGGGCCTCTTCCCAATCGGCGATGAAGTCCTCTATTGCCTACGACTTGATCGCTTTTCATGGATCGTATTTGATGTTGTGGACGCCGATCTCGAGGGCCCACATGACGACTCGCCCGGTCACCTCGCGGTTGCGGATGATGTCCTGCAACGGTGCTGAGGAGACGACCGTGATTGGGTGCTCCTGGAAGTAGTGCGGCAGGCGCCACTGTGCTCTAAAGACCGCGTATACCAGTTTCTGGTACTGCGGGTATTGCTGGCGCGACTCAGTGAGGACCTCGCTGATTTAGTACACCGGTCGCTGTACTGGGCGCTCCTTTCCTTCCTCCGGCCGTTCGATGTCCATGACGGCACTAACGACACGCTCGGAAGCCGCAACGTAGACCAGCATGGGTTCTTTGTCGGCGGGGGCGGCGAGTAGTGGTGCGGCGAGTAGCACCTTCTTGAGGTCGCGAAGCGCATGGTCCCCCTCCTTGTCCCACTAGAAGGTGGGGTTCTTGCGCATCAGGCGGTATAGGGGCATCGCCTTTTTGCCCAGGCGAGGGATGAAGCGACTGAGAGCCGCTACTCGCCCGGCCAGCTTCTGGACGTCGCGCAGGCACTCGGGTTTGCCGAGTCAGGCGATCGTGTCGATCTTGGTGGGGTTCGCCTCAATCCCTCGCTTGGAGACGACGTACCCCAGTAGTTGTCCTGCTGGTACACCGAAGGTGCATTTGCCTGGATTAAGCTTTATCTTGTATTTCCGCAAGTTGGCGAATGTTTCCGCCAGGTCGGCGAGTAGATCACCCTGGCGAGCGGATTTTACGACCACCTCATCGATGTAGACGTGGATGTTGCGGCCAATTTGGCTCGCGAGGCACTCTTGCATGCACCGCTGGTAGGTCGCCCCAGCGTTCTTGAGGCCGAAGGTCATGGCGGTGTAGCAGAAGGCTCCGAATGGCGTGATGAACGCCGTCTTCTCCTCGTCCTCGACAACCATTTTAATCTGGTTGTATCCAGTGTAGGCGTCGAGGAAACATAGCGACTCCGAGCCCGCGGTGGAGTCGATTATTTGGTCGATCCGCGGGAGGAAGAACTGCTCCTTCGGGCAGGCGCTGTTCAAGTTTGTGTAGTCGATACACATCCTCCAGGTCCCGTTCTTTTTCTCGACCAAGACTGGGTTTGCCAGCCACTTGGAGTATTTAATTGGCCGGATGAAGCCTGTAGCGAGTAGACGTTGTACTTCCTTGGCGATAGCTTGGCGGCTCTCTTCATTGAAGGGCCGCAACGACTGCTTGACGTGTTGCACTTTGGGGTCGGCGTTTAGTTTGTGCTCAGCGAGCTCCCTAGGGACACCGGTCATGTCAGAGGGCTTCGATGCGAAGATGTCCCTGTTCTCACGGAGGACCTCGATGAGCGCGCCTTCCTAGGCTCGGCTCATGCCCGTCCCGATCGTCACCGTCTGGCTGGAGTCGCCTGGGACCAGCTCGACGGTGTGGGTGTGCGTCGTTGCCTGGAAGGCTAAAGTGTTTGCGCCCTCCGAGTTGGGCTTCTTGAGTATGGTGGGGTAGTCGTTGTTGACCCTGCTCGCGTACTTGGCGAGCTCATTGGCATGTTTGGTCTCTGCCGCGATGACGGCATCGGCGAGTTCTGCTCCTTTGGCCTCGCACTTGGCGGCCATGTCGGGGTCGCCGTTGATGGTTATGACACCGCACGTCCCGGGGAGCTTCATCGCGTTGTATGCGTAGTGGGGCACTGCCATGAACTTGGCGAACGCCTGGCGCCCGAGGACGCAGTGGTAGGGGCTGTCGAAGGGTACCAGCTCGAAGACGATCCGCTCGGTGCAGAAGTTTGCTGGTGTGCCGAAGGTGACTGGCAGCGTGACCTTGCCGATCGGGTACGCCTTCCGACCGGGGACGATGCCGTGGAACGTGGTGTGGGTTGTCTCGATCATCGACTGTGGGAGCCGCAGCCGCCTGAAGGTGTCCAGGTACAAGATGTTGATGGAGCTGCCACCGTCCATCAATGTCTTGGGGAGCCAATAGTCACCCACCTTAGGCTTGATCACCAGGGCGACTCGGCCTGGATACTCGATGCAAGGCGAGTGGTCCTGGCGGCTCTAGGTGATGGGCTGCTCCGACCAGTTGAGGAACTGGGGAACGTCCACCTGGGCCACCGCGTTGACAGCGACGGCGCGGGTGATGACCTTCTTCTCGCGCTTCGTGTTGAAGCCTATGAAGGTATGGAGCGAGCCGGCCACGTTGCCGTATTTTCCGCCGTTTGGTGGGTTGTTGTCGGGGTCCTCCCGTGCTCGCCGTGCCTTCTCAATCTCTCTGAGGGTGTGGCGGTCGGCGGTCGTGTGCGTTTCGGGTTTCCCTTCCCTTCTATGAAACGCACAAGGTTGGTTAAGGAGGGCCGCGGGGTCGAACCTTGGCTTGGCCTTGTAGTTCCCGCTGTCGCGGCGTTGTCCTCTATCGCGGCGGAAAGCTTTTGGGCTCGCGTTGTGCGTGCCCAGTGTTGGCGACGAAGTCGACTCGCCCATCACTGCGGCGCTTGCCGGTGAGGCGAGTGTTGTTGTATCGTAGGTCGGACCGTCGTCCGTTGTCGTTGCCTCTCGTGCGCCGTTGGCCTCCCGACTCGTCGTCGGTTTCCTGGTTTGGATCTTCCTCCGCGTACCATTTGGCGATATCGAGGAGGTCTGGTATGTTGTTGAGTGTGCGAGAATGTCGCTTGAGCTTGGCGACCAAGGGCTCATAGTGGCACGAGGTCTTGAAGCAATGGATCGCGGTGTCCGGGTGGATGCTGACCGGGTTGTACCAGAGTTCTTACCACCGCTAGACCCAGCCATGGTCGACTCGCTGGTCCCCGGACGCATCGCCTGTGTCCTCGATGGTGGTGGCGGTGTAGGAGAACTGAGTGCCCGAAAGGCATCACAGATCTCCTCCGTGAGTCGATACTATCCTGGGGAAGGGTGTTGATCCACTACCTGCACGTCCCCTCCATCATCAAGGGGAGGTAACGAGCGGCTAGAAGGTCGGTGTGGCATGCGATCCCCATCGCCATGAGGTATGTATCGAGCCACACGGAGGGGTCGTACGAAGGGTCATATTTTTCTATCTCCTTCGGCGCTTTGAAGTTCGGCAGGTACTTCTCTCCTCGGATCATCGGTCCGAAGCACTTGGGGCCAAGTCGACTTAGCGATCCCATCGGCTCGCCGTCGTGGCGATTGGTTAGGGTGTGTCGCAGGTCGTCGGGCTGGCGTGCGCGCCAGCTTTAGTTGTTGATGATGTGGGTGCGGGCGTCGATGGGTTGACCGTTGGCGGCGACGAAGTTGGTCGCTGGCCCGGGTCGCAGGAGAGGCCGCATGGGTCGGTGTTGGAGCTGCAATGGCTCTGGTGGCGGGCAGTTGAGGGTGTTTGCCGCCATTGGGCGGCCACTTGAGGCCGCTCTGCTTCCCGAAGAACGCGAGTACACTCGACCCTACGAGTAGGTGCCTGCGTTTTGCTGCTCGACGGCCTGCAGCGAGGCCCCGACGCATCAGACCGTAGGGGCGCCGGTGGCCGTTATGCAGCCGCTGCGCCGCTCGGCCCGCCACGAGGTTGTCCATCGAGGTGGAGAACAGTGGGAGGCCATTCGCGTCTCTCTCCCGTGAGGAGGCCACTATCCGCGGCTGATCCCTGGGGGGTGTGCGGTTGGGTGGAGGTGGGGCGCCCATCGCCGACGATCCTGGCGGGGGCCGGGCGCTTCCTCCTAGTGGCGCGTTCTCGCAGATCGCGCACCCGGCCGCGCGGGTTGGGTCGTTTTCATCGTCGAAGTTCAGGGCGCGCCCCTGGACGGTGGGTTTCAGGCGCGACCTGATTCGCTGCTGGTGGTAGCGCGACAGCTCCTGCGCCGTCACCTGCTCGAGGCAAAACATTTCGCGCTCGACTTGTTCCTTGCGGACTGCCTCCGCCAGCTTCAGGCGGAGTTCCTCGACCTCCGTTGCCATGGAGTTAGGAGGGGTCGGGGTGGATAAGGGGTCCTTCGGCGGATCGGTGTTGGTCGCCATGTAGGTCGCGGCGTCGCGACCGGTCCCGTCGCGGAGGTCGGCGGAATTTTCCGACCCAGAGTCGAAGTCGAAGATCCCGAGGATGGAGGGATCCTCGAAGTTTCCCACCTTGGAAACCTGGGTGATGGAGCCCGCGGGTGAAGCCGCGGTGATGGATCCGGCGAGTGACGCCGGGGTCGCCGAGTCGGCTTCATCGTTGAGGGCCGCGTCTTCCGCGGCCGCGGAGTTTTCAGCCACGTTGTTGTGAGCCGAGTTGTACTCGGAGGCGAGGCGATGGATCGTGCGGACCTGTCTCTCGGATAGCCGATCGCGTGGCGGCGACTCGCGGATGCGAGCCGAATCTTCCGAGATGATGACATCGGTGAGGCCGACGAAGAGGCTGATCGTGCCGACCGGCAAGATCATGCTGTGCGTGACGGGTCGAGTCGCCGAGACGTAGCTGCTCAGCAAGATTTGGAGCATCTCGCCGATCGCTATCATGCGGCCGGTGGCGACCGTCTCGTTGATGGGCAGATTGGATCTCGCCGCAGAACACCGGCCAGACCGGCCAGGCCCCACGGTGGGTGCCACTGTCATGGTAGATGCTGCAATCGGCTGCGAGTAGTAGAACGAGGGGCAAGGGCGGCCAGCCATCTGCGGTGCGAGATGAGGGCGGAGACACAAGGTTTTACCCAGGTTCGCCCCCCCCGGAGGGTAAAGACCTACTCCTGCTAGATTGTATTATGATGGAGGTACAATGGGCGAGCTCGGCGGCTAGGCGACGAGTCGCTTGGGTGTATGATGGA
This sequence comes from Avena longiglumis, assembly GCA_030063025.1. Lineage (NCBI taxonomy): Eukaryota > Viridiplantae > Streptophyta > Magnoliopsida > Poales > Poaceae > Avena > Avena longiglumis. Next base: position 249,449,980 of record CP125974.1, read on the forward strand.
ACGTATCTCTACACGCCCCGTAGGGAGGTTTATATAGTCTTACCTCCCCTAGGGTTTACATATCTCAACCGAATCAGTTAAAGCTTCGGTAATCGTTTAACCTAATCCGACTGGGCCTATCTACTCGCCTGGGCCTTTAGCTTCCAGTCGCTTGGATCCACACTGCCTTGATCCAGCCGCCGTTTTGCAGCCCACTCGCCAGCCTCGGGCGATCGGAACGCCTCATTGGGTATACCCCGGTAGGCATATCCTCATCAACATTTCTTCAAATGCTCTCCAAACTCGTAACTTCGATATTCACCTCCACAATCAGAACGTAAAAATTTAATCTTCTTGTTACATTGATTCTCTACCTCACTTTGAAATTCCTTAAACTTCTCGAAAGTTTCGTACTTATGTTTCATGAAATAGATATACCCATATCTACTCAAGTCATCCGTGAAGGTAAGAACATAACGATAACCACCGCGCGATGCTACACACATCGGTATGTATGATTTCCAATAAGTCCGTAGCTCGCTCCATCATACCAGAAAATGGAGTCTTAGTCATTTTACCCATCAGACATGCTTCGCATCTTTCAAGTGATTCGAAATCAAGTGATTCAAGAAGTCCATCGGAATGGAGTTTCTTCATACGCTTCACTCAAATATGACCAACACGACAGTGCCACATATAGGTCGATTTATCGCTCAATTTCAAATGTTTGTCTTCAATGTTATTAATATGTGTATTTCCACTATCGAGATTCAATAATAATAGACCATCTATCAAAGGTGCATGTGCATAAAACATATTACTCATATAAATCGAACAACCATTATTCTCGGACTTAAACAAGTAACCGTCTCGCAATAAACAAGATCCCGATATAATGTTAATTCTTAACGCAGGCACCAAATAACAATTATTTAAGTATAAAACTAATCCCGATGGTAGATGAAGAGGTAGTGTGCCGACCGCGATCACATCAACCTTTGATCCATTTCCAACACGCATCGTCACCTCGTTCTTCGCTAGCTTCCGTTTATTCTGCAACACCTGTTTCGAGTTACAAATATGAGAAACCGAAGTAGTATCAAATACCCAGGCACTACTACAAGTAATAGTGAGATACACATCGATAACATGTATATCAGATATACCTTTCTTCTTGATGTTGCCGTTCTTCAAATCCGCCAAGTACTTTGGGTAATTCCGCTTCCAGTGACCTTCTCCCTTGCAGTAAAAACACTTGGTATCAGGCTTAGGTCCAGCCTTGGTCTTCTTCGCCGGTGCGGAAACTTTCTTACCGCCCTTCTTGAAGTTTCCCTTTTGCTTAGACTTGCCTTCCTTGAATTTGGTGGTCTTATTGACCATCAACACTTGGTGCTCTTTCTTGATCTCCACTTCTGCAGATTTCAACATGGAGAAGAGTTACATTAACCTTTGTTCATGCTTTGCATATTGTAGTTCATCACAAAGTTCTTGTAACTTGGTGGCAGTGATTGGAGAACACGATAAATCCCCAAAGCATTAGGAATCACTATACCCAAACTTTGGAGTTTGTTTGCGTGCCGAGACATCTTAAGCACATGCTCACTAACGGAGCTGCCCTCTTCCATCTTGCAGTTAAAGAACTTTTCAGAAGCCTCATAACTCTCAACTGCCGCATGAGTCTCAAATATCAATTTGAGTTCACGGACAATATCTGTGGCTCATGGTTCTCAAACCTTTTCTGAAGCTCCGATTCCAAAACATACATGATAGCACACTGAACTGTGGAGTACTAATTCTTCCGAGCGAGGTAAACGTTCTTTACTTCATCGGTAGCATCAGCTGCAGGCGGGTCACCCAGCGGTGCATCCAGCACATAGGTCAAATTGCCAGCATTGAGGACAATCCTCAAATTGTGGAACCAATCCGTGAAGTTGCTTCCATTGTTTTTCAACTTTTCTTTCTCTAGGAACGCATTAAAATTGATGGTAGGGGCCCCCATTGATCTACAACATATTTGCAATAGTTTAGACTAAGTTTATGACAAATTGAGTTCTAATTAATAGTTAAATTAATCTAGGTGAACTCCCACTCAAAACAATATCCCTCACATTGTTTTAGTGATCACACGAATCAAATCCACCACATCAAAACCGATCATCAGGAGAGTTGATGTAGCTTCAATGGCGAAAAATAGACATGTTAATCATATCTACTATATGATTCATGCTTTACCTTTCGGGGATCCGTGTTCTGAAACCATGTTTGTACATGCTAGGCTCGTCAAGATCAAACCTTAGCTTCTGCATGAGCAAATATGGCTTGCTCACGTTGTATACACTTGTAGAATCTAACACACCCGATCATCACGTGGTGCTTCGAAACAACAAGCTTTAGCAACGGTGCTTACTAAGGATGAACACTTTAAAACTTGAAATTTGTGTGCTGGAGGGATCATCTTATAATGCTACCGTTGTTAACTAAGCAATACAAGATGCATAAAGGATTAACATCACATGCAATTCATAATATGTGATATGATATGTCCTTTCTTCTTTGTGCTTCCGATCTCCATCTTCAAGCACGAACATGATCTCCATCATCACCGGCATTGCATCAAGGACAATGATGCCGCTCCATGGTTGTCGTCCACCAGCTTCCACTATTACAACTACTTTGAATAGACACGCGGGTCTTAACAGAATTTAAAGACAACCATATGGCTCCTGCCGGTTGCCAACTTACAATAAGGATCATTGCATACATCAAATATAATCACAATCATGGCCATATCACATCACAGCACACCCCTGCAAAACAAAGTTAGACGCCTCTAATTTTCTTTGCATATTTTACGTGGTTTGGGGCTTTCAATAAGTGTCGATCTAACTTACGAACAAGACCAACAACGTTGATATTTGAACTATCAAGTGCCCGTTGTAAATTGGATCTATACTATAATGGGAGAGACAGAAACCCGCAAAGCCACTTATGCAATACAAGTTGCATGTTGAGCGTGGAGAAAGTCTCATGAACGATGTCATGTAAGGTTAGCCCGGGCCGCTTCATCCCATCATACCGCAAGATGCAAAGTACACCAGAAGCAATTGATAATAAAAGCACCACCATCCACAATGACCATTGTGTTCTACTCGTGCAACAGATCTACATATAGACACGGCTCTGATACCACTGTAGGGGAGCATGGAAAACAAAAAAATTCTACGACATGCAAACAAACAAGCCAAGATCTATCTACTATATTGTAGCAACGAGTCGATAGAGGAACTCACCCTCGAAGATTCCAAAGTGTTTAACGAGAGCAGATTCTCGTGGGTGATGTAGTCGTACTCTTGCCGATCTCAAGATCGTGTAGACGATCCTTCCGGATCTGCGTTCCGGCATCGCTTCCGCAGTCGGTCACACGTTCAGTACTCGATGAAGACCTTCCTCTCCCTTTTTCCAGCAGGCAGCGGAGGTTGTAGCACTCTCCTCGTGATTCCGGCAGCACAACGGCATGGTACCGAAAGTAGAGGGGAGATCTCGCAGGGCTTCGCCTTAAGCCAGAGCGAGTATGGTGGACTATGAGAGAGGCCTTGGTGATCTAGGATTTAGAGGCACCAAGGGTCGGAGCTTGGCCGGCAGCCTAGGGCTTGGGAAAGCCCCAAGTCAGCGGCTAGGAGGAAACCCTAGGGCAGCGGCGACTGCAGGAGGCCCGCGGCTAGGGTTAGGGTTTTGGGTGTAAGAGGTGTAGTCTAGAGGGGGCACCCCTGCCCCTTCTTTTATAGGTTGGAGGGCGCCGGCCAAGGGAAGGGAGTCCTCCCCCAAGTCAGCATCCTTGGCCGGCTGGTGGAGGGAGAGGAACTCCTGCCCAAGTAGGTTTCCTACTCTCCCTCCACCAAGCATAACTGCCGTTTGACTTTTCAAACTAGGATTTGATTAATCGCTTTATTTTGCTCAGCCATGATACCTATTACATGATGCAACCATTCTACATTATCGTGACACATTCATGTACCCTTCCCCTCCGGAGTGCCGGACCTTCCGGAACCTTCTAGAACATTCTCGATGAAAACACCGGAATCATTCCCCAACTCTGAAACAGGACTTTCCTTATATGAATCTTATTCTCCGGACCATTCCGGTTCTCATCGTGATATCCGGGATCCCATCCGAGACTCCTAACAACATTCAGTCTCTTACTCATCATTCCATAACTCCTCAACAACATCGAATCCTTAAGTGTGTCTCCCTACGGTTCGTGAATTATGCGGACATGACCGAGACACTTCTCCGATCAATAACCACTAGAGGAATCTGGAAATTCATATGGCTCCCACATATTTATACGATTACTTTGCGATCGAATGAACCACTTACATACGATACCAATTTCGTTTTCTCTCACGATAGTTTACTTATCCGTGGTTTTGATCGTCGATATCTCTGCGTACCTAGTTCAACCTCATTACTGATAAGTACTCTTTTCTCGTTCCCGTGATATGCGATCCCTTGTTAGCCAGTCACATGATTGCAAGCTAATTGGATGACATTCCACCGAGAGGGCCCAGAGTATATCTATCTGTCATATGGATGGACAAATCCCACTTTTGATCCATGTGTCTTAACCCATACTTTCCGAACACTCAATGCCACCTTTATAGCCACCCAGTTACGGTGTGGTGTTTGATGTCATCAAAGCATCCTTCCGGTGATGGTGATAAGCATGATCTCATGGTCGAAGGAATTAGGTTACTATGTATCAGAAAGCTTATAGCAATTGAACTATTAAATTGACTTGATCTTTATGATATGCTTATCTATAGGAGTATGTCCACCAAACCATTCTCCTAATGATATGATCTTGTTATTAACAACATCTCAAATGTTCATGATCAAGAAACCATGATCATCTATGAATCAACAAGCTAGTATTAAGAAGAGGCTTTACTAGGGACTCTAATTTAGTTTACAAATCACACAAATATTAATGTTTCCTTGTTAATACTTTTATAGCATGAATTTAAACATTTATCATAAACACAAAGATATAATAATAACTACATTTATTATTGCCTCTAGGGCATATCTCCAACAGATCCAGTGGCTAAGATTAGATCTAGGAGCGAAGCGGTATGGCCTAATCTGGACCGCACGTTGCCACTTAGATCCAACGACTCACGTGCATGATCCACCCAAACCGGTACATGCCAATCAGAACACGCCGCGTGGTAGTGAATTCGATTTAAAATCCAGGATTTTATATATTAGTTGTTTAAACTTGTAAATTGCATCACTTTTGTTATGTAAATCCACAAATTGCAAATTTTATATCTATGGATTCAGAAAATTGGTCTCTTCGCATCTATGTCCTTGATTTGTACATTTGCATCTAAAAAATTTGGATTTTATGTAGAAGCATTTGTCGGACTATTTTGACTATAAAAATTATTCAAAATATTGTTTTAAAGTGTTTTTTGTTTTATTTAGACTTGCTTTGTATCCAGTACTGTAGAGTTTGATTTAAAAGTGTGACAAATCATCTCATTGAATTTTGCATGCATTCATATTTATTTTTGTTTGTATATTGATTTGTGAATATTTTTGTATGAATTTGTGTGTAGATTTTGTGGATTGTGAGGATTGTGTCTATTCCCGTAGCTACCAAGGCAAGTGATACTTCATATTTTGTCCCATTATTTTTCCTATTGCAATAGTATTATTTTGAGTAGGATTTACATGGTAATTTATTCAAAGTATATGTAACATCCCAATTTCAGCAACCCTGATTAACTGTCCAAAACGAAAAAATCAGGGGGGACAAAATCTTTTTCTTATTTAGTGTTGCAATGTTTGTTTACTGGTTTGCTTTTGATCATGAAAATGTTTGTTTATCAAGTGATTGTAAGATCCCTCCCTTTATAAAGGTAAGGATCCCTGTGATTGCAATGCTAGTCCTTGGATCAATGCTAGATATCCACAGTTTAAGATGAAGTACATAGAAACAAAGGTAATAATTACATAATTCCAGAGATAAACATAGTCATTTACAAACTCCATGTCCAAAGGCGTAATACAAGATTTCAAATATATAATAAGATAAATAAGTCTTCATCTTCATGTGCCATAAGCAAGCATGTTGAGTGTAGAATCATAACCCCTAATCACCATCAGAATAACCTGCAACATCACAAGTTACAGCCACAATGGGTCAATACATTGGAATAGTATTGGAAAGTGATACCTTAGTAGAATTTTAGTAGTCTAGAAACTATATGCATTTTGGCTAAGTGTAGCTTAGGCTTGCTTTGCTCAAAATAGGTTTACCTATCAGTTGAAAATACTAAGTTTTTCTTCGATAAAACTTTCCCAAGGAAACACCAATAGAAATTGGTGAAACTTCACCCTTGTTCAACCACAAGTTTTTAACTTAGAAATTGGGATGAGGAGATTCTTGATAGCTTCCATGTCTTGATGCTGAAGTTGTCCCATACCAGGGACATGGCTAAGTACTAAGATTCTTCCATCTGCAGAGGTTGTGCACGTTCCCCACAAGACTTGATTTTCACCAAGACAGGACCTTTCAGAAGCCTTCCCTTAGACCAAATGGACGCGTTCCAACCTATCATACCACTACCACCAGCTGTCCAAATGGATAAGTTATTGCAACCTATGTGATCCAGGCAGAGCCCATATTGCCATGTGGCTGCACTAGAAGCTTCTTAACATTTGGCCTCTCAAATCCCTTTGTTCCTGGGTGGCTTTCCACAAGTGAGATACACAAGGTAAGCCATAGAAATGGGCCTTGTGTAAACACTCAACATAAACCATTCTTTCCATTCCACCCATGTGTTTCATTCACTTAGTTGTTTTATTAAGAAAAAACATAAGTCCAAAGACTTAGAAATATTTTCTCATAGCATGAATATATAACCACCCTTGGTTTCTACTAGCTAGGATAAGAATGGCATTGATAAGCATCTTAACTTAGAAATTTCTAGCAATTCTACAACTACTAGGATTTCCCAAGAATAGCATATAGATCAAAATATTCATGCAATTCTAGCAAAATAATTCTAGTGCATAGTTGAAAAACATAGGAATAAAATCATGAAGCACCACTTGCCTTGGTAGTTTGGAGAGTAGCAGCAATCCTCACAATCACAATCACTATTTGCACCAAAATCTACACATAAAATAATGGCACCAAAATCATAGACCAAATATATTCAAACAAAAATATATGAATGCATGCAAATGCCATGTGATGATTTCCTACACCAAACAAGATAAGTATACAGTACTGAATCATAAAAAAGTTCAAAACATGCCAAATAAACTTTATTTGAACAACGAAACATTTTTCAAATAATTACTATACACAAAACATGCCGAAAAATGTTTCTGTAAAATCAACCATTTTTACAGAGGCAAAACATTAAACACATTGCATAAACAGAAAGGATTTTCTCTTCTGGTTCCAATGATATAAAATTTGGACGTGTGGTTTGAAAGTTATGAATTTTGCAAGTTTACAAATCTAATAGATCAAATTCTGTTTTTAAAACCAGAGTCTGGCCATGTGGCGTGTTTCTATTCGCCCATACCATTTCGCGTGGATCGACTAGTGTGGACCGTCAGATCTAACTTAAATCGCTCGGCTAGATCTGCTCCGTACCCCTTCGATTAAGTGATCTATCCAACACGATGGATCTAGATCCAACGGTGGCCGATCAAGCGACCAAAGTCTGGAGCTCCGCGGCAACGATGAGCGGCGACGCGCTCAGTCTACGGCGTCGTGGTGGCTACAGAGGGGGTTGGGGTCGTCGGAGAGGCTTACCAGACTCGCAGAGGCGTGCTGGAGCTCAACGCGGTATTGGCTTGTCAAGGGGCGCACAAACACTATGGGGATTCCTCGTCGGAGTAGAGGCAAACATCGGGTACGGCTGTTCGTCGTCGTTGCCGGAGTTGTAGACCATGCCAGAGTGAAACAAGCTCTAGGTTAGGTGAGCACGAGTCTGGCGAAAACGTGAGCGTCAATAAGAGGGACGGGGGCGGTCGGAATTTACCAGGAGGCGTCACCGGAGTTGAGACAGACGGCGGCGTTCACTTGTCGTTGAAGTTGCCGATGAATGGGAGTGCGAGCGGATGAGTGCGTGATGCTGGCAGGTACAGAGGAAGATGGGGAACTTGCTCGTGGTGTCTGGAAGGCAAGGGGCGATGGTGGCCGTAATTATCGCCGAGTTTGACTATGCAGTGGGAGTGAGCAAATCGGCAGCCTGGTGGCGCTTCTGGCTAGCTCTGTTGGGGGAAATGGACACAAGGGGGAGGGGTTTAAGTAGCTGGAGCGGAGGCGAGAGTTACTCGATGAATCAACGGAATTAAACCGGCGAATTCATCGGTAGTGACTGGGGAGGAAACGGCCGGAGTTGATTGCGCGCGTTGAAGAGACGACTGACATGTGGGGCGCGGTTGCCAGCGAGAGAGAGAGAGAGAGAGAGAGAGAGAGAGAGAGAGAGAGAGAGAGAGAGGGATTGGGTCCAGGAAGTCAGCGACTGAGGAAGTGGGTTTCCGGGTGCGAAAATTTTTCCTCGCAGGATAGAGCTGCTGGGCTAAATGGGCTAAGCGGCTGGGTTGGGCCAGAATTGCTGGTCTTCTCTATTTTTTCTCATTTATTCCTTTTTATTTTTCTGAATGGATTTCTGGTTTGAATTTGAAAGCTCAATTCAAAACTGTTTTAAATGAAACTTTCTCCAACAAAAGTTTGCTGACTCTTGTCTCCTAGGAGGTGTAACATAACTGATCACACTTGAAGGAAAAACAAAAAGGGTTTGGAAAAGAGTTTAAACAAGCCTTTAAATATTTATAAGTAGTGAAGAAATGGTTTTTAAATCATTGTTTGTTTTTGAGACCTTGACCAAACCTTAGAAGAATCACTCAAGCTCAAGCTCAACATTACTGATCAAAATAGTATTTTTCTTATTAGAAGGTGGCAATATGACCATAGCTTGCTTACATAAAATAATGAGCATCAGATGCTCCTGTTTTTGAAATGGTTTTGAAAAGGAACCCTAAATGATGATGGATGCATGGATGATATGTATGAGTTTTGAAACATGATTTTAGGGATGTCACAAATCTAACCCCCTTAAGGTGAATCTCTCCCTCGAGATTCAGGTTGGCTAGCAAATAGGTGAGGGTGGTCTTTCCGAAGATCATCTTCTCTTTCCCATGTTGCTTCTTCTTCAGAATGATGGTTCCATTGAACTTTGCAGATAGTCTTAGTCCGAGTAACTCTTTCTGCAGTCTCAAGAATCTTGATAGGTTTTTCCTCATAAGTGAGATCACTTTCCAATTGTACTTCCTCCAATGGTATAGTATCCTTTAGAGAAGTCTCTTCCATTTCTGGATGGCATTTCTTAAGCTGACTCACATGAAACACATTGTGAACTGCAGACAATGATTCTAGTAATTCAATATCATAAGCTACTTCTCCTTTACGACTGAGAATCTTGAATGGTCCAACATATCTTGGGGCCAATTTACCTTTGACACCAAATCTCTTCACTCCACGAAGTGGTGACACTCTAAGATAGGCTCTATCACCTACTTCATAGGTGACTTCTCTACGCTTAGGATCTGCGTAGCTCTTTTGTTGGGACTGTGCTATTTTCAATCTGTCCTTAACTAGCTTGACTTTCTCTTCAGCCTCTTTGATTAGTTCTGGTCCGAACAAACTTCTTTCTCCCACACCATTCCATAGCAATGGGGTGGTACACTTTCTCCCATAGAGAAACTCAAATGGCACCATTTCAATACTGGCTTGATAGCTGTTATTGTAAGAGAATTCTGCGTAAGGCAGACTATCATCCCAACTAGCTCCATAGTCTAGAGCACATGCTCTCAACATATCTTCAAGAATCAGGTTGCTCCTTTCTGTTTGTCCATTAGTCTGAGGATGAAAAGCAGTGCTAAACTCCAATATCGTTTCCAATGACTCATGTAGTTGTCTCCAAAAATGGGAAGTGAATTGAGTTCCCCTATCAGACACAATACTCTTGCGTACTCCATGCATACATACAATCCTACTCATATAGATCTTGGCTAATTTAGCACTTGTATAAGTTGTCTTCATGGGTATAAAATTTGCCACTTTAGTTAAGCGATCCACTACTACCCAAATAGAATCATATCCTGACCTGGTCCTTGGCAATCCGGTGATGAAATCCATGCCAATCTTGTCCCACTTCCAATCAGGAATAGGTAGTGGTTGTAACAATCCTGCTGGATTCTGATGTTCTGGTTTCACTCTACTACATACATCACACAAAGCAATATGTTCGACGATGTCCTTCTTGAGATTATTCCACCAAAATATTTCTTTCATATCCATATACATTTTGGTGTTACCCGGATGAATGGAATACGTTGAGTTGTGTGCTTCTTGTAAAATAAGTTTCCGAAGCTCCGGATCTTATGGAGCACAGACACGTTTTACATACCATAAAGTAACCTGTTCATCTTCTTGGAACCCTTTGGCTTTTCCCTTGCCAATCTTTTCTTTAATCTCTTCAATTTCCTTATCTGTCTTTTGGGATTCTTTGATCTTGTCCAACAAAGTGGGTTGAACATCCAATGACATGAGATGTCCTTCAGGCACAATCTCCAATCTGAGATCTCTAAATTGGGCACACAGATCATCTGACAATTCTCCCTTAGTAAGGCCATTCACAAAAACTTTACAGCTTAGAGCATCCGCTACAACATTTGCCTTACCGGGGTGATATTGCAAACTCAAGTCATAGTCCTTGATGAGTTCCAGCCATCTTCTTTGTCTCATGTTAATTTCTTTCTGGGTGAAGATATACTTCAAACTTTTGTGATCTGTGAACACTTCACATCGCTTTCCCAAAAGGTAATGCCTCCATGTTTTGAGTGCATGGACAACAGAGGCTAACTCCAAATCATGAGTAGGGTAATTTACCTCATGAGTTTTGAGTTGTCTCGAGGCATAAGCCACAACTTTCACTTCTTGCATAAGACTGCACCTAATCCATGATGATATGCATCACAATACACTTGGAAATCCTTCTCCAAATCTGGCAGACATAAGACTGGTGCTGTTACAAGTCTCTTCTTTAATTCTTGGAAGCTGAGTTCACATCCTTTAGACCAAGAAAATTTCTTGTCTTTCTTTAGTAACTCAGTCATTGGCTTAGCTATCTTGGAGAAATTCTCAATGAACCTTCTGTAGTATCCTTCCAAGCCAAAGAAACTACGAACCTCTTTCACTGACTTAGGAGATTCCCATTCAGTTACAGCTGAAACTTTAGCAGGATCAACTGCTACACCATCTCCTGACATAACGTGTCCATGAAATCCAACTTCATTCAACCAAAACTCACACTTGCTGAATTTGGCATACAGCTTATGCTCCCTAAGCTTCTCAAGTATCAAATGCAAATGTCATTTATGCTCTTCTTTGTTCTTGGAGTAGATCAAAATGTCATCGATGAAAACGACAACAAATTTATCAAGGAACTCCATGAACACCTTGTTCATCATATTCATGAAATAAGCTGGTGCATTGGTCAAACCAAATGGCATCACGATGTACTCATACAATCCATACCTAGTGGTGAAAGATGTCTTGGGTATGTCTTGTTCCCTTATCTTGAGCTGGAAATAACCTGATCGAAGATCAATCTTTGAGAAAATGCATGCTCCTTCTAAATGATCAAACAAGTCATTGATTCTAGGCAATGGGTATTTGTTCTTGATGGTCACCTCATTGAGTGAACGATAATCTATGCATAACCTTTGACTTCTATCCTTCTTTTCCACAAACAAGACTGGTGCTCCCCAGGATGAAGAACATGGTTGAATAAATTCTTTCTGCAACTGCTATCCAAGTTGTTTCTTGAGTTCTTTCAACTCATCAACTGACATCTTGTATGGTCTTTTTGCTATTTGTCCCGATCCTAGTAGCAAATCAATCAGAAACTCCACATCTCTATCTGGTGGCATTCCTGGTAATTCTTTCGGAAACACATCTAGATATTTACTCACAATTGGCACATTGTCTATGCTAACCCCATTAAGAGAATTTATCTTACTCCCTTTTGATTCAGAGGTGGTCTTAAATCTGATCCTTTTGTTTTCTGGAGTTGTGAGTGAGACAGTATGGTTGGCACAATCTAGCACTCCCTTGTGCTTAGTTATCCAGTCCATTACCAAAATGACATTCAATCCTTGGGAGTTTAGGATTATCAGATTAACGGGAAACTTATACTTCCCAAACTCTATGACTAGATCATGACATCCTGAGTTCACTATCATTTCTCCGCCAGGAGAACTTACTTTTATAGGACACCCAATAGTTTCTACATGCAGTTCATTTCTTTCAACAAATGCTCTTGATATGAATGAATGAGATGCACCAGTATTAAAGAGAACAAATGCTGCAACATAATTGAGTTTGAACTTACCAGCAACAGCAGCAAGTTCCTCATAGATTTCTTCCACATTGATGTGGTTCACCTGTCCCTTTTGGAAAGGGTTGGGCTTGTTGGGTCCATCAACTTTCTTTTCTGGGCATTCATTTGCATAATGCCCCATCTTCTTGCACTTGAAACATTCAACTTGACTAAGATCCTTCTTGACAGGCTGGCTTCCACTACCACTTCCACTTCCATTGTGGTGGTTCTTATACCTACTCTTCTGATTCTTGTACTTGTCATTTTCATGACTACGATAATGCTTGTTGTCATGATGACGGTTGTGGTTGTGGTGTTTGTTGTACTTTCCATGCTTGTGGAATCCAGAATTCCCACTATCATCATAATGGGAAAGTTTGTGAGACGATGTCGAGCTATGCTTGTCAGAGTGCTTTCTCTTCCTTCTTTCAACTTTTTTCATCTTGCTCTCCAAGATGGCAGCTTTGTCACATAGAGAATGATATGTGGGGACATAGGACACAGCTAACTGCAGGTTCAATTCATCGTTCAATCCGTCAAGAAACTTCTCTTTCCTCTTAACATCAGTGTCAACTTCATCCGGTGCATAACGCGCTAGAGTGTTGAACTCCTCAATATATTCAGCCACGCTGCGGTGGCGCTGCTTCAAGTTATGAAATTCCTTCTTCTTCAAACTCATCACTCCAGTTGAGATGTGAGCAGTACGTAAACCATCTTCAAAGATAGCCCATGTCACATCCTTAATGGGAGTGGTGATCTGGAAGTTATCCCACCAAGTAGCTGCTGGTCCTTCCAGCAAGTGTGCTGCGAACCTGACTTTCTCCTCATCAGTACAGCCAACATTACCAAGTCCTTGTTCACTGAGCGTAGCCAATCATTGGCCACCATGGGATCATTAGTTCATGAGAACTTTGCTGGCCTCAGTCTTAAGAATCTGGTAAGCATGTCAAAACCCGGTGGGTTGTTCTGATTGTTGTTGTTGTTGTTGTTGTTGTTGTTGTTGTTGTTGTTGTTGTTGTCGTCGTCGTCGTCGTCGTCGTTGTTGTTGTTGTTGCTATTGTTGTTCTTGTTGTTCTGATTTTGTATGAACGTAGTCATCATTTGCATCAGCTGCGTCTGAGCTGTCATCATCTGCTGCATCTCAGGGGTGATATTGTTGTTGTTAGGGTTGGGATTGGAACGTTGGGGAGGCATCTGTTGTTTTCAATAAGGATAAGAATTAGATGCCCATAGATGCTATCATGCACAATACATCACATAAACAATCACCAAACATGCATCATAGTAGTAAAAGTTCAACAACATTGACAACAAGTTTTGAAAAGTAAACACACCAATAGCAAGCCATCCACATGTTGGATGGTCACTGCGAATCAATAATCAAAAACATGATAAACATAAGATAAATGAGTAGTCATCACTACTCCTCTGCATCAACCTCCTCGTCGACAAGTGTAAGACCTGCATTCTCCATAGCGGTCTTGTACTCCTCGACATTGGTGGTTAGGGTCTCTACCTTGGCTTTGAGAGCCCTCTTCTGTGAACGAAGTCTCTCAATCACCACCTACTGATGCTCGAGCTCAAAGTCCCTGGCCTCTAGTTCTGCAGTCATGTCTCGAATCCTCTTGTTCCTATCTTGGACTCTCTTCTCTTGACTCTTGAACTTTCTATCCTGACTCTCAAATTTGGCCTCCATTTCCTTGACTATCTCATCTTGCTCCGCGAAGAGTTTGTCCTTCTCACGAATCTGCACCTGGAGTTCGTCATTGCTAAGAATGACGTTGGTCCTATCGGTATCTAGGTGCCTAAGAAGAACCTCTAAGTCCTGGAGGTATAGACGAATCGGCTCTTCCGTCTCTCTAGCAGTATCCTCGAAGTTAATTGTCTCACCATCCTCATCACGTCTACCGAAGGCGTGGAAGTGAGTACCTCTAATCCCCCAAGAGTGTCTTCCTAACAAGCGTCCAAGCAAATCCTACATGACTACCTCTAGGACTCTCTCCTTGTCATCATGCATGAGCTTGAAGGTGATGGCCTCCATGGCTGGCTCAGTCTGGCGTCCTGGCTAAGTAACCTTGAAGCCCCAAAGGTCCTTCCTCTCGAACTTGGTGAGGCGAAGAATCATGATGGTAGGAAGTGGGAGATTGAGCAAACTAGTGAGCTCAATAAGACGAGTGCCAAAACGAGTTCCCTTGAACTCTTCAGCCATGCTGATAGTAACATTAGGCATCTATTTTATAAGATAGAAGAAGTTAGAATCAACACAATTTAAGATAAATCACAAGACAAGGCATCACATGCATATCTTTGGAAATCAAAACACACAAGTCATGGCATACATAAATCCATTACAACATCCAAGGTTTAACTTATTTTAAACAACATTTGGAAAATAAAATGATAAGTGTGGAGGTCCAACTAACGAAGTACGTTACAATCCCATCTCACTTGACAATTTGGCCAACATGGCATCCCTAGAGGCAATCTGTCGATCCTGATCACATGACTCCATTGCTAAGTCTATGATGTCCTTCCTTAAGCTTTGGTTGGTAGCCTCTAACTCTTGGGTAGGCTTCTTTTCTTCCCTAAGGTCATTCTGGGTGTTAAGAATTTTGCACTTGATTCTATCACCAAGCTCTTTGATGGCCCTCCAAGCTGCATCCCTTGCTGAATCAAAGAATGTGGTGTGCATCACTAAGTTGGTGACCATGTAGAATCCTGATTCTTTGTGGTTGTCTTCCTTGTTTTTATACAAGTGAAGTTGTACCCACCAGTACTCAATTCCTTCATCCATCACAGGAAAACCTTTGTACACACCTGCACCATGTATTCCCATGGCAACCATGAGGTCCTTGAGAGCCTTGGGGAATTCTGTCTCACATTCCAAAGTCATAGTCATGAGTGGTCCCTTCCTCATGGCTTCGTTGATGGAGTTCATCTACAAATGGAGATGAGAAAGAAGATTAGAAAAGCTTACGAGAAGAAAAGACAAGTGTGGAAGTTGTTGAAATTTTTTCCTTAGTGGTTTCCAATCCTAGGGTCATGATCCTAAATGCAACACAGTGCTCTGATACCATCTGTAAGATCCCTCCCTTTATAAAGGTAAGGATCCCTGTGATTGCAATGCTAGTACCTGGATCAATGCTAGCATCCGCAGTTTAAGATGAAGTACACAGAAACAAAGGTCATTATTACATATCATTCTAGAGAAAAACATAGTCTTTTACAAACTCCATGGCCACAGGCCTAATACAAGAGTTCAAATATATAATAAGATAAATAAGTCTTCATCTTCATGTGCCACAGGCAAGAATGTTGAGTGTAGACTCATAACCCCTAATCACCATCAGAATAACCTGCAACATCACAAGTTACAGCCATAGTGGGTCAATACATTGGAATAGTATTGGCAAGTGATAACTTAGTAGAATTTTATTAGTCTAGAAACTATATGCATTTTGGCTAAGTGTAGCTTAGGCTTGCTTTGCTCAAAATAGGTTTTACCTATCAGTTGAAAACACTAAGTTTTTCTTTGATAAAACTTTCCTAAGGAAACACCAATAGAAATTGGTGAACCTTCACCCTTGTTCAACCACAAGTTTTTAACTTAGAAATTGGGATGAGGAGATTATTGATATCTTCCATGTTTTGATGCTCAAGTTGTCCCATACCAGGTACATGGCTAAGTACTTAGATTCTTCCATCTACAGAGGTTGTGCACTTTCCCCACAAGACTTGATTTTCACCAAGACATGACCTTTCAGAAGCCTTCCCTTAGACCAAATGGACGCGTTCCAACCTATCATCCCACTACCACCAACTGTCCAAATGGCTAAGTTATTGCAACCTATGTGATCCAGGCAGAGCCCATATTGCCATGTGGCTGCACTAGAAATTTCTTAACATTTGGCCTCTCAAATCCGTTTGTTCCTGGGTGGCTTTCCACAAGTGAGATACACAAGGTAAACCATAGAAATGGGCCTTGTGTAACCACTCAACATAAACCATTCTTTCCATTCCACCCAGGTGTTTCATTCACTTAGTTGTTTTATTAAGAAAAAACATAAGTCCAAAGACTTAGAAATATTTTCTCATAGCATGAATATATAACCACCCTTGGTTGCTACTAGCTAGGCTAATCATGGCATTGATAAGCATCTTAACTTAGAAATTTCTAGCAATTCTACAACTACTAGGATTTCCCAAGCATAGCATATAGATCAAAATATTCATGCAAGTCTAGCAAAATAATTCTAGTGCATAGTTGAAAAACATAGGAATAAAATCATGAAGCACCACTTGCCTTGGTATTTTGGGGAGTAGCAACAATCCTCACAATCACAATCACTATTTGCACCAAAATCTACATATAAAATAATGGCACCAAAATCACATACCAAATATATTCAATCAAAAATATACGAATGCATGCAAATGCCATGTGATGATTTCCTACTCCAAACAAGATAAGTATACAGTACTGAATCATAAACAAGTTCAAAACATGCCAAATAAACTTTATTTGAACAACAAAACATTTTTCAAATAATTACTATACACGAAACATGCCTACAAATGTTTCTGTAAAATCAACCATTTTTATAGAGGCAAAACATTAACACATTGCATAAACTGAAATTATTTTCTCTTCTGATTCCAATGATATAAAATTTGTAAAATTTGGACGTGTGGTTTGAAAGTTATGAATTTTGAAAGTTTACAAATCTAATAGATCAAATTCTGTTTTTAAAACCAGAGTCTGGCCACGTGGCGTGTTTCTATTCGCCCATACCGTTTCGCGTGGATCGACTAGTGTGGACCGTCAGATCTAACTTAAATCGCTCGGCCAGATCTACTCTGTACCCCTTCGATTAAGTGATCTATCCAACACGTTGGATCTAGATTCAACGGTGGCCGATCAAGCGACCAAAGTCTGGCGGCGCGCGGGAGAGGCTTACAAGACTCGTAGAGGCGTGCTGGAGCTCAACGCGGCAGTGGCTTGTCAAGGGGCGCAAAGACACGATGGGGATTCCTCATCGGAGTAGAGGCAGACGTCGGGTACGGCTGTTCGTCATCGTTGCTGGAGTTGTAGACCATGCCAGAGAGAAACAAGCTCTGGGTTAGGTGCGCACAAGTCTGGCGAAAACGTGAGCGTCAATAAGAGGGACGGGGGCGGTCGGAATTTACCAGGAGGCGTCATCGGAGTTGAGACAGACGGCGGCGTTCACTTGTTGTTGAAGTTGCCGACTAATGGGAGCGCGCGGATGAGTGGGTGATGCTGGCAGGTACAGAGGAAGTGGGGAACTTGCTCGTGGTGTCAGGAAGGCAAGGGGCAACGGTGGCTGGCTGGAATTTACTGCCGGAGTTCGACTGTGCAGCGGCGGAGTGAGAGCAAATACTGGCAGCCTAGTGGCGCTTCTGGCTAGCTCTGTTGGGGGAAACGGCCGCGAGGGGGAGGGGTTTAAGTAGCTGGAGCGGGGGAGAGAGTTACTCGATGAATCAACGGAATTAAACCGGAGAATTCATCGGCAGTGACTAGGGAGGAAACGGCCGGAGTGTATTGCGCGGGTTGAAGAGACGACTGACATGTGGGGCGCGGTTACCAGCGAGAGAGAGGGGGGAGTGGGTCCAGACAGTCAGCGACTGAGGAAGTGGGTTTCCGGGTGCGAAACGTTTTCCTCGTGGGAGAGAGCTGCTGGGCTAAATGGGCTAAGCGGCTGGGTTAGGCCAGATTGGCTGGTCGGCTCTATTTGTTTCTCCTTTATTCCTTTTTCTTTTTCTGAATGGATTTCTGGTTTGAATTTGAAATCTCAATTCAAAACTATTTTAAATGATACTTTCTCCAACAAAAGTTTGCTGACTCTTGTCTCCTAGGAGGTGTAACACAACTGATCACACTTGAAGGAAAAAAAAGGGTTTGGAAAAGAATTTAAACAAGCCTTTAAATATTTATAAGGAGTGAAGAAATGGTTTTTAAATCATAGTTTGTTTTTTAGACCTTGACCCAACCTTAGAAGCATCACTCAAGCTCCAGCTCAACATTACTGATCAAAATAGTATTTTTCTTATTAGAAGGTGGCAATATGTGTTGGAATTATGCCCTAGAGGCAATAATAAAGATGTTATTATTATAATTCTTGTTCATGATAAAGTTTATATTCCATGCTAGAATTGTATTAAGCGGAAACTTTAATACTTGTGTGGTTTGTAAACAACACCGTGTCCCTAGTACGCCTCTATGGACTAGCTCATTGATCAATGATGGTTAAGGTTTCCTAACCATAGACATGAGTTGTCAATTGATAATGAGATCATATCATTGGGAGAATGATATGATGGACAGATCCAAACTAAGCGAAGCAATTAGATCGTTTCATCGTGTTCATCTTTGCGAAGCTTTTCCTATGTCAAATATTGTATTCCTTAGACCATGAGATAATGCAACTTCCTGGTACCCGAAGAAAGCTTTGAGGTCATCAAACGTCATCCTATGAGAGGGTGATCATAAAGGTGTCTCTCAGGTGATTGGAAAGTATCTGTTGGGTTGTATGTATCGAGATGGAATTTGTCCCTCCCAAGTCAGAGAGATATACTTCGGGCCCACTCGGTAATCGATATCAACACCGCTTGCAAGCATGTGGTTAAGGAGTTAATCAAAAAGTGATATCGGATTACGGGAGTAAAGTACTTCTGTGAGCGAGATTGAACTAGGTATGACGGCATCGACGATCGAATCTCGCAAGTAAAATATCGCGAGACGAAGGGAATATATATATGGGATTGATTGAATCCGGCATCGTGGTTCATCCGATATGATCATCGATGAATGTGGGAGTCAATATGGGTGCCCAGACCGCGTTGATTATTGATAGAAGATCATGTTCCATATATTCTCGAACCCGCAGGTCACACACTTAACGATTCTCGGCTAGGATAGATTGGATAATTGGTTTATGAATTTTTGTTCGAGTCTCGGATGGGATCCGGGATATCACGAGAGGTTTCGGAATGGTCCGGAGAATAAGATTCATATAAGGCGCAGTTTTGGAGTTGAATTGTTCGGGTTAATCGGTATTACCGGAAGCTTCTAGAACCTTCGGAAGGGACCAACGTGGCCCCACCTTCCGGGAGGGGGCATGGGCCTATGAGCGAGTGTCCTGGCCGCATTGGGCCAGGGGCACAAGGCCCCATAGGGCCCAGCCGATCCTAGATAAGTTTAAACTCGTTTAAACTAGAGATAGGATTTCTAGATAAGGGAGAGTTTAAATCGTTTAAACTAGAGATAGGATTTCTAGATAAGGGAGAGTTTAAATTGTTTAAACTAGAGATAGGATTGGAGGAGGGGCAAGGGGTGGCCGCCCCCCTCTATATATAGAGGGGTGGTGCGCCCCCTCCCCCTACACATACCTCCCACCAAGCCCTAGTAGCCCTGCTGCCTTCCTCTCTCCCTCCCGACTGTTTGTAGGCGAAGCCCTGCAGCAGAAATTCTCCACCATATACACCACGCCGTCGTGTTGTAGATCCAATCTATCTCTCCACCATACTCGCTGGTCCGAGGAAGGAGGAGACGTCGAGGTGCTGCACGTGTGCATCTCACGGAGGCACCGCCACTTGTGGTGCTAGATCGGATCGGATCGCGAGGAGGAGAAGCGAGTACGACTACATCACCCACGTTCCGACGAACGTTCCGCTGTGCGAATCTTCAAGGGTATGAAGATCTAATCCAATCTCTCTCGTTGTTTGCATCTCCTAGATTAGATCTTGGCTTTCCCTCTATTCGCTCCGTAGAAAATTTTGATTTACTATGCCGCGAAACCCTTCAGTGGTATCAGAGCTAGATCTATGCGTAGATGTGTTTCACGAGTAGAGCGCAACATGGTTGTTGCGGGCGTTGATGTTTTCTGTTGCAAGCCTCTTGTTTGTGTTCTTCTTATGATGCGGGATAGTGAGATTGAAGCGGTCCAGGCCAACCTTACGCGACGTCGTTCGCGAGACCGGCTCCGCACTTGACGTGTGGCTTGTACCACACATGCGGCTGGTGGATGCCAGTTTCTCTCAATATAGTTGTCATGGGATTAACACCGGAGTTTGGCAACCATAATATCACCGTTGTGGCTTTCCGTAGGTAAGAATCGTTCTTAGCATCTACTCCCATAAGCCACGTAAAACATGCAACAACAAAGTAGAGGCGTCTAACTTGTTCTTGCAGGAGTGTTTTCGTGATATGGTATGGCCCAAGATGTGATGTGTATATTGTATGCGATGATCATTTTTTGTAATGTTTCACGACTTGCATGTCGATGAGTACACAACCGGCAGGAGCCATATGGTTGTCTTTATAATTGTGTATGACCTGTAGTCAACTTCTTATACGCCATGTAATAGCTTTACTTTATCGCTAAGTAGTTAGCAATAGTTGTAGTTGCTATTCGTGGTGGAGGCAATCATGGTGGAGTGATGGAGATCATGCGGAACGACAAGATGAAGATCATTGCGCGAGGATTGGCTATACCATGTCACATAAAGTTATATGCATGTGATGTTTATCCTTTATGTATCTTATTATGCTTAGATCATGACGGTAGCATTATAAGATGATTCCTCACTTAAAGATCAAGATAAAAACTGTGTTCTCCCCAAGTATGCACCGTTGCGAAAGTTCGTCGTGTCCAAGCATCACGTGATGATCGGGTGCTATAGACTCTACGCTCACATACAATGGGTGCAAGCCAGTTTTGCACACGCAGAAATACTTGGGTCTAGCTTGACGAGCCTAGCATGTACAGACATGGCCTCGGAACACAAGAACCGAAAGGTTAAGCATGAGTCATATGAATGATATGATCGACACTTTGTTGTCCACCATTGAAACCACATCTCTTCTCGTGATGATCGGATTAGGTGTGGTGAATTTGGATCGTGTTCACTAAACAACTTGAGGGATGTTGAATTTAGTGGGAGTTCATCTAGTAATTTGATTAAGTTGAACTATTTATCATGAACATAGTCTAAATTGTACTTGCAAATACTGTAGATCACATGACCAATTCCAACTTCAACTTCAATGTTTTTGCTGAGAAGGAAAAGCTTAGAAACAATGGGTCTAACTTCACCAATTGGTTCCGAAATCTAAGAATCATTCTGTCTGGCGGACAAAAGGACTATGTCCTTGGGAAAGCGTTAGGTGACCCCCTGCAATCGTGCGGTACCGATGAGAAAGCTGTCATCGGGCGCAAAGATGATTATGGTGTGATTAAGAGTACCATGTTGTTTGCTATGGAACCGGAACTTCAAAATCGTTTTGAAGAGTATCCCGGGCCCTTCGAGATTCTCGAGGAGCTGAAAACCATGTTTCAGACTCAGGCCTGTTCTGAGAGATATGAGATCTCCGAGAAGTTCTTTAACTGCAAGATGGAGGAAAGGAGTTCCGTTAGTGAGCACGCCATAAAGATGCCGGGATACACTCAACGCCTTGAGAAACTGGAATGCACGATTCCAGAGGAGCTCAAGATTGACAGGGTTCTGCAATCACTCCCTCCCAGCTACAAAAGTTTTGTAGTGACTCATAATCAGATTGGCTCCACTGATACGATCACCGAGCTCTTCGTAAAGCTGAAGGCTGCGGAGGTGGACATCAAGAAGGATAATCATGTGTTGATGGTCAACAAGCCCTCCTTTAAGAAAGGTAAGGGAGCAAAGAAGCCCTTCAAGAAGGGCGGCAAGTTTAATGCCCTCTGAGAAGAAGCTCGGTCCGGTCCCAAGCCGGACCGAGTGCTTCTATTGCAAGGACAAGGGTCACTTTGGGCGCATCTGTCAAGTACTTAGCGGACAAGAAGGCTGGCACCATCAAAGGTATATTTGATATACATGTTATTGATGTTTTCCTTACTAGCCCTCGTTGTAGTGCTGGGTATTTGATACGGTTCAGTTGCTAATATTTGTAACTCGAAACAGGAGCTACGGAATAGACGGCGGCTTGCGAGGGATGAGGTGACGATGCGCATTGGCAACGGATCAAGAGTTGATGTGATGGCCGTCGGCACGCTCTCCTTAGTTTTACCTTCGGGATTAGTTTTAAACCTTAATAAATGTTATTATGTGCCCGCGTTGAGCATGAACATTATTTCTGGATCGTGTTTATTGCAAGACGGTTATTCATTTAAATCGGAGAATAATGGTTGTTCTATTGATATGAGTAACATCTTTTATGGTCATGCACCTCTTGTAAATGATTTATTTCTTCTAAATCTCGAAAGGGATGAAACACACATCCATAACATTGAGGCTAAGAGATGCAAAGTAGATAGTGATAATACTACTTATTTGTGGCACTGTCGTCTAGGTCATATTGGTGTAAAGCGCATGAAGAAAGTCCATTCTGATGGACTTTTGGAGTCTCTTGATTTTGAATCATTTGACACATGCGAACCATGCCTCATGGGCAAGATGATCAAAACCCCGTTCTTCGGTATGATGGAGCCAGCAACGGACTTGTTGGAAATCATACATACCGATGTATGCGGACCGATGAGTGTTTCGACGCGCGGTGGATATCGCTATTTCCTCACTTTTACCGATGACTTAAGTTGATATGGGTATATCTATTTAATGAAACATAAATCTGAAACATTTGAAAAGTTTAAGGAATTTCAGAATGAAGTGGAGAACCATCATAACAGAAAGATTAAGTTTCTACGATCCGATCGTGGAGGTGAATATTTGAGTTATGATTTTCTCACGCATCTTAAAGCAAGTGGAATCGTTTCACAACTCACGCCACCCGGAACACCACAGCAAGCAATGGTGTGTTCGAACAGGAATCGAACCCTATTAGATATGGTCCGATCAATGATGTCTCTTACTAATTTGCCGTTATCATTTTGGGGTTATGCATTAGAAACCGCTGCATTCACTTTAAATAGGGCTCCATCTAAATCCGTTGAGACGACACCGTATGAACTGTGGTTTGGTGCTAAACCTAAGTTGTCGTTTCTTAAAGTTTGGGGATGCGAAGCTTACGTCAAGAAGTTGATGCCGGACAAGCTCGAACCCAAAGAGGAGAAATGCGTCTTCATAGGATACCCTAAGGAAACCATTGGGTATACCTTCTATCACAGAACCGAAGGCAAAGTGTTTGTCGCAAAGAACGGTTCCTTTCTTGAGAAGGAGTTTCTCTCGAAAGAAGTGAGTGGGAGGAAAGTAGAGCTAGACGAGGTTATTGAACCTTCTCTTGAATTGGAGAGTAGCGCAGCACCTGAAATTGTTCCAGTGCCGCCTGCACCAACAATAGAGGAAGCTAATGACAAGGATCATGAAGCTTCGGACGATGCTGCTACTTAACGTCGCAGGTCGACAAGGTCGCGTGCCCCTCCTGAGTGGTACGACAACCCTGTCTTGACTGTCTTGTTGGTAGAAGACAGTGAACCTACAAACTATGAGGAAGCGATGATGAGCCCAGACTCTGAGAAATGGCTAGAAGCCATGAAATCCGAATTGGGATCCATGAGAGAAAACCAAGTATGGACTTTGGTGGACCCTCCTAGCGACCGAAAGGCCGTTGAGTGCAAATGGATTTTCAAGAAGAAAACGGACGCGGATGGTAATGTTACCGTCTATAAAGCACGGCTTGTCGCAAAAGGTTTTCGACAAGTTCAAGGTGTTGACTACGATGAGACTTTCTCTCCCGTAGCGATGTTTAAGTCCATTCGGATTTTATTAGCAATTGCTGCATTTCATGATTATGAAATATGGCAGATGGATGTCAAGACTGCTTTCCTCAATGGCAACATTGATGAAGAGTTGTATATGATGCAACCCGAAGGTTTTGTCGATCCTAAGGATGCTAGTAAAGTACGCAAACTTCAGCGTTCCATTTATGGACTGAAGCAAGCATCTCGGAGTTGGAACCTTCGTTTTGATCAAGTGATCAAGAGCTTTGGATTTGTTCCAAATTGCTACGAAGCTTGCATCTACAAGAAAGTGAGTGGGAGCTCAGTGACGTTTCTGGTACTGTATGTGGATGACATATTGATTATCGCAAATGACATCAACATTCTTAACGATGTGAAGAGTTATTTGAACAAGTGTTTTTCAATGAAAGATCTAGGTGAAGCTGCTTATATATTGGGCATCAAAATCTATAGAGATAGACAAAGACGCCTGATAGCTTTAAGCCAGAGTACATACCAAGACAAAGTTCTGAAAAGGTTCAGAATGGATAAGGCAAAGAAAGGTTCAGTGCCTATGTTGTCAGGTAATATATTGAGAAAGGCTCAGTGTCCAGCTACGGTAAATGATAGGGAAGCTATGAGAAAAGTGCCTTATGCCTCGGCCATAGGTTCCATCATGTATGCCATGTTGTGTACTAGACCGGATGTGTCCAATGCTCTTAGTTTGACGAGCAGATATCAAAGTGATCCAGGAGTGGAACACTGGACAGCCGTGAAGAACATCCTAAAGTACCTAAATAGAACTAAAGAAATGTTCTTAGTCTATGGGGGTGATGAACAGCTTCTCGTAAAAGGTTACGTCGATGCTAGTTTCGACACCGACAAGGCTGATTCCAAATCTCAGACAGGATACGTTTATATTTTGAATGGAGGAGCTGTGAGCTGGAGAAGCTGCAAGCAAAGCGTGATCGCGGGATCTACAGTGGAAGCGTAATACATGGCTACTGCAGAAGCGTCAAGTGAAGGAGTTTGGATCAGAAACTTCATCACTGAGCTTGGCGTGGTTCCAAGTGCATTGGACCCACTGGAGATATTGTGTGACAACACTGGCGCCATAGCACTCGCTAAGGAACCAAGATATCATCCAAAGACCAAGCATATCAACCGCAAGTTTCATATAATCCGAGATTATATAGCAGATGGAGATCTGAAGATTAGCAAAGTACATACGGATCTGAATGTCGCAGATCCATTGACTAAACCTCTTCCACGTGTAAAACATGATCGACACCTCAATGCCATGGGTGTGAGATTGTTGCCAGATGTAAACTAGATTATTGACTCTAGTGCAAGTGGGAGACTGTTGGAATTATGCCCTAGAGGCAATAATAAAGATGTTATTATTATAATTCTTGTTCATGATAAAGTTTATATTCCATGCTAGAATTGTATTAAGAGGAAACTTTAATACTTGTGTGGTTTGTAAACAACACCATGTCCCTAGTACGCCTCTATGGACTAGCTCATTGATCAATGATGGTTAAGGTTTCCTAACCATAGACATGAGTTGTCAATTGATAATGAGATCATATCATTGGGAGAATGATATGATGGACAGACCCAAACTAAGCGAAGCAATTAGATCGTTTCATCGTGTTCATCTTTGCGAAGCTTTTCCTATGTCAAATATTGTATTCCTTAGACCATGAGATAATGCAAGTCCCTGGTACCGGAAGAAATCTTTGAGGTCATCAAATGTCATCCTATGAGAAGGTGATCATAAAGGTGTCTCTCAGGTGATCGGAAAGTATCTGTTGGGTTGTATGTATCGAGATGGAATTTGTCCCTCCCAAGTAGGAGAGATATACTTCGGGCCCACTCGGTAATCGATATCAACACCGCTTGCAAGCATGTGGTTAAGGAGTTAATCACAAAGTGATATCGGATTATGGAACGAGTAAAGAACTTGCTGTGAACGAGATTGAACTAGGTATGACGGTACCGACGATCGAATCTCGGGCAAGTAAAATATCGCGAGACGAAGGGAATATATATATGGGATTGATTGAATCCTAGCATCGTGGTTCATCCGATATGATCATCGATGAATGTGTGGGAGTCAATATGGGTGCCCAGAACCCGCTGTTGATTATTGATAGAAGATCATGTCTGCATATTCTCGAACCCGCAGGGTCACACACTTAACGTATCTCGACGCTAGGATAGATTGGATAATTGGTTTATGATTTTTTGTTCGGAGTCTCGGATGGGATCCGGGATATCACGAGAGGTTCCTGAATGGTCCGAGAATAAGATTCATATAAAGGCAGTTTTTGGAGTTGAATTGTTCGGGTTAATCGGTATTGTCGGAAGCTTTAGAACCTTCCGGAAGGGGACCAACGTGGCCCCACCTTCCGGGAGGGGGCATGGGCCTATGAGGGAGTGTCCTGGCCGCATTGGGCCAGGGGCACAAGGCCCCATAGGGCCCAGCCGATCCTAGATAAGTTTAAACTCGTTTAAACTAGAGATAGGATTTCTAGATAAGGGAGAGTTTAAATCGTTTAAACTAGAGATAGGATTTCTAGATAAGGGAGAGTTTAAATTGTTTAAACTAGAGATAGGCTTGGAGGAGGGGCAAGGGCTGGCCGCCCCCCCTCTATATATAGAGGGGTGGTGCGCCCCCTCCCCACACACACCTCCCTCCAAGCCCTAGTAGCCCTGCTGCCTTCCTCTCTCCCTCCCGACTGTTTGTAGGCGAAGCCCTGCAGCAGAAATTCTCCACCATATACACCACGCCGTCGTGTTGTAGATCCAATCTATCTCTCCACCATACTCGCTGGTCCGAGGAAGGAGGAGACGTCGAGGTGCTGCACGTGTGCATCTCACGGAGGCACCGCCACTTGTGGTGCTAGATCGGATCGGATCGCGAGGAGGAGAAGCGAGTACGACTACATCACCCACGTTCCGACGAACATTCCGATATGCGAATCTTCAAGGGTATGAAGATCTAATCCATTCTCTCTTGTTGTTTGCATCTCCTAGATTAGATCTTGGCTTTCCCTCTGTTCGCTCCATAGAAAATTCTGATTTACTATGCCGCGAAACCCTTCAATATGACCATAGCTTGCTTACATAAAATAATGAGCATCAGATGCTCCTGTTTTTTAAATGGTTTTGAAAAGGAACCCCAAATGATCATGGATGCATGGACGATATGTATGAGTTTTGAAACATGATTTTAGGGATGTCATAATGAGATACTCCTCATATCAACACTAGTTTACAAAAAGATATTTTACAAAAGAGATGTCTTGGCTCGTCTTTCGTATTCCCAAATGTTCTAGCATTTCCAAAAACCTGAGCCAAGATAACCTTGACAAAACAAAAATATTTTACTAGTTCTATTAACAAAACTATGGAGAACTAAAATATAATATCCTTATTTTTTCAAGACAGAACCCTCAACTACTTTTACCTCTAGTCTTCCCAAACCTTTTATTAAAACCTTCTCTTTCCAATCTTGGTAGAAATACCAAGAGGTCCTTATCCTACTTCAAAGTATAACCACTTCATAATACCTATCCTTACCTCAAGATAGGCTTGATGGTAATCCTAGTAGTAGTTGGGTAGGCTTGATTAGATGAATTGCCTTGATCTGCTGATTGACTTGTTTGCTTAGGAATTAGAATGAGCTAATCTAGTAGATCAGACCTTAGGAACCAATCTATGCTTGAGATCATCCATCTCATATCAAGCATCCAACTCTAGGTCTATCCTAAGCCACTAAAGTGATCATCTCCTCTCCTAACCAGATCAATCAGGGATAATCCCCTTTGATGGTTTCCAGCTCAGTGGAGACCCAATCTAAGCATGGATCCTACTTACTTAGTTAACACTTCAACATCATATCCTTGATCATGATTTTGGAACCTAGCTTTCTCTCAAAATCATTTACCCTTGAGCACTAGTCTAAAACCCTAAATCTGCGAAAAAGGCTAAGTCTGGATTTCTTATCTAAATGCAATCTTTGGAGATCTACCTTTTCCAACCTAGGTGCATTATTGAGAATGTATTTGAACCATCTTGTAGTACATACTAAGTACTACCAAATCTCACTCTTTCCCTTTTCTAATACATTCTGGTTCCTACTCATCCATGATGATTTTGTAGTCAACATAATCTTTTCTGCAAATCTTATCATCTTGCATACTTTGGCAGAAGCTCACATATATATGCCACCTCCCCTTGACCAAATCCTTGCATGTTTATGATATACCAACCATGGACTATCAACCTCCTCTTCCCCTGTTCCCATTGAAGCTTTGTGCTTCTTAAACCCACATGGTTTAGGAGGCTACCTGATGTATCTGTTATGGCAGGTTATTTTCAACAAAGTTTTCCATAGCCTCTACACCACCTAAAATGCAACCAAGCCCAATTCTTGATTCCATGATCATCTATAGGACTTGGTTTATCCATATAACTACCCTTGTACCAAGGTGAGCTCTGAGCTCCCTAATCCAACCCTGTTTAGGTGGCATCAGATTAACCAAAACCTAGATCCTCCGAAAATCTAGTTTCCATCCTTTTCACCACTTTTATTCAAAACCATGGTTTACCTTTATTCCTACATCAATTTTACATCATCTACCTTGGATATAAGCATGCCCAAGTAATTCCCACAATTATTTGGATTATTAGACTATTTTATTTCCTTTACTTACCAAATTCTTAGAATCTTTTTCTTTAAAGGCAAGCTTGTTTTTCTCCAAATCACCTTGCCAACTCAAGGCACATTTGATGCCCACTTATCATATCCCATCTTTCCAACTCAAAAATAAATATTTTTGAGATTATTTATTATTATTTTTTGCCCTTTTTCTTAAATGGCAGAAACAAGAAATAATTCCCCAAAAATACTTTTCCACCTCAATAAATCCCAATAAAAATCTCCAATGTGTGTTATGGTATTTAGGACCATATCACATAAAAAACCTAGATTTTCCAATGTAAAAATATCACGTAAGATTCCATAATCTATTTATGCACCTTTGAAATAAGTGCATTTAAATGGGATTTTAATCTCTAGAAAAATCCCATTTAACTCTTGGAGAGATTATTTGACATCATCTATCCACCAGTACCATTACCACACTTTTCCCAATGCAACATTTTCAACCTCCTTCACAAGCTACCAATTGATCGAGTTTGCAAAATCAATTAAATCTTGTTTCAAACCAACCTAACTCATCATAAAATCTTATCAAATACTCCACCACAGAAACCAAGACAATCTTGGTCATCACTACTGTAGCACTACAGTACCCTACCACCACCCCTCTTATCCTTTGTGATTGTTTATGAGAGAGACAAAGGCCATGTCCCATCTACCATTAAAGCTTGTGCAGCTACTGCACCCTACCCCTTTCCACCACCCCATGATCGACCCCAGAACCCCCCAGACCCTCTCCACCACCCATGGCCACCAATGAGATGCCCCATGGACCATGCCCTAGCTCCCCAAATAAACAGGGTTCACCATGAACCCATCTCCCTCGAGATAAAAGGGGCAAAGGCCTCCCCAAGCCTCATTTCTCCCCCAAACCACCAGAGAGCCTCCCCATGATCTCCCATTCTCCTCCTCTACCCTCCCATGCCATGGAAAGAGTAAAATACACGGCTAGTAATCGAACTTGTCGTTCGGGTTCAAATTGGTCATCGTACTTAGAAAATACCAATTTACAGTCACTATATACACGTTGTGTGCTTATAGACGGTCACTTGTGGCAGAAACGCAACATATTTGTTGACGTGGCATTGACGGGACCTACTTGTCATGACACGTGTAACGGATAACTTACAGAGGGCCCATGTGCGGGAGGGTGTTTGTGTGTGCAAAACCCTCATTCTCTCACCCTGACTTTATAACCGTCGGGGAGTAAAGTGAAAATCGACGAAGAGTTTAGGCTCCATCGTCTTTTCTATGACCGTATAGTTAGCGATTCATTGCACATAAAAAAAGTTAGTGATTCATTGCGGGAGATTTTGCATCGCTGCCAGTGGCTGGGAGGCAACGGCCTCTACTCGACACCATTTCGCCCCCAGTGGCTGGGACTGCGCCGCGAGAAGCCGAGCCAGACAGCCGACAGGGGTGCGCCACGCTGCACGCCGGCCGTTGTGAGGAGACGTCGTTCCAGAGATTCATGCGAGGAGGGTCGAGTGAGACAAAGTTCTAGGGCCCTCCAACTCACTGTGCCTCTGCTCCTAATGTATGCCCGACACCGGCCCCTACACTGCCGCAGGATCCTGTACTGGCGACGGGCGACGTCAAGCACTTCCTGACCGTCACCGCCGACATGCACTACGCGAGCACATACATGGAGCGCACCTGCATCTCGAGCGCGGTCATGGAGCGTGCCTTCGCCTTCCTTGCTAGCGCCGACACACGCTAGGAGCTCGAGACGGAGGACGAAGCGTCCGTCAATGGGCGTCGTCGCGGGGCCGGTGTAGGGGCCCGGACACGGACACGCACGAGGTTCGCGCGGGCGCAGCTGTGGGAGGCGAGGAGGATGGTGCGGATCCACTGGGAGCGGCCGCATGCGGCGACGACGACCGTGCAGTCTGTTGCGGCCGGCATGTGCCCCATCTGATGTTGCCTTGATGCGCAGGTGGCGAGGTTAGGTAGGGCATGGGGTCGGGGGCGGGGCAGCGGGCCACTAGAGGGTGGCGTGCGGGAGGAGTAGGAGGCTGCGCACAAGGAGTTGGGCGATGCACGGGCCGAGAAGTGGAAGCCATGCCATGCACGAGGGGGTGGGCGGCACGCCGGAGGAACAAGGGTGGCCTCGCAGGGGCATTGGTAGGGGTAGTTGGTGGGGATGGTGGCTCCGCAGGGCCGGAATGGAGGCCAAGGTGGTGGTGGTCGAGGACGGGGACGGCGGATGGGGGTCGAGGATTTAGGTGTGTGAGAGAGAGGAGGAATAAGGAGAAAGGGGGATTTTTAAGGGACATTTTTGTAAAAAATTCATGTTGAGGTGGAGCCCTAGTAGGCCTGACAAGGGTACCATACTTGCCACGTCCGCAAATACCACCAGATACTAGAACCGGTGACCGTCTATGGATACACAACCCGTATTTAATGATCATAAATTGGTATTGTCTAAGTACGATGACCAATCTGAACCTTGCTGCCAAGTTCGAGTACTAGCCGTGTATTTTACTCCCATGGAAAAGAAGAAAGGAAACCCTCTTTGGTTGATGCTTGAATGCAAGCTTCCCGTGAAGATAAGCCTAGATCCTGACCACCCCATCTCTTTTCCCTTACCTCCTGGTGCTCTCCTATCTCTGACGTACACCCCTATGCTTTCCCTTCCTTCTCAGGTACACGGAGTCGCCGCCACTGCTGCATGTCCGAGGGAAGCTCCCTCCCGACGAGTACGAGCCTTTCGAGCCTCTGCAACAACACCGAAGACCTGCCGATGGCCCTCAGTGTCCCCTTCTCCACTCGAGCCTCCCAGAGATCGACATGCATGCGACCCCGAGCAAGCTCCAGCGAGCACCGGAGGAAGCTTCGCCAGCACGGATGTGCGTGACACCTTCCGACGTCAAATCCTAGTTTTCCGCCCATCATTGAGGTCGCCGACGAGCTCCACGTCGCCCTGGACTGCCCCCGTCACCGCCTGAGGCCGCAGGTGAGCTCCCCCATGGCGCCGCCATCTCTCTAGGGTTTCCCCCTGTTTTCCGCCGCCGGAGGAGGAAGATGCTCGGCTGCCGTTGATCGCTAGTTGATCCAGCGGCCAGCATTGCGCTATACACCTTCGGCCCCTTAGTAGCTGACCATGGGCCCCGCTTTCCAGCCTTTCAAACTATGGCTCCCGCGTGACACTGCCCCGGGTGGGCCAAATTCTCTCACCCCGGCCCATTCCCCCTCCAGAAATTAGCCCGTGTATATTTTTCCTTTAATTAGTTTTCCAGATCAGTAAATCTAGTCACTTGTTTTAAATACAAAAAAAAATGTAAACTACTAAGAAATTCCCAGATCTAAATTCCAACATGTTCCCAAGTGTTTTACCAAATAAGTAGACTTGGTACTGGACAAAATTGATGTTTAAAATAAATATGATAAATCCCCTACTAGGATCTGTCTAGTTCACTAAATAAATTCTCCAGATATTTTCCCTCCTCCAAATGGAGTATATCCAATTTATACTGGGAGGTATAATCCATGCCTCTCATGTCCCACTGGCCCCACCCTATTTTGCTTCCTAGTTTTCATTCTGCAAAAATATTAAAAATAGGTCCTTTTTGCCTTTAGAAATTTTCCCTAGGTCAAACCAAGTGAGTTTTTGACCTAATTCGAACTCCCCTTAAAAACACATACACCTATCTTTCAGAATCGAGCAGCTCATAATTTTATGAGTCTTTGTTGAATCTTAGTGAAATAAACTCGTTTGTGCATGGTTTATTCACTAATAAAATCACTACAATATCTCTGCAACTCCAAAAAGGTTGATTCCAATTTATACATAAAGGTATTCTCAGTACCTAACATGTGTCCTTGGAATCACCTAAAAAGACTTTGTATATTAAATATAATGAAAAAGACAAATCCTATCTAGTAAAGCCTTTGGGAATTTCTCAAGGGCATTCTGTTAATTGTTTTGAGGTGATTCCAACTCCTCTTGAATTCAGTCCACCAAATACTACCTAATCACCCACGGAGATAATTTTTGGAACTCCACAACAGTTCTGGTCAATTATTTCCTTAAAGTAGAGTTTTCTTCACTATAAAAATCACTATAAACCAAGGGAAATTGATAAAATAATGAAACCACTTTTGTTGGCTTCATTTTGTCAATGCCTATCTGATGGTAGAATTTTTATACAATGATAACATACAGATCAAGCCCTTGGTCAAAAACCCTCTCTTAGGTAGTTCCTAGACTATAGATCCAAAGGGATCCTTTCCCTAAGGCCTCCAAATATTTTGCCAATCTTATCAACCAAATCATCCAACATCCTACTGATGTATATCATGTTTTTGTCCTTTTCTTGCTTTATGGTTTGATGATTGTATGCCTTGTATTAATTGTGGTGTTGTTTGTTTGCATGTATGCTCAATAATGGCGATAGTGACGATTGTGTGACACCGAGAAGAAGGAAGCATCGGGTTTCTCTTATTATTAATTGTATTGGTATTATGGTTTTCTAGAGAAGTCACGGGACATCTCGCTGGTCACAGTCAAGCCACCTTCTTTCTCATACACCTTGTCCTATTATTTTATATATGCATGTTTTATCTACTCATTTACGCGAAATGCATTGGTTTTAGTATACTATACTTTATATGGGGAACGTTTGGCTCCTCCAAATAATTACCCCTTAGTACCATTAGGTACAACCTATCTGTATAATGCCTACCTTCCCTTAGTATGGTAGATGGTGTTTAACACCATAACCCCTTGGAGACCCCGTTTTAGCCGAAACAAAAGTGTAGGATGGGAAGACCCGAAAAAGGTTTACGAAAATGTTTTATGAGAAAATCTTGGTGCGGCTTGGCCTACCAAGTGGTTTGGAAAATGAGAAAGCTTTTGTTTTACAAAAAGGTGGCCAAGAGATGGAGGAAAAATGTTTACGAAAAAACGCCTGACTGTACAGTTTCTAATGCTTGAACAATTAACCCGTGCAACCACATTACTCTGGAATTGGACGGGGCTGGGCTGGAAGTTTGACTGATCCGGTATAGGGGCCTCACACTACTACAGGGGAAAACAATCCCCGGAGGGTGGGCCTTCTCTGTCTAACGGCCCATGCGTAGCATCGACCGGGAGAAGGAACAAAGGGTCTACCAGCCTCCACGCCATACTATGAGCCCCTCGTTGAAAGTGCACACCCATCGAGGTGCAAAACACGCTCCGGTTGGCTGGTTACTATATAGGGCGTCCCGGTGTTGAGGGGGTTAACCTCATAGGGTAGGCACTTGTACCGGAGAGGGCATTCGGAAGGTCTTGATCGGTTATTCGACCCACGATCGGTGTGGATCAGGGACGGGTAATCGGATGATATGGGTACAGTGTACAACCTCTGCAGAGTGTAAATCTATTCGAATAGCCGAGTCCTCGGTCATGGACAGTTGGGATGTCTGCTGTACGGGGGTGATGGTTTTGTTTTCAAAAAGGACTTTGGAAAAGCAATGGCTCGAAAATGTTTTGACCATGGGATGGTCGGGAAAAATGGAGGAAAGAGTTTGGTCATGAGATGACCGGAAGGAGAAACAAATGGGTGACCCAATCGTAGTGTTTTCTAAAAACTTTCAAAAGTGTTTTCCAAATGTTTTACAAATGTTTTCCAATAAAGATATAGATACATGCTATATCTACAAGAGAAACTAGTTTATAAAAGAACGTCTCTTGGAACCATCCTATCACAGCCATAATGCATATCTTTTATTATTACCCTCTTAAGGTGGTTTGCAAGTACATTCAAAGTAATCACCGGCATTGTCCCTAGCTATTTACTTGGCCAGACTTTCAGAAGCAAGAGGAGCGATGGAGTTTACTAACGTCTATGCGAGCTAGGACGTCTTCCCAGTCAGTAGCCTGTAGTTTAAGGCATGACATGGGCTCTGCGCTTGAAGACTTCCGCTATTGATGTTGTATCGCCACAATGGCACAAATGTAAGTACTTGTATTCGTTAATTATGGATGTTGTAATGATACTTGTCGGTTATGCTCACGGATCACTGATCATGGGAACGTGAATTGCAGGCATAACAGGTATTCCTGGACCGTAAATCCGGGGTGTCACAGACTTGGTATCAGAACCATCCTGACTGTAGGAGACCTTAGTTAGCATGTACGTTAGACGGGACAATCCCTATTTCTGAAAACACCGGCTTTGAAAACTATTTCACAAAAGCTTTAAAAAGATTTCTTATCTTATCTTCTTTGATTTAAAAGAATCGAAAATGGATTACTCTATATCTCGTCTACTTCAAAAGTTTCGTTTCCAACAAAGTCCAATTTGGAGACTATGAGACGGAGACACCGAGACAAGCACAACAAAGGATCTACCAACGACGAAAGACACTACAAGATCTCCCTACCAACGGAGTCCTTCATCGCCCCCAAATTTATCAAGTACGGCACCGACGACAACAAATGGCAAGACAGAAGTCAAGACCCCCGTAATGTCCATACTTAGAATTAGCATCCCTAATATAGGATTCCCCTTATGGCGTGTAGTCATCCCATTAGTATCTATGGTATGCTCTGCATGCTTGTCTTGTGCTTGTGTGATGCTAGAAATATGTTGCTTGTTTGCCTCGGATCACCCGATCCTATCATATGGACACCTTGTTGGTATATCCTAACACTAACCCTCGCAACCCCATAGGTGAAACCCTCTCCTCAGCAGGATGGCCACATAAAGAAATCCCCAACAACTCCTACTCTTGCCTCAGTTCTAATCTCCTCCAAAGGAGTGAAAATCCTAATAAACCCTCCACTGAATCAACATGAAGTCTTCGCCAAGAAGCCGGAAGATAAGAAGGCCCGAAGGCAACGAGTTTACTCCGTCAACAAACCAAAGCAACACAAAGAGTTCAAGTGAAGACAACCCATCTGAAGCCAAATTGCCTCCACCCCAACTAAGGATGACTAAGAAGCGTCACAAACCTCTAAAACTAACACGAGATAACCTACTACTTCATTTGGGAATCATCATAGGAAGGTAGTCGCAAGAAGGCATCACTCGAAGACCACAACTCGGGTATCGCGGCTCGCCCCAAGACGAAGGGTCAACCACAACCTCGATGGCCCCAAGTAAAGCTCTAAGGTGGTAAGATTGCGTCTTTCCACTCTGTTCTAGAAGACCGACCATGAGAATATAATACCATAAGATCTCCAATCTAAGAACCTTCTCCAAACCCCACCTCGAGAGTCGTCAGAAGAATACAACACATACATCATCAACAATCTTCAGAAGACTTCTTGATCCTCACAACACTGAGACGTTCAGGATTAAGGTGACAAGACTACCCGTTGCCACCAATACTAGGCTCCAAGGAGTAGAAAGCAACCCAAGGCATCGAGTTTCTCCAAAGACGTCACAAAGTCCTTTCTCTTCTATCTCCGCTAACCTCTCTCCTAAAAGAGCCCCGACTCTACTAACCCCGGGGAATTACAATAACCAAAGTTGATACCCAAACCAAGGACGGTATCAAGTTGCAAGACCTAGCGTGAAAGTATGCTAGTTTGAGGTTCCCCTGTTCATGTTTTACCCACGACTTTGCATCAGACCAAACCCGAAAGAGACCCCTTTCCTAAAGGACCGCGTTCTAGGACCGCCAACCTCCAGCAACATCCTTCAACCCATTGGACCCTTACCTAGCTCGGAACTAAGTAACAAGAAGCTAGTTAAACTCCTCTCCGGTTACGACCATTACCTTAAGAAGTGGCATCGAAGCCTCCCATGAAGCGGTACAAGGTCGACAGAAGGTAATCACCTCCGGATCAAAGGTGTAGCGCCATTCCCCGAGCATCAGCATGTGACTCCAATGGAGAAAGTCGGCGACTCCACTGGAAACTCCTAGTGTCATGGTCTTTCCCTCCCAAAAACCCGATAGAACCCTGGATTCGAATACTAGTTACCATTAAGTGATGACCACCCCTCCTAACCAGAATCATCGACCCTGCAAGAAGGATGACAATCAACATTTATCCATAATCAGAAGATACTTCAGGGAAGTCCTCTACTCCAAGGTCGACCGTCCAGCCATCACTCCCGGTGTCCCAAGACCAAGAAATAAGAAAGGCAGACATCAACAAAAAAAAAGGTTTGAAGAAGGCACCACTCGCTGTCTCATCGCAAGAAGAAAGGACCCCGTCGACTCTAAAACCTACCTAGAATCTTCCTAAGGGGAGAATAAAATGTCTTTTCCATTCGTTTAATCCAAGCAACTCAATCCAAAGCCATTCAACTCCGATCTATAACTACCCACGTCGGTTAGCTGTAAAATTTGTTAGTGCCTAATATTTTTCCGCCGCTGTTATTGTTAAACGGATGTTATCACCCAACCCTACGCCTCCCTAATCCCGGGACGAGATTATTTTAAGGGGGAAAGGTCTGTAACATCCCAATTTCAGCAACCCTGATTAACTGTACAAAAGGCAAAAATCAGGGGGAACAAATACTTTATCTTGTTAAGTGTTGCAATGTTTGTTTACTGGTTTGCTTTTGATCATGTAAATGTTTGTGTATCAAGTGAGGTTCTCCTCATCTCAACACTAGTTTACAAAAAGCTATTTTACTAGATGTCTTTGCTCATCTTTCATATTCCCAAATGTTCTGGCATTTCCCAAAACCTGAGCCAAGATGACCTTGACAAAACAAAAATATTTTACTAGTTCTATTAACAAAACTATGGAGAACTAAAATATAATCTTCTTTTGTTTTCAAGACGGAACCCTCAACTACTCTTAACTCTAGTCTTTCCAAAACCTTTATTAAAACCTTCTCTTTCCAATCTTGGTAGAAATACCAAGAGGTCCTTATCATACTTCAAAGTATAACCAATTCAAAATACCTATCCTGACCTCAAGATAGGCTTGATGGTACCCCTAGTAGTAGTTGGATAATCTTGATTAGATGAATTTCCTTGATCTGTTGATTGCCTTGTTTGCTTAGGAACTAAAATGAGCTAATCTAGTATCTCAGACCTTAGGACCAAATTTATTCTTGAGATCATCCATCTCATATCAAGCATCCAAGTCTGGGTCTATCCTAAGCCACTAAGGTGATCATCTCCTCTCCTAACCAGATCAATCAGGGATAATCCCCTTTGATGGTTTCTAACTCAGTGGAGACCCAATCTAAGCATGGATCCTACCTACTTACTTAACACTTCAACATAATATCCTTGATCATGAGTTTGGAACCTAGCTTTCTCTCAAAATCATTTACCCTTGAGCACTAGTCTAAAACCCTAAATCTGACAAAAAGGCTAAGTCTGGATTTCTTATCTAAATGCAATCTTTGGAGCTCTACCTTTTCGAACCTAGGTGCATTATTGAGAATGTATTTGAACAATCTTGTAGTACATCTTAAGTAATATCAAATCTCACTCTTTCCCTTGTCTAAGAAATTCTGGTTCCTACTCATCCATGATGACTTTGTAGTCAAGATAATAATCTTTTCTGCAAATCTTTTCATCTTGCCTACTTTGGCAGAAGCTCACATCTATATGCCACTTCCCCTTGACCAAATCCTTGCATGTTTATTATATACCAACCATGGACTATCAACCTCCTCTTCCCTTGTTCCCATTGAAGCTTTGTGCTTCTGAAACCCACATGGTTTAGGAGGCTTCCTGATGTACTGTTATGGCAGTCTTATTTTCAACAAAGTTTGCCATCCCCTCTACAACACCTAAAATGCAACCAAGCCCAATTCTTGATTCCATGATCATCTATAGGACTTGGTCTATCCATACAACTACCCTTGTACCAAGGTGAGCTCTGAGCTCCCTAATCCAACCATGTTTAGGTGGCATCAGATTAACCAAACCCTAGATCCTCCGAAAATCTAGTTTCCATCCTTTTCACCACTTTTATTCAAAAAAATGGTTTACCTTTATGGATACATCAAGTTTACATAATCTACCTTGGATATAAGCATCCCCAAGTAATTCCCACAATTATTTGGATTATTAGACTATTTTATTTCCTTTACTTACCAAATTCTTAGAATCTTTGTCTTTAAAGCCAAGCTTGTTTTTCTCCAAATCACCTTGCCTACTCAAGGCACATTTGATGCCCACTTATCATATCCCATCTTTCCAACTCAAGAATAAATAATTTTGAGATTTTTTATTATTTTTTTTACCCTTTTTCCTAGTTGGGAGAAACAAGAAATAATTCCCAAAAATAATTTTCCACCTCAATAAATCCCAATGAAAATCTCCAATGTGTGTTATGGTATTTAGGACCATATCACATCAAAAACCAATCTTTTCCAATGTAAAAAATATCACCTAAGCTTCCATAATCTATTTTTGCACCTTTTGAATAAGTACATTTAAATGGGATTTTAATCTCTAGAAAAATCCCATTTAAATATTGGAGAGTTTTTTTGACCTCCTCTATCCACCAATACCATTCCCACACTTTGCCCAATGCAACATTTTCAAGTTCCTTCATAAGCTACCATTTGATCCAGTTTGCAAAACCAATCAAATCTTGTTTCAAACCAACCCAACTCCTCATAAAATCCTATCAAATACTCCACCATAGAAAGCAAGACAATATTGGTCATCACTACTGTAGCACTATAGTACGCCACCACCACCCCTCTCGTCCTTTGTGTTTGTTTATGAGAGAGACAAAGGCCATGTCCCATCTACCATTAAAGCATGTGCAACTACTGCACCCTACCCCTTTCCACCACCCCCTACTCGACCCCAGAACCCCCACACACCCTCTCCACCGCCCATGGCCACCAATGAAATGCCCCTGGACCATGCCCTAGCTCCCCAAATTAACATGGTTCACCATGAAGCCATCTCCCTCGAGATAAAAGGGGTAGAGGCCTTCCCTCGCCTCATTTCTCCCCAAAACCACCAGAGAGCCTCCCCACGATCTCCCATTCTCCTCCTCTGCCCTCCCACGCCATGGAAAAGAAGAGAGGAAACCCTCTTGGGTTGATGCTTGAATGCAAGCTTCCCGTGAATATAAGCCCAGATCCTAACCACCCCGTCTCTTTTCCCTTACCTCCTGGTGCTATCCTATCTCTGACGTACACACCTGTGCTTTCCCTTCCTTCTCAGGTACACGGAGCCGCCGCCACCGCTGCATGTCCGAGATAAGCTCCCTCCCGATGATTACGAGCCTCTCGAGCCTCTTCAACAACACCGAAGACCTGCCGATGGCCCTCAGTGTCCCCTGCTCCGCTCGAGCCTCCCAGAGATCGACATGCATGCGACCCCGAGAAAGCTCCAGCGAGCACCGGAGGAAGCTTCGCCAGCACGGATGCGCGTGACACCCTTCGACGTCAAATCCCTAGCTTTTCGCCCATCGTTGAGGTCGCCGGCGAGCTCCGAGTCACCCTGGACCGCCCCGATCACCCCCCGAGGCCGCAGGTGAGCTCCCCCGTGGCTCCGCTACCTCTCTAGGGTTTCCCCTTGTTTTCCGCCACCGGAGGAGGAAGATGCTCGGCTGCCGTTGATCGCTAGTTGATCTAACGGACATCATCGCGCTATACCCCTTCGGCCCCTTAGTCGCTAACCGTGGGCCCCGCTTGCCAGCCTTTCAAACTCTGGATCCCACGTGACCCTGCCTCGGGTGGGCCAAATCCTCTCACCCTGGCCCATTCCCCCTCCAGAAACTGGCCTGTGTATATTTTTCCTTTAATCAGTTTTCCAGATCAGTAAATCTAGTCACTCGTTCTAAATACAAACAAAAATGTTAATTGCTAAGAAATTCCCAAAACTAAATTACAACATGTTCCCAAGTGTTTTACCAAATAGATATACCTGGTACTGGACCAAATTGATGTTTACCAAACATGTTCCCTACCAGGATCTATCCAGTTCACTAAATAAATTCTCCAGATAGTTTCCCTCATCCAAATGGAGTAAATCCAATTTGTACTGGGAGGTATAATCCATACATCTCATGTCCCACTGGCCCCACCCTATTTTGCTTCCTAGTTTCCAGTTAGCAAAAATAGTAAAAACATGTCCTTTTTGTCTTTAGAAATTTTCCCTAGGTCAAACCAAGTGAGGTTTTGACCTAATTCCAACTCCCCATAAACACACATAATCTTATCTTTCATAATCCAGCAGCTCATAATTTTATGAGTCTCTGTTGAATCTTAGTGAAATAAACTCTTCTGTGCATGATTTATTCACTAATAAAATCACTACATTATCTCTGCAACTCCAAAAAGGTTGATTCCAATTTATACATAAAGGTATTCTCAGTACCTAACATGTT
This sequence comes from Avena longiglumis, assembly GCA_030063025.1. Lineage (NCBI taxonomy): Eukaryota > Viridiplantae > Streptophyta > Magnoliopsida > Poales > Poaceae > Avena > Avena longiglumis. Next base: position 249,491,089 of record CP125974.1, read on the forward strand.
TCCTTGGAATCACCTAAAGAGAGAAATCCTATCCAGTATCGCCTTTGGGAATTTCTCAAGGGCATTCTGGTAATTGTTTTGAGGTGATTCCAACTCCTCTTTAATTTAGTCCACCAAATACTACCTAATCACCCAAGGAGATAATTTTTGGAACTCTAGAACAGTTCTGGTGAATTATTTCCTTAAACTAGAGTTTTCTTCACTATAAAAATCACTATAAACCAAGGGAAATTGATAAAATAGTGAAACCACTTTTGTTGGCTTCATTTTGTCAATACCTATCTAATGGTATCGTTTTTATACAATGGTAACATACAGATCAAGCACTTGGTCAAAAACCTCTCTTAGGTAGTTCCAAGACTATAAATCCAAAGCGATCCTTTCCGTAATGCCTCTAAATCTTTTGCCAATCTTATCAACCAATTCATCCAACATCCTACTGATGTATATCATGTTTTTGTCCTTTGCTTGCTGTATGTTTTGATGCTTGTATGCCTTGTATTGATTATGGTGTTGTTTGTTTGCATGTATGCTCAATAACGGCGATAGTTTTGATTGTGTGACGCCGAGAAGAAGGAAGCATCGGGAGAATGAGAAAGGTTTTGTTTTACAAAAAGGTGGACAAGAGATGGAGGAAAAATGTTTACGAAAACACGCCCGGCTGTACAGTTCCTAATGATTGAACAATTAACCTGTGCAACCACATTACTCTGGAATGGGACGGGGCTAGGCTAGAAGTTTGAATGATCCGATATAGGGGCCTCACACTACTACAGGGGCAAACAATCCCCGGAGGGTGGACCTTCTTTGTCTAACGGTCCATGTGTAGCATCGACCGGGAGAAGGAACAAAGGGTCTACGGGCCTCTGCGCAATACTATGATCCCCTCATTGAAAGAGTACACCCGTCGAGGTGAAAAACTCGCTCTGGTTGGCTAGTTACTATATACGGTGTCTCGGTGTTGAGGGGGTTAACCTCATAGGGTAGGCACTTGTACAGAAGAGGGCATTCGAAAGGTCTTGATCAATTATTTGACCCACGATCGGTGTGGATCAGGGACGGTTAATCGGATGATGTGGGTACAGTGTACAACCTCTACAGAGTGTAAATCTATTCAAATAGCCGAGTCCTTGGTTAGGGACGGTTGGGATGGCTGCTGTATGGGGGTGATTATTTTGTTTTCAAAAAGGACTTCGGAAAAGCAATGGCTCGAAAATGTTTTGACCATGGGATGGTTGGGAAAAATGGAGGAAGGAGTTTGGTCATGAGATGACCGGAAGGAGAAACAAACTGGTGACCCAATCCTAGTGTTTTCTTAAAAATTTCAAAAGGGTTTTCCAAATTTTTTACAAATGTTTTCCAACAAAGATATATATATCTACAAGAGAAACTAGTTTATAAAAGAACCTCTCTTGGAACCATCCTACCACAGCCATAATGCATATCTTTTATTATTACCCTCTTAAGGTGGTTTGCAAGTACATTCAAAGTACTCACCGGCATTGTCCCTGGCTATTTACTTGCCCAGACTTTCAGAAGCAAGAGGAGCGATGGAGTTTGCTAACGTCTATGCAAGCTAGTCCTTCTTCCCAGTCAGTAGCCTATGGGTTAAGGCATGACATGGGATATGCGCTTGAAGACTTCCGCTATTGATGTTGTATCGCCATAATGGCACAAATGTAAGTACGCATATTCGTTAATTATGGATGTTGTAATGATACTTGTCGGTTATGCTCATGGCTCAATGATCATGGGAACGTGAATTGCAGTCATAAGGGGTATCCCCGGACCGTAAATCCGGGGTGCCACAGTATATGCTATGCTATGGTGGATCCTATAGATGATATCTTTGTAGAAATTTTCCTAAGTTAAGAGACATGTTATGCTAGTATGCTTAGCCTAGATATTAGAATTCAAGGGTGAAAATTCATGCTATGATCTTATGGAAAGGTTATGCCTATATGTTTTTGACTAAGAAAACAACTTGTTAATGAAACACCTGGGTGGAAAAGGAAGATTGGTTTGTGTTGAGTGGTTACACAAGGCCCATGTCTATGGTTTACCTTGTGTATCACACTTGTGGATGGCCACCCAGGAACAAAGATATTTCAGATGTTTAGTGTTGAGAAGCTTTTAGTGCAACCACATGGCATATGGGCTCTGCCTTGACCAACTAGGTTACAAGAACTCAGCCAGATGGATAGTTGGTGGTAGGGTTGATAGGATGGAAATCGTCCATGGTGGTCTGTGGTAATGCTTCTGAAAAGTCTTGTCTCGATGCATGCCGAGGCTTGTAGGGAAGTTCACCACCTTTCGAGAGGGTAAAACCTAAGTACTTAGCTATGTGCCCGGTAATGGACAATTTGAGCATCGAAGACATTGAAATGATCAAGGATCTCCTCATCCCAATTTCTCCAAGTTAAAACTTGTGGGTGAACAAGGGTAGTGGTTCACCAATGTCTATTGGTGGTATCTTAGAGTGTTTATAAAGAAAAAATTAGTGTGATCAACTAGTAGGACAAAACTACCTTGTGCAAAGCCAGCTTGAAACTACACTTAGCCAAATTCATGTAGATGATAGTCTCTACTATATAACTATGTTTTCACTTGTCAATATAATTCCAATTGTATTGACCCCTTGTGGTTGTAACTTATTATGTTGCAGGATACTCTGATGGTGACTAGGTTTACGAGTCTACACTCAACATGTTTTCCTGTGTCTCATGAAGATGAATACTTTATTTATTTACTATGTAATAAGAACTCTATGTGTTAGCCTTGGGATAATGAGTTGTAAGAACTATTTGTACTCCTGGAATTATGATGTAATAATGACCTTTGTATCTATGTACTTCATCTTAAATTGTGGGTGCTAGCAATTCGATCCAGGGACTAGCACTGCAATCACAGGGGCCTTTACCTTAAAGGGTGAGGTCTTACAATGTATAAAACCAGTCTAGTTGTTCCAAAAGTGGATCTTGTTGCATATTACTCTAGGTAAACTTCCTTCCTTTAATTGGCAGTTCAGTAAGATGTTGTTCTCTAATGAAATCATTAAAAATGAGCATATCATTAATGTTCCCACCAAGCTTATTTCTGTTTGAAGGGTATCTAATGAAGTTAAAGTCCCCCATTAAGATCCAGTCTTCATCATCAGGAATGTTAACCTCAAAAATAAATTTAACAATTTTTTCTCTCAATTACCCATTACATGGGACATAAATGTTAATTAGAGTACAGGACTGAGATAATTGAGTAGAAGTAAAATGTACTGAGAGTGCAAATTGTTCAAAATGCATTACCATCCTAGGAAAAATGGAAATGTTCCAAATAATAATCAGGCCACCAGAAGCACCAACAAAAGGCACATAAACAAACTCATCAAATCTTGATGGGCAACATGCCTTAATAAAGTTCAAATCAAAAGCCACTTTTTTTGTCTCTTGCAAGCAAATAATTGAACATCCACTTACATTAATAGCATTCACTAAAGCTAACTGCTTCTCTCTTGCATTAAGCCCCCTAATGTTCCAACACAGAATTATCCATTGTTTAAGCATTGACATTATTACAACTTAAATATAGAAATAGACTAAATAGGGATAGGCACTAGGCACTATCAGCATTTTCCTCCTCCTGCAGGCCTGACATGAGCTTCTTAGGAGTGATTTCATCAGGAGGAACACCACATAGAGAAATGCCAATGGATTGAATCACTAGAATTGGGGTGGCAAGAAGGGTCTAGTCAGTAGCCAGGTTTTCATTGACAGATATCTTCTGAGACTGGTTGACCTCCCCTTTATCTTATAAATCAGTAATTGACACTCCCGGAACCTTCCTTGGCTTCACTTTTGATTTATTCTGCTTGGCATCATTGATGATCTTTGGTTTAAAGCCCCTTTATATAGTAGACCTAGAGCTCCTTCTGACTTGGTTGTTAGAAATAGGTGTCCCATGAGAAGAATCCTCTAGATCCTCTATCATTCGGATCTTCCTTTTGCAACCAACATGAGAAAGGTGTTGCAGATCAGAGACCTCCAAAAGTTGAGCAACAGAAGTCAAATTCTTCTTTTTTTGACTGATGCAGTAGTTCCATTTCACCAAATAGTTCAAACTGAATAGACTTTTGGCAGTGAGACAGAGACATACAAGAAATTGGAATTGTCTAGATAATAGTTGGGCATACAATATTTCTTGTAGGCAGAAAGAGCAATTGATCTTGCCATCCAAATTTCAGAGTGTACATTAATCATGTTTTCACTGAACATAGCATAATTAATGGATAAGTTGGTATCAACTTGCATTAAATCATACCTAGAGTTGCCATCAGACACCTCAGATAAACTGTCATGCCAAGCTTGCATTGAACTGCCTTAAACATTGCTAAGTGGAGGTGGCACCCCAGCATCAATAGTAACTCCTTTTGTAGATAAAATTTGCTGAAAATGATCAAAGTAGGGTTGATAGGCATTGCAACATCATGCTCAATAGGTGCAACAAAATTTTCCACCTGCGCAGCATTATTATCAAACAATGCAACAAAAACTTGAGCAGGTAAAAACTGGCCTTGCTGATGAAACTGAGCACCATGATTGTGCCCCCCAATGTTCTCTCCCTGAAGATTACCACCTCCAGGCATCTGATTGAGCTGGTTCTAGTTATCAAGCTGTTGTTGATAAAGTTGTTCTACAGAGAGACCCTCTCCATGCATTGGGTGAGGATTTCCATCATCTAGGGATGGATCTTTAGGAGAAGGTAGAATCTCATGTAGGTGTGCATTCTAGTCTCCACAACGAAGAATAATAACAGGGATAGTCCAAGAGTGCCTAGACCCACCCAAGTGATGAATTTCCAGGCTTTTAGGATCAAATTTGGGTGAACTATCCAAACCTTAACAAGCACAGATTTATCATCTCATCTAGGATTGTGCCACATGGACATCGAACCAAAATCCCGAACAACACTATGAATGTATTGACTGTTTTGGTAGTACAGAGGAAAAGCTAAAAACTGAATCTAGGTCTCTCTACCAAAAGTAGTAAGACGCATGTTCCTGGCTTCATTGTGCTTCACAAAAGTAACAGTAGTGATATCATCTAACTCAAAGTAAGTTCCTACTATTGCATCCGAAATCAGGGTTTCGCTCATAGTAAATATACCGAGGCCAAGAGGATGATCATCAAAACAACTAACAAATAACTGCGAGTCAGTCAACAAATTTCTGACTTGAACTCTATATTCCTCTCTGAGTTGGATCAGGATGAATCTATTAGTTTCAGCGATTACCTTATGATCATGTTGCAGAGGAGCTTCAGCGATAACGACCATGTGTGTTCTCACCAAGCGATCAACTGGCCCCGGGTCGATTGTCATGCCATTCGGGAGAAAAGCTAGCGGGATGACTGGAAAGTTAGCCATTGGGGCAGCGAAGAAGGGTTGCTCGGCAGTAGGCGGAGAAGGAGATGAAGCGGTAGACGAAGGGGGATACATGTCTCCAGGTGAATCTTTATTTTGCTTCTTAATTACCCCGATTTTCCGACCAGTAATATCGGTCGGTTTGGCTCGAGTTTTTACCTTTTTTGCCAAGCCCGTCGTTTCTTATTTGGGCAGCTTTTGGCCCAGTAGCCCAATAAATGACAATGTCCACAACGCCAACCCAAAGTGCAATTACTCGCGAGGTGACCATGGATGAGATATTTATCACACCAAGGGCCGAGAAAACCATAGCAAGCTGAGCATCTGTGGCCCAAGGAAGAACTGGCAGCATAATTTGTCGGGCATGAAGCAAGAGGGTGATCATGCTCTCCACATCTGGAGCAGCGACCCAGAATTTCGAAAACCAAATCTCGGCTAGGGACAAATTTCAGATCGAGTGCATGCATGATATCTTGGTTAGAGTAATTAGCATGCCTAAGATCAGTTTCATGCAAAAGTGACATATGAAATTTGAACCAACGAACGTACCCTTGTGATCACTTTCAGGATCTACCAAGATAGGATCAGAGAAACTTCCAAACGAGAAATGTTGATGAGAAACCTGATGAATAACCTGATCAGATTCATGTGCAGATATCATTGGAGAAACTTGCTGGGGAAACCCAAATTTTGCCAATTCTTGTGGCGATCCCGAGGAAAAACCTTGTGCAGCACTTTTCTTAAGGAAATCCAGATTAGGCTTGAACCAAATAGGGATACATTGAGAGATCATCACATTGTCGTCAGAGGGCAATCCAGATGGAGGTGGATCATGAAAGAAACCAGAGATCTTACAATGAATACCCCCAAAATGGTTGAAGTGACAAACAAAGTCTGGCCAAACCCTGTCTTTGAGACCATAGATGAAATTCCCCACTTTATTTGAACCCACCAAAAACCGAAATCTTCGATCACTTAATTGAAAAACATTGAATCTTGAAAAAATTCCACCGATACAACATTGAAGGGCGAGGCTCACAAATTCAACATTTAGAGGGAAAGAGGTCGAAGAGAAGGAAGCCACCAAAAAGAACTCTTTGGCAGTAGAGGAAGGGGAGAAATGTACCATGGATCCAAAACGTCAACGCACTTGAGTAGATAGAGCTTGGCCAGGAGATAAATCCCAGTGAAGAAGGGCTTCCATTGTGGGCAAGGTGAAGGTGGAACCCTAGATCTCCAAGGGGTCACCATGGGCGCACCCAGAGCGTGTGGGTGGGAGGGGAGCCATTGTGTTCATCACAAACCAGGACTTTTGGCACACGACCATTGATGCTTTTGTTGTTGTTTGATTTTGTGTACTTTCCATCTTGCAGGATGGTGGGATGAAGTGGTCTGGGCTAACCTTACATGTCATCGTATATGAGACTTCCTCCACGCTCAACATGCAACTTGCATTGCACAAGTGTATTTGCGGGTGTCTCTCTCTCCCACCATAGTGAAGATTAAATTTACAACGGACACTTGACAATACTTGTATCAATGTTGCGGTTCGTGTTCGTAAGTTAGAACGGTTCTTATTCAAAATCTATAGCCACGCAAAACATGCAAAGAAAATTAGAGGCATCTAACTTGTTTTTGCAGGGCTTGTGTTGTGATGTGATTGTGATTCTATATGATGTATGCAATGATCCTTATGGTAAGTTGGCAACCGGCAGGAGCCTTATGGATGTCTTTAAATTTGTTAAGACATGTGTGTCTATTCATCATGTAATCGCTTCATTCCAAGTAGTTGTAATAGATTCCATCGGTGATGGACAACCATGATGCGGATCCATTGACCTTGAAGCCACGCCAGTGATGATGGAGATCATGTTCATGATTTGGAGATAGAGATCAAAGGCACAAGAAGAAAGGCCATATCATATCACATATTATGAATTGCATGTGATGTTAATCCTTTTTATGCATCTTGTATTTCTTAGACCGCGACGGTAGCATTATAAGATGAACCCTCTTACTAAATATCATGTAATAAAGTGTTCGTCCTTAGTAGGCACCGTTGCGAAGACTTGTCGTTTCGAAGCATCACATGATGATCGGGTGTGATAGATTCTACGTGTGGATACAATGGGTGCAACACAGATTTGCACATGCGGATACTAAGATTAACCTTGACGAGCTAAGCATGTACAGACATGGCCTCGGAACACGGAATACCAAAAGGTAAAGCATGAGTAATATAGATTATATGATGAACATGTTGACTGTTTACCGTTGAAACTACATCATCTCTCATGATGATCACACTTGGTGTAGTGGTTTGGTTTGTGTAATCACCAAAATGACTCGAGGGATGTTGTTTTGAGTGGGAGTTCAAACTAATATGATTAAAGTTGAACACAATTTTCAAAATTAAATCAAAGTGAATTTGCATAATTGTTGTAGTCATTGGTATCCGTTCACCACCTTACGCCTAGTTATAATTGAGATAATAGAACTATAGAATTCTAGATAGTTAGTTAATGAACTTATATCGTATTGTTTTGAGTGTTAATCTAAAGTTTAAAAGTCCTATTCTAAACTTTCGGCAAACTCTATTACTCCGTGAAGTTTAATAATTGGTGACAAATCAAGAGTGAAAATTCAAGTGTTAGTATATATAAGTATCATGTTTGTCTCCATGATTCTTGATACTCAAAAGATTGTTTTAATATCAAGGTTATCTAGGAGCTGATAGAAGTGTTTCAGAAACCATCATATGTGGAAGATATTGCGATATCTGAAAAAATATTTTGGTTGCAACATGATTGAGTATAATATGGAAAAAATTATGTTCTCATATTTTATGAGAATTTGCAAAAGGTTGGAGACGCTAGTCGTCCTATTCCTCCAAAAGGTTTTGGTGAGCAACATTATACTCGCAATTCACCGTTATAAGATAAAGTAGCTTGATCATGAAAATTGCCATGGTAAGGGTGAATATAAGATGTAGTTAAAATGTTTACTACACTAAAAAATACTAAAGAAAGAACACCAAACATTTCATGATGGTGATCTACTTCAAAGTACAAGTCCAAAGATATTAATATTTTACTATACACGCTTTCGACTATGTGTCATGTCTATGGCGCCACTATTGATGTTGATAGATTCTTTTAAACAGAAAAGGAAATGCTAAAAGAGAATCTCAAAAATATTTGGCAGAAAAAGTAAAATTGTCCAACTTAGGGTGTATAGATGATATAAATGTTATGGCAGTATTATTTGCTTGTTAAAAAATGTGGTTCTTAGGTATTGGATACCGAATTTGTTGATGTGAATTTTCATACAAAAAAACACAATTCATGAACTACAATGACCTAAGTAAATAGCAAGAGAATATGTGGTGATGTTCATTAAAAAAAATAAAGTGTTGTTGTGTTTTTCGTTGACATCTAAATTTCCCTGCAAGGTTCGTTTTAATCAGGTATTATGATAATAGAAGGTTGTTCAAATAATATCCGTATTCCATAATAGATGGATGATATACAAGTCTACTTGGAGAAATGACATCCATAAAACTAATGCTAAAAATGTCGAAAGACAAATGATTGAAAGATCACTTAGGAAGTGACATCACCGTTTAAATTATATTGGAAAGGAAAAATGAAGGAACTCCATGTTGATGGAATTTTGGAGTCTTTTGATTTTGATCAAATGACACTTGTGATAGTGACATGGTTATACCCCGCGGGTGCATGACCTCAGCATACCTAGTCCAGCCCAAGGAAGTCCCACGGCAAAAGTACGTTGGCCCATGAAGACTTTCGGGTGGCCCAGGCCCATGGTTCCTTCGGATCCTTGGAGAGCAAGACTAGAGTAGATAGGAAATTCAAAGGGGTAAAACCCTAGAACCTGTAACCGACTAGGACTATGCCCTGGACCTGCCTAAGTCTATATAAAGGCCAGGAGGTCATGACCTAGATCTCTCGACTCATACTTCTGCATACACACCTCCACGCCAGATCTAATCTGTGCACCCTTGTAACCGTCGGTTCCGCCGTAATCAAGAGCAGACAAGAAGGAGTAGGGTTTTCCCTCCGGGGGCCTGAACCTGGGTAAACCTCCTTTCCCCGTGTTGCTTGTTTGCTAACCGTTCCACGATCTCCAGCATCCCCATCTTCTCCAAAACCCAAGTCCATAAAAATGGGCATTGATGAGATCAAACCTCGTCAATTGGCGCCGTCTGTGGGAATTGGGGGCGCTGATTGTGCGATCGTGAAGGTCCCAACCCGATCGATCTACAACTCTGCAGCAACGGAGAGCCATCTCCTCTTCGGTACTTTCGACTTCACCGCCCACTCGCCGGCCACCATGAAGGACTTCGAGCCCGTAGGCGATAGACTCGAAATCCTGTTCGGGAGCTTCTTCCAGGTGGGGCAAACTGGCACCCTCCGCATACCTGAGCGGGTGCCCCTACCATCAATCATGCCCGCTTCGTGGGCCCCACACCCCGTGCTACGCACAACATCATCAGTAGATGATTCCTATGACAGCAGTAGATGCAACTCCGATCTGTGCGATCGCCATCGGATGCAGGGACCTACGGTTCCGGATCTGAAAGCTGCAGCAGAAGCGGGCCAATCTACGAGCGCTACCAATGCGCTGCAGTCATCCAAAGCGACGTGGATCAGCAAACACCCAACCCGCCGCCTAACCCACCAGAACGAAACGGTGGGAACAGAAGAAGCCAATCTCCCCCACCCGAAGGAGAAAACAACGGCGGCCACGTCATCCGCCTTAGCAAAGAGGGATGGACCCAGGTCCGCGAAGCTGTGGCAGGCAACATAGTACTGCCCGCAGACGCATCGCGAGATATGCTGATGGCCTACCACCTGCTCCTAATCAAGGAGCACAAGAAGCAGGTCAAGATGCAGGAGGTGCTTGACAAATGCAAGCAAGCAGCCTCAGAGTCCAGCGAGCGACGAGCCGCGCTCTCCGCCATGGGCATCGGCTCCAGCTCGAACGCCAACCCAGGCAACAAGCACCGCTCTCGGATGGAGAACATGGATCCCAAGGAGCGGCGCGAGTTGACGCGAACTCTCCACACATCCTTCATGGAGATGGACGCCAACGGCAACATCATCCCGAAAACGCCGCAGGCTGCGATCACGGCAGCCACTGCGTACCTCGCGGCCCACCCACCTCTCGAGGGGGACCCGAAAAGGTCCATGCATAAGTCCGCACTTACCGGACTCGGACTTGTAGGAGCTGCGCTCCACCAAGATACTCCTGCGGAGCCGAAGAAGAAGGCTCCGGCCAGGCACGACCGGAGCCCCACCCCTTCATCCGAAGAGGAAGAGGAACACGAACTTCCTCGAAGGAAGAAGAGCTCGCGTCACCATAAACGCGACTACGACGCCAGAGACACGCTCACACAACGCAAAATCGACAAAGCATGAGCCAAGCTCGCATGCTCGTCTGAATCCGAGATGGACGAAGACGAAGGAGAACTCTGTGGAGCCCGATGCTTCAGCAGATCCATTCGGCGAACGCGGATGCCATGCAATTTCAAGCTTCCTTCGGATACTCCGAAGTTCGACGGCACGCAAGATCCAAAAGCATGGCTCAGTGACCATCTGTCATCCGACAACCTGCACTGCGGTAACAAAGAAACCGCCATGCAATGCCTTCAGCTGCAGCTAACAGGCGCGACACGGATCTGGCTCAGCAGCCTATCATCAGGGTCCATCCGAAGCTGGGAGGAGCTAGCTTACAGCTTCATCTGAAATTTTAAGGGCACCAGCAAGAGGCCCACCTCAATCGAAGAATTGCGCGCCTGCACTCCACGAACGGGATAATCCATTCGCTCATACATACTACGCTGGTCCAACACAAATAACTCCGCAGCCCACATCTCCGAAGAGAGGGCCATAGACACCTTCAGGGACGGCGTCAAGCGCCAAGACTTCAAGGAGGAGCTTGGGCGCGTCAAACCCAAAACGCTCGAGCACCTCATGGACATCGCCAACAGGTGGGCTGACGGAGAAGACTCCATTCAACGAGCACAATCGGAAGAAGAGGACGACTATGGTCGACGGCGAGAGCGCCGTAGCAAGAGAAGATCGCGCATCTACGATGATCGCGACGGACCCGACATGGTCACGGCTGGCGACGCCGATCGCAACGACGCTTAACCGCAATAATGGAGGATACCGAGGAAACTTCCGCGATGGAGGACGCCAAAGACAGTGGCAACGCCATGATCGCGATAACGGACCTCAAAGATACGAAAAGCTTTCGGGCCCATGCACCATCCACTTCTACATCGACAAGCAGGATGGCAAAAAGAAGGCGAGCCACATGCTCAAGGACTACCGCGAGTTCCAGAAGCTCAGCGAAAGCATGGTGCAGATGAGGCAGCAGGCTCCAATCCCTGCGTTCGGAAACGCACCCGCGCCAGGTGAGATAGCGCATGGAGCTCCTCCACCGCCACCTGTAGGAGCCCCGAACCAATCGGTCGCACCAGCATAGAACAACGCTGGAAACGGGTATCCCCTGCCAAAAGGAGCACTGATGATCCAGAAGGGGCGCCCTACGAATAGGGTGCAGAAGAAAATGTTCCTGACAGATCAACCTGGCCGTGGCAACTCCACCCGCCATCCCTGAGTACCTCAGCGGATCAGAGTCCTGCATCACGTTCACTCGTTCGGATCACCCTTGCCAGATCCCTCGCCCAGGTCATGCTGCCCTGGTGCTGGAGGCGCAGATCGGAGGTTTCGAGATGAGTCGCGTCTTCATGGATGGCGGCAGCGGCATCAACCTGATGTTCGCAAGCACTCTAGCAGCAATGCGGATCCCGTAGTGCATCCTGGAATAATCAGACACAACGTTCCACGGCATCGTTCCAGGGAAGGGCATATTTCCCCTGGGCAAGATATGGATCGACGTCATCTTCGGCAAGCCGGACAACTTCCGACTGGAACGGCTCGAATTCGAAGTGGTGGACTGGCCATCACAGTACCACGCCATCCTCGGGCATGTAGCATTCGCAAGGTTCCTGGCTGTCCCAGATTATGCATACCTGCTACTCAAGATGCCAGGACCGAAGGGCGTCATCACAGTCCATGGGAGCTTCTTAGGCTCCGCCAGGAATCTCCCAATCATTCGATATGCAGGAGGAGCTCCTTAGGCTCCGCGAGGTGACGGACAATGGGGCACCCCCAGTCACACGAAAAAATGCACCTGACATGTCTTTCGACTCCACGGTCAACACAAAGAAGGTGCAGGTCCACCCAACGGATGCCTCCAAGACGGCGCTGATCGCCAACGACTCACCAAGAAGGAAGGCGCGCTCGTCGAATTCCTCCGTGAGCGCTGGGAAATCTTCGCCTGGTGTCCTGCGGACATGCCAGGAGTTCCCAGGGAATTCGCCGAGCACGCACTCAACGTCTTTCCAGACACCAAGCCCGTCCAACAGTCCATCCGAAGACTGTCCGAGCCACGAGCCGAAGCTATCGGCAAGGAAATCAACAGACTACTCGCTGCAGACTTCATCAGGGAGAGCAAAGAAAGCGAGTGGCTTGCAAACACAGTCATGGTCCCAAAGAAGGACACGGACATCCCGCGGATATGCGTGGATTTCACGTCGCTAAACAAGCATTGCCCAAAGGACCACTTTCCCCTTCTTCGGATCGACCAGATCATCGTTCGACTGCAGGTTGCGAGAAACTCTCCTTCCTCGACGCCTACTCAGGCTACAACCAGATTCGACTCAAGGTTGAAGATCAGGAAAAAACGGCGTTTATCACACCGTTCGGAGTATTCTACTACAACGCAATGCCTTTCGGGCTAAAGAACGCAGGTGCCACGTACCAGCGATGCATGCAGGCCTGCCTCAAAGACCAGATCGGTCGCAATGTTCAAGTCTATGTTGACGACATAGTCATAAAAACCAGGGAGGCAAGGACACTTATCGACGATCTCCGCGAGACATTCGACAACCTTGATCACTACAGGATCAAGCTCAACCCCAAAAAGTGCGCCTTTGGCATCCCATCAGATCAGCTGCTTGGGTACTTCATCTCTCAGCGAGGGATCGAGGTGAACCCGAAGAAAATAAGAGCCATCATGGCGATGGAGAAGCCGAAAAACATCAAGGGTGTCCAGCAGCTCGCAGGACGAATAGCGGAATTGAGCAAATTCATCAGCCGCATGGGCGAGAAGGCCTTGCCATTCTACCAGCTGCTACGCAAGGCAGAAAAATTCGAGTGGACGCCAGAAGCCAACGATGCATTCGAAAGCCTCAAGCGGCTCCTCTCCACCTCACCCGTCTTGGTCACACCAAAGGAGCGCGAGCCTCTGCTGCTGTACATAGCAGCCACACATCAGGTGGTCAGCACCGTACTAGTGGTCGAACGACCCGAAGAAGGCAAGACCCACGGGGTCCAGCGCCCAATCTACTACCTCAATGAGGTACTGACACCAACAAAGCAGAGGTACCCTCACTACTAGAAGCTCTCCTACGGCGTGTTCATGACGGCTTGTCGGCTGAGCCATTACTTCCAGGAGCACCAGGTGATGGTCGTCAACGAGGCACCCACAAACAGCATCCTGAATAACCCAGAAGCCACAGGACGCGTGGCCCTATGGGGCATCGAGCTGTCACCCCTGGACATCATCTACGAGAAGAGACTTGCAATAAAGTCTCAAGTCCTCCCGGACTTCCTCGTGCATTGGATGGAGCTGCAGCTGCTAGACACCCCAGACATGTCGCAGTCATGGACCATGCACTTCGATGGCTCCAAGCGCGAAGCTGGAGCAGGAGCCGGGGTCATACTGACCTCCCCGCAGGGCGACCAGATGAAGTACGTCCTCCGGATGAAATTCCGAGCCTCCAACAATGAGGCCGAATACGAAGCCCTCATCCACGGCATGAGAATGGCAAAGATCTGCGGCGCAACGCGCCTGGTCATCTACGATGACTCCAACCTCGTCGTCCAGCAGACGATGAACGAGTGCGACGCACACGCGGAAAACATGATCGCATACCGCGTGCTCTACAACGCACTCGAAGGAGAATTCGACGGCTGCGAGCTTCGGCACGTTGGAAGAGAAAGCAACGAGGAGGCCGACAGACTCGCCAACATCGGCTCCACCTGCGCAAAGGTGCCACCAAGTGTGTTCCTCGAACAGATCTGCGTGCCATCCATCAAACGGAAATTCCCCAAGGGATGACCCAAAGAAGCAGAAGACTCAGGGGCTACGCTGCCCGAAGGACATGAAGGACCCGAGAAATTGGACACAGAGGTCGCCATGTTCAACCTAATGCAGGTCATGGCAGTCGAAAAACTTGGACGCGACCATACCACTAGTTCTTGATAAACGGAGAACTACCTGATAGCCCGACAGATGCCCGACACATATATCGTCGGTCAAAAGCCTTCACCATCATCAATAGCGAGCTGTACAAGCGCAGTATTACGGGTGTACTACAAAGGTGCGTCACCATCGGTGACGGGAAAGCCATCCTCCAAGACATCCACGAGGGCATCTGCGGCCATCACGCAGGCAGCCGCTCCCTTGTCGCCAAAGCTCTACGAGCCGGATTCTACTGGCCAACGGCCATGAGCGACGCAAAGGACATCGTCCGAAGATGCAACGGGTGCCAACGGTTCGCCGACAAACCGCACGCACCCGGGTCGGAGCTCAGACCCATACCTATAGCCTGGCCCTTTGCTCAATGGGGCCTCGACATGATTGGCAAACTGCCAAAATCCTCGAAAGGGGGACACGTTTACCTCCTGGTCGCAGTCGACAAATTCACCAAATGGGTCGAGGCCATGCCCGTCACCAACCAAAAGGGCAAAACTGTCGTCAAGTTCTTCGAGTCCATTGTCTATAGGTTCAGCGTACCGCACAGCATCATCACCGACAATGGATCAAACTTTATCTCCAAGGAGTTCCAGGACTTCTGCGAAGACCTTGGGATCAACATCACGTACGCCACAGTGGCACACCCGCAAACAAACGGGCAAGTGGAAAAGGCCAACGGCCTAATCGGCGCTGGCATCAAGAAGCGCCTCATGAGTCCACTCCAACGGAAAGCCGGAGCCTGGACGAAAGAGCTACCATCCGTCCTGTGGAGCTTACGGACTACGCCAAACAGCTCCACAGGCTACACACCGTTCTTCATGGTGCACGGAGCTGAGGCCGTGCTACCAGCCGAAGTACGCCACCAGGCCCCCGGGGTCGTCGCTTACAGCAAAGCCGAATCCACGGCTACACTCAAAGACGCCGTCGACACACTCGACGAAGCAAGAGACATAGCAGCAGCTCGATCAGCGAAGTACCAGCAGAGTCTCCGCAACTATCACAGCCGCCGGCTGCGCCCAAGGTCCTTCGTCGAAGGAGACCTTGTCTTGCGACTCAAGCAAGACCGACCGAAGAAATTCGAGTCACCATGGGAAGGACCCTACGTCATCACCGAAGTCAACCCAGGTGGCGCCTATCGCCTCAAGCACGTGGAGTCTGGAGTTACATACTCCAACCCATGGAACATCGCGCACTTGCGACGATTCTACCCCTAGCTACCTACCCCTTTAATTTCAATAAGGCTTTTCAGCAAGGCTATTCAGCCAAACAATGTACTTCCTCCATTACAATATAAATAAAGCTAAGTGTCTCGCCCCAAACTTCCGTTCATTATTTGCAAGTTTACTTTATGCTACTAACGCACTCGGGGGCTCCCCCCACCTCACGATTTCATCAACCGAGAATTACGCGTGTACACCTGAGTAGCTGACAACGTCAGGAAAACAAAAAGGACACGTACCCAAACAAAGCAGTGCGTGCTTACAACAAACACATCTTTACAACAAAGGGCGCAACACGCCCAGTCGAAATATACAAATTTTACATCTATCTGTTTTACAGGTACTACCTATTGTGAAGAATAACCTGAGCACGCTTCTCAAACAAATCTATGACTTGTTCGGCATACTACCTTACAGCTGCGTAATGTGGACGCATGTCCCACTCATCACCATCTGGGCGAGGAGGTGGCCCAGCTAACACAACAGTCAAATCTACATCAGGCTGGTGCAGCCTCACGAGAGACAAAGCATCCTTCACTCCTGCGATGAGCTGTTGCCGCACCAACTCCTTGACATTGCTCACGCTCCGAAACTTCGACAGAAGACCCGCAAGGCTCGTCGGTACGGAATCCAAAGGAAACATGACGTGCAACACCGAGGCAAGCGACGTCTGCACTTGGCGAAGCACCCGCGAAACCTGGTGCACACGATCCTGCACCGTCGCTAGAGCCATGGCACGGTCATGATCCATCCAGAAGAAGCCACCAGCCTCCATGTCCTGTTGAGTCAAGCAATTGACCCGAACAGCGACACACTGCTTCTCTTCCCTCGGAGCAAGGTTAGCACCTGCGACAATTGCACAAAATAAGAGGCAATCCCAGCAGGCTCATTCGAAGAACTGAGCTGCAGAACAACTTACATTGAAGCTGCTCAGACAGCCGAAGCAGTTCCTCCATCAAGTACTCCTCTCTGGCTACACCACGATCCGCCTTGGGCTTCCAAACATCGGCGTGACCACGCAACCCAAGAAACTCCCTCTCAAGACTACGAACACGATTCCGAAGAAAAGCGAGTTGCGAAGGATCATCCAAAGATGGCCGCAGCTGCAATGCAGGCGAGGTGTCAACAGGGTCAGCACCTGAAGGAACCTAGAGCAGCAGAAAAAGAAAAGGCCACAAACATTCAGACAATGAGAGAGCACAACTCAGAAGAATTCATTAAGCATATAAGGCCACTACATGGCACAAGAACTGTGTTCTTCAAAATATTTAAAAGCGGAGCCGGATTGCCTAGCCTTGGCCTCCCCTTGCTGCCGCAGCGCATACTCAGACAACAAATCAATGAGCTTTGGCCCATATCGCTTGAAGCGAGGAGAGTAGGTAGCAAAGGCTACCTCGGATCCGTCTGCGGTCGTCGGTATCCGGGAGGTAATCTGGGGCAGGTCCAGCTCCGCTCCAGCCGCCAAAGCCATCGCCAGCCCGACGGACGCGCTGATGCCCTTCTGCTTGCGCTTGTATGCCGCAGGTGCTTCGGCTGACAAAGCCTCCGCCAGAGCATCCACATCATCAAGGGTCGCGCCCTTAGGGACAAGCTCCTTGTAGAAGCGGCCAAGGACCTCCTTCGCCTTGGCAAGGGAGCTGACGACGGTGCTGCAACGATCTTCGACCGTTGCAGTAGCATCATCTAGAGCACTCCCGTGCTCCAGAGCGCCTCGGTCAAACTCGATGCGAGGGGCATCCGAGACAAAAAAAAGGGGGGACATGATGAAAAGCAGCGCAGAAGAAGACAAGAAAACAAG
Organism: Avena longiglumis; assembly: GCA_030063025.1. Taxonomy (NCBI): domain Eukaryota; kingdom Viridiplantae; phylum Streptophyta; class Magnoliopsida; order Poales; family Poaceae; genus Avena; species Avena longiglumis. The sequence continues at coordinate 249,508,876 of CP125974.1, forward strand.
AAGAAAGAAGCACAAATACAACACTCACCCGAAACAGCCTTGGCAGTAGCCATGAGCTTTCCTGCCACCTCTCTCTTGCGCGCATCCGCAACAGTGGACAACTGCTCCTCACGGTCCGCGGCCTCCTGCTGCAGACGCTCCTTAGCTTCGGCTGCCTTCGTCAGCTCTAGATCGATGCGTTCCTTCGCACCAACGGCGGCCTCGGCCTTCTTCTCCGATTGACCAAGGCTCTTCTTGAGAGCGTCGACCTCACGGAGAGAAGTATTATGCTCCTCTGCATTCGAAACAAGCAAACGTCAGAGAGCAGGACCTGAATAAATGAAAGAAGCACCAAAAACAAACACGTACCTTGAAGCTGTCGGAGGTTAGCCTCTAGCACTAGGCGCTCCTGCACCAGCCGCTTGGCCTCCTCCACAAAAGGCTGCAGAAAAAGAAACACCAGTAAGAAAAAGGACTTGGGGGCTGTGCCCAACATTAAGGAATAAAGGAAAAACTCGAACACGAAGACACCCCGGGGCCCCCCCCCCCCCCCCCGAAGATTCGAAAAAAGAACGAGACACGAAATTTTTCAGACACCCGGGGGCTCCCCCCCTGGTACGAAGAAGAGGTACATACATGCTCTGATGGCGACTCCGAAGGCCCGCTGGCGAAATTCTTAGGCGCAACCACCTACGCCTCCTGCAGAGGAGAATTCGGAGTGGCACCCCCTGTCGTTGCCACCGTTTGAGGAGGAGGAGACGCAACTTTCGATTCCCCCATCATCTCCCGAGCACCATCGCTGGAGGAGTCGTGGGAGGAATGCCTACATACGAAGCAATCAGCAGAAGTGCAAAATCAAGAAGGAAAAGGACAGCAGTAAGACAAGAAACTTACGAGTCCAGCAAGCTCAGGTCAAAGACTGGAGGATTCCTTCGGGCTCTCTTCTCCACCTTCTTCTCTTCCTTCTTTTATTCCTTCTTCCGCTTCGCTGGTGGGTGTGGTGCTACAGCCCACACAGGAATGACAGGAATGGGAGAGGAAGAGCCTCCATGCCCGTCACTATGACGCTCAAGGCACAGAGGGTTTCTGGGAGTCGGAGGATTCGAGGCATCCGAAGACTCGCTGGAGCTCCGTGATCGTTTTCGCGTATGGTCCTCACTCGACTCGTAGGCATCTTCCGCCGGAGATCGCGCCGACGGCAGCTCGGACACGGAATCCACCACGTCATTATCCGGGGCATTCGGATATTTTTCAGGCAATGGCGGTACCATGCCCGGCACCTTGAAGCTCTGCAAAACCAGAAGAGACCTTGTTAGCAAACAAAGGAAAATAAATACGCAGTCGACAAAAAGCGCTATGCGCACAAATCTACACCTGTGGAACATCCAACGCCGAAGAAAACAGCGGAGTCAGCGACTTCCCCGGGATTTCCTCTCCGGCCATGAACTTCAGCAGCGAGCGAAGGGTCTTGTCAATATCCCCCTCGAAGATTTTCTCAGCCGAAACCCTCGTCGGATCATGGCGCCCAGAATAAAGAAACATCGGGTGCGCCCTTGCTTGGAGAGGGTGCACCCAACGCTCGAGAAACGTCCGGATGATGTGCACGCCGTTCACTTCCTTCTCCGGGATCAGCTGAAGATCCTCCACCCGACGGTAAAGGGCCTCTATCTCCGCCACCTCGCCATCCAAGATGTTGTTTTTCCAAGACCTTTTCGGCTTAATCTTTTGGGAGTGGTCAAAAGGAACAAGACCAAAATCTTGACCAGGCACTACGGAGTCGCGGATATAAAACCATCTCCTCCGCCAGTACTGGACAGATTCGATCATAGAAAAAGAAAAGAAAAGCAGATTGGGACTGAGGGAGATGATGCAACCCCCAATGGGATAAACACCATCCGAACCAGACTGCCTCTTCACGAAATAAAGTTTCCGGAAGAGGCCAAAGTGCGGCTCAATGCCGAGCCAGCACTCGCAGAAAGTGATGAAGCAAGCAATGTGAAGAAGAGAATTGGGAGACAGATGATGAAGCTGGATGCCATAGAGAAAGAGCAGTCCACGGAGGAAATTGTGGTCTGGAAAAGAAAACCCACGCATAACGAAGGCAAGAAACATAACCCGATACCCAGCTGGGGGACGGGGGATTACCTTGTTGCCGGGGAGTCTGACGGCCTCCCTATCTTGCGGGATCAAACCCCGCTCGCGAAGCTTGCGGAGATCACTCTCTCGCGTCTCTGATCGCCGCCAACCACAGTCGGTGACGCGGGTAGCGGTGGCGCCTTTCTTTCCTCTGGCGGCGCTGGTACCAACTGCGGATGATGATTTCTTTGGTTTCCCCATCGCGCTACAGCGGCGCCGACGGTGAAAGCGCAGAAGGGAAGATGGAAATGTGGAAGGAAATCCCAGCGCGCAGCAAGAATCGCAAGAGCACAAGGAGGCAGTGAAAACAAGAACTGATGCGGTGAAAACAAACTGCAGCTTTCCCCAATGATTATAATGGCGAAGACGATGCACGACAACCGTCCATCAGGAAGACCTAAATCCAACGGCAGATCTGGCCATACACGTGTCAGCATCACAACGAACCGGTCAAATCATCTCTGGCGCAGCAGAGGCTTGAGGTCATTGATCGTCAGCACTGATGTCATCAAAATCTATACTAGCAACAAGTACAATTTCTTCGGCTACAAAGCTAAGAGTACTCACTCGAATCTACGATTCGACTAAATACTCGGGGGCTACTCCTATTAGGAGCGCTGGCCGCGCACCCGAAAGATGAATAAAAACGAACTATTTCTTCGAGTCCTACGTCGAGTCTACGACTCCACTACGGACTCGGGGGCTACTCCCATAGGGAGGATGGATTTAAGCATCCGACATTTTTTGTGTCCTACAGACTTAACAACTAAACAATGTTTGAACTAAAGTCTCCGCTCGAGTCTACGACTCGAACAGACACTCGGGGGCTACTCCCATAGGGAGCGCTGGTCGCGCACCCTATGAAATCTTCGACTACGATCTTTCGGATCAGCATGCAAAAACTTTTCGGCAACTCTACCCCAAAAAATGCTGAGTGAGCAACGATCTCCTTGGCCACCCGAAACACCTCCGCGGTGACAAATATTCGGATGATGTGTCTGCGACACAAAGATAAGACCTGCAGATATCATCTGATGGCCTGCCAACGCACACAACTGCGCTCTGCTAGTAAAAACCCGTGCTAACAGGTGCGATGAAAAATCCCGACGGACGCGTTGGGTACATCAATTAAATTCACTGGAATTCCACTCCTGTAAGTCCTCCGTGGCCTGAGTCGAATTACACCAGCATATGTTCCGGTTTCGAGTTGAGGGGCTCGAACCTGAGGAAGATCGTGTTGTTTCATCCTAAGAAAGTTAACTGACCCTGATCCGTCGGGTGAGTCAGCCACACGCATCAACAATCCCTACACATGAACTATTGAAATACATAGTTGCACCCGAAAAACTGAAGAGTCCTCAGCCGAATCTACGATTCGACTAATCACTCGGGGGCTACTAACATGGTTATACCCCGCGGGTGCATGACCTCAGCATACCTAGTCCAGCCCAAGGAAGGCCCACGGCAAAAGTACGTTGGCCCATGAAGACTTTCGGGTGGCCCAGGCCCATGGTGCCTTCGGATCCTTGGAGAGCAAGACTAGAGTAGATAGGAAATTCAAAGGGGTAAAACCCTAGAACCTGTAACCGACTAGGACTATGCCCGGGACCTTCCTAAGTCTATATAAAGGCCAGGAGGGCACGACCTAGATCTCTCGACTCATACTTCCGCATACACACCTCCACGCCAGATCTAATCTGCGCACCCTTGTAACCTTCGGTTCCGCCGTAATCAAGAGCAGACAAGAAGGAGTAGGGTTTTCCCTCCGGGGGCCTGAACCTGGGTAAACCTTGTGTCCCGGTGTTGCTTGTTTGCTAACCGTTCCACGATCTCCAGCATCCCCATATTCTCCAAAACCCAAGTCCATAACAATGGGCATTGATGAGATCAAACCTCGTCAGATAGTTCGCTAGAGATAATTGAAACTTCGTTCAAGGACGAAGAAGAACGAATGACTAACTTATTGGAATTTATACATATTGATGTATGTAGCCCATTATCTGAAGTCATGAGCGATGGATCTCAACTTCATATGATTTCGCTGAAAATTTCAGTGAATATATGTGTATATTCATTTAATGAGGAAGAAGCATGAAACATTTGAAAATATTCAAAGACTTTCAAGACGAAGTGGAAAAGCATTCTAACAAGTAAATAAAGATTTTATGATAGGATCATAAAGGAAGAAATTTGAGTCACAAGTTTAGCAAAACACCTAAGATTTGAGGAACCATTCCATAGATTTATGTTTCCCGAAAACACTATAGTAGTATGGAGTGTTCGAGATATGTAATGAAACCTTGTTTTACATGGTAAGATCAAAGGTGTAATTTATAAAACTGCCATTATTTTTTAAAGATTAAAGCTTTAGTGACTACCGCTTTTTACACTAAAAATATCTCCATCGTGATCCGTTGAAATGACACCATATAAGTTATGGTTTGGGATAATACCCAAGTTGTCCTTTATTAAACATTGTTATGCTAGGCATAAGTAAAATATTTACAACCAAAGTCGGATGAGCATGTCTTTGTAGGTTTTTTCGAATAACCTTTGGGTATTCCTCGATAACACCGAAGACAAAAGTGTTTGTCGCTTACAACTCCAAGTTTCTTTAGAAGGAATTTTTTCGTGAAAAGTGAAGTGGGAGGACGATAGAACTTTGATAAGGTTATTGAACCTTAGCTAATATGTGATGAGTTGCGCAGCACCAAGAACTGTCCCGGTGGTAGCAATAATGCTCATAGCTCACGGGCCTCGAAGGTTGTGGTCATAGAGGTCTAAGTTACTATTGAAAAAAGTAGGTCGGGTAAATAATCTAATACTAAAGATTTGAGAGTAAATCATTATTGTTTGACAATAATGAAACGACTACATGCAAAGAAGTGATGATGGGACCTAACTCCGTCAAATGGCTTGAAGCCATAAAATCCGTGATAGTTCCATACACGAGAAATCAAGCTTTGAACTTGGAAGACCCTCTGGAAAGGTGTAAAACCTATCGATCGTATTTGGATCTATAAATAGACATGGATGTTTCACTTCTATGAAATAGTCGACATGTCGGAAAAAAGAGTTTATGATAATTTTCAAGCAGTTGACTATGAGAATATTTGATCTCTCATAGCGATATTTAGTCTGGACGGATTAATATAGCAACCACTATATATAATTTTGATATATGGTAGTTCAACAAACAAAAAAAAGTTCTTCTAATAAAATTGTTACCTAGGACGTGTACATGACATGATCCAAAGGGTTTTGTTAATTCAAAGGATGCTAAAAGATCATGTAAATGTCAATGGTTGAAGTAAGCATCACGGAGTTGGAATCTTCACCGTGATGAAACTGTTAAAAGGTTTAATTTCATCAGAGACGATAAAGATGATTGCATTTGCAAGAAATTAAGTGCGAGCACTAAGAGACATTTCTAATACATTATGTGAAAGACATATTATTGAATGGAAATAATGTATCTTTTATTATATATGTTAAGAATTTCATCTTGATGAAAGACTTGGGAAAAACCCAAATATTTGGAATCAATGTTTATATGGATAGATTAAGATGCTAATATGTTTGTGCGAAAAGTACATAGATGAGATATTGAATAAAGTTCAATATGAAAATGACAAGAAAGGTTCTTGCCGCACAGAAAGTATTAAATCAAGATTCAAGTGTATTGACACTTGGTAAGTGAAACAAAGATTCAAGTATTTTGATACTTGTTCAATGAAATCACAAAGTGTGTTTTTTGATCAATCATACTGTGATATGTACACATCCAAATATGTACTATGCTCTAAATGTTAAGAGCATATACCAGAATGATTCATAAGATGATCATTGGATGATAGTAAGGATATTCTTATGATCTTTGGAAGAACTAAGAATATGTTATTTTTGTAGAGGTGACAAATAGACCGATAGTTCATTGTAAAGTATTACATTCATACTAGTTTTGTCACATGATACAAATTAAGTTTATCTCAATTTAAACTATGGGTGGCACAATGTAATATAAATGAAGTTCCATAATGGATTTGGATGAGTTCCAAAGTTAAGACATTGTGACAAATACTAAAACAAAAGGCTAAGTATATGACTGTTATCGTAGTAGCAAAAGAGGGCATTTGTGTCAAGTATTTTCTTTTCAAACTAGGTATGGTTCACCGCAGGCTAGTACTATGAAGATACATTTTACAACAATTGTGTTGAAATGGTTTAATCCCAAAGGAACTAAAGGTCCCACCAAAGGACCAAATTTATACAGTGCCATCTCATTGGAGAATGAGTGATGAATAGAGACGCAAAGACATGCAATTACACACAGACCTAAAAGTGTCGGATCCAACTATTATGTTTACCACTAGCAATCATGTATATACAACAACAGAAAGCCATACGTGTTGAATGCACAAAGTTTTTCAAAACTAGATTATTAACTCTAGTGCAAATGGGAGACTATTGGAGATATGCCCAATAGGCAATAATAAAATGGTTATTATCATATCTTTATGTTTATGATAAATGTTTACATCCCATGCTATAATTATATTAACCGGAAACATTAAATACTTGTCTGATTTGTAAACATAAAAGAGTCCCTAGTAAGCCTCTTGTTAAGCTAGCTTTTTGATTAATAGATGATCATGGTTTCCTGAGCATGGACATTGAATGCTTTTAATAACAAGGTCATATCATTAGAAGAATGATGGACACACTCCTATAGTAAGAATAGCATAAGATCAAGTCATTACAGTTTGTTTTCTACAATGCTTTTCAAATACATAGTAACCTAATCCTTCGACCATGAGATTATGTTAATCACCATCACCATATGGATACTTTGACAACATCAAAAACCAATTTGTAACTAGGTGGTTATAAAGGTGCATTGAGTATTATGAAAGTCTGTGTTAAAGCACATAGATCATGAGTGGGACTTGTCCATCCATATGACCGATAAATATACTCTGGGGCCTCTCTGTGGAATGTCATCCAACTGGCTTGAAAGCAGGTGACTAGGTCACAAGGGATGTCATATAACAGAACGAGTAAAGAGTAATTATCGGTAACAAGGTTGAACTAGGTATTAGAGATACCAATGATCAAACCTCAGATAAGTAAAGTATCGCGAGACAAAGGGAAATTGGTATCGTATGTAAATCGTTCATTCGATCACAAAGTCATCATAGCAATATGTGGGAGCCATAATGGATTTCCAGATTCCTCTAATGGTTATTGATCGAAGAGGTGTCTCGATCATGTCTACATAGTTCATGAACCGTAGGGAGACACACTTATGGATTCGATGTTGTTTAGTAGATATGGAATATGAGTTGGAGACCGAATATTGTTTGGAGTCTTGGATTGGATCCAGGATATCACGAGGAGATCCAGAATGGACCGGAGAATAAGATTCATATAAGGAAAGTCAATTTCTGGGGTTCGGAAATGTTTTCGGTATTTTGACCGCAATCTTCTAGAATATTTTGGAAGGTCCACCACCCTGAGAGGGGGTACTTGGAATGCGCCATACCCAAATGGGATCGACTCATGTTATCCTAGGTCAAGTCGGCCAAGGACAAGGAAGAGAGAAACAAACTCTAGTTTTAAAAGTCAAATCCTAGTTTGAATGTTAAAGTCCTAGTGGAGGAAGGAAAGGAAACCTTGAGGGACAAGGTTTCCCTCTCTCCCTCTCTTGCCGCCGGCCATGAGGAGTTGGGGGTGGACTCAGCCAAGGATGGAAACCCTGGGCGTGCCCCTCTACCCATATAAGGAGGGTTGGGGGCTCCCCTTTGGACCTCACCCCAAACCCTATCCGCCAGCCGCCTCCCCTCTCCTCCATACGCTGCTTCGGCTTAGGCGAAGCCCTGCAGTAATCTCTTCTCCTCCACCACCACCACACCATCGTGCTGCTGGGATTTCCAGGAGATCTACAACCTCCGATGCCCTGCTAAAACAAGGGAGAGGAAGGTCTTCATTGACTACCTTACACCTGACCAACTACGGAAGCGCTGCTAGAACATGGCGCCGGAAGGATGGTCTACACGATCTTAAGATCGGCAAGTGATCGACTACATCAACCATCAGAATCTGATCTCGTTAAACGCTTTGGATCTACGAGGGTTAGTTCTGTACAATCTCGTTGCACCGAACTTGTATATTATATCTTGGCTTTACCATAGATTGGATCTTGGTTTTGTGTGATCATGCGATATAATTTTTTTGTTTTCCATGCTATGAACCCTACAAAAATTAGTTCGAACCACATGTGAGCTAATGATTACTCTTAAAATTTTACAAAAATATTTTAGCGGTGCTCACCAGACGGTCAATATATCGAGAACGACCAAGATTTTTGAAAGATTAAACTTCTTGCTAGAATTTGCATGCTGACAAATTTAACCCTACTATGAAGAAAAAATAATAAAATAAAGAAAAATGCAAAAAAATAACTCATGCATGGCATCCTTTGAATGTATTGCCTGGGATGAAAAATGATAAGCATGATTTTTTACAAATTTTGAAAAAACCCGCTTCACAAAATTGGCCAACCAAGTATGAATAGTTTCAGGCTGAGCGATAAAGCAAGGTCATGGACATATCCACATCACAGTTTTGGACCCACGAGTCTAGCACGGTGGAGAGGGGAGTACAAGGAACGAGTGTCTAGGGGAATCCGTAATGCAGGACCCAACCTGCTTATGGAAATTACCATGTTTTACATGGTCAATATTTCCTACAATATAGGATCCATATAGCTTGTCATATTGCTCCATGCAAGAGAGTGGAGATAGAGGAAATGATTTTTCTATTCTCTATGAGAAACCCACAAGCTTGAGGTATCTTTATATTCACCACAATGTATTATAAGGTGAACCTTAGCAGTTGCCACATAGGCCTTAAGGTGTGTTTTTACACACACTACAAGGAATATGGCTATATATGACCCTCTATTTTCGTCACAAAATCGTCATAATAGTCCATTTATGACGATTCTATGACGATTTTGATATCGTCGAAAGCTGAGCGTCGCAAATGAACTATAACGACGATTTTAGTGAAATCGTCATAACCGTCTATGACGATATTGGATTGTCATAACCATTATGACGTTCCGATATCGTCATGGACAAACTGGCCTCGCCAGGTCAGATCCTACGTTGCTGAGCCTACGTGGCACACAATCAGCCCAGTCCATTTCAAAAATTACATGGGCCAAGCCAACAATTCAGTCCATTAATATTTTTCTATCAATTCTCGTTGCTACTTGGGCCAAGCCCAGCATTTTTAGCCTTTTTATTTTGGGGGTCGTGGTATTTTAATCATTCAACTCTTTCTATTTTCAACCATTTTTCCTAGGAATTGTAAATTGTTCTAGTCGTTATGGCCTTTTAACAACCCAAATAGCATTTGGATAAACACACGGGTATTACACAAATAATATTTTGGTAAGTGCATCTCAAATTGCATTCAATAATTCTAACCAAAATTGTAACGCAGGAATGGTCCACTTCCACAAATAATACAATCAGGCATAATTCACATAACCCAGTAATATTAAACATCTACAAAAGTACAGCGTAGTATCGGGTTTGGACAGGAAGCAGCAGTATCGAGTTGGCGTAGAGTGGCGTTGGAGGAGAGCAGCCACAAGTCCAGTAGGTTGTCGAACTTCTTCAACCAGCGGCAGTGCATCTGGATGAGGAACCTGTCGGCTTCCTTCCTTGAATGTAAAGATTATCAGGCTTAAAAAATGTAAACACAGTCAGTCATTTATCTGAAAGAAACATTTTCTATTTACAGCTAATACTTCTTATACCTACTACACTAACACAATAGCTAGACGCAGGAAGAAAACACCATGCAAAGAAGCAGTACTCACCAGGGCTGCTAGGTGCTGCTGCTATCCTAGACAGAGATTGTTGGTGGCAAGGAATGCAAGAAAAACATGAATGATGAATCACAGTAACAAGATAGGTGAAGCAAGTACCAAGTGCATCCCTCCTGGCAATAATAAATAAGGTTCTTGAGGTACATATAAAAGAGCCCAAGGTAAGATAAAAACCTAATGAATCATCTAATGCAAGTAGCCAAGCACTGACATCCTAGTACACACAAGTCCCGACACAAATATGAAACTCATATTAATAAGAACCTATAGACCTATTTCTGTTGGACTATCATCCAATTGAATTAGTTCATACTACTAATCTTTTAACTCCTCAAGTGAAGATGCATGTTTATAAATCAGTATCACTTAGAAAGAATGTTGATCCTACCAGAATTTTCATCTACACTAATACCACCTCAAGCATCATCAATTTGGCAACAATAGAGCTTTTGTATAATAATTCTAATTCCCAAATGCCTCAGTTCAGTAATCACTAGCAAGTGCAGATGATACATCCAAACCGTCCTCGTGTGTACATGCATCAGTAAATGCAGAAAAATCAAGTTAGTCTTAGCTAAACTAGATATAAAAGAACATTTTAGAGATTATCAAAAATTCTTGGCAAGACAGTGATGCTACCAAGGCAACACATGAGTGCTCCAAGATCTCATTTATCACACATGAACAACACGAGATCAAAGTACAGGAACATCTAGCATAAATATGGTTAGTGTAAGGATGCTAAACACAATTACATGCAACAGGCAATGAGTTTTAGGGTAGGTCTAGCATACAATGAGTTTCAGGGTACATAAATAAAATTTAGAACACATGCTTCTGCTCATAAGCATCTAAGTCACGACAGAAATCGGAACATCTAGTGGTGGTAAGCATCTATGTCATCACAACTATTGTCCAAGTTTCCAAGTTTCCCAAATATGAAACAAATGAACATTGACAGAGAAAATGACTTAATAATCCCTTCTAGATGTTACAGGAAACATGTGGTACCAAAATCTGATGAGGAACCTGTCGGCTTCCTTCCTTGAATGTAAAGATTATCAGGCTTAAAAAATGTAAACACAGTCAGTCATTTATCTGAAAGAAACATTTTCTATTAACAGCCAATACTTCTTATACCTACTACACTAACACAACAGCTAGACGCAGGAAGAAAACACCATGCAAAGAAGCAGTACTCACCAGGGCTGCTAGGTGCTGCTGCTATCCTAGACAGAGATTGTTGGTGGCAAGGAATGCAAGAAAAACATGAATGATGAATCACAGTAACAAGATAGGTGAAGCAAGTACCAAGTGCATCGCTCCTGGCAATAAGAAATAAGGTTCTTGAGGTACATATAAAAGACCCCAAGGTAAGACAAAAACCTAATGAATCATCTGATGCAAGTAGCCAAGCACTGACATCCTAGTACACACAAGTCCCGGCACAAATATGAAACTCATATTAATAAGAACCTATAGACCTATTTCTGTTGGACTATCATCCAATTGAATTAGTTCATACTACTAATCTTTTAACTCCTCAAGTGAACATGCATGTTTATAAATCAGTATCACTTAGAAAGAATGTTGAGCCTACCAGAATTTTCATCTACACTGATACCACCTCAAGCATCATCAATTTGGCAACAATAGAGCTTTTGTATAATATTCTAATTCCCAAATGCCTCAGTTTAGTAATCACTAGCAAGTGCAGATGATACAGCCAAACCGTCCTCGTGTGTACATGCATCAGTAAATGCAGAAAAATCAAGTTAGTCTTAGCTAAACTAGATATAAAAGAACATTTTAGAGATTATCAAAAATTCCTGGCAAGACAGTGATGCTACCAAGGCAACACATGAGTGCTCCAAGATCTCATTTATCACACATGAACAACACGAGATCAAAGTACAGGAACATCTAGCATAAATATGGTTAGTGTAAGGATGCTAAACACAAGTACATGCAACAGGCAATGTGTTTTAGGGTAGGTCTAGCATACAATGAGTTTCATGGTACATAAATAAAATTCAGAACACATGCTTCTGCTCATAAGCATCTAAGTCACGACAGAAATCGGAACATCTAGTGGTGGTAAGCATCTATGTCATCACAACTATTGTCCAAGTTTCCAAGTTTCCCAAATATGAAACAAATGAACATTGACAGAGAAAATGACTTAATAATCCCTTCTACATGTTACAGGAAACATGTGGTACCAAAATCTGATGAGGAACCTGCGGGCTTCCTTCCTTGAATGTAAAGATTATCAGGCTTAAAAAATGTAAACACAGTCAGTCATTTATCTGAAAGAAACATTTTCTATTTACAGCCAATACTTCTTATACCTACTACACTAACACAATAGCTAGACGCAGGAAGAAAACACCATGCAAAGAAGCAGTACTCACCTGGGCTGCTAGGTGCTGCTGCTATCCTAGACAGAGATTGTTGGTGGCAAGGAATGCAAGAAAAACATGAATGATGAATCACAGTAACAAGATAGGTGAAGCAAGTACCAAGTGCATCCCTCCTGGCAATAAGAAATAAGGTTCTTGAGGTACATATAAAAGAGCCCAAGGTAAGATAAAAACCTAATGAATCATCTGATGCAAGTAGCCAAGCACTGACATCCTAGTACACACAAGTCCCAGCACAAATATGAAACTCATATTAATAAGAACCTATAGACCTATTTCTGTTGGACTATCATCCGATTGAATTAGTTAATACTACTAATCTTTTAAATTCTCAAGTGAACATGCATGTTTATAAATCAGTATCACTTAGACAGAATGTTGAGCCTACCAGAATTTTCATCTACACTGATACCACCTCAAGCATCATCAATTTGGCAACAATAGAGCTTTTGTATAATAATTCTGATTCACAAATGCCTCAGTTAAGTAATCACAAGCAAGTGCAGATGATACAGCCAAACCGTCCTCGTGTGTACATGCATTAGTAAATGTAGAAAAATCAAGTTAGTCTTAGCTAAACTAGATATAAAAGAACATTTCAGAGATTATCAAAAATTCTTGGCAAGACAGTGATGCTACCAAGGCAACACATGAGTGCTCCAAGATCTCATTTATCACACATGAACAACACGAGATAAAAGTACAGGTACATCTAGCATAAATATGAAACAAATGAACATTGACAGAGAAAATGACTTAATAATCCCTTCTAGATGTTACAGGAAACATGTGGTACCAAAATCACGGAACGGATCAAGCGGGAATAGCCTCGAGGTGGTTGAAGAGCCTGTCCCGATGGCCTCCCTTTATGTTGTGGGCCTGGTGCCCGCCGATGCAAGATGGGATCGGAAGTTATGGGGTGGGGGTGGCGGCAGAGAGAGGAGGGAGTGGTGCTCGCGTTGTCGCCGCTATGAAGCCCTCGATGTTGAGCAGCATGACGTTGATGTCCCCATCGATGGCGAAGATGTCACCGACACCCACCTACAAGAGCCATCGCGACAGAGTAAGGAGAAGGAAGGGGGATTAGGCGACGACGCATGAATCTGGTTACGGAAGGAGGCATGGGGGAGCACCGGCTTGCTGGCGTTCCGGCGCTGAGGAAGGAGGCGTGGGGGAGTAGATCGGGGCGGGTCGAAGCCTGGCCAACGATTGACCGACGACGGAGTTTGGTGGCGCTCGCCCTCCTCCATGACTATGACGCCATATTCCCACTGCTCCTCCACGATGACAGCTGCGCCTTCCCGCTACTCCTCCTCTCCATGAGGGCAGCAAACTAGGGTTCGCCAAGGCTGCACCAGTGGCAGGCGAAGCTAGGAGAGGGTGGATCGGAAAGAGAAGAGAATCGGCGGCTGGAGAGGGTGGGAAGGAAGGGCGGCGCGAGGGGAGGCGGTCTAGAGTTGGTGGGGTTAGGGTTTGTGAGGATGTGGGCGCGGCGGGGTGTGTGTTGTGTTTCTTCGGGTGAATCACATGGCATTGGATTGGGAATGAACGGTCCAGATCAGGCCGATAATCTGATCCGTGAGAGGCTGTTTGGTGTGCTTTGATTGGTTGGTTCACAAAGCACCTTATTTTTTTCACTCGGAATATAAAAAATAACATGGTTGGTTCGATTTACCACATTATGACGATTTTAACTAACAAAATTACGACGATTCTTAGCCAATCGTCATAATTTTGAAGGGTTTTGGCCCTCCCGGAGTGGCTAGCGACGATCTGGTACAAATCGTCATAAAATTTATGACGATTTTTGCCATCGTCAAAATGAGAACGTCATAAGTTGACACATTTCTTGTAGTGACACTATGGATGCTCTAAGGAAAAAGAAAATAATGGGCCCACATGGCAGTTTATGACCAAGCTATAAAATTCCTATGTGAAAGCTAGCATCTTCAGTTTAGTAGGTCCCATGAATCATGTCATTTATACACTGTCTAAATGGAGGAGCTTACTCGTAGTATTTATTTTCTTAGACATATTCTCACCTTTGTTGACGCATTGTACATGAAGAGCGAATAAAACGTAGGTAGGGGAAGAGGGATGCAGCAAAAATAGAAGACAAGTTGAAGGAGGTTCAATGTCAGAGCAAAGTTATGATGGCTTCTTGACACTGGTACTCCTGTTGTTGGGGATATGCTAAATTGGTATCACCATAGCACGTCTCTAATATGGCTAACCAGCGTGGCTAACAGTTGGTAGTGAAGGGATATGGCCTGCTAGGCGTCCTAGATAGAAGGATTCAGAAGGGAGGCCCATGCCAGATAAAGGAAAGACACAATACAGTCAAATACCAACCCAGATCCTTGGAGTGCAAGACATGAATACTAGTTAGTATTAGTATAGGACTCGGTGACCTGTCTAGCAAGGAATTTTACCTGTAACCCTAGGTTCTGGCGCTTTATAGGCCGGACCTCTAGGAGACTTTAGGGCAACGATTCACATATCTTGCACAGAGAACCAATCCGTGTAATTCGGCATATTTCCATTATAGTGATTTATATAAGGAGTAGGATTCCGCCACCATTGTGTGATCTGGACCTGGGTAAGTTGTGTTACCTTGTACCTACCAACTTGACGCCTTCCCCACCTCTCTAAACACAATCTATAAGGAACCCTTCATGGTGTACTCATCGGCAATACCACGACATTTGGCTCCCACCATGGCGCAAAAGGATCTTTAAGCTCTACACCGGGCGAGGCCCAACATCTTCGCGGGAATCAGCGAAATTGTAGCCATTGGGCGTGACCTCTTCTCCGGCAATGTTCCAATTGTCCCACCCAACGAGTTCTGGATCCCGAAGAAGTCGAAACCCACCCGCTGATCAATACTTCTAATCGGGGACAACCACATTTTCATCGACGAAACCAACTCGGGACGAAGCTCCTAGGAAGTCTGGAACTCATCAAAGCCTGCACGAACCACCTCCAGGCAGACGTTCGCGGAAGGATCAAGCCCGGATCCCTCTTTGGAATTTGCCGACTTGGATCGGAACAAATCAAGGGCCACCTAAACCTCCCTTATGAAGGATAAGGTGGCGGAGGACCAACACAACTCTGCTTAGAGAAGCTGAGGTTTCACTTTGTCGGTGTCGAAACCATCTTAGATTTGGCTCGTTGCATTGAAAGGACTGGTGAATCCCCATATGAGTACCTCTCTAGATTACTACGTCTGAGGTCCTTCGCGGAAGGAGTTCCAATAACAATGTCGTGTACCACTTCCTCGAAGGGCTCACGCTCGGCACCCTTCACCGGCATTTGCTCATTAGGAAGCAGCTGGACATTGGAAACCTCACTCTCACCTTGGTAATCGAGACGGTTAACAATTTCTCCTCGGTTGATGAGAAGGCCCATGCCAATGCTGCCGCCGCAGACCGAACATCCAAGTTCATCAGTCATGTTGCCTCTGGATCGGGCTCCACCACCGAAGAAGTCAATGATCCCTCTGACTCAGTCTTAGACGGAATCTACGCCAACATCAGCGTGGATTTGGAGGAACTCGAGGCTACTTCAAAAGAACTCGAAGTTGCCAAGAGGGAGATCGAGGAGGAGATAAAGCGTGAGGAGTGCACTGACCAGCCAGTCACTCCCCGCCAGGTTGATGGCTCAGTTGATGTGGAGCCTGTTGGGAACCCCAAGAGCAAGGTGTGAAGCAGCACAGTAGCAAGTCTTCCCTTAGTAAGAGAACTGCACAGGTTATTGTAACAAAGGATTAAACATATTGTGTGGTAGGTAAAGGTTTGCATCAAGTAAACAAGTAACAGTGGAAGATGTATCAATGGTAAAGTTTGGACCGGGGTCCATAGTTCACTAGAGGTGCTCTCCCTTGATAAACAAAATGGCATGAAGGGTAAAAAAATTACAGCAGGGCAATTGACAGGAACTGAGCAAGGCATAACAATGCAATTACTAGTCGGAAAGATCCTATGAGATTCGATTAGGCAATACAACAAGATAAATAGACCACCATCCAACTGCATCTATGACTAGAAGTACACCTTCAGGTTATCATCCGAACCCCCTCTAGTATTTAAGCATGATTAGGCATGGCTTAGGCTAGCGGCCCAGGTGTTTATCTAACACAGAATACAAACTCCATGGACTTACAAGTTCCCTCTTTATTTCACAACGGTGAAATACATAGAGAAAAGAGCATGAGATCAACTGAGTACATAGTACAAGTGCAATGTTGAAAACGTTCCCCGTGACAGCACGATTCTGCTAATTCCAACTTATAAGTGTGTAGCACCCCGGGTAAAACCACTACTATAAAATCGCTTGTTGTTTTATGTTCGTGCATCATCATTACATCAGCATGCATCTATTTGCCTAAAACTATTTTCTAAAAGCCTATTTTGTTTTCTAGATATTCTCCTCTTTGTTCAAAACCAAACCCTAGATCTGTCCGGATCTTTTGTTTGTCAAAACCCATTTACAAATGTTTTATTTTAAAACAAAGAAAAAAATAGAAAAAATATAATAAATATATTTTGTTCCGGGGGAGGCCCAGCAAGCAGCAGCCTACTACCCCAAATAAATATCTAAACCTAACCCTAGCCTTGCCCTACCCCAAACCCTAATCCCCAAAAATCCTCCACCCAGTGCCACACACACTCACGCGCACATCAGCGTGAACCGGCCCCACCCCATCGACCCGATCCCCACGCGACGCCCCGCTCCTGGCCCCACCCCCATCGCTGCCTCTGCTCTCTACCTCCCGCATCCACGCCGCCAGTTTCGCCTCCACCTTCCCATCGTGACCCGACTCCCCCCTCGCCCCGGCGTTGCCCTCCCTCTCGGCCGCACCTCTGCCCTTCGCTTGGAGCCGCCGTAACCTCCCCGTCGCCCGTCCTCCGGCGTCGCCTGCACCAAGTTGGCATCGACGCCTGCGGGCCCCTCTCCGGTTGTCCTCCTCCGCCGCCCGATCTCCGCTGGCAGCAGGCCCCTTCCCCGACCGCTTCCTCCCCGGTTTTCCTCTCCCGCGGCTGCGCCCCGGAGCCCCAACGCTAGCCGTCACCCCCGCTCGCCGCTAGGGATCCCCCTCGCCCGCGTCACCGAGTCGTCACTCGAGTGCCGTTTCAATCCTCGTCTCTCTAGCCGCTTGTCGCTAGCTCTACCTCGCCATGCCGCTGCCGGTGCCTGATGCTGCTTTGGTCTTACTCTGCTTGCTGCCAGGATGTTCTACACCAATTGGTATTGCCAATTCAGTGTTGTGTACCTCCTGTACGCCCATACACATGTCTGTTTGTGCGGTTTTGACCGTGCCCTCGTTTCCTTGTTGTGATCTTGCGCTTGTCGGGTATATCTAGAGTTGTTGTTAAATCGCCGCAAGTGTGTGCTTGCTGATTCTCAAGAAGAGGTCAAGTTTGATCGTGTCGACCTTCCCAGAGATGTACACCATTATCAAGTTCGACCTCGCCGACGAGTGGTCACCGACAATGAAGCCGTAAATCCGAGTTCCTGTAGAGGACGACATGATCATCGACACGGATCCGAAGACCGTGGAACACCAAGCACGTCCTCCCGGAACCCGGTGGGGGTGACGCTGGTCTGACAAGTTCTCCTTCCCGGATGTGAAGACCGATCCCGGCGTGCCCGAACCCCACCAAACCCGAATCCCCTTGGAGCCAAGATCTTCGATCCGAGATGTGTGACCTTTTTCGAGAACCTATTTTATAAAACACCAACTATATAAACTGTTGCATATTTAATTGTCATACTCGCATGCATATTGGTATGGTTTGGGCGCATTATACCGATTCACCTCATAATTAAATATGGGCTCCATATGCGGACAAATCTAGTCTAATATTTGCCCATTTAAATTTGTGCATCGAACCGATGATATAATTTGCCTTGTTAAGACAATATTTAAATGGCGGGGTATCTAAACCACATGAACTTAATAATTTTTGGGACCCCGGTTCCGCTTAATATGGCCTAATTGCATCGCAAGCTTGCCATGTCATACATCATACATGCATCATGCCTGATCTTATGCCGTAGTATTAAATATTGCATCCGGTGTTTCTGCTAGTGCTTTGCTTCTTCACGGATTAGGCCGATGAGTTGATGCGAGTGTCGACCTGATCCTCGGTGAACCTTCGACAATGTTTTTCAGGCGAGCATTCTCCCCCTTTCTACCTATCTTACTTTTATAGTCTTTATTTCTTCTTGTTGATCTATTGCTGATTGTGTTGTGATGCTTTAGTTTCCGTACACATGATATCCCTTGCAGCCATTATATTGCCTTGGACACCTCCTATTACCTGTTTTTTGGTAGATAGTCGGACCTGCGAGTCATAGTTGCTTGCTCAGGTGTTGTTTTGATGTTCTCAAGTACCACAGTTGTTGGAGAAATGCCTTATGCTTTATGTTGGAGATGATCATGGCTTTAATTATCGTTTAATAACTAAAATTGAAGTAGGTAAATAATGCAGAGGAACAGGTGGGCAATAGATGTTATTTGGTTTTTAACCGTCCACTTGTGTCCCGTAGGACCCCGAGTACTTGATACCTGTTCTTTGAATATTCGCACTATCCGCATGTGGGACCATGAATCCTCCTAGCCAGAGCTTGAGTCATATTTTCTTGGGGACACAAAGTAGTTTGGGGCTTTATTACTATCGTGTACTTATGCCATGCTTTACTGCTTTATTTACGATTGCGCGTGGAGCGCCTGTACTGTTTAGGTAAGCGGAGTGTTTTGATGTCGACAAGCCCATCACACTTTCGGGTTCCCGATCGTTTCTGACCATTGACGCAAACCTTTGGGTCCGTTTCGGAGCCGGCCAACTTCGTCGCGGGTAGCTTGGTGGGGTGGCCCCCTGAAATTTATATGAATCTTGAAATTGCTCTGTCGTGATGCCTCATTGGGTTTTTATTTGGTTTTTCCCGAGGTTGATCGTGCGTGTGTTGCTATTTGTGCCCCCCTGCAGGGTAAAACTTTCTGAAAGCCGTGTCCGCGGTTATGGATGACTTGGAGCACAGTATCTCGATCATAGATAACTATAACTAAAGTAGTGTTATAAATTTGACTTTGAAATGACTAGTAATCAGCTTCACTATAATGGAATGGCTAAATAAAAGTGCCAATAATTGCTTGTTTGGGTTGTCACCTGTTACCATTGTATCTGACTAGTAAGTATTGCAACTATAACGAAATGGCTAAATAAAAGTACCAACAACTGCTGGGTTTTGGGATGCCTCATGATATATGTATTTGACTAGTAAGTACTACAACTACCACGGAATGGTTAACTAAAACTGCCCACTGCTTATTATATCAGGATGACTCATGCTATCTATATCTGACTAGTAATTGCCGCAACTATAACGGAATGAATAAAACCACCAAATGTGTGAGTTCCTCGGTTGACTTCCTCGTTTGGTCTTGAGGGGGAAATACCAGGATGGGTATGCTTGGTGTTAGTTTCAGGTTGGATCCGAATAGGTCCTTCTTATCCCTATCTGATAGCCGCCAGTTGTATTGAGGCTCTATAGGTTGTTTAGTGCATGTTGCGCTGCCGCTTCAGTCCACCATACCTATGTAGGCGAGGACCGCCGAATTCAAGTCTCGCCGTGTAATGGCCTCAGTACTGACCGCTCTCTTTTTCCTTTGCCCTTTGTCGGAACCCCATTTGTTTAAGCAGGTTTTGAGATCGACGTCGTTAGCAGGATTACCCTTCCGTCTTGGCCTGGGCAGGGTTATGGATGCCATTGGTTATTCTTCAGGGCTCTTAGCCCCATTTGCGTCTTGTCCGTAGTCGGACGTTGTATCGTTTTCAAGGTGATTTGGATCTTTGTATTGTAAATCTGTATTCTTGACTTATGGAGTCGTTGTTGTATATATATGTTATGTGGGTTCCATCATGGACTATTGTGTAATGATATTACTTCGTTTTCCACCCGCACGAAAGTGCCTGGTGGGCACCTTTGAATCGTTTCTATGCGGGTTTGGCGGGAAGCGCTAAAACTTGCATAGGGACGATCCGGAGGGTGTTACAGAGTGGTATCAGAGCTCAGAAGTTATGATACCCCACTGGTCCATCCTGCAGGATAACCAAGCTAACGGACGTTGTAGAGTGTCAAAACTATTTTGGAAAATTCGGTTGGATAGATCTAATTAGGTCTGCTTTTACTCCTTACCCCCTCTGCTATTCTCCTCTTACCTCGACGTGTGTTGAATCTTCTTTCTTATCTTCTTCGAGTTCAGGAATTCTCGTGGTTGGGTTTCCATCGTACCTTTAGGGTTTTGCTTCCATCCTCTTGTAATGATGCTTCGACATTCGGTCTTCATGTTATCTGATGGATCTTTCATCTGTTTTATCTAAAAAAAATTCTTTGTATCTTTCGGTGTTTTTCAACGCGATGACCTCATCTAAATCAGATCAGATGAAGAGCCTACTTTAGTCTTTTCTTTCTGAATCTCGATTGGCAAGATCTTCAGTCTGAATTCTATGAGTTGGTTACATAATCCTCCTATTCATGTGCAGACTAATGATTTGAGTGCGGGATGGAGTCGCGACCATACCACTACTCTTATAATTCACTTCTCTATATCGAATGGTGGAGCGATGCAATTCTTACTTCTTCCATGGAAGTTAGAGGTGGCCTTACCTTTAACTCTATTGTTTGTCTGGAGTGCTCCCTCGACGAACGTGAGCAACGACCTTGTTGCTGATGTCGCGGATCTCAAGATGGAGAAAGAACCCTTGATAGTGGTGTCGCGAGGATCTACATGAAGCGAGAAGATTTAAACCGTCGGCCTTCTTCCCCATATGATCAGGCGGATCTCGAGGGCGAGATCCATTGTTAGTGGTGTCGAATTGTAGCACCCCGAGTAAAACCACTACTAGAAAATCACTTGTTGTTTTATGTTCGTGTATCATCATTACATCAGCATGCATCCGTTTGCCTAAAACTATTTTCTAAATGCCTATTTTGTTTTCTAGATATTCTCCTCTTTGTTCAAATCCAAACCCTAGATCTGTCCGGATCTTTTCTTTGTCTAAAACCCTTTTACAAATATTTTATTTTAAAACAAAGAAAAAATTAAAAAATATAGAATAAATCTATTTTGTTCCGGGGGAGGCCGCCACCGGCCAGGCCCAAAAGTCCCAGCTGGCACACACACACACACTCCGGGGGTGGCAGCCTACTACCCCAAATAAATATCTAAACCTAACCCTAGCCTTGCCCTACCCCAAACCCTAATCCCCAAAAATCCTCCACCCCAGTGCCACACACACTCACGCGCACATCAGCGTGAACCGGCCCACCCCATCGACCCGATCCCCACGCGACGCCCCGCTCCTGGCCCCACCCCCATCGCCCCGCCTCTGCTCTCTACCTCCCGCATCCACCCCGCCAGTTTCGCCTCCACCTTCCCATCGTGACCCGACTCCCCCCTCTCCCTGGCGTTGCCCTCCCTCTCGGACGCACCTCTGCCCTACGCTAGGAGCCGCCTTCACCTCCCCGTCGCCTGTCCTCCGGCGTCGCCTGCGCCAAGCTCGGCATCGACGCCCGCGGGCCCCTCTCCGGCCGTCCTCCTCCGCCGCCCGATCTCCGCTGGCAGCAGGCCCCTGCCCCGACCGCTTCCTCCCCAGTTTTCCTCTCCCGCGGCTGCGCCCCGGAGCCCCAACACCGTCCGGCGCCCCCGCTCGCCGCTAGGGCTCCCCCTCGCCCGCGTCACCGAGTCGCCACTCAATTTCCGTTTGAATCCTCGTATATCTGGCCGCTTGTCGCTAGCTCTACCTCGCCATGCCGCTGCCGGCGCCTGATGCCGCTTTGGTCTTACTCTGCTTGCTTCCAGGATGTTCTACGCCAATTGGTATTGCCGATTCAGTGTTGTGTACATCCTATACGCCCATACACATGTCTGTTTGTGCGTTTTTGACCGTGCCCTCGTTTCCTTGTTGTGAGCTTGCACTTGTCGGATATATGTAGAGTTGCTGCTAAATCGCCGCAAGTGTGTGCTTGATGATTCTCAAGAAGAGGTCAAGTTTGATCGTGTCGACCTTCCCAGAGATGTACACCGTCATCAAGTTCGACCTCGCCGACGAGTGGTCACCGACAATGAAGAAAGAAATCTGAGTTCCTGCAGAGGACGACATGATCATCGACACGGATCTGAAGACCGTGGAACACCAAGCACGTCCTCCCGGAACCCGGTGGGGGTGACGCTGGTCTAACAAGTTCTCCTTCCCGGATATGAAGACCGATCCCGGCGTGCCCGAACCCCACCAAACCCGAATCCCCTTGGAGCCAAGATCTTCGATCCGAGATGTGTGACCTTTTTCGAGAACCTATTTTATAAAACACCAACTATATAAACTGTTGCATATTTAATTGTCATACTCGCATGCATATTGGTATGGTTTGGGCGCATTATACCGATTCACCTCCTAATTAAATATGGGCTCCATATGCGGACAAATCTAGTCTAATATTTGCCCATTTAAATTTGTGCATTGAACCGATGATATAATTTGCCTTGTTAAGACAATATTTAAATGGCGGGGTATCTAAACCACATGAACTTAATAATTTTTGGGACCCCGGTTCCGCTTAATATGGCCTAATTGCATCGCAAGCTTGCCATGTCATACATCATACATGCATCATGCCCGATCTTATGCCGTAGTATTAAATATTGCATCCGGTGTTTCTGCTAGTGCTTTTCTTAATCACGGATTAGGCCGATGAGTTGATGCGAGTGTCGACCTGATCCTCGGTGAACCTTCGACAATGTTTTTCAGGCGAGCATTCTCCCCCTTTCTACCTATCTTACTTTTATAGTCTTTATTTCTTCCTGTTGATCTATTGCTCACTGTGTTGCGATGCTTTAGTTTCCGTACCCGTGATATCCCTTGCAGCCATTATATTGCCTTGGACACCTCCTATTACCTGTTGTTTGGTAGATAGTCGGACAAGCGAGTCATAGTTGCTTGCTCAGGTTTTGTTTTGATGTTCTCAAGTACCACAGTTGTTGGAGAAATGCCTTATGCTTTATGTTGGAGATGATCATGGCTTTAATTATCGTTTAATAACTAAAATTGAAGTAGGTAAATAATGCAGAGGCACAGGTGGGCAATAGATGTTATTTGGTTTTTAACCGTCCACTTGTGTCCCGTAGGACCCCGAGTACTTGATACCTGTTCTTTGAATATTCGCACTATCCGCATGTGGGACCATAAATCCCCCTAGCCAGAGCTTGAGTCATATTTATTTCTTGGGGCCACAAAGTAGTTTGGGTCTTTATTACTATCCTTTACTTATGCCATGCTTTACTGATTTATTTACGATTGCGCGTGGAGCGCCTGTACTGTTTTGGTAAGAGGAGTGTTTTTGCGGTATCGACAAGCCCAGTCACACTTTCGGGTTCCCAGTCGTTTACAGCCATTGACGCAAACCTCTGGGTCAGTTTCGGAGACATCCAACTCCGTCGCGGGTAGCTTGGTGGGGTGGCCCCCTGAAATTTATATGAATATTGCAATTGCTCTATCTTGATGCCTCGTTGGGTTTTTATTTGGTTTTCCCCGAGGTTGATCGTGCGTGTGTTGCTATTTGTGCCCCCCTGCAGGGTAAAACTTTCTGAAAGCCGTGTCCGCGGTTATGGACGACTTGGAGCACAGTATCTCGATCATAGACAACTATAACTAAAGTAGTGTTATAAATTTGACTTTGAAATGACTAGTAATCAGCTTCACTATAATGGAATGGCTAAATAAAAGTGCCAACAATTGCTTGTTTGGGTTATCACCTGTTACCATTGTATCTGACTAGTAAGTATTGCAACTATAACGGAATGGCTAAATAAAAGTACCAACAACTGCTGGGTTTTGGGATGCCTCATGCTATATGTATTTGACTAGTAAGTACTACAACTACCACGGAATGGTTAACTAAAACTTCCCACTTCTTATTATATCAGGATGACTCATGCTATCTATATCTGACTAGTAATTGCCGCAACTATAACGGAATGAATAAAACCACCAAATGTGTGAGTTCCTTGGTTGACTTCCTCCTTTGGTCTCGAGGGGGAAATACCAGGATGGGTATGCTTGGTGTTAGTTTTAGGTTGGATCCGAATAGGTCCTTCTTATCCCTATCTGATAGCCGCCAGTTGTATTGAGGCTCTATAGGTTGTTTAGTGCATGTTGCGCTGCCGCTTCAGTGCACCATACCTATATAGGCGAGGACCGCCGAATTCTAGTCTCGCCGTGTACTGGCCTCAGTACTGACCGCTCTCTTTTTCCTTTGCCCTTTGTCGGCACCCCTTTTGTTTAAGCAGGTTTTGAGATCGACGTCGTTAGCAGGGTTACCCTTCCGGCTTGGCCTAGGCAGGGTTATGGACGCCATTGGTTATTCTTCAGGGCTCTTAGCCCCATTTGCGTCTTGTCCGTAGTCGGACGTTGTATCGTTTTCAAGGTGATTTGGATCTTTGTATTGTAAATCTGTATTATTGACTTATGGAGTCGCTGTTGTATATATATGTTCTGTGGGTTCCATCATGGACTATTGTGTAATGATATTACTTCGTTTTCCACCCGCACGAAAGTGCCTGGTGGGCACCTTTGAATCGTTTCTATGCGGGTTTGGCGGGAAGCGCTAAAACTTGCATAGGGCCGATCCGGAGGGTGTTACAGAGTGGTATCAGAGCTCAGCAGTTACGATACCCCACTGGTCCAGCCTATAGGATAACCAGGCTAACGGACGTTGTAGTGTATCAAAACTATTTTGGAAAATTCGGTTGGGTAGATCTAATTAGGTCTGCTTTTACTCCTTACCCCCTCTGTTATTCTCCTCTTACCTCGACGTGTGTTGAATCTGCTCTCTTATCTTTTCTTCGAGTTCAGGAATTCTCGTGGTTGGGTTTCCGTCGTACCTTTAGGGTTTTTCTTCCATCCTCTTGTAACGATGCTTAGACATTCAGTCTTCATGTTATCTGATGGATCTTTCATCTGTTTTATCTAAAAAAAATTCTTTGTATCTTTCGGTGTTTTTCAACGCGACGACCTCATCTACATCAGATCAGATGAAGATCCTACTTTAGTATTTTGTTTCTGAATCTCGATTGGCAAGATCTTTAGTCTGAATTCTGTGAGTTGGTTTCATAATCCTCCTATTCATGTGCAGAGTAATGCTTTGAGTACGGGATGGAGTCGCGACCATACCACTACTCTTATCATTCGCTTATGTATATCGAATGGTGGATCGATGCAATTCTTACTTCTTCCATGGAAGTTAGAGGTGGCCTTACCTTTAACTCTATTGTTTGTCTGGAGTGCTCCCTCGACGAACGTGAGCAACGACCTTGTTGCTGATGTCGCGGATCTCAAGATGGAGAAAGAACCCTTGATAGTGGTGTCGCGAGGATCTAAACGAAGCGAGAAGATTTAAATCATCGGCCTTCTTCCCCATCTGATGAGGCGGATCTTGAGGGCGAGATCCATTGTTAGTGGTGTCGAATTGTAGCACCCCGGGTAAAACCACTACTAGAAAATCGCTTGTTTTATGTCCGTGCATCATCATTACATCAGCATGTATCTGTTTGCCTAAAACTATTTTCTAAAAGCCTATTTTGTTTTCTAGATATTCTCCTCTTTGTTCAAATCCAAACCCTAGAACTGTCCGGATCTTTTGTTTGTCTAAAACCCTTTTACAAATGATTTATTTTAAAACAAAGAAAAAATAAAATAATATATAATAAATCTATTTTGTTCCGGGGGAGGCCGCCACCGGCCAGGCCCAAAAGGCTCAGCTGGCGGCAGCCTACTACCCCAAATAAATATCTAAACCTAACCCTAGCCTTGCCCTACCCCAAACCCTAATCCCCAGAAATCCTCCACCCCAGTGCCACACACACTCACGCGCACATCAGCGTGAACCGGCCCCACCCCATCGACCCGATACCCACGCGACGCCCCGCTCCTGGCCCCACCCTATCTCCCCGCCTCTGCTCTCTACCTCCCGCATCCCCGCCGCTAGTTTTGCCTCCACCTTCCCATCTTGACCCGACTCCCCCCTCGCCCTGGCGTTGCCCTCCCTCTCGGCCGCACCTCTGCCCTTCGTTAGGAGCCGCCGTCACCTCCCTGTCGCCCGTCCTCCGGCGTTGCGTGCACCAAGCTCGGCATCGATGCCCGCGGGCCCCTCTCCAGCCGTCCTCCTCCGCCGCCCGATATCCACTGGCAGCAGGCCCCTGCCCCGACCGCTTCCTCCCCGGTTTTCCTCTCCCGCGGCTGCGCCCCGGAGCCCCAACACCGTCCGGCGCCCCCGCTCGCCGCTAGGGCTCCCCCTCGCCCTCGTCACCGAGTCGCCACTAGAGTGCCGTTTGAATCCTCTTCTCTCTGGCCGCTTGTCGCTAGCTCTACCTCGCCATGATGTTGCCAGCGCCTGATGCCGCTTTGGTCTTACTCTGCTTGCTGACAGGATGTTCTACGCCAATTGGTATTGCCAATTCAGTGTTGTGTACCTCCTGTACGCCCATACACATGTCTGTTTGTGCGGTTTTGACCGTGCCCTCGTTTCCTTGTTGTGAGCTTGCGCTTGTCGGGTATATCTAGAGTTGCTGCTAAATCGCCGCAAGTGTGTGCTTGCTGATTCTCAAGAAGAGGTCAAGTTTGATCGTGTCGACCTTCCCAGAGATGTACACCGTCATCAAGTTCGACCTCGCCGATGAGTGGTCACCGACAATGAAGCCGGAAATCCGAGTTCCTGTAGAGGACGACATGATCATCGACACGGATCCGAAGACCGTGGAACACCAAGCACGTCCTCCCGGAACCCGGTGGGGGTGACGCTGGTCTGACAAGTTCTCATTCCCGGATGTGAAGACCGATCCCAGCGTGCCCGAACCCCACCAAACCCGAATCCCCTTGGAGCCAAGATCTTCGATCCGAGATGTGTGACCTTTTTCGAGCCCCTATTTTATAAAACACCAATATATAAACTGTTGCATATTTAATTGTCATACTCGCATGCATATTGGTGTGGTTTGGGCACATTATACCGATTCACCTCATAATTAAATATGGGCTCCATATGCGGACAAATCTAGTCTAATATTTGCCCATTTAAATTTGTGCATCGAACCGATGATATAATTTGCCTTTTTAAGACAATATTTAAATGGCGGGGTATCTAAACCACATGAACTTACTAATTGTCGGGACCCCGGTTCCGCTTAATATGGCCTAATTGCATCGCATGCTTTCCATGCCATACATCATACATGCATCATGCCCGATCTTATGCTGTAGTATTAAATATTGCATCCGGTGTTTCTACTAGTGCTTTGCTTACTCATGGATTAGGCCGATGAGTTGATGCGAGTGTCGACCTGATCCTCGGTGAACGTTCGACAATGTTTTTCAGGCGAGCATTCTCCCCCTTTCTACCTATCTTACTTTTATAGTCTTTATTTCTTCTTGTTGATCTATTGCTGATTGTGTTGTGATGCTTTAGTTTCTGTACCAGTGATATCCCTTGCAGCCATTATATTGCCTTGGACACCTCCTATTACCTGTTTTTTGGTAGATAGTCGGACCTGCGAGTCATAGTTGCTTGCTCAGGTGTTGTTTTGATGTTCTCAAGTACCACAGTTATTGAAGAAATGCCTTATGCTTTATGTTGGAGATGATCATGGCTTTAATTATCGTTTAATAACTAAAATTGAAGTAGGTAAATAATGCAGAGGAACAGGTGGGAAATAGATGTTATTTGGTTTTTAACCGTCCACTTGTGTCCCGTAGGACCCCGAGTACTTGATACCTGTTCTTTGAATATTCGCACTATCCGCATGTGGGACCATGAATCCTCCTAGCCAGAGCTTGAGTCATATTTTCTTGGGGCCACAAAGTAGTTTGGGGCTTTATTACTATCCTGTACTTATGCCATGCTTTACTGCTTTATTTACGATTGCGCATGGAGCACCTGTACTATTTAGGTAAGCGGAGTGTTTTCGTGGTATCAACAAGCCCAGTCACACTTTCGGGTTCCTAGTCGTTTACAGCCATTGACGCAAACCTTTGGGTCCGTTTCGGAGCCGGCCAACTTCGTCGCGGGTAGCTTGGTGGGGTGGCCCCCTGAAATTTATATGAATCTTTAAATTGCTCTGTCGTGATGCCTCGTTGGGTTTTTATTTGGTTTTTCCCTTGGTTGATCGTGCGTGTGTTGCTATTTGTGCCCCCCTGCAGGGTAAAACTTTCTGAAAGCCGTGTCCGCGGTTATGGACGACTTGGAGCACAGTATCTCGATCATAGATAACTATAACTAAAGTAGTGTTATAAATTTGACTTTGAAATGACTAGTAATCAGCTTCACTATAATGGAATGGCTAAATAAAAGTGCCAATAATTGCTTGTTTGGGTTGTCACCTGTTACCATTGTATCTGACTAGTAAGTATTGCAACTATAACGAAATGGCTAAATAAAAGTACCAACAACTGCTGGGTTTTGGGATGCCTCATGCTATATGTATTTGAATAGTAAGTACTACAACTACCACGGAATGGTTAACTAAAACTGCCCACTGCTTATTATATCAGGATGACTCATGCTATCTATATCTGACTAGTAATTGCCGCAACTATAACGGAATGAATAAAACCACCAACTGTGTGAGTTCCTCGTTTGGTCTCGAGGGGGAAATACCAGGATGGTATGCTTGGTGTTAGTTTCAGGTTGGATCCGAATAGGTCCTTCTTATCCCTATCTGATAGCCGCCAGTTGTATTGAGTCTCTATAGGTTGTTTAGTGCATCTTTGCCGCTTGATCCACCATACCTATGTAGGCGAGGACCGCAATTCTAGTCTCGCCGTGTCTTGGCCTCGATCGACCGCTCTTTTTCTTTGCCCTTTGTCGGCAACCCTTTTGTTTAAGCAGGTTTTGAGATCGACGTCGTTAGAAGGGTTACCCTTGCGGCTTGGCCTGGGCAGGGTTATGGACGCCATTGGTTATTCTCCAGGGCTCTTAGCCCCATTTGCGTCTTGTCCGTAGTCGGACGTTGTATCGTTTTCAAGGTGATTTGGATCTTTGTATTGTAAATCTGTATTCTTGACTTATGGAGTCGTTGTTGTATATATATGTTCTGTGGGTTCCATCGTGGACTATTGTGTAATGATATTACTTCCTTTTCCACCCGCACGAAAGTGCCTGGTGGGCACCTTTGAATCGTTTCTATGCGGGTTTGGCGGCAAGTGCTAAAACTTGCATAGGGCCGATCCGGAGGGTGTTACAGAGTGGTATCAGAGCTCAGCAGTTACGATACCCCACTGGTCCAGCCGATCCGGAGGGTGTTACAAAGTGCAAGCATATACAACATATATGACACAATGGTTTAAGTTTATTAGGGGCAAGGAATATAAAGTGTGACATCAAGTTTGTGAGAGCTTTGATCACTAAGTTTTCACATAACAAAATAGTTTTTAATTGGAAGATCGTTGAAAACAAGAATGTACTTGGAATGGTGTAACACACCATGCATAGGAGTTTATAGTGGACACTTTGGAATAACTTGGTTTCTTGGGAGTTGGAAGCATGACTAGAGCTTACTCATACAAGTGTAGGCTAGCAAAAGACTAGGAGCAACCAACTAAGAGAGCAATAATGGCCATAATCATGTAGAGCAACAAAGCATTACTAATCAAAGCTTCGAGTGGTACTACAAGTCAAGGACTAAATGATCAAAGAGGCTATGGTAACTTGTCATAATCGTAACATGGTGTGAGCATGAGACAAGTCAACCCAAGCAAAACATCAAAGGAGAATACCACAATACTATCTTTTTGCATGCTAAAACAATACATAATTCTTCAAGGAACACTAAGAAATCCCAATTGTTTGGAACAATACATGCTACAGCAATAATCACTAATCATAAGGTCAAAACAACACTTAGCATGTCATGCTAAAGTCTAAGTCACAGTCAATGCAAGCTCCTCTTGCACTTATCAAGCAAGAACTTACTACTCCTTTCCAACACCAAGCAACTTATTTGCAAAACAACACAGCAAGAACGGGGGTCCAAACTACTTTATTCAAGCAAACTAAACAACCTAAGAAAAGCCAATGAAAATTAAGACGCTCCAAGAACAACACAACTATGCATGAAACAATAAAAACAAATTGTCTAAACAGACCTGAGCTTTTCATTGATGAAGAAGGGGATTCCTTGGGCATCCCAAAGCTTTGACGCTTGTACCTCTTGGATATTTCTTGGGGTGACACCATGGTGGCACCCCCAAGCTAGAGATTTCTCGATTCTTCATCTCATTGCATCAATCTCTCTCTACACCTGGATTTTTTCCTTCATACAAAACTTCACACAATCTTCATTAGCAACATTAGTTTATTCAAAAGATATTAGACCTCTGGCAAAGCTTTGGAACAGCAAGGCTTTTCACTAAAAACAAAAGCTACTGTAGTAACTCCTTCAAAAATCTTAATTCACCTAAATAGAACTAAAAAAGGAACCAATAAGAAGCAAATCCGAATAATGGCAGAAATATGTCAAAACAGACCAGCAGATAGAAAACGATTTTTTAGAAAATCTTATGTTGCTCAAATAGAATAGTGTTAAACCAACGAAAGTTATATAACATACTGGGAGATTTATTCGTAAATTTTGAGCTCAGTCCGAGTTACAGAGACTCCTCACGAAGTTTTTTGGTGGAGGACAGAAATCTGTTTCGGGACAGCAACTCCCCAAATCTTACTTTCCTCTCATTAGAGGTCATTCTTGGCACAAAAAGAAAACAAAAAGGATAATGAAAGGTCATTACTGAAGTAATAACTTCCGAGACTCAAGGAAACTCTTGGGTTATCTCCCAACAAGTAATTTTCTTTAACGCCTTTAAGTTAGGCACAAGAAGCAAGAAGAATCAAGTATTTTCAAATGAAGCATTACCTCTCTTGTTCTTACCTTTCTTCTTCCCTTTAGGGAAGATATGATTGCTTACCAGAGGAGAAAAATGCATAATGCCTTTTCCCACATCTGTTACCGCTCCAAGGTGTTTACGTAGGGATCTTCCAAGTGTGATCTGTCCTTTACCTACGCATTCTGTCCTTTACCTTCAGCTATTCCAATGGGAAATAAAGTGGCATTGTTGGTAAGAGATATTTCATCTCCTCCTTCATTAAGACCCCAAAGAATCAAGGAAACATAAATATCTTTAGGCATGAGGCAAAATTCAGACATGATGTCGCAGCGATTATCAAAAAGTGTAGTGTTTATAGAGACTTTGAATGTGGGAAACCACTTTGAAGGCTCTGATTTCATGGGAACGTAATCATGGGAAGCCCTAAGCGTGTGATAGCAAATATTCATAGCAGCAATACTAGTCTCAAGGGTGTTCAACCTAGCAAAAATATTTGTGAAGGAGGAATTAGACTTGCCAGGTCTCCCATAGATTATTATCATTTTTTATGGCATCAAAGCTTCATCCTCAGTACATAGAAAAATATCTTTCTCAGCCACAACATCCAAAGCATATCTATAACGAAGAGCAATACCGCGGTAGAAACTATCAATAACCAAGACAAGACTCATCTTAGGCTCGGTTTCCCTTTGTTAAGCGGAGATTCTAGACCAAGCTTCTTTAAAACCCTCTTCAATTTTTTTCTTAAAAGTGGAGATCTCTTCCATAGGTGAACTAAAGATTGGTCCAAAACCAGACATGGTGGCAACTAGAGTAGGAACTAATGTTTTTTTGTGTTTTTGAATAAAGCAAGAAAACCAAACTAGACTATTTTTCGGGTTTTTTGAAAAGAGGCAAACAAAACCAATCAAAAGAAAAAAAGCAAACTAAAAACAAAGTAAAGAGAAAGGAGGTGGAGGACTCCCCTAGTGAAGACGTCCTTAGCCTCCCCGGCAATGGCGCCAGAAAACTTATTGATGGCTCAGTTGATGTGGAGCGTGTTGGGAACCCCAAGAGCAAGGTGTGAAGCAACACAGTAGCAAGTCTTCCCTCAGTAAGAAACCGAGGTTATCCAACCAGAAGGAGGAAGGAAACGTCACACAGGTGTTGCAAGCAACGCGGAGACCTGCACAACACAAACTCAAGACTTTGCCCCAACTAACGGTGAGGTTGTCAATCTCACCGGTTCCTGTAACAAAGGATTAAACGTATTTTGTGGAAGGTAAAGGTTTGCAGCAAGTAAACAAGCAATAGTGGAAGATGTATCAATGGTAAAGATTGGACCGGGGGTCCATAGTTCACTAGAGGTGCTCTCCGTAGATAAACAACATGGCATGAAGGGTAAAAAAATTACAGCAGGCCAATTGACAGGAACTGAGCAAGGCATAACAATGCAATTACTAATCAGAAAGATCCTATGAGACTCGATTGGGCAATACAACAAGATACATATACCGCCATACAACTTCATCAATGAGTAGAAGTCCACCTTCAGGTTATCATCCGAACCCCCTCCAGTATTAAGTTGCAAGCAACAGACAACTGCTTTAAGCAAAGTGTGTAAGGTAAACAGTCCACATGTTCCATGAACAAGAGACCGTTATTTTATCCCTAGTAGCAAAAGCACATCTACAACCGAAGAGATTTCTTTCACTTCCCTTGGAAACTAGAGGCATGAACCCACTATCGAGCATAAATACCCCCTCTTGGAGTCACTAGCAACTACTTGGACAAGATAGCTACTAACAACGGAGAGCATGCAAGATCACAAACAACACAAACATGACAGAATCATAAATACAAAACCATTAATCAAACCAACATAATAATCTCAATATCCATCGCATCCCCGCAAACACAACATGCATGATTACAAATAGATTAGATCTTGATCATGAACGGAGCTCACAAGATCTATACATGAAAGCACAAGGAGGAGATACAACCATCTATCTACTACATGGACCCATAGTCCAAGGTGGAACTACTCATGCATCATACCGGAGAGAAGGCCTTCGGGATGATCTCCCCTCCGGCAGGGTGCCGGGAAGAACTTCAGACCCTCCCCGATCTAGGGACGACGGTGGCGGAGGATACATACGGTTTCATGGAATATTGATCGGTTACTTAAGGTTTCTGCATCGGGGGCTTCTTATAGGAGAAGTGGGAGGATTAGGCGGTGGCCAGGGGCCCCATCCCTGCCTAGGCATGGGGCAGGGCCCACCCACGCCTAGGGGGTGTGGCTGCCCTGGCACGCCTCTCTGTCTCCCCTTTGGACTTCTTTTTCCCCATGAAAAGTTATTGACTTTGATGTTTGTCCCATCCAATTCCGAGAATATTTCCTTACTAGCTTTTCTAGAACCAAAAACAGCAGAAAACAGGCAACTAGCACTATGGCAACTTATTAATAGGTTAGTACCAGAAAACATGTAAAACGCACCTCAAAGTTTAGACAAAGGAAAGCAAAGTAGATACTAAACAAGGATGGGGCATACAAAATTATAGATATGTTTCCGACATATCAAGCATCCCGAAGCTTAACTCCTGCTCGTCCTTGAGTAGGTAAGTGATAAAAAGAATAATTTTTGAGGTGACATGCACCCTCACAATAAAGATCTAACCATTTGCAAACATTGAAAGCTGGGATCAAAGAACACTAAACATATGCATGAAAGATGGAGTTCTAACAATAGTACATAGTAACTATGCATGCAACATGAAAGGCTACAAACAAAGATCATAAATAACTTGCATTGAAAAATGTTTGTTTGTTTCACATATAGAAAACATAGCATAGTGGCAACCAGCTTGTCCCTCATGGAGTATCAAATAGATGCATAGGACACCTTCAAAGTTCACAAGGGTGACTAGAAACAAATAGCACAAGAACAAGTAATATCACCATATGCATCAATCAATAAGCTTTGGAACACTTCACATAGAATGAAAAATATGCTCTCTTAATGGTGCCTAAAGGTAGAAGGTGGAGACTCAACATAATGGTGGAATAAGGTCTCTTCACAAAGGAAGCAGAGATTTCAAGTTTCAAAAGGAGCTTCCAAAAATTATGCTACTTGTTTGCGTTCAACCCTCATTGCCCCTATCATAAGCATCTTGAAGTGATTAAGGTTAAAGTGAACAAAGATGGAGTATATGTTTGACGAAGTATAAGTTGGAAATCTCAAGTCCCTTGAATACGAGGGCCACACCTCAAGATACTCAAATTAAGTCACCTGTAAGTTCTTGTCATTGTAAGTATTTGCATATTATTGAGAACCGCCAACGGGGTACCCCTTGCACATGGTACATGAGCTTTCCCATAACCAAAATGACAAGGCTATTAGACAATGAGCATCTCAGCAATCTTTTTATTTACCATATGCATAGCTTTTTTATTGAGGATGCTTCATAGATATCTCACTATGGTGTTGCTGCAAGTTTCCACCATGATTAGGCATGGCTTAGGCTAGCGGCCCAGGCATTTCTGTAGCACAGAATACAAACTCCATGGACTTACAAGTTCCCTCTTTATTTCACACCGGTGACATCCATATACAAAAGAGCATGATATTAACTGAGTACAAAGTACAAGTGCAATGTTGAAAACGTTCCCTGTGACAACACGGTTCTGCTCATTCCAACGAATAAGTGCAAGCATATACAACATAGATGACACAATGGTTCAAGTTTATTAGGGGAAAGGAATATAAAGTGTGCCATCAAGTTCGTGAGAGCTTTAATCACTAAGTTTTCACATAACAAAATAGTTTTTAGTTCGAAGATAGCTGAAAACAAGAATATACTTGGAATGGTGTAACACACCATGCATAGGAGTTTATAGTGGACACTTTGGAATAACTTGGTTTCTTGGGAGTTGGAAGCATGAGTAGATCTTACTCATACAAGTGGAAGCTAGCAAAAGACTGGAAGCAACCAACTAAGAGAGAAATAATGGTCATAATCATGAAGACCAACAAAGCATTACTAATCTAAGCATAGAGTGGTACTACAAGTCAAGGACTAAATGATCAAAGAGGCTATGGTGCCTTGTCATAATCATAACATGGTGTGAGCATGTGCCAAGTCAACCCAAGCAAATCATCAAAAGAGAATACCACAATACTATGCTTTTGCATGCTAAAACAACGCATAATTTCTTCAAGGCACACTAAGCAATCCCAATTGTTTGGAGCAAGACATGCTACATAAATAATCACTAAGCATAAGGTCAAAACAACACCTAGCATGTCATGCTAAAGTCTAATTCACAGTCAATGCAAGCTCCTCTTGCACTTATCTAGAAAAAACTTACTACTCCTTTCCAACACCAAGCAACTTATTTGCAAAACAACAGAGCGAGAATGGGTGTCCAAACTAATTTATTCAAGCAAACTAAACAACCTAAGCAAAGAAAACAAAAACTAAGACGCTCCAAGAACAACACAACTATGCATGAAACAATAAAAATGAAGTGTCAAAACAAACCTGAGCTTTTTATTGATGAAGAAGGGGATGCCTTGGGCATCCCCAAGCTTTTACGCTTGTACCTCTTGGATATTTCTTGGGGTGACACCATGGTGGCATCCCCAAGCATGAGTTTTTGTCCATTCTTCATCTCATTGCATCATTCTCTCTCTACACCTGAAAATTTTCCTTCATACAAAACTCCACACAATATTCATTAGCAACATTAGTTTATTCAAAAGATATTAGACCTCTGGCAGAGATTTTGTAGCACCCCCCGGGGTTAGGGTTAAACTAACCTCAGATCACCATCTAAGATAAGTTCAACTCCCAAACATGGAAGATCACAGTATGATTCGGTAACATTACAGAACACAGGGATTCAACATCATAAGTTTAAACTCTTAACAGAGTAAGATATTAAATTTATTACAAACTAGAGGTCGTAGACCCACCATTACATTACACAGCGAAAGGAAATTATATTGTTCTACACAACAACTTAGCAAAAGGCCTAAGAGGCCATAAACAAATTCGACGTCCATCCCATAGTCCTCAGGTTCTTACCTGGGACCCCTAGCTACTCGTCGATGTCAACGTAGAAGCCACCTTCAGTTGCAACCAGATCCTCTGGAGAAAAACAACAATGGCGCAAGGCTGAGTACTAGAATGTACTCCGCAAGACTTAGATAACCTAGTATCTACATGCTTTGGCTAGAAAGGCTTTCTCTGGATTTTCTTTTGTGGAAAGCAATCTTTGTTTGTAAACAAGAGAGAGAAGAGGCTCGTCTACTCATAGTATTTTAAAAGGGATAAGATATGACTTCTTCATCTTGTTCATTACATCTTGATAACCACCAGCTTCATTAGAACCTACTATCTAGGATCACCCCCTCAACCCCGAGGAAGCATCATTAAGAACACGTGGATCAACAAGTTTTACTTAGGTTATAGTTCTCTATGATCATCACGTCCGTTCCCAAGTCGTTCATAACCGTGAACACGGCTTTTTGAAAAGATTAATACCCTGCAGGGGTGTGCAACTTTACCCACACGTACCAACTGACTCTTAATGCCAAATTATTAGCCCTCTTCCTTGGAAGGCCGGTAGAGGGTGGTTGACCACGACCTTTACCTTGCTTTCGTCGAGACCATGAGTCACGCCCTAGGGATGGTTCCGCCATAAAGGGTCAAGTCCCGAAGCCGGTCCCTAAAGATGTGAGGCGAGGTTGGTTCTCCAGGGGCTCCATCGACCCCAAGCAACCTCGGCCACGCTTCCCAATGCGTATGCCAGATGGAAAGCCCGAACTATGTGACTCATGGAATCTACAAGGCAAGTTAGTTGCTCATGGGGTGTTCCAGGCCCCGTGTGGTTGTATGCTCGTCTTGGGTCAAGAGGCAAGAAATCGGGTCCTAATGGTGGCGAGCATGGGATTACAAAAACCACACCCAACGTGGCCTCCCATACAAGACTTAGCATGATTAGTTAACTCCTCCAATGATGTCTCCACTTCCTACCTTTCTAGATTCTCCGTCTCCTCTGATTCATCGTTCGGATAGATCAGACGTTGATACTATGCATGGCTAAGCTTTTGATCTCATAAGCTCTAGCAACGCTCAGATGCGAGACCTAGGTATGCTAGGAGCAGTGGATCAGGAGTATAAGGCTAAAACAGGGTAACTATGCAGCAGATAGGTAACACTAACTACTGACAAAAGACCACATTGGAATCGTGTGCATCATAGCGAGAAAGTAATATACTTTATAAAACATAGGTTCAGAATGAGAGGCTACACTTGCCTTGTCCGTCGTTAGACAGGTACTGATCTTCGGTGTTGTTGACTTCAGCTTCGGGTTCGGATCCTATCGCGAAGAACCAAATACCGGAAACAAAGGCGACAATCA
Organism: Avena longiglumis; assembly: GCA_030063025.1. NCBI lineage: Eukaryota > Viridiplantae > Streptophyta > Magnoliopsida > Poales > Poaceae > Avena > Avena longiglumis. Next base: position 249,546,661 of record CP125974.1, read on the forward strand.
AGACATGGCATCGATGCAATGCTCAAGCAAGTATGATGATATGCCAAGTTGAATTGCATTCAAATGAAACCCTAAAACATGCTCGGCAATTTAAATGGGGTTCCGAGGGTTGAAAACCCTAACTCGGGAAACTCCGGAAACACATGAGAGGGGTTACTATGTTGTTCTAATTAAACTTGTCATTAAAGTTGTTGAACAATGCATTATTATATGTTAGTTAGATAGTTCTCATTTTTCTAAACATTTTGATATATTATTTGTATTTTTCTAACTTATAAATTAAAAGTTATTGAATTTACAATATTCAAACAATTTCTGAAATTAATAAAACAATTTATTACATCAGGCTGACATCATAAAACAACCCAGGGCTTTTGTTACCAAATATGAACCTACCCACAATGACTGACTGGTGGGGCCGGAGCCACATCAGCAGCCTCACGCGCAAAGTGGGGGTCGAGGCGTTTCTCACCGGGGATGCAGCTAGCCAGAGAGGCTGACCGGTGGGCCTGGGCCACGCAGACCTTGCCGGCGCACAGCCAGACGACAGAGACATGCGGCGCTAGGGGATGATATGGGAGGCGCGGTTGGGAGGGTTCGAACGAGCTCACCGAGAGGGACCTAACCCTGGCGGTGCCGCCTCGTTTTGGTCGCCGGAGAGACGGCTACGGTGGTGACTGGCGGCGCACAGTGGCGGAACACGATGCTGAGACGAACCAGTGAGGGAGTGGGCTAGAGAGTTGGTCCAGGAGGACCATGGGCTCACCGTGGTTGTAACGGGGGTGACGACGAGGCTGGAGGAGGTCTTGAACGGCGACAATGGAGCTGGCGGCCGGCGTCGGGCTCGAGGAAGATGAGGTCGTGGGCGACGATTGAGGGCACCCCACGTCGATTCCGTTGGCTAGGAGGAAGCTGGCACCACGGTGGAGCTCAAGGCGACCTTAGCAGAGCACGAGGAGGCCGGAGACGGCGGGACGACGACGAGGTCCGACGGTTAGGGTTTGGGTTGGGGGAAGCCTGGGAGAGAGGGAGGTCGACCGGGGGAGACTGAGGGGATGAGGGCGAAGGAGAGGCATCAGTATGGTATTATCCAAGCCCAGAGTGACGAGCGGCGAGGATCAAGCGGCGTCGGCGGACGGCATCGCCGGCGACAGTGAAGCAACGCTTTGTCGTCGTCGAACAAGACGCTCTACGAAGCAGTACGGGGCCAGCTCCTAGGCCCCGGGCGGGCCATGCTAGGATGCTACGGGCTCGAGGCCAGAAGAGGGAGAAGAGAGGTCACTGGGCTGCTGACCTGGTAGGGCTCGCTCTATTTTTCTCAGAAACTATTTTTCTTTCTTTTGCATTTTCTTTGAATTTCATTTTGTAATCTGTTTTGAACAATTTCAAAATATAGTGACTTTTATAAAATATCTGAAAACAGTAAGGGCCCTTGAAAACAATTTGGGCTCCACAAATTTTGGGGGTTTTCAAAATTCAAACCATTTGAGTGTGGTTTCAAGGAGAGGGAAGGAAATTAGGGTTTAGGGTTTTGCACTTGTACTTTGGTTCACACACTTGGTCACATGCAATATTTTATTGAGTTTAACACATGCATGCAATGCTTAGGTAATAATTACATATATTACAAACATGGCTTGTTACAGCTCTACCCCCCTTACAAGAATCTCGACCCGAGATTCCTAGGTTTTAGAAAAGAAGGCAGGGTACTCAGATCTAAGACGATGTTCGCTCCCGTGTTGCTTCATCCTTAGAGTGATGAGACCACTGAATTTTCAGGAACTTGATGTTTTGATGTCGTGTTTTGCGCTCGGTTTCATCAAGGATACGAACAGGATACTCACGATAAGTCAGATCCTTCTGGAGATCAAGAGTTTGGAGATCAACACCACAGACAGGATCTTTGAAACAACGCTTGAGTTGCGACACATGAAAGACGTCATGCACATTAGGAAAATTTGCAGGCAACTCCAGTTTGTATGCGAGGTTACGTTGCTTGGAAAGAACACGAAAAGGACCAACATAGCGAGGAGCTAGTTTGCCTTTGATACCGAAATGATGGACACCCTTCAAAGGAGTGACCCGAAGATAAGCTTGATCACCGGCTTCATATTCAATATGTTGATGGTGACGATCATGATAGCTTTTCGGGCGAGACTGAGCAGTTTTCAAACGATCTCGGATGATACGAACTTGATCTTCTGCTTCCTGGATCATATCCGGACCAAAGAACTTTCTTTCGTCGTCTTCTGACCAGTTCAAAGGAGTGTGACAGGTTCTTCCATATAAGAATTGGAATGGTTCCATACCAATACTGGACTAAAAACTGTTGTTGTAGGAGAATTCAGCAAAAGGAAGGCATTTTTCCCAGTTCTTGCCAAAATATATGACACACGCTCTAAGCATGTCTTCAAGGATTTGGTTCACTCTTTCGGTTTGGCCACCGGTACTAGGATGATAGGCTATGCTGAAGGAGAGGCGTGTTCCCATAGCAGTTTGGAAACTTTCCCAGGACTTGGAGGTGAATAGACTTCCATGATCAGATGTTATCTTCTTAGAAATACCATGAAGAACAACAATTCGGGAGATATAAAGATCAGCCAGTTCACTCGCTCGAATTCTTTCCTTGACGGGAAGAAAGTGAGCGACCTTGGACAGGTAGTCAACGATCACCCAGATGGCATCATTTCCTTTTTGGGTTTTAGGAAGACTAGTAATGAAATCCATACCAACTTCATCCCATTTCCACTAAGGTATTTCATGTGGTTGCGGAAGACCAGCGGTTCTTTGGTGCTCAGCTTTGACGCGACGGCAAACGTCACATTCAGCAACAAAACGAGCGATATCCTTCTTTATACCAGACCACCAAAATCTTTGACGAAAATCCCAATACATCTTGGTACCTCCAGGTTGGATAGAAATAGGTGATTCATGAGCCTCTTGGAGAATTAAATTCTCAACTTTGTTCTCTTGAGACTTGCCAGCATTTACCAAAGTAACAAAGACCTTGATTATCAATAGAGAAACACTTAGCAACTCTGCTAGCAATGTTCCCTTTGATCTCAGCAACTTGAAAGTCATTCTTCTGAGCGAGCTTGATTTCATCCTCTATAGAAGATTTCACTTCAAGAGTAGAAAGGAATCCACGAGGAACTACTTCAAGATTCAATCGAGCAAATTCCTCATGAAGAGAAGGTTGAGATTGTTTGATCATCAAATTGTTGCAATAATACTTACGACTTAACGGATCAGCAACGACGTTGGCTTTCCCATGTTGATAGTTGAGACCCAAATCATAGTCCTTGATGAGTTCCAACCATCTTCTTTGCCTGAGATTCAGATCAGGTTGTGTGAAAAGGTACTTCAGACTCTGATGATCTGAGTATAACCGCAACGACTACCGAGAAGGTAATGTCGCCATTGCTTAAGAGCGTGAACAACAGCTGCAAGCTCAAGGTCATGGGTTGGGTAGTTGTTCTTATGTGGTTTTAGCTGACGGGAGGCATACGCCACCACATGTCCATCTTGCATCAACACACATCCGAGACCTTGGTGGGAAGCATCGCAGAAGACAACAAAGTCTTTGCTGGTGTCTGGAAGAACTAACACCGGAGCAGTGGTTAACTTGGTTTTCAACATCTGGAAACTTTCTTCAGCCTTATTAGATCATTCAAACTTCTTATCCTTCTTGAGAAGATCGGTCATTGGATTTGCAATCCTGGAGAAGTTCTCGATGAATCGACGGTAGTAACCAGCCATCCCGAGAAAACTTCGGACATCCTTTACGGATTTAGGAGACTCCCAGTCGAGGATAGTTTGAACCTTATCGGGAATAACAGCAACCCCTTGAGCGGAAACAACATGACCAAGAAAAACGAGCTCTTGTAACCAAAATTCACATTTGGAAAATTTGGCATAGAGACGATGTTCTCAGAGTTTTGTTAACACCAAACGAAGATGTTGGGCGTGCTATTATTCAGTCTTGGAATAAACCAGAATATCATCGATGTAGACCACGATGAACTTGTCAAGATACTCCATGAAGACAGAGTTCATAAGCCGCATAAAAGTGGCTGGAGCATTGGTAAGACCAAAGGACATGACTGTATACTCGTAAAGACCATAACGAGTAGTGAAAGCAGTCTTTGGAATATCTTCCTTCCGGATCTTTATCTGGTGATACCCTGACCTTAAATCCATTTTGGAAAAGATAGTGGCACCACTTAACTGATCAAAGAGATCATTGATCCTAGGGAGAGGATACTTGTTCTTGATAGTCACAGCATTGAGTGGGCGATAATCCACAACCAGACGTTGGTATCCCGCTTCTTGACAAAGATGGTAGGACACCCCCAAGAAGATGTGTTAGGCTGAATGTATTCTTTTCCTTCTAACTCCTCTAATTGCTTCTTCAACTCCACAAGATCATGAGGAGGCATACGATAGTGTCTTTTAGAAACAGGAGTAGCTCCAGGAACAAACTCTATGACAAACTCCACACTTCTATCAGGTGGCATGCTAGACAACTCCTCAGGAAATACATCCAGAAACTCATAGACCACGGAAAATCTTGAATCTCTAACGGAGGTAAAACTTCAAGAGCATACAACTCTGCTTCAGGAACAGAAACAGCTGAAGGAGATAGTGACCCTACAGTCCAGTACTTGACTGTTATGGCAGCAGAACTAGTCAGAGTCACGGACTTGGTTGTACAATCGAGAATGGCTTGATAACGGGTCAACCAGTCCATGCCCAAAATGATGTCAATATCAGTTGACTTGAGGGCGATCAGAGAAGTGGGGAAAAGTTGAAATGCAACTTTGATTAGATTCCCATGACTAACCATGGTGGAACGCCAACTAGAACAAGGAGATTGAACCCATAGAGGAAAAGATAATCCCTCAAAACTTATCCCATGCATTTGAGCAAAAGCTTGTGACAGGAATGAATGCGATGCTCCAGAATCAAAAAAAACTTTAGCTGGAATTTGATTGATAAGAAGCATACCCATAATGACGCTTGGATCTTCCTGAGCCTCCTCAGCAGAGATATGGTTCAGGCGACCTTTTCCAGCACCTGGATACTTATCATTCGTCTTTGGTGGTGGTGCATTCATAGCAGCACTCTTTTGAGGGCACTCCTTTGCATAGTGGCCACGCTGGCGACAATTGAAGCATATAAAACCTGATGCATTGCCAGCAGGAGAGTAGTTTGATCCACCAGCATTGCTTGAGTTAGCATTCGAGGAGCATATCCGAAGATCTTGGAGTATAAGGAGCACGTGGCACAAAGACCGTAGCACCTAATACACGACACTTCTTATTACCAGATCCAGCCTTGTTATACCCATCCTGAGGACGCTTACGAGTTTCTTCATACTCCACTTTTCCACTCTCGGCCTTCATATCCTTGTTGACAAGACCTTGGAAGTTAACAAAGTCCATGAGATGGAGATCACGACGAACCTCAAGATCCAGTCCCTTGCGGAACAGAGCTTGCTTCTTAACATCAGTGGAGACCTCTTCAGTAGCATAGCAGGTGAGACGATTGAACTTGCGATGGTAACCACACACGGAACCAGTGCCCTACTTAAGCTTGAGGAACTCCTCCCTCTTTTGATCCATTAAACCGTCTGGAATATGATAAGCTCGAAAGGCTTCAGTGAACTCTAGCCATGTAACAACATGCTGAGATTCTTGCATAGCAAATAAATTTTCCCACCAGAAATTAGTTTCTCCCTCCAGATGATAGGCAGCAAAAGTAACCCAATCAGCTTGAGCAATATGACCAACCTAAAGTTTGCGCTCCATGGTGCGAAGCCAGTAGTCCGCATCAAGTGGCTCAGTGGAATAACTGAAAACTGGCGGAGTGAGACGTGTGAAGTCCTTGATTCCAACTTGATTGTTATGGCGTTGAGCAGTGTTGTGCTCAATCCTTTCAAGGAGGCTCATATTGTTAGCACGGTTGGTTTTGTACATGGCCATGAGTTGAACCATGGATAGTGGTGGAGGAAGGTTGGAACATTCACCCTCATTTGCGGCACCCCGAGCATGATCACGGGTACAGGCACGAGAAGTGTCACCCATCCTGAAAGAACAAAAAGAGATTAGACAAAGGATCTAAAGGAACAAGACGGAAATATGAACAAGGAGTACTTGATTTAAAAGTATCATCTTATCAAGCATGGTAGTATCAAAGCATACTAATGTATACACTAACCAGCTGACTTACAAATCATAACAGTGGAATGCTAAGATGTTACACACAAAACAAAACTGAGATATCTTGGAACTCTGAGAATAGCAACCAAGTATGGAGTACTTTTTAGAAGAACAACCCCAAAACCATGACCCTAAAGTTTTGAGATATAACGTAAGGAATGAAAACCTTTTCAAATCAAATAAGGTAAGAGAAACTCCAGCATCAGAAACACATTAGAGAAGGAGTAAAAAGAATCCTAGTCAGAGTTTCTGCAAATATTTTTTAACTTTAAAATAGTTTTGTCAACTTCTAGACTCAAGATCGACCAATAAAAGGGTTTCCTATAGGCAGTCCTGCTCTGATACCAAAACCTGTAGCACTTCGGGGTTAGGTTAAACTAACCTAAGATCACCATCTAAGATAAGTTCAACTCCTAAACACGGAAGATCACGATGATTCGTAACATTACGTAACATAGGGATTCAACAAAGATAAGTTTAAACTCTTAACATAGTAAGATATTAAAGTTCTTACAAACTAGAGGTCGTAGACCCAACATTACATCACACAGCGAAAGCAAATTATGTTGTTCTACACAACAACTTAGCAAAAGGCCTAAGAGGCCATAAACAAAAGCGACGTTCATCCCATAGTCCTCAGGCTGCTACCTAGGACCCCCAGCTACTCATCGATGTCAACGTAGAAGCCACCTTCAGTTGCAACCATATCCTCTGGAGAAAAACAACAATGGCGTAAGGATGAGTAGGAGAATGTACTATGCAATACTTAGATAACCTAGTATCTACATGCTTTGGCTAGAAAGGCTTTCTCTGGATTTTCTTTTGTGGAAAGCAATCTTTGTTTGTAAACAAGAGAGAGAAGAGGCTCGTCTACTCAGAGTCTTTTAAAAGGGATAAGGTATGACTTCTTAATCTTGTTCATCACATCTTGATAAACACGATGTTGAGACAAACCAGTGAGGGAGTGGGCTAGAGAGGTGGTCCAGGAGGACCATGGGCTCACCGTGGTTGTAACGGGGGTGACGACGAGGCTGGAGGAGGTCTTGAACGGCGGCAATGGAGCTGGCGTCCGGCGTCGGGCTCGAGGAAGATGAGGTCGTGGGCGACGATTGGGGGCACCCCATGTCGATTCCGTTGGCTAGGAGGAAGCAGGCACCACGGTGGAGCTGAAGGCGACCTTAGCAGAGCACGAGGAGGCCGGGGACGGCGGGACGACGAGGTCCGACGGTTAGGGTTTGGGTTAGGGAAAGCCTGGGAGAGAGGGAGGTCGACCGGGGGAGACTGAGGGGATGAGGGCGAAGGAGAGGCATCAGTATGGTATTATCCAAGCCCAGAGTGACGAGCGGCGAGGATCAAGCGGCGGCGGCGGACGGCATCTCCGGCGACAGTGAAGTAACGCTTTGTCGTCGTCGAAGAAGACACTCTACGAAGCAGTACGGGGCCAGCTCCTAGGCCCCGGGCGGGCCATGCTAGGATGCTACGGGCTACGTAGCGCGGCAGAGAGGGAGAAGAGAGGCTGGGCCGACCTGGCTGCGGCCTGGTAGGGCTCTGGCTCTATTTTTTCTGTAAAACTATTTTTCTTTCTGTTTTGCATTTTCTCTTTGAATTTCATTTTGTAATCTGTTTTGAACAATTTCAAAATATAGTGACTTTTATAAAATATCTGAAAACACTAAGGGCCCTTGAAAACAATTTGGGCTCCACAAATTTTGGGGGTTTTCAAAATTCAAACCATTTGAGTGTGGTTTCAAGGAGAGGGAAGGAAATTAGGGTTTAGGGTTTTGCACTTGTACTTTGGTTCACACACTTGGTCACATGCAATATTTTATTGAGTTTAACACATGCATGCAATGCTTAGGTAATAATTACATATATTACAAACATGGCTTGTTACAGCTCTACCCCCTTACAAGAATCTCGACCCGAGATTCCTAGGTTTTAGAAAAGAAGGCAGGGTACTCAGATCTAAGACGATGTTCTCGTTCCCAGGTTGCTTCATCCTTAGAGTGATGAGACCACTGAATTTTCAGGAACTTGATGTTTTGATGTCGTGTTTTGCGCTCGGTTTCATCAAGGATACGAACAGTATACTCACGATAAGTCAGATCCTTCTGGAGATCAAGAGTTTGGAGATCAACACCACATACAAGATCTTTGAAACAACGCTTGAGTTGCGACACATGAAAGACGTCATGCACATTAGGAAAATTTGCAAGCAACTCCAGTTTGTATGCGAGGTTACGTTGCTTGGAAAGAACACGAAAAGGACCAACATAGCGAGGAGCTAGTTTGCCTTTGATACCGAAACGATGGACACCCTTCAAAGGAGTGACCCGAAGATAAGCTTGATCACCGGCTTCATATTCAATATGTTGATGGTGACGATCATGATAGCTTTTCTGGCGAGACTGAGCAGTTTTCAAACGATCTCGAATGATACGAACTTGATCTTCTGCTTCCTGGATCATATCCGGACCAAAGAACTTTCTTTCGTCGTCTTCTGACCAGTTCAAAGGAGTGTGACAGGTTCTTCCATATAAGAATTGGAATGGTGCCATACCAATACTGGACTAAAAACTGTTGTTGTAGGAGAATTCAGCAAAAGGAAGGCATTTTTCCCAGTTCTTGCCAAAATATATGACACACGCTCTAAGCATGTCTTCAAGGATTTGGTTCACTCTTTCGGTTTGGCCACCGGTACTAGGATGATAGGCTGTGCTGAAGGAGAGGCGTGTTCCCATAGCAGTTTGGAAACTTTCCCAGGACTTGGAGGTGAATAGACTTCCACGGTCAGATGTTATCTTCTTAGAAATACCATGAAGAACAACAATTCGGGAGATATAAAGATCAGCCAGTTCACTCGCTCGAATTCTTTCCTTGACGGGAAGAAAGTGAGCGACCTTGGACAGGTAGTCAACGATCACCCAGATGGCATCATTTCCTTTTTGGGTTTTAGGAAGACTAGTAATGAAATCCATACCAACTTCATCCCATTTCCACTAAGGTATTTTATGTGGTTGCGGGAGACCAGCGGTTCTTTGGTGCTCAGCTTTGACGCGACGGCAAACGTCACATTCAGCAACAAAACGAGCGATATCCTTTTTTATACCAGACCACCAAAATCTTTGACGAAAATCCCAATACATCTTGGTACCTCCAGGGTGGATAGAAAGAGGTGATTCATGAGCCTCTTGGAGAATTAAATTCTCAACTTTGTTCTCTTCGGTACTGCCAGACGGTTACCAAAGTAAACAGTACCTTGATTATCAATAGAGAAACACTTAGCAACTCTGCTAGCAATGTTCCCTTTGATCTCAGCAACTTGAAAGTCATTCTTCTGAGCGAGCTTGATTTCATCCTCTATAGAAGATTTCACTTCAAGAGTAGAAAGGAATCCACGAGGAACTACTTCAAGATTCAATCGAGAAAATTCCTCATGAAGAGAAGGTTGAGATTGTTTGATCATCAAATTGTTGCAATAAGACTTACGATTTAACGGATCAGCAACGACGTTGGCTTTCCCATGTTGATAGTTGAGACCCAAATCATAGTCCTTGATGAGTTCCAACCATCTTCTTTGCCTGAGATTCAGATCAGGTTGTGTGAAAAGGTACTTCAGACTCTGATGATCTGAGTATAACCGCAACGACTACCGAGAAGGTAATGTCGCCATTGCTTAAGAGCGTGAACAACAGCTGCAAGATCAAGGTCATGGGTTGGGTAGTTGTTCTCATGTGGTTTTAGCTGACGGGAGGCATACGCCACCACATGTCCATCTTGCATCAACACACATCCGAGACCTTGGTGGGAAGCATCGCAGAAGACAACAAAGTCTTTGCTGGTGTCTGGAAGAACTAACACCGGAGCAGTGGTTAACTTGGTTTTCAACATCTGGAAACTTTCTTCAGCCTTATTAGATCATTCAAACTTCTTATCCTTCTTGAGAAGATCGGTCATTGGATTTGCAATCCTGGAGAAGTTCTCGATGAATCGACGGTAATAACCAGCCATCCCGAGAAAACTTCGGACATCCTTTACGGATTTAGGAGACTCCCAGTCGAGGATAGTTTGAACCTTATCGGGAATAACAGCAACCCCTTGAGCGGAAACAACATGACCAAGAAAAACGAGCTCTTGTATGTTCTCAGAGTTTTGTTAACACCAAACGAAGATGTTGGGCGTGCTATTATTCAGTCTTGGAATAAACCAGAATATCATCGATGTAGACCACGATGAACTTGTCAAGATACTCCATGAAGACAGAGTTCATAAGCCGCATAAAAGTGGCTGGAGCATTGGTAAGACCAAAGGACATGACTGTATACTCGTAAAGACCATAACGAGTAGTGAAAGCAGTCTTTGGAATATCTTCCTTCCGGATCTTTATCTGGTGATACCCTGACCTTAAATCCATTTTGGAAAAGATAGTGGCACCACTTAACTGATCAAAGAGATCATTGATCCTAGGGATAGGATACTTGTTCTTGATAGTCACAGCATTGAGTGGGCGATAATCCACAACCAGACGTGGTATATTGGTATCCCGCTTCTTGACAAAGATGGTAGGACATCCCCAAGAAGATGTGTTAGGCTGAATGTATTATTTTCCTTCTAACTCCTCTAATTGCTTTTTCAACTCCACAAGATCATGAGGAGGCATACGATAGGGTCTTTTAGAAACAGGAGTAGCTCCAGGAACTAACTCTATGACAAACTCCACACTTCTATTAGGTGGCATGCTAGACAACTCCTCAGGAAATACATCCAGAAACTCATAGGCCACGGAAAATCTTGAATCTCTAACGGAGGTAAAACTTCAAGAGCATACAACTCTGCTTCAGGAATAGAAACAGCTGAAGGAGATAGTGACCCTACAGTCCAGTACTTGACTGTTATGCCAGCAGAACTAGTCAGACTCACGGACTTGGTTGTACAATCGAGAATGGCTTGATAACGGGTCAACCAGTCCATGCCCAAAATGATGTCAATATCAGTTGACTTGAGGGCGATCAGAGAAGTGGGGAAAAGTTGAAATGCAACTTTGATTAGATTCCCATGACTAACCATGGTGGAACGCCAACTAGAACAAGGAGATTGAACCCATAGAGGAAAAGATAATCCCTCAAAACTTATCCCATGCATTTGAGCAAAAGCTTGTGACAGGAATGAATGCGATGCTCCAGAATCAAAAAAAACTTTAGCTGGAATTTGATTGATATGAAGCATACCCATAATGACGCTTGGATCTTCCTGAGCCTCCTCAGCAGAGATATGGTTCACGCGACCTTTTCCAGCACCTGGATACTTATCATTCGTCTTTGGTGGTGGTGCATTCATAGCAGCACTCTTTTGAGGGCACTCCTTTGCATAGTGGCCACGCTGGCGACAATTGAAGCATATAAAACCTGATGCATTGCCAGCAGGAGAGTAGTTTGATCCACCAGCATTGCTTGAGTTAGCATTCAGACGAGGAGCATATCCAGAAGATCTTGGAGTATAAGGAGCACGTGGCACAACACTGTAAAGCACGAAGACACGACACTTCTTATTACCAGATCCAGCCTTGTTATACCCATCCTGAGGACGCTTACGAGTTTCTTCATACTCCACTTTTCCACTCTCGGCCTTCATATCCTTGTTGACAAGACCTTGGAAGTTAAGAAAGTCCATGAGATGGAGATCACGACGAACCTCAGGATCCAGTCCCTTGCGGAACAGAGCTTGCTTCTTAACATCAGTGGAGACCTCTTCAGTAGCATAGCAGGTGAGACGATTGAACTTGCGATGGTAATCACACACGGAACCAGTGCCCTACTTAAGCTTGAGGAACTCCTCCCTCTTCTGATCCATCAAACCGTCTGGAATATGATAAGCTCGAAAGGCTTCAGTGAACTCTTGCCATGTAACAACATGCTGAGATTCTTGCATAGCGAAGAAATTTTCCCACCAGAAATTAGTTTCTCCCTCCAGATGATAGGCAGCAAAAGTAACCCAATCAGCTTGAGCAATATGACCAACCTAAAGTTTGCGCTCCATGGTGCGAAGCCAGTAGTCCGCATCAAGTGGCTCAGTGGAATAACTGAAAACTGGCGGAGTGAGACGTGTGAAGTCCTTGATTCCAACTTGATTGTTATGGTGTTGAGCAGTGTTGTGCTCAATCCTTTCAAGGAGCCTCATATTGTTAGCACGGTTGGTTTTGTACATGGCCATGAGTTGAACCATGGATAGTGGTGGAGGAAGGTTGGAAGATTCACCCTCATTTGCGGCACCCCAAGCATGAGCACGGGTACGGGCACGAGAAGTGTCACCCATCCTAAAAGAACAAAAAGAGATTAGACAAAGGATCTAAAGGAACAAGACGGAAATATGAACAAGGAGTACTTGATTTAAAAGTATCATCTTATCAAGCATGGTAGTATCAAAGCATACTAATGTATACACTAACCAGTTGACTTACAAATCATAACAGTGGAATGCTAAGATGTTACACACAAAACAAAACTGAGATATCTTGGAACTCTGAGAATAGCAACCAAGTATGGAGTACTTTTTAGAAGAACAACCCCAAAACCATGACCCTAAAGTTTTGAGATATAACGTAAGGAATGAAAACCTTTTCAAACCAAATAAGGTAAGAGAAACTCCAGCATCAGAAACACACTAGAGAAGGAGTAAAAAGAATCCTAGTCAGAGTTTCTGCAAATATTTTTTAACTTTCAAATAGTTTTGTCAACTTCTAGACTCAAGATCGACCAATAAAAGGGTTTCCTATAGGCAGTCCTGCTCTGATACCAAAACCTGTAGCACCCCCCGGGGTTAGGGTTAAACTAACCTAAGATAACCATCTAAGATAAGTTCAACTCCTAAACACGGAAGATCACAGTATGATTCGGTAACATTACAGAACATAGGGATTCAACAGCATAAGTTTAAACTCTTAACATAGTAAGATATTAAAGTTATTACAAACTAGAGGTCGTAGACCCAACATTACATCACACAGCGAAAGCAAATTATGTTGTTCTACACAACAACTTAGCAAAAGGCCTAAGAGGCCATAAACAAAAGCGACGTTCATCCCATAGTCCTCAGGCTGCTACCTAGGACCCCCAGCTACTCATCGATGTCAACGTAGAAGCCACCTTCAGTTGCAACCATATCCTCTGGAGAAAAACAACAATGGCGTAAGGATGAGTAGGAGAATGTACTATGCAATACTTAGATAACCTAGTATCTACATGCTTTGGCTAGAAAGGCTTTCTCTGGATTTTCTTTTGTGGAAAGCAATCTTTGTTTGTAAACAAGAGAGAGAAGAGTCTCGTCTACTCAGAGTCTTTTAAAAGGGATAAGGTATGACTTCTTCATCTTGTTCATCACATCTTGATAACCACCAGCTTCATTAGAACCTCCTATCTAGGATCACCCCCTTAACCCCGAGGAAGCATCCTTAAGCACACGTGGATCAACAAGTTTTACTTAGGTTATAGTTCTCTATGATCATCATGTCCGTTCCTAAGTCGTTCATAACCGTGAACATGGATTTTCGATAAGATTAATACCATGGAGGGGTGTACAACTTTACCCACATGTACCAACCGACTCTTAATGCCAAATTATTAGCCCTCTTCCTTGGAAGGCCAACAGAGGGTGGTTGACCATGACCTTTACCGTGCTTTCGCCGAGACCATGAGTCACACCCTACGAATGGTTCCACCGTAATGGGTCAAGTCCCAAAGCCGGTCCCTAAAGATGTGAGGCGAGGTTGGTTCTCCAGGGGCTCCATCGACCCCAAGCAACCTCGGCCATGCTTCCCTACCTGTTATGATGCACCTCCTTCACCTCCTCATTTCGAAAAGGTTTTCAATGCGTATGCCAGATGGAAAGCCCAAACTATGTGACTCATGGAATCTACTAGGCAAGTTAGTTGCTCGTGGGGTTTTCCAGGCCCCGTGTGGTTGTACGCTCGTCTTGGTTCAAGAGGCAAGAAATCGGGTCCTAATGGTGGCGAGCATGGGACTACAAAAACCACACCCAACGTGGCCTCCCATACAAGCCTTAGCATGATTAGTTAACTCCTTCGATGATGTCACCACTTCCTACCTTTCTAGATTCTCCGGCTCCGCTGATTCATCGTTCGGATAGATCAGACGTTGATACTATGCATGGCTAAGCTTTTGATCTCATAAGCTTTAGCAACACTCAGATGCCAGACCTAGGTATGCTAGGAGCAGTGGATCAGGAGTATAAGGCTACAACAGGGTAACTATGGAGCAGAGAGGTAACACTAACTACTGACAAAAGACCACATTGGAATCGTGTGAATCATAGCGAGAAATTAATATACTATATAAAACATAGGTTCAGAATGAGAGGCTATGCTTGCCTTGTCCGAGGGTAGACAGGTACTGATCTTCGGTGTTGTTGACTTCAGCTTCAGGTTCGGATCCTATCGCGAAGAACCAATGTCACATCCCAAGATTTTCCAAATCTTGTAATGTGAAAATAAATTAATAAAATAAAACTTTGTTTGATTTTTAGAGCCAGAAGAAACTTTTTGAATTCAATTGGAACTTCAAACCCATTTGAATTAAAATAAACCTAAAGAGTTTTAAAAATATAAACATGTAATAAAAGGAAAATAAAAACATTTGGAAATACTATTTTGAAACAATTAAATGAGAAGATTTGTTTTCAAATGAAATAGAAGTTTTATAAATAAAGATTATTTAATAAAGGCCAATTTAAACCTTGACCAAACTTTGGGAATTAAAAACATTTAGTTTGAATAAAAATAACAAAGGTTTATTTAAAATAAAATAATAAGGAATTAATATCAAAATCTATTATGAAAGGTTTTACTATTTTAATTAAAACATCAAAACTTATTAAATTGTTTAAAATAGGTTTTCTAAGTATGTTATATTCTCTAATAAAACCTACTAAAGTATTTTGGCTTTGTTTTAGATTTCAAAATAAATATCCCAATAAAACAAATCCTATTGGATTTAATAATGAAAGTCTATTATAATAATTAATAATGGATACTAAAATAAAAGGTTATTTTGTTTTAAAACAAATTTCCAAATATTATATATATTTCCCAAATTAAACCTACTAATTTGATTTTGAAAATATTTAGGTTTCAAATAAAGATTTTATTAATAAAAATCAAACCCTATTTGATTTAATAACTAAGGCCATTTTATTTAATTATTAATGGACCCTATAATAAAATGTTATTTTATTTTAAACAAGTATTTTAAGTATTCTTTATTTTCAATTAATACCTACTGATTTGATTTGGAGAAATATTTTGGACTTTAAAAGGAGATTTATTAAATAAATCATACCATATTAAATAACTATGGTCTATTTTATATGAAATAGATCCTAAAAGGAATAAAATATTATTTATTTTGGAATATTGGTTTATGTTGATAAATGAACCAAGTTCAAAGAATTGAAATGTCTGTTTTGAATTTATTTGGTTGATTGAATCATGTGTTTAAATAATCAAATCAAAAATAAAATAGAAAAGAATAAAACAAATAGAAAGAAACAAAGAGAGGAAAAATACCAGCCCAACGAATCACAGCCCAACATGCCCACGTCCTAGATTCCCTCCCCCGAAGCGTTACTTTTCTCACCCCAGAAGCAACCCACTCAGACACCGACTGGTGGACCTCCCCTCGTTTCTTTTTCCCACCGACTGAGAGGACCCCACACGCCTCCTTCTTCTCCACCCATGATCGCTTCTCCCTTCTCTCGTCGTTGCTGCAGATTGATTCACGGGCATCAATTCGCGTTAACGCCACACTTAATTCCCTGCAACCATACTGCTTTTAATCGCCTGATTCCTCTCCGCTTTCCTCGCCTTCTTCCCAGACACGCCCCAGCCGCCTCGATTTCGCTCGAGCACCCTCGCCTCGACGCTCAAGAAGAATTCCGCCGTGCCTTGCTCCTCCTTGCCTCCCAAGCACGCAGGCATACTCCCACTCCTGGACCTTCCTCCCTTTACCACCCATTTGACCTTGGACGCCCCAGCTTGGGCTTGGACTAGCTCGACAGCCGCCTGCTTTCATCTCCTGAAGCTCGCAGTAAACTCGACCGCCCCTTCCGTCTCGATGATGCACACATACCGCCTCGCCATAAAACCTAATTGTACCCTCCGTTTGTCTTAGGGCGCTCTATCCTCGCCCACGACGACCACCCGACGACGCAACTCCGGCGAGGAATTCCCAACCCAAAGGCGCCTTCAACCACCCGTACCACGTTGAGCATCAGACGCCCCACGAACACAGTGAGCTTCCTCTCTCCTCGCTTCTGCACGCCCGCCGCGCTTAACCGCCGCCCGCCGGTAGTATATCGCCGCCATCTGTGGGTGGTGTGCCTAGCACCGTTGGATCGTCATCGTAAGGCCACGATAGAATTTAGCGGTAAGTAACATCTCTGGACCGTGCGATGCAACTAAAATCCAACGGCCTCGCTCACCCACGCAAGCGTACCGTAATTAGAATAGGACACGTGTCCATTATTCTGCTTAAAACAGAATTTGAAAATGTAAATTGTTGCAAACTTCAAACCTTTATATCTTTTGATCCGCACGTCCAAATTTGGCAAATTTTATATCAATGAGTTCAGGAGAACAAGCCCTAGCCAACCCTACCCTTAGTTTAGCAAATAGTATTTGATAAATTGTTTGATTTTGCAGATTCTTTTGTGTGCTAACATTAGAAAAATCATTTAAAAATGAATTTTGAGATCAAACCTTTGCCAATTGGTTTGTTGTGACCCTACTGACCCTAGGAACCAATCCTTGGTGTTAGAAATGATTTTGTAAAATTTAGTTTAGATTACTTGACTAAGTCATTTTCTAGCCAAATAAAAGGAATAGTTTTATTATAAAATGTTTATGGAATAAAACTTTGAGTAGATGGTTTGGACCAAACCCATTGACCCAAAAACACCAAGTTTTGCAATAGCAACTCATTTGGTGAACAACTTAAGAGTTTTTGCCTTAATAAAAGATTTTTCATCACATGAAATGATAAATGGATTTAAAAATAGTTTTTAGACAAAACCCTCTTGCTAGTGACTTTGCCACTTTGGTAAATGACCAAATTGGATCTTACAAAGTTTAGAAACCCATAGAGACCCCCTTTGCAAAATAAAACTATCTTGTGCATGCTCCCATGCATGACTTAGATCCCATTACTTTGTGTGTGTGAAGAATTGTTTGTTTGACTTTGGTTGGAATGTAGATTGAATTTGTGTTTGCTTGTTTGACTTGTAGTGAAGTGTGAGACTAGCAAGATCAAGGAGTGAACTACCAATTCCTTCCAAAAAGGCAAGTGATGCTTCATACTTTCTATCCCATTATTTTTTCTATGCATTAGTGATTTTGCTAAATAAACTTGCATGGATTTTGATAAGTATAGATCTTGCTATAGGAAAACCTAGTAGATGAATCCTTAGTAGGATTTCCTAAGTTAAGTTTCCTAATACTACCAAGCTTAGCCTAGCTAATAGAAAACATGGGTGGAAAATATATTCACACTATGGAAAAAAATATTCTAAGTCTGAGGACTTATGTTTTGTTTAATAAAACAACTAAGTTCATGAATCACCTGGGTGGAATGGAAAGATTGGGTTATGTTGAGTGGTTCACAAGGACCATATTTATGGTTAACCTTGTGTATCTCACTTGTGGATGGCCACCCAGGAAACAAAGGGATTTGAGATGTCAAATGTTGAGAAGCTTCAAGTGCAACCACTTGGCAATATGGGCTCTGCCATGATCATATAGGTTGCAAGAACTTAGCCATATGGACAGTGGGTGGTAGTGTTTGATAGGTTGGAGCGCGTCCATATTGGTCTAAGGGAAAGCTTCTGAAAGATCTTGTCTTGGGAAACCAAGTCTTGTGGGGAAAGTGCACAACCTCTGCAGAGTGTAAAATCTAAGTACTTAGCCATGTCCCGAGTAAAGGACAATTTGAGCATCAAGACATGGAAGCAATCAAGAATCTCATCATTCCAATTTCTAAATTAAAATCTTGTGGTTTGAACAAGGGTTGTTTGAATTCTTCAATCATTGATGGAGAGATGGCTTGGTACAAGGATCTTGAAATCTTTGATTGAGGAAATGATTATGTCAAGCAAAAACTTAGTATTTTCAAAATGATAAGAAAATCTATTTTTGAGCAATGCAAGCCTCGACTCCACTTAGCCAAATGCATATAGATGATAGACTCCACTATACTACCATAGTATCACTTGCCAATACAATTCAAATGTATTGACCCTTTGTGGCTGTAACTTGTATGTTGCAGGTTTGATTGATTTTAGTGAAGATTGATTGTTTAGGATTACAAAGTCTACAACCAACATGCACTGTGGCATTTTGAAGATGAAGGACCCATGCTTATAGTTATTCCGCTGCAATGTAATGTAATAGCCAAGTGAGCTATGTTTGATGTAATAAACTTATGTTATTCCTGGTTATAAAGTTAAATTATGACCTTTGTTTCTTGGTATTACATCTTAACTGTGGATGCTAGCTAATGATCCAGGGACTAGCATTGTAAAACACAGGAGGACTCTACCTTATCAGGTTGGGACCCCTACAACCAAATACCGGAAACAAAGGCGACAATCAAGACATGGCATTGATGCAATGCTCAAGCAAGGATGATGATATGAAAAGTTGAATTGCATTGAAATGAAACCCGAAAACATGCTCGGCAATTTAAATGGGGTTCCGAGGGTTGAAAACCCTAACTCGGGAAACTCCAGAAACACATGAGAGGGGTTACTATGTTGTTCTAATTAAACTTGTCATTAAAGTTGTTGAACAATGCATGATTATATGTTAGTTAGATTGTTCTCATTTTTCTAAACATTTTGATATATTATTTGTATTTTTCTAACTTATAAATTAAAAGTTATTGAATTTATAATATTCAAACAATTTCTGACATTAATAAAACAATTTAATACATTAGGCTAACGTCATAAAACAACCCATGGCTTTTGTTACCAAATCTGAACCTACCCACAGTGACTGACTGGTGGGGCCGGAGCCACATCCGCAGCCCCACGCGCAAAGTGGGGGTCGAGGCGTTTCTCACCGGGGCTGCAGCTAGCCAGAGAGGCTGACCGGTGGGCCTGGGCCACGCAGGCAAGCCACGCAGACCTTGCCGGAGCACGGCTAGATGGCGGCGACAGACGGCGCTAGGGGGAGATCTGGGAGGCGCGGTTGGGCGGGTTCGAATGATCTCACCGAGAGGGACCTAACCCTAGCGGCGCCGCCTTGTTTTGGTCGTCGGAGAGACGGCTACGGCGGTGACTGGCAGCACACGGTGGCGGAACACGACGCTGAGACGAACCAGTGAGGGAGGGGGCTAGCGAGGTGGTCTAGGAGGACCATGGGCTCACCGTGGTTGTAACAGGGGTGACGATGAGGCCGGAGGTGGTCTTGAACGGCGGCAATGGCGACGGCGGCCGGCGTCGGGCTCAAGGAGGATGAGGTCGTGGGTGACGATTGGGGGCACTCCACGTCGATTCCGTTGGCTAGGAGGAAGCTGGCACCACGGCGGAGCTCAAGGCGACATTGGAAGAGCACGAGGAGGCCGAAGACGACGGGACGACGACGAGGTCCTACGGTTAGGGTTCGGGTTGGGGGAAGTCTGGGAGAGAGGGAGGTCGACCGGGGGAGACTGAGAGGATGAGGGCGAAGGAGAGGCGTCGGCACGGTCTTATCCACGCCCTAGAGCAACGAGCGGCGAGGATCAAGCGGCGGCGCCGGATGGCATCGTCGGCGACAGCCAAGCTACGCTTCGTCGTCGTTGACGCTCTATGAAGTGGCACAGGGCCGGATCCTAGGCCTCTGGCGGGCCAGGTTGGGCTGCTGCGGGCTGCGTAGCGTGGCAGAGAGGGAGAAGAGAGGCTAGGCCGACCTGGCTGCGGCCTGGTAGGGCTGCTGCGACATGCATGATGATGAATAGGACGGGAAAAACGAGAAAGGTAACCCACCGCCACCACCACCACCACCGTCGCCGCCAAGAAGTCACCATGGCGGAGAGCCGCACAAGTCTCACCACTCGCACCACTCTCCTCCCCATGGAGGAAGCAAGCAGAAGCAACAACCGGAGCTGGATGATGCGAGTTCGCGCCTTGATAAGATCCATGAGGCCTAGGAAGATCCATACTTGGGACCATGTTGTTTCGGTCCAGTTAAATGGGCCACAACTTACCCCAAGGGCCTTCGGATTGACAAGACTATCAAACCCTATGACGGCATGTCTAGGCTAGCTACTTGGTTGCAGGACTACAGTGAAGCAATAGAGGGGAAACCCTAAGGATGCCGTCAAGTACCTCCCAATGATGCTAGCTGGCACAGCCCGATAATGGATCGACGACTTGCTAGAGAAATTAATCTGCAATTGATTGGACATGCATGAAGAATTCACCAAGAACTTCAAGGGTACATATAAGCGTCCATGTAATGTTCGTGACCTATAGCGATGTGTACAATAGAAGGACGAATCATCTCAGGCCTATCTCTCCTATTGGCTTGACATGAAAAACTGCTATGGACGCCTTCATCATCGGCTTGGAGAAAGGAACTTTGCTCCGATATACGTTGAAGCGCACTAATTACAAAGGCAAAATAGAACTCAACTCCATTGTTGCCAGGGCCTGTGAGTTTTCACCTGCTGATGATGATGCTCGTGGTTCCCTACTTGTCGTGCCTCTCCCCACCCAAGCTAATAATAACAACAACAATAAGCAGAAGAATCCGCCTGAAGAGAAGCAAGCAGCCGGCATGGTCGCCATTATGTTTGCTGGCAGAGGCGAATTCGGACAACATGGACATGGTCGAGGCTGGCCGGGTAAGACGTGGTAGCGAAACAACACACATTGCACCCAGCATTCTCCAGACGTACGAGGAGTATCACAATATGTCATGTTTCGTACACATCAATGCTAATGGCAAAGCTACTCACATCAACCACCAATGAAGTTTGTCAACAACCTCAAGGAGGACCCTATCATTGTGGGATCATGGCACATGCTTGTAGTAGGCTTAATTTGGGGATGCATGGACATTGGAGGTATCTAGGGAGGGATGATGAAGTGAATCTGCACACATGAGAAGAACAAACAAGCACAAGCACACAAGATATTCCCAAGTATAGGCTCTCTAGATGAGATAATGTCCTCACGCCTGTTTGCCAGGTCATATTGCTTGTCCATTTACTGTAGCTACATTGGTGCTCCTTGAGCTATTCATTCTATGCCTCTAATGGCCTTTTGTGGGAAAGGTATAGGTTGAAGATGAACTAGAGGAAGAAGGGAGGCTCGTATGTGAGTATTGGAGAAAGAAGCCCCCAATGGGTCTCCCCTGAACGATCCCCCTGGTGCTCCTTATAAAGGGGAGCCCAGGGGAAAAGGTATGTCCCACATGTGTCGTTCATGAGCTAGCCTATAGGGCCTTATCCTCTATTCATGGCATGTGCCATGGGGACTTGCTAGGTCATGTTTGTCCTTTGGATTCTCCTGTAGTGTTGTCCTTGCCATCTTCTAGTCCTTGGTCTTATCTCTTCATGAGGACCAAAGAGCATATCATGTAGTATCTTTTAAGCTACCAAGAGCATCTTGGAACAATGATGCTTTACGTGCAAAGGGAGTCTTTGAGAAGGTTCAGTGGTTCTAAAGAGAGAGAAGATAAGTAGATCAGTCCGACAACTGTTTGGGGGTCAGCTTTGGGATTTGCCTGATCGACTCCTACCAGTGTATTAATCTAAAAAATGAAGATTGACATTCGTCAATTTATCGAATATATATTATTCTACTAACTTTACAAAATCCAATGGAAAATGTGAAGACCAAAGGAATCAACTACTAAGCATAGTCAATTTCAAAAATTTTTGTTGGTTTGCTTCTCTCCAAGTATGGGAGATTTTCCAATCTTCGAAAGAAGCTCTTACTTCCTTGATCTTATCAAGAAGGGGCTTTCCTTAGCTGCGAACATCGGGATCTCGAGAGTAGACCATGTCTTACGTTAGGAAATCTGAATCAGAGAACTATTCCTCACTTTTCAGCTGATATTTGAATACACCTTCAGATGCAAAACAGCTCGACTTCGTGTATGGTCTTTTTATTAACTGCTTGAGAGAACACATATATCCCCTTTGTCTTGCTAAACCTCCACAAGCCTTCCCATGCTCGCTAATTGCACCGTTCATCTTCATCTTAATCCATTTGTTTACTGGTGGTTAACACACAATAGAATATGTTTTGTTTTTTATCGGATTGAGACATAAATTTTTCTAGGATGTTCTGCCGATTCTTCCTCTTCTTTCTCTCATAAAACTGGAAATACTAGCCTCTCATTTTTTTAGAAAATCCTTTTCCATTTGGATTTTTTAAAACATTAACTTACCTCTAGAATTCCACTATATATAACGTTGACATTCCGCCAAAATGTGCAAGAGAGAGTGAAAGGCAAACATTAACTTACTAGCAGCCCATTCGAGTTCCACTTGGAAACAACAAGCTCTTCTTTATTTTCGTTTTTTGCCAGCCAGAGCCAAGCCTATTATAAGAGTTCAACTGCCATATTCGGATGGATTCCAAACGCTTGCATCTTGGGCTGAAGAATGACCCAATTCCTTAGCTTCCAAGCATTAATCATATCTGGGGATGTGGGAATAGGAAGATGCCATCCATATACATGCCATGATATCTTAAGCAAACAATAGACAGAGCTAAGCTAGAATACAAACGCAAAATATATTCCACTATCACCATAGACTAGTCTAAAAAAACCTTTTCTTTGTCTGTCAGCGGGAGAGAAACAAGCTTATGGTGCTTTGGATGTTAATGTTTTTGTAGTATACTAAGCACCTATATATATTATACATTATTTTATACTCCTCTGTACAAGCATATAAGATCTATTATGATCGATAAAAGGAAGTTTATGAACAAGTAATTCTTTTTTGAATAACCGGCAGGAGAACATACTTTTCCGGCTATCATGTGAACAATGCCGTCCGCTTTTCTTTTTTGAGTTTCCATGGATCTCTCCGACGAAGTAGTGGAAGCATGAAATGCTATTCACGAATGAGCATTGCTATCTGATTCCTACAAAAGAGATAGGGGAAGCTCACTTTTGTTAAATGGGGCTAGAAATCATAGAACCCCATCTAAAATAAACCGGTGAATCCAGAATAAAAGTGAGGAGATGTCACATCCCAAAATTTTCCAAATTTTGAAATGTGAAAAAAATAAACAATTGTTAATATTTAGGGTGAAAAGAAACTTTTTGCTTCTAAATGGAAACATCAAAACCTTTCTAGAACAAATTTTAATAAAAGGGCATCCAACAAAATTTCAATCAAGTAAAATGCATTCATCAATGAATGTATCTTGAAATTTAAACACTTGGAAAAGTTAAACCAAAACCCTAATGAAAGAAATCATTTCCAAGATCTCTCTAAGACTATGGATTTTATCCATATAAAAATTCAGCATCAAACATTTATAAATGATCAAAATGATGAACAAAAATATTATAAAACCATGGAAATTGGTTTCATTTAATTTGGAGCCATGGATAAAAACTTATGAATTTAATAAGGTTAAAGAAATAATTTCCAAAGCTAATAAAGCTCCTAACTAAAATCGATACCAAATTGCGAGCAAAATAATCCCAAAATGATTTAAAAATATAAACAAATATTAAATAAAATTATACAAATTGGAATCACCAATTTTGGAACAATAAATAAAAAGATATGGATTTTATAAGACAAAGAAAGAAAGAAATAAATAAGGAATATTTAAAAGTTCAACAAAATCTTGGCCAAATCCATAAACAAGTGGAATGAAAGTTTATTGAATAATAAAAAAGTAATAAAAGATTATTTAAATAAAATCATATGAATTGAACCATACTCAATTTTATTTAAATAAAGACAAATTGCCTAAAGTAAATAACAAATGGAAGACAATTTGTTAAAACATGAATTAAATCCATAAGAAAATGGAATAAAGATAATCCAAATAAAATAAAGTAATAAAGATTATTTGAATAAAAACTTATATGGACTTGAACCATATTTGATTTAAATAAAGACAAAATTCCTAATGTAAATGATTAATGAAATCATGAGAAAATAAATAATTAAAACAGCCAAAGTGGACTAAAAGTTATCTAATTAACTTAAAAAGAATAAAAGAATAATTAAATAGAATTATATGGTTTCAAACCATATTCAAATTATGCAAATAAAGAAAAAGGCCTAATTAAAATAAATAATAGATCATGAGAAAATATTTGAATATTTTCCAAAGTGGGCCAACTAATCAACTACTAATTGATTTAAAACCCACTGAAAGGGTTTTGCAAAAGTTTGAAATCAAATAGAAGTTTAAAACATTTGATTCAAATGAAAACATAAATTATAATTGGAATAAAGACAAATAAGGAAAACTTATTTTGAGCAAAGCAAGCCTCAGCTACACTTAGCCAAATGCATATAGATGTTAGATACCACTACTCTACCATAGTATCACTTGCCAATAAAATTCAAATGTATTGACCCTTGTGGCTATAACTTATTATGTTGCAGGTTTGTTTGATGTTAGTGAAGTGTGTTGAATAGGATTACAAGTATACAACCAACATGATTTCCTGTGGCACTTTGAACATGAAGGACTCCATGC
This sequence comes from Avena longiglumis, assembly GCA_030063025.1. Taxonomy (NCBI): domain Eukaryota; kingdom Viridiplantae; phylum Streptophyta; class Magnoliopsida; order Poales; family Poaceae; genus Avena; species Avena longiglumis. Next base: position 249,571,614 of record CP125974.1, read on the forward strand.
TATATAGATTTTTCTGCTGCATTGTAATGAGATAGACATATGAGCTATGTAAGATGTAATGCATTATTTTATTCCTGGTTATAAAGTGGTATAATGACCTTTGTTTCTTGATATTACATCTTAAACTATGGATGCTAGATATTGATCCAGGGACTAACATTGTAAACACAGGGATCTCTACCTTATCAGGGTGAGACCTCTACAGGAGAACAAGATATGTTATGAGAAGAGTGACATTGGAATAGATTGCATTTCAAAAAGATTCTATACACTCAATAAGCCAGAACGGGAAGATTCAACTGCAAAAAGAACTGGTACGGTGTGAGAAGAGGCCTATTCTCAATAATGAACAAGATGATGCAGCTCTAGTTGCTGGAGGCAGATGACGTGGACGCGGCAGGACTAGATCCGGGGGGAGCACGCGAATCAAAAAGGCTATGAGGATTAGAAAAATGGAGGTAGAGTGTCACATCCCAAGAATTTCCAAATCTTGTAATGTGAAAATAAAGTAATAAAATAAAACTTTGTTAATTTTCAGAGCCAGAAGAAACTTTTTGAATACAATTGGAACCTCAAACCCATTTGAATTAAAATAAACCTCAAGAGATTTAAAAAGATAAACATTTAATAAAAGGAAAATAAAAAAAAACATTTGGAAATACTATTTTGAAACAATTAAATGAAAAGATTTGTTTTCAAATGAAATAGAAGTTTTATAAATAAAGATTATTAAATAAAGGAAAATTAAACCTTGACCAAACTTTGGGAATTAAAACATTTTAGTTTTGAATAAAAATAACAAATGTTTATTTAAAATAAAATAATAAGGAATTAATATAAAAATTTATTATGAAAGGTTTTACTATTTTAATTAAAACATCAAGACTTATTAAATTGTTTAAAATAGGTTTTCCAAGTATTTTGTATTCTCTAATAAAACCTACTAAAGTGTTTTGACTTTATTTTTTTTTTTCAAAATAAATATCTCAATAAAACAAATCCTATTGGATTTAATAATGAAAGTCTATTATAATAATTAATAATGGATACTAAAATAAAAGGTTATTTTGTTTTAAAATAAAATTTCCAAATAGTATATATTTCCCAAATTAAACCTACTAATTTATTTTGAAAATATATAGGTTCAAATAAAGATTTTTAATAATAAAATCAAAATCTATTTGATTTAATAACAAAGGTCCATTTTATTTAATTGTTAATGGATCCTATAATAAAATGTTATTTTATTGTAAACAAGTATTCTTTATTTCCAAATAAACCTACTGATTTGGTTTTGAAAACATTTGGATTTCTAATGAAGATTTTAATAATTAAACCAAACCCTATTTTTATTAAATAACTAATGGTCCATTTATTTAATTAATAAATGGAACCTAAAAGATTTAAAATAATATTTTATTTTAGAATGTGAATTATGATGATAAACAGAACCAAAAACTCATTACAATAGTTTGAATTATTTGAATGATTGTCTTGTTGTTTGAATTGTGAAATGAAATTCAAATCAGTAAATAAAATGGGAAAAAGGAAAATGTTCAAGAAAAAAAAAAAAAGGGAAACAACAGCAGCCCAACTACCCCAGCCCAACAAGCCCACCAACCAGCCCAGCATCGTTTCCCGCAGAAAAACGTTTCGAACCAGTAACCTAACCCGCACAGGAAATGACAAGTGGACCCTCCTGCCTCACTCCTTTTCTCACCGACAATGACCCCACCATCCATCGTTCTCCTTCTTCCTCGCTGACGACCACGCCTTCTCCCTCCTCGCTGTCTGCAGTAAGAATTTCAAGGCCAATTAACGCCACCTTAATTCCCCTGCGACCATACCGCTTTTAAATCGGCACCTCTCCTCTCTCGCTTTCCCTGATTCCTCCCAGACACGCCCCAGGCTACTCTAATTGTCTCTTGCATCGCCGCTGCTCCGACGAGCCCTCTCGCAAATTCCGCCAGCACACTCCCTTACCGCCTCCCGAGCACACGAGCACACTCACCATACACCGCATCCATCTGTGGTCCACTCGACCATGGGCGCTCCATAGTGTCGACAACCTCCAAGACCGCCGCGCGTCGCTTTTCTCCGACGAGCTCCTCGTAATCCCTGACCGCCTCCTCTTATCTTGCATACGCACGTCATCCCTCGACCATACGCTCCTAATCGCATTCTCCGCTTGTCTTAGGGCGCTCCCTATCCCGCCCACGACGATCACCGACGACCCCGCAACTCCGGTGAGCTCGACGCTCGACTCGCTTCCTCGATCGTGAGACATACCCTTGATTAGTCTGTGTTCTCTGCCTCTCCGGATACTCGCCAAACACTCGCGTGGTCGCAACCCTCCCGTCGACGAGTAAAAGCTCGACGCTGATAAGCTCCGGCGAGCAATTCCCAGAAACCGCGGCGCCTTCATCCACCGTGGCAAGTTGAGCATCCTCGTGCCTACAACGAACACAGTGAGACCCTCTCCTCCTTCCTCGTTTCCAGCCTAAGCGCCGCTTAACCGACAGCTCGCCGCTTCGCCGTCATACCGCCGATCGATTCGATATTAGCCGTTAGATCAAGATCCTGTGCACGCGATAGATCACTAAACTGAACCGGTACGTTTGATCTGCACCGCACACTCCCACTTAAATCCTGCGGTCCACACCACGCGATCCTACCGAACCGTTACGAGCCAATAGGATCTGTATATGGCGGTGTTGAGTTAAAAACAGATTTTTGAATCAGATTTATTTGCAAACTTTGAACCCTTGTAACTTTCAAACCACACGTCCAAATTTGACAAATTTTATATCAAAAGATTCAGGAGAGCAAGCCCTAACCAACCCTACCCTTAGTTTTGCAAATAGTATTTGGTAGCTTGTTTGAATTTGCAGATTCTTTTGTGTACTTGCTAACATTAGAAAAATCATTTAAAAATGAATTTTGAGATCAAACCTTTGCCAATTGGTTTATTGTGACCCTACTGACCCTAGGAACCAACCCATAGTATTAAAAATGATTTTGGTGAAATTTAAGTTGAATTATTTAACTTAGTCATTTTCTAGCCAAATAAAAGGAATAGTTTTTATTATAAAAATGTTTAAGGAAAAGAAACTTTGAGAAAATAGTTGGACCAAACCTACTGACCCAAAAACACCAAGTTTTGCAATAGCAACTCATTTGGTGAACCCTGTGGGCTAATGCCTTAGTAAAAATATTTCTACACCACATAAAATAACACTTTGTTTTGAAAATGGCTTTAAAGTGAAAACCTCTTGCAAATGACTTAGCCACTTTAGAGAATGACCATTAGATGTACCCAAATGACTATGACCCACTAGAAACCACTTTTCAAACAAAACAAAGCTTGGCATGCTTGCATGCACTTCTTTGACTTTGTTATTTATGTGTGTTGTTTTGCTTGATTGGTAGATTGAGTTTGTGCCTTGCTTGCTTGATTTGTAGTGACTTGAAGAGTGTGATTATTGCAAAGATCAAGAGGTGAACCTATACTCTACCAAAAAGGCAAGTGATGCTTCATACTTTTGTCCTATTACTTTCACTATGCATTAGTGATTTTGTTAAGTAAAACTTGCATGGATTCTGCTAAGTATAGATCTTGCTATAGGAAAACCTTGTAGATGAATCCTTAGTAGGATTTTCCTAAGTTAAGATTCCTACTACTACCAAAGCTTAGCCTAGCTAATAGAAAACATGGGTGGAATATATATTCACACTATGGAAAAATATTCTAAGTCTAAGGACTTGTGATTTTGTCTAATAAAACAACTAAGTTAATGAATCACCTGGGTGGAATGGAATAGATTGGTGGAGAATGGTTGAGTGGTTCACAAGGCCCATATTTATGGTTAACCTTGTGTATCTCACTTGTGGAATGCCACCCAGGAAACAAAGGGATTTGAGATGTCAAATGTTGAGAAGCTTCACGTGCAACCACTTGGCAATATGGGCTCTGCCATGATCATATAGGTTGCAAGAACTTAGCCATATGGACAGTGGGTGGTAGTGTTTGATAGGTTGGAGCGTCCATTTTGGTCTAAGGGAAGGCTTCTGAAAGATTTTGTCTTGGGAAACCAAGTCTTGTGGGTAAAGTGCACCACCTCTGCAGAGTGTAAAACCTAAGTACTTAGCCATGTCCCTGGTAAAGGACAATTTGAGCATCAAGACATGGAAGCAATCAAGAATCTCATCATTCCAATTTCTAAATAAAAACTTGTGGGTGAACAAGGGATTGTGTGTATTTCTCAATCTTTGATGGAAAGATGGCTTGATATAAGGATCTTGAAATCTTGGATTGAGGAAAATGTTTTTACCAAGCACTTCAGTCTTTGATTTGTAGATGCCTCGAGAAGGATCTTCAGTCTTTGATTGAGAGATGCATTGGAAAAGTTTTTGACAAAACTATTTATTTTCAAATGATAAGAAAAATCTATTTTGAGCAATGCAAGCCTCAACTCCACTTAGCCAAATGCATATAGATGATAGACTCCACTATATTACCATAGTATCACTTGCCAATACAATTCAAATGTATTGACCCCTTTGTGGTCAGTAACTTGTATGTTGTGTTTGATTGATTTTAGTGAAGATTGTTTGATTAGGATTACAAAGTCTACAACCAACATCTGCCTGTGGCACTTTGAAGATGAAGGACCCATGACTATATTTATTCCGCTGCAATGTAATGTAATAGCCATATGAGCTATGTATGATGTAATAAAATTATGTTTTCCTGGTTATAAAGTTATCTTATGACCTTTGTTTCTTGATATTACATCTTAACTGTGGATGCTAGCTATTGATCCAGGGACTAGCATTGTAAAACACAGGAGGACTCTACCTTATCAGGTTGGGACCTCTACAGATGGTATCAGAGCATTGTGTTGCCTGTAGGATTTGTAAACCCTAGGATTGGACAAAAACCCTTAGAAAAATAGGAGTGATATTTTGTTCCAAAAACTTATTTACAAAACACTTGTAAACTCTTTCCTCAAACATTTTGGTTTTCAGCTCTACATCTCTTCTACTTCAACTTGATGGCAAAGCCTACCCCATGACCAAAGACTACCCCATGTGCAGAGACTTCTTCAACATCGTCAGCTCTAATGACTTCAACATCTTCAGCATTCTCACCAAGGACTTCTGACTTGGAAATTACTAAGGACCACAAGTTAGACAAGGACTTCTTACTTAAGAATTAGAGACTGAGGGAATGCAAAATAAGAAGAAACCATCAACAACTTTAAAGTATTGTAACCAAGAGTTTATCTCAAGGAAACCATGATCTCATGCAAGAAGAATCAACCAAGAAGGATGGAAAGATCACAAGTAAACCATTAGATGGACCACCATATTTTAGCTAAGACAAAACACACCAACTTATGTGGTGTAACAAAAATATTTTGTTGCCTAAGTATGTGCTTGAACTTTGTTGTTTGAGTGAAAAGTTGTTTGTGATTGCATGCACATTACTTGTGTGAATTGTGATGTGTGTGATTAGAAATATCTCATTAGAAATATCTTGTCTATTCTAATCTCCCTTCAAAACCCAAACAGATGACTTCTCCAAAGGACTCCAAGGTTGATGACACCAACACCAACCAAGCTGACAGCCTTGGAGAACTCATAGCAACCCAACATCAATTGAACCAATTGACAGTTCCTAGCTAACAATAGTAATAAAGATCCAGATTACAAAGGTTTTTAGAGGAACAGTCCCAATTGATGCTTAAGGTGACTAATCAAATGATTAGCATGGAAGAAAACTTACCTAGAAGAGAGTATGATAGCAAGGATGAAAGGAATGTTGTTCTAGATGGAGCCCCACTTGCATTATTTGTGGAGACAAGGATCATACTTCCAAGGAGCATGAAGGACAATGCCCCAATTGTGATGAAGACCATCCTGTTGGAGAATGCCCTACCTCTCAAGCTACTTGCTATCTTTGTGAAGGAAGTGATCATACTCCTGGCCTATGTCCTATTTATGCCATGGTAGAACAAAGGAAACAAGAAGGATCCAAGTCTACCAAAGGGAAAGGACCACTACTACTTCCAAGCAAGACAACCCAATTCAAAGGATCAAGGAAAATCAAGAAGCCCAAGCAAGACATGAGCCTGGTACAATGTCGTAAATGTAATGAAATGGGACACTACTCTAGTGGATGCCCAGGTAACATAAAGAACAAAGGAATTGACCAAGTATGGTGTAACAACTGTAATGAACCAGGTCACTTTGTAGCAACTTGCCCAAAAGAGCAACGCAAAGAACTCAAGGACATTAATTGTTTCAACTGCAAGAATCCAGGACACTATGCAAGCCACTGTAAAGCAAGGATGAAGACCAAGTTAAACAAGCCTATGGAGAAGCTCAATCTTGGTCCATGAGTCAAGCATAGGAATAAAGCAAAAGTTTAACTTAGAGAAATTTCCAGGACCCAAGAAGGCCAATATGTAAATTTTGTTTGAAAAATCTTAAGGGTGGTAGTACCCTAGTTGTTTGAACTTGTTTGTAACCCTAATCTTCCCAAATCTCGGGACGAGATTTATTTTAAGGTGAACTTTGTCACATCCCAAGAATTTCCAAATCTTGTAATGTGAAAATAAAGTAATAAAATAAAACTTTGTTAATTTTCAGAGCCAGAAGAAACTTTTTGAATACAATTGGAACCTCAAACCCATTTGAATTAAAATAAACCTCAAGAGATTTAAAAAGATAAACATTTAATAAAAGGAAAATAAAAAAAAACATTTGGAAATACTATTTTGAAACAATTAAATGAAAAGATTTGTTTTCAAATGAAATAGAAGTTTTATAAATAAAGATTATTAAATAAAGGAAAATTAAACCTTGACCAAACTTTGGGAATTAAAACATTTTAGTTTTGAATAAAAATAACAAATGTTTATTTAAAATAAAATAATAAGGAATTAATATAAAAATTTATTATGAAAGGTTTTACTATTTTAATTAAAACATCAAGACTTATTAAATTGTTTAAAATAGGTTTTCCAAGTATTTTGTATTCTCTAATAAAACCTACTAAAGTGTTTTGACTTTATTTTTTTTTTTTCAAAATAAATATCTCAATAAAACAAATCCTATTGGATTTAATAATGAAAGTCTATTATAATAATTAATAATGGATACTAAAATAAAAGGTTATTTTGTTTTAAAATAAAATTTCCAAATAGTATATATTTCCCAAATTAAACCTACTAATTTATTTTGAAAATATATAGGTTCAAATAAAGATTTTTAATAATAAAATCAAAATCTATTTGATTTAATAACAAAGGTCCATTTTATTTAATTGTTAATGGATCCTATAATAAAATGTTATTTTATTGTAAACAAGTATTCTTTATTTCCAAATAAACCTACTGATTTGGTTTTGAAAACATTTGGATTTCTAATGAAGATTTTAATAATTAAACCAAACCCTATTTTTATTAAATAACTAATGGTCCATTTATTTAATTAATAAATGGAACCTAAAAGATTTAAAATAATATTTTATTTTAGAATGTGAATTATGATGATAAACAGAACCAAAAACTCATTACAATAGTTTGAATTATTTGAATGATTGTCTTGTTGTTTGAATTGTGAAATGAAATTCAAATCAGTAAATAAAATGGAAAAAGGAAAATGTTTCAGTACAAAAAAAAAAGGGAAACAACAGCAGCCCAACTACCCCAGCCCAACAAGCCCACCAACCAGCCCAGCATCGTTTCCCGCAGAAAAACGTTTCGAACCAGTAACCTAACCCGCACAGGAAATGACAAGTGGACCCTCCTGCCTCACTCCTTTTCTCACTGACAACAGACCCCACCATCCACTGTTCTCCTTCTTCCTCGCGCGACGACCACGCCTTCTCCTCGCCGCTGTCGCAGAATTTCATGGCGTCAATTCGCGTAACGCCACCTTAATTCCCCGCGACCATACCGCTTTAAATCGGCACCTCTCCTCTCTCGCTTCTCAGATTCCTCCCAGACACGCCCCAGTGCTACTCTAATTGTCTCTTGCACTGCCGCCTCCGACGAGCCCTCTCGCAAATTCCGCCAGCACACTCCTTACCGCCTCCGAGCACACGAGCACACTCACCATACACCAAGATCCATCATGTCACCACTCGATCTGGCGCTCCATAGTGTCGGCAACGACAACCTCCAAAGACCGCCGGCGTCGCTTTTCTCCGACGAGCTCCTCTGGTAATCCCCGACCGCCTCCTCTTATCTTGCATACGCACGTCATCCCCTCGACCATACGCCCTAATCGCATTCTCCGCTTGTCTTAGGGCGCCCTATCCCGTCCACCGATTTACGACCCGCAACTCCGGTGAGCTCGACGCCGACTCCGCTCCTCGATCAGTGAGACATACCCCTTGATTAGTCTGTGTCCTCTGCCTCTCCAGATACCCGCCAAACACTCGCGCGTGGTCTGCAACCCCTCCCCGTCGACGAGTAAAAACTCCTGGCGCCAGTACAAGCTCCGGCGAGCAATTCCCCAGGAAACCGTGCGCCCCTTCATCCACCAGTGGCAAGTTGAGCATCCCCGTGCCACGACGAACCCAGTGAGCCCCCTCTCCTCCTTCCTCGTTTCCAGGGCCATGAAGCGCCGCCAACCGGCTCAGCCACGCCGTTATCAAGGCCGCTTCGATCGATTCGATATTAGCCGTTAGATCAAGATCCTGTGCACGCGATAGATCACTAAACTGAACCGGTACGTTTGATCTGCACCGCACACTCCCACTTAAATCCTGCGGTCCACACCACGCGATCCTACCGAACCGTTACGAGCCAATAGGATACAGACACGTGGCCAGTGTTGAGTTAAAAACAGATTTTTGAATCAGATTTATTTGCAAACTTTGAACCCTTGTAACTTTCAAACCACACGTCCAAATTTGACAAATTTTATATCAAAAGATTCAGGAGAGCAAGCCCTAACCAACCCTACCCTTAGTTTTGCAAATAGTATTTGGTAGCTTGTTTGAATTTGCAGATTCTTTTGTGTACTTGCTAACATTAGAAAAATCATTTAAAAATGAATTTTGAGATCAAACCTTTGCCAATTGGTTTATTGTGACCCTACTGACCCTAGGAACCAACCCATAGTATTAAAAATGATTTTGGTGAAATTTAAGTTGAATTATTTAACTTAGTCATTTTCTAGCCAAATAAAAGGAATAGTTTTTATTATAAAAATGTTTAAGGAAAAGAAACTTTGAGAAAATAGTTGGACCAAACCTACTGACCCAAAAACACCAAGTTTTGCAATAGCAACTCATTTGGTGAACCCTGTGGGCTAATGCCTTAGTAAAAATATTTCTACACCACATAAAATAACACTTTGTTTTGAAAATGGCTTTAAAGTGAAAACCTCTTGCAAATGACTTAGCCACTTTAGAGAATGACCATTAGATGTACCCAAATGACTATGACCCACTAGAAACCACTTTTTCAAACAAAACAAAGCTTGGCATGCTTGCATGCACTTCTTTGACTTTGTTATTTATGTGTGTTGTTTTGCTTGATTGGTAGATTGAGTTTGTGCCTTGCTTGCTTGATTTGTAGTGACTTGAAGAGTGTGATTATTGCAAAGATCAAGAGGTGAACCTATACTCTACCAAAAAGGCAAGTGATGCTTCATACTTTTGTCCTATTACTTTCACTATGCATTAGTGATTTTGTTAAGTAAAACTTGCATGGATTCTGCTAAGTATAGATCTTGCTATAGGAAAACCTTGTAGATGAATCCTTAGTAGGATTTTCCTAAGTTAAGATTCCTACTACTACCAAAGCTTAGCCTAGCTAATAGAAAACATGGGTGGAATATATATTCACACTATGGAAAAATATTCTAAGTCTAAGGACTTGTGATTTTGTCTAATAAAACAACTAAGTTAATGAATCACCTGGGTGGAATGGAATAGATTGGTGGAGAATGGTTGAGTGGTTCACAAGGCCCATATTTATGGTTAACCTTGTGTATCTCACTTGTGGAATGCCACCCAGAAACAAAGGGATTTGAGATGTCAAATGTTGAGAAGCTTCACGTGCAACCACTTGGCAATATGGGCTCGCCATGATCATATAGGTTGCAAGAACTTAGCCATATGGACAGTGGGTGGTAGTGTTTGATAGGTTGGAGCGTCCATTTTGGTCTAAGGGAAGGCTTGAAAGATTTTGTCTTGGGAAACCAAGTCTTGTGGGTAAAGTGCACCACCTCTGCAGAGTGTAAAACCTAAGTACTTAGCCATGTCCCAGTAAAGGACAATTTGAGCATCAAGACATGGAAGCAATCAAGAATCTCATCATTCCAATTTCTAAATAAAAACTTGTGGGTGAACAAGGGATTGTGTGTATTTCTCAATCTTTGATGGAAAGATGGCTTGATATAAGGATCTTGAAATCTTGGATTGAGGAAAATGTTTTTACCAAGCACTTGTCTTTGATTTGTAGATGCCTCGAGAAGGATCTTCAGTCTTTGATTGAGAGATGCATTGGAAAAGTTTTTGACAAAACTATTTATTTTCAAATGATAAGAAAAATCTATTTTGAGCAATGCAAGCCTCAACTCCACTTAGCCAAATGCATATAGATGATAGACTCCACTATATTACCATAGTATCACTTGCCAATACAATTCAAATGTATTGACCCCTTTGTGGTGTAGAACTTGTATGTTGCGTGTTTGATTGATTTTAGTGAAGATTGTTTGATTAGGATTACAAAGTCTACAACCAACATCTGCTGTGGCACTTTGAAGATGAAGGACCCATGACTATATTTATTCATTGCAATGTAATGTAATAGCCATATGAGCTATGTATGATGTAATAAAATTATGTTTTCCTGGTTATAAAGTTATCTTATGACCTTTGTTTCTTGATATTACATCTTAACTGTGGATGCTAGCTATTGATCCAGGGACTAGCATTGTAAAACACAGGAGGACTCTACCTTATCAGGTTGGGACCTCTACATAGAGGGAGATTGTATAACTAAGGATTGAGTAGAGTAAGACGTCAGTCTTTCAGTTGTAGATGATCATTACCAAAAAATATGTACATTCGAATGAAAAAAGAGGGCCTCTCCGAGAGGAAATAAAGAATATTCATTTTGCATTTCGAACAAGCAACGGATTTTGGAGCGCGAAACTAAGGCGTTAGCACATCTGTTTTTTTTGCTCGGGAACGAGGGGACTCACAAAATTGTCAAAAGCCATCTTTATCTTAACTAACTAAGTATTCTAAAAAAATATGTCTATGAGGTATTTTGACTTAATGGGAAGTAGTCATCTCATTCATAGGCAAGAGCAGGCCGGCCTGAAGGATTAAACTGAAGGCATGAAAGAAGGCATTCAATTTGAAGGATGCGGTGTAGCATGTCCAAAGTACAGTATATTTCTTTCTCCAAAAATATATGGGCGATCCTATCCTATTTTTGAAGTCATTTTAGCATTCGAAATTCTTTTCTTTTGCAAGAGCACTCAAACATAGATTGAAGATCTTCAGTTCTTTAGTTGGCAGCCGCAGTTAGTAATAGCAAGCAGCAGGCTGTCCCGTACTACTTTTCCTTTGAATGTTCATTCTAGAATTGAATGTCACAAACAAGACTCATACTTCATACTTTGAACTGCTTGAATCGGGAAATGTAATCCATAGCTTTAGAGATAGGGGTGACAGTCACAGCATTGGCAGCAGTGAGCAGAGGTCAAGAAGAAGCGGTATGAGCAGTTAGAGAGCAAGCCGTGGCTCATCAAACCTTTATGTTTTGGTTATTCTGTAACTAATTCAAGCAAGGTACTCAAGCAAGCTTTCCTCCTGAAGACAGAGTTTTGGGTGAGCTAGCAAAGAAAGTTAGTAGTTAACTAGACATTTAGGTCAAATTAGAATTTCGTAAGTTTTAGTACGGTCAGTTATGGGAAGCAGGCCGTGGAGAAAGAGAGGAATCAATCGTCCAACGCTATGTTAACAAATACGTGAAAGGTTTGAATATTCCATACACTTGAACACGTTCCTTATCAATAGGTTTTAGAGAAATGAGCAATGATTGCTTGACGATCTTCACTACATGAGACTAGACTTGACTCAAGCTTCATACGAAAGCATTTACTGAACTAAAGTCGTTGAGCCAAGTCAAGCGAAAGACTTATTCGAAGAAAGCTTTAAGAGAGTTTGTTGTCCCATGCCTTTCTGATGGTGAACCTCCTACTGCTTCTTCCAATTCTGAAACAGGGATTAGCCTGTTGACTTTTCCCTTCCTTTAGACAAAGAGCCCCCCACCAAAAGACCTCTGCGTTTTGTCATTCAAATCCACACAAGCCTGTCGTTGGGCTACTTGCGTCTTTGGCAGATACAAAGGAGAAGTGATGGTCGGTGAAATAGCCCTCCAACGCGTAGCTCTTCTTTCTTAACGTGAAAACTCTCCTTTCCGATAAAAACGAGAAAGAAAGATGTCAACTAGTAAATGTGTTGCTTTGTGAATTTGATACTAGGTAGTCCCCCGCCCTCGGTAGGCAAGTAGCCTTTGTGACTTACATCTCTGGTACATGAGGGTGTGAACCCTAGGATCTAGGCGAGGTGATGACGGGGAACTCCAACAGGTTTTGGTTTCGTCCTTACTGATTGATGGAGCCCAAGACTTCCTGACGACTTTCGGTGTGGGGTCACCTTGAGCCGAGGTCGTCTCGTAACAGGAACGGAAGAATAGCAAACAAGCACACAAGAAGGAATAGGAATATTGGCTTTCACTATCCTCTAGTTAGCAATCAACTACAGATATGGCAACTCACAAGCCAGCAAGTCAACCTCTGTCATATCTTCGGCCTAGTTTATGAATGAAACTTATTGGGAGAGCATGCCCTGTGTCAGGCAGTATATCAGTCGTTAACGATCTTACCGGGACACATCCAATTGAAACTAGAATCCTAAACTCTTCGGAAGAAGCTCCAAATAGACTTTATTTCAGAGTGCAGAATCTCCCTACAAACTCAAATGTGTGAAATAAAGGCTATACCTACCTCTACCTAGAAAAACTGTCTTTTTAGTCACCCACGTGGGAGACATTGGATGTTGTCAACCGGCCTGAAAATGCTCATAAACAACTCTTCCCCCTTTGACTTAGTTTTCGCTCTCCTCTATTTCTAGTAAGCTAAGCCTGATCCTACTTTGCGAGTCCAACATGTCTAGTATTCTTTTCTTTTTCGTCTGAGGGAACATGGTATCCCTGATCTAGCTAAGACTTTAGATTCCATTCTATTTCATTCTGATCTCGTTATGAGGAAATAGGTGAGGCGAGGCTAAGACAAGATATGGGAGTTCCCGCGCTAAGTTATTCCAATCTCTGTACTTAAGTAACCGAACTCGAATGTGTTGCTATGAGCTAGATTTGTGCTTACAAGGGTAAAGAAGCGAGCAAGGCTACCTTGGAGATGGAAATCCTATACATTCTCTTATATACTGAAAAGTATGAACTGACTTAAAGCATGAACATGAAGGAAAGGCTGAATTTGAAACATCTTGAATTGGATTCTCTCTTCTCAGAGAGCTTGATAGTGAAATGAGTGGTCCGGCCAAAGAAGACCACTATGGAAGTGAAAGGGGAGGGCAAGAGTGGTTCGAAAGTCAATGAAATGGGTGGAGTTTCCTTGTCAAATAGGGATCGACCCATGTTCAATCACTGAAGTGTGGTTGAGTGAGATGATATCCAACCAACAAATGATTTCTCATTGTCTCTAAATCATTGTATGAATTCTTTTTTTATTTCTATATGAGAACTAGAGAGATCACTAGCGTAGTCAAAGGAGTGGAATTTCTCATGAACTTCTGCCGGTTGAATCAAATGTGTTTGATCAGCTTATAGTACGCCTTCGTTTTCCTTCTTTATCTTCCACTTAGCAGCTTCCGCACGAAGTCTTCCTCGGGAATGGTTGATCTTGGAATTTCATTGAGTCACGCCCACTCCTGAAAAGGAGTCTGGAAAGGAAGAGAGTATTACGAATTGTTGATTTTTTGAGTTAGGTTTGAGTTAGGAGTTCTAGTTTTTAGTTTACTGTGACCACTGGACTAAATCAGCTGTTTTACCTTTCCTTTTCTTCGAAAAAGTTTTATTTCTTTTTTCCTAGCCTCAGGATCTTGTGTGAAAACAAATTGAGTCCCAAAAAGTGGAAAGTTGTATGGGCGATCTTAGGTCGATTAGTGTGTGCTAATATCTTCTTTTTAAGATGGTTCCTCCGCTATTTGTTCTTTGAGGTAGGCAGAGAAGAGCTTTCCATAGTGCAAGGTCGGGATTCCTCATACCTTGATCGAACCGCATGTGCAACTCATTGAGAATCCAACTCATAAGAATCTTACTTACAGTACGACTCTCCTTTATTGGTTTATATTTAATTAGTTCTAAAGCCTAAAGTCGGTAAAAGAATTTCTATTATAGATTTCAATTATAACGCATAATTGGTAGAATCATATTTCTCGCTAATACGAGCGAGTGCTTGATAACGATAAAGTGGATCTCTTGTATTCCCGGATGCGGGTAGTAGTTCATCAATTCTACTTTAGTTCTACTAGTGAATCGGTAACCCACTACTACTAATGCGGCCTTATTCCAAGCTCAATATCTAGGAATGGGTGTTTAAAATTTGTCGTTAACCTCCTAAGCTCGCGTTTTGGTTAATAATAAATATTTTTAGAATCGATCAAGCAATGGTGGGTGTAGCAGATATCACTACTAGAAAAATGGCTATAGGTAATCAGCACATCCAGGGCTCACATGGTTGAAGTACACCACGGCTAAAACAGGCATGGCTCACCTGTGGGCAGTGCCCTAGTAGTAACTAGAACAACCGTGGCGCACATGGTTATAGTGCGCCATAGATATGTGTGGGCCAGGGCCCTGCTAGCCGCATGCCGCATACCCGTAGCGCACATAGGGAGGTGCGCTACGGTTGTTACGGTTAACCATGGGGCACATGCAGGTCATGCGCTACGCCTAAGTGAAAGCCCCTATGTTATGTAAATGGGCAGAAACATCCGTGGCGCACTCTGGCACGTGCGCCACGGTTGTGATTTTTTCCTGTGACGCACTAGGGCCTTGTGCGCCACGGATCTGTCGAGCAGTATTTTTTTGGCCGCTCCACTTTGTGCACATGTGTGATCATCCACCACCCCACACTTCACTTTCCCTTTCTTCTTCCTCTTTAGATCTAGTCGGGATCCTTCTCCTTCCCACCTCAATTTCTCCACTCATTCACCTTTTTTAGCATGTGGAACTTTCCTTGGATATTACATACGTAATAGAGGAAGCTCTTCGGTCTCTCATCTCCTTCTCCGGTCTCGCGTGCACCTATCGTTTCCATCTTCTCGCGATCGGTCTCTCATCTCGGTAAGTTGTCCATGTAAGGATGTGTTCATGTGTATATGGATCATATGCTCATATGTATGTAGATGATCGATTCTCATGATGTGTGTATGGAGAGGATCGATGGTCATGTGTGTGTATGTATATGGAGAGTATCGATGCTCATATGCATGCATGTGTGTATGGAGAGTATAATGATATGTTCATGTGTGTATGGATCGATCTCTCTCTTGTGTTTTTGTGTGAACAAGTTGCCATTTGTTTTTCCAAAATGTTGATTCATTTCCATTTTGGCCAGATTTTGGCATTTCGCAAAGGTCCTAATTTTAGGATAGGTCATGCCGAAATTTTCTATCGACCATTGCATGCACGCATTGATTATGTGGTTCTATTAGACATCTAATTGTACCATGTACACCGTGCAGGCAAAAATGGTGCTCATAATGAGCGAAGGCATTGTGGCTAGATTTTTGAAATGTGTGACGACCGACATGATACGAAATAACAAGACGGAGATAAGATGTCCATGCAGAAGATGCAAACTCAACTGCGTGATCGACCCAGATTCCGGGAATCTGAAGGCGCACCTGATCCGCCATGGTTTCATGGATGGATACACTCATTGGATAAGCGATGACGAAGACGATGGAGACGGTGAAGGTAGGAAACATGACGATGATCATCACGACGAGAACGGGTGAGATGATGAAGAGTCTCCTGGAGATGGTGAAGGTGCGGAAGCAGATCAGGATGATGATGATCTAGATGCCGGAGGAGCAGACGACGATGGAACAACGTCAGGCTGGGTGCGGGACCCTTATGTGCAAGAGTTGCTTCTCAAGCAGACGAGTAACGCCAGGGCTGCCGCTAGAGAGAAAACCAAGCTTGCGCAACTTGAGAAAGACGCGGTTACTCCATTGTATGGAGGATGCAGGCCCGATGATATCCGGTTGAATGTAACGCTCAAGGCTATTGAGATGAAGGCAAAACACAAATTGAGTGAAGCAAGCTTCTACGATATGATGGCATTCTAGCACGATCGTCTCGCGGAGGGGAACACGTGTCCAACTAGTATCGAGGACGCCAAGAAAATTGTCTGTCCTCTCGATCTACCGCACGTTAGATATCACGTATGCATCAACGATTGCATCATTTATCGGGGCGAGGATGCAGAGAAAACCACATGTTCGGTGTGCGGCGTGGGTCGATACAAGAAAGGGAAGAAAGCACCTCGAAAATTGGTATGGTACTTTCCTATCACTCCTAAGGAAGCGAAGCTCATGCGATGGCATGCGGAAAGGAAGAAGCCAGGAGATGACGATGACCCCGAAAAGGATGAGCTGCTGACGCACCCTTCAGATGCTAGCCAGTGGAAAGCATTGGACCTCGAATTCCCATAATACAGTGGAGATTCGAGGAACATCAGGCTTGGTGAGAGCACAGATGGACTCAATCTGTTCGGTAGCCAGAGCAGCATGCACAGCACTTGGCCCATGTTTGTATGGATGTACAACCTCCCTCCATGGTTGTGCATGAAGAAGAAGTACATACAAATGAGTATGCTAATTCAAGGGCCGAAACAACCTGGTACCGACATCAATATGTATCTCGGGCTGTTGAAAGAGGAGCTAGCCGCGTTGGTCACTACGGTGCAAGACTATCCAGGTTGCGGGTATATCTCGGGGCAGGTTATCCAAGGATTCTGCGCATGCGTTAGGTGCATGGATAACACAATCTATCTCCAACTAGAGAAAGATCCAGGGTCTTTGAAAACCGTGTTCATGGCGCACTGGAGGTGGCTCGGCAAGAATGATCCATGGATAAAACATGGAGACCTGTTCGATGGAAAATCCAAGACCTGAGGAATCCCAGAGCGTAGGAGCAGCGAAGAAGTGGAAGAGTTGCTGAAAAACTGGAAAGATTGTCCTAAGCCTGGAAAGAAGCGAAAGAGGCAGCAAGCCAAGCCGATGATGAAGGTATGGAAAACAAGGTCTGTTTTCTGGGAGTTGCCATACTGGAAGTTTCTCCGCACGCCTCATAGCCTCGATATCATGCATATCACGAAAAACATGTGCGAGAGTCTGGTCGCCACCATAATAAACATGCTAGATAGGAAGAAAGATGGTCCGAAAGAAAGGAACGACCTGATATTCATGGGTATCCGGAAGGAGCTTCACGGAGGACGCACTACTCCTCATGATCAGGAAGATGACGATGATCATGAGTCGGAGACGACACAAGGTCGTCGGAAGGGTAAAAAGTTCAAGAAGAACGAATATTACTGCCCTCCTTCTTGCTTCACTATAAGCCAGGATGAGATCAAACAATTTTTCAAGTGCCTTCTAGGAGTCAAATTTCCTTATGGCTACGCGGGCAAGATAAGCAGATACCTAGATGAGGCGAAGCAGAGGTTCAGTGGCATGATGTATCATGACTGTGCCATGCTAATGACGCAGGTACTTCCGGTTGCACTAAGAGGGATAATGGACGAGCACGTCCGTGAAACGTTATTTGGCCTCTGCAAGTTCTTCGACATCATCTCTAGGAAGTCGATTGGCGTGAATCAGCTCGGGAGGCTACAGGAGGAGATCGTGGTGATACTATGCGAGCTTGAGGTCTACTTCCCGCCCGCATTCTTCGACATTATGGTGCATCTGCTGGTCCATGTCGTGGAGGACATCGTCCAACTCGGGCCGATGTTCCTCCGCAGCATGATGGCGTTCGAAAGGATGAACAGACACATCAAAGGATACGTTCGCAACAGGTCCCGTCTAGATGGAAGCATAGCCAAGGGCTTTCTGGTCGAAGAGTGCATCTCTTTCTGCACGAATTATCTAGACATTGAGAACCCTGTCGGTCTTCCCGTCAACAGGCACCTTGGCAAGATCGACGGATCTGGTCATCGAGAGGGTCGTCGCATACTTCATGCAGACTTCGATTTTCGACGCGCAGACTTTGATCGAGCAAACGTTGTTGCGCTACAACATTTAGAACTGGTCGATCCTTGGGTACAGAAGAACAAAAGGTTAATAGAGAAGAAGTACAGTGACCGGGGCATACCGAGGACGCAGGGAGAAATAATAAAAGAGCACAACTCAGATATAACGCGTTGGTTTAGGCAGACGCTCCTTGATAATCCCCCGCGATCGCATTCTTCTGACACGGAAAAGATCATATTCACCTTGTTGCAGGGACCTATGCAAAACCCGGTGACCTATCAGGCGTATGACATCAGCGGCTACACATTCTACATGGAGGAAAAGGACAACAAGTGAGATTATCAGAACTCAGGCGTAATGTCGGAATTCTACACCGATGACGACGTGAAGGAAAGATTCTATGGAAGAATTGAGGAGATCTGGGAGCTCGACTACTCTGGAGAAAAGGTGCCGATGTTCCGTGTCAGAAGGGCAAAGAGCATCGAAAGAGAAGACCGGTATTTCAAAACCATGTTTATACCAGAAGCAGCCAAAACCAAGGCCACCGGTGCGAACGTGGCCGCGAGAAATGAACCGTGGGTACTGGCTACCAAAATGGACCAATGTTTTTTCATTACCGACTCGACAAAGCCTAGCCGTGTTGTCGTGAGGAGAAGAAAAAGAAACATCATCCAAATTAATGGAGTCGCCAACGAGCAAGACTTTGACCAGTACGGCGATCCAAAGATTGAAGATGACGACGACTACGATGCAAAAATATACATCACAAGAGGAAAAGGGACAACCCTACCCAAAAAAGGTAGCCCGTTCTAAAGAAGAAACATAAAAGTGTAGGGGCTAAATTATTCAACCGCGACAAAGAAGGGAAAAAAGATTGTAATATTCCTGGAAAAATTATTATGAAATTTAGTTATACTTTGAATCATATTTGTACCACCTTTATGACATATATTATCACTTTTGGGCATTTTTGGAACATTTAAAATTATTTTAAAAACAAAACAAAACTTGTATAGCATATATCACCACTTTTAGGCATTTTTTGGAACATTTAAAAGTATTTTTAAATAAAAATAAAAAAGGGGGCACCAGGATTCGAACCTGGGTGCTCACAAGTTTAGAATAGAGTAGTGGGCAGAACCAGTGGGATAAACAAGAGTTGTTTCTAAAAGGAGCTCTGGACTCTTGTTATAGAGTGGTTAGATCCCAGATAGGCATAGCGCACTACCCCGAGTGCGCTACAGATATCCGTAGCGCAATCTAGCATAGTGCGCTATGCCTATCTGGGTTTTATCCACGTCATCAATTCCAATCCCCCATCTCACACTCATCCCCATCACTCTCCCAGCCCGATTGATCCCCTCCGCCGCCGCCAGCCGATTGGTGGAGGAGGAGGCCCGCGCCGCTGCCGATCCGTGGAGGAGGAGGAGGCCCGTGCCGCTCTTGGAGGAGGAGGAGGAGGCCCGTGTCGCTGCCGATCTGTGGAGGAGTAGGTCGCCGCTGCTCGAGGAGGATGAGGCCGCCGCCGCTCAAGGATGAGGAGGAGGAGGCCGCCGCCTCGCCCACGCGCTCATCGTCAGAGGCGAGCCTTCTCCCCTCTCTCATTGTCAGAGGCGAGCCTTCTCCCCTCTCTCGCTCTCTCCCCTCTCCACTGCTCTCCCTCTCTCCCTATCTCCACGGGTTAGCTAGGGTTTCTACAAGGGTAACAAGTACTAAAAATCAAATGTGTATTTCTGGTTTTGGTTCAATTGCAGAACAATAAAAAGTATCGGTTGGCTACCACTCTTATAAATAAATTAAAAAGGGCAAAATTCTGCACAGTGAATGTACTACCGCCTTTTTAGTAACCCGTTGTAGTTCAAAACAAGGAATGTTCATAACCTGAAATCACATTAAAAATGATATTTTTCCTCTGGTATGTATGATGAGGCATAATTTTAAACTAGGACAACCTCAGAATGTTGTTTTTGCAATCTTGACGAGACGATCAACCACTTTTTTTACTGTTAGTTTGCCAGATTACAATCTAACATTTGTATGAAGCACTTCATTATGTCGTGTATGCAGGTTCTTGTATGAAATGAGTCCCGATTTTTGCGGGAATGTTGATTAACTTCCGTTTCGGCAGAAATTGGGCACTCCTAGTTTAAGAAAATTAGCAAAGGTCATGCCGTATTTTTCCGTGCATTCAACCAATTATTTGTTTTTTATTAGTGCAAAGATGTGTGCCAACAACGAGGCTGGATATTCTAAGCGCATCAGCGCTGAAGGAGAGCTCAGATCTCTGAATAAACAATTGACATTCTGGGAGGCGGCCCCGCGGCTAGAAGACGATGAAGAATACCATCCTTCGGAGAGCGAGAATGATGGGATGGAAGACACGGAGGAAGAAGCCAAAGGAACGGCGTGTGATGAAACCACTGGTGTCGGCGAGGGCATAGGGAGTGGTAGCAATCCTCCTAAGAAGAAGAATCCGAAGGAACGGTGCCCGAACACAGTCGGCACCGTCAAGGAGGAAATTACCGAAGTGATCCCAACAGGGGTTCCTTTGGAGACCAACCTTGTCGTGAAAGGGTACGGTGCGCAAGTGGCGGTGATCACCCGGACAACCATCTCGATCAACACCGAGAATCTCCACAATAAAGATAATGGCGACTTGCGCACACTCATCTTAGAGAAGCTGCACGCAAGATACAAGTTCCCCATTGAGTATCGGAACACAAATTATCATGTGAACGAATTAAAGAAATCCGCCTCACAAAGATGAGCACCGCCCTGGCCAGCTAGAGAACCTGGATAAAGAAGAAGATATATAAAGAAGGCAAAAGTCTCGAGGAGATCCAGAATATTGACCCACAGATCACCGAAGATCAGTTCCGGGAGTTCAAGGAGAGGTGTGAATCCGAAAGAGCCCTGGCCAATAGTAATCGAGGAAAGGTGCTGCAGGCGATGAATATAGGTCATCACCATCTCGGATTTGGTGGATACAGAACCGCGGAGGCCAAATGGAATAAGGAGTAAAAAGAGTATAGATCTAAGGGGATAGAAAACCCCTTTGCGAAATTCGAACCCGGGCAGGTTCGAACCTTCATCAGGGCCCGTTACCATGTGGACCCAAAAACCAAACAACTCACCGTGGATCCTGCAGCGAAGGAATTCCAAGAAATTGTGGTAAGTAACCTAATTACCGCGGATCAACTCGATTGCATTCTAATCGATGAAGTCTAGTTTCCAAACAATTCACTGTTACTTCTTCTGTAGGAGGAGGAAATTTTTTCTAGTCATGGATCCCAGGGTTCCTCATACCAGGGGTCGACGGCGGACACCCGGTGGGATAACCCTTTTAACAGGGCGATGAACCGGGCCAAGAAAATAGAGCTGGTTGCGAAGAAGCCGTCGTCGGCTGGCCGTCTGGCCGGCCTCAGGGGTAAGAATTGGGTGGATCATTCTGGTCCACCGCCGAGGACGCGTGTGGCGCCGTCGGAAAGGAGCGAGGAGGAAAACCGCGAGGTGCAAGAACTTAAGGAACAAGTGGCGCGGATCCCGAAGATCGTCCAAGACAACTTGGCAATCACCCTCACGTCCATCCTGCCTAAATTGGTGGAGTCAATAGCGAACTGGAGTGCGTGTGGTCGAGTAGGGCCGTGCCCTATTCCAAGCATGGTCAGCAGCCACTCGAATAATGCGGCGCCGACGAATCAGGCGTAATACGTGTTCGTGACTCCGCTCGCTAGCACCACGGTGCCGCAAGTGTTAGTGACTCCCCCTGCCATCACCGCGGCGCCGGACATGTTGGTGGCCCCCTTCCATCGTCGCGGCGGCACCGGAGCTCCAAGCAACCGGTAGGGAGAATATACCGGCCGCCAGCACCGCGCCATCAAGCAGCCCCTCCGTCTCTTGCACGCCCGTCGCCGTATGCGGTTCCTCGACATTAGCCTATCTCGACACCATCACGGTTAACAAATTGCTTTACCGCCTTTCACGCCATCTATTACTCTTATGGTATCTCTGACAACGCCATGACGGATGTTCCTTGCACTATCTTATGCTATGTGAACAACGAGCTGAGGGATGTTGCCAAGGGTACCATCGTTCAACCCTTTCAACGCATGTTCCACTCAAGGTCGATGCCAGATAGTGTGCACAGGGTTAAAATTAGTCGGGTGCTAAGGGGCTGCGACGACTTGGAACCTCCCATTCAACCCCTAGGAGCAGATGAAGAAGAGTCGGCTGACCTCAGAATTTGCTTCGGCTTATTCTTGCAATGGCCAAAGAGCATGATCCGTTTGGGGATGGCGGGGGCCATCACGCCACAGACAACAGCACCGCCTGTCTTGCCAACGACAAGTGGTGGCAAGGCCCCCTTACCGTGTTGGCCGTCACCTCCACGCGGTGGGTCGGATGATCATGTTGATGATATGCACATGGCACAGGATCCGGCCGAGGACGAAAAAGACTGGAATGATCACTTCTTCAACACTCATTTTAGCAAAGAAGACCTAGCTGGTGGCCCCACAGAGAAACCCACTATCACCAAGCGTCTGTTTGGTTTTCAGGAGATGCCTCCAGCTTGCGCCTTTATAGAGCCAGCTGATACAAATAACCGGCCCTTTATTCTAAGCCCTGACACACTACATAGGGCGGTCGGTGCTCATATTGTGGTGCCTACCCACTCTCCAAAAGGAAAAAAGGGAAGGAAAAGAAAATCTAGCAGCTCGAGCCAGCCGGTGGCGTCAACTGCGAATCCGATCAGGTTTCGGGACGGGCCACCAAGACCCGAGGGTATTATGTGGAGGATTCATGTGGAGGTTGAGCCCATGCTAACTAAGAATTTGTGGAGGCTCGCCAGTTCAGAACTATACAGTGTGCATGACGGCATGTTGACGATAGAGAGACGCCTTCTGGCGGAGAAAGATTCCCTCGCACCCGGTATTCATGGTTAAGGTGCCACCAGGCTTGGGCTTCATCGACAATGCCCCTGCGGATCTGTTCTTCCTGCGGTTCGACGAAATCTTCAATATGTTCCACCTATACCCGCTGCACTATACTATGGTCCGCCTGTTTTCTCTCAGCCTGGCCATGCAGATCATTAGAGAGAACACACCGGACATCGCTATTGTGGACCCATACTACATGTGTGATGTTTGCTTGGGTTCCCCCGCTAAACGACGTATCGTGGCCTCGTACCTAAAAACAATCTTTATGGCGAACAACACAAAGGAATACATTCTCGTGCCTTACTTTCCCGAGTAAGTCGTTATTCACTCGCCACCGTCGATTGGCTTTATTAGATTATCATCATTATTTTTCCAACACATTCCATTTAAATTTTTTGCGCAGAGATGAACACTGCATGCTCATCTCCTTATTGCCGAAGCATTCCCACGCCACATATTTCAACTCGGGGAGTCTAGAAAAGAAGAAAAACTACGACAAGATCAAGGAAGTTCTGGATGATGCTCTCACTGGCTATGCCACCTTCGTGCGTATGAAGGTCAAGTTTGGTAGGCACGTCTTCAACCACGTAACGGAGTTCCCCTGCGTGAAGCAGCCGGAAAGCAGTAAGAAGGAAGCCTACTACGCACTACATCACATGAGGGCGCTCCTACTAGACCAGCAGAATTCTACGCTGCCAGATCATCTCAAACAGTGGGCCGAAGCAAAGGCCAAGATCACTGATTCAGATATTAGATAAGAGATGTATCGCATCCAGCAGCAGTTTGGGGCAATCATCTTTCGTGATGTCATGACTTCGGGGGAATCTTCTACGGAGGAAATATCCCGAATAACCGTGACATAGAAGATCTCCTAGAGATGCAAGGTGACTATAGGAAGTTCATGACGAGACAAGGCATCCTCCCGTTCCCTAAGCCGAGACAGAAGGCTTGATGTTGGCCTAGTTGTAGTTCCAAACTATCGATGACCTTTGTGTGTGTGGACAAGTGTACATGCTACTACTTATCTTATTAGGTTTATGAATCATCGCTTACTTCTTTTTCTTATTATTATTATTATTATTATATATCAATCAATGCTTGGTTTTTTGCTTACTCTTTGGTCCTTTGCTCACTTTGGTCCTTCTTTTTTTTCCTTACTTTATTAGTCTTTTTTCGAGAATAATGCCGATGATTGAAATGTCGTGGCACACTATATATGTGAAGTTTCTACGACGGTATTGTGAGCCTTGTGATATGCAAAAGTCCAGGTCTTGTGCATCCTACTTGGCTCACGGTTCCGTCGTAGCATATTCCTGTGTCCAACGACCTATGTATATATACATGAGGCAGTCTTTTTTGATTTACTTTGGTCTTTTTCGAGAATAATGCCAATGATTGAAATGTCGTGGCACAATATATATGTGAATGTGCTACAACGGGATTGTGAGACTTGTGTTATGCACAAGTACAGGTGTTGTGCATCCTACTTGGCTCACAGTTCCATCGTAGCATATTCCTGTGTCCAACGACCTATGTATATATATGAGGCATTCTTTTCGAGTTACTTTGGTCTTTTTTGAGAATAATGCCAATGATTGAAATGTCGTGGCACACTACATATGTGAATGTGCTACGACAGGATAGTTAGCCTTGTGATATCCACATGTCCAGGTGTTGTGCATCCTACTTGGCTAACTGTTTCGTCGTAGCATATTCCTATGTCCAACGACCTAGCTAGTTATATATGAGGCATTCTTTTGGAGTTACTTTGGTCTTTTTCAAGAATAATGCCGATGATTGAATGTGCTGTGATGGGATTGTAAGCCTTGTGTTATGCACAAGTCTAGATATTGTGCATCCTACTTGGCTTACGGTTCCATCATAGCATATTCATGTGACCAACAACCTAGCTAGTTATATATGAGGCATTCTTTTTGAGTTACTTTGGTCTTTTTCCAGAATAATGCCGATGATTGAAATGTCGTGGCACACTATATATGTGAATGTGCTGCGATGGGATTGTACGCCTTGTGCTAGGCACAAGTCCAGGTGTTTTGCATCCTACTTGTCGTACAGTTCCATCGTAGCATATTCCTGTGTCCAACAACCTAGTTATATATGAGGCATGATTTTTGAGTTACTTTGGTCTTTTTCGAGAATGCCGATGATTGAAATGTCGTGGCACACTATATATGTGAATGTGCTTTGATGGGATTGTTCGCCTTGTGCTATGCACAGGTCCAGGTGTTGTGCATCCTACTTGGCGGACAGTTCTATCATAGCATATTCCTGTTTTGAACAACCTAATTATATATGAGGCATGCTTTTTGAGTTTGGTCTTTTTGATTTAGGAGTACTTTCTATAAGTGTATCTTCATATGCGACTTTAATTATAAATGTTTTTTTCAATCACCGGTTAAATATTATTGTCAACTTGTAGATGACGTGGTACGTCGTGTACAAGGGACGGGTTCACTTTTCAGAAAACTGCCGGAGTCTACGATGATTGGGAAAACTGCCGGAGACAGGTGCACTTTTCAGCGCCAATAGCTACAAAGGGTACAACACTATGGCGGAGGCGGAAGCTAGATACACGCGCTATCTAGCGGGAGTTAGGACGAGGAACCGGATGAAGACCTACACCTTCGTCGCGGTGATCATGCTTATCGTCTTTGGTTGTTTATCCCGCGTTTGTGTCTAGCTACTTTAGATGTCTAGGCGTGCTTCTGAGCTCTAACTTGTTCGAGACACATGTATTCACATGTCACCAACTACTTTGTAACTTGATCGAAACAATGTAACTTATACTATGTATTCATGTATGAGAGTTATCTATATGTATTTGTTTCAATCTTGTTTTGCAAATTGTGTATTTGTATATATAATTGTATATCTTGTATCTGTGTGTGTCTATCTGCCTGTAATATTGTATATAATATGTATTGTATATCATCTAGCTCTGAAATTAAAAAAAACACCCATGGCGCACATGACCTAGCTTTTGTGGCGCACTACATCTAAACCTCCGCAGCTTAGTGGCGCACTGCAACGTGCACCACAGAAGATCCAACGCATAGCACACCTGCACACATAGCGGTGGCGCACTAGCAGGTACGCTACGCCTATCTCGACACAACCGTGGCGCACCAGGTAGTGCGCCACGGCTAGGAGATAGCCGCAACGCGAGGCTAGTAGCGCACTGCTAGTGCGCCACGGATGTCCATTCCATGTGCACCACAAACAGGCATTTTCCTAATAGTGGGTGATAGGAAGGGATACAGTCAATGCAGGCGATCATGCCCAGGTAAGTAAAGGGAAGAACTTTCACTCGGTAATTAAGATGAGAATCTCGTTCTGGAGAAAGATGTGAAACATATGGTGAAGCAATGGGATTTGACCCCAGTCTATGTAGGTGTTACAATTCCTTCTTTCCTTTTGGTTGTGCAGATAGAAATCAAGACGTTCAAGCCGTTTCGCCTAAGGCAGACAATCCCGGGAAGAATAAGATAGTCATAGGAGGTTAGTTGACGTTGATAATAAACATTTTCTTCGTGGGTTCAGGAACATTTCAATGAGAGTATCACCTGTCTTAATAGCACAGGGACTTTCTTTCGAGTCTAACTTAGACCAATCGTTATCTAATTCAGATCATACGCTTCCCTTTATTTTTTCCTTTACTAGATATCATCTCTGACTTCTTAAGGGCTTGCTAAAGATGAGTAGGTAACTAGTAACCTTTTCTCCTCAGATAATGATTTCGATCTTAAGACGAAGGGAGCGCGAATCTTTTTGATATGGAGCCCTATTTAATAGGTCCAATGGAGGATGTTTCAAACCTTTATCCGTGGTAGTTTTCCTGTTTTATCAGAGCCAATCCACTAGGAATTTCTTTTTCAAGTTGGTTGATAACTGGTATACGCCTAGAGGAAGCAGCTCTTTCTATTCTAATTTCTATGATTGACCGGGTCAAAGAGAAATGCTGAAGAGCAATAAAATGCAATTGATGGTGAGGCGAGGCCTTCTTCTATATATGATGTATCAAAGGGATGTGGCCAAGGCTTAGGAGCCGGTTACAATTCTATCGATGTGGAGAGCTAACAATGTAGTATCCTCTTGGAGTTTCTCCCGGGATTCCATTTGTTTCTTCTATATATGTCGTATCCTCTTGGAGTTTCTCCCAGGATTCCATTTGTTTCTTAATAAAATGGGACAGCAAGGTCTACTGGTCACTCTCCCTGTTATAAAAAGCGCTATTCGCTGGATTACCCACCGCTAAAGCTGTTGAGCAAATAGCCTATGCAGGGAACTAGTGGGTCCAACCATTCACTCTAGAGTTCGATTCACTTCTCATAAGAATTTACCTAATTGTTTTCATCGACACGAGCTTCTACTGCTAAAAGTTTCCTTTGCGCTATCTACAACGTTTTTCATTGACGCTGCCATTTTCATAGGAAAGGAAAGAGATTCGGCCATACCTATGCATGGGCCCAAAAAGAAAAAAGAGATTGTACTAATATTTGCATTCATTAGGTCTATACCTTGTGCCTTCCTCGAGAGAGATATATTCATAAGAACTCCAATGAAATAGACTTGATGAACTACCTATATCAGGGGAAGCTGCTGTTGCAAGTACAATTGACTAAGAAACGCATACTAAAGGTAATGCAAAAGTGCGTATGAAAAGTTTGATAGCTCTTGTTGCCATCATTGTTACCGGACTTTCTAATGATGGCACTGGCTTGGCTGTATCGATATGAACTTCTATTAGGACATCAACTTATAGTTTGGAGTCCCGAGAAAGTAAACTGGCTAACCCTATCTTTCAATTAATAAAGAACTAGTTTTTTACAGCTTCCATTGAGCCAGGTACAGATACCAGAAAGGTCAATATTGATACTCGATTTATGGCCTATAATCTCACGAACCGTTATACATCCCCATCAGACCTTGACGATTGCTTGCTAACTGCTGATATAGCTTTTGCCCTAGAACCCCTAAAGCCAGCTCTCTCTAGACCTATCATCTGCTAGATTGACCTTGCCAACTAAAAGAGGGATTCCCAGAGTCTTCCACTGAAGAAGAATACAACTTTAGACTCTTACATTGAGTACCTCTCACCCATTCCCACCTTGTAATATAAACAAAGAGTCCTGTCTTGGGGATCATTGCCCTTGGAAATAAAATAGCTTCAAAACTATATTTCAAAAGTATCTTTACTGTGAATGGTCTTCCCCTGACTCGTACTATACACTTTAAGGACCATGCCTTTTGGCACTACACTCCGAGGGGCAACTACTCTTTATGCATAGACAACTACATCCTTGGGTAAAAGGTAGACTCAAAGAGCAGCTCACTAACACAACCTCGACGATTCAATAGCCACGCTCGGACATTGACTTTTTACACTCACTTATCTACATATTGGAAAGTAGCCAGTAATATATATGCTATGCTTAGTACTCGAAAATGAGCTTAGCTTCTAAATGGAAGAGGTGTAAACGCCCAGGAAAAGATCTCTAGTTAAAAAACCAATCCTAGACCTAGCAGATAAAGCGGGTAAGAAACATACTATGCACCCTTGATCCTTTCCCCTCGCTCTGAACATGTGTCTGCCCTTTATCCTGCATCTTGGAGGGCAACTTATTCTGGCACTTTAGATGGTCGGGCACTTCTTATTTTCACTCAAAAAAGTAGGAAAAAATAGAAAATCTCGAAAACTTGTTTTTTTCCCTCGAAAAGGCTGCTACTATCCCTGCCGGATTTCCAGAAAACGTAATGAACCTAGGGAACCCTATTGATTAGATCAGATACTGAACCTAGTGATCTTTCTCCTGCTGGCAAGCATCGATACCAGTCTGCTAATGAATTGATCTTATGTTGGCCTCTGATTCACACAATTGGAAAGCCCTTGCGATGTGGGTCACCCTTTTCGTCTATACATCTGTTCAGCAAAAGGGGCTTGGTATTCTCTGCAATTGAAGGTTGGGCCTACATATCTCTTATTTGTGTGGATCAACCTTTCTTCTTTATTTCCATAAAAGCATAGGTAGAATGCATATAGTATTGGTAGAGCTTATGTAAAGTAGGGATGATGGACCTCTTGGAAAGAAGTCAGTATCCAGGTTATCCCTAGTCTAGCACTCTACTGTGAAGTCAGAAACCCATTAACAAGCAAGGCTGTAGTGAACCTCTTCCTTAAGGGATTGTGGAATGCACACATCCCGGAATACAGTTGGGTGATCCATTAAGCTAAGCAAGAGCTATGAACAACCTAGTGACGCGGTGGCAAGCATCGATATGAGGAAGGTGATATATCAGATATGATTTCCTTCATTGGATACTCTTTTTCCTTCGGATTATGGAATGATAGGAAGGGACTAATAGTAGTGATTTAGTGTGATGCGAGGTGCCCCGTCCGTGATACTTTCTGAGGTTAATAAAATAATAACAGGATGGCTTTCTGCTCTATATCACTCTTTGAGTAAGTTCGTTAACGAGGTAGCAGTTCTACACGACTGAAAACAGACCTATCTTCTCTTTCTTGGTTGTGTCCTCCAAGCTCCTTGCATGTTATTAGAGTGGGTAAACGCCCTAGGGTGGAAAACATAGCATTTCTAAGATTCCCTTCTGCATGGACACCTATGAGTTTAGGTTTCCTGGCTCTTCTACTCCTCTCTTCTTCCCTTTTCTTGGCCTGTTCTTCTTCCAGTTTTTCTCTCTGAACCTGAGGTTTATCTTATATGATGTTCCTTTTCTCTTTCTTCTCTGATAAGCCTTATTTTATTAGCATTTTTCTTTGTTGCAACACTCCTCTTAGGATTTACTGGTCTTTTGGGGGCTGTAGACTAGAAGATTCAGTTTTCTTTCCTTTCCCTTTGAAGATGAAGCAAACTTTGAGGGTTTCCTCCATTTTGGCGGTGGCATGTCTGGATCTCAGTCATTGAACAAAATTTCATCAAGCGCCACATAACACTTTATGACATAATATAGAAAGGCATAAGTTTTAGGAAAGAAGAAGCATCATATCTTTTTCTTTTCAGATCTGCTGCATCGTCCGGACATCAAAAATAGTTGCATTAGCATCATCTCCTACAACTCCCTTGGAAACCCTAGAACCAACAGGAACAACTCAGTTCAAGATAGCAACAACTAACAATTTTGACTTCCTCGAACAAGAGATTCCTTTTAGTTCACGTTATCTACATTCATTTTAATAGAAAGATGGGTTAGCATAAGAATATGCTTGTGCCACAAACTTATTGCTTCGGAGAAGCATTTCTTCAATGAATCTTACTCACTATAGTCTGAATAAGGGACATGTATCTAAATATTTTGTTCTAACATTCCTATTTTGGTTGGTTGTTTCTCAAATGAAAGAGCACAACCCTTTCCATCACTTCTCTACATACTGGCATCCGGATCTAGGAGCAGAGAAGAGAACTTAAAAGTAGCAAACTAGATATACAATGGAATGTAATGAAAAAGGGAGGAGCTGATGCATCGTCTACCATAAAGAGCTAGGAGGAAGCGGGTGGTATTGGTCTGGAATTCAAGTAAGCAAATAAGTAATTTGAATCTCGAATTTACATCATAGTAGGAGTGAATTTCTTAAAAAGAAAGCTTAAGGCCCAATATGGATTGTTTGCTAACTTCACATATCCGAAGTTTAGTGTTACAAGAGATAGTAGCCCGGAAGACAGATTGCTAGAAAGAACTACATGTTAGAGGCGCAGGATAACAATTTTTACTAGACGGGTTTGACTCTAAAGCCATTGCATATAGGTTAGATCGGTCAGCCTAAGGTCTTATTGTTGGAGGAATCGTGATATAGCACAGCTCAATGAAAGAAGTGAATTAGCGCCAGCAGTGGGCCTCGTATTTAGATGGAATGACTTGGGTAGAGCAATCAATAGTTGACATTCGAACCTCTCAAAAGAATTTCTTTAGATTTAGTCGTCCGTTTGTTCTGTTTTGAATTGACATAGAGAAAGCTCTATCGCCGTGCATAGATTTTTTCCATTTTTTCTCCTGGGTGCAAAAACAAAGTATAGAGTTGGGTACTAGATTCCTAGTTAAGGTGGTTAGGTACGAAAAGTGATAAATAGGCCTAATTTCTCCGTTTAGACTCTATTTCCTTAACAAAGGCATCCAATTCTTGAAACAAGTCACGCTCACTTCTCTTTCCACTTTCACTTTCAAGCCCAGTTTTTTTTCATTCATAATTTTATGTAAAGCCTCATGATCCGGATAAACATGCTCGATACATTCTTGTGAACTACGAAGAAAAGCTAGAATGGTGGAAGCCTGAATCCAGTGAGTGCCTATTCTTAAGAAACTTGGGAATACTAGCTCCTATGGTTTCTAGAGCGAGTGAATGAAATGCTATCTTCTTATGAGTGGAGATAGAGAGATATGTCACAATCAATAAGTGAGATTCTATGGGCGAGGAATCTTCTGTCACAATAGAAGTCTTCTTTTCTAATTTAAGTGGGACTAGCTTCCTCCTTAATTGATATTACTGAAAATCTAGCAATTCTATCCTTTAGAAGAAGATAAGTTTTCTAAATGAGATTGAGTGATGGATGCGGACACTCACAAGCCTACTTTGTTTATAGAAAAGAGCCTATAACCCCCGATCCCTACCTGTTATCGTGGGCCTCCTCTTCTATGCCATTTGCCGCCTAATACACTATTTAAGTATAATGTTGTTTGCGGGTGCATCTTTCTTGATTGACTATTTCTTGGTTATTAAGCATTAGTGAGATGACCTATGTACAAGTTCTGAATTAACCCCAGATCTGTCTCTCCTTTCCTTGGATTCTCTCATTCATCTATTTATGTGCATGGTTTAGCGAAGTCTCCCACCCCATAAATATAAGTTAATGTGTGATGCGTAAATCAATAACTAAAACTAAAGTGTCGATCATCCCATGATACCACAGGATTTTTCAACAACATGACATATTGAGACAAATCTATGTTAGAGCCACCATTTCTTTACAGTTACATTAGTTTGGATTATTCTTATGATTCTGATAGGCCTGGCACTCTAGCTTCGATAGATTTATTGGATTTTGCAAGCTATGGCATAGGAATGTGATATGGGTCGTATCCCGCATCTCCCTTAATTCCGTGTGAAATCCATCCTAAAAAGCACTAGTTTATCAGCGTAAAGAACAAGACAAATGTGGTATTATCTCTATTAGGACGGTTATGAGGCTCTTCTCTTTTTTTATTCAATATCTATTCTTAGTTTCTTATATTCTGCCAATTGTTATCTTGAATGTATCTTTATGCTTAATAGATAACTGGTGATGCTAGAGCTGTCAAGAAGGCATTGTTTGCAGTATCAACCATCATCTACAAATGCCCATCAAAAGAGACCATTTCTCTTGAAACTTCTATCCCTCCAAGAATTGTACATCCTTCAGAGCTTCCTGTCTATCCCGCTAGTAACTTCTACTCAATGTCAGATGCAGCTATACCATCTGGAAATCCAAATCGCGAAGTGAATTCAAATCTACAAGTTTTTCTTCTTTAGCCTTTTCGCCCAACGTTGTCCTTATTGAAACGTTTTTGTGATCCCTTTTTTTGAGATCCTCAATGACTACCACCAGAAAGGGAATGTGAACTGTCAAGGTGCCGGACGCGGTGCAGGGTGACAAGAGGTCGGCTTATCTCAAGTATTATCGAATAGAACTAGCTTGGACCACTACTAGGAAAATGGCTATAGGTAATCAGCACATCCGTGGCTCACATGGTTGAAGTGCCCCACGGCTAAAACAGGCGTGGCTCACCTATGGGCAGTGCCCTACTAGTAACTAGAACAACCGTGGCGCACATGACCATAGTGCGCCACAGATGTGTGTGGGCCAGGGCCCTGTTGGCCGCACGCCAAACATCCGTAGCACACATAGGGTAGGTGCGCTACGGTTGTTAGTGTCAACCGTGGCGCACATGGAGGGGGTGCGCTACGCCTAAGCGCATGCCCCTCTGTGCTGTGAAACGGCCAGACACATCTGTGGCGCACTATGGCATGAGCGCCACAGAGGTATAAACTTAGTAGTAGGGCACCTTGCCCTAGTGCCCTACGTCTAACTATCCTGCACCAACTCCACCCCGCCCCCCCCTGGATCGCCTTTTTAGGTTTTGCAAAAAATAAAAGAAAATGATAAACACTTCAAAAAATTAAATCCTTTCATATTTAGGTAGGAAATGTGGTATAGCTTCTAGTAAAATTAACAAACATGAGTTTTGACTTTATTTGCAAAAAAAAGTCATGCCACGGTAAAAAGGCGTAACTTTTGCATAAGATATCGAAAAAATCGTATAATATACCAAAATGACGAGAACGAGATTTCGCATCCGCTCGCAACCACCTACGGTCGTTTAGCGATTTTTTAGATTTTCAAAATTCGAAAAGAGTAAAAAGTTACGGTCAAAAGACCGTTTTTTCCTGCAGAAAAAAAAATAGAGGATTTGCTTACCGTGGCGCACCACCACCTAGTGCGCCACGGATATGCTTGGGCGATTCAAATTTCCACCCCCCACCTTCCCTCCCTTCTCTCCTTTTCCTTTTCCTCCCTTCTCATTTCCTTCTTCTTCTCCTCCTTCTCCTTCTCCTTTCTCCTCCTCTTCCTCCTCCTTGCAGTGAACATGGTGATGGCGGCGGCCTCCTCCTTGCAGTTCCGACGACGAGACGGCGGGCTCCTTCTTCTGGATCAAGTGGCTTCTGGATCTCTAGTGAATTCCCAGCAACTAATCCCAGATAGAAGAATAATTAACATTGGCTGGGCCATCATTACAAGTTGTAAATCTTTAGTTAGATGCTTACTCTTTGCCCTATGCCTCTACAGCTGCTGCCGGTGGTATATTCTGAGATTGCAGTGGAGATCAAAGTATCTATGCATAACCTTGGTTCAAGGTCTGCCTTATGTACAGAATTATGGGTAGGGACTGAAATTAGCTAGGTTACCAAGTTTCAACAGCCTTTAATACTTGATTTTGGTTTGATTGCAGCAATGCAAGACAAACAATTTCTTTGGAACTTTCTTCCATTCTTTGTATTTCCTTATTCAGTCTATCTCAGAGGAAGAATGGTCTATAACAATAAAAGCATCGAAAAAGGGGATGTGACCATGAAGAGGTTGTGCTGGTTTTAAGCTGCCCTTAGACTGATTCTCTCTTTTGGTAGCATACACCGAGATTTAAAGGCTAGGAAACCTAATTCGATACAATAGGACAGGTAAACAAAGCAAGGCCTGGGTCAAGGGCCAATTTCATATTCTCCGGTTCCATTCCTGATCGAACTCCCTTCCTGTCATCGTTTCTTGTGTAAGAATCGCTTTCCTATCAGTGGAAGTTTTGTATCCCGTCCCTACCGATAGTAACTAATCACCTTACTATTGGAGTTCTTAAGCATATATTTTTCCATTATTAGTTCTATCTTTTGAGTGGACTAAGGCATGAATCTGAACTATAAGCCCTATCGCTTGGTAATAAATGCTTCCCTAGCGACAGCGGAGAAAAACAAAGCCTTAGAAATTGTAAATGAATCCTAACCACGGATAAAGGATTAAACCTATTCATCTATCCTATCCTCGCTTGAATCTTCTCGGAAAAGGTTCTCGTTTCGAGAACTGGATCTGCCTCCTGGCATTGATATCGATTGATCAAATTTCATTACGATTTTCCATTTTCCTTATCTCTCGTGCCTTTGAACTGTCCTGACTGGCAAGAATTTGAAATACATATCTTTGGTACTAAATAAACCGCCTTCGCTGGCTCATCCCTATGTCTTGGTACTCTACGGTCGTTTAGCGATTTTTTAGATTTTCAAAATTCCAAAAGAGTAAAAAGTTACGGTCAAAAGACCGTTTTTTCCTGCAGAAAAAAATAGAGGACGGCTTACCCGTAGCGCACCACCACCTAGTGCGCCACGGATAAGCTTGGGCGGGATTCAAATTTCGAATCCCCAACCCGCCCACCTTCCCTCCCCTTCTCTCCTTTTCCTTTTCCTCCCTTCTCATTTCCTTCTTCTTCTCCTTTCTCCTCCTCTTCCTCCTCCTTGCAGTGAACACGGTGATGGCGGCGGCGGCCTCCTCCTTGCAGTTCCGACGACGAGACGGCGGGCTCCTTCTTCTGGATCAAGTGGCTTCTGGATCTCTAGTGAATTCCCAACAAATAATCCCAGATAGAAGAATAATTAACATTGGCTGGGCCATCATTACAAGTTGTAAAACTTTAGTTAGATGCTTACTCTTTGCCCTATGCCTCTACAGCTGCTGCCGGTGGTATATTCTGAGATTGCCGTGGAGATCAAAGTATCAATGTATAACCTTGGTTCAAGGTCTGCCTTATGTACAGAATTATGGGTAGGGACTGAAATTAGCTAGGTTACCAAGTTTCAACAGCCTTTAATACTTGATTTTGGTTTGATTGCAGCAATGCAAGACAAACAATTTCTTTGGACCTTTCTTCCATTCTTTGTATTTCCTTATTCAGTCTATCTCAGAGGAAGAATGGTCTATAATAATAAAAGCATCGGAAAAGGGGATGTGACCATGAAGAGGTTGGGCTGGTTTTAAGCTGCCCTTAGACCGATTCTCTCTTTTGGTAGCATACACCGAGATTTAAAGGCTAGGAAACCTAATTCGATACAATAGGACAGGTAAACAAAGCAAGGCCTGGGTCAAGGGCCAATTTCATATTCTCCGGTTCTATTCCTGATCGAACTCCCTTCCTATCATCGTTTCTTGTGTAAGAATTGCTTTCCTATCAGTGGAAGTTTTGTATTCCGTCCCTACCGATAGTAACTAATCACCTTACTATTGGAGTTCTTAAGCATATATTTTTCCATTATTAGTTCTATCTTTTGAGTGGACTAAGGCATGAATCTGAACTATAAGCCCTATCGCTTGGTAATAAATGCTTCCCTAGCAGCTTGATGGAGAAAAACAAAGCCTTAGAAATTGTAAATGAATCCCTAACCACGGATAAAGGATTAAACCTATTCATCTATCCTATCCCTCGCTTGAATCTTCTCGGAAAAGGTTCTCGTTTCCCAGGAATCTGGATCTGCCTCCTGGCATTGATATCGATTGATCAAATTTCATTACGATTTTCCATTTTCCTTATCTCTCGTGCCTTTGAACTATCCTGACTGGCAAGAATTTGAAATACATATATTTGGTACTAAATAAACCGCCTTCGCTGGCTCATCCCTATGTCTTGGTACTCTACGGTCGTTTAGCGATTTTTTAGATTTTCAAAATTCGAAAAGAGTAAAAAGTTACGGTCAAAAGACCGTTTTTTCCTGCAGAAAAAAAATAGAGGACGTCTTACCCGTAGCGCACCACCACCTAGTGCTCCACGCATAAGCTTGGGCGGGATTCAAATTTCGAATCCCCACCCCGCCCACCTTCCCTCCCCTTCTCTCCTTTTCCTTTTCCTCCCTTCTCATTTCCTTCTTCTTCTCCTCCTTCTCCTTCTCCTTTCTCCTCCTCTTCCTCCTCCTTGCAGTGAACACGGTGATGGCGGCGGCGGCCTCCTCCTTGCAGTTCCGACGACGAGACGGCGGCTCCTTCTTCTGGATCAAGTGGCTTCTGGATCTCTAGTGAATTCCCAGCAACTAATCCCAGATAGAAGAATAATTAACATTGGCTGGGCCATCATTACAAGTTGTAAAACTTTAGTTAGATGCTTACTCTTTGCCCTATGCCTCTACAGCTGCTGCCGGTGGTATATTCTAAGATTGCCGTGGAGATCAAAGTATCTATGTATAACCTTGGTTCAAAGTCTGCCTTATGTACAGAATTATGGGTAGGGACTGAAATTAGCTAGGTTACCAAGTTTCAACAGCCTTTAATACTTGATTTTGGTTTGATTGCAGCAATGCAAGACAAACAATTTCTTTGGACCTTTCTTCCATTCTTTGTATTTCCTTATTCAGTCTATCTCAGAGGAAGAATGGTCTATAACAATAAAAGCATCGGAAAAGGGGATGTGACCATGAAGAGGTTGGGCTGGTTTTAAGCTGCCCTTAGACCGATTCTCTCTTTTGGTAGCATACACCGAGATTTAAAGGCTAGGAAACCTAATTCGATAGAATAGGACAGGTAAACAAAGCAAGGCCTGGGTCAAGGGCCAATTTCATATTCTCCGGTTCCATTCCTGATCGAACTCCCTTCCTGTCATCGTTTCTTGTGTAAGAATCGCTTTCCTATCAGTGGAAGTTTTGTATCCCGTCCCTACCGATAGTAACTAATCACCTTACTATTGGAGTTCTTAAGCATATATTTTTCCATTATTAGTTCTATCTTTTGAGTGGACTAAGGCATGAATCTGAACTATAAGCCCTATCGCTTGGTAATAAATGCTTCCCTAGCAGCTTGACGAAGAAAAACAAAGCCTTAGAAATTGTAAATGAATCCCTAACCACGGATAAAGGATTAAACCTATTCATCTATCCTATCCCTCGCTTGAATCTTCTCGGAAAAGGTTCTCGTTTCCCAGGAATCTGGATCTGCCTCCTGGCATTGATATCGACTGATCAAATTTCATTACGATTTTCCATTTTCCTTATCTCTCGTGCCTTTGAACTTTCCTGACTGGCAAGAATTTGAAATACATATCTTTGGTACTAAATAAACCGCCTTCGCTGGCTCATCCCTATGTCTTGGTACTCTACGGTCGTTTAGTGATTTTTTAGATTTTCAAAATTCGAAAAGAGTAAAAAGTTACGGTCAAAAGACCGTTTTTCCTGCAGAAAAAAAAATAGAGGACAGCTTACCCGTAGCGCACCCCCACCTAGTGCGCCACGGATAAGCTTGGGCGGGATTCAAATTTCGAATCCCCACCCCGCCCACCTTCCCTCCCCTTCTCTCCTTTTCCTTTTCCTCCCTTCTCATTTCCTTCTTCTTCTCCTCCTTCTCCTTCTCCTTTCTCCTCCTCTTCCTCCTCCTTGCAGTGAACAAGGTGATGGCGGCGGCGGCCTCCTCCTTGCAGTTCCGACGACGAGACGGCGGGCTCCTTCTTCTGGATCAAGTGGCTTCTGGATCTCTAGTGAATTCCCAGCAACTAATCCCAGATAGAAGAATAATTAACATTGGCTGGGCCATCATTACAAGTTGTAAAAATTTAGTTAGATGCTTACTCTTTGCCCTATGCCTCTACAGCTGCTGCCGATGGTATATTCTGAGATTGCCGTGGAGATCAAAGTATCTATGTAAAACCTTGGTTCAAGGTCTGCCTTATGTACAGAATTATGGGTAGGGACTGAAATTAGCTAGGTTACCAAGTTTCAACAACCTTTAATACTTGATTTTTGTTTGATTGCAGCAATGCAAGACAAACAATTTCTTTGGACCTTTCTTCCATTCTATGTATTTCCTTATTCAGTCTATCTCAGAGGAAGAATGGTCTATAACAATAAAAGCATCGGAAAAGGGGATGTAACCATGAAGAGGTTGGGCTGGTTTTATGCTGCCCTTAGACCGATTCTCTATTTTGGTAGCATACACCGAGATTTAAAGGCTAGGAAACCTAATTCGATACAATAGGACAGGTAAACAAAGCAAGGCCTGGGTCAAGGGCCAATTTCATATTCTCCGGTTCCATTCCTGATCGAACTCCCTTCCTGTCATCGTTTCTTGTGTAAAATCGCTTTCCTATCAGTGGAAGTTTTGTATCCCGTCCCTACCGATAGTAACTAATCACCTTACTATTGGAGTTCTTAAGCATATATTTTTCCATTATTAGTTCTATCTTTTGAGTGGACTAAGGCATGAATCTGAACTATAAGCCCTATCGCTTGGTAATAAATGCTTCCCTAGCAACTTGACGGAGAAAAACAAAGCCTTAGAAATTGTAAATGAATCCCTAACCACGGATAAAGGATTAAACCTATTCATCTATCCTATCCCTCGCATGAATCTTCTCGGAAAAGGTTCTCGTTTCCCAGGAATCTGGATCTGCCTCCTGGCATTGATATCGATTGATCAAATTTCATTACGATTTTCCATTTTCCTTATCTCTCGTGCCTTTGAACTGTCCTGACTGGCAAGAATTTGAAATACATATATTTGGTACTAAATAAACCGCCTTCGCTGGATCATCCCTATGTCTTGTTACTCTACGGTCGTTTAGCGATTTTTTAGATTTTCAAAATTCAAAAAGAGTAAAAAGTTACGGTCAAAAGACCGTTTTTTCCTACAGAAAAAAATAGAGGACGGCTTACCCCTAGCGCAACACCACCTAGTGCGCCACGGATAAGCTTGGGCGGGATTCAAATTTCGAATCCCCACCCTGCCCACCTTCCGTCCCCTTATCTCCTTTTCCTTTTCCTCCCTTCTCATTTCCTTCTTCTTCTCCTCCTTCTCCTTCTCCTTTCTCCTCCTCTTCCTCCTCCTTGAAGTGAACATGGTGATGGCGGCGGCGGCCTCCTCCTTGCAGTTCCGACGACGAGACGGCGGGCTCCTTCTTCTGGATCAAGTGGCTTCTGGATCTCTAGTGAATTCCCAGCAACTAATCCCAGATAGAAGAATAATTAACATTGGCTGGGCCATCATTACAAGTTGTAAAACTTTAGTTAGATGCTTACTCTTTGCCCTATGCCTCTACAGCTGCTGCCGGTGGTATATTCTGAGATTGCCGTGGAGATCAAAGTATCTATGTATAACCTTGGTTCAAGGTCCGCTTATATCTGAAATTATGGGTAGGGACTGAAATTATCTAGGTTACCAAGTTTCAACAGCCTTTAATACTTGATTTTGGTTTGATTGCAGCAATGCAAGACAAACAATTTCTTTGGACCTTTCTTCCATTCTTTGTATTTCCTTATTCAGTCTATCTCAGAGGAAGAATGGTCTATAACAATAAAAGCATCGGAAAAGGGGATGTGACCATGAAGAGGTTGGGCTGGTTTTAAGCTGCCCTTAGACCGATTCTCTCTTTTGGTAGCATACACCGAGATTTAAAGGCTAGGAAACCTAATTCGATACAATAGGACAGGTAAACAAAGCAAGGCCTGGGTCAAGGGCCAATTTCATATTCTCGGTTCCATTCTGATCGAACTCCCTTCTGTCATCGTTTCTTGTGTAAGAATCGCTTTCCTATCGATGGAAGTTTTGTATCCGTCCCTACCGATAGTAACTAATCACCTTACTATTGGAGTTCTTAAGCATATATTTTTCCATTATTAGTTCTATCTTTTCGGTGGACTAAGGCATGAATCTGAACTATAATCCCTATCGCTTGGTAATAAATGCTTCCTAGCTTTGACAGCGAAGAAAACAAAGCCTTAGAAATTGTAAATGAATCCCTAACCACGGATAAAGGATTAAACCTATTCATCTATCCTATCCTCGCTTGAATCTTCTCGGAAAAGGTTCTCGCTTTCGAGAATCTGGATCTGCCTCCTGGCATTGATATCGATTGATCAAATTTCATTACGATTTTCCATTTTCCTTATCTCTCGTGCCTTTGAACTGTCCTGACTGGCAAGAATTTGAAAGACATATATTTGGTACTAAATAAACCTCCTTCGCTGGCTCATCCCTATGTCTTGGTACTCTACGGTCGTTTAGCGATTTTTTAGATTTTCAAAATTCGAAAAGAGTAAAAAGTTACGGTCAAAAGACCGTTTTTTCCTGCAGAAAAAAAATAGAGGACGGCTTACCCGTAGCGCACCACCACCTAGTGCGCCACGGATAAGCTTGGGCGGGATTCAAATTTCGAATCCCCACCCCGCCCACCTTCCCTCCCCTTCTCTCCTTTTCCTTTTCCTCCCTTCTCATTTCCTTCTTCTTCTCCTCCTTCTCCTTCTCCTTTCTCCTCCTCTTCCTCCTCCTTGCAGTGAACATGGTGATGGCGGCGGCGGCCTCCTCCTTGCAGTTCCGACGACGA
Source organism: Avena longiglumis (assembly GCA_030063025.1). NCBI lineage: Eukaryota > Viridiplantae > Streptophyta > Magnoliopsida > Poales > Poaceae > Avena > Avena longiglumis. The sequence goes on from CP125974.1 coordinate 249,612,777, forward strand.
TACGGCGGGCTCCTTCTTCTGGATCAAGTGGCCACGGATCTCTAGTGACTTCAAAGAACTAATCCCGGATAGAAGTATAATTAACATTGGTGGGCCATCATTACAAGTTGTAAAACTTTAGTTAGATGCTTACTCTTTGCCCTATGCCTCTACAGCTGCTGCCGGTGGTATATTCTGAGATTGCCGTGGAGATCAAAGTATCTATGTATAACCTTGGTTCAAGGTCTTCCTTATGTGCAGAATTTTGGGTAGGGACTGAAATTATCTAGGTTACCAAGTTTCATGCCTTTAATACTTGATTTTGGTTTGATTGCAGCAATGCAAGACAAACAATTTCTTTGGACCTTTCTTCCATTCTTTGTATTTCCTTATTCAGTCTATCTCAGAGGAAGAATGGTCTATAACAATAAAAGCATCGGAAAAGGGGATGTGACCATGAAGAGGTTGGGCTGGTTTTAAGCTGCCCTTAGACCGATTCTCTCTTTTGGTAGCATACACCGAGATTTAAAGGCTAGGAAACCTAATTCGATACAATAGGATGTAAACAAAGCAAGGCACAGGGTCAAGGGCCGATTTCATATTCTCCGGTTCCATTCTCGATCGAACTCCCTTCACATCGTTTCTTGTGTAAGAATCGCTTTCCTATCAGTGGAAGTTTTGTATCCCGTCCCTACCGATAGTAACTAATCACCTTACTATTGGAGTTCTTAAGCATATATTTTTCCATTATTAGTTCTATCTTTTGAGTGGACAAAGGCATGAATATGAACTATAAGCCCTATCGCTTGGTAATAAATGCTTCCCTATTTGCTTGCCGGAGAAAAACAAAGCCTTAGAAATTGTAAATGAATCCCTAACCACGGATAAAGGATTAAACCTATTCATCTATCCTATCCCTCGCTTGAATCTTCTCGGAAAAGGTTCTCGTTTCCCAGGAATCTGGATCTGCCTCCTGGCATTGATATCGATTGATCAAATTTCATTACGATTTTCCATTTTCCTTATCTCTCGTGCCTTTGAACTGTCCTGACTGGCAAGAATTTGAAATACATATATTTGGTACTAAATAAACCGCCTTCACTGGCTCATCCCTATGTGTTGGTACTCTACGGTCGTTTAGCGATTTTTTAGATTTTCAAAATTCGAAAAGAGTAAAAAGTTACGGTCAAAAGACCGTTTTTTCCTGCAGAAAAAAAAATAGAGGACGGCTTACCCGTAGCGCACCACCACCTAGTGCGCCACGGATAAGCTTGGGCGGGATTCAAATTTCGAATCCCCACCCCGCCCACCTTCCCTCCCCTTCTCTCCTTTTCCTTTTCCTCCCTTCTCATTTCCTTCTTCTTCTCCTCCTTCTCCTTCTCCTTTCTCCTCCTATTCCTCCACCTTGCAGTGAACATGGTGATGGCGGCGGCGGCCTCCTCCTTGCAGTTCCGACGATACTCGGCTCCTTCTTCTGGATCAAGTGGCTTCTGGATCTCTAGTGACTTCCCAGCAACTAATCCCAGATAGAAGTATAATTAACATTGGCTGGGCCATCATTACAAGTTGTAAAACTTTAGTTAGATGCTTACTCTTTGCCCTATGCCTCTACAGCTGCTGCCGGTGGTATATTCTGAGATTGCCGTGGAGATCAAAGTATCTATGTATAACCTTGGTTCAAGGTCTTCCTTATGTGCAGAATTTTGGGTAGGGACTGAAATTATCTAGGTTACCAAGTTTCAACAGCCTTTAATACTTGATTTTGGTTTGATTGCAGCAATGCAAGACAAACAATTTCTTTGGACCTTTCTTCCATTCTTTGTATTTCCTTATTCAGTCTATCTCAGAGGAAGAATGGTCTATAACAATAAAAGCATCGGAAAAGGGGATGTGACCATGAAGAGGTTGGGCTGGTTTTAAGCTGCCCTTAGACCGATTCTCTCTTTTGGTAGCATACACCAAGATTTAAAGGCTAGGAAACCTAATTCGATACAATAGGACAGGTAAACAAAGCAAGGCCTGGGTCAAGGGCCGATTTCATATTCTCCGGTTCCATTCCTGATCGAACTCCCTTCCTGTCATCGTTTCTTGTGTAAGAATCGCTTTCCTATCAGTGGAAGTTTTGTATCCCGTCCCTACCGATAGTAACTAATCACCTTACTATTGGAGTTCTTAAGCATATATTTTTCCATTATTAGTTCTATCTTTTGAGTGGACAAAGGCATGAATATGAACTATAAGCCCTATCGCTTGGTAATAAATGCTTCCCTATTTGCTTGCCGGAGAAAAACAAAGCCTTAGAAATTGTAAATGAATCCCTAACCACGGATAAAGGATTAAACCTATTCATCTATCCTATCCCTCGCTTGAATCTTCTCGGAAAAGGTTCTCGTTTCCTGGAATCGGATCTCGCCTCCGGCATTGATATCGATTGATCAAATTTCATTACGATTTTCCATTTTCCTTATCTCTCGTGCCTTTGAACTGTCCTGACTGGCAAGAATTTGAAATACATATATTTGGTACTAAATAAACCGCCTTCACTGGCTCATCCCTATGTCTTGGTACTCTACGGTCGTTTAGCGATTTTTTAGATTTTCAAAATTCGAAAAGAGGAAAAAGTTACGGTCAAAAGACCGTTTTTTCCTGCAGAAAAAAAATAGAGGACGGCTTACCCGTAGCGCACCACCACCTAGTGCGCCACGGATAAGCTTGGGCGGGATTCAAATTTCGAATCCCCACCCCGCCCACCTTCCCTCCCCTTCTCTCCTTTTCCATTTCCTCCCTTCTCATTTCCTTCTTCTTCTCCTCCTTCTCCTTCTCCTTTCTCCTCCTCTTCCTCCACCTTGCAGTGAACATGGTGATGGCGGCGGCGGCCTCCTCCTTGCAGTTCCGACGACGATACGGCGGGCTCCTTCTTCTGGATCAAGTGGCTTCTGGATCTCTAGTGACTTCCCAGCAACTAATCCCAGATAGAAGTATAATTAACATTGGCTGGGCCATCATTACAAGTTGTAAAACTTTAGTTAGATGCTTACTCTTTGCCCTATGCCTCTACAGCTGCTGCCGGTGGTATATTCTGAGATTGCCGTGGAGATCAAAGTATCTATGTATAACCTTGGTTCAAGGTCTGCCTTATGTACAGAATTTTGGGTAGGGACTGAAATTAGCTAGGTTACCAAGTTTCAACAGCCTTTAATACTTGATTTTGGTTTGATTGCAGCAATGCAAGACAAACAATTTCTTTGGACCTTTCTTCCATTCTTTGTATTTCCTTATTCAGTTTATCTCAGAGGAAGAATGGTCTATAACAATAAAAGCATCGGAAAAGGGGATGTGACCATGAAGAGGTTGGGCTGGTTTTAAGCTGCCCTTAGACCGATTCTCTCTTTTGGTAGCATACACCGAGATTTAAAGGCTAGGAAACCTAATTCGATACAATAGGACAGGTAAACAAAGCAAGGCCTGGGTCAAGGGCCAATTTCATATTCTCCGGTTTCATTCCTCATCTAACTCCCTTCCTGTCATCGATTCTTGTGTAAGAATCGCTTTCCTATCAGTGGAAGTTTTGTATCTCGTCCCTACCGATAGTAACTAATCACCTTACTATTGGAGTTCTTAAGCATATATTTTTCCATTATTAGTTCTATCTTTTGAGTGGACTAAGGCATGAATCTGAACTATAAGCCCTATCGCTTGGTAATAAATGCTTCCCTAGCAGCTTGACGGAGAAAAACAAAGCCTTAGAAATTGTAAATGAATCCCTAACCACGGATAAAGGATTAAACCTATTCATCTATCCTATCCCTCGCTTGAATCTTCTCGGAAAAGGTTCTCGTTTCCCAGGAATCTGGATCTGCCTCCTGGCATTGATATCGATTGATCAAATTTCATTACGATTTTCCATTTTCCTTATCTCTCGTGCCTTTGAACTGTCCTGACTGGCAAGAATTTGAAATACATATATTTGGTACTAAATAAACCGCCTTCGCTGGCTCATCCCTATGTCTTGGTACTCTACGGTCGTTTAGCGATTATTTAGATTTTCAAAATTCGAAAAGAGGAAAAAGTTACGGTCAAAAGACCATTTTTTCCTGCAGAAAAAAAGTGGACGGCTTACCCGTAGCGCACCACCACCTAGTGCGCCACGGATAAGCTTGGGCGGGATTCAAATTTCGAATCCCCACGCCGCCCACCTTCCCTCCCCTTCTCTCCTTTTCCTTTTCCTCCCTTCTCATTTCCTTCTTCTTCTCCTCCTTTTTCCTTCTCCTCCTCTTCCTCCTCCTTGCAGTGAACATGGTGATGGCGGCGGCGGCCTCCTCCTTGCAGTTCCGACGACGAGACGGCGGGCTCCTTCTTCTGGATCAAGTGGATTCTGGATCTCTAGTGAATTCCCAGCAACTAATCCCAGATAGAAGAATAATTAACATTGGCTGGGCCATCATTACAAGTTGTAAAACTTTAGTTAGATGCTTACTCTTTGCCCTATGCCTCTACAGCTGCTGCCGGTGGTATATTCTGAGATTGCCGTGGAGATCAAAGTATCTATGTATAACCTTGGTTCAAGGTCTGCCTTATGTACAGAATTATGGGTAGGGACTGAAATTAGCTAGGTTACCAAGTTTCAACAGCCTTTAATACTTGATTTTGGTTTGATTGCAGCAATGCAAGACAAACAATTTCTTTGGACCTTTCTTCCATTCTTTGTATTTCCTTATTCAGTCTATCTCAGAGGAAGAATGGTCTATAACAATAAAAGCATCGGAAAAGGGGATGTGACCATGAAGAGGTTGGGCTGGTTTTAAGCTGCCCTTAGACCGATTCTCTCTTTTGGTAGCATACACCGAGATTTAAAGGCTAGGAAACCTAATTCGATACAATAGGACAGGTAAACAAAGCAAGGCCTGGGTCAAGGGCCAATTTCATATTCTCCGGTTCCATTCCTGATCGAACTCCCTTCCTGTCATCGTTTCTTGTGTAAGAATCGCTTTCCTATCAGTGGAAGTTTTGTATCCCGTCCCTACCGATAGTAACTAATCACCTTACTATTGGAGTTCTTAAGCATATATTTTTCCATTATTAGTTCTATCTTTTGAGTGGACTAAGGCATGAATCAGAACTATAAGCCCTATCGTTGGTAATAAATGCTTCCCTAGCAGCTTGACGGAGAAAAACAAAGCCTTAGAAATTGTAAATGAATCCCTAACCATTGATAAAGGATTAAACCTATTCATCTATCCTATCCCTCGCTTGAATCTTCTCGGAAAAGGTTCTCGTTTCCCAGGAATCTGGATCTGCCTCCTGGCATTGATATCGATTTATCAAATTTCATTAGGATTTTCCATTTTCCTTATCTCTCGTGCCTTTGAACTGTCCTGACTGGCAAGAATTTGAAAGACATATATTTGGTACTAAATAAACCTCCTTCGCTGGCTCATCCCTATGTCTTGGTACTCTACGGTCGTTTAGCGATTTTTTAGATTTTCAAAATTCGAAAAGAGTAAAAAGTTACGGTCAAAAGACCGTTTTTTCCTGCAGAAAAAAAATAGAGGATTTGCTTACCGTAGCGCACCACCACCTAGTGCGCCACGGATAAGCTTGGGGGATTCAAATTTGAATCCCCACCCGCCCACCTTCCTCCCTTCTCTCCTTTTCCTTTTCCTCCCTTCTCATTTCCTTCTTCTTCTCCTCCTTCTCCTTCTCCTTTCTCCTCCTCTTCCTCCTCCTTGCAGTGAACATGGTGATGGCGGCGGCGGCCTCCTCCTTGCATTTCCCACGACGAGACGGCAGGCTCGTTCTTATGGATCAAGTGGCTTCTGGATCTCTAGTGAATTCCCAGCAACTAATCCCAGATAGAAGAATAATTAACATTGGCTGGGCCATCATTACAAGTTGTAAAACTTTAGTTAGATGCTTACTCTTTGCCCTATGCCTCTACAGCTGCTGCCGGTGGTTTATTCTGACATTGCCGTGGAGATCAAAGTATCTATGTATAACCTTGGTTCAAGGTCTGCCTTATGTACAGAATTATGGGTAGGGACAGAAATTAGCTAGGTTACCAAGTTTCAACAGCCTTTAATACTTGATTTTGGTTTGATTGCAGCAATGCAAGACAAACAATTTCTTTGTACCTTTCTTCCATTCTTTGTATTTCCTTATTCAGTCTATCTCAGAGGAAGAATGGTCTATAACAATAAAAGCATCGGAAAAGGGGATGTGACCATGAAGAGGTTGGGCTGGTTTTAAGCTGCCCTTAGACCGATTCTCTCTTTTGGTAGCATACACCGAGATTTAAAGGCTAGGAAACCTAATTCGATAGAATAGGACAGGTAAACAAAGCAAGGCCTGGGTCAAGGGCCAATTTCATATTCTCCGGTTCCATTCCTGATCGAACTCCCTTCCTGTCATCGTTTCTTGTGTAAGAATCGCTTTCCTATCAGTGGAAGTTTTGTATCCCGTCCCTACCGATAGTAACTAATCACCTTACTATTGGAGTTCTTAAGCATATATTTTTCCATTATTAGTTCTATCTTTTGAGTGGACTAAGGCATGAATCTGAACTATAAGCCCTATCGTTGGTAATAAATGCTTCCCTAGCAGCTTGACGGAGAAAAACAAAGCCTTAGAAATTGTAAATGAATCCCTAACCATGGATAAAGGATTAAACCTATTCATCTATCCTATCCCTCGCTTGAATCTTCTCGGAAAAGGTTCTCGTTTCCCATGAATCTGGATCTGCCTCCTGGCATTGATATCGATTGATCAAATTTCATTACGATTTTCCATTTTCCTTATCTCTCGTGCCTTTGAACTGTCCTGACTGGCAAGAATTTGAAAGACATATATTTGGTACTAAATAAACCTCCTTCGCTGGCTCATCCCTATGTCTTGGTACTCTACGGTCGTTTAGCGATTTTTTAGATTTTCAAAATTCGAAAAGAGTAAAAAGTTACGGTCAAAAGACCGTTTTTTCCTGCAGAAAAAAAATAGAGGATTTACCCAGGCGCACCACCACCTAGTGCGCCACGGATAAGCTTGGGCGGGATTCAAATTTCGAATCCCCACCCCGCCCACCTTCCCTCCCCTTCTCTCCTTTTCCTTTTCCTCCCTTCTCATTTCCTTCTTCTTCTCCTCCTTCTCCTTCTCCTTTCTCCTCCTCTTCCTCCTCCTTGCAGTGAACATGGTGATGGCGGCGGCGGCCTCCTCCTTGCATTTCCCACGACGAGACGGCAGGCTCGTTCTTATGGATCAAGTGGCTTCTGGATCTCTAGTGAATTCCCAGCAACTAATCCCAGATAGAAGAATAATTAACATTGGCTGGGCCATCATTACAAGTTGTAAAACTTTAGTTAGATGCTTACTCTTTGCCCTATGCCTCTACAGCTGCTGCCGGTGGTATATTCTGAGATTTCCGTGGAGATCAAAGTATCTATGTATAACCTTGGTTCAAGGTCTGCCTTATGTAGTAATTATGGGTAGGGACAGAAATTAGCTAGGTTACCAAGTTTCAACAGCCTTTAATACTTGATTTTGGTTTGATTGCAGCAATGCAAGACAAACAATTTCTTTGTACCTTTCTTCCATTCTTTGTATTTCCTTATTCAGTCTATCTCAGATGAAGAATGGTCTATAACAATAAAAGCATCGGAAAAGGGATGTGACCATGAAGAGGTTGGGCTGGTTTTAAGTCGCCTTAGACCGATTCTCTCTTTTGGTAGCATACACCGAGATTTAAAGGCTAGGAAACCTAATTCGATAGAATAGGACAGGTAAACAAAGCAAGGCCTGGGTCAAGGGCCAATTTCATATTCTCCGGTTCCATTCCTGATCGAACTCCCTTCCTGTCATCGTTTCTTGTGTAAGAATCGCTTTCCTATCAGTGGAAGTTTTGTATCCCGTCCCTACCGATAGTAACTAATCACCTTACTATTGGAGTTCTTAAGCATATATTTTTCCATTATTAGTTCTATCTTTTGAGTGGACTAAGGCATGAATCTGAACTATAAGCCCTATCGTTGGTAATAAATGCTTCCCTAGCAGCTTGACGGAGAAAAACAAAGCCTTAGAAATTGTAAATGAATCCCTAACCATGGATAAAGGATTAAACCTATTCATCTATCCTATCCCTCGCTTTAATCTTCTCGGAAAAGGTTCTCGTTTCCCATGAATCTGGATCTGCCTCCTGGCATTGATATCGATTGATCAAATTTCATTACGATTTTCCATTTTCCTTATCTCTCGTGCCTTTGAACTGTCCTGACTGGCAAGAATTTGAAATACATATATTTGGTACTAAATAAACCGCCTTCGCTGGCTCATCCCTATGTCTTGGTACTCTCCGGTCGTTTAGCGATTTTTTAGATTTTCAAAATTCGAAAAGAGTAAAAAGTTACGGTCAAAAGACCGTTTTTTCCTGCAGAAAAAAAATAGAGGACGGCTTACCCGTAGAGCACCACCACCTAGTGCGCCACGGATAAGCTTGGGCGGGATTCAAATTTCGAATCCCCACCCCGCCCACCTTCCCTCCCCTTCTCTCCTTTTTTTCCCTCCCTTCTCATTTCCTTCTTCTTCTCCTCCTTCTCCTTCTCCTTTCTCCTCCTCTTCTTCCTCCTTGCAGTGAACATGGTGATGGCGGCGGCGGCCTCCTCCTTGCAGTTCCGACGACGAGACGGCGTGCTCCTTCTTCTGGATCAAGTGGCTTCTGGATCTCTAGTGAATTCCCAGCAACTAATCCCGATAGAAGAATAATTAACATTGGTGGGCCATCATTACAAGTTGTAAAACTTTAGTTAGATGCTTACTCTTTGCCCTATGCCTCTACTGCTGCTTGGGTGGTTTATTCTGAGATTGCCGTGGAGATCAAAGTATCTATGTATAACCTTGGTTCAAGGTCCGCCTTATGTACTGAATTATGGGTAGGGAAATTAGCTAGGTTACCAAGTTTCAACAGCCTTTAATACTTGATTTTGGTTTGATTGCAGCAATGCAAGACAAACAATTTCTTTGTACCTTTCTTCCATTCTTTGTATTTCCTTATTCAGTCTATCTCAGAGGAAGAATGGTCTATAACAATAAAAGCATCGGAAAAGGGGATGTGACCATGAAGAGGTTGGGCTGGTTTTAAGCTGCCCTTAGACCGATTCTCTCTTTTGGTAGCATACACCGAGATTTAAAGGCTAGGAAACCTAATTCGATAGAATAGGACAGGTAAACAAAGCAAGGCCTGGGTCAAGGGCCAATTTCATATTCTCCGGTTCCATTCCTGATCGAACTCCCTTCCTGTCATCGTTTCTTGTGTAAGAATCGCTTTCCTATCAGTGGAAGTTTTGTATCCCGTCCCTACCGATAGTAACTAATCACCTTACTATTGGAGTTCTTAAGCATATATTTTTCCATTATTAGTTCTATCTTTTGAGTGGACTAAGGCATGAATCTGAACTATAAGCCCTATCGTTGGTAATAAATGCTTCCCTAGCAGCTTGACGGAGAAAAACAAAGCCTTAGAAATTGTAAATGAATCCCTAACCATGGATAAAGGATTAAACCTATTCATCTATCCTATCCCTCGCTTGAATCTTCTCGGAAAAGGTTCTCGTTTCCCAGGAATCTGGATCTGCCTCCTGGCATTGATATCGATTGATCAAATTTCATTACGATTTTCCATTTTCCTTATCTCTCGTGCCTTTGAACTGTCCTGACTGGCAAGAATTTGAAATACATATATTTGGTACTAAATAAACTGCCTTCGCTGGCTCATCCCTATGTCTTGGTACTCTATGGTCGTTTAGCGATTTTTTAGATTTTCAAAATTCGAAAAGAGTAAAAAGTTACGGTCAAAAGACCGTTTTTTCCTGCAGAAAAAAAATAGAGGACGGCTTACCCGTAGAGCACCACCACCTAGTGCGCCACGGATAAGCTTGGGCGGGATTCAAATTTCGAATCCCCACCCCGCCCACCTTCCCTCCCCTTCTCTCCTTTTTTTCCCTCCCTTCTCATTTCCTTCTTCTTCTCCTCCTTCTCCTTCTCCTTTCTCCTCCTCTTCTTCCTCCTTGCAGTGAACATGGTGATGGCGGCGGCGGCCTCCTCCTTGCAGTTCCGACGACGAGACGGCGTGCTCCTTCTTCTGGATCAAGTGGCTTCTGGATCTCTAGTGAATTCCCAGCAACTAATCCCAGATAGAAGAATAATTAACATTGGCTGGGCCATCATTACAAGTTGTAAAACTTTAGTTAGATGCTTACTCTTTGCCCTATGCCTCTACAGCTGCTGCCGGTGGTATATTCTGAGATTGCCGTGGAGATCAAAGTATCTATGTATAACCTTGGTTCAAGGTCTGCCTTATGTACAGAATTATGGGTAGGGACAGAAATTAGCTAGGTTACCAAGTTTCAACAGCCTTTAATACTTGATTTTGGTTTGATTGCAGCAATGCAAGACAAACAATTTCTTTGGACCTTTCTTCCATTCTTTGTATTTCCTTATTCAGTCTATCTCAGAGGAAGAATGGTCTATAACAATAAAAGCATCGGAAAAGGGGATGTGACCATGAAGAGGTTGGGCTGGTTTTAAGCTGCCCTTAGACCGATTCTCTCTTTTGGTAGCATGCACCGAGATTTAAAGGCTAGGAATCCTAATTCGATACAATAGGACAGGTAAACAAAGCAAGGCCTAGGTCAAGGGCCAATTTCATATTCTCCGGTTCCATTCCTGATCGAACTCCCTTCCTGTCATCGTTTCTTGTGTAAGAATCGCTTTCCTATTAGTGGAAGTTTTGTATCCCGTCCCTACCGATAGTAACTAATCACCTTACTATTGGATTTCTTAAGAATATATTTTTCCATTATTAGTTCTATCTTTTGAGTGGACTAAGGCATGAATCTGAACTATAAGCCCTATCGCTTGCTAATAAATGCTTCCCTAGCAGCTTGACGGAGAAAAACAAAGCCTTAGAAATTGTAAATGAATCCCTAACCACGGATAAAAGATTAAACCTATTCATTTATCCTATCCCTCGCTTGAATCTTCTCGGAAAAGGTTCTCGTTTCCCAGGAATCTGGATCTGCCTCCTGGCATTGATATCGATTGATCAAATTTCATTACGATTTTCCATTTTCCTTATCTCTCGTGCCTTTGAACTGTCCTGACTGGCAAGAATTTGAAATACATATATTTGGTACTAAATAAACCGCCTTCGCTGGCTCATCCCTATGTCTTGGTACTCTACAGTCGTTTAGCGATTTTTTAGATTTTCAAAATTCGAAAAGAATAAAAAGTTACGGTCAAAAGACCGTTTTTTCCTGCAGAAAAAAAAAGTAGAGGACGGCTTACCCGTAGCGCACCACCACCTAGTGCGCCACGGATAAGCTTGGGCGTCATTCAAATTAAGAATCCCCACCCCGCCCACCTTCCCTCCCCTTCTCTCCTTTTCCTTTTCCTCCCTTCTCATTTCCTTCTTCTTCTCCTCCTTCTCCTTCTCCTTTCTCCTCCTCTTCCTCCTCCTTGCAGTGAACATGGTGATGGCGGCGGCGGCCTCCTCCTTGCAGTTCCGACGATGAGACGGCGGGCTCCTTCTTCTGGATCAAGTGGCTTCTGGATCTCTAGTGAATTCCCAGCAACTAATCCCAGATAGAAGAATAATTAACATTGGTTGGTCCATCATTACAAGTTGTAAAACTTTAGTTAGATGCTTACTCTTTGCCCTATGCCTCTACAGCTGCTGCCGGTGGTATATTCTGACATTGCCGTGGAGATCAAAGTATCTATGTATAACCTTGGTTCAAGGTCTGCCTTCTGTATAGAATTATGGGTAGGGACTGAAATTAGCTAGGTTACCAAGTTTCAACAACCTTTAATACTTGATTTTGTTTTGATTGCAGCAATGCAAGACAAACAATTTCTTTGGACCTTTCTTCCATTCTTTGTATTTCCTTATTCAGTCTATCTCAGAGGAAGAATGGTCTATAACAATAAAAGCATCGGAAAAGGGGATGTGACCATGAAGAGGTTGGGCTGGTTTTAAGCTGCCCTTAGACCGATTCTCTCTTTTGGTAGCATACACCGAGATTTAAAGGCTAGGAAACCTAATTCGATACAATAGGACAGGTAAACAAAGAAAGGCTTGGGTCAAGGGCCAATTTCATATTCTCCGGTTCCATTCCTGATCAAACTCCCTTCCTGTCATCGTTTCTTGTGTAAGAATCGCTTTCCTATCAGTGGAAGTTTTGTATCCCGTCCCTACCGATAGTAACTAATCACCTTACTATTGGAGTTCTTAAGCATATATTTTTCCATTATTAGTTCTATCTTTTGAGTGGACTAAGGCATGAATCTGAACTATAAGCCCTATCTCTTGGTAATAAATGCTTCCCTAGCAGCTTGACGGAGAAAAACAAAGCCTTATAAATTGTAAATGAATCCCTAACCACGGATAAAGGATTAAACCTATTCATCTATCCTATCCCTTGCTTGAATCTTCTCGGAAAAGGTTCTCGTTTCCCAGGAATCTGGATCTGCCTCCTGGCATTGATATCGATTGATCAAATTTCATTACGATTTTCCATTTTCCTTATCTCTCGTGCCTTTGAACTGTCCTGACTGGAAAGAATTTGAAATACATATATTTGGTACTAAATAAACTGCCTTCGCTGGCTCATCCCTATGTCTTGGTACTCTATGGTCGTTTAGCGATTTTTTAGATTTTCAAAATTCGAAAAGAGTAAAAAGTTACGGTCAAAAGACCGTTTTTTCCTGCAGAAAAAAAATAGAGGACGGCTTACCCGTAGAGCACCACCACCTAGTGCGCCACGGATAAGCTTGGGCGGGATTCAAATTTCGAATCCCCACCCCGCCCACCTTCCCTCCCCTTCTCTCCTTTTTTTTCCTCCCTTCTCATTTCCTTCTTCTTCTCCTCCTTCTCCTTCTCCTTTCTCCTCCTCTTCTTCCTCCTTGCAGTGAACATGGTGATGGCGGCGGCGGCCTCCTCCTTGCAGTTCCGACGACGAGACGGCGGGCTCCTTCTTCTGGATCAAGTGGCTTCTGGATCTCTAGTGAATTCCCAGCAACTAATCCGAGATAGAAGAATAATTAACATTGGCTGGGCCATCATTACAAGTTGTAAAACTTTAGTTAGATGCTTACTCTTTGCCCTATGCCTCTACAATGCTGCCGGTGGTATATTCGAGATTGCCGTGGAGATCAAAGTATCTATGTATAACCTTGGTTCAAGGTCGCCTTATGTACAGTAATTATGGGTAGGGAGAAATTAGCTAGGTTACCAAGTTTCAACAGCCTTTAATACTTGATTTTGGTTTGATTGCAGCAATGCAAGACAAACAATTTCTTTGGACCTTTCTTCCATTCTTTGTATTTCCTTATTCAGTCTATCTCAGAGGAAGAATGGTCTATAACAATAAAAGCATCGGAAAAGGGGATGTGACCATGAAGAGGTTGGGCTGGTTTTAAGCTGCCCTTAGACCGATTCTCTCTTTTGGTAGCATACACCGAGATTTAAAGGCTAGGAAACCTAATTCGATACAATAGGACAGGTAAACAAAGCAAGGCCTGGGTCAAGGGCCAATTTCATATTATCCAGTTCCATTCCTGATCGAACTCCCTTCCTTTCATCGTTTCTTGTGTAAGAATCGCTTTCCTATCAGTGGAAGTTTTGTATCCCGTCCCTACCGATAGTAACTAATCACCTTACTATTGGAGTTCTTAAGCATATATTTTTCCATTATTAGTTCTATCTTTTGAGTGGACTACGGCATGAATCTGAACTATAATCCCTATCGCTTGGTAATAAATGCTTCCCTAGCAGCTTGACGGAGAAAAACAAAGCCTTAGAAATTGTAAATGAATCCCTAACCACGGATAAAGGATTAAACCTATTCATCTATCCTATCCCTCGCTTGAATCTTCTCGGAAAAGGTTCTCGTTTCCCAGGAATCTGGATCTGCCTCCTCGCATTGATATCGATTGATCAAATTTCATTACGATTTTCCATTTTCCTTATCTCTCGTCCCTTTGAACTGTCCTGACTGGAAAGAATTTGAAATACATATATTTGGTACTAAATAAACCGCCTTCGCTGGCTCATCCCTATGTCTTGGTACTCTCCGGTCGTTTAGCGATTTTTTAGATTTTCAAAATTCCAAAAGAGTAAAAAGTTACGGTCAAAAGACCGTTTTTTCCTGCAGAAAAAAATAGAGGACGGCTTACCCGTAGCGCACCACCACCTAGTGCGCCACGGATAAGCTTGGGCGGGATTCAAATTTCGAATCCCCACCCCGCCCACCTTCCCTCCCCTTCTCTCCTTTTCCTTTTCCTCCCTTCTCATTTCCTTCTTCTTCTTCTTCTCCTCCTTCTCCTTCTCCTTTCTCCTCCTCTTCCTCCTCCTTGCAGTGAACATGGTGATGGCGGCGGCCTCCTCCTTGCAGCCCGATTCGACGGCGGGCTCCTTCTTCTGGATCAAGTGGCTTCTGGATCTCTAGTGAATTCCCAGCAACTAATCCCAGATAGAAGAATAATTAACATTGGCTGGGCCATCATTACAAGTTGTAAAACTTTAGTTAGATGCTTACTCTTTGCCCTATGCCTCTACAGCTGCTGCCGGTGGTCTATTCTGAGATTGCCGTGGAGATCAAAGTATCTATGTATAACCTTGGTTCAAGGTCGCCTTATGTCTGTAATTATGGGTAGGGACTGAAATTAGCTAGGTTACCAAGTTTCAACAGCCTTTAATACTTGATTTTGGTTTGATTGCAGCAATGCAAGACAAACAATTTCTTTGGACCTTTCTTCCATTCTTTGTATTTCCTTATTCAGTCTATCTCAGAGGAAGAATGGTCTATAACAATAAAAGCATCGGAAAAGGGGATGTGACCATGAAGAGGTTGGGCTAGTTTTAAGCTGCCCTTAGACCGATTCTCTCTTTTGGTAGCATACACCGAGATTTAAAGGATAGGAAACCTAATTCGATACAATAGGACAGGTAAACAAAGCAAGGCCTGGGTCAAGGGCCAATTTCATATTCTCCGGTTCCATTCCTGATCGAACTCCCTTCCTTTCATCGTTTCTTGTGTAAGAATCGCTTTCCTATCAGTGGAAGTTTTGTATCCCGTCCCTACCGATAGTAACTAATCACCTTACTATTGGAGTTCTTAAGCATATATTTTTCCATTATTAGTTCTATCTTTTGAGTGGACTACGGCATGAATCTGAACTATAAGCCCTATCGCTTGGTAATAAATGCTTCCCTAGCGACAGCGGAGAAAACAAAGCCTTAGAAATTGTAAATGAATCCCTAACCACGGATAAAGGATTAAACCTATTCATCTATCCTATCCCTCGCTTGAATCTTCTCGGAAAAGGTTCTCGTTTCCCAGGAATCTGGATCTGCCTCCTCGCATTGATATCGATTGATCAAATTTCATTACGATTTTCCATTTTCCTTATCTCTCGTGCCTTTGAACTGTCCTGACTGGAAAGAATTTGAAATACATATATTTGGTACTAAATAAACCGCCTTCGCTGGCTCATCCCTATGTCTTGGTACTCTCCGGTCGTTTAGCGATTTTTTAGATTTTCAAAATTCGAAAAGAGTAAAAAGTTACGGTCAAAAGACCGTTTTTTCCTGCAGAAAAAAATAGAGGACGGCTTACCCGTAGCGCACCACCACCTAGTGCGCCACGGATAAGCTTGGGCGGGATTCAAATTTCGAATCCCCACCCCCCACCTTCCTCCTTCTCTCCTTTTCCTTTTCCTCCCTTCTCATTTCCTTCTTCTTCTTCTCCTTCTCCTTTCTCCTCCTCTTCCTCCTCCTTGCAGTGAACATGGTGATGGCGGCGGCCTCCTCCTTGCAGTTCCGACGACGAGACGGCGGGCTCCTTCTTCTGGATCAAGTGGCTTCTGGATCTCTAGTGAATTCCCAGCAACTAATCCCAGATAGAAGAATAATTAACATTGGCTGGGCCATCATTACAAGTTGTAAAACTTTAGTTAGATGCTTACTCTTTGCCCTATGCCTCTACAGCTGCTGCCGGTGGTATATTCTGAGATTTCCGTGGAGATCAAAGTATCTATGTATAACCTTGGTTCAAGGTCTGCCTTATGTACAGAATTATGGGTAGGGACTGAAATTAGCTAGGTTACCAACTTTCAACAGCCTTTAATACTTGATTTTGGTTTGATTGCCGCAATGCAAGACAAACAATTTCTTTGGACCTTTCTTCCATTCTTTGTATTTCCTTATTCAGTCTATCTCAGAGGAAGAATGGTCTATAACAATAAAAGCATCGGAAAAGGGGATGTGACCATGAAGAGGTTGGGCTGGTTTTAAGCTGCCCTTAGACCGATTCTCTCTTTTGGTAGCATACACCGAGATTTAAAGGCTAGGAAACCTAATTCGATACAATAGGACAGGTAAACAAAGCAAGGCCTGGGTCAAGGGCCAATTTCATATTCTCCGGTTCCATTCCTGATCGAACTCCCTTCCTGTCATCGTTTCTTGTGTAAGAATCGCTTTCCTATCAGTGGAAGTTTTGTATCCCGTCCCTACCGATAGTAACTAATCACCTTACTATTGGAGTTCTTAAGCATATATTTTTCCATTATTAGTTCTATCTTTTGAGTGGACTACGGCATGAATCTGAACTATAAGCCCTATCGCTTGGTAATAAATGCTTCCCTAGAAGCTTGACGGAGAAAAACAAAGCCTTAGAAATTGTAAATGAATCCCTAACCACGGATAAAGGATTAAACCTATTCATCTATCCTATCCCTCGCTTGAATCTTCTCAGAAAAGGTTCTCGCTTTCTGTGAATGGATCTGCCTCCTCGCATTGATATCGATTGATCAAATTTCATTACGATTTTCCATTTTCCTTATCTCTCGTGCCTTTGAACTGTCCTGACTGGAAAGAATTTGAAATACATATATTTGGTACTAAATAAACCGCCTTCGCAGGCTCATCCCTATGTCTTGGTACTCTCCGGTCGTTTAGCGATTTTTTAGATTTTCAAAATTCGAAAAGAGTAAAAAGTTACGGTCAAAAGACCGTTTTTTCCTGCAGAAAAAAATAGAGGACGGCTTACCCGTAGTGCACCACAACCTAGTGCGCCACGGATAAGCTTGGGCGGGATTCAAATTTCGAATCCCCACCCCGCCCACCTTCCCTCCCCTTCTCTCCTTTTCCTTTTCCTCCCTTCTCATTTCCTTCTTCTTCTCCTCCTTCTCCTTCTCCTTTCTCCTCCTCTTCCTCCTCCTTGCAGTGAACATGGTGATGGCGGCGGCCTCCTCCTTGCAGTTCCGACGATGAGACGGCGGGCTCCTTCTTCTGGATCAAGTGGCTTCTGGATCTCTAGTGAATTCCCAGCAACTAATCCCAGATAGAAGAATAATTAACATTGGCTGGGCCATCATTACAAGTTGTAAAACTTTAGTTATATGCTTACTCTTTGCCCTATGCCTCTACAGCTGCTGCCGGTGGTATATTCTGAGATTGCCGTGGAGATCAAAGTATATATGTATAACCTTGGTTCAAGGTCTGCCTTATGTACAGAATTATGGGTAGGGACTGAAATTAGCTAGGTTACCAAGTTTCAACAGCCTTTAATACTTGATTTTGGTTTGATTGCAGCAATGCAAGACAAACAATTTCTTTGGACCTTTCTTCCATTCTTTGTATTTCCTTATTCAGTCTATCTCAGAGGAAGAATGGTCTATAACAATAAAAGCATCGGAAAAGGGGATGTGACCATGAAGAGGTTGGGCTGGTTTTAAGCTGCCCTTAGACCGATTCTCTCTTTTGGTAGCATACACCGAGATTTAAAGGCTAGGAAACCTAATTCGATACAATAGGACAGGTAAACAAAGCAAGGCCTGGGTCAAGGGCCAATTTCATATTCTCCGGTTCCATTCCTGATCGAACTCCCTTCCTGTCATCGTTTCTTGTGTAAGAATCGCTTTCCTATCAGTGGAAGTTTTGTATCCCGTCCCTACCGATAGTAACTAATCACCTTACTATTGGAGTTCTTAAGCATATATTTTTCCATTATTAGTTCTATCTTTTGAGTGGACTACGGCATGAATCTGAACTATAAGCCCTATCGCTTGGTAATAAATGCTTCCCTAGCAGCTTGACGGAGAAAAACAAAGCCTTAGAAATTGTAAATGAATCCCTAACCACGGATAAAGGATTAAACCTATTCATCTATCCTATCCCTCGCTTGAATCTTCTCAGAAAAGGTTCTCGTTTCCCAGGAATCTGGATCTGCCTCCTCGCATTGATATCGATTGATCAAATTTCATTACGATTTTCCATTTTCCTTATCTCTCGTGCCTTTGAACTGTCCTGACTGGAAAGAATTTGAAATACATATATTTGGTACTAAATAAACCGCCTTCGCAGGCTCATCCCTATGTCTTGGTACTCTCCGGTCGTTTCGCGATTTTTTAGATTTTCAAAATTCGAAAAGAGTAAAAAGTTACGGTCAAAAGACCGTTTTTTCCTGCAGAAAAAAATAGAGGACGGCTTACCCGTAGCGCACCACCACCTAGTGCGCCACGGATAAGCTTGGGCGGGATTCAAATTTCGAATCCCCACCCCGCCCACCTTCCCTCCCCTTCTCTCCTTTTCCTTTTCCTCCCTTCTCATTTCCTTCTTCTTCTCCTCCTTCTCCTTCTCCTTTCTCCTCCTCTTCCTCCTCCTTGCAGTGAACATGGTGATGGCGGCGGCGGCCTCCTCCTTGCAGTTCCGACGACGAGACGGCGGGCTCCTTCTTCTGGATCAAGTGGCTTCTGGATCTCTAGTGAATTCCCAGCAACTAATCCCAGATAGAAGAATAATTAACATTGGCTGGGCCATCATTACAAGTTGTAAAACTTTAGTTAGATGCTTACTCTTTGCCCTATGCCTCTACAGCTGCCGGTGGTATATTCTGACATTGCCGTGGAGATCAAAGTATCTATGTATAACCTTGGTTCAAGGTCTGCCTTATGTACAGAATTATGGGTAGGGACTGAAATTAGCTAGGTTACCAAGTTTCAACAGCCTTTAATACTTGATTTTGGTTTGATTGCAGCAATGCAAGACAAACAATTTCTTTGGACCTTTCTTCCATTCTTTGTATTTCCTTATTCAGTCTATCTCAGAGGAAGAATGGTCTATAACAATAAAAGCATCGGAAAAGGGGATGTGACCATGAAGAGGTTGGGCTGGTTTTAAGCTGCCCTTAGACCGATTCTCTCTTTTGGTAGCATACACCGAGATTTAAAGGCTAGGAATCCTAATTCGATACAATAGGACAGGTAAACAAAGCAAGGCCTGAGTCAAGGGCCAATTTCATATTCTCCGGTTCCATTCCTGATCGAACTCCCTTCCTGTCATCGTTTCTTGTGTAAGAATCGCTTTCCTATCAGTGGAAGTTTTGTATCCCGTCCCTACCGATAGTAACTAATCACCTTACTATTGGAGTTCTTAAGAATATATTTTTCCATTATTAGTTCTATCTTTTGAGTGGACTAAGGCATGAATCTGAACTATAAGCCCTATCGCTTGGTAATAAATGCTTCCCTAGCAGCTTGACGTAGAAAAACAAAGCCTTAGAAATTGTAAATGAATCCCTAACCACGGATAAAGGATTAAACCTATTCATCTATCTTATCCCTCGCTTGAATCTTCTCGGAAAAGGTTCTCGTTTCCCAGGAATCTGGATCTGCCTCCTGGCATTGATATCGATTGATCAAATTTCATTACTATTTTCCATTTTCCTTATCTCTCGTGCCTTTGAACTGTCCTGACTGGCAAGAATTTGAAATACATATATTTGGTACTAAATAAACCGCCTTCGCTGGATCATCCCTATGTCTTGGTACTCTACGGTCGTTTAGCGAGTTTTTAGATTTTAAAAATTCGAAAAGAATAAAAAGTTACGGTCAAAAGACCGTTTTTTCCTGCAGAAAAAAAATAGAGGACGGCTTACCCGTAGCGCACCACCACCTAGTGCGCCACGGATAAGCTTGGGCGGGATTCAAATTTTGAATCCCCACCCCGCCCACCTTCCCTCCCCTTCTCTCCTTTTCCTTTTCCTCCCTTCTCATTTCCTTTTTCTTCTCCTCCTTCTCCTTCTCCTTTCTCCTCCTCTTCCTCTTCCTTGCAGTGAACATGGTGATGGCGGCGGCGGCCTCCTCCTTGCAGTTCCGACGACGAGACGGCGGGCTCCTTCTTCTGGATCAAGTGGCTTTTGGATCTCTAGTGAATTCCTAGCAACTAATCCCAGATAGAAGAATAATTAACATTGGCTGGGCCATCATTACAAGTTGTAAAACTTTAGGTAGATGCTTACTCTTTGCCCTAAGTCTCTACAGCTGCTGCCGGTGGTATGTTCTGAGATTGCCGTGGAGATCAAAGTATCTATGTATAACCTTGGTTCAAGGTCTGCCTTATGTACATAATTATGGGTAGGTACTGAAATTAGCTAGGTTACCAAGTTTCAACAGCCTTTAATACTTGATTTTGGTTTGATTGCAGCAATGCAAGACAAACAATTTCTTTGGACCTTTCTTCCATTCTTTGTATTTCCTTATTCAGTCTATCTCAGAGGAAGAATGGTCTATAACAATAAAAGCATCGGAAAAGGGGATGTGACCATGAAGAGGTTGGGCAGGTTTTAAGCTGCCCTTAGACCGACTCTCTCTTTTGGTAGCATACACCGAGATTTAAAGGCTAGGAAACCTAATTCGATACAATAGGACAGGTAAACAAAGCAAGGCCTGGGTCAAGGGCCAATTTCATATTCTCCGGTTCCATTCCTGATCGAACTCCCTTCCTGTCATCATTTCTTGTGTAAGAATCGCTTTCCTATCAGTGGAAGTTTTGTATCCCGTCCCTACCGATAGTAACTAATCACCTTACTATTGGAGTTCTTAAGCATATATTTTTCCATTATTAGTTCTATCTTTTGAGTGGACTAAGGCATGAATCTGAACTATAAGCCCTATCGCTTGGTAATAAATGCTTCCCTAGCAGCTTGACGGAGAAAAACAAAGCCTTAGAAATTGTAAATGAATCCCTAAACACGGATAAAGGATAAAACCTATTCATCTATCCTATCCCTCGCTTGAATCTTCTCGGAAAAGGTTCTCGTTTCCCAGGAATCTAGATCTGCCTCCTGGCATTAATATCGATTGATCAAATTTCATTACGATTTTCCATTTTCCTTATCTCTCGTTCCTTTGAACTGTCCTTACTGGCAAGAATTTGAAATACATATATTTGGTACTAAATAAACCGCCTTCGCTGGCTCATCCCTATGTCTTGGTACTCTACGGTCGTTTAGCGATTTTTTAGATTTTCAAAATTCAAAAAGAGTAAAAAGTTACGGTCAAAAGACCGTTTTTTCCTGCAGAAAAAAAAATACAGGACGGCTTACCCGTAGCGCACCACCACCTAGTGCGCCACGGATAAGCTTGGGCGGGATTCAAATTTCGAATCCCCACCCCGCCCACCTTCCCTCCCCTTCTCTCCTTTTCCTTTTCCTCCCTTCTCATTTCCTTCTTCTTCTCCTCCTTCTCCTTCTCCTTTCTCCTCCTCTTCCTCCTCCTTGTAGTGAACATGGTGATGGCGGCGGCGGCCTCCTCCTTGCAGTTCCGACGACGAGACGGCGGGCTCGTTCTTCTGGATCAAGTGGCTTCTGGATCTCTAGTGAATTCCCAGCAACTAATCCCAGATAGAAGAATAATTAACATTGGTTGGGCCATCATTACAAGTTGTAAAACTTTAGTTAGATGCTTACTCTTTGCCCTATGCCTCTACAGCTGCTGCCGGTGGTATATTATGAGATTGCCGTGGAGATCAAAGTATCTATGTATAACCTTGGTTCAAGGTCTGCCTTATGTACAGAATTATGGGTAGGGACGCCGACGTAAACCTTGTGCCCGCCCAGGCTGATGAAGACACCATTACGCGGGGGAGTTTTCCCCCTGAAGCTCCCTGCATTGTCGCTGACATAGTCATAGAGACCAAATCTCTGGACCAATCCAGAAACAACGCGCTCGCCCGTGTTGATGAAGTTTCCCGTCCGGATCATAACTCCAGCTAGCACCGCTGCTGGCCCCACGGTGGGCGCCAACTGTCGTGGTGGTCTCACGGAAGATGCCATGGGTAGGCTAAAGTATGGGGCCAATGAATGCTAGAGGGATCTGGGAGGGAAGATGTAGTTGATTCTACACACAGAAGATTAAGGCAAAGGTCTTTATTTCTTCTTCCTTGGAGTACAAGTGCTCCTTGAGCTGTATACAGGGAGAAGAGAAGAACTTTACCAGCCTAACGGCTCTAACTCTAGTCGATCCCTCCTTCTGAGTCCAAGCCTCTCCTTATAAAGGAGAGCCCTGTATTCTCTAGGGCTGACGTGGCAAGCATATTCGAGGAATATGTTTGTCCCAATATAGTAGTTCGGCGCCCCTCTTTCCCTGTCGCTCCTCTAACGACGGCAAGGTTCCAGAGGGCCCCTCCTGCGCGCCTCGGTCTTCTGGACTGTCACCTCCGTGACCTCCTTCCGCTTCTCTGTCGCTCTGCGCCTTTGTCCATAGCGCTTGGCCCTGCTCAAATTCTCCCTAGCTTGCTGCTAGGGTTTGACTTCAGGCTTCTCCTTCTCCTGCAAGTTTCATATCATTCGGCCCTTCCTCGAATAGATCGGATCTTCCTTTATCTGTATCAAGATCACTCGGGCTAACCCGGCCGACTTACGTAATATCTCGGCCGGGTAATGTCTTAATATACATATACCGGCCTCTCGCTTCCTTATGTCGGCCGACTTCTACAGGATCCGGCCGACTTAAATCAGAACTTCGGAAACCAGACGGGATCGTTCCCTTGTCTTTCCCCGTCTTTACCCTATCCGGGGTCACCCCCCCCCAACATTAGTCCCCGAAGCTGGTGTGGCCTGGCCGTTAACCTCGGCCGGGTCGTATCAGCTTCAACACATTTTTCTGTATTGTTTCCGAGTTCTCTTTTTCTCGTTCGAGGTACCCATGTTCCTTCTCTCGTACGCCTTGTCCTACGTGTCACCCTCATCATTGGTCTTCTAGTTTTTTGTTCCTCTGCAGTATTTACTGACAAGCTACATTTAACCCTGTACCTGCTGCGCCGGCGCTGCGACGCCTCGTGTGCCATTCCCCTGGGGGATCACAACCTTCTTCGCTGCGGTGTGGCCATTGGTGCGGTTCCACTTAACGTTGTGCATTTGTGCCGCACCCACGATCTACACGGTCAACTGCTGCACCCACGATCCCACTACCTTTCTTGTGGCTCAACTATAAAGAGGGTGCTACTGAATTCACTTTTCCCTTCGCCGCCTGTGCCTTCTTCTTCTTCTCGCTCGCTTCCTCTTGCAGCTCACCGCTACCATCAAGATACTCGATGGTGAGGACTCCGCCGTGTTGTTTCGTCCGCCTCGCCTGCGCTCGTCAGCTCCTGTACCATCGCCGGTGAGTTCTTTCCGGCCGCATTGCCTAGGTTTTATCCCAGATTTCTCCGTTTCGATCTTGTATTTGGGCGGCGGTTCCTCTGCTCCTCCGCCGCCGCTTCCGTGCAAAATCACGACGGGGCCTCGTAGCTCTAAACTTCCCTCCGCCGCCAGCTCTTCTTCCGTCGATCTCTCCGGCGAACCACCCATGTCTAGCTCCTTTAGTGGTGCTCTGGTAGAGGATGATGACGCTGGCTCTGGGCCCGAGAGAGGCTCGTGGCAAGGTTCTTCTGTTACACGCCGCGAGATTGAGTGGCTTATCCGAACCCGGAGGATTCCCGCCGAGGTTTCCTGTCGTTTACCCGGCAGCGAGTCCTCTCCGGACGTTAGGGAGGGCGAGTATGTGGTTTTTATGTCGCACTTCGCGCGAGGCTTTGGTCTCCCTCTTAGCGATTTTGCTAGAGAGTTTCTCGACTACTTCGGCCTTCAGCCGCATCATCTTCCTGCGAATGCCATCGCTTCTCTTTCTGCTTTTATCTCCGCCTCGGAGGGATACTTCGGCTTATGGCCGTCTGTGCACGTCTGGTCGAAGTTCTTCCAGATTCGTTCTAACGTGGTCCCTGACAAATCTCTGCACCCTTCCGAGAAATTGCTTACTCAATGTGGGGCTGCGTCCATTACACCTCGGAGGAAATCCGTATTTCCTCGTGTCACTGGGTTAGAGTCGTGCAAGAAGTGGCACAAATCGTTGTTTTACGTCAAGAACAGAGGAACAGAGGACAAGATTCCGCTCCCTGCCTTCACAATTGGTCCGCCTTCTAAGGTGAATTGGCTTTACAATCCGAGGAAAATTCATGCCTGGGCCGAGGCTTTTGAGATTCGGCTTAAAGAGCTGATCCGAGGAAAATTCATGCCTGGGTTATGCGGCGAAGACCTGATGGCTACCTTTATTAGTAGCCGGATCTGCCCATTCCAGAAGCGGACTCACAAGCTGTGCTACATGAGTGGTCCTCTTGACCCTAACCGAGTCTCGACCGTGGAGCTGGACAATTACCTTATTTATAAGCGTGTCCGAGCTATATTTAAGACGGAGATGCCTGAGGATTGGGCTTGGGGATTGAAACCGTTCACCCGCGATCATCCGCCTCCCGAAGTAAGCTTAATCAACAACGCTCTGCTATTCCATCGTTTTCGTAACGGATTCCGCTAACTTTCTTTTTCCTCGTCTTGCAGAGATTCGCATAGAAGAAGAATGAGGATGCCGAGGTTTTGTTGCTTCCGTGGCCCGCGGACCGGAGCACCCCGGATACTGGTGAGCCGGACTCGGAGGAGTTTGTCCCTAAGTCGGATCCTGCCCCGGCTCGGGCTCGTGGAAAGACTTCGGCGCACGAGGAGGAAGGTGATTCGGACGAGGTCCAAATTCTTGAGGTAGTTGCCGCAATGCCTATTTCTTATGCATTTCCGGCTTCTACTTTCCCAGATAATCCGGCCGGTCAGGTTCACGACGCCGAGCCTATCGCCTCTCGCCCCCCTATTACCTCGGGGAAACGCGGGGCTCCTGCTGGCGCCTCGGAGGCGGTCCCCAAGAAACGAACGAAGAGATCCGCTCCGAATCCTCCCAGCGCAAGATTATGCCCGGGTCACGGGTAAGTTCTTTTGCTCGTATTTCTTGTTTCTCTTCGCTTTTCATCTTGACACTCTTTTTTCTTTCTTATTTCTGCAGTGCTCTTCTTTCTGTTAAGCCCGGCGGTCCTAGCATGACTAACCGCCCGATTCGGCCGCCGTTTCCTCCGCCCGTCGATGATACCTGGGTTCCTAGTCCTGTTCGTGCTGCCTCTCCTCCAGCTCCGAATCCGTCGCCTCCTCGTCGCGACGTAACTGAAACTCCTTTTGTCGACAGTGATTTCAATCGGCCCTCCGAGGTCTCCATCGAACCTGTTGCCCCTTCTGTGTGTCCCAGCTCCGCTACTGAGCCTCTATCTGCCCCAGCAGTTTCTACAGCCACTCCAGCCCCGGCCGAAGAGGTCGTTATCCCGGCGCCTTCTGCGACCGTTCCTCCTGTTGCTCCTGAATACGCCGTCCCCACTACCGAGGTATCACTTCCTGCTGATGCTTCTTCTAAGGCGAGAAAAGCTGTTGCCACCAAGGCTTCCTCTTCTCAGAAAGGTCTTGTCGGCTCTTCTCAGCTGAGTATCGCCGACATGCTGCGCAAGGGAATTGCGCCAACCAAAGCCTCCGTTGCCTCGGCTTCCAGCACTCAGCTTGCTCTTCATAAGAGCCCTGCGGCCGCAGTGGTTACACAACATGTCCGGGGTAAGGTCTTAACTCGGACAGCTAGTGGGAACAGCCTCGGCACGCTGGTGGAGTACGCCAATAATTGGAATGCTGCTGATCAATTTGAGGGTAATCCCATCAACCAGCCCTTTCAGCTTTCCGACATCAGCGGCCGTTTCGACCATGCTGCCAAGTTCATCGTTGACACTAACAAGATGAATGAGGTAATTGCTGTTTCTCTGAGTTTAGATTAGTTCCCCAGATGTTACTATATGCTCTAGTCCCCGAAACTTGCAAGGAAATAACTTGTTATATGCTTGGAAGTTTAACTGATCTTTGACTTAATTTAAGTTTATTTCTAGTGTTCGAATATCCGGCCATCTAGATTCGAGTTAAGTTTTGCTTGACCCGGATTTGATTTAGCTTTGAATATCCAGCTACCTAGATCCGAGTTAAATTTTGCTTGACTCGGATCTGATTTAGCTTTGAATATCCAGCCACCTAGATCCGAGTTAAGTTTTACTTGACTCGGATCTGATTTAGCTTTGAATATCCAGCCACCTAGATCCGAGTTAAGTTTTGCTTGAATCGGATCTGTTTTAGCTCTGAATATCCAGCCACCTAGATCCGAGTTAAGTTTTTCTTGACTCGGATCTGATTTAAGTTTTTCTTGACTCGGATCTGATTTAAGCTTTGATTATTCATTTATCGTTTTGCTCCATTGTTCAGGTTGCACATGACCGGCGAACTGCCGAATTTCAGAGGTTGCTTTTCTCGCATCGCAAACTGGAGGAAAAGTATGAGAAAATTCATCTTGTGGTAAAAAAGGCTGGTAAGTCGATAGTTCCTTTTTGTTATTCTCGACATTCTTATTGATTTGTCTGCTAGATGCCGGCCCACCTTTTTGGTGAACAGGTAATATTAATAACCTCAACATTCGTCTTGAGAAGAAAGTCAAGAGCTTGGGAGGTCAGTTCCCTTTTATCATAGACCTTTTCCCTTTTTAACATGTGTGCTAAGCTTGTTTATTTCGTTTGGCTTTGGTAAAGCCGAGTTGCAAACCTTTGTAGCGTCTCACCAAGATTGCACGCCCATGCCTGACGTGATGCTGCATTTTTTAGAACAAAACGCTACTCATTCGGCGGAGCTAAAAGAAAAAGACGATGAAATAGCTCGCCTACGGGCCGAGGTGGAGACCCTTAAGCTTTCTCAGAAATCCGAATTAGAAAAGGTCGATCAGGAATTCTCCGAAGAGAAGATTCGGCTGGCATTGGAGCTACAGAAGAATAAAGAACTCCTCGAGGCTGCCAAACTGAAAACTCAGGGACTAAGCGAGGAAATTTCTCGTTTTGAGAAGAGCAAGGTTGATTGGGCCAAGGACCTTCAGATAATGATGAGATGCATTCATTGTAAGTTTCTTAGCATAGCCGAATTATATTTTTGTCCTTGTCCCTGCTGCCGCCTGACATGTTCGTGTTTTGCGCAGATCATTTTCCCGAAGCTAAGCCCGTGAGCTCTAAAGCTGTTCTTGCAGCTCGTGTGCGCCGAGGTGTTCCTCTGTCACCGACTCAGAGTATTCAATGGAGGATTTCTTGGTTGCTGTTCGTGCTGCAGTTGGTCCAATGAAGATTATGGGCCGGGATTTGGTGCAAGCCGCTATTCAAGCTTACCACGTTCTTTGGCCGAACACTTCTGGGACTCCTGATATCAACGAGGTCAAATTACTGGTGAAAAGACTGATGGCATCTGAGAGGCAACTAAGTCTCTGGAGGGAATCAGCCGGGCGCGCAGGCACTGATATGGCCCTTACTGTTATCATGTCATGGTATGAAGACGTTTCTCATGATATCCTGAGAAATTTGTGCACTGGTTCCCGCTGGGTTGAGGACCCCACTTTTGTTGCTCTTCGGCAAGCTCGTGCCTTCCAACTCGTCGAGTATGCCGACGTGCACACCTGGAATGAAGGGCCGAGTTTTCTTCCAGAGTCGGATGAGGAGGTCGTAGTTGAGGATGCCTCAAACAACAATTCGGCTGAGCAAGGGGAAGGTGAGGATGACTCGGCCACATCAGGCAGCTCTAGTTCAAGCTCGGACAGAAACGGCGATGCGCGGTCCTCCTCCAAAGGTACTGGGCATTCTACTGCACGGACTGATGCTCCTGAGCAGCCTCGGGCTTCCGCTGAAGTTGCACCTGGATCTATGGAGGGCGAGGCAACCTCAGTCGAAGTTCCTCCTACGTCGGAGCACTCAGCGCCTGACCAAGTTGCTGCCTCTCCAGCGAACAATGCTTAAGTTATTTTTTATCCCTGGCATGCCGGGCGTATAATGTAGACGAAACATTTGTCCGCTCTCTGTATGATTTGAATTTCTTTTGTCGTGTACTGCTGTGACATATACGCTTGCAGCTGTTACCATTTGGTTAAATGGGTGTTCGTCCGAATTCTTGCTTTGGTAGCCCGCAATTTCCTGATTTTAGGATTTATCCTTGCCTTCGTTTTTTCATGGTTTATCCAAGTAGTCTAGGCATGAGCTCTGAATATCATATAATATGGATCTGTTCTGAATAGAGGTTGACTACTACCTTGGGAATCATAGTTTATCGCGTCAAACCTCAATACGTAAACCAAATTTCAGAAATAATATAAGATCAATACGGAGGCGCTCCTCAGGGTAGTGCTCAACATAAAACTAAGACAACATATGGCAGTCCCCGAGTGGCTGCCTTGGATGCCGAGGTTCGAATATTTAATATGAAATGAAAATAATATATGGCATTCCCCGAGTCACTGCTCTGGGTGCCGAGGTTTAAATAGACAAAATGAATTTGGGATAACAAATGGCAGTCCCCGAGTCACTTCTCTGGGCGTCGAGGTTCAAATACATAACCTGAAATTGAGAGAACATATGGCAGTCCCCGAGTCACTGCTCTGGGCGCCGAGGTTCAAATACATAACCTGAGATTGAGATAACATATGGCAGTCCCCGAGTCACTGCTCTGGGCGCCGAGGTTCAAATACAGAACATGAAATTGAGGTAACATATGGCAGTCCCCGAGTCACTGCTCTGGGCGCCGAGGTTCAAATACATAACATGAAATTGAGATAACATATGGCATTCCCCGAGTCACTGCTCTGGGCGCCGAGGTTTAGTACATCATTGGTTCTTGACCTTGAGATACAATGCTATGAGTAAAATGGTCGAAGTAAAGCTACATTCCATGGACGCTTCGTTTCTTCGCCAGCTTTGTCTGCCTTGTTCCCTCCGGGGGACTGAGCGTCGATTAGATAATAGGCATCGTTATGCAATGCTTTGCTTACAATGAATGGTCCCTCCCATGGAGGTGACAACTTGTGCATACCGGCCGTACGTTGCACCAGTCGGAGGACTAAATCTCCTTCTTTGAACACTCTTGGATTCACCTTCTTGCTGTGATATCATCGCAAGTTCTGCTGATAAATAGCTGATCGTGATAATGTCAATTCTCTGGCTTCTTCTAGCAGGTCTACATCATCTTGCCGAGCTATCCCGTTTACCTCCGAGGTTGTATACTGAGTAACTCTTGGAGAGTCATATATTATGTCGGCTGGAAGTACGTCCTCTCCCCCGTATACCGGGAAGAATGGTGTATAACCTGTTGATCTATTCGGAGTAGTCCTGAGGCTCCATAGTACGGCTGGGAGTTCCTAATCCAACATCCTGCCGACCTTTGCAATGGTTCGACAAGTCGTGGTTTTATTCCTGATAGCACCAATCCATTAGACCTTTCCACTTGCCCATTGGATGTTGGGTGAGCCACAAAGGCAATATCTAGTCTTATGTGATTTTCTCTGCAAAATCTGGCAAAGGCTCCTTCTGCAAAGTTTGTGCCATTATCCGTAATAATACTGTGCGGATACACATATCTCAAGATGATATCTTTGAACTGTCCTGACTGGCAAGAATTTCAAATACATATATTTGGTACTAAATAAACCGCCTTCGCTGGCTCATCCCTATGTCTTGGTACTCTACCCTTCCATTTTCATAACACAGTTCTGAATCAACCAATGAGCCATGCTATTCCCAGTGCGGAATTTGATGGGCCTTCCAATCAGGAACATTTAGGCAAAGAGATAGTAACATCTTACAGTAATGCATTTTGTGATTCCTTCCAGGGCAAGAAGTTCAGCATCATCCAGTCTATATCTGAAATGTATTTTCACCACCATTGGATGATTCCAATAGATCATTTATGGGCTGCTGGCCTAACTTTATAAGCTTTTCTTGTTATTTCACAATTTCCAGATAGCTTCTCACTCGCCAAATTGAACGCACCATCAAAAGGGGGTCACTTCACTGTTGGGCTGCCCTTGTCTATCTTGACCTAAACTTCCTCAGTTATGTCAAAGGCATGGTATAGAAAGTGCCCAAGCTACTTCTTCTTGCTCATGCTGCCTCTAGATCTCTTTTCTTGCTCTAGACCTCCCAATCTTCTTGAAGTTTACTTATCTCTCGTCTTTAGTAATTTACATTTTACCACCATCATGCTGCTCTTGCACCTAATAGGAGCATCGATCACATCAGCGAATCCATTTGGATAGGCACTAGCTTCTTAGTCATATACATTATATACTGGCTCTTGAATGCGTTGAGGAAAAGGCCCAGCCACTTCTAGAAGCGGTGATGTTGTGGCACCAACTTGTGGAGAAAAAGCAACGAATGAAAGGAAGGTCAAGTATTCCTTTGGTCGGCGGGCATGAAGTTCACTACCTCTTTGGCGGTTCCTGCTGCCTAGTAGAAATGGCACTAAGACATGCACCTTGATCTGGCCTTCTTACTGCTCCTACTGTCTCCATACACATAAGCAGGGGGTTGCATTTCAGAGAACACCTACTAGTAAGCGCCTCTTACATGGGCACAACTTCCATAAGCACTTTGAGCGTACAGATTGCATCCCACCCATGCTCTCATATCCTGAAGGCAGAGAATAGTTGGGGTTGAGATTGCCATACCAAAGTGATGAACTGGTGCTGGATTCTAGTATGGTCGACTCTTACATATTTTGGCTTTGTGTATACGCATCAACATCATGGATTTGCAGATACGCAGGATTTCCATTGGATCAGATCGGCACCAACCTTTCCTTTCTCACTATTGCAGGTAATAAGGCTTTAGCTTCCATCGAATAGTATGGGTATGAGTCTCTATTCTTCTATACCCCATCCATCCCTAAATAACCTTTATGCATCTTAGAACTTCAAGCACCTACTCGATATACTCAAAAAGAGAAATGGGGCTCTACCTCTTCAAACATAGCCCTAGCAACAGTCTTCTTCCCCTATTCTTATCTTTAGCTGCACCGTAACAAAAAATCTCGGATAATGTGAGTGAAGCCGTTGTGAGCTGGCATTAAGTCTGCAATCATGACTTACAATCCTTTGTGCCACATCGAAATCCTGCTACCGAATTCTAAGCTTCCCTTCCCTAGAATATGATTACTCCAAGTCTCCAATAGCATATAAACAATCTGTTAACATGATTGCGTAGTGAGATGAGGCTCCATCTTTATTATCCAACTCTTTCCTTCATCCGCTTTAATGGAAGTATTGTGCTTTCCTGCTCTTTGCATCGGGAATCTATTTATGAGTTTTTCAACACCTTCACTAAGGTCATTTACGCAAGGAGAACTTAGAATAAGAGCAAGGGTGCCCATCTAGGTAGTCTTCAATTTCTTACTTTAGGATAGGAGCACAATCCAAAGGAGCTACAACGCGATCATCCGCTGGAAAATAAGATTCGTCCCACCTATCTAGATCAAAGAAAACTCTTCTTCTATAGTTGCTATACCCAAAGAGTCATGAAACTCGCATGCAACTTATAATAAGATACTTCCTTAGTACGCGGGAGACACGGCAAAGGATTAGGCTCCCAGAAGATATGTACCTGCAGGTGCGAATAAAACATTTTACATTTAAGTTCCTTTTGTTTCTTTTGAAACAGGTGGTAGACCTTTCTCTTTTGGCACATAGTCCCTTTTTCTTGGATCTGGAGCCACCAAACTACCTTGTATCTATGTGAATCACTGATTGATCGGTCATAGGCCTGAGTCAAACATCAAATAGCTTTGATTTCCATTATCCATCGTATCAAAATCAATAAGATGTACAATCCAATTTCTCTATTAAATAGAAGGCCATGCGGATGTGGATACTTCCATTCCTAAATAAAAGCGTTGATCAAGTTGGTAAACAGGTGGCGCGAGTTGGTAATTGTAACATCCCAATTTCATCAAACCTGATTTAATGTCAAAAAGGCAACAATCAGGGGGAACAAAAACTTTTTCTTGCATTGAGTTCTTACTTATTTGGTTGTGCCCAAGCAATTGGTTATGTAATAATTGTGTATTCCTCATCTCAACACTAGTTACTAAAGAGCTATTTTACAAAATAGATGTCTTGCCTCATTTTTCATATTCTCAAATGTTCTGGCATTTCAAAACATGATCCACGATGACTTTGACACAACCAAATACTTTAATAGTTTCTATTGCCAAAACTATCGAGACATATATATACTCTCCTTATGTTTTCAAGACAGAACCTTCAACTACCCTTATCTATGGGTTTTCCAAAAACCTTTATTAAAACCTTTTCATCTAAATCTTGGTAGAGATACCAAGATGGTACTTATCTTACTTCAAAGTAAAACCCCTTTCCACATACCCATCCTTACCTCAATCTAGGCTTGATGGTAACCCTAGTACTAGTTGGATAAGTAATAAGATGAATCATCTTGATCTGCTGGTTGATGAATTGCCTTGATTTGCCTTGATCAACTGTTTTCCTTGCTTGCTTAGGCACTAGAATGAGATAATCTAGTAGCTCATCCTTTAGGACCCAATATATGCATGTGATCATCAATCTCAAAGAAAGCATCCAAGTCTGGATCTATCCTAAGCCACTCAAGTGACCATCTCATCTCATGCTTATCTCAATCCAGGGATAATCTCTCTTGATGGTTTCCAACCTAGTGGAGACCCAATCCAAGTTTGGATTTCTTATCTAGATTCAATATTTAGAGCTCTACCTTTTCCAACCCATGTGCATTTCTTGAGAATGTACTTGAACCATCTTGTAGTACATCTTTAGTACTACCAAATCGCACTCTTACCCTTGGCTAACTCATTCTATTTACCACTCATCCATGATGGTTTTGTAGGCAAGGTAATAATCTTTTCCGCAAATCTTATTATCTTGCCTACTTTGGCAGAAGCTCACATATATATGCCACCTCCACTTGACCAAATTCTTTCTTGGTTATGATATACTAATCATGGACTATTAACTCCCACTTCACTTGTTTCCATTAGATACTTGTGCTTCTTAAACCCACATGGTTTAGGAGGCTACCTGATGTATCTGTTATGCCAGCCTTATTTTCCATAAAGTTTTCCACCCCCTCTACCCCACATCAAATGAAACCAAGCCCAAATCTTGCTTCCATCATCATCTATATGACATGGTATATCCATACATACACCCCTTGTACCAAGGTGAGCTTTGAGCTCCCTAATCTAACTCCGTTTAGGTGGCATCAGAATAACCAAACCCTAGGTCCTCCCATAGCTAGTTCTCCACCCTTTTAACCAATTTCTCTCAAGACCAAGGTTGACCTGGATCCCTACATCAAGTTTAAATCATATACCTTGGATATAATCATCCCCAAATAATCGCCACAATTATTTGGATTAATAAACTATTTTATTTCCTTCACTTACCAATTTCTCAACAACCTTGTCGTCAAAGGCAAGTTTGTTTTTCTCCAAATCACCCTCCCAACTCAAGGCACATTTGATTCATATATATATCATATCCCATCGTTACAACTCAAAAATAAATATTTTTTAGATCCTTTATTATTTCTTTTTGCCCTTTTTCTTAAATGGCAGAAACAAGATATAATTCCCTAAAAATACTTTTTCACGTCAATAAATTGAAACAAAATTCTCCAATGTGTATTATGGTATTTATGATCATATCACATAAAAAACCAAGCTTGTCCAATGTAAAAATATCATCTTAACTTCCATAATTTACTTCAGCACTTTTTGAAGAAGTGCATTTAAATGGTATTATAATCTCAAGAAATATCCCATTTAAATCCTGGAGAGATTATTTGACCTCCTCTATCTACTAGTACCATTTCCACACTTTGTACAATGCAATTTTTCAAACTTCCTTCACAAGCCTCCATTTGATCAATTTTGCCAAAACAAAGCAATCTTGATTCAAACCAACTACAAACACCACCAGACCTTGTCAAGTACTACACCACAACAACCACTAGACTCCCCTGGTCGTGCACATCAACCCAAGATACTGTACCACTTCCCCTCCCCTTTGTCCCTAGTGCTTGTAAGAGAGAGAGAGGTATCCTATCTTGCAAGATCTTTTGTAATAAAGGAGCAGCAGCTACACCAGTCCCCTCTCCCTCTTTGGTCGTGCCTGGCCCCACCACATCGCAGCACCACCCCCAAGCAGCCAATGGACAGCCCACACCTTGCCCATGTCCTAATAGACCTTGCCCACCCCCTCTCTTGTTTATAAGGCCACAGGCCACCCGAGCTCACCCCTCTGGCTTCATTTGCCCCCTCTCCCCTCCACTTTCCTCCCTAGTACCACTACAAGAAATGTGGCAAACTATGACCTTCTAATAGTGAGCGTGAACAAAATCGTCATATATCTATGACGATTTTGCACCAGAAAGTCATAAGCCGTTCGAAGGGGTCAAAACCTTAAAAAATTAAGACGTTTTGACTCCAAAACGTCATATTTGCACTAGCTAGAATCGTCATAATATGACGTATTTAGCATACAACATTAATTATAGCTGATTACGATGATTTAAATTGGTCATAACGTTCAAAATAGAATAAAGTTGAAATGAGTAAGCATTTGCCCTAGAATTTTCATCTATGTGGTATTAGTTCTTGCATACGTGGCATACCTATGTGTCAGGCCCCACAAACTGACCTCGTGCGCGCCTCTAAAATAATAAGAAAAGAAGGGCTAGTGGGGGACTCGAACCTGAGACCTCTCCAGGAATATATGCAACCTAACCACCAGACCAACACATCTTAGCTGACATATATCCGCGCTAAAATCATTTAACTACAAATCGCGATTGAAAATGGGCCTGGCGCCCATGTTTGTCCTAATGGGCCTCGCTGGGAAGGTATATTTGGGCTGCCTTTCACCTTGGGGCACGGTATATTAGGTCCGGTTAGGTTTTTTTCGTTTTTCTTTTTATGTTTTCATAATTCTTGTGTATCTTTCTCATAAGAACTCCAAAATAATTGATTTTTGTCTCTAAAGTTTTATCAATTTCATTAGTTCATACTAGGATGTTAATTATGAATAGTATGATTAGTTTAAATGGTGGATGTACTAATCCCATATTACTCCATAGTAGGGATAATATCATAATTCAAAATATAATTTTGAAACTAGGGTTTTGAAGGTTCTTAGATAGGGGCAGAGCCTCGCTAAACTTGCATTGGATCTCTGAAGAAACATGATATTATGAGTATAAAAATCATTTTTTCAAAAAACAATGGGCATCGGATCATATACCTGTAGTTCAAATAGGACCCACTTCCTGCCGATTCGGCAGGAATTTGTCTTTTTCGCCAGGGGTGGACGGAAAGGTTTGAGATACCTAGGTTAGGACATTTTCCATGTAAGGTGGTCTAATATTTTTACAAAATGTGGCGGTACCATTCTAAAACTTTCATTTTGTGCTTGCTTCACAAAACGCCCCGTTTTTTACGCTCGAAAAAATGGAAAATGCATTTTCCGTGCGTCGAAAAGGAAAACTTTCTCCCCGCAACATTGTTATCCATGCCATGATACATATGTGTGCACAATATGGGCACATTATCACAAACTATTCCCTGATTCTAGCCATAACATTGGTCATTTGACCCGAAAGCCACGAAACCTCGAACATCATACGTCATTTTGTGAAGGGTTTTTTGAGACATACTCAAATTACCAAGTTTGGTATTTTTCCTTGCAATTATGTCACATAATAAGGCACCACGCGAAGGATTTGCGTTGATCGGACCATTTTTTATTTTTTATGCCTGTTTCAAACTATGGTCAAAACGGCGGGCATGAAGATTCTTAGCTAGGGGATGAGCCTCGCTAAAATTGCATTGGATATCTGATGAAACAGCATATTGTGAGTCTAAAAATGATTTTTACCAAAAATCATGAGCATCGGATCATGTACCTGTAGTTCAAACCGGACCCACTTCTTACCGATTCGGCAGGAATATGTCTTTTTTGCTAGGGGTGAACAGAAAGGTTTGAGATACCCCGGTTGGGACATTGTCCATGTAAGGTGGTCTAATATTTTTACAAAATGTGTTGGTACCATTCTAAAACTGTCATTTGGTGGTTGCTTCACAAAACGCCCCGTTTTTTGCGCTCGGAAAATGGAAAATGGATTTTCCGTGCGTCGAAAAGGTAAACTTTCTCCTCCAACATTGTTCTCCATGCCATGATACATATGTGTGCACAATATGGGCACATTATCACAAACTATTCCCTAATTCTAGCCATACATTGGTCATTTGACCCGAAAGCCACGAAACCTCGAACATGATAGGTCATTTTGTGAAGGGTTTTTTGAGACATACTCAATTTACCAAGTTTGATATTTTTCCTTGCAATTATGTCACATAATAAGACACCGCACGAAGGATTTGCGTTGATCGGACCGTTTTTTATTTTTTTATGCCTGTTTCAAACTATGGTCAAAACGGCGGGCATGAAGATTCTTAGCTAGGGGATGAGCCTCGCTAAACTTGCATTGGATCTCAGATGAAACAGCATATTGTGAGTATAAAAATGTTTTTTACCAAAAATCATGAGCATCGGATCATGTACATGTAGTTCAAACCGGACCCACTTCCTACCGATTTGGCAGGAATTTGTCTTTTTCCCCAGGGGTGAACGGAAAGGTTTGAGATACCCCGGTTGGGACATTGTCCATGTAAGGTGGTCTAATATTTTAACAAAATGTGGTGGTACCATTCTAAAACTGTCATTTGGTGGTTGCTTCACAAAACGCCCCGTTTTTTGCGCTCGAAAAATGGAAAATGGATTTTCCGTGCGTCGAAAAGGAAAAATTTCTCCTACAACATTGTTCTACATGCCATGATACATATCTGTGGAAAATATGGGCACATTATCACAAAGTATACCCTGATTCTAGCCATATCATTGGTCATTTGACCCGAAAGCCACGAAACCTCGAACATGATTGGTCATTTTGTGAAGGGTTTTTTGAGACATACTCAATTTACCAAGTTTGGTATTTTTCCTTGCAATTATGTCACATAATAAGACACCGCGCGAAGGATTTGCGTTGATCAGACCATTTTTTATTTTTTTATTCCTGTTTCAAACTATGGTCAAAACGGCGGGCTTGAAGGTTCTTAGCTAGGGGTTAAGCCTCACTTAACTTGCATTGGATATCTGATGAAACAGCATATTGTGAGTCTAAAAATGATTTTTACCAAAAATCATGAGCATCGGATCATGTACCTTTAGTTCAAATCGGACCCACTTCCTACCGATTCGGCAGGAATTTGTCTTTTTCGCCAGCCGTGAACGGAAAGGTTTGAGATACACCGGTTGGGACATTGTACATGTAAGTTGGTCTAATATTTTAAAAAAATGTGGTGGTACCATTCTAAAACTGTCATTTGGTGGTTGCTTCACAAAACGCCCCGTTTTTTGTGCTCGGAAAACAGAAAATAGATTTTTCGTGCGTCGAAAAGGAACACTTTCTCCTGCAACATTTTTCGCCATGCCATGATACATATGTGTGCATAATATGGGTATATTATCACAAACTATGCCCTGATTCTAGCTATAACATTGGTCATTTGACCCGAAAGCCATGAAACCTCGAACATGATTGGTAATTTTGTGAAGGGTTTTTGAGACATACTCAATTTACCAAGTTTGGTATTTTTGCTTGCAATTATGTCACATAATAAGACACCGCACGAAGGATTTGCGTTGATCGGACCATTTTTTATTTTTTTATGCCTGTTTCAAACTATGGTCAAAACGGCGGGCATGAAGGTTCTTAGCTAGGGGTTAAGCCTCACTAAACTTGCATTGGATATCTGATGAAACAGCATATTGTGAGTCTAAAAATGATTTTTAGCAAAAATCATGAGAGTCGGATCATGTACCTGTAGTTCAAACCGGACCCACTTCCTACCGATTTGGCAGGAATTTGTCTTTTTCGCCAGGGGTGAACGGAAAGGTTTAAGATACCCCGGTTTGGACATTGTACATGTAAGTTTGTCTAATAATTTTACAAAATGTGGTGGTACCATTCTAAAACTGTCATTTGGTGGTTGCTTCATAAAACGCCCCGTTTTTTGCGCTCGAAAAATGGAAATTGGATTTTCCGTGCGTCGAAAAGGAAAACTTTCTCCTACAACATTGTTCTACATGCCATGATACATATCTGTGGACAATATGGGCACATTATCACAAAGTATACCCTGATTCTAGCCATATCATTGGTCATTTGACCCGAAACCCACGAAACCTCGAACATGATTGGTCATTTTGTGAAGGGTTTTTTGAGACATACTCAATTTACCAAGTTCGGTATTTTTCCTTAAAATTATGTCACATAATAAGACACCGCGCGAAGGATTTGCGTTGATCGGACCATTTTTTATTTTTTATGCCTGTTTCAAACTATGGTCAAAACGGCGGGCATGAAGGTTCTTAGCTAGGGGTTAAGCCTCACTAAACTTGCATTGGATATCTGATGAAACAGCATATTGTGAGTCTAAAAATGATTTTTACCAAAAATCATGAGCATCGGATCATGTACCTGTAGTTCAAACCGGACCCACTTCCTACCGATTCAGCAGGAATTTGTCTTTTTCGCCAGGGGTGAACGGAAAGGTTTGAGATACCCCGGTTGGGACATTGTACATGTAAGTTGGTCTAACATTTTTACAAAATGTGGTGGTACCATTCTAAAACTGTCATTTGGTGGTTGCTTCACAAAACGCCCCGTTTTTTGTGCTCGGAAAATAGAAAATAGATTTTACGTGCGTCGAAAAGGAAAACTTTCTCCTGCAACATTGTTCGCCATGCCATGATACATATGTGTGCATAATATGGGTATATTATCACAAACTATGCCCTGATTCTAGCCATAACATTGGTCATTTGACCCGAAAGCCATGAAACCTCGAACATGATTGGTCATTTTGTGAAGGGTTTTTTGAGACATACTCAATTTACCAAGTTTGGTATTTTTGCTTGCAATTATGTCACATAATAAGACACCGCATGAAGGATTTGTGTTGATCGGACCATTTTTTATTTTTTTATGCCTGTTTCAAACTATGGTCAAAACGGCGGGCATGAAGGTTCTTAGCTAGGGGTTAAGCCTCACTAAACTTGCATTGGATATCTGATGAAACAGCCTATTTTGAGTCTAAAAATGATTTTTACCAAAAATCATGAGAATCGGATCATGTACCTGTAGTTCAAACCGAACCCACTTCCTACCGATTCGGCAGGAATTTGTCTTTTTCGCCAGGGGTGAACGGAAAGGTTTAAGATATCCCGGTTGGGACATTATACATGTAAGTTGGTCTAATATTTTTACAAAATATGGTGGTACCATTCTAAAACTGTCATTTGGTGGTTGCTTCACAAAACGCCCCGTTTTTTGCGCTCGGAAAATGGAAAATGGATTTTCCGTGCGTCGAAAAGGAAAACTTTCTCCTACAACATTGTTCTACATGCCATGATACATATGTGTGGACAATATGGGCACATTATCACAAAGTATACCCTGATTCTAGCCATAACATTGGTCATTTGACCCGAAAGCCACGAAACCTCGAACATGATTGGTCATTTTGTGAAGGGTTTTTTGAGACATACTAAATTTACCAAGTTCGATATTTTTCCTTAAAATTATGTCACATAATAAGACACCGCGCGAAGGATTTGCGTTGATCGGACCATTTTTTATTTTTTATGCCTGTTTCAAACTATGGTCAAAACGGCGGGCATGAAGGTTCTTAGCTAGGGGTTAAGCCTCACTAAACTTGCATTGGATATCTGATGAAACAGCATATTGTGAGTCTAAAAATGATTTTTACCAAAAATCATGAGCATCGGATCATGTACCTGTAGTTCAAACCGGACCCACTTCCTACCGATTCAGCAGGAAT
This sequence comes from Avena longiglumis, assembly GCA_030063025.1. NCBI lineage: Eukaryota > Viridiplantae > Streptophyta > Magnoliopsida > Poales > Poaceae > Avena > Avena longiglumis. The sequence continues at coordinate 249,652,763 of CP125974.1, forward strand.
TTGTCTTTTTCGCCAGGGGTGAACGGAAAGGTTTGAGATACCCCGGTTGGGACATTGTACATGTAAGTTGGTCTAACATTTTTACAAAATGTGGTGGTACCATTCTAAAACTGTCATTTGGTGGTTGCTTCACAAAACGCCCCGTTTTTTGTGCTCGGAAAATAGAAAATAGATTTTACGTGCGTCGAAAAGGAAAACTTTCTCCTGCAACATTGTTCGCCATGCCATGATACATATGTGTGCATAATATGGGTATATTATCACAAACTATGCCCTGATTCTAGCCATAACATTGGTCATTTGACCCGAAAGCCATGAAACCTCGAACATGATTGGTCATTTTGTGAAGGGTTTTTTGAGACATACTCAATTTACCAAGTTTGGTATTTTTTCTTGCAATTATGTCACATAATAAGACACCGCACGAAGGATTTGTGTTGATCGGACCATTTTTTATTTTTTTATGCCTGTTTCAAACTATGGTCAAAACGGCGGGCATGAAGGTTCTTAGCTAGGGGTTAAGCCTCACTAAACTTGCATTGGATATCTGATGAAACAGCATATTGTGAGTCTAAAAATGATTTTTACCAAAAATCATGAGAATCGGATCATGTACCTGTAGTTCAAACCGAACCCACTTCCTACCGATTCGGCAGGAATTTGTCTTTTTCGCCAGGGGTGAACGGAAAGGTTTAAGATACCCCGGTTGGGACATTATACATGTAAGTTGGTCTAATATTTTTACAAAATATGGTGGTACCATTCTAAAACTGTCATTTGGTGGTTGCTTCACAAAACGCCCCGTTTTTTGCGCTCGGAAAATGGAAAATGGATTTTCCGTGCGTCGAAAAGGAAAACTTTCTCCTACAACATTGTTCTACATGCCATGATACATATGTGTGGACAATATGGGCACATTATCACAAAGTATACCCTGATTCTAGCCATAACATTGGTCATTTGACCCGAAAGCCACGAAACCTCGAACATGATTGGTCATTTTGTGAAGGGTTTTTTGAGACATACTAAATTTACCAAGTTTGGTATTTTTCCTTGCAATTATGTCACATAATAAGACACCGCGTGAAGGATTTGCATTGATCGGACCATTTTTTATTTTTTTATGCCTGTTTCAAACTATGTTCAAAACAGCGGGCAGGAAGGTTCTTAGCTAGGGGTTAAGCCTCACTAAAACTTGCATTGGATATCTGATGAAACAGCATATTTTGAGTCTAAAAATGATTTTTACCAAAAATCATGAGCATCGGATCATGTAGCTGTAGTTCAAACCGGACCCACTTCCTACCGATTCGGCAGGAATTTGTCTTTTTCGCCAGGGATGAACGGAAAGGTTTGAGATACCCCGGTTGGGACATTGTACATGTAAGTTGGTCTAATATTTTTACAAAATGTTGTGGTACCATTCTAAAACTGTCATTTGGTGGTTGCTTCACAAAACGCCCCGTTTTTTGTGCTCGGAAAACGGAAAATAGATTTTCCGTGCGTCGAAAAGGAAAACTTTCTCCTGCAACATTGTTCTCCATGCCATGATACATATGTGTGCATAATATGGGTATATTATCACAAACTATGCCCTTATTCTAGCCATAACATTGGTCATTTGACCCGAAAGCCATGAAACCTCGAACATGATTGGTCATTTTGTGAAGGTTTTTTGAGACATACTCAATTTACCAAGTTTGGTATTTTTCCTTGCAATTATGTCACATAATAAGACACCACGCGAAGGATTTGCGTTGATCGGACCATTTTTTATTTTTTTATGCCTGTTTCAAACTATGGTCAAAACGGCGGGCATGAAGGTTCTTAGCTAGGGGTTAAGCCTCACTAAACTTGCATTGGATATCTGATGAAACAGCATATTGTGAGTCTAAAAATGATTTTTACCAAAAATCATGAGAATCGGATCATGTACCTGTAGTTCAAACCGGACCCACTTCCTACTGATTCGGCAGGAATTTGTCTTTTTTGCCAGGGGTGAACGGAAAGGTTTGAGATACCCCGGTTGGGACATTGTACATGTAAGTTGGTCTAATATTTTTACAAAATGTGGTGGTACCATTCTAAAACTATCATTTGGTGGTTGCTTCACAAAACGCCCCGTTTTTTGTGCTCGGAAAACGGAAAATGGATTTCCGTGCGTCGAAAAGGAAAACTTTCTCCTGCAACATTGTTCGCCATGCCATGATACATATGTCTGCATAATATGGGTATATTATCACAAACTATGCCCTGATTCTAGCCATAACATTGGTCATTTGACCCGAAAGCCATGAAACCTCGAACATTATGCTCACATGTGCATCTTGGAATACGAACAATGTTATCGCAGGAATTTTCATTTTAGTTGCAAAAAAAGTCATTTATGATTTTCAGAGTGCAAAAAATGAGGTGTTTTCCAAACGAACCAATCAGAACACAGGAAAGAGCCTCTCAGGGATCAGCCTTATCGGACCGATCTGGACCGTTCAGTGCCGATCCAACGCCCCGTGGCTCACCCAAAGAAGCACAACTTACTCCCCATCGTGCCCACGGCCTCTGCAAACCCTATCCTCACCAACTCTTCTCTAACCTATCCGAACGCGTTGCCTCCCCCAACATCCGACCCCCTCCTCGGGAACCACATCGGCGGCCACCCCAGATCTACAACACCGTGCTTCTCTTCCTCGCTGGTCACCAAGCTTCGACCATCTCCCCTGGAATCCCCCTCCTCCCCTATCTCCATGCCACCTCATGAAACCTAGCCCAGATCCTGGCTGTCCGGTGAGGAGCGCTCACACCGTGCTTCCCTGCAGCGGAGATCAGATCAGAGTTTCCAAGACCGGAGCGGTCCACATCATCCTCTCCGTTGTCGCTGTCTCCTCCTCCTTTGTGCGGGCCGACCCCAAGCAGATCGGCTTCTTCCTCCTCGCCGACGAGTCCCTCCTCGAGGCCATCGCCGAGTCGCGGGACCGAGCAACGGTGGAGAAGAATCCCGCGGATCCCGCAGACCCCAGCGGCCCTGATGAGCCCGACCTCTTTGGGTGCTTCCTCACCCTGTCCCGCATGGTTGTACCTCACCCTCTCCTGCGACCGCGTCTGGGCGAACCAAATCCACAACCTCATGTCCGCGCTCCTCGTCGCGCGCCTGCTCTAGTGCCTCTCCGCCGCCGTGGACCAGCACTATATCCGTGTCACGGGCATGCCGCGTAGATGGGATGTCGCCTTCCTTAGGTAGGATGAATCCCCGTTCTTCTCTGTTCGTGAACATGCTTGCTCGTTCCTGGCTAGTGTTGAGACTAGTGTGTTGCACCCTATTTTGAGACTAGTGTGTCGTGTTCCTGAGGTAGGATTAATCCCTTTGCACCCTGTTTGAGACTAGTGTGTTGCACCCTGTTTTGTTGAATAACCTTAATTTGGTTAGATTGTAATGTGTTCACTTCCCTCATACTATACATCTTTGGGATTAGTGTAATCTGGCCATTGCCCTCATATGATGCATTTTTCTTTCTTCATATATATGCTAACATCCTAAATTGTCTTCACTTTTTTCTAATAGAATGTAAGGGATCGTGTTTGCTTGTTAATATGCATACCAGAATAAGATGTGTATTCTTAGATTAGTGTTTTCTTATTCTCATATTCTTGGATTTATACATTGGAGGTCTACTATGCAGCATGTATTCGTCTAGTACAAGTAGTAGTGCAACTGGTTTATGTATAGCCAATATAGGTATAAGACCTCTACCAAATATAATAAGTATTCTCATGTGTGATCCTTCATTTTGAGTTTTGGACCTATTGATTATCTTCAAACTATGCAACTGTAGTCTACAGAAGTCGAGCTAAATGTTCATATTTTAGCTCTGTGTGGTGGTTTATTTTAATTTTTGGGTTTCAGTGGGGGTGCACCAAACTACTCAGTGGTCTAACACCTTGTGAATTCTTTCGAACATGCTCAGTTTTGCAGCTTTCTATGTCAATAATTGGTCTATTTACATTGTCCTATATGTGAAACCAGATGCCCACTTCAAGGATGATCTTGTCCTGGATAGTCTGGATGCAATGGAGGTTGTGATGGCCTTGGAAGAGGAATTTGGTTTCGAGATACCTGATGATGAAGCTGACCAAGATTGACTCCATCAAAGTTGTGGTGGACTTCATCGCCTCACACCCCAAAGCCAAATGAGTGTTGTTATATACTTATTTAAGTTTTACTGCCATGAAACTTCTGAAATATAATTTTATTAGGATCTAGTTAATCCCTTTGCTTGAGTTACATTCCATTTGGAGTCTCCATTGCAAGTGTTCAGTTATGGTACTTTTACTTCTTGTTTCCTCTTTCGAGTACAACTACATGGATGGTTTGGTACTAGTACTTTTACTAGATCTAGGAGAAACATGTCCTATTGGTACTAATAGGAGAGCAATAGTATTATTGATTCATCACTAGATGCATTTTTTATTTCTTCAAATGTCCTATTGGTATTGTATATGGAATCATCAGACTTGTTAAGATGCATTGAGATGTTTGAACCTGAACCTTTTTTGTTTGGCGCTTGCAGTCGATAGAGTAGAAGTAGTTGAACCCCATGTGGGATATTAAGGTGTAGAAGCTCGTCCTCAACATCTCCGTCGGTGTCAGCAGAGATCGCCTCACTCACACCTCCAAGGTATAATATGCCTATCTATTTATCTTCCTAGTCCCCTTATGAGCTCGCATGTGAAGGATTCAGATTAAGATATGACTATGTTGGTTGCAAGGTTTGGTCGATGTTCAGTTCAATACCGTGTGGTATGCTTCGCTTACAGCAATCTAGTTCCTTTAGTAGTTCGTGGAATTTCAAGTCATCAATGATCTAGCCTATCTTGCCACTAGCCTATGTGAACGTGGAGTGCCTATCTTGTAGCATGCTAGTAGGACATGCATCACCTAGTGATACACATGCATGTATTGGTTACTGTATCATGTGTAAAGAGTCAGTCAATTCAACAAGTAGAAATTCAAAGTATGTAGTCACTAGTCTATTGGATTTTGGTACTTGCAAGCTTTTATGGAAATGGACTTACTATAGGTAATATGCTGATATTTATTTATCCAATTCATATCACTTGTGATAGTTTTTCTATTTGACAGAAATAACAAAGTCGAAGAAGGATATTGGAAGTTCTTGGATGTGTTATATCTAGGCCAGCAACAATGGCGCCATGAGTAGTAGGGAGCTCTGCTCCAGGCATTGAAAACGAGTAGCGAATCTGTCATGTTTACATCTATTGTATTTGCTGTCTTTTTGGTTATTGTGTCTCAAATTTGGCTGTTGTATCTGCTATCATGTTTATATTCAGATATCTATATTTGTTATGATGATCTAGCTATCATGTCATGTAATAGTGTTACTTATTAGCCTCGTGGTTGTTATGTTTAAATTCTGGATTATATACTGCTGTTTTGTGTGAACTATATATTTGGAAATGTTGTTGGGCTGGTTTGTACATTTGGGTCCGTACTGGATCTAAAAAGTCCACGTGGAATTAATAATAAAACAGGAAACGGGTTGAAAATAAAAAAGAAATCAGCTGTAAAGAACAAAGGCCCAAAAGGGAATACACCCTAAAAAAAGGCCACGACCCATAGACACGACATAAAATGAAATGCTCTACAAATGGCCTAGGCCCAAAACAGAAAAAGTCTAGCATTATTGGGACAGCCCATTTAGATCACTAAAATGGACTCGGCTGATTTTGATTTCAGACGATTTCATTTCGTCACAATTTTGCCACGTAGGATCGGCCACGTAGGATCTGAGCTGGCTTGGCTAGATGGTCCATGACGATATTAGATCGTCATAGACATTATGACAATTTAATATTGTCATAGACGGTTATGACGATATTACCAAAAACGTCGTTATAGTTCATTTGCGACACCCAGCATTCGACGATCTCAAAATCTGCATAGAATCGTCATAAACGAACTACTATGACGATTTTGTGAAGAAAATGGAGGGTCATATATAGCCAGATTCCTTGTAGTGAACTCCCTCTCCCTCTCCCTTGCTCTTCCTTGCTCGAGAGGAGAGAAAGAAGCTTCGACCTCCTCCACGAAATTGAGCATAACTCCACCTCTTGTGCTCCTCTGGCCTTGCATGTCATCTTGCAGCACTCCCCTCCTCCTACTCTATCTGACCATACTCTTCTCTTTGGCATGCAGCAGCTCCTGGAGCCACCCCGACGAACTCTGGCGAACCTCCTTCGGCAACTGTCACGCGAGCTCCTCCCCGACGTCAAGAGCCCTCAAGCCGACCATCCCCAGGACCCTCGATGAGCACCGCGTCGACCTGGACCCTCCCTGACCTTCCTCAAGCCCCCGCTGAGCCACTCCACCACCGTCTCTCCCTCTAGTAGGTTTTCGCCCTGCAGACCCCGTTGGGAGGTAGACGGTGAGCCCTGGCCGTCGATCTGGATCTAATCTAGTGGCCAGGAGCTCTCGTACCCCTTCGTCGGGCGGCCAGCTATTGGTCCACGACTGGCTACGCGTCGCCAGCACGCGCCCATCGTCGCTAGACCGAACTGCCCCTGTATGGCCCGCCTACCTTCTTGATATTGCCCAATGACCCCTAGCCCTACTCCTTTTCCTTTGAATTTCAGATCTGGAAATAACAGTTTGGTTTCAATCCATACCAAAGGGTAAAATAGTTGCAAGTTTTCAGATCTAAATTTTCCCAAGTGCCTGGATGTCCTACCTAACATGTAGGCCATGTTTTTCCCTAAATAGATGATTAAATTAAATATGATAAATCATATACTCGGATCTGTCCAGTGCACTAAAGAAATTCCCCAGAGATTTCCACTAACCCAAATGGAGTAAATCCAATTGTTGCAGGAAGGTATTAACCATACCTTTCATGTTCCACTAGCCCCAAACCCATTTGCTTCCTAGTAGCTAAAATAAAAAAATCAGGTCCTTTTTGCCTTTAGGAAATTCCCTAGATCAAACCAAGTGAGGTTCTGACCTAATTCCAACTCCCAGATGACATACGTAACCATATGCTTCATAAACCAGTAGCTCATATTTTTATCTGCCTCTGATGAAATTTGGTGAATTAAACTATTCTATGCATGGTTTATTCACTAATAAAAACATTACAGTAGCTCTGCAACTTCAAAAATGTTGATTCCAATTTATGCATAAAGGTACTCTCATTACCTAACATGTGTCCGTGGAATCACCTAAAAATCTTCTTTAAAATAAATCTGATTAAAAAGACAAATCCCATCCAGTACTGCCTTTGGGAATTTTCCAACGGCACTCTGTTAACTTTTTTGAGATGATTCCAACTCATCCTGAATCAGTCCACCAAATTCTACTTAATCACCCAAGGAAATAATTTTTGGAACTACAGAGAAGGTCTGGTTAATTATTTCCTAAAACTAGAGTTGTAAGCACTATAAAATCCATTATAAATCAAGGGAAAATGATAAAATAGTGAAACCACTTTTGTTGGCTTCATTTTATCAATACCTATCTTATGGTATCATTTTATACAATGGTATCATACAGATCAAGTCCTTGTTAAAAAATCCCTCTCTTAGGAAGTTCCTAGATTTCAAATCCAAAGGGATTCTTTCCCTAATCTTCTCCCCAACCCAATCAATCCAACCTCCAACATCTAACTGATGTTTATCTTGTATTTACCCTTTTATTGCTGTATGGTTTGATGCTTGTATGCTTTGTTTTGATTGTGATGTTGTTTGTTTGCATGTATGCTCGACAACGGCGATAGTTGCGATTGTGTGACGCCGAGAAGAAGGAAGGATCGGGTTACTCTTATTATTGTTATTATCGGTATTATGGTTATCTAACACCGTCAAGGGACATCTCACTGGTCACGGGAAATCCACCATTCATGAACTCCTATATTAACATACCCCTGTTTATCAATTGTTTTATAGCTCGTTTATCAACTACATAATTAAATTGCATGGTTTGTTTCAAATAAAAGTGCGTAAGTAACTTGGCTCCTCCAAATTATGGATGAGTGTCCATTAGGACACCTACCCTATTTACACCCATCTTTACCCCTTTAGATTGAGGATAAGATGATTAGCATCTTCCCTCTTGGAAACCACGGATTTTCAATGATAAAACTATTTTCGGTTTTACCCTACTACAAAGTTTTCAAAATAAAACCCTTGGAAAGAGGCATCCTTTCCGAGTGGAAGTTCTACCAAAAGAGGATATGAGGTGGATGAAGAGAAATTTAAGTAAGAGAAAGTAAATAAGAGAAAGAGAATGGATGTTCTACGCCAATGTCCGGAACAATTTATCTGTGCAACCACATTACCCCAGGCGCTGTGGCTTAGCTCGTAGTTGTTGTCCTTAGCCGGGACTGCTTGTACTTGCTTAACGGGAGCAATCCCTGGAAGCCCTAGTGGACTCTACCTCAGGTCTGCGCATCTGGGGCCTCGATCGCCCTCTTCAGCGGAAGAGTCGGTGCAACAATTGGGTCTCTCGCGGACGGTATGTTTTAGGTGTGGGGAAGGAAGTGGAGTCAACAATTGTATATTGCCAATCCGAGGGTTTGGGTATATGGAAGTGATGCAGGGAGGACTAAGGCCATAGTACCACATACTCGTGCCGGGGAGAACAAACCCAAAAGGAACATCCGCCTTTACTAGGGATGGACAAATGAAAAGCTAGGTTTGATTATTCGAACCCCCGTATACAGTGTCTAGCGGGCCGTGGTTAAATCCCGACGGATGTATTGATTCTTGTAGGTAAAGTGCACAAACTCTATAGAGTCTAATCTATTCGAATAGCCGTGTCCACGTTCAAGGACGGTTGGAATGGCAAGTGCTAGGAGGACCCTTCGGTTATATTGTGATGAAATAAAGGATGTGACTTGGTCACGAGGAAAGATAAGAACGAGTTTGGTTTTGACCAGAGATGGTCGAAGACGTTTAAAAAGGGTTTTACAACAAAACTGTTTTAAATCTTTTTAATAAGGATGTGGAGATGTCCAGATTTTCTAAAAGGAGACATGTTTTCCAAAAATTCTTTTTAAACAAAGATATACATATGCCATTGTAGAGTATTTCAGAAAACAACTATAGTGTAGAGATATCTCGCCACAGCCAGATATGCATTATCCTGTTACCTTGTCTTGGTGGTTTGCGAGTACATTCAAAGTACTCACCGGCATTGTCCCTGGCTATTTACTTGGCCAGATTGCAGATGTTAAGAAGGAACGAAGGTGCTGACATCTATGCGAGCTAGTCCGTCTTCCCAGTCAGTTGCCTATAGGTTATGGTATGGGATCTATGCTGAAGACTTCCGCTATTTGTGTTATATTCGCCATAGTGGCCACCTTGTAAGTTTTGTACTCGTTAATTTATGAATGATGTAATGATACTAGTCAGTTATGCTCACGGCTCACTGATCATGGGAACGTGAATTATATGCACAACGGGTATTCTTGGACCGTAAATCCGGGGTGCCACAGACATGGTATCAGATCCATCCTGACTATAGGAGACCTTAGTTAGTATTGACGTTAGACAGGATAACCCTTATTTATGAAAACACCGGTTTTCGCAAACTATTTCCTCAAATGGTTTTCAAAAGATTTCTTATCTCATCTTCTCTGACTTAAACAATTTGAAAGTGGATCACTCTATATCTCATCTACATCAAATGTTCCGTTTTCACAAACAAATTCCTACTTAGAGACTATGAAGACGGAGATCCCGAGACGAAGAGACCCCGGGACAAGCAAAACAAAGGAACTACCAACGACGAATGACACTACAAGATCGCCCTACCAATGGAGTCCTTCACCGCCCCCAAATCAATGATGTACGACACCGACGACAACAGACGGCAAGACAGAAGTTAAGACCTCCGTAATGTCCGTATTTGGGATTAGCATCCCTAAAATAGGATTCCCATTATGGCGTGTAGTCACCTCCTTAGTACCTATGGTATGCCTTGTTTGCTTGTCATGTGTGTGTTTGATGCTTGGAATATGTTTGCTTGTCTGCCCGGGTTCCTCCTATCCTAAAGTTTTGACCACCTTGCTAGTGTATCCCGATGCTAACTCTCGCAACCCCTTAACCAGAAACCTCTCCTCAGCAGGATGTCCACATAGGAAAGCCTCGACAACCCCAAGTGAAGTTCTAAGGTGGAAAGACTGTGTCTTTCCACTCAACTCCATTAAACCCCCGTTGACCTTTCACCATCAACCATAGCTCTCCACCCGATATTATACCTCACTTTTTCCGCTACCCTCGAACTCGGAAGACTAACTCCATGGCACTGTTCCCTTCTATAGCCCTAGACTTTAGCTCCACCAGAAAACCTTGCAGATGGCTCCCACCCGTTCAGAAAGTATCATCGTCGGAGAAAGCTTCTGGCCCTTTGAAGAGCAACTGCATGATCTACTGAAGATCATCCGTCGTCCCCCACCTAAGATCGAAGGGACAGAGCTTCCTCGCAGCAATTCAAGCATAGCTTAGTGGGTCATCAAGGCCACCATTCCAGAGCGTGAGGATGACCCCGAGCCCATCAACTTCACTTTCATTGACCACAACTGGGTAGACGGACTCGTGCGAGCGATACAACAAATCATGCCACGCCTTTGCAAGATCCATGAAGAAGAGCTGAAGGATACCCCTTACCATCTGTTTGGGAAGCGTGAAAAGATGGTCTTCCTTAACTGCTGCATTGGAAATCAGCTGGAGAGTATGGAATACCTCCTGCAATGCCATCAAGAAGACCTCGACAAGAGCCGTCGTCAAAACATCCTCATGCATATGTATCTCGCCATACTTCGTACCCAGGAATAGAGTCTTCAAGCCGCCAACGCCTGTCTGGAAAGGAGATTGGCCGCTCTAACCTCCTCAAATTCTAAAGCAGTTAACTCCGAGATGGAGAATGAGGAGATGTCCTTCTATGAGTATAAACCAATCTTCCAGTCAACCCCAGCAGAAGACCCACCTGCAGAAACAACTCCGAAGGCAGATACGACCCTCACCCTCACTGCCGAAGAGTTGAATATTCCTCACACCCCGGAGGAACTGTAGTAGCTGAAGTCAGTACAACAACTCAAGAAGGGCAACTAGAGTCAAGCGATACCCTTGGAAGTAGTTTCCCTCTCTCGACTCAGCTCTTGTGGCGTATTGTAGCACCTACGTACCACCCCAGGACCTGTTTTTTAAACTATAAGTGCCTTGTCGCCATGTGGCACAGACCTGTTTTGTAACCCCTTAAGTACCTCCGCCACCGACCGGCTTGAACCTGCTAAATGTATGGATGTTATCCAAGTGTGATATCCTTCTTTTCGTGTTTTACCTAAGACGCTGCATCAGACCAAACCCGGAACGACCCCATTCCAAAGGACCTCGTTTCTGAGACCGCCAAACTCCAATGGCATTCTCCAACCCGTCGGACCCGTACCCTTCTCAGAACTAACTACCTGGAAGCTGCTAGATGCCCTTTCCGATAGACCTACCATCTCATGAAGTCATTCCGACGATGTCCACAGAACATAACTACCCCGAAGGAAAGGTGTATCGCCTTACCCCGACATCAGCATATGACCCTAATCAAGAAAGTCGGCGACTTCACCAGGAACCCCTAATTTTTCTCTAAGGGGGAAAGACTGCGTCTTTCCAGCCCAAAACCCGATAGAACCCTGGAGACAAAAACCGGTTAGCATTAAGTAATGACCACCCTGCAAATCAAAATGGTTGACCCGACCAGAAGAAACACGTTCGGCACTTCTCTGTAATCGGAAGGAACTCCACTCCAAGTTCGACCGTCTAGCCAACACTCCGGTGTATCAGGACCTTGAAGAGAGAAAAGTCGACCACGAGGCGAAGGAATGAAGAAGACTCAACTTGTCGTCTTGCCTCAATAAGGAAGTACCCCGTCGATGTTAAACTTACCTAAACTTGTCCTCAAGGTAAAAGACTACGTCTTTTCCAGTCGCTTAAATCCAAATACCCCAAACCCAAAGCCCATCAACTCCAACCCGTGACTAACCATGTTGGGTTTCTGCAAAACCTATTAGAGCCTTATAACTTCCACCGCTGAAATTGTTAAGCCGATGTTATCACCCTAACCCTACTCCTCCCTAATCTCGGGACGAGATTGTTTTAAAGGGGAAAGGTCCGTAACATCCCAATTTCAGCAAACCGGATTTAATGTCAAAAAGGCAAAAATCAGGGGGAACAAAAACTTTTTCTTGCATTGAGTTCTTACTTATTTTCTTGTTCCCAAGCAAAAAAAAAGGTTGTGTACTAATTGTGTACTCATCATCTCAACACTAGTTACCAAAAAGCTATTTTACAAATGAGATGTCTTGGCACATTTTTCATATTCTCAAATGTTCTGGCATTTCAAAACCTGAGCCAAGATGACTTTGACACAACCAAATACTTTACTAGTTTCTATTTCCAAAACTATGGAGACATATATATACTATCCTTATGTTTTCAAGACAGAACCTTCAACTACCCTTATCTCTGGGTTTTCCAAAAACCTTTATTAAAACCTTTTCATCTAAATCTTGGTAGAGATACCAAGATGGTACTTAGCTTACTTCAAAGTAAAACCATTTACACATACCGATCCTTACCTCAAGCTAGGCTTGATTGGTACCCTAGTACTAGTTGGATAAATAATAAGATGAATCGCCTTGATCTCGTGGTTGATGAATTTCCTTGATCTGTTGTCTGATGATTTGCCTTGATTTGCTGTTTGGCTTGCTTCCTTAGGCAGTAGAATGAGATAATCTAGTATCTCATCCTTTAGGACCCAATCTATGCATGTGATCATTAATCTCAAAGAAAGCATCCAAGTCTGGATCTATTCTAAGCCACTCAAGTGATCATCTTATCTCATGCTTATCTCAATCCAGGGATAATCTCTCTTGATGGTTTCCAACCTAGTGGAGACCCAATCCAAGTTTGGATCCCCTCTCTTCAATCTATACCTCAACATCAACCACTCAAGGGAAGAGATAAACCTTTGCCACCCTCTCAATTGTTTCCCTCTTGAACACTAGTCAAAATCACCAAATCTGCCTAAATGGCTAAGTCTGGATTTCTTATCTAGGTTCAATCTTTAGAGGTCTACCTTTTCAAACCCATGTGCATTATTGAGAATGTACTTGAACCATCTTGTAGTACATCTTTAGTACTACCAAATCTGTGGCATCCCGCAAAAACCACTACTAGAAAATCGCGTTGAATTTGTGCATTGCATCGTCATCATCATATGTTGTTTGTCAAAAACTATTTTCGCAAAGCCCGATTTGTTTTCCAAACGCCCCATCTTAATTCAAATGCAAAGCCCGGTCTCCGGATTATTTTTGTTTGAGTGCTATCGGTTTGCAAACGGTGTTAACAAAACAAATAAAAATTATATTATTTTTAGTGGGGGCAGTCGAACGGGCCAGATCGACCCGAACGACCACCCCCAGGATTTTAAATCGGTCCAACCAGTCCCACCCCCTTATTCCTAAACCTACCAACTAATCTACCCCAACCCAACCTCCACATCACCCCACCCAATCCCCTAGTGACACCTCACCCTCTCTCCCCCTCTACCCAACCAGGAACTGCCACCTAGTCCTACCCTCTCTCTCCTCCCTCTCCCTCTCCCCCCACACACACTCACACGCCACCCCAGCCGACAAACCCCACCTGGCGCGACCCCCACCCTCCCCTGGACCGCTTCCCCTGACCCCCGGTCCCACCTGGCGCGCCCACCTCCCCCGAGCAGCCAACCTCCTCACCCTCTCCTCGACAGCCTTGGGCACTGCGTGGACCCTGTCCCCGTCCCCACGCAGCTCCTCTTCCCGCCGCCCTCTTCCTTTCCCCACCCGACCACGCCGCCTCCCGCCCTCGACGCCCCAAGGCTCCCCTCATCTCTGCTGGCGCTCAAGCTCAGCCCGCTAGCGCCGCCAGCCTCTCCCCTCCCCTCTCCCCTCCGCGAACCACCGCGACCACCCCGGCCAAGCTCCGCCGCTTCCCCAGGCCTCGCCTCGCCAGAGCTCCCCGCCAGGGCTCGCAGCCGCGCACCTCCCTCAACAGCGACCTCGCCGCACGCCCGCGCTCGCCCCTCACCGCCCTGCTCCACCGCGTCCCCGCCGACGCGCCTCCACCGCATCCCGCCCCGGCCCCGGCCCGCCTCCGCTTCCCGATCGTGCCGCCTGCGCACCTCGCCGCCTCTCTGCCAACTCAACCTGCTCCTCCACGCTCTCCTCAAGACGGCCCAGCCTTCCTGTCCTGAGCCACCTCCGGCGGCGCCAGCGCCTCGCCCACCGCCTCCGCCCTCATCCCTCCTCTCGCCACGGTCCCCAACCGCCGCTGCCTGACGCGGCCACCGCCTCCTTCTCCGCTGTACAAGCGCGGCAAGCCCAGAGCTCCGCCTCGTCCCGTCCTCCACCACCGCTCGCTTCCGCTTCTCCGGTTCCTCCAAGGCTTCTCTGGTTCCTGCAAGGAAGTGAAGTATGGTGATGTATGTTGCGTGTTGGTGATGTTTGGGTTCTCCAATCCCGACGAGAACCGCCTAACGCAAGGTCTTCCGAAGATCACTCGAAAACCCCTAGGACGTATGCAAGGTCTCCTTCACGGATCCCCAAGTTCGTCATCGATCCCGAGGGCGATGGTCGAACTCAAGACTGGTCCCGACGAGTCCCGACGACGAACCAAGTCCGTCCACGACGCCCAAGTTAGAACTTCAAGATCTTCCCCGACACTGAGGACGTCTACACGGGACGACAAGATTGCCACCGGACGCGAAGTCCTTCTTCCCGGACACGACAAGTACCCCCTCGAGTACGCCGAGATCTACAATCGGACCCGAGGACACCGAGACACGATGCGACAAGTACTTCATCCCGAACGCCATGATCGTCGACTTGGCCCGACCATTGCGAATGCGCCAAGACCTACCCCGCTACCCGAGAACGGACCCGTCGAACCCTGGACCCTGAGACCGACCCCGGACCCTGTCGAACCCCGGAACCCCAAGATCGCCGAGAACCCTAATGTGTGCCCCTTTCCGAAACCCTATTTTACAATATAATAACATTGTCGCATATTAAATTGTCATACTTGCATGCATGATCATGTGGTTTGGGGGCCTTACGCCGATTCACCTTATAATTAAATATGGGGCCCATATGCGGGCAAATCTAGTCTTATATCGGCCTCATTTAAATTGGTGTAGCGAACCCGGTACTATCTTCTGCCATGTTAAAACAACATTTAAATTGCGGGGGTTCTAAACAACTTGAACCATTTAATTAATTGTCGGGACCCCGGTTCCACTTAACATTGACCTAGTTGCAACGCACCTTTGCCACGTCATCCATCATGCATGCATCATGCCGATCTTCTGCTGTTGTATTAAATATTGCATCCGGTGTTTCTTCTAGTGTTTTGGTTCTTCGCGGATAAGGCCGTTGAGTTGATGCGAGTGTCGACCCGATCTTCGGTTGAACCTTCGACAATGTTTTCAGGCGAGCATCTTCCCCTTTCTACCTATCTTACTTTTATAGTATTTTACTCCTTCCTATTGATCTATTGCTATCTGTGTTGCGATGCTCTAGTATTCGTACCCGTGATATCCCTTGCAGCCCTATATTGCTTTGGACACATCCTATTACCTGTTGTTTGTTAGATAGATGGACTCGCGCGTCGTAGCCGCTTGCTCAAGTGCTGTTGCGTGTTGTCAAGTGCCACAGTTGTTGATGTATTGCCGCATGTTGTTGTTGGAGATGATCATAGCTTTACTTACCGTTCACTTTCATTCCTGTTTAACAACTAAAATTGAAGTAAGCAGAGGCATCGGTGGGTGATAGAAAATATTTGGTTTCCGAACGCCCACTTGTGTCCCGTAGGACCCCGAGTACTTGATACCTGTTCCTTGATTTATCGCTCTATCCACATCCGGGAGGTATATGGGACCCCCCTGAGCCAGAGCTTGATTCAGTCTTATTTCTTGGGGCCACAAACTAGTTTGAGGTTTTATTTACTATCCTGTACTTATGCCATGCTACTTATGTATTTACGATTGTGCGAGGAGCACACTGTACTGTTTAGGTAAGCGGAGTGATTACGCGGTATCGACACCGATTTTCGGGTTCGATCGCTTCTGACCATTGTCGCAAACCTTGAGTCCGTCTCGGAGCTTGCTTACCGTTGGGTAGACTCAAGGGTGGCCCCTGAAATATTTCTGAATCCTGTGATTGTTCAATCGTGAAAGCCTCGTTGGGTTTTGAGTTGGTTTTCCGAGGTTGATCGGCGTGTTGCTATTGGTGCACCCCGGCCGGGTAAAACTTTCTGAAAGCCGTATCCGCGGATATGGATGACTTGGAGCACAGTATCTCGACCATAGACAAGCATAACTAAAGTTTATTGCTATAAATTTGACTTTATAATGACTAGTAATCAACTTCACTATAATGGAATGGCTAAATAATACTGCCCACAATTGCTTGTTCTGAGTTGTCGCTATGCACCATTGTACCGACTAGTAAATCGCAACTACAACGGAATGGCTGAATAAAAGTACCAACAACTGCTGGGTTTTGGGTTTATCTCATGCTATCTGTACCTGATTAGTAATTGTTGCAACTATCACGGAATGGTTAACTAAAAGTGCCCACTGCTTACTTTATCAGGATGATTATATATACCTGACTAGTAATTACTGCAACGATAACTGAATAAATAAAACTGCCAACTGTGTGAGTTCCTCGGTTGACTTCCTCGTTTGGTCTCGAGGGGGAAACACCAGGATGGGTTTGTTTGGTGTTAGCTTCAGGTTGGATCCGAATAGGTCTTTCTTACCCTCTCTGATTGCCGCCAGTTGTATCGAGTCTCTATAGGTTGTTTAGTGCATGCTTCCACTGCCGCTTCAGTCCACCATACCTTTGTAGGCGAGGACCGCCGAATTCTAGCCTCGCTGTCTTGGCCTCGATCGACGCTCCTTCTTTTTCCTTTGCCTTTTGTCGGCACCCCTTTTGTTTAAGCAGGTTTTGAGATCGACGTCCTTAGCAGGGTTACCCTTCCGGCTTGGCCTGGGCAGGGTTATGGACGCCATTGGTTATTCTTCAGGGCTCTTAGCCCCATTTGCATCTTGTCCGTAGTCGGACGCTCTATCGTTTCGAGGTGATTTGGATCTTTGTATATTATATCTGTATTCTTGACTCATGGAGTCGCTGTTATATATATATCTATTCTGTGGGTCCCATCGAGGACTGTTGTGTAATGTTATTACTTCGTTTTCCACCCGCACGAAAGTGTCTGGTGGGCACCTTTGAATCGTTTCTATGCGGGTTTGGCGGGTTTCGCTAAAACTTGCATAGGTCCGATTCTGAGGGTGTTACAAAATCCCACTCTTACCCTTGGATAAGCCATTCTATTTACCACTCATCCATGATGATTTTGTAGCCAAGATAATAATCTTTTCCGCAAATCTTATTGGCTTGCCTACTTTGGCAGAAGCTCACATCTATATGCCACCTCACCTTGAACAACTTCTTTCTTGGTTATGATCTACTAATCATGGACTATCAACTCCCACTTCACTTGTTTCCATTGGAGCCTTGTGCTTCTTAAAACCACATGCTTTAGGAGGCTACCTGATGTATCTGTTATGGTAGCCTTGTTTTCAATAAATTTTGCCATCCCCTATACACCACCTCAAATGAAACCAAGCCCAACTATTGCTTCCATGATCATCTATATGGCATGCTCTATCCATCCATACATCCCTTGCACCAAGGTGAGCTCTGAGCTCCCTAATCCAACCCTGTTTAGGTGGCATTAGAATAACCAAACCCTAGGTCCTCCCATATCTAGTTCTCCACCCTTTTCACCACTTTCCCTCAATAGCAAGGTTGACCTTGATGCCTACATAAAGTTAACATCATCTACCGTGGATATAAGCATCCCCAAATAATCCCCACAATTATTTGGATTATTAAACTATTTTATTTCCTTCACTTACCAATTTCTCAACAACCTTGTCTTCAAAGGCAAGTTTGTTTTCTCCAAATCACCCTGCCAACTCAAGGCACATTTGATGCATATATATCTTATCCCATCTTTCCAACTCAAAAATAATTATTTTTGAGATCCTTTATTATTTATTTTTGCCCTTTTTCTTAAATGGCAGAAACAAGAAATAATTCCCTAAAAATACTTTTTCACCTCAATAAATTCATAAAAATTCTCCAATGTGTGTTATAGTATTTAGGACCATATCACATCAAAAACCAAGCTTCTCCAATGTAAAAATATCATCTTAGCTTCCATAATTTACTTCAGCACTTTTTGAAGAGTGCATTTAAATGGGATTATAATCTCTAGAAAAATCCCATTTAAATCCTGGAGTGATTATTTGACCTCATGTATCTACCAGTACCATTTCCACACTTTGTCCAATGCAAGTTTTCAAACTTCCTTCACAAGCCTCCATTTGATCAATTTTGCCAAAACAAAGCAATCTTGATTCAAACCAACTCCAAACACCACCAAACCTTGTCAAGTACTACACCACATCAACCACTACACTCCCCTGGTCGTGCACAACAACCCAAGGTACTGTAGCACCTCCCCTCCCCTTTGTCCCTAGTGCTTGTAAGAGAGAGAGAGAGGTATCCTATCTTGCAAGATCTTTTGTAATAAAGGGGCAGCAGGTACACCACTACCCTCTCCCTCTCTGGTCATGCCTGGCCCCACCACACCAAAACACCACCTCCAAGCAGGCAATGGACAGTCTACACCTTGCCCATGTCCTAATGGACCTTGCCCACCCCCTCTCTTGTTTATAAGGCCACATGCCACCCCAGCTCACCCCTCTTCCTTCATTTTCCCCCTCTCCCCTCCACTTACCTCCCCATAACTCCCTCTCCCTTGCTCTTCCTTGCTCGAGAGAAGGAGATAAAGAAGCTTCGGCCTCCTCCACGAAATCGAGCATAACTCCACCTTCTGTGCTCCTCTGGCCCTGCATGTCATCTTGCAGCACTCTCCTCCTCCTACTCTATCTTACCATACTCTTCTCTTTGGCATGCAGTAGCTCCTGGAGCCACCCCAACGATCTTCGGCAAACCTCCTTCGGCCACCGTCGCGCGAGCTCCTCCCCGACATCAAGATCCCTCAAGCTGACTATCCCCGGGACCCCCAGCAAGCACCATGACGACCTGGACCCTCCCCGACCTTCTCGAGCCCCCGGTGAGCCAACCCCACCGCCGTCTCTCCCTCTGCTAGGGTTTCGCTCCGCAGACCCCGTCGGGAGGTAGACGGTGAGCCCTGGCCGTCGATCTCGATCTAATCTAGTGGCCAGAGCTCCTGCACTTTCAGGCGGGCCAACTATTGGGTCATGGATAGCTACGCCATTGGACCGGACTGCCCCTTCTCGGCTCGCTTACCTTCCAGATCTCGCCCAATGACCCCCAGCCCTTCTCCTTTTCTTTTGAATTTCAGATCTAGAAATAACAGTTTGGTTTAAATCCAAACCAAAGGGTAAAATGGTTCCAAGTTTTCAGATCTAAATTTTCCCAAGTGCCTGGATGTCCTACCTAACATGCAGGCCAAGTTTTGCCTTAAATAGATGATTAAATTAAATATGATAAATCATATACTGGGATACGCCACTTTAGTAAATAAATTCCCCGGAGATTTACGCTAACCAAAATGGAGTAAATCCAATTGTTGCAGGAAGGTATTAACCATACCTTTCATGTACCACTGGCCCCGTAGCCATTTGCTTCCTAGTTTGCTGGTAGAAAAAACATCACAATCGGGTCCTTTTTGCCTTTATGAAATTCCCTAGATCAAAACAAGTGAGGTTCTGAGCTAATTCCAACTCCCAGATGACATACATAACTATATCCTTCAAAAACCACTAGCTCATAATTTTTTAAGCCTCTGATGAAATTTGGTGAATTAAACTATTATGTGCATGGTTTATTCACTAATATAATCATTACAGTAGCTCTAAAACTTCAAAAATGTTTATTTGAATTTCTACAGAAGGGTACTCTCATTACCTAACATTTGTCCTTGGACTCATCTAAAAAGATTCTGTAAAATAAATATGATGAAAAAGACAAATCCCATCAAGTACTGACTTTGGGAATTTCTCAAGAGCATTCTGGTAAATGTTTTGAAATGATTCCAACTCCTCTTGAATCTTTCCACCAAATTCTACTTAATCACCCAAGTAAATAATTTTTGGAACTCCAGATAAGTTTTGGTGAATTATTTCCTAAAACTAGAGTTGTAAGCACTATAAAATCCATTATAAATCAAGGGAAAATGATAAAATAGTGAAACCACTTTTGTTGGCTTCATTTTATCAATACCTATCTGATGGTATCATTTTTATACAGTGGTATCATACAGATCAAGTCATTGGTCAAAACCCCTATCTTAGCAAGTTCCTAGATTTCAAATCCAAAGGGATTCTTTCCCTAATCTTCTCCCCAACCCCATCAATCAAACCTCCAACATCTTACTGATGTTTATCTTGTATTTACCCTTTGCTTGATGTATGGTTTGATGCTTGTATGCTTGGTTTTGATTGTGATGTTGTTTGTTTGCATGTATGCTCGACAACGGCGATAGTTATGATTGTCTGAAGCCGAGAAGAAGGAAGGATCGGGTTACTCTTATTATTGTTATTATCGGTAGTTTGGTTATCTAACGCTGTCAAGGGCCATCTAGCTGGTCACATGAAAGACACCATTCCTGAACTCCTATAACCTACTCATGTTTATCAATTGTTTTATAGCTCATTTATCAACTTCATAATTAAATTGCATGGTTTGTTTCAAATAAAAGTGCGTAAGTAACTTGGCTCCTCCAAGTTATGGATGAGTGTCCATTAGGAAACCTACCCTATTGACACCCATCTTTACCTCTTTAGATCGAGGATAAGATGATTAGTACCTTCCCTCTTGGAAACCACAGATTTTCAATGATAAAAACTATTTTGGGTTTTACCCTACTACAAAGTTTTCAAAAAAAACCTTGGAGAGGCATCCTTTCCAAGTAGAAGTTTTATCAAAAGAGGATATGAGGTGGATGAAGAGAAAGTTAAGTAAGTGAAAGTAAATAAGAGAAAGAGAGGGGATGTTATACACCAATGTATGGAACAATTTATCCGTGCAACCACATTATCCCAGGCGCTAGGGCTTAGCTCGTAGTTGTTGTCCTTAGCTGGGACTGCTTGTACTTTCTTAACGGGAGCAATCCCTGGAAGCCCGAGTGGACTCTACCTTAGGTCTGCGCATCTGGGGCCTCCATCGCCCGATTCGGCGAAAGAGTCGGTGCAACAATTGGGTCTCCCACGGACGGTTTGTTTTAGGCGTAGGGAAGGAAGTGGAGTCATCAATTGTATATTGCCAAGCCGAGGGTTTGGGTATACGGAAGTGCTGCAAGGAGGTCTAAGGCCATAGCATCGCATACTCATACCGGGGAGAACAAACCCAAAATGAAAAGCTGCCTTTGCTAGGGATGGAAAAATATAAAGTTAGGTTTGATTATTCGAAACCCCTTCTATAGTGTGTAGCGGGCCGTGGTTAAATCACGGCGGATGTATTGATTCTTGTGGGTAAAGTGCGCAAACTCTGCAGAGTCTAATCTATTCGAATAGCCGTGTCCACGGTCAGGGACGGTTGGAATGGCAAGTGCTAGGAGGACCCTGCGGTTATATTGTGATGAAATAAAGGATGTGACTTGGTCACGAGGAAATATAAGAACGAGTTTGGTTTTGACCAGAGATGGTCGAAGAAGTTTAAAAAGGGCTTTATGACAAAACTGTTTTAAATCTTTCTAACAAGGATGTGGAGATTTCCAGATTTTCTAAAAGGAGACATGTTTTCCAAAAACTCTTTTTCAACAAAGATATAGAGATGTCATTGTAGACTCTTTCAGAAAACAACAATAGTGTAGAGCTATCTCGCCATAGCCAGATATGCATTATCCTGTTACCTTGTCTCGGTGGTTTGCGAGTACATTCAAAGTACTCACCGACATTGTCCCTAGCTATTTACTTGGCCAGATTATAGATGTTAAGAAGGAATGAAGGTGCTGACGTCTATGCGAGCTAGGCCATCTTCCCAGTCAGTTGCCTTTAGGTTATGGCACGGGCTCTGCGTTGAAGACTTCCGCTATTTGTGTTGTATTCTCCATAGTTGCCACCTTGTAAGTTTTGTACTCGTTACTTTATGGATGATGTAATGATACTAGTCGGTTCTCCTCACTGATCATGGGAACGTGAATTATATGTATAACCGGTATTCTCGGACCGTAAATCCGGGGTGCCATAGTAATACTACAGACTGTGACCACAGGTCTGCTGGATCGGCTGTTTGATCAGATAAGGGATTGCGGGTTCGTTGCGTCACCTAAAGGGGTTATTGCCACCCTTCGTGGCCTGCCTCTACTGAGTTCAGAAATCAAAAGAAAGTATCATGTTGCTCCTCAGAAAACGCGTATAGTGGCGTCGTCGATGGGACCTCCAGTGTATGAACCTAGAACTTTGTCATGGAAGTTCGATCAACTAACGATATTGTTTTTCGTTGAAAAAACCAACGCCGACGTCAAGATCAGTCTCCTTTCTCTTATCAGGAGCAGAGCTAAAAAAAGATGGGACATTCCAATGAGTCTTTGTTCATTAGAATGTCGATTCCTCACAATCTGTCTTTGTGATGCTGCGGAACCATGGCAATTAGGATCTCAAGATGCAGCAACACATATGATGCAAGGAATCATTAACTTACATCACGATATCTTTTTCTTCCTCATTCTTATTTTGATTTTCGTATCACGGATGTTGGTTCACGCTTTATGGCATTTCAACGAGAAAACTAATCCAATCCCGCAAAGGATTGTTCATGGAACTACTATCGAAATTATTCAGACCATATTTCCAAGTGTCATTCTTTTGTTCATTGCTATACCATCATTTGCTCTGTTATAATCAATGGACGGGGTATTAGTAGATCCAGCCATTACTATCAAAGTATTGGACATCAATGGTATCGGAGTGTGCCTCTTAACGAAGGTGATTTAAGTGCAACGAAATTTATCGGTGGTTCGCAAAGCATCTGGCTTAGCGGTCATCTCCCATTCCCGTCGTCGAGAGACTAAAAGAACTATAGCATGCCATAAACGGGCAGTTCAGGTGGTTAGACCTATACCCCGAAATGCTCCTAGCATAGGAGCCTATGGTTCCATTATTGTTATTGCTGGAGGTAAACATACCTCTTCTCGGTGTGGTGGAGCGATATACGAAAAATAGATGCTAAGCCTGCAATGTACGATAATGGGGCTTCTGTAGTGAATCTATCGGCACCACAACAGTGGCATACAACTTTGGACCTAAGGTCCGGTCCTGTTACCTTTCGTAATGGGGGATCCCCGTTGGCAACAACCATGGTAGTAGTTGCGGAACTACTGGGCCAAGAGAGGAAAACCTGTTGTTCCTGCTCCTCCTTCTACGCTTCGGGGACGGAGGTCCTACGGTATGTAAGAGCACGCACAAGCACTTGACCAAAGGGGACCAGTGCTTCTACTCCTCCACCGAGGAGCCATTCTTGTGAGAAGCAAGGGATGTCGTGAATGGTGGGAGGTCAAAGAAAGATAATTGACCTCTGATTACAGTGATCCTATGATCTAGATAGACTCCATCGTTTTTTAGATAAGGGCGACTCAATAAATTGGGGGTGGGACCTATTGGCATAATGTAGGCTGGAACATGGGAATTCGAGGTCTCATGAACGAGTTTTTTTGTGGACAAACATACTTTCCGGTTAGGCCTATGGATCCTTTTAGATCTACGGGCCGGCCGTTCACATGAGCATAGGCAATCTCTACTCAAGGCTTTGACTTGGACCCTAGGAGGATAGGTGCGGAACCACTCTTGATATGATCTATTGGGGCCTACAACTTCGCCAAAGCCGACTAGCATCCCTTTCCACTGCGCATTTTTTGAACAAAGAAGACTACTAATACTAAACTAAAGGATCGAATTCGCTTTCCGTGGTGAACTGGCCGTCCCATACCTTCATTTTGTCTCATGTGTGTTGAACATTGTCTTCCTCAGTTCCAGCTTCACTGGTGTAGGTAGGGCTGGGCGAGAAAGGGTCCTCTCTTGCCTATTAGTAAGCGGGACTTTGATTCCACCGGGGTCTTATGGTCTCATAGAGGGGGGAGAACTACCTAACTAAAGAAGAATAGTGCTCTTTATAAATAATAGTAGGCATGAAGAGATTTTTGCGGGGAAACTTGCAAGTAAAGTTTGGGGGAGGCAGGCGTCGACCCAACCTTATGAGTATTCGGACTATAACAGTTCCGATGAACAGTCACTCACTTTTGACAGTTATACGATTCTAGAAGATGATCCAGAATTGGGTCAATCACGTTTATTAGAAGTTGACAATAGAGTGGTTGTACCAGCCAAAACTCATATACGTATGATTGTAACACCTGCTGATGTACCTCATAGTTGGGTTGTACCTTCCTCAGGTGTCAAATGTGATGTTGTACCTGGTCGTTCAAATCTTACTTCCATCTCGGTACAATGAGAAGGAGTTTACTATGCCAATCGTCGTAGAAGAAGTGACTTTGAAATATTATGAAGATTGGGTATCCAATCAATTAATCCTCCAAACCAACTAAACTGGGGAAGCTGAAGCGGAAATGCAATTCTCAGGTGAGGGAAGGGGGAAGCTCTTTTTTTCTCAGTTCCATTTGAAATATTATGACATATTGCTTGCTCCATAATATTTCTCAGGCATGCATGATGTACCAGCCAAGCCAGTTCTTTTTTTCTCAGTTCCCTTATCCTTAGTCAAAATAAAATCAAAGAAAGTTTGTATTTCTTTGATTTAGTTATTATGATTACTATGCTACAACTTAGTGAACAAATTGCAATTGTATTTAGTCATATATTTACGTGTGTCATTCCATTTTTCATTAGACTTTCGTTTGGTGTGTGATTATGGAGGCACACACCTTCCTTTTCTCCCTCATTTTTGAAGAAAAAATATGAGAAAACTTTAAAATACAAAGATGAGAGCACTGGTGATTCACTAAGTTGACTAGTTTGTTCGCACTTTCTATTTGCGTAAGAAAAGTATGCTCCTTTCCCTCCTCCAACTGCCAGAGTTCACAAGCGCGAAAGAAAAATAGATGGATTGAGCGACCGGACATTAACCTGGATTTAGCCCTCCTCTCTACTATCTACTGGCTAGACCTCAGTTTAGAGAAAAGCGTGAAATTAAGGCTAACCATCAACAAGATTGACTCGAACTGGTTTCCTATGAAAGTGAAAGGTAGGAGCTCTTGTATTAAACAAAACTTCCTTTTCTTTGGGTATCTCGAATGCCAGTTTGAGGGTGTGCTTTTAGGTCTTGATCGAGAGTGCTTCGTTTCGTGCCTTGGTTAGCCGGAACTAGAAATGCCGGGACTATGGAGAAGGGTCCCTGGAGCGAGATGGCTAAGCATGTACGACGAATTCTGTCTATCTGAAGATCTGAGAAATAATTACAGCTCTATCCTTGGATGGACCATAGGATTGATGCTAGGAGAGTGTAGTTCGAGCATTGTATTATGTGCTCGATCTGTGATACGCAAAGCAATCTCATGTTTACTATTGATCTAATGACATTTGATTGACACTTGCCATTGTCGTATTTTGAAAGCGAACTCTTATCTGGTTCAAATCCAGTTTGTCCACGCCACAAAACTCGAATTGAAAAACAAAGAACATGAGTATTTTGAGAAACTAGAATGAAGATACCAACGGCCCATGCTATACCTACGTCATATTCTAAAAGATTGGTGGTACAAAAACCGCTATAGAAAGTCAAACTAGAAAGTATATGTTTGACGCATCTGATGACCAGTAAAGTAACCCTATAAAATCCAGAAAAAGAATCAAATAAGGGTAAAGAAATCCACAATAACTATACTCAGATGGCGTTCGCAACACAACAGTTCGATCTAAAGACCTCCCTCATCACAAAACACGGATCTATGCTGAGAAGGAAAATAGATTGATAGCTCAATAAGAAGCAGACATATATCCTATTCGAATGCCAATGGCCAAGTGGTTGTACAAAAGTCCCCGAAGAAAGAAGAAGATGAAGGAAGCCTGAACAATGTTGCAAACTCCTGAGCTATGAACATGTATCACTTGATGGATGCGGCTATCTGGAGGCAGACACGGAGCTCTAAGGCAACATTCACGAAAGCAGTGTTATCCTTTATTAGGTCGCTTGGTTCATTCAGAAGGGGTAAAAGAGATGGCAATGGGACGACTATAGGAGCTCCACTAAAATAAGAATTTCTTAACTTAAGTAAATGTTTTTTGGCATATCTTTTCTTTACAAGCGCAACCTCTAGTAAACAAAAAGGGGTCACAAATTCCTAACTGCAGGGCCCTAACACTCAATGTTTTGCACACCTTAAAAACATCACTTTGCCTGTTGGAAGGAAGGGTGCACCCATTAGAAACTGCATTTTCTAACGCAATTCACAATAGCGCGAGTCCTATTTTGGATGTAAGGGCTATAGATCAAGAACCGAGGTAAGGAGGAGCATACTTGTCGTATGGACTTTAGCGTTCAGGGCTTCAGGCAGGGAATTCTTCTTTGGTTAGGGCGGTGCAGCAATGGATCTGGATCACCCACTTGTGGGGCTTTTTACATTGACTTGGGAAGTCAAATAGATAGCAATGGCAGCTGGAATGAGTGCCTTGATCTGATAAGGTTAGTCAAAATCTTATAGTAGTATCGGTGAGATGAGCTTACATGTAACATATATAGAAATGATGTAGCAGGGAGTGAGAAAACGGCTGTGCAAATGACCTTTACTACAGGAAAAGAGTACCTAACGTCTGCCCTTGTTAAAGGATGATCTTTTCCATTCACCAATCTTAAAAGGAAGTCAATCATAATATATTACTGGTAAAAAGGCTGGCTTGTGGTACTTGGGGCCAATAGAAGCGAAACCTTCATCAAAGCAAGACCCTGATGAGGCAGGGAATTCTTTTGAAGAAACACTGTCTTTAGGGGATATGCGAAAGTGACCTCTTCCATTTTATAGAGTACTTTATAGATATATATAGCCAGTGTTTCCAATTCTACAGCTACAAGCTGGGCTCTTCTCTTCGCGGAATAGTTCGTTTCAAGATCCTGTGCATCCTTTTTATTGCAGGTACGAGAAGAAACATTACACAACCTTGAACACTTGAAATGGAAATCATCATAAGCCGGCGGGGAAAGAAGGAAGTCTGTCCTCAGCTTTATGAATTGACTATCCGAGAATGGACCTAGCTCTGTTGAAAATGCTCATCCACTTCTTTCAGCTACAAACAAACCTTACGTCATCGTTTGGCCCAACGTATTCAATAATGTCAACCGTTGATCCAAAGGATAAGGGAAATGGTCTAAACCAATTGGTTTAGATTATGAATTTACAATACAAGATGCAAGAAATCAAGGTAGTTTTCGGTGACCTGGTATCTTTTATCTCAGTAGGTGCACAAACCCTAGTTCCGTTGGCATAAGGTTTATCAATAACATCATAACTCAACTTGGTTGTCCGCTCATCCATTGGGCTGCTTCGAACGGTCATAAAATATTATCCCATCGGTACTTGTTATCCTACCTTCTCGAACTGAGTCAAATGAAACTGTGTTTTTCAACTTACATGTTTTTTGAACGAAAAGAAGCAAACTACGGTTTTCGATCTTATCCTGCGACATGAGCTTTCTCTTTTTTAGTCTGATCTGGCAGAAGTCTTTGAAGTTGTCCGCATAATGAACATAGCAGATGCTGAAACGGAAGGCACAAAAGAACTAAGGTATCTAACTAAGTGCGTGAGCACATCTTCTTTCTTGCTCAAAAGAACTTCCGGGGCGTTGGATCACTCGCAAACAATGCCTTTAGTTAGGAATGTCACTCCTTTCCGGCCAATTGAGGAAGGTTGTGAATCCGACTAACCAATCCCTTCTAAGATCGTAGCAAATAGGAAACATCAATTGCTCGTGGCAATGACTCATTTTTTTAGAAAGTAGTAACTTCACTCAGTTGGTAGAGCTCTCATACGTTAACCACTAATGAAATCACATAAAGGATAGGTTATGCACCCTTCTCGTTAGTGCGGCAGACAAAACTTTTTGTCACCTTCTTTAAGCCTTTCCTTACGATTCTATCGAGAAATATAGATAAGCTTGGAGAAGCGATTAAGGTGTTTCCACTCTTCGGTTGTTCAATATGCGAAGACCGTGTCAATCACTACACCAGTGATACGAAAAGCAAGCATTCTTCTCCAGCTGACGTACCGACGCGTCACTACTACTTAATTAGTGAAAGATGCGTTGGGATGTTTTTAATTCACCATCAAGAGGCAGGCAACTATCTCATTTGACACTCACTAAACTGTGGATCGCCTTCTATCTCTCTCATGGGACTATTTCCATCTCATTTACATGCAGCCCCATATTAACAATTAGCCTCGTAGAAAACCATTGCACTAATAAATGGTAAAATGCTGGCCCCATATTCCAAAGTACCAGTTAAGAAGGCATAGGAGATTCTTCATATTTTTTTGTAGGAGAAAGATGGAAAGGGAGCTAGAGGGATTGACAGATATTATCGAGCTCGAGAAATGCATAAGGAGCCTATGTGTATCACGGATTGCCGGCCAATAGGGGAAGGTAGTGTTGCCGGCTAACCGACCGCATTAAGAACGTGATTGTCTCACTCAATCCGATAATTAGAAAACAGGCTACTTGACTCAGTCTTGAATCAGTCTAGCGCACAACCCATTCTATTTTGTAAAAATAGAATTAGTCATATGATCAATAGGAATAAGAGCAAACCAGAAAAAGGTAAGTAATAGGAATCTTTACTTTTTTTAATCGAATCCTATTCACGAAAAACCCATCCGTTTTTCCGCAGATACCTTCCGATAATCTAGTTGTGTGTGAAATACAAATAATCAAAATTGTCAATTCTTTATTAGGAACTGCATTTACAAAGTCACAGAGGGATATAGTCCTTGACTTCCTATTTAGAAATATGGGAGAGAAGGGACCACCTGATCTCTGTCTTGATTTAATAACCAAAAAATACGATGCAGAGAGTGTTAGCATTAAGCACGTTGCATGCCGGCGCGGCGTCCCGGCTGTCCGTATGCGTGTGGTATACGTGCAGGTCCGAATAGGATACATGTATGAATAGGTTTAGGAGTTTGTAACCTAGCAGTCCAACCTAGTTCAAGTCGGATAGCTATCCTGATATATATATACATGTAACCTGGTCTTGCAATTAGACCGTGACCGTGAGTTGAGCAATACAAGAGAGAAAGCAAGGCTTGACAAGAGCCTTTGGCAATCAAAGTTGTTTTGCGTGTGCGTGCGTGAGTGTACTAGTTAGATCAAAAGAATCGATCGACTAGCAACACGTGCATCTCGGCAGAAGTTATCGAATACGTGCGTGTCGTCTCGTCGGAATTTCCTCGTCGGTGTCGTCGGAAAGTACTCGGCGGCAGGGGCTGTGCTAACAATTGGTATCAGAGCCTCGCGGAGGATCTCCTAGTAACGGGAGGTCATGATGGGCAAAGAGCTAGGCAAGTATTCTGGTGCGTCTACGGGTGCACCGGTGTCGATGCAGTATCCGCGGTACAACCGTGACAACTACACGGTCTGGGCGGTCCAGATAGAGTGGGCGTTAGAAGGCGCCAGACTCTGGGAGGCTGTCGATCCAGGCGGCGACGAGTTCAAGAAGGGCGCGTCGAAGTACCACCTAGACCGACTAGCACTTACGGCCATCTGCTCGGTGGTGCCAACGGATCTGATGCAACACCTGATCTCGAAGAAATCTGCAAAGAAGGTGTGGGATACGATCAAGACGCTAAATCTTGGGCACGAGCGCGTCCGCAAGGCGACCCTTGTGCAGAAGAAGTACGAGAATCTGGAGATGGGAGAAGATGAGACGCTAGACGCCTTTACTTCAAGGGTCGCTACACTGGTCAATGGGATACACGGACTCGGCGAGAAGCTGGATGAGATCTCTATTGTGAGGCGTTTCCTCCGCGTGGCGCCGCCGCGTTACTCACCTGTTGTCTCGGCGATCGAGCAATGCGTTGATCTCAAGACTCTCACGATGGATGATCTAGTTGGACGGTTCAAGGCGCACGACGAGCGGATGAAGATCACCTATGGCGACGCGAAAGTGGATGAGCATCTCATGCTTATGGATCGAGCGTTGTTCGCCAAGGAGAAGAAGGGCGATAAAGCATCCAGCAGCAGGAGTGATAGAGAAGATTATCGCCCAGCGAAAAAGCATATCGCAGGGGAGGACGAGGACGAGGCTCCGCCGCGGAGGAAGTTTGACATCAAGAAAGTAAGATGTCATAATTGCGGCGAGCTCGGTCACTTCAAGAAGGATTGCAAGAAATCGTCGAAGGAGAGGGCTCTCATCGCCCAGGAAGGAGATGATGATGGACCGATGATGCTGATGCTCGAAGTAACTGAGCTGAAGGATGAGGAGGATCCTCCATCACCGGGTATGGATATTGTGGCGCAAGTGGATCACGATCTATCGTGTGTGCATCACGAGCAACGGAGTGCCCCGTTTCTGCGTGAAGCCACGTTTGAGGCGACTGAAGCTTCAGAATCTGATCATGGCGGTCTATGCGTTGAAATTTCGCCTGCAACTCCATCCGGCAATAAGTTCTTCATGCTTGCGGTGGATGATCATAGTAAATACATGTGGATTGTGTTGCTGAAAAGTAAGTATCAAGCACAACAAGCATTCGAGAAGATCAAGGAAGCCGAAGAGTTTAAGGTGCAAGCGAATATAAGAGCTCTACGCATTGATTAGGAAGGCGAGCTGCATCAAACCGTGTTGACCATGGCACGGAGGATGATGAAGAGTAAAGGTTTGCCAGGAAACTTCTGGGGTGAGGCAGTCAATACGGCTGTGTATTTGCTGAACATGGAGCCAACTGAGAGTGGAGTTGGTATGACTCCGTATGAAGGATGGTACGGACGAAAGCCCTCGATTGATCATCTTCGTGCTTTTGGATGTGTGGCGCATAAGGTGAATCAGAGTACTCCAATGATCATGACAGGCTATGAAGGCTCGAAGGGATACCGTTTGTGCAACCCCTATACCAATAAGGTGGTTTGCACGGACGACGTAGTCTTTCAGGAAGAGAAATCATGGAATTGGGGCTCCAAGAAACCGGAATATTCATCTTTTCATATCACATGGGATCTTGAGTATGAAGAAAATATGGATCAACCAAGCTTATCTTTGTCGGCAAATTCAGGCCCATAAGAGATTGAAGGCCTAGGGGGTGCTCCAGGCGTGGACACCAGGCCAGAAGCACTAGGGATACTCTCAGAAGAAAAAGTGTACGGAGAAAAGGCTAGTCCGTGGTCAGAAAAAAAGAGCTAGAAGGTGTTGTGTTTAGCTCATCAACTGCTAGTACATGAGGTGATGATCCACGTGAAGAGCTTGGAACAAAGGAGTGTCCAGAAGTTCAAGGGTCATGTGATGTGGTGGTGAGTCAAGAAATTGGCTCAGAAATAGGCATGCAGGATACGCTGTATGTAGAGCCATTGGCTCCAGAAGCTCTACATGGAGGCACACAAGGTTCAGAAACTAGAGAAACAAGTGCGTTGTCGGACGCAGAAGAGTATGTCGTGATGCCTCCGACTGCACTGGAGATGAGACGACTACGACCGAAACGAGCATGCATGCGAGGCGTGTTGGACTACTATCTGAGGAAAGAATTTCGGACGGTAAATTATCTGGTGAAGATGGAGTACGAAAATCAATGTTTGTTCATCAAGGAACTAGTGAAGACTGAAGGCACGGTCATGGATGACATCGACAAGGAGGACGCGAAAAAGAAGGACGCGGACGAGAAGGGTCGATGTGAAGCCATGGAGAAGCCGACAAAAATGAAGTTGGTGACATGGGTGCCGAGGAAGGAAGTGGCGAAAACAATGCTGTGGATGACGCCTGCGAGGAGCAGCTGGCGCATTTGGGACCCAGGACGAAGTGAAGAACGCATCGTGCTTAGGGGGTGATTGTTAGCATTAAACACGTTGCATACCGGCGCGGCGTCCCGGCAGTCCGTATGCGTGTGGTATACGTGCAGGTTCCGAATAGGATACATGTATGAATAGGTTTAGGAGTTTGTAACCGAGTAGCAGTCCAAGCTAGTTCAAGTCGGTTAGCTATCCTGATATATATATATATACACATGTAACCTGGCCTTGTAACTAGACCGTGACCGTGAGTTGAGCAATACAAGAGAGAAAGCAAGGCTCGACAAGAGCCTTTGGCAATCAAAGTTGTTTTGCGTGTGCGTGCGTGAGTGTACTAGTTAGATCAAAAGAATCGATCGACTAGCAGCACGTGCATCTCGGCGGAAGTTATCGGATACGTGTGTGTCGTCTCGTCGGAATTTCCTCGTCGTTGTCGTGGAAAGTACTCGGCGGCAGGGGCTGTGCTAACAGAGAGGTTTATTTTCGCCGTTGCTCATATACAAGAAGTGCGAAAAATCCAGAATGCGGCAGAGAAACTGAAGGAAGCTCATGTCTTGCAAGAACAATCAATAATGGCACAAAAGGCCCTTGATGATGCCCAGGCCAATTTTAGCAAGGCATCAAATCTTTATCAACAAGCCACTGCAGAAGCGGACGAAGCCACTGCTCTAGTCGCTCTCAGCCCTTTGGAAGAAGTGCTCCATATATCTCTCCCTATACCTTTATTTTCGATTTTAGTACTACTGTTCTTAATTGGTGCTTATTGGTGAAAATACATGGGAAATGATTCCAGCTGGCCGGGAGGCCAGCCCGCAGATGTAGAGAGGTCGCGTCGCCTCTCGAACTGCATGATCAAAGTCGTGATCTACTAAAAGGTGAAATTGTGGTTCGAGTCCACGTCGCGATTGGAAGAGAAGGCCTGGACGAGCTATACCAAAAATAAACAGGTTTGAACGGTAGACTGAACACCCACACAATTTCGATTTGCAGAAATCGTACAATTGTAGTTTTTAGGGCTAAAAAGAATGAGTCATCTTTGTCAATAGCTGCTTTTTCTCGTTCCACAGGGCGTTTAACCCTAAGGGGGTGCCCCACAAATCAATTATGGAAAAGTCCATTAGGGCCATTCACGTCTTGTGGTCATTCTTATCAATGCCAATCCAAAGAAGCCTACTTTGAATCATCTTAACGCTGAGCTGAAGAGAACCCCTGACTGCTTAGACCTGCCTGACTGCTGGTGCTGATGGTTAGGCTTGAACTTATTGAAAACTGGTCGTTGAGTAGACTAACTTCCCTCCCGATGAATCCTCTTCTGATCGAGGAGCTCAGGTCCATCTTGTGCTCATAATACTTCTTATTTAGCAGTACATCTGAGCTCTTTAGAGAAAGGCGAAGTCTCTACTTGTTAACCACGGATGCCAGCTATATTGACTTATAGAGTGAAGAACAAGCTCGGATGATCAATTGCCTCATTCTTCTTTGAAAAATAAGTACATTTGGCCATTGTGTTTTTCCAACTTTCGTAATAGATCTGGGCATGCATGGTTTTCAATAGATAACCCTAGGCCTTCTTTGTTTCCTCACAGGCATTCAC
The DNA here is from genome assembly GCA_030063025.1 of Avena longiglumis. NCBI lineage: Eukaryota > Viridiplantae > Streptophyta > Magnoliopsida > Poales > Poaceae > Avena > Avena longiglumis. Next base: position 249,686,455 of record CP125974.1, read on the forward strand.
TTCTCTTCAAGCTCGGGATTAGCGAAACATGGATCCGATGCCCATCTCTTTTTCCACTTTGCAAGGCTGAGAGACTTTACCAATTGATAAACAAAAAAGCATGAGCAGGATTAGCAGGGGCAAAATCGAATAAAATGGCTTCTTTGCACCTTTCTTTGGTAGGCAACGAATCTCACGGAATGTGGCAATCTTTTACAGATGTGAATTCTCGTTTTAACGCTTCGATAACATACTTAGAATCAAGTATCTTTGGGACCGGGGATCGCCCTCAACAAATATTGTCTTTTCTACCGATGATGTCACGTCAATTGCCCGAGGTAGCAGAACACTACAGGACGCAATAAACATGCCTGCCGCATCGCGGATAATTGCTCCAGGTGCGATAATTCCAGTATCCGGATAGAAAGCAGCATCCACGTGAACTTTGACTATTCATAATATGGGAAATTCCGAGGTGAAGGATGCCTGCTCAGGTCATGATATCACTGATCCAAACTATGATACACCAAATCTGAATTCTAGCTAGTTAGCGAACCGTGTGCTCTGTGTGAATATCTTTATTAGTCTATTTAAGCCCAAAGGATCTTCGAATACTGACTTGTCGTCCCAATCCAATCTCCCATCTGCTTATTCCAATAAAGCCTATTCCTAATGATATTTCTGTTCTTCCATCAAGAGGAGATAGTTATCGATAAAGCTAAAGGAAACATGTTGACATAGAATGCAATCAAAATAGAGCCAATGAGAGCAACTGAATGTGGTAACCCTGGTAAATACCATTGAGGAAGATGCAATTTCTTGCAGCTCGTACTTAGAAGCCCTAGAAGCCCTCTGAGAAATCAAGTGGGATCCTGACCTTCATTCCAATTTCCACTTTGATAGACATTTATGAGCTCCCTTTTCATGTGTATTTGCCAATAGTCGGGTACATCCAGGACGGCATATTACGTAGTTCTTGAAAGCCGGTAAACAAGCAAGACGAAGGATAAGGGTAGTGTTAATAATAAAGTGGGACTGGGGCCATATTTCCAATACAGAAATCCTCGTTTCACTCCTGGCTAATGGTATAGGACCTTCTTAAAGAAATCAACCGACCTGCTACCTGGAAATCCCCAATGCACCAATGTACCAAAGGCACTATATTTTGAATAGGGAATACTTCCTAATTAATAAAGTAGGAGCGAGTACAGAGGGACTAGAAAGTGATTCTATGGTCCTGATGTAGGCACCCCTCCTTGTTCGTTCCTTTACTTGGGAATAAGCGAGTGAATATAGATTCAATTAGATAGAAAAAATCAAAACTGATAGCCTACAGAATCTTGAAGCCACGGAGAAGGTAAGCTATAATCACCTGATTTGTGGTAATCGAAAATATGTAAAAAGGCATTTAAGGTAGACTGGTATCAACATCTTCACCTCAGGTTCTGGCTGGTATGATATGGACTCTGAACCTTTGTTAGCTCAGCTGAATAATTGTTCACCTCTTGCTTTGGGTTGTATGCTTCCTCACTGTTGCTATTCTGCCCTTTCCCGGTAGGCAACCACCAACAAACGTAGGCTAGGACCTACATGTAATTTTATAACCTTGCAAATACTTTGTTTTACCCCCTATTCCTTCATTTTAGGTTTTCATGGCCAATTCAATCACATAGTTCGCACACCTCTTTTCAATTCTCTAGATATAGTTGTCATTTATGTCTTCTGCCTCATATTTGGTTGGAAGTTTCCTGCTCCAGTTGGGAAAGAAAGGGCCCTAGTTTTGTTATTGAGTCGCGTTATGGTTGAATATAAATGAATCCTGGAATGGAATAAAAACCTGAGTCAAATGCATCGTAGTCCCTCAATCGAACAGTCAACTAGTTCATATCTAACCTTATGTATTGTTTCCCCGCACCTTAGCTTCAAATAATGGAGTGAATGTTTTTCAGAGTGGAAGTTTTAGTATTAGCTCGCTACAGTTTAGTCAGTAGTTCGGTTTGTTTGTTCGGTTAACTAGTTCTGGATATAAGCATTAGAATGAGAGTTATAGTATTCGTATTACTTGACTCGCTTTCATGTTTCCGAATCCCTTCCTGCATACAATCCTAATTCACAATCCGATTCAAAAAGATTCTATAATGAAAAAAATACCTTGTTCCATGGATTTGATGAAGCTTGAAAGGACTCCCCTTGTTCGAAGCCAAAGATAAGAAGCATACAGGTGACAACCCCAATCCTTATATATCAATCCAATTATCGGAGGGACGAAGAACTAAGTTTTCCTGACGCCCGAAAACAACTTGTTTGTTTTGGTGGAAGAGGAAGAAATAGAGAAATATCACCGCTTTTCATACGCTAATTCGTGATTCAGAGTAGAGCGAGTGAGGGACACGAGACTCAATCAACATATCCCAAGTGTTCCGTAATCTATGAGCAACACTCTATAGGAATGTTATAGTCTAGGCATGTCGTAGTAGTCATGAGACAGAAAGAGGAGAAACTTAACATGTCTTATTCCGAATTCGTGCGGTTGTCATTATGTTCTAGCAAGGAAATAGTCATTCTTTCATTCCTAGAATTCGAGGTTAAATACCTCCAAGTTCCTTCTTTAATTCCTTGAATGGCTCTCTTCTATCGGTGCCTCATGGATGGAAGATGTTGTAAAGGCCTCAATAATGCTGTCAAGTGTAGAGTATGTTTATCAACCTAGTTCCTATTATTGCGATATTGCTTACTATATGAATTCACTAATGGGACATATTTCTTGGTTGATGTGAGTCGTACTAAACCTTTGAGAAGGTCCTATCCTAATTTTACATTCTAAAAAAACTTGTGCCCATAAATTGTTATGTAACCCCACATAAATAATAGTAAAGGAAAAAAGGGATAAAAGGTACATGACGATGAGCGAAACAACATCTTAAGCGGGGCTTTAATGCATGTATTATTATTTCCTCTGGGTCGGATTATATGCTCATTATACCGAAATTATCGATATCTAATCACGGAATAAGTCTATTCTTTTCTTTTTTCTTTTCCTTGTGCAAGTCAACTGTTCCCTGGTAACACATTCAGTTCAGCTGTGACATCTTGCACTTGTAAGATCAGTTGCTTGCCTTTATGCTTGAGTTTCATAATTTCTTTACTCCAGTGAACTATCATTTGACCAAAACTTAACAACCAGTCAATGCCTAAAATAAGATAATAACCTTGTACATCAAGCACCCTAACTTCTGTTTCAAATTCAAGCATTTGTAACTTGAATTGAAGGAAAAAATTGGTATTGGTCAATAACTTATGGCGAGACGAGCAGCAAAAAAAGAAAAAGAACATTAATAGGTGGAAGTCCTCGAAACTGACTTGTCAGTTCGGTTGTGCCTTGATACCTATCTATAGCTTTCCTAGCGACTTTGTTTACTCATCGCTAGTAAGAATGTCTGCTGATCCTAGAAGATCAGGACTCCTACAAGTATCTGATGTGATTAGGCGGGGACAAGATTTTGAACCTATAGTCTTCAGGTCATGGGCCTGATGAGTTGACCAATTCCTCTACCCCGCTTTGAGTCTAAAACTTTCATTGACATATAGAAAATCGAGTTCGAAAAAGGAGGATACTTTACATGTTCCCCTCGGGATACCTGATTATTACATATGCATTTTCTCTCTGAGGTTGACATATAAGATCTATCTAATGATACGGCCAGATGAAAGGAAGTAGATTTCATTCTAGTTGGATCAAAGTGCAAGTGAATCATGTGCATGTAGATCCTAACTACAGCTATAACAGCTACATATGTATGTGTTTCCCTCTTCAGTGAAGGGAAACGGTCTAAACCAATTGGCTAATGTAGTCAGTAACCCAAGGGTCTTTCATTTTAGGCATGTTGCATTGGTCACTCGAATTACAAGCCTAATTTGTACCGGTGTTTTCTTTTGATTCAAGCGCACTCTTATGAGTAGATCCATGCATCTAAGATTTCAGCGAAATGGCATTTAAAATAGCTAAGATAGCTTAGTAAACACTTTCCTGATCACTTCTGCATATTCAATAGGTTCGATTCAAAGGATTTTAGGTACTTTTGGAGGGCTTCAGTAGGATTCTGGGAAGGAAGTGCTTATTTTATATTTCTTCTTATCTAAAGCAATTATGCTTGGACCTGAAATGTCACATGCTATGTGTTCATATGGCCTAGAAACAGCTTGATCCACCTTTTTAGGGAATGCCTCATTAATGTGTTAACCCACTCTTTTGTCTAATATGCTGCACGAGACACATGGAAATGCCATTTATAGATAGTTAGAACGTGCTTGCTGATATTGAAATACTCCTGGGGATGCCTGACCAACGCTTGAGGCTCTTGTAGAAAGAACTCTATTTTGATCTAATCACCGGAACAGTTGGGAAGCTCTTGCTTGTAACATAGCTCTCTATATCTGCTCAAGGTTTCTTACTTGGACTGAGTAAATTATAGTAAGACAGGGCAATGTTGCATAATCTGGTTCAAGCCGCTTTCGCTAGTAGTGGAGTTGTGGAAGAAGGGAAAGATGTAGGAATAAGCGGATTCCTATTTGTAGCTCATGTTCAACACTAGCTGGTACGAGGCCCCAAGGATCGACTAACAAAGGCCAATGGATGGTTATCCTGAAGCAGAACAACACCAGTGCCTGAATCAGATGCATCAGTTTCTAGCACAAACTTCTTGTTAAAGTCAGGTAGAGCAAGTACAGGTGCACTGATTAATTCAACTTCAACGCTTGAAAGGAAGTCTCAGATTTCGGAGTCCAAATAAAGGCACATTCTTTCGAAGAATATTAGTGAGTGGTTTAGACATTACTCCATAATGTTGAACAAACTTCTGATAGTATATCCAGATATACCAAGAAATTCCCGAAGTTCTTTGACATTGGTTGGCCTCCTTCACATCCAGAATTTGCATTTTTGATTCATTGGTAGAAACGCCTTGTTGAGTGATGACATGCCCCATATAAGCAATGCTACGCTGAGCGAAGGATCACTTAAACCTTTTGATACGCCACTGATACAGTTGCAGCAACTTCAAGACTTCTGTGAAATGTGCCAATGAGCCTCATAATAATTGATTGTGCCCAACAAACGCAGAGTGTGAGGTGCCTCAGTACCAGTAAGTGTTGCCTTCGATATCACACATAGCTCTGCATCTACTGCGGCTTCACTAATAGATTCGGAAGGAGTTTCATCAATTGCAACCGCTAAAACTGCATATTGAGGCAGCAATCCTAGAAGTTCCTCCATAACATGAAGTTACACTGTAGAAGAAAAAGCATGATTCGGGCTCCATTTATCACCACAGGTGAAGCAAAGCCACCACGCATGGTGATACGCCCGCAGCGTCTTGAGGCGATCGTCAGTCGACAGAGAACGCGAGTTCTCCATGCCACGTCGATCCGCCTGAGGACTTGGTGTTGGTCGAGAATGTACATAACAAGTCGCTGAGCGAGAAATATCTCGGAATGCCATCTAATGTGGGTAGCTCGAGAAACAGGTAAGACACTTGGCACCTCTCTTCCTGTTCAACAGATACGAAATCTAGGGAAGATCATGGCTCATAGCTCTGAACAAACAAAGCTAATACGACGCCTGATGGAATTCTTCTTTATTTTTGCAATATGCATTAGAGTATTTTTCCTGTTGAAAAACGAAGAACCTTTTTTTGTTGTTCAGTTCCTTAAGCATAACCAGTTACGACCATTGATCCATATATATTATATCCAGCCGATACGAGGGGTACTATCTGACTCCATAAAGTTTCATATCCAAGTATAGTTCCCTCGAAAAGAGAAGAAAAGGTATAAGCCAAGACCTGTAAATCCACACAAACCAGAAGTCGATCCAGCTTTTGATATAGGCTACGTAATTGAGGATGGATGTTATTGCACCACCACTAGTTGACCACCAATAGCAGTTGTGAAACCAGTATCTCTAGATTGTTAGAGACAGACTTGCTTCTTTTCTGGTCAATCAAGATTGTAGCATAGACATTCTTTTTACTATGTCCTCCATATAAGGACGATGAGGTTGATGGTAGTAGCCTAAGCGCTAAGAAGCTTAAATCATTCTACTTAAACTATATGCTTAATAGCTCGATCGCATTGTTTTGTCTGGATCGATCTAGTCTCGTTTAGTTACTACTCGACCAACCATGATGTTCCTAGTGGTGCTATGTATGCTATTGTTACTAGCGTTAGTAATTTATTTTTCCTTCTTTAAGTAGAGTGCGTTTTTCTTCCATGCATGGTGGAAGGGGATTTCATGCAAGGTCATGGTGGTCTTTTATTATGGATAAATGCAATCGACTGACATGTAATTGGAGAAAGTACGGAGTTGGTAACTGATCATGCATGATTCCATTTCCTTCCCACGTAAAAGGCGGGTCGTCGCCCAATTTCTCGGTCATTGTTACGCTCATGAATTGGCCTGGTACGTACATTGTCGTTAAAGGGCCCGCTAGCAGGGGATAAACATTGGCACGCTCCTCAGTGGCAAAGAATCTACACAACAGAGCATGTACATACGACAAGCGATAAGCTTGTGACTCCGACAACCGGCTCATACAAGGGTACCTGTGTTGATTAAACCACACCGAACCAGTCAGGAGTTTTCATTGATTATTCCCAGCGTCACATGACACCACTTCATTGTATGCAACACGAGGAACCGATCAAGAAAGACAAAGCAAACATGCACAAGTTCAAAAGCGAGGCCGGGCAAGCATGTATTAGAACAACAACGTGATCAAGGCTGTAGCTGCTGATGCGAGGACTAACGTCACAAGGGAAATCCGGCAGGAACTGAAGGCCACCGATCCCGACCGTTCGCGTGGCATGGACGTCGAAAGCTCCTCCATAGTCGACGGGGGCACTTGTCCTGGGAAGGCAGCAGCACGGACATGCACAACAGATTTCCATTAGTACACACGAAGTATGATCAATGATTCCACAAAGATATTAATTCCAGTGTAGTGTTCAAACGGTCAAATGGATGAGATGATCAACGATTGCTTAGATTAACAAACTAGAAGGTACAGTTACAACTTAACAGATCAGTGTACTCAGAGTTTGAGAATACTATATATATAGTATCTATATCACCAGGACACTCGATACTATAATTAGTAGGCAGTTACAAGTTATTAGAACAGATGCTGCGAGTAGAAGAAGAAGAATGGAATTAATAATAAGACACTTTATGATACAATCAAGTTTGAATCTGTATTCATATAGCCCTATAGAAGCATATAGCAAGAAATGGAGAGAACACTTCAAGTGAAAATCCAAAAAAATTGTACATTGAAAAAAACTGCTCAACTGATCAGTTATGATGACTAACCATAGCAAAAAAGCATAGTAATAATATCCATAATATAGAGTAGCATCCAGAGCTTGCTGGTAATCCGCATCTACCACCAACCATCACCAATATAGCTTCACAAGGACTCAGAAGAACAAGGATAGGAGCGCATAAACTTATTTTTGAACTTGTTCGGTGATCAAGAACAGGCGCATAGGGAGCACAAGAATCGATCGAAGCATATACTCGCCATCAAGAAGGGACAAATTTCTCCCACGGCCCTACTCTCCAACCAACCCATCGAACTAACTCATACGTTCATTGCTTACCGTGCATTTTTCCTCTTCCTTCCATACTGTGCACAAGGCCTTTGGATACACAATTTCTTGGATTTTGCTGTTTCTCTATTCTACATAGACCCGTAAATCTCCCTCCGACAAAAGCATACTTTTTGAGTACTCTAAAGAAATATAGCCTCTCCGATCGTCGACACCGACTCCTCCATCAGAGAATCAAAGATTTTAGTCAGTTCTTCTTGGAGCTTGTTGATCAAACTCTTCGTGGCTTGCAAACGATATTTTCGGAGGGTCGTGATTTAGAGAAAGACTTGTGTCCTATAGGAAAAGCTTCCTATGTTCACCCGGCTCCTTTGCTTCGATACTGGCATTTCTTGTGGAAAGGAAAGTTGCAAGTCGAGTTAGCGTTTATCGAAGCGACCCAATAGGCAATTAAAGACAAGTGTGCGATTCTACTCTACCTTTTCCGTGTGAACCTTGATTCGGGCTCCCCTCTTTTTTTGCTTATGGATTAGCTAGCAGCATTGACTTTCGAGTACCGAGTATGCGTGCCAGACGACTTATTAAGGCTTGCGCCAACGTCCACTACTATGTCCACTATCGATAAGGTTAGGAGTCCCGAACCTAGACTCCTTTATGTTTTATGCTACCTAGCCAAAGAATATAGAATGAATACTTTACTTAGAAATTGGAAGAATAAAAAGACACGCATTTATGTTCATCTATTAGTAAGTATGTTGTGCCCAGATCTTGGATCAGAAAATGGTAAATCGATTGTTTGCCTGCCTAGGAGTGATCGTGAGCGGACGCTAGACAAAAAAATTCATTGCTGAGCTCCTCCTTAGATAAGAAGTCTTGTCTAAACAACGAAGTAGAGTGGATTGCCTAAAGGAAGGGGATAGGAACACGACATTCTTTCATGCGAGGACTTCAATGATCTGATCTGGGAAGAGGAGGTGCCTAGTGTGGAAGAGAATACGTAATGGACGGTAGTTGTGAAGGTGCACACGTCGAAAGGATTTAGCTAGTTGGCCTTCTTCTACGACATGCGTGATGCATGGTCCTTGGCTGGCAACATTAGGTTCCACATCGTCGGCTCGAACGCGTTTATAGTGCAATTCCAGATGAAGGTGGCGGACATTGTTGATCAGTTCGAAGAAGGGCTGACACCAGTGGGGGTAGACCTTCAGTGCGATCTCACGAAGGAGTGTGCGCAGTCGATTCTTTGCTTCGTTGATACTCAAATAGCAAACAAAGTATCGAGTGGAAGGCTTGGCAGCTACTTTGGGGTTTGATCACGCTTTTGGTGTGGGAAGATGTGGTGGTAGTGAAGGTCTCTGTGTTTACTGGAGGAACCCTCTTAAGCTAAACTTGAGGAATTTATCTAAGTAGCACATTGACATGGAGGTTCATGAAGACATTTGGAGGGTAACATGTTGGTACGGTGAAGCATAAAGAAGCCTTCGTCACAAGACTTAGGAGATGATGAGGCACTTAAAGGCGGATTCTTCGGTTCCTTGGCATTGTGATTTCAACGAAATTTGCGCATTCAAGTTGGATATGAGGGAGGCTTATGGCCATCTGGAGTGGGACTATCTCCGAGCTATCATGCTCAAGTTAGGCCTCTGTCGTATATGGGTGGAGATGGTGATGCGCCTAGTGTCCACCATCTCTTTCTCAGTTGTGTTCAATGGTGACCAACTGGAAAGTTTCAATCCTTCCAGGGGAACCTACCCATCTATATGCAGGGTGATCCAATCTCTCCCTATCTTTTCCTGTTGGCAGGATAGGGCCTTTCGTGCCTCTTGAAAAAAAGAAACCATTCATCAACACTTCAGGGTATTTTGGTGGCACTGTCAGCTCCGTCGGTGAAGCACCTTCTCTTTGTAGATGAAGTCCGATGTTTTTGGGGCGAATAGGGAGAGTGCTCAGGAGGTAAAGGATGTGTTGTAAGTTTACTACCATGCCTCGGGAGAGCAGGTAAATCTGGACAAGTCCTCAATTCTTTTTGCTAAGGGATTCCAGAATAATGTACGTTAAGAAATCATGGAAATTCTAAATGTCCATAATGAGTCGCAGAATGAAAAGTATCTAGGAATGCCATCCGATGTGGGAAACTCGACAAATTGAGCTTTAAAATACCTTAAAGACAGAGTGTGGAAGACGTGACCGATCTAGAATCCCTGGGGCCATGGCATGCAAAGAGGGGCTGGCGCTTGCCAGCGATGATCTGTTGCTTCGTCATATTAGACTGGTGACCGACTGATTGGGGGTTGTCAGGAGCTTGAGAAAAGAAGGAATGGGACCTTATGGCCACATTGTTCGGGAGATCAAAGCGAGAGGCGTTGCGTTCCAATCCTTTTAGCTCGTCCATGAAGGAAGGAGGTCAAACACCGACGCACATAACCTTGCCAAGAGTTCAATTTACACCAAAGTTGGAAGGCATGTGTGGCTGTTACTGACGCCTGAGGGCATTGTGTATTCCACAAACTTTTGTGATGTAATATATGTGTGGAAGATCCTAAAAAAGAAGATACATTGTATCGCAAACGGTCTAAACCATCGAGAAGCTCCTTCATTGTTGTTAATGTGAGCACTTTCCCAGAGCCCTATTTAATAAGTGGCGGAGTCTACAAAAGGGTGGGAGCATAAAATGTAGGTGAGTCAATTGTGTTTGGCCTTGAAGTATTTCATATTGTAACAATATTTGATCGGCATCCAAACAAAGGTGAATGTACGGTTCCTAATGACAATTGATACCTAATAATTGAGAAAAATAAAATAAGTTGATAACGCGATATCGTACTAACACATAATCTCTCTCTCTAAATATTGAAGAACTTGCATGCGGCCTTCAAGCCACAACCGCGGTATCCAATGATACTAATCTCAGACTTGGGGGGGCTGCTTGCCCCTTCGCGTTGACAAGGAAACTATGGACGGAAATGGGTTTTGAATTCTAATATAATGAGGACCCTATCAAACAAATAGAGTAAAGGGCAGGAAGGGGCAAAATGAAATTTGTATGACATTGGCATATGGCACGAAAAGGAAATCCAACTTCGGTAAGACTTGATCTGAATCGTAGTTCAGATCAGGGTTAGTTCAGTGAGGGCGACCGCGAAAATCACCGAATAGGTTCGGTCCGTCTTTTCCTGATCTTTCTTTGTTAAAAACAAAATAGGCGCGAGAGGACGTTGCAGATGTCCGGTATGGAAACGACTTCTTCTAACGCTAGAAGACCACAGGAAGAAACCCAGGACCAGAGCATGTCGTAAAGCACATGGGGCGGGCGTGCTTCGACCGTGTCTCCGGGGCACAGTTGAATGTAGATATCATGAACGCGAGGATAAGGATATCAGGCCGAGAAACTGGGGCAAGTACTCTCCTAATGTGCCGATCGCTAGCGCATTCAGGGCCCCGGTGCCCAGCTCCGCTGGATAGACCATCACTAATCTGAAAAGTGCGTCTGCGGTTCGGATAGACTGATTCTTCTTGTGAAAAAACAGGTGCTAAATTTCATTTCAGATCAGTAAATAAATCGAAAAAACAGACCTTTATTCCTCGGCGCCGCACTATGCTCTACTGCAGCAAATGATAGTTTTCTGTGGAACCGGTGAACCACGCGAGCTGCTTAGATGCATGGGGCAGAGGACTCATAGTACCTGATAGCACTGCTATGCATTGGAAGGGAAGGAGCTAAAAACCCATCTTCTTTTTTATTCATCGAACATTAGGGGCTTAAGCTAAGCTTATCACGAGCTACATGCTGCTTGATCGGTAGAAGTGAGGGCAAAGGATCAAGCGCTTTGACTTTGCTTTGTCCCTCGGGATTCACCATAGGTTGGGTTTGAGAGATGTGTGATGGGTGACTATCTAGCACGGATCGGAGAGCACGTGTATGTAGTCTGCGCTGGTGAATGGAAACACCCGCCGCAAAAAAGAAGCGGCTCTTCTTCCAGCAAGAAAACGGCTGCGCCACAAACAAGCGCAACGGCTTTCGTGCATACGTTTCCTCAGTTCTGTCACCATTGACTCAATTTATTATTTTGGTAAATCATTGTATCAAGATGTCAATCTTAGATCTTATTTCAGTTCGATGCGTCCACCTACGAACTCTCCTTTGTCTTTCGTCTCGGTAGGTTTATTATTCTACATTTTCCCAAAAGGACATTCATTCTTTTCTTTCTTCCCGGGCGATCACCACTACTAAAACAAAAACAAAGCAAGAAATCAAGACCCGTACTAAAGGAAAAGGGATGGTCGTCGACATTTGGGAAAGTCGGGCCAATCGGGATCGGGTGTCTTCATGAGGATACAGAGGAAGAACGAAACAAAGTGAGAGGCCGGGGGAAGGGAAAAGATTCGAGTTGATCGACTGGGAGAATCAAAACGAAATCCGTATTTGGCCGAAAAAGATGCAACGTTATGGATACCATGACCGATCACCATCCAGAAAGAAAGAATCATTTTATGAAATTACTTCGGTTGAGCGGGGCCTTCAAGCGTCTTCCTCCTCAATACGCCGAGGTTTTAAATGACAAACCTTTCGTAAATGACAAACCTTTCCTTATTTTGGGAAATGTAAAAAATGTAAAAATAATAAAACAAATAAAAATTAAACAAATCAAAAAGTCCAACTTACAAAAGAAGTACCGCTCTGATGGCCCGACGAGTCATCTACTAATAAGGACCCTCCCCGTTGTGCGCCCCTCCTTGAATTATTCAGTCATGCAATACTTTTTGAATACTAAGAATAAAATGGATTTCAACCCCGTCCTAGTTTTCAATCATTTGGTGGCACCGGGTGTGGCTGAACCATCTACGATGGGGGAGCGAAGGGAGGAATCTTAGATAAGAGAATACTCTCTCGCATCTCTTTTTTTTAGAAATCTCTACCGGCGAGAAAAAGTGTTTGGCCCGAGACAAAAAGAGGTTGATCCACTTCATTCGCCAAGCGAATGATCTTCGCTTCACAGGAACAACAAAAAAATCGCTCATTCCTTTCTTCGGTGTTGCCTTCATTTTTCAAAAGGATGGGGTTGGGGTGTATAATAACCCCTTCTTGCGTATGCCTGGAAAAAACTCCTAGCTCAATTTAGGATCTAATATAGGAAACTCATGGGTAAGGATAAGGTAATCGAATTGATAGAGAAATTCATAGACCTTGGTAGGATACGCAAAATGATAAAGGGAATAGAGATGCTAATAGAGATCATCTGAGAAAGAGAATTTCGTATGGGTACAACTTGTTGAAATTTTTGCCTAAATAGGCCCAGCCCATTTATTATATGTCAATAAATTCCAGAAATCCTAGAGGCCCATTTGGCCCATTCCTGCAAGGCAAGAGCTGGGAAAAATATTTAGTCGCACATTTCTAGTTGAGTGGAATTTGGACCAGGTTATAAGGTTAGCTCTTCCACCACTTGTACGAGCTTGAGAAGAGAAGACATATACACGCATGCTCCTCCTTCTCCTCCTCGCTCGCCTCGCCACACCACGCCACGCCATGCCTCGTCGCGTGCGGGCGTGCTGCGGGTTGCGGGAATCTCGTCGAGCCGAGTTTTATTTTGCCACATATGAATGGTATATGAACAGTTGTACAGAAGATGAAACATTTTTGCTCGAGTAGAATTTTAATACAAGCTAAATAAATACGAACTGAGTGGAGGCTGTCCGGTGGACTCCCTCACGGATAGCGACTGTGGCGACGTCTTCCCTGACAAGGACTTCTTCCCCGACATCAGCACCCTCTTCCACGACTACATGGATAACGACGGTTCCAACGCCGGCGGTTCCTCTGCTGCTACTGCCGTGTATATTTTCTTTCTCAACCTTGTTCTAATCGCATCTAAAGTTTTACACCTTGCAGTCTATTTAGTTATATGCCTTAATATGTATTCTTTATTTCACATGATTAGTATATTGCCTATTATTCTAATAATGTTTTATCTACCGTTTATTATTGGTAATTCGCTTGGTAAATTGCTCTTTTATTTAACAATCCAAAAACCTTATTTCAAGCAATTTTCCCCAAGTAGCTTTGTTGCTTCTAAGAAGCCACCTGTGTTCGAAGGTGTCAATTACAAATGATGGCGTACGAGAGCAGTGCTCTAGTTTCAGACCATGAGCTGCTATAACGCCATTTATGACGCACCTGAGGGAGAACCTAATCCCGCTCAGGAAGAGGCATTCCAAAAACTTGATACCACTTTCAAGGCTGCCTTGATCAGCATTCTTGGCGACAATATTGTCGATTCATATCTGTCATTTAGCAATGGCAAGGATATGTGGGATGCGCTCGAGAGAAAATTTGGAGTCTCCGATACTGGCAGTGAACTGTATGTCATGGAACTATTCTATGACTATAAGATGGTTGAGGACCACCCCATTGTGGGGCAGGCTCATGAGATACAGTCACTTGCCAGGGAGCTTGAGCACTTCACTTGTGTGTTACCGGACAAGTTTGTTGCCGGGGGCATTATTTCCAAACTTCCCCAGTCATGGAGGAATTTTGCTACTTCTCTGAAGCAAAAGAGACAAGAGTTCTCCGTGACGGACCTGATTGGGACTCTTGATGTGGAAGAGAAGGTGATAGCAAAAGACACACATGCTTGAGGTATCGAGAGAGGTTCTATTGACAATCCGGTACAGAAAAGGAACTTCCAGCCTCACAAGTTCAAGAACAAAGGCAAGTTTGATGGCAAAGGAAAGTTCGATGGAAATAACAAGGCCTCACAGTCTACCAGCTTCAAGAATAATACTGATAAGAAGAAAGGTGCTTGTCATGTGAATGGTGATCCTGATCATTGGGCTCCTTCTTGTCCCAACAGCTTTGACAAGCGTCATCATGGGAAGGGCAGCAGGACTGATAATGTTGTCATGGGCGACGTTGAGATGAAATATGTTCGGTATGGTATATTACCTACTGTTCTTTCATTATGTCATTCTCCTGATTGGTGGGTTGACACGGGCGCTAATGTACATGCCTGTTCTGATATTTCCATGTTTTCTTCATATCAGGTCAGGGGGACTCAAACCATGCTGATGGGGAATGGTTCGCATGCTTCTATTCATGGTATTGGTAAGGTCGATCTAAAGTTCACTTCGGGAAAGACCGTGCGCCTGAAGAACATGCATCATGTTCCCTCAATAAATAAAAATCTTTTTAGCGGATCTCTTCTATGTCAAGATGGCTACAAGTTTGTATTCGAGTCCAATAAATTTGTAATTTTGAAGTATGGAACCTCTGTTGGTAAAGGCTATGAGTGCGGAGGCTTGTTCCGCTTATCTCTGTCAGACATTTGTAATAAAGTTGTTAATAATATTTACACGAATTTTGAATCAAATGTCTGGCACTCTCGTCTTGGTCATATTAATTTTGGTTGTATGACGCGACTAGCCAAAATGAATTTAATCTCTGATTTCACAATTGTTAAGGGATCTAAGTGCCAAGTCTACATGCAAGCTAAACAACCTCGCAAGTCACATACGACTGTAGAAGTGAGAAGTTTAACACCACTAGAGCTCATAAATTCTGATCTTTGTGAGATGAATGGTGTGTTGACAAAAGGTGGAAAGAAATATTTCATGACTTTGATCGATGACTGTACGAGATATTGTCATGTGTATCTTCTGAAATCAAAAGATGAGGCTTTGAGTTTCTTCAAAATCTATAAAGCTGAGGCATAAAAACAACTTGATCGAAAGATTAAGAGGCTTAGGTGTGATCGTGGTGGAGTGTATTTTTCCAACGAGTTTGATTCCTTTTGTGTGGAACATGGCATAATTCATGAGAGGACGCCTCCCTACTCACCCCAGTCAAATGGAGTAGCCGAAATAAAGAACCGTACTCAAACAGATTTGGTTAACGCCATGTTAGACACATCGGGTCTTTCTAAGGAATGGTGGGGGAGGCACTATTGACTGTGTGTCATGTCCTAAACCGATTTCCCACAAAGAACAAAGAAATTACTCCATTCGAAGAATGGGAGAAGAAAAGATTAGAACTCTCTTACTTACGTACTTGGGGTTATTTTACAAAGATTAATGTACCAATCCCCAAGAAGCGCAAGCTTGGACCAAAAACCATTGACTTTGTTTTTCTGGGCTATGCTTTTCATAGAATTGGTTATAGATTCTTGATAGTAAAATCTGAAGTGCCTGACATTCATGTCGGTACAATCATGGAGTCGATTGATGCGACTTTATTTAAAGATATCTTTCCAATGAAAGCTAAACCTAACTCATCAAATCCGAAGATACATAGTTCATCTAATCAGGAATTTGCTACATTCTCTAAACCTACCATTCCAATTGAACACTCTGAATGTCCTAAGGAGGGTGATAATGAAATTCCTAAAAGGAGCAAGGGACAGAGGACTGCAAAGTCCTTTGGTGATGATTTCATTGTGTACCTTGTGGATGACACTCCCACTTCCATTTCAGAAGCATATGCATCTCCTGATGCTGATTACTGGAAGGAAGTCGTCCATAGTGAGATGAATTCCATCTTAGCTAATGGAACATGGGAGATCACTAATCGCCCTTATGGGTGAAAACCTGTAGGGTGCAAGTGGGTGTTTAAGAAAAATCTTAGACTTGATGGTACTATTGAGAAGTACAAGGCACGGCTTGTGGCCAAGGGATATACTCAAAAGGAAGGTGAAAACTTCTGTGACACTTACTCACATGTTGCCAGATTGACCACCATTCGAGTATTACTCTCATTGGCTACCTCTCATGGTCTTCTCGTTCATCAATTGGACGTTAAGACAAATTTCTTTAATGGAGAGTTGGATGAGGAAATTTACATGGATCAGCCAGATGGCTTTGTGGTAAATGGTCAAGAAGGAAAGGTGTGCAAGTTGTTGAAGTCTTTATATGGTCTAAAACAAGCCCCTAAGCAGTGGCATGAGAAGTTCGAAAGAACTTTAACTTCTGCAGGCTTTGTTGTAAATGAAGCTGATAAATGTGTGTACAATCGCCCTGGTGGGGGTGAGGGAGTCGTCCTTTGTTTGTATGTTGATGACATATTGATTTTTGGAGCCAACCTTAATGCAATTAAGGAGGTCAAAGATTTCTTATATCGTTCCTTTGAGATGAAGGATCTGGGAGTAGCTGATGTCATCCTGAACATCAATCTATTGAGAGATGATGATGGTGGGATTACATTTCTTCAGTCCCACTATGTGGAAAAGATCTTGAGTCATTTCGGGTATGGCGACTTCAAGTTTTATCCAACACCGTATGATCCTAGTGTGTTTCTTCAAAAGAATCGAGGAAATGCTAGAGACCAACTGAGATACTCTCAAATTATTGGCTCACTTATGTATTTAGCTAGTGCCACGAGGCCTGACATCGCCTTTGCTGTAAGCAAACTCAGTCGATTTGTTTCAAATCTAGGAGATGATCACTGGCATGCTCTTGAGAGAGTTATGCACTATCTAAAAGGCACTACGAGCTATGGCATCCACTATACCGGGTATCTGAGGGTACTAGAGGGTTATAGTGATTCAAATTGGATATCTGATGCTAACGAGATAAAGGCCACGAGTGGATATGTATTCACACTTGCTGGTGCCGCTGTTTCTTGTAAGTCTTGTAAGCAGACCATCTTAACAAGGTCAACTATGCAAGCAGAACTCACAGCATTAGACACAACCACTATTGAAGCAGAGTGGCTTCATGAACTCTTGATGAACTTACCTGTGGTTGAAAAACCAATACCCGCAATCCTTATGAACTGCGATAATCAAACTGTGATTTTCAAGGTAAATAGTTCTAAGGATAATATGAAGTCATCAAGACATGTTAAGAGGAGACTGAAATATGTCAGGAAAATGAGAAACTCCGGAGTTATTGCATTGGATTATATCCAAACATCTAAAAACTTGGCAGATCCCATCACAAAGGGTCTATCACGCAATGTGATAGAAAATGCATCGAAGGATATGGGTATGAGACCCATAAATTGAGCTTTTCACATTGGTAAACAACTCTATGTGACCGGGGATCCCGTGAATTATAATTGGGAGACAAGTTGTTGGTTAGCTGAGAGGAAAGTATCCATATTTTAATAAACACCACTCCATAAACATGCAATACTTTCCTATTCTGCACGGCAGGTTGATTTATTATCTTCATGTGTTCTAAGTGGCTTATCCTAAGAAAAGATGTTGTCCCGCAGAACATCTTTTGAAGAACACACATATATGAGTCTAACTGTTAAAATGTCGTTGTCTATGAGAGTAGGGTGCTCTCTAATAAACTCATGAAAGGTCATGGAGTATGACGTATAATCTCCACGCATGGGGAAGTCCCATCGTAACCTAGTATCGGTCAATACTTTTTGTGAAGCTAGGTTCGCAGCAAACTTGCAGTTTAAGGCATAGTCCACTATATAAGTTATAACCTAGTATAACATAAAGATCTAGGTGGAAGTTCAACTTAACAGTCTCCACTACAGTACCGGTATATAAACAATGTTTTGGAACCAAATGCAAACTTCATGTGCCTCTGGGTTCTGGTGGAGGATTGTTGAAATTTTTGCCTACATAGGCCCAGACCATTTATTATATGCCAATAAATTCCTGAAATCCTAGATGCCCATTTGGCCCATTCATGCAAGGCAAGAGCTAGGACAAATGTTTAGTCCCACATTGCTAGTTGAGTGGAAGTTGAACCAGCTTATAAGGTGAGCTCTTCCACGACTTGTAAGAGCTTGAGAAGAGAAGACATATACACACGTGCTCCTCCTCCTCCTCTCTCGCCTCGCCACGCCTCACCTCGCCTCGTCACGTCACGATGCTCTCGCGCGTGTGCCGCGGGTTGCGGGAATCTTTCCGAGACGAGCTTTATTTTGCCACCCATGAATGGTATATGAACAGTTGTACATAATCTGAAATGATTTTGCTTGAGTGGACTTTTAATACGAGCTAAATAACTACGAACTGAGTGGAGGCTGTCCGGTGGGCTGCTGCATGTTCGCTTCAACTTCTGTCCATTCGTTTCATCTCCAGCGCAGACTGTCTGCCTTCCCCTCTGTGTGCCTATATAAGAGAGGGGTCGCGCATCCTCTCAGAGACACTGCCACACATCATTTGCGCCTCCAGTTCCAGAGCACTACGCTACTTAGATCTTCCCCATCCCGTCTTGCGGCGTGCACCGCGAGTCTTGACAGTAGGCCTCCGAGACCCCGCTGCTGCGAGTCTCGTATGGGAGAAGGGCGATAAGGTTTTTGGGGAGCGCTATCGGCGCGACTAATGGCTTCTTCATGGACTCCCTCACGGATAGCGATTGCGGCGAGGTCTTCCCCGACGAGGACTTCTTCCCCGACATCAACACTCTCTTCCTCGACGACATGGCTAATGACGGTTCCAACGCCGGCGGTTCCTCTTCTGCTACTGCCGTGTATATTTTCTTTCTCAACGTTGTTCTGATCGCATCTAAAGTTTTACACCTTGCAGTCTGTTTAGTTATATGCCTTAATATGTATTCGCTATTTCATATGATTAGTATATTGCCTATTATTCTATTCATATTTTATCTAGCGTTTATTATGGGTAATTGGCTTGGTAAATTGCTCTTTTATTCAACACAACCCTTATTTGAACGAAGTGCAAAAAATACGCTCTTTTTTGTCTAATAGAACAAACACTAATACCTTAATTGAGTCGGTTAATATCAAATCTGCTTATCAAAGTGCTTCTCTGATTGCTCAAGACATCTCTTTTCAACTGAGGAACAATCCAATCTCATTTCGTTCCATTTTTAGTAAAATCGTAAAGGATATTCCATTAATAATGCCAAAAAGGGTCGAGGGGATACGTATTTGTTGGTCGATTAGGGGGTGCGGAAATATCTAGAACTGAATGCGGAAAGTATGGAAAAACATCTTGTAATGTATTTAACCAGAAAATCGATTATGCTCCTACAGAAGTATCTACTAGAATAGAATTTCAGGTGTCAAAGTACGGATCTCGTATAGTTAAAATAAGAAGGAACGTGCTATATCCGAAACGTACGAAATATAGTAAATATTTTAAATGCAGATGTAGTAGGGGTCGTGAACCGGATGGTACACAAGTTGGTTTTGGAAGATATGGCACCAAAAGTTGTAGAGCTGGTCGTCTTATCGAGCCATTGAAGCAGCTCGTCGGGCTACAATCGGACAATTCTATCATGCTATGAGCGGACAATTCCAAAAAAATCTAAGATATGGGTAAGAGTTCTCGCATATTTTCCTATTACGCGGAAACCCGCGGAAGTTCGAATGGGAAGAGGAAAAGGAAATCCTACGGGTTGGATTGCTCGTGTGTCCACAGGACAAATCCCATTTGAAATGGATGGTGTGAGTTTGTCAAATGCTCGACAAGCCGCTAGTTTAGCGGCGCAAAAACCATGTTCGTCAACCAAGTTTGTTCAGTGGTCGTAACGTAATTGGTTAGTAGGGAAAAACCGGGCCGAGACTCAAAAGAATTTGGCGAAGCGTTTGTTCCTGAACGAGGGAAGTGGAGACAGACAGGGATGGGGAACTCGCCTCCTTCTTTTTTTTAATCGCGGAAATTGTACGACGACCCTTCTTGTTCCAGGCATACGACCCTGAGATGTGACGGTGTCACTTTTCCGGCCCGGTAAAGTGCAAGTTATATAAATAAGAATAAGAAAGAGATGCGTGATGTTGTCGTGTTGTCAGCAATCAAATTATCGTAAATAGATAGTGCGGTTATGTTGTTTCAATTTCTGTTCGTCGTTCCTTGGGTTACAAAGGCGTGGGTCCTCTTACTAATACGGAGAGGGTTCCGAATGAATCCAAAAATTCTGCGTTTCGTTGGTAGAACCCACACTAATATCATATTGACTCTCTCTAGTTCAATAAGATTTTGGTAGAGTTACTTTATTCAAATTCTCTCCTTTCCAACACAAGGCGGGCAAAAAGAGTAATAGAACAACAAGCAATATTGCTTTCATTTATTTGGAGTTCTTTCTTTGTTGAGATGGAAATCGACGTTCTTTTTAAATGTTTGCACGCAGGCAAAACTTCTTCATGAAAGGTAAAAAATTGACTTGGATTTCATGGGTTTATTAATGACTAGTCCTTCGTTTGAAGCCTTCAGAAACCGACTGTTTTTTTCGAATGACCTTATTTGGAGAATCAACTAACCGACAACTATAGCCCAAGTGATTCGCTACCTCCCTCTTGCCAAAATGGGATGAATCTTCTCATGCAGCATTTTTCTTATTCAGGGCGCAGCGAAGCCAATTTCCATTAAGACAAGGGATAAATAAGGGGGAAGAGGAGTTGTCATGATAGAAAAGAGAAATGACTATAAGGAACAAACGATTATATCTTCTTAAACAACCTATATACTCCACACTTAACCAGCCTTTAATAGATTATCCAACCCCGAGAAATCTTAGTTATTGGTGGGGGTTCGGTTCGTTAGCAGGTATTTGTTTAGTTATTTAGATAGTGACTGGCGTTTTTTTAGCTATGCATCACACACCTCATGTGGATCTAGCTTTCAACAAGGTAGAACACATTATGAAAGATGCTGAAGGGGGCTGGTTGCTCCGTTATATGCATGATAATGGGGCAATTATGTTTCTCATTGTCGTTCACCTTCATATTTTTTTGGTCTATATCATGCGAGTTATAGCAGTCCTAGGAAATTTGTTCGGTGTCTCGGAGTTGTCATATTCCTATTAATGATTGTGACAACTTTTATAGAATACGTACCACCTTGGGGTCAGATGAGCTTTTAGGGAGCAACAGTAATTACAAGCTTAGCTAGCGCCATACCGGTAGTAGGAGATACCATAGTGACTTGGTTTTGGGGTGGTTTCTCCGTGGATAATGCCACCTTAAATCGTTTTTTTAGTCTCCATCATTTACTCCCCTTATTTTAGTAGGCGCCAGTTTTCTTCAACGTATTGCATCAATATGGATCAAATAATCCAGTGGGTGTACATTCTTAGATGGATAAAATTGCTTCTTACCCTTATTTTTATGTAAAGGATCTTGTAGGTTCGGGTAGCTTCTGCTATCTTTTATTCCATTTGGATTTTTTTGCTCCTAATGTTTTGGGGCATCCCGACAATTATATACCTGCTAATTTGATGCCCACCCCGCCTCATATTGTGCCGGAATGGTATTTCCTACCGTTCCATGCCATTCTTCGTAGTATACCTGACAAAGCGGGAGGTGTAGCCGCAATAGCACCAGTTTTTATATCTCTCTTAGCTTTACCTTTTTTTTAAGAAATGTATGTGCTTAGTTCAAGTTTTCGACCGATTCACCAAGGAATTTTTTGGTTTCTTTTGGCAGATTGCTAACTACTAGGTTGGATCGGATGTCAATCTGTGGAGGCACCATTTGTTACTATTGGAAAATTTTCTTCTGTCTTTTTCTTCTTGTTCTTTGCCATAACGTCCATTTCAGGATGAGTTGGAAGAGGAATTCCCAACTATTACACGGATGAGACTCATCCCACCGAATCAGTCTCTTAGAGGGATGAGACCGATCACACCAGTGATCAATTCTGACATAATGAATTTACGAGTTATTTTACACAATGAATTTACAAGCATATAAGTTTGTAATGGTAGACCTATCTTCTGAAAAGAGTTCAGTAAACAAGGGAACGAAACGACCGATAACGTCCCCTTGGGGAGGAGTGTCTTAAGGGATTGACTTTGGCTCCTATTATCTTTTGTTTACCAATCTTCAAATTTGTTAATAGGAAGTGCGCACTAGCATGCTTCATATTTCTATACATAAGGGCCCTTAGAAAAACTTGTTTGGCCGTCCGAAAGCAGATACAGATATCGGGGAGATATTACTACATATATGAAAGACAACTCCTTCAGCGATCGATCAGGCATACCAAATCAGTGATTTCCACTGTAGCTCGCGCATCTACAGTAACCGCAGTTCTACAGTGCTTCTTTTTTTTCCCTACGTACATCTCCTGACTTCCGGAAGGTCCTGTGTAAAGCGGTGGACAAGACGCTCCTTTCTTCCTCCCGCCCCGACTCCCCTCTGCCGCCGCCGGTTGCCTCTCCGTCGCCCCCGTCCTTGTCCGTCTTTCTCTGCCGCTGCCAGCCTTCCTGGTGCCACCTACAACGCTGCCTTCTCTGCTCCATGTGTGCCTCCATCGGTCTCCTCAGGTTCCGGCGCCGCACCGCCATGGGACTGCTACACCACTCTACCTTCCATGGCGGTCTAGGACTGGGAGTGGACGGGATGATTTGATGGGCGGGTTCGACCGGCAGCGCTCCAGCGTTCCAACCGTCCTCCTCCCACAGAGAGGTCGTCCCGATGGGCGCTCACAGACACGGGAAGGTCGCCGTCGGCGCTCCCTTCCTGAGATCTCGGTGCGACGGACGCTGCCTGTGCCGGGCTGTTGGAATGATCTGGATGGAGATGGCCCTGCGCCTCCAGCAACCACATCTCTGCTCCTCCCAATACACTGACAAAGGCGACGAGGGTCGCGGGGGATCTCGTATCGGTGAGATTACATGGCTGACTCATCTTCTTTTCCTCTCATTTGCTTCTGAATATTCATGCAATTTCTAATCTATTTAGGTTCTTCTTGGTAACTAGGGCAAGGCAGGGACATACGACGGGGGCCTGGATGGATTTCAAGAGCTACACAGCCTGTATGTTGGGTCTTCTATTCTTCAATTTGTGCAGTCAGATTTAAGAGGCAAGGTGTAGTTATTACCCATGCTATCCTAAAGCTCTGATTTTATAGTTGGATCTTATATGTTCTGAAATTTATTTTCAGTGATAATGCAAGATGATTGGTGTCGATTGTAACCTGGGTTGGAAAAAAGCTCAACCCCATGGCGATGCTTATAAGTGCCCTAGGGGTCCATATATAACCTGTAAGGTAAGATTATTTTATAAATAGTTCTTTCATGATTTTGATCAATTGATGTTTGCGTGTCTATTTAAATATCCATGCTCCATGATTTGCCATTAGGTTTGTTCTTTCAGTATAATAACATTTGTTGGAAGAGTTAGGTGCCATTTTTTTCTTTAATGGTCTGGTGTAGTATTTAGATTGTATATCAACCAAGGTAGTTAATTTGTTATTCTCTTTCCTCCAAATTACAGTACTATTAATGTGGAAGGACTAACTTTGGCAATAATCTAGCTTAGTCAAACACACATTTCTTTCCACACATTCATTTTTCCATGTCTAACCTTAATTTTCCATGTTTTCCATAAACATAAAAATAACCATATGGTTTCCTTTAAAGCGTGGACAAAAGTTGGACCATTGTCTTCCTCAGATGAAGCGGTTTTCGATGGTGACCTGAATTTCTATGGGCGGTGAAGGCAGTCATGGGCGGCGAAGAGGACAGCTACGGCTAACGGCAAGAGTAGAGTGGCGTCGACGGTTCCTTTTATCCTCCCCCTCTCCTCAATCGCGTTCTCTGATCTTCTTCTATTCCTCGCCTTCATATTAATAAGAAATTATGCCTTTTATGAGTTGAGTTGATTGCCTTTTGGTATTTGGTACCAGTTATGTGCTAAATATGCCCGTTCTCATACATGCCAGTAGAGGAAAATTACAGATTTCGTTTGTCAACAATGTGTTATCCTATTAGTGGAAAGTTCTTGTGTGTATTGGACGGATCTAGGATTAAAAGATCAGTATACGTTTCAAATATATGAACTACACTTTACCGTTGTGGACCGTGAGATACTGCTTTAGAAAATGAATTACTCTATCCATTTTATTTCCTACTTGGTAGATATAATGCATATACTGTTTACTTTTATGCAGGTCGCCATATAGGTGAAAGAAGTTCTACTGCTGGCTCTTCAGGTCAGCCGCCCCGTCCGCGCCATGGTGTGCAAGATGTTGATTTTGTCCCACCTTCTGAACATTCTTATCGTTCTGCCTTCTCTGATAATGCTTACGGTTCTAGACGAGCTGACTGTCTGCCGAGGCAAATGTTCTGACTATTCGCATTGGAATTGGATCATAAACTGAATTGGTTAGCTTTGCTTTGCTTTTTTTACTATACTAAATGTGGAACATAGAACGGGAGTATAGCCTACCCTTTATTCAAGGGCAACTAATTAGTTAGTACCAACAGGTTTTGCTCCTAAGAGGTACGGTTCATGCTTCTTCAGAGATAAGCATGAATGCAAAATGAATGAGGCCTGGGAAACTGATGACAAGGAAGGACCAGGTCAGGAGTCCCCTGGCCTTCAAGTTGGAGACGAATGCCATTTAGTAGAATAAAAAAAGAGTCTAAACTCTGAACTAATGTTGTGAGTTGATTGGTAATCTTTGCAGAGTTTTTTTGAACTTATGGTAAGGAAAATAATTACCATATGCTTTTGTCATGTCCAATTCCTTAAGCTTAGAGGTATTTGATACGGCAATCTTTCTAGATTGTTCATCGTCCAACTTAATGGAATCACTATTTGGACTTCTTTGCTTTCTGCATATTTAGCGAAAACCGAAGGAAATGCAATTTGCCTGAAGTGATCAGCCATTGTATATTTTGGACATTATGGAGGACTAAAATTGACCTATATTTTCAGGAGACAAAAGGCAGTTCAGTGATCAACATTCAATAATGGCCTTTTTTTTCATAAAGCGTTGGCCAGCGATGTTGAAGAAGCTTCGGTGGCAAGCAATAATGGCCTATGGTTTTAGAAGAAATTGTATCATATCTTTGTCGCCATCGCTTCTGGCTGAACAACAAACCTAAGGAAGTGGAATTTTACTGTAGTTTTTGGTTGCTCCACCTCAGGTATAGTCTGACGTAAATAATTTGACTGAAACTGAACATGCAACCTATGTGGACGCGATGACGCACTCATCAGCCTGGTCGACACCGCCTGATTTCCTTTCTTTTTGCAGGTCTTTACGAGGGACGTTCTATGAACATGGTGTTCAGCGTTCTATTTTTTCTGCTACTTTATCAGAGTAAAAAATATAAAAATACAAAGTTTCCATTATTTAGCTAAGTATACTAGACGAAGTCTAGGTTGTTTTAGCTATGCAACTGTGATAGGAGTAGAGACTCATAATTGCTATTAGCTATGGGGAAAATATCATAACCATACACTGACTTGGCCTTTTTGGCATCATATTTTTTTTATCCAAAAGATTTCTTCCAGCTAGAAATCTTATAATTAGAGACGTCGCATCCTTCCTACATGGAAACTATTGGATATTAATTTTAGTTACTGGGCTGACCATTGATTTTGTGCTACCTCTTGTGACCATACTGCAATATAAATTCTAATGCTTATAGCTGAATGATGTTTTTTTCTTGGTTTTTGAAATTGTTCTATGCTATGATTTTCTGTTGGCGTTTCGATGCGGCTTCAGATGTTCAGTTGTAGGTGCATGTATTTTCAGGATCTACAGAGGTTCAGAAGTAGCCACCTTGAATATGTCCTTCGGCGTCTCCAAATTTATAACTTTTTCAACAAAACATGTACTATCATTATTAGCCAGCTAGATGTACTAATAAGAGAATTGCAGGTATATATAGAGCGACAAGAAGATAGGAAGTGTGCCTAGCTAAGCTCAGCCTAGATCCAGGATTGTCTTCCAATACTTGCAGGGATGTGTTAGAGAGGTGACCTCAGCAATGCATCGTCAACACTCCCGGGCATACAAAGAACATAAGCAACTCACCAGGTCCGAGCTTAAGTGTGTAGATTCCAGTTTGCGTTTTTGAGAGTGTAGTGCCTGTTAGTATTAATTAAATCTAGACAAAGTCAAGTCACTTATTTCAGGATAGAGGGAGTACTTAATTTTCTAATTATGTAGCAAAATATACATGTAATATTTGGATGATAGAGTATGCATGTCCATGTTTAGTGCGCATGCTTAGATTTAATATTTGGAAGTTCTCTTATGGGTTCAATAAAAAACATTTGTTGTGGATCTAAGTTAGAAAAAAATTCTTGATGTTTGAGTTTTCATGCAAGTATAGAAATTGCAAAACCAATCAAAATGCCAAAGTTTCTGAATATGTTCTATTTTGAATGTACTGATCATGTTCCTTTCAGCATTCCTGCTATGACACTGGCTTTATTACAACTATTTTACATACATTTTGAATTTTTACTAATCTTTTCTAAACACCTATTGCATCGGAGTAGAGGTTGATTTTAAAGAAGTTTGATAGTAGATTTTTTTCCTCACAGAAAAATAGGAGTTAGAAATTGAGATGCATGAAGTATTTTCTTGATAAAGTGATTAAGAATGAAGGGAATATGATAGAATAAAAGAATTCATCATCTGTTTTTGTTGCTAAGTGATAACCGTCTATGATGGATATTTCCTGTTATTTCACAAAGTAAAAACTTAAAGCTAAAAATTTAGATCATCGCAGTATTTTCTTAATATGAAGAGAATTTAAGAGTATGCAATAGAACCAAGGAATCCATGGGTCCCTGGTGTTTATTACGACATGATCATTCTTGAGAACTACGAAATTACGAATACACACAACTTAAAAGTAATTAATTTTGATGTGGTATGTTTACCCAGTGGATAGACCACACTTCAAGAATGCTTTTCGGACGTTCGTTTGACTCCTGTTCTGAATTATAACATGTTCTAGATTTTTTCAGAACCTTATGTATATAGACACATTTCAGCGCGTCTATCCAGTCATCTTGATCTTATGTAGTCCATATTGCAATATCTAAAACATCTTATATCTCTATTCCGTGCTCTTATTGTTGTCACATGAATGGTTTTCAAATGTATAACGTATAACTATGCAACATACAACTATGGAAGCTTGTGCTTACTTTGCATGTCCTCTAACTAGGTAGTTTAATTCCAATACAGTTTTAAACCTACTTTACATGATAAGTTTAATTAGCTTTTTCTTACACTGTCATTTGCAATTTCATTCTGAACTTTTTTTAGGAAGAAGTTACGTGGAACTAAGGCTGATGCCATATCTTCAGTTAGAGACTTCTACAGAGAACAATTTCCTATTTTTGATCACTTATGTCTGTTAGATTTGTCTATTTATTATCTTTTGGCAAGCTTGATATATTATGTAGGTTTCGTCAACTCTTCCTACATTTTATGTGAATACAAGCGAGGAATTTATGTAAACCATATTCTGTTTCTCACATGATGTAAACCATACTTTACTGTATAATACAATACATTAGATTCAGTGTCAAACATCATTTTTCAGTTATTATCAAAATCAAGTTGGGATAACCTATCTTCACTTATACGAGCGGGCATTGCTCTATCTTATTCTTCATCACACGGGCGCGGCGTGTCGCCGCGCCATAGTTTCCTAGTATATCTCTATAGATGATCGATATCGGTTATTTAAATTGAACCTGGCCTATTTCCATAGCGCTCACCCAGAGGGAATTCACTTAGCTCTGGGCCGCATCCATCTGGTTGGCATGTTGAATAATCAAATTCCTTCCTTGGGTCAGATCTCCGTTCCAGGATTTTAGATCAAAATGATCCCAAACGAATGGATTTAGATTGCCGAAATCATTCAATCGGTACAACCCAGGAAAATTTGGACAATGTTATCTTATTAAAAAGAAAGGAAATGTTTGTTTGGTAGATCTCCTTGCTTTTCTTTCACATTGGGGTTTAGTGGCAGCAAGAGGAAAGCAACTCTCTTTCCGTAGAAGCTATCTTTGTTTACACGCTTACCTTTCTCTCCATGGATGTAATCTAAAAAATGAGTAAGTGGGGCAAGTATAGATAGTTAATATGAACGGATCTTGGAATTTCATATGTTAGAGTGAACTATTTAATCTTTTTATTTTAATTCAAAAAGCATTGGAAATACGCATAATCGATGTGAAAAGCCATTTAAAGTGACTCACACAAGTCCTTTCTTTTTGAATGAGGAAAAAGAGGCACATAATCGATTCCGGATTTAAGGTGCCGACTTCCTTTCTTAATCCAATGCACGCGGGACAGCTGCGCGAGCTCGAGGGCTTTCCCTTTCCTACTTGCCTGTTTACATTCTATGCTCCTTGAGTTGCAACTCATCCTTGCCGTCCTCATGCGCCACACTCGCCTTCTAAAGCGCCTACTCATTTTTTGATAATAGAGGGGACCCCAGGCACATGGAATGGAATTGAATTGATGGAAGCTCAGGATTTGCTTCCAACTTTTTTTAGGATTTTTCTTTTCCGTAAGCCAATATCGGCCTAGAAGATCGCACAACCAATGGGGTAACAAAGATCGACCCCTGGGCTGTCGTTCTAGTACAAGTTTTTACCGTTAGAATAGGAAATTCCGAGTCAAGTGGGAAAAGGAACCGTGGCACTTCACATAAAGAGAAGCTTTGTCTGAGATGAGAAATGCTCTGGCTAAACACCTTCCTCTGAGCAAACGCAGACCTATGAATTCGCGTGGCTTAAGAAACAGGAAAAACACGACCAATTGGGGTGGGGTAGGCACGGCAGCTTCTCTAAAGCACGACAACACTAAAGCACATTTCTCGCGGGTTCACATATAATATTTGTAGGGTCACCAGACCTAACGAGTGGAGTCATGGTTCCGCTTGACTTGAAAGAATGGTTGAGATCCCCTAGCCGAATGAAACAGATCGCGCATTCTTTTCCAACTTCAGGTGCACTTGTGGCTGTTAAAGTATCAATTCACCACTGGCCATATGAAAAAAAATCAATATCTTGAGCTTGAGCTCGACAAAGACTATTTCTAGGAGATAGACGTTGTTTTGCCTCACTTTGCTCCAGTTGGTTCCTAAACAAGAAGGGGGATAGGTAGGTGGAGGATGCAACGAAAGGTCTCACTGGATGGCACCAGGAGGAGATATTGAAGGAAGAAGTGGTGATTAGAGAAGAATGGCAATGGCGTAGATCATTCAGAATTCCATCTTTGAACCCTTCTACACCCCCTATTTAGTAAGTGGAGAGAAATACGAATTTCTATCTGGTATGCGCTACGAAAGTAAGAGCGACCTAAACCCTATCATTTATTTTTTCGAGTAAGAAACACCGATTTTCAAAGAATCAATGGTTTCGCAATCCATTTCCAGTTAGGTCAAGTTTCCTCAACATTATGGGTGAGGTGGAAGACCAGCAATATCAAGCTCGATGACAATCAGGTAACAAACAACTCGCAGTCATGTCTCTAAGCAGGTATCACCTAATAGTATTATGAATATGGTACCTACCCCTATTTCATTCAGTCTAAAGAGAGATCGGAGATAGATAGCACTAGAGCTGGAAGAAGAAAAGACTGGACTGCCAGGACTTGATTTATCTCTCCATGTTTCTCTATGTTAATTCGATAGCGCATAGTACTGGATTAGAGGAAATTGGGCTGATGAGGCTGGTGGATAAGATCAAGCCTTGCCATTTCCCTTTTTAAAGTGGGCATCCTATTTGGAAAGTAACTAGACTAGACCTGGCGAAAAAAGAAGGGTTGGTTCGGTGAAGTTCTCTATTCTAATTGTGAAGATCAAAATGATGGTTTGGATGAGCAATTGGGAAACACACACGGGGTCATGGAATAATGTTATATTCATGCATTTCGGATAAAATGTCACACTGGCTCTGGAGTGCCCGGGTAATATAGAAGGAACGGAACATCGTCTGCGAGCTTTGTATAATAATCCACTTGATTATTGCTAAGGCTCCAGCAAAGAAAAGTTGTACAAAAAGAAGTATGCATATTAAATGTCCCCTTCGAATTCAAATGGAAAGAAAGGGCCCCGAATGAAATGATAGAGAAATCCTTGTTATTCACGGAAATAGCATCGGAACAAGAAGGAAGAACACGACAAAGCTGGTTGACAGCTGTGCTCTATCAACTATCCAAGTGGAAGATTTTCTTACAAGGCAGCTGGAATGCTAATTGGATGATAATTAGTTGGTATGTTTGAGACATGGTGTTTTCGGGGCCTTGGCAACCGGGGTGCCACGTTCCCCTAATTGACGAGTCCCACACCAGAGGCACCTCCACCCTTGTGAGGCACCAGAGCCTATAGAGATGGCCCAACCATGCCGGCGTCACACGGCCCCTGCCTCGTGAGGGAATGAACCACCGGAGGAAACACCTCCCAAGGGAGCCTGGCACTACACCACGCTGTGTGCTCAAGCCTCGGATACCTCGGAGCGCCTCAAGGGGAATTTCGTCGAGCGAAACGTGGGCCATATCCTGACAGGGAGCACAGCAGCCCTGCGGCGGTAGTCCACCTCGGTAAAGGTAGGCTCGGTCCGGCCCCTTTTTTGCAGGAAAGGGACAGACGATCTCATGGTGGAAGGCTCCCCTGTTGCCGTCTTTGGTGAAAGAGGTAAAAAGTAGAGAGCGCCGGATAAATACAAATGGCGTCGACGAAGACTGCTTTACAGGAGTGCAGTGGAGCACGGTGGGATGGACCAAGTCCACCAAAGGTGGCCTCCTAGACCAGGATCTCAAGGAGTGACACTGTGGACGCCCTTCCCGCCCAAAGGCTGGGGGAAGAGGCCCAATATCGCCCAATATAAGGGACCCTCCTCCTACCTTAGAACGGGTCGATCCCTCACGATCTAAACCCTAGGCATTCATCCTCCATTTTACCCTCGCGAAGCAAGCGAAGAATACAACAAAGCATGGGTAGGGGATTTACCTCCTCACGGGGGTCCCAGACCTAGGTAAAAAACCCCATGTAATCTCTTTGTCGTGTTCTTGTTTTGCCGTGGCCACTTTTGCCAAGGCCCCTTGGGAATGCGTGTTCAACCCCCTCTCAAACTAAGGAATAATTGGATACTAGTTCCTTCGTGGGACAAATATCCAACATTTGGCGCGCTAGGTAGGGGACTGGGCCGAGCTTTCAAGACCTTCACCAACCTTAGACACATGTCGACCCGCACCGAGCGTACGCTCCATCGCACGGCGAGCAAGGCCCAAATCGAGCCAACTCCGTGATGCGCCCCATCCGAGCAGAACCCGTGGACCGAGGACGACGGGGGCTCTACCTACCGCTTGGGAGTCCCTGTCCTCCTCGCGCGACGCCACCTCTCTCTCTTGCACCGCGTCCTCACGCGTCTATGCCGAGCATCTCATGCCTGAATCTGCCAAGCGCATGGTGCAAGAGCTCCTAGAGCACCCACCGGCTGACCAGGCAAAGATAGGTGGTGTGACCGGATCGCCGAGCTCCTCGACCTCGCCACTCTTTCCTCCCGAGAGAAGGAGGCTCAGGGCGACGACAGGGTACTGGGGGATGGGGGCTCACTGCCGGCCCAGCACCGCGACGGCCCCCAAGCCCGACCAGGTGACCCCACCAGTGTCCAACAGCTGCTAGATTGTCTTGCACCCCGCGACTGCGGCTCCACCGCGTGGGCGAGAAGTCTGTATCGCCGAAGAAATCGATGTTGTGGGCCAGCATAAACCGCGTGACCCTCGCCAACGGAAACGGGGTGTAGGATAAAAGTTGTCTCGCCCTCACTAATGGATTCCACCGTGTGGTCTGGCCGCACAAGTTTTGTCCAGAGACGCCTGCGCGCTACGACGGAACAACCAAACCATGCGAGTTCTTGCAGCTCTACACCACGGGTGTAGCATCCCAATTGTTTATCATTTGTAATGCTAATTGGTATATTATATATATTGCTACTTCCTGCATGTCGTTCATTGCATCATCATTATATCATGCTCATGTCACCATGCCACCTTGTATTTGAGCATCATATAAAACCCCTCTATTTGGTTATTATTCCATGTTCATCATATATTATAACACTTGTATTTGCCTCTTGATAATTGTATTTGCTTCTTGATAAATTGCTTCATGCCCAAATTGGGTTGTGGGCATATCTCTTAATTCCACCATCTCTCCTTGTCACCACCTTATAATCTCACCATCCAACTATATATGAGTACTTGTATTTATTTTGGCATTTGACTAGATCATATTTAACAAGATGGATCCACTTATAATTCTACACGCTTCCATATGTGATATATGTTGTTTTCACAATATTAAAATATGTGGAGCGACATGGCCACCTTTGCATGCTATGTGAGTAGAACATCCTCTCTAATTTCCATGTGGAAATATTTGAATATGTTATCATGTTTGCATACATATGAGTCCACATGATCATCTAGTGATAACCACACACTAGCTTGGACCATTACATTCATAGATGAATACTTGTCCTCTATTCCATGTGGAAGGCAAACTTGTTTCTTTGTGGGGCCCTAGTTCAATTATTTGAATGCAGTATGAGTAGATGCCATGAGGAGTGATAGTTGTTTTCACAATTAGAATGAGTGGTATTTATCACACATGCATGTTCCATGCAAACTTTCCCTCTTCCTTCTAATGTGGATTTTCTTTTGCCTTTATGGGAAGCTTATTTAATTTTAATTCAAATGAAAGGATCAAATCAAACGAAGACACCATGAGACACCCACCTTACCTCCATCTGGTTTAGGTCTTCTATTTCCCTCAAGTGATTTACTAACAACAGATAAATTCAATATTCAACACAAAGAATCAAAACAATTTGAAGCAGAAATTGCATATAAAAAGAGAAGGAAATAGAGGAGTATCAACCTGGCCTACAGCCCCTTCCGGGCCCAACCGCATCCAACAGCCACCCGGCTCCCTCCTTCCTCTCCATGGGTCGGCCCATCTTTCCTCCTGCTCCCTGGCCATACCTCTTCACGCCGTCCCTTTTTCTTCGTATCTGCTAGCATCCTCTTTCTGTCAGCCATCAAACGGAGTAGGTGGCTGCCTTTTCCGTCATCCGCATCACCATCCACCATCACTTCCTCCCCTTCTTATACTTGCCTCGTTCTGTAGCCGAACCCCAGCCGCGCATCTGATGGCCGTGAAATACGACCTCTTTTATCCATATAAAATGTGACATTTATTTCTCATATCATGTTTCTTCTAGCTATAAGTCTGCCTTATATGCATGACTTCTAATTCTCATTTACTTTCATATGAGATTTGCACATTTAGTAGTTTAGGTAGAATTTTATCATTTTTCTTGTCTATGACATGTGTCTAGGTGTTGATGATGATTATGGATAAAACAAAGGCAAAAGGAACAAAGAGAGCATATTATGGAAGAGCTGTAGGGCCTAGTATTGTTCATTATGTGTCTGTGTTAGATTTCCTTCATCTTGATGTTGGGTGAAGCATGCCACTCAATATTTTCCTTATTAAGGACTAAATGGAGGGAACTAATTTTTGGTAGACGGAGGGATGATAGAACTTACAGTGACCACAAAGCTGTTGTCATTCTTTACGTATCAACTTGGGAACCGAGGAGAACTCACGGAATATTGTCCATGCCATGGGATACATCCTACGGGGTAAAGTACCTTAATAATGCAGTAGTTCGATTGATGTCGATTGTTGTCTGCTGTGGTTATGACGGATGATGTGAACAGTGATTGCTGCCTATTCGTCCATATATGGAGCTTGTCCCACACATATCATAACTGGTCTTATTCATTATAATAATTTTGATCACTCTTTCTAATTACTAGAGGTGGATCCAGTATTACCTAAGAACTCTTTCCATCATCTTGTAGACTATCGTAATCATACTCGCATGCTCTTGTTTACTTACATGTTTAGTTTACTTATTGTTCTCTTATTTGAAAACCCAAAAATATCCGTTACACAAAACTCGCATTTTATCTTGTTACTTAGAACGTTATTTAGCATTACTATTTTAGTATTTAGTTGAAGAGTTATTTAGACTTCAGACTCCTTCTCCCCGTGGGATCGATATCGATATTTCAAAACTAGCTACAAACGATCTGTGCACTTGCAGTCATCAAGCTATTTTCTGGCGTCGTTTTCGGGGAGCTAAGCGTTGTAGGTCCTTTAGCTTTTGTTTATTTATTTTAGTTTTG
The DNA here is from genome assembly GCA_030063025.1 of Avena longiglumis. Classification (NCBI taxonomy): domain Eukaryota; kingdom Viridiplantae; phylum Streptophyta; class Magnoliopsida; order Poales; family Poaceae; genus Avena; species Avena longiglumis. The sequence continues at coordinate 249,720,930 of CP125974.1, forward strand.
CTAGATTTTGATTTAAGATTTATTTATTTGCTGCATTTGTCTTTTTGATTTTGTTTACAAACCAAAAACCCATAAAAATATTTGTTACTAATCATGTGTTCCGAGATAACTACCTTCCAATAGATGAAATCTATAATGGAGGAGTCAAAGGGAAGGACTTTGGGAAATAATCATCAGAGGCAAGGCATACTAAAGGAATGGTTGACTTGGGTGGAAAAGTATTCATCCACACTATGTTCCTCTTCTCAATTATGATTTGATTATTGCGAATCTACATATCACCTCAGTTATCAATGTGAGTATAATTCCGATACCAAACTAGCAAACTATAATAGAGATGAGTTTAAATGCCTTGCTAGGGAGGACACATTACAATTTGTGCTTTTTACTGTTTGCAAAGAGTTGTTATTTCATTTAAGAGATATATAGGTAGAAAGTAAACCACTTGGTATGATCTATAAAGAAGTTCACCCTATATTCTGCTATTGACAAGATAACTTTCATGATAATGAATTTATTGTTGGGCGGATTAAAGATGCCATGGAAGAATCTAACCTTTTGCAGGGTGCTCCAAAAGATAATGTGGAGGGAACTCCACTCAAAGATCCTCCACCTAAACCACCTGACATGTTGTTAATAAAGAGGTGATGCTTGAAGTTTAATCCTCTCAACTAGTGGAATATAAGCCGGAAGGTAAGACTATCGCTGAGCTACTCGAAAATTATCTTAGTAAGAATGAAGAGGAGCAACTTGAACAACCACTTGCATCTCCTACTTATAAAAATAACTTTCCACACACAAATAGCATACATGATATCTCATTCTCTAGTAATGATTTATATGAGTCCCAAACTTATGATGATTGTTCTTAGGAGGGTTCGTGCCTAGACAGTGATTTTGGGGACTTTGGTGAGGACCTAGAAAATGAATCTTTCTATGAATATTGTGATGCTATTAACATGGGACATGAATTCTCATTGGAAGAGGAGGATAAGTATTGGAAGAACAAATGAACAATATGATGGTAAGATAAATATATTCCCAAATAGTGTAATATGCTCAAAAGTTAATTTCTTTGGATACGATAGATGATCCAATAATATGTCCTCAATGTATGAAACTTGGGCACTACTTTCGTTTTCAATACTCTGATAAATTTAATCAATCTTTAGTATCTTATAAAAATGGTGATACCACTAGTGAAGTATTAGAGCATGTTATATTTGAAGGTTCCCATGAGCTGATAATACATGTCATATCACATATTCATAGTGAATATAGTGTTCCAATAAAAATGGCTCATAAAATCCTGCAACATATTTCTTGGTATTGTCAAGAACATTTTACTGAGAATGCACTTATTACAAAGGAACGACGTAGAACCGTAGTGCCCTATGTTAATCGTTTGCAGGAAATCCCGTTGGAGAAGGATGAAGTTCCTTCCAAACAGGGGGATGAACACAAAGAAGAATTGTTAATCCTTGAGGATATGCAACTACTGGACATGTGGAAGCAGGTGTATTACTGTTCTGGTAATTTGTTAAGTTTATTCGAAGGGATAAGGCATTATAATGGTAAGCCTAACAAGCTTTACGATTATGAATGGATTCCTCTCTTTAAATAATTTTTATCAACCAATACTGTAAAACTCTTGGAATACGTAGTTTATGAAGGGTCTCGTGAGCTGGATAGAAAAATTGGTATTATTATGAAAAGTAGCGATAATGAGGATTTAGAAAGGTATCATAATATTATGGATTATACTATCAATTATTTTCAAGAAAATTTTAGTGGAAATGCACTTGTGATAAAGAGTAAGGAGCTATGTAAAACAATAGTTCACGAAACTAACATATTGCCGGAACCACTGGATAACAAGGAGGAACACCATAAATGTGAGGTTGAAGACAAACATCATTCTACTAATAATAAGTTTGTTTATGATGCCTCACTCTCTAGTAATGATTCTTATTGTGTTGAAACTAAAGATAATTTATCTGTGGAGACTTTATGCCTAGATACTCATTTGGAGAACACTAATAATGATGAACTAGAGATAAATCCTTGTAGTATTAATGAGCAAGTTTCGGGAGAGCTCATCTTTGATGAAATATTTGTTGATGATGCTTCTTTTTGTGATTCGATTGATAACTCTAGAACTAATGAACTTGTTAGCAAGGGTGATGAACTAGAGAATAGACACTTTTGAATTTTTCCCTACTGCTAAAGATGAGTATTATGAAGTGTTCCCTCGTAATAGTGTAGTCCAAGAAGAGTACTATGAATTGTATCCCGATAATGCTATTAAAGGTAAAATTTTTCAATTTACATGTAAATATCTAATCCTTTTGTTGAAGCTATCTAGGGAGGTATACCCACCACACATCACGCATCAATCATCACTTGTGAGCAATAACACATTTATCTACATGACTCCGATGCACCGCAAGCGGGTGAGACTTCTACTAGGCTATAATAGTAAGTGCTCCAAACCTCTTTTGGTGGTAAGAATAAATAATTCTCTCGCTCCTATCTATTGAAATAATAATGGAGAAAATCCTGGCTACTTGGTTATAAGAAAGCGCTTCCCGGGAGGCAACTCGGAAGTCATTAGGTGTCATTCTTAGTTTTGTGTCTCGAGTCTTCATGCATTCATGTTGCATTGGCATTTTTATTATTTGCATGATTTTCTATTAGAGTTATCTTTTTGTAGTTTTCAAAAGGTAGAATTTATCGTTACTATGTATTGCACAACTTGATTGTACTTAAATCCTATTTTATACATTCTAATGTTGGTCAAAAATTAAAATTGTTATTTTACTGTCAACACATGGTGTTTATCTAAGTTTCAGGTTAAGAAAGAATCTTCAAAGAAACAGGTAAATTTTGACGACTCCGGAAGGTTTAACAACCAACTATACGGTGGGAATAAAAATTCTGGCTGTATAGTTACCTATGCCTTCGTCAATTTTCTTGCAAAGGATACATAAGGGTTAATGACCAACTATACGGCGGGAATAAAAATTCCGGCAGTATACCGACCGTATAGATATCGATGCCTTTATCAAATTTCTTCCAAAGGGTACAGAAGGTTTAACGACCAACTATATGGGGGAAATAAAAATTTCGGCCGTATAGTTGCGATCAGTTGGTTATCGGTGCCTTAGTCAAATTTCTTTTTAAAGGTACATTAAGCTTAACGACAAACTATACGGCGGGAAATTTTTGGTCCGGACATATAGTTGTGCCCGTTTAGTTGGGAAAACCCCTCAAACGCCAACTGGAAGGTAACAATTGCTCAAAATTTCTTTCTTTCTTTCTTCTTCCTTCTTCTTCTTCTAAAAACCTCGAAACACCACCTGGGAGCTTCTCCCGTGTTCTAGAGAAGCCGAGCCTATGTAAGCAATAAAGTTCTACCTCATAAACCTCCTAGCCTGTAATTCTCTATAGAAGTTCATGAATTCTTTTTTACATTCTTTTGTCGGTTGGGTGATCATTCGTACACCAAACCGATGTCTTTTATTTTAGTTTGTTATTTTCACAGGGACTTGAACCTTGTGTGACGACATGTAAGATAGGTCCAACCGTGCAAACACTCGCATGAGCCACGTGGTTGCTTTAATTCAACATGCCTACCTATTAATGTCTGGTAAAACTCTCCAACCCGAACTTCTTTTAATAAGCACATAGAGGCTGCAGACTCGTATTTCATATTTTGTCTCACCTGCACTTCATCAAAATCTGGAAGTATGTACAACTCTTCGACCTAGTTTGTTGACTTAAGCATGGTTCTAAGGTTGATGAACAGACTCAGTGGGACTTGTATTTTTATCACTTGTGAGATAATCCCCGTGCATTCAAAAACACAAAATCTTTTATTTTCTTCTTAGTTTCCAAGTAGGTTCTCAAGGAAGGCAGCCACCAGGCTATATCAAGAAATATACGTTAAATAAAATGTTCTTTGTCCATCAAAAGAGAGGTTACTTGTACCTCAACGGTAAAGTGTGTCACCCTTGTTTTCAACTAAGCTTGCAGAGGTAACCACTTATCACACTCTCTTTTGGAAACTGTATTTTCTCTTTTCTTTTGGTGATATACTCAAGTTTGGTTCTTGCAAAGTTCTAAGCTTGGGGAGGTTACTTCTGCATGTGTAGAGTCTTATGCAATGTCCATATTCAATGAAGGTTTAATGCAATCATGTATCCCACTGTTTTTCAATGCTTTCTTAAGTGAGTCTAGTTTTGTATCTATATGGGGATACACTTGCTCATGATAGGTACCATACGAGTTGACTTAGAGCTTGTATGCATCTTGCCAAATTGTTTATCAAGGTTGTGACAATATTTGTGATCCTCTAGAAAACATGGCCATAATCTCCACACTTGGAAAGAATGAATACTTGATCAAGAACTTTTCAAATTTGCTGGTTGTCACCAAATAGCTTTGTCTTAAATAAATAAGTTATGCTTGACCCCACTGTGTCAAAACAATAGACTTGATAGTTTGCTTACGGAAGGAGTTGTCAATTGGAAAAGATATTTAGAAGTTTTGAGTTATATTCTAAATAAGGTGTTGTTTAATTGTCTTAAGAGTTTAGCATTAAATATACTCAACACCATAGATGTGATGATTGACTTGATAGTACTCTTTGAAAGGATTTGTTTGCAGAAACATATGTTTAGCGGTAATTGAGATGCATGCTAAATCTTGACCTGTTGATTAAAGTATGATATTGCTTTATGTGTGTCTGCACCACTGTCGCACAACATGGGATGCTAATAACTCCGCTAGCCTTTAAACAATACAAAAAGAGGAAAATATTGGAGTTTGGCTATGAGTTCGCAAACATATGTTGCAGAAATGCTATATTTGGGTATGCATTGGTATTCTCATGGGCCTGCGTTCAAAGCAAAAGAGGGAATACTCCTCTGACTGTTATGAGAAATAATTATACCAAAAAGTTAAACCTTGGTAATGGTCATGAGTATCCATTATTAGCCTTTACAGTCTGATTAAACACACTAAGTTTTGCCATGATCTCATTACTGATGAACTAAAGTTTCAGAAAGACAAAGAATAGAAAATGAGTGTTTTATAGCCATGATTCATTGATGTGGATGACCAAATGAGACACTCTAATGCTATGCTTCTTTTGACATGCTCTCGCATTTCCTTTTGGAACAAATCTCATTACTAAGAGATAAACTTTCTGAAAGCTCAGTAACTTATGTTTTCACTTTATAGCCTTAACTAAATTACATGATTGGGTAGAATCGATAAACTTTATTCCTATTTAAGCTTGACATCTCTTTGTGACTAAGTTTTGTCTCATAAAAATATTGATATGAAAAGTTATAGAAAATGTGAAATAAGAGGATCACAAGTTTGTTTGCAAGTTAGATTCACTGTTGACATGGAGCATATAAGTTTTGATGAATATTTTGTGGTCATTATAACTGAGTTTGCGTTGCCTTGTATGAATAGTATTCATACTGCCATTCATTGAATACATGTTTTATCTCTTCGAGCTGTGGAAGAAATAAGGATGCGAGACATTGATTTCCAATGATAAGATATTTCACAACCATTAATTTATTATTGACCCTTCCTGCTCGAGGATGAGCAAGGTCTAGCTTGGGGAAGTTAATGGGTGTGAAATACCACCTATTTTAGCCATATAAAATATTCCATTTATTTCTCATATCATATTTCTTCTAGCTATAGCTATGCCTTATATGTATGACTTCTAATTCTCATTTACTTTCATATGAGCTTTGCACATTTAGTAGTCTGGGTATATTTTATCACTTTCCTTGTATATGAAATGTGTGTAGGTGTTGATGATGATTATGAATAAAACAAAGGCAAAAGGAACAATGAGAGCATAGAATGGAGGAGCTGCAGGACCGGACTTAGCCATTTGAGAAGTTGAAAACGTGAATTTTTCCAACTTATCAAAATAAATATCCAAGGTCACAGGTTTGCAGCCCTCTTTGAGGCAAATCTAACGAGCCCAAGAACACCCAAAACAGAGTTCGTATGAATAAATGACGACCAAAATAGAAAAGGGTACACAAGGTTTAACGAGTAACTATACGGTGGGAGCAATAATTCCGGCCGTATAGTTGCGACCGTATAGTTGACCAAAAGGTCGCAAACAACGGGATTTCGCCCCTCCGGAAACTCCAAAACCTTACCAAAGTCATATGACGGTACTGGGGGAACCCTAGGGCACCCCAAAGACCTATATAAAGAGGGGAGGAGCCAATAGAGAGCGACCAATCCATATTCTCCACCACGGCGGAGCCGTGCCGTCGTGCCACCGCCATATACGCCTCCAATCAGATCTACACTATCACCATCAAACAAGAGGAGAAGAAACTAGGATCTTGAAGGCCTCCACATCGATTTACATTGTAATCTTCATCAAAAACCTCTCCATCACCGATCCACTTTGGTTAATTCTTGTAATTTTAGATTGGATCTTGGATTTCGATGTGTCCTAAATTGTATCATCATACTTCATACATATTCTATCCATGATGTTGATTGCCTTCATGTGTGAGTATTTTCCTTTGTTCTTGGCGAGAAGGAGAAACCCTAGTATTTGATTGAATTGACATAAAGATTATTATGTGATATTGTTCATTATGTGTCTGTGTTAGATTTCTTTCATCTTGATGTCGGGTGAAGTGCGCCACTTAATATTTTCTTCATTGAGGACTAGATGGAGGGAACTACTTGTTGGTAGCCGAAGGGATGAGAGCACTTATGGTGACTATAAAAATGTTGTCATTATTTACGTATCAACTTGGGAACCGAGGAGAACTCACGGAACATTGTCCATGCCATGGGATACATCCTACAGGGTAAAGTCCCTTAATAGCATAGTAATTTGATTGATGTCGATTGTTGTTTGTTGTGGTTATGACGGATGATGTGAGTAGTGGTTGCTGGCTATTCGTCCATATATGGAGCTCCTTCCACGTATATCATAAATGGTCTTATTCATTATAATAATTTTGACCACTCTTTATAATTACTAGCGGTGGATACACTACTCCCTAAGAAATCTTTCCATCATCTTGCAGACTTTCATAATCATACCCGAATGCTCTTGTTTACTTACAGCATCCCTCCTGGTGTTATTTGAAAACCAAAAAACTCGCATTTTATCTTGTTACTTAGAACATTATTTAGCATTACTATTTTAGTATTTAGTTGAAGAGTTATTTAGACTTCAGACTCCTGTTGTGGGATCGTTATTTTTATTTAGAAACTAGCTACAAACGATATGTGCACTTGCAGTCATCAGCATCCCTCCTGGTCCCTCTCTGTCTTCTCCACCTTGCTTCGCCATGGCCGTCGCATAGGTCCGGTCCCTGTGGACTCTATTGTCATCGTCGCGACGAGCCAAGTGGTAGGAGAGCATCCTAGCCTCACCCGCGTCTTCCCGGAGACGCGAGGAAGCATCGCTGTGGCTTCTTCTTCCCAAAATGTTGCCAGAGCTTCGGCATGCCTTCAGCTCCTCCACCGCCGTCGTCTTGAGCGCCCTCTTCCTTTATTCCAGTGGGAATCGAGCGAGGTGAGAACTACCTCCTGACCCCCCTTTGCCTCAGCATCAATCTATCCTCAATCGGCTGCACGCTTCCAGTTTGCAGCGGCAGCTCACCGTGCACGCTCTGCCCGTCGTACGAATAGCAGCAGCGCACAATAGACCGTGGGCCTCTGTTCCTCTTGCTCCTCCTGGTGATATAGATCTCCTATGTCTAAACCTTAAAGATATAAAAACGATCTCTGTACACTAGGCTACACCCTAGTGAAAACCACAACGCAATCCGAGCTCTACACCTTGATAAAACCTCCGACGAAGTAGAGCCGATCTAAACGAAACTCTATCGGCTTCTTTAGTCAGATGACTCTGTTTTTTCTTCTCTTGTTCCTCAATATTTCTGACCTCTATAGTCCAGATATGGCGATGGACCCTTAATGAAACATGTATATCTACCTTCCCTCTATAGTTTATGTTTTTACATCTTCTCTGAAATCTTGATGAATTCATCACCATCTTCAACGGAAGATCATGTTAGCTAGATATTTATGCTAGTCAGAAAATTCAGTTTCTTTAGGTCTAATCCACCTCTAGGAACCTTTTTCACTTAGGCCCCTGAGTTTATCACTCCCTCAACACACAGTCCCTCCTTCCACATGTCATTCCCACCACCAGCCACATGCGCGTGGGTCCTGCTGAGCCCGTGTCCCCAATATGTAGTGTCCATGGATAAACCCCCATTTGAGTAACAAAAGTTTGCATCATTTTCAAACATTAATTCAAATGTAAATGGTTTAAACACAAATATGATTTTGAATTATTTTCAAATATTAAATCAAATGTAAATTCAAATCTTGTCAAAACTAATTCAAACTAGTCGAACGTTTTACAATTGACCACGTTTAATATACTTAATTCTATTTTCGTGCCCCTAGTTCGTTATTTCTACTCAGTTCTCCCCAAACACTTAAATTTTCCTCACTTTTCCCCTCGCCATGTTAATAAACCCTCGCGGGCGCTCGGACGGAGGGATGCCGTCAGGTCAAAGGTGTGGCACCCCGGATTTACGGTCCAAGAATACCCATTATGCATGCAATTCATGTTCCCATGATCAGTGAGCCGTGAGCATAACCGACTAGTATCATTATATCATCCATATAATAACAAGTACAAAAACTTACAAAGGGGCCATTATGGCAATGACAACACAAGTAGCGGAAGTCTTCAGCGTAGAGCCCGTGCCTTAACCTACAGGAAACTGACTGGGAAGACGGCCTAGCTCGCATATACGTCAGCACCTTCGTTTCTTCGTAACATATGCAATCTGGCGAATTAAATAGCCAGGGACATTGCCAGTGAGTACTTTGAATGCACTCGCAAACCACCGAGGCAAAGTAACAAAGATAATGCATAATTGGTTGTGGCAAGATAGCTCTACACTATGGTTCTTTTTGAAAGACCTAACACTGGGATATCTATATCTTTGTTGAAAAAGAATTTTTGGGCATTTCCACATCCTTGTTTAAAAGATTTAAAACAGTTTTTTTGTAAACCCTTTTTAAATGTCTTCGACCATTACTGGTCAAAACCAAACTCATTCTTATCTTTCATCGTGACCAAGTAACATCCTTTAGTTTCATCTCAACTTAACCGAAGGGTCCTCCTAGCACTTGCCATTCCAACCTTCCTTGACCGTGGACATGGGTATTCAAATAGATTAGAATCTACAGAGTTTGTGCACTTTACCCACAAGAATAAATACATCTGCCGGGATAAAACCACGTCCCGCTACACACGGTAGACAGCGGGTCGGATAATCAAACTTAGAATTTTAATTTGTCCATCCCTAGCAACCGCGGATTTTCCTTTTGGGTTTATCTCTCCAGTACGAGTATGGGGTACTACGACCCTGGTCCTTCCTTCCGTACTGACCCCTATATCCAGATCGAAGTCTGGCAGAAAGCAATAGTGACAATCTTCCATCCGTACTACCTAAAAGCATACCGTCCGTGAGAGACCCAATTGTTGCACCAGTGCCTTACCCTACAGGTAGCCCGGATTTCAGGGGATTTCTCCCCTTTAGCGAGTAAGAGCAGCCCCGGCTAAAGATCACAAACTACGAGCTAAGCCCCATCGTCTGGAGTAATGTGGTTGCACGGATAAATTGTTCCGGACATTGGCTTAGAACATCCCTTCCTTTCTCTTACTTAAATTTCTCTTTATCCACCTCATATCTACTTTTAGTAAAACTTCCACTTGGAAAGGATGCCTCTTTCCAAGGGTCTTATTTTGAAAACTTTGCAGTAGGGTATAACCCAAAATAGTTTTATCGTTGAGAAATACGTGGGTTCCAAGAGGGAAGATGCTAATCATCTTAGCCTCGTTCTAAGGGTTAAAAGTAGGTGTAAATAGGGTAGGTGTCCAAGGGACACTCATTCATAACTTGGAGGAGCCAAGTTACTCACGTCTGTTTATTTGAATAGAAAGCATGCCTTTAATCATGCAATTTATAAACGAGATATAAAACAGCTGATAAATGTGAGTAGGTAAATACAGGAGTTCGGGAATGGTGGCTTACCTGTGACCAGTGAGAAGTCCCTTGATGGCGTTAGATAACCAGAATACCAATAATAATAATAAAATAACCCCGATGCTTCCTTCTTCTCGGCGTCACCCAATCGCAACTATCGCCGTTATCGAGCATACATGCAAACAAACCATACACCAATCAATACAAGGCATATAAGCATCAAACCATACAATAATTAAAGGATAAATTCATGATAGGAGGCAGTAGGATGTGGGATGATGGTTTTATGATATTACGAAAGGATTTGGAGACATTATGGAAAAGGATCCCTTTTGATTCATAGTATAATAACTACCTAAAGGAGGATTTTTTTATCAAAGAATTGATCTGTATGATACCTTTGTATAAAATGATACCATCAGATAGGTATTGATATAATGAAGACAAAAAAAGTGGTTTCACTATTTTATCAATTTCCCTTGATTTATAATGGATTTTATAGTGATTAAAGCTCTAATTTTAGGAAATAATTCACCAGAACTTCTCTGGAGATCCAAAAATTATTTCCTTGGGTGATTAGGTAGTATTTGGTGGACTGAATCTAGAGGAGTTGGAATCACCTCAAAACAATTACGAGAATGCCCTTTACAAATTCCCAAAGGCAGTACTGGATAGGATTTGTATTTTTCATAAGATTTATTTTACAGAAGCTTTTTAGTTGATTCCAACGAAACATCTTAGGTACTGATAATACCTTTCTGTAAAAAATTGAATCAACCTGTTTGGAGTTGCAGAGCTACTGTAATGTTTTTATTAGTGAATAAACCATGCATAGAAGGGTTTAATTCACTAAAAATCAACAGAGGCTCATAAAATTATGAGCTCTGGATTTTGGAAGATTTGGGTAGGTGTTTTCAAAGGGAGTTGGAATTGGGTAAGAACCTTACTTGGTTTTTCCTAGATAATTTCCTAAAGGTGGAAAAGAAATTTATTTTGTTATTTTTTCTACCAGCAAACTAGGAAGAAAATGACTAAGGGGACTTTGGGGTATGAAAGGTATGGTCAATACCTTTCTTCACAAATTGAAATTACTCCATTTGGAGATACCCAACTTTCTGGAGAAATACTTTAGTGTTCTGGACAGATCTTAGTACATGATTTATCATAATTAATTTAAATATTTTTTTGGTGCAAAACTTGGTCTGCATGTTAAGGGAAACATGTGTGCATTTAACAAAATTTAGATCTTGGCAATTGGAAGGGTTTTCCATTTTTGTTTTCAATTAAACCATACTTCATCCTGCAGATCTGAAATGAAATAGGAAAGAAAATAGGGAGAAATGGGCTGGGACTGCTGGCTACTGGGCCGCGCTTGCGAGGTTCGGCCCACCCAGGCTATGCCTCTGGCGGGAGAGGGAGGTTCAAACCTCCGGCCTAGGAGGCCCGATAGTCAGTGGCGTGGGAGGCCGAAGGGGTACCGAGCAACGGTGGCCGTCGGATTAGAACATGATGAACGGAGGGGGTTCATCTTCTTCGTGGTGCAGCGCGAGGTGGAGACGAAACTCTAGAGGCGACCAAGTGTGGCATGGGAAGGCTCACCGGGGGATCTGACGACGATGGGGAGGCCACCGGGCGACGTGGCATGCGGAGGGGAGCCGGCAGAGGGGCGACACTTTGTGATTTGGTGCTGATCTGGGGAGTCACGCGTCTCCCGTGGTGGAGATGACTCGGAGCTCGACGGGGAGCTCTCCAGGGCTTCTGCATACAGAAGTGGGAGGGGTCAGTGGGGTTTCTAGGGCCCTAGGAAGGTAGGGGAGGGGTGGTTACCTCAGAACGAGCCCAGGAAAGAGAGAGGTGCGTTGGCGGAGGTTGCGCTCAAACTTTCAAGGATATGGTTGCTTCCGGTGTTCCTGTAGCAGAAAGAGGACCATGAGGGCGGAGGGTAGAGTGTTTAGGTCTCGAATACAACACATGCATAGGGAGATGAGTAGGGAAAAAGGTACCTCGAGCTTGAGCTAGACCATGGCCGAATGTGCCATTTCTCCTTCGGTTGGCTAGCTGGGAGAGGTGAGGAGGAAGAGGGGAGCCCTAGGGAGGCTCTCTGGTGTTCAAGGGGAGAAATGAGGGAACAGAAAGGAGGGAGGGGTACTATGCCTATTTATCCCTTGGTAGATCGGTTCATGGTGAACCAAGTTTATTTGGGGAGCTAGGGAAGGGTCCATGGGCTTCCCATTGGTGGCCATGGGCGGTGGGGAGGATGTGGGGTGTCCTTATGGTCATGCATGGAGCAGAGAGGTAGTGGGGGGGGGTGCTGCTGCCTCTTAATTACAAATATTTTGGCAATATAGGAAGCTCTCTTTCTCTCTCTTACAAGCACTAGGGGACAAATGGTAAAGACACAATAGTAGGTGGTCGACCAGGATCGAGGGATGATGCTAGGGAGGAGTGCTGGAGAAGATTGGAGATGGTGTGGCCTTGGTTTGGATCATGTTTGCATTGTTTTGGCAAAATTGAACAAGTGGAGGCTTGTGAAGAAAGTTTCAAATGTTGCATTGGACCAAGTGTGAAAATGGTACTGGTAGTTAGAGGAGGTCAAATAATCTCTCCATGATTTAAAGGGGATTTTTCTAGATATTATAATCACAATTAAATGCACTTCTTGAAAAAGTGCGGAAATAGATTATGGAATCTAAGATGATATTGTTACATTGGATAAGCTTGGTTTGTGATGTGAAATGGTTCTGAAAACCATATTACACTTTGTGGAATTTATATGGAATTTATTAAGATGGGAAAGTATTTTTGGGGAATTATTTCTTGTTTCTGCCATTTAAGAAAAGGGAAAAAAGAAATAATAAAGAATCTAAAAAATAATTATTTTTGGGTTGTAAAGATGGGATATGATATGGAGAACTCAAATATGAATTGATTTGACAAAGTTATTTGGATAAAAACAAACATGCCTTTAAAGACAAGGGTTTTGGAGGAATTAAAATAGTTTAACAATCCAAATAATTGTGGGAATTATTTGGGGAGGCTTATATCCAAGTTGGATGATGCAAAATTGATGTAGGCATCAAGGTGAACCTTTGTTTTGAATAAAAGTGGTAAAATGGTGGAAACTAGATTCTTGGAGGATCTAGGGTTTAGTTATTCTGATGCCACCTAAATAGGATTGGATTAGGGAGCTCAGAGCTCACCTTGGTACAAGAGGTATATGGATGGATAGACCAAGTCATATAGATGATAATGGAAGCTAGAGTTGGGATTGGTTGGATTTGAGGTGATTTTGGAGTGATGGCAAACTTCGTTGAAAATAAGGCTGCCATAGCAGATACATCAGGTAGCCTCCTAAACCATGTGGGATTAAGAAGCACGGGTCTCCAATGGAAACAAGTGAGGTGGGGGTTGATAGTCCATGGTTAGTAGATCATAACCATGCAAAGAGTTGGTCAAGGAGAGGTGGCATATAGATGTGAGATTCTGCCAAAGTAGGCAAGATGATAAGATCTGCAGAAAAGATTATTATCTTGACTACAAAACCTTCATGGATGAGTGGGACCTAGAATGCCTTAGCCCAGGGCAAGAGTGGTATTTGGTAGTACTACTGATGTACTACAAGATGGTCCAAGTACATTATAAATAATTCAAATATGTTGGAAAAGGTATAGCTCCAAAGATTGAATCTAGATAGGAAATCCAGACTTAACAATTTTGGCAGTTTTGGAGATTTTGACTATAGTGCAAGTGTAGATGATTTTGAGAGGATGCTAGGTTCCAAACTCATGATCAAGGAGATGAGGTTTAGGTACACTAATTAGATAGGATTCATGCTTAGATTGGGTATCCACTGAGTTGGAAACCATCTAGAGGGATTATCCCTAGATTGAGCTGATTTGGGGATGAGAGGGTCACTTGAGTTGCTTAGGATAGATCCAGAATTGGATGCTTGATATGGGCTTGATGATCACAAGAAGGGATTGGGTTATAAGGGATGATATACTAGATTAGCTCACTCTAGTTCCTAAGCAAACAAGGCAAACAGTAGAGAAAAGCAATTCACCAGACAGCAGATCATGGCAATTCATCAACCAGCAGATCAATGCAATTCATCTTGTTACTTATCTAACTACTACTAGGGTTACCATCAAGCCTAGCTTGAGGTAATGATGGGTATGTTGAAAGGGGTTTGTATTTGAAGTAAGATAAGTACCATCTTGGTATCTCTACCAAGATTGAGATGAAAGGGTTTTTAATAAGTGTTTTGGAAAACCTAGGGATAAGAGTAGTTGAAGGTTCTGTCTTGAAAACATAAGGAGATTATATATATGTCTCCATAGTTTGTCAAAATAAAGTAGTAAAGAATTTGGTTGGGGTCAAAGTCATCTTGGCTCAGGTTTTTGAAATGCCAGATCATTTGAGAATATGAAAGATGAGCCAAGACCTCTCTTTTGTAAAATAGTTTTTGTAAACTAGTGTTGAGATGAGGAGTACACAAATAATACACAAACAATTTCTTGAGCACAAGCAGGCAGGTAAGCACACATTGCAGGAAAAAGTATTTGTTCCCCCTGATTTTTGCCTTTTGGACACAATATCAGGGTTGCTGAAATTGGGATTTTACAAAAGGCTTGACCGTTACATGTTGACTGGTGGCACCGTGTAAGGGCGGGTTAGGAGTTGAGCATTACGTTACGAGGCCTTGAACGTTACATGACTGACCAGTGGGGTCGTTATACGTCATAAACGTATCTATAATTTTTATGTTCCAAGCTTGTTTAGTATCCAGTTTGATATGCTCTGTCTACACTTTGAGGTATTTTCATACATTTTTTGGGACTAACCTATTAACAAGATGCCATAGTGCTAGTTGGTTATTTTCTGCTGTTTTTGGTTTTAGAAAATCTAGTAAGGAAATATTCTCAGAATTGGACGGGACAAAATACAAAGTCAATATTTCACTGAGACGAATACAGAGACCGAAGGGCGACTGGAGGGGAACCACAAGGTGGCCACACCCCCCCACAAACACACACGGGCCCACCCTAGGACTTGCCCGAGCAGGGTGTGGGCCCCTTGGCCGCCCTCCCGCCTCGCCTCTTCGACTATATAATCCCCGCGATGCCAAAACCCTAAGTACCCAATCAGATCCCCATGAAACAGTCTGTAGCCACCGCCACCATCGTCCCTAGACCAGGGAGGATCTGAAGCTCTTCCTGGCACCCTGTCGGAGGGAAGAGATCATCTCGGAGGCCTTCTTCATCACCATGCCATCCTCCGGTATGATGCGTGAGTAGTTCCACCTTGGACTATGGGTCCATACAGTAGCTAGATGGTTGTTTCTCCTCCTTTGTGCTACCATATTTAGATCTTGTGAGCTCCGTTCATGATCAAGATCATCTATTTGTAATCATGCATGTTGTGTTTGCGGGTATCCGATGGATATTGAGATTCCTATGTCACATTGATTAATGATTTTATTTTATTGATTCTATCATGTTTGTGTTTTTTGAGATCTTGCATGCTCTCCATTTCTAGTAGCTATCTTGGCCAAGTAGATGCTAGTGACTCCAAGAGGGAGTATTTATGCTCGATATTGGGTTCATGCCTCTATTGACTCTAGGGAAGTGACATAAATCTCTAAGGTTGTAGATGTGTTATTGATACTAGGGAGAAAAAAACAATCTCTTGTTCATCGAACAATTGTATTGTTTACTTTACACACATTTCTTAAAGAAGTTATCCGTTGCTTGCAAGTTAATACTGGAGGGGGTTCAGATGATAACCTGAAGATGGATTACTAGTCATAGATGCAGTTGGATGACGGTCTATGTATATTGTTGTAATGCCTAGTCAAATATCATAGGATCATGAATGTCTAGTATTGCATTGTTATGCCTTGATATGTCCTGTAAATTGCCCCGCTGTAATTTGTTTACCCAACATGTTATGTTTTTTATGTTAAGGAGAACACCTCTAGTGAACTGTGGACCCCGATCCAATCTTTACCATTGATACATCTTCCACTATTACTGTTTACTTTCTGCAAGCTACCATTAGCTTCCACACCATACGTTTAATCCTTTGTTTTCAGCAAACCGGTGAGATTTACAACCTCACTATTCATTGGGGAAAGCCTTGAGTTTGTGTTGTGCAGGTTCCAAGTTGTTAGAAACACCTTGGGGTCATTTCCTTCCTCCTACTTGTTCGATAACCTTGGTTTCTTACCGAGGGAAGACCTACTGCTGTGCTCATCATACCTTCCTCTTGGGGTTTCCCAACAAAGCTCTACAGTGATCTGAGCCGCATCAAGACGTTTTGTGGCACCGTTGCCGTGGAGTTAAGGACGGCTTCACAAGGGGAGTCCCTCACAACCTTTCTCTTTACTTTGTTTTTGTTTTGCTTGCTTAATTTGATCAAAAATTCCAAAAAATAATAGTTTCATTTGGTTTGATTTTTCCTATAAAAATACAAAAAAATTAGTTTCATTTGGTTTGATTGTTCCACCTTTGCAAAAATGAACTCTGCAGATAACACCAAGTTGTGTGACTTCACTAGCACAAACAACAATGATTTCCTAAGTACACCTATTGCTCCACCTGCTCCTGATCCTACCTTTTATGAAATTAAGCCTGCTTTGTTAAATATTGTGATGAAAGAGAAACTTTCTGGTGCTAGTTCTGATGATGATGCTGCCCACCTTAATAACTTTGTTGAACTTTGTGATATGAAAAAATATAAGGATGTAGATGGAGATATTATTAAGATCAAATTGTTTCCTTTCTCCTTCAGACGAAAAGCTAAAGAATGGTTGCTATCCTTGCTAAGAAATAGTATTAATTCTTGGATTAAGTGCAAAGATGATTTTATTGGAAAATACTATCCTCCTTCTAAGATTATATCTATGAGAAGTGAAATAATGAAATTTAGACAATTTGATAATGAACATGTTGCTCAAGCTTGGGAAAGAATGAAATCTTTGGTAAAGAATTGTCCCACTCATGGACTGACTGCTTGGATGATTATCGAAACCTTTTATGCAGGAGTAAACTTCTCTTTAAGAAATATGTTGGATTATGTTGCTAGAGGTACCTTTATGACCATTAATTTGGGTGTTGCAACAAAGCTCCTTGATAATATGATGGTTAACTATTCTGAATGGAACACTGAGAGAGCTCCACGTGGTAAGAAGGTAAATTCTGTTGAAGAAACCTCCTCCTTGAGTGATAAAATTGATGTTATCATGGCTATGCTTGTTAATGTAAAAGATCATATTGATCCAAATAATGTTCCTTTAGCCTCTTTGGTTGCTCAACAAGAGCAAGTTTATGTGAACTTCATTAGAAATAACAATTTAAACAACATTGCCTATAGGAATAATTTTGGTAATAATAATTATAGCCCTTATCCTCCTAATAATGTCAATACTTCTGGAAATTCCTACAACAATACTAGAACTGCTCCCTCTGAAATTGAAGTCATGCTTAAAGACTTTATTAGTAAACAAACTAAATTCAACAAAACTGTGGAGGAAAAGCTTTTGAATGTTGCAAAAAATATTCCATCTTTGTCTTAAGCACAGTCCTCTTTGATTAATAAAATGGCTATAAACCTGAAACCTTGGAATGTACCTTTGCTGCTAATCATGCCATACAAGTTACTAATGATGAAAATGTTAGACTGTTAGCTAAATTACATGCTAAATGGTAAAGAGAAGCTGAAATTGCTAGAAACAATAGTGTTTGTATTATTACCACCACCAATATGGATGTTACCAAACCACAAGAAGCCCCCATTCCTCCTACAACAATGCCTAAACCCAATAAGTCTCCTACTTGTGATGCTAAGTTTGATTTTGATCTTGATGGTTGCAATGTTTATGAAGTGATTATGTTCCTACAAAAGCTTGCTAGAAGTCCCAATGCTAGTGATATAAATATGGCATTTAAAAACACATTACAAATGCTCTCATTAATATTAAGGAGGAAAAATTAAAACAAAACGCATATATTCCTAGAAAAGTAGAAGATAGTTGGGAACCCATCATTAATATGAAAGTAAATGACTTTGATCTCAAAGCTGCATGTGACCTTGGTTCTAGTGTCGCTATTATGCCTAGAAAGATTTATGAAATTCTTGATTTGCCACCTTTGGAAGATTTATATTTGGATGTCCCACTTGATGATAATGATAAAAAGAAACTCATGGGGAGTGTTAATGATGTTCTTATTATGGTTAACAATGACTATGTCCCTGTTGATTTCTATGTTTTGGATGTTGAATGCAATGCTTCTTCTCCTATTACATGGGGAAGACCTTTTCTTAGAAATATTGGTGCCATCATTGATATGAAAGAAGGCACCATTAAATATCAATTTCCATTCAAGAAAGGTATGGAACACTTCCCTATGAGGAGAGAGAAGTTACCCTTTGATCCTCCTTTTAAAGCATTTGATGTCAATGCTTCTTCATTTGAAAATACATGATTCTTCCTTCTTGTGCTTAACTTAAAGGAGTTAAAGAAAAGTACTTATTGGAAGATAATCCAATAGTTTTCATGAGTCTTGGAAGTTATTACATCTGTAATAACCTCTCGTTATCCTTTTTATTTGATTTTTGAGCCAAGAATAACCTCTAATGAGAGGGAAGTAAGATTTGGGGAGTTGCTGTCCCGAAAAAGATTTTTGTGCTTCGCTGTAAACATTCATGAAAAATCTCTGTATGTCGGATTGGGATGTAATTTTCATAATATATCCCCCAGGTTGTTAGATAACTTTTGTTAGTCCAACATGTTTTGATTTGAGCAACAGAAGGTCTTCGAAAAAATTGGTTTTCACCTGCTGGTCTGTTTTGACAAATTCCTGCCATTATTTGCGTTTGCCTCTTTATTGATTTCCTTTTGGGTTCACTTGAGTAAATTGAACTTTTTGAGGGAATTGATACAATAACTTGTGTCTTTATGAAAGTTTTTCTATTTTGAAACTAAACTCCAAATTTTTATTATCATTTGAATGCACTAATGTTGCTAATGAAGATTGTGTAAATTTTTGTATGAAGGAAAATTTTCAGGTGTAAGGGAATAATGATGTAATGAGATGAAGAATGGACAAAAGCTCAAGCTTGGGGATGCCACCCCAAGAAATATTCGAGAGGTACAAGTGTCAAAGCTTGAGGATGCCCAAGGCATCCCCTTCTTCATCAATAAAAATCTCAGGTCTTTCTAGACACTTTGTTTTTATTGTTTCATGCATATTTGTGTTGTTCTTGGAGCGTCTTAGATTTTGTTTTTGGTTTTTGTTTGCTTAGTTTGATTGAATAAAGCAGTTGGACCCCCGCTTTTTCTGTGTTGTTTCAAATAAGTTCATTGGTGTTGGAAAGAAGTAGGAAGTTCTTGCTTTAGTAGTACAAAAACGAGCTTGCTTTGACTATGACTTAGACTTTATCATGCCATGATAGATGTTGTTTTGACCTCATGCTTAGTTATTATTGTTTTAGAATGACTTGTTCCAAAAAATTAGGATTACTTAATGTGCCTTGAAAGAATTGTTGTTTTAGCATACAAAAGCATAGTATTGTGGTGTTATCCTTAGATGTTTTGTTTGGGTTTACTTGGAAAATGCTGACACCATGTTATGACTATGAACCAGTCACCTTAGCCTCTATGATCATTTAGTTTTTGACATGTGGTACCACTTTATGCTTTGATTAGTAATGTTTTGTCGCTCTGCATGATTATGGCCATTATTTCTCTCTTAGTTGGTCACTCCCAGTCTTTTGATAGCCTCCACTTGTATTGAGTAAGCTCTACCCATGCATCCAACTACCAAGAAACCAAGTTATCCCAAAGAATCCACTATAAATTCCTATGCATGGCGTGTTACACCATTCCAAATATATTCTTGTTTTATCTATCTTCCAAATTAAACTTGTTATGTGAAAGTTAGTGATTAAAGCTCTCACAAACTTGATCGCACACTTTATTTTTCTTGCCCCTAATAAACTTGAACCATTGTGTCATCTATGTTGTATATTCTTGCACTTATACGTTGGGAATTAGAAAAACCGTGTTGTCATGGGGAACGCTTTCAACACCTGTAAATATCTACCCAGTTGATATCATGCTCTTTTGTTTATGTATGTCGTCGGTGTGAAATAAAAGGGGATCTTGTAAGTCCATGGAGTTATGTATGTGTGTTAGATAAACGCCTGGGCTGCTAGCCTAAGCCATGCCTATTCATGGTGGAAACTTGTAGCATCACCATAGTGAGCAATCTATGAAGCATTCTTCTTATAAAAAAGAGAGATAGAAAAAATAGAATGAGAAAAAAAAGAGATGAGAAAAAATAGGAAAGAGAGAAAAAAGGACTATTTTTCCATGGTAAATAAGAAGATTGCTGATATGCTCATTGTCTGCTTGCCTTGTCATTTTTATATGGGATAGATCCTGTATCATGGGGAAAGGGGTACCCCGTTGGCAGTTCTCTATGATACACATGTACTTACTATCAAGAAGTTACCGGTAACTAAAGTTGAATACCATGAGGAGTGACCCTAGTACTGAAGGGACATGGGATTGCCAACTTATAATTTGTCAATCATATATTCCATATTTTGTTCACTTTGACCTTAGTCTCATCAAGATTCTTATGATAGGGGAAACGAGAGCTGAAAGCTAACAAGTACCATAATTTTTGGAAGCTCTTTATGAAACTTGAAATCCCTGCTTCCCTTTGAAAGGCATTTCTTCCACTTTTATATTGAGTCCCCACCTTCTATACTTAGGCACCAATTAAGAGAGCATAGTTGTCATTCTTACTTCTATGCATTGTCCCAAAACTTATTGATTGATTCATATTGTTGATATTGCTTTCTCTTAAACTATTTGTATCTAGTCACCCTTATGAACTTTGAAGGTGTCCTATGCATTTATGTTTTCCTACTCCATGAGGGACAAGCTGAATGCCACTGTGCTATGTTCTCTATATGTGAAACAAACAAGCGTCTCTCAATGCATTGTTATTCATGAATCTTTGTTTGTATCCTTTCATGTTGCAGCATAGTTACTATGTATTATTGTTAGAACTTCATCTTTCATGCTCATGTTTAGAGTACTTTGATCCTTGCTTTCAATGCTTTCAAATGGTTTGATCTTGATTGTGTTGGTGCATTTCACCTCAAAAATTATTCTTTTTATCACTTACCTACTCGAGGACGAGCAGGAGTTAAGCTTGGGGATGCTTGATATGTTGTAAACGTATCTATAATTTTTTATGTTCAATGCTTGTTTAGTATCCACTTTGCTATGCTTTGTCTACACTTTGAGGTATTTTTATATATTTTCCGAGACTAACCTATTAACAAGATGCTATAGTGCCAGTTGCCTGTTTTTTGATGTTTTTGGTTTCAGAAAAGCTACTAAGGAAATATTCTCGGAATTGGACGGGACAAAAGCCAAAGTCAATATTTCACCGAGTCGAACAGGCGGATCGGCCGGAAGGAGCCACAGGTGGCCACCCCCACGGACCCACCATGGGCGTGCAGGCAGTGTGGGCCCGAACCCACCCTTGCCTCGCCTCTTCGCCTATATAATCCCCCCAATGCCAAAACCCTAAGTACCCGATCAGATCTCCACGAAACAGGCTATAGCCGCCGCCACCATCGTCCCTAGATCGGGGGGATATGAAGCTCTTCCCGGCACCCTGCCGGAGGGGAGAGATCATACCGGAGGCCTTCTTCATCACCATGCCAGCCTCCGTTATAATGCGTGAGTAGTTCCACCTTGGACTATTGGTCCATATAATAGCTAGATGGTTGTTTCTCCTCCTTTGTGCTACCATGTTTAGATCTTGTGAGCTCCATTCATGATCAAGGTCATCTATTTGTAATCATGCATGTTTTGTTTGCGGGGATCCGATGGATATTGAGATTACTATGTCATATTGATTACTGATTTTATCTTATTGATTCTATCATGTCGGTGTTGTTTGAGATCTTGCATGCTCTCTGTTTCTAGTAGCTATCTTGGCCAAGTAGATGCTAGTGACTCCAAGAGGGAGTATTTATGCTCGATATTGGGTTCATGCCTCTATTGACTCTAGGGAAGTGACGAAAATCTCTAAGGTTGTAGATGTATTGTTGCTACTAGGGAGAAAACAACAATCTCTTATTCATGGAACAATTGTATTGTTTATTTCACACACATCTCTTAAAGAAGTTATCCGTTGCTTAAAACTTAAGACTGGAGGGGGTTCGGATGATAACCTGAAGGTGGATTACTAGTCATAGATGCAGTTGGAGGGCGGTCTACTTTTATTGTTGTAATGCCCAATCAAATATTATAGGATCATGAATGTCTAGTATTGCATTGTCATGCCTTGATCTGTCCTGTCAATTTCCCCGCTGTAATTTGTTTACCTAGCATGTTAAGTTATTTATCTTAAGGAGAACACCTCTAGTGAACTGTGGACCCCGGTCTAATCTTTACCATTGAAACATCTTACACTATTATTGTTTACTTTCTGCAAGCTACCATTACCTTCCACACCATACGTTTAATCCTTTGTTTTCAGCAAACCGTTAAGATTGACAACCTCACTGTTCGTTGGGGCAAAGCCTTGAGTTTGTGTTGTGTAGGTTCCAAGTTGTTAGAAACATCTTGGGGTCATTTCGTTCCTCATACTGGTTCGATAACCTTGGTTTCTTACTGAGGGAAGACTTACTGCTGTTCTCATCGTACCTTCCTCTTGGGGTTTCCCAACAAAGCTCTATAGTCATCTGAGCCACATCAAGACGTTTTCTGGCGCCGTTGCCGTGGAGTTAAGGACGGTTCACAAGGGGAGTCCTTCACAACCTTTCTCTTTACTTTGTTTTGTTTTTGTTAATTTCTTTTGCTTTGTTTTTCTTGCTTCTTTTTATCAAAAAATCCAAAAAAAATAGTTTTGTTTGGTTTGATTTTTGCTATCAAAAATACAAAAAAATTAGTTCCTACTCTAGTTGTTGTTGTTGTTGTTGGCTTGCTCCACCTTTGCAAAAATGAACTCTGCTGAGAACACCAAGTTGTATGACTTCACTAGCACAAACAACAATGATTTCCTAAGTACACCTATTTGATGGGGATATGCCTACCGGGGTATACCCAGCAGGACGTTTCCGACTGGCCCAGGAACTGGCGAGTGGGCCTGCAAGATGGCGACTAGATCAAGGCCCGGTGTGGATCCAAGCGACTGGAAACTGAAGGCCCAGGTGAGTAGATAGGCCCAGTCGAGTTAGGTTAAACGATTACCGAAGCCTTAACTGATTCGGTTGAGATGTGTAAACCCTAGGGGAGGTGAGTTTATATAAACCTCCCTACAGGGCGTGTAGAGATACGTTCCATCATACCCCCAAGCGACTCGCCGCCTAGCCGCCGAGTTCGCCCATTGTACCTCCATCATAATACAATCTAGCAGGAGTAGGTCTTTACCCTCCGGGGGGACGAACCAGGGTAAAACCTTGTGTCTCCGCCCTCATCTCGCACCGCAGATGGCTGGCCGCCCTTGCCCCTCGTTTTACTACTCGCTGCCGATTGCACCATCTGCCGTGACCATTCCCACGACAGTGGCGCCCACCGTGGGGCCTGGCCGGTCTGGCCGGTGTTCTGCGACGAGATCCAATCTGCCCATCAACGAGACGGTCGCCACCGGCCGCATGATAGCGATCGGCGAGATGCTCCAGATCTTGCCGAGCAGCTACGTCCCGGCGGTGCGACCCGTCACGCACAGCATGATCCTGCCGGTTGGCACGAACAGCCTCTTCGTCGGCCTCACCGACGTCATCATCTCGGAGGATTTGGCTCTCATCCGCGAGTCGCCGCCATGCGATCGACTCTCCGAGAGCCAGGTCCGCACGATCCATCGCCTCGCCTCCGAGTACAACTCGGCCCACAACAACGTGGCCGAAAACTCCGTGGCCGCGGAAGATGCGGCCCTCAACGACGACGCCGACTCGGCGACCCCGGCGTCACTCGCCGGATCCATTACAGCGGCTTCACCCGCGGGCTCCATCACCCAGGTTTCCAACATGGGAGACTTCGAGGATCCCTCCATCCTTGGGATCTTCGACTTCGACTCCGGGTCGGAAAATTCCGCCGACCTCCGCAACGGGACCGGTCGCCACGCCGCGACCTACATGGCGACCGGCACCGATCCGCCAGAGGATCCTTTCTCCACCCCGATCTCTCCTAACGCCACGGCAACGGAGGTCGAGGAACTCCGCCTGAAGCTGGAGGAGGCAGTCCGCAAGGAACAAGCCGAGCGCGAAAAATTCCGCCTCCAGCAGGTGACGGCGCAGGCCCCCTCCAGGGTCGACGACGATGGGCGCCCCACCTCCACCCAACCGCACACCCCCTAGGGATCAGCCGCGGATAGTAGTCTCCTCACGGGAGAGAGACGCGAATGGCCTCCCACTGTTCTCCACCCCGATGGACAACCTCGTGGCAGGCCGAGCAGCAACCGACAACATCACGGCCACCGGCGACGGCGCCCTACAGATCCAGTATGTCAGGGCCCTGCTCGCAAAGGCCGTCGAGTAGCAAAACGCAGGCGCCGACTCATAGGGTCGAGTGTACTCGCTTTCTTTGGGAAGCAGAGCGGCCTCAAGCGGCCGCCCAATAGAGGCAAACACCCTCAACTGCCCGCCACCAGAGCCATTGCAGCTCCAACACCGACCCGCGAACGCGGCACTCTCCACCAAAGACCCAGGCCAGAGACCAACTTCGTCGCCACCAACGGTCAACCCATCGACGCCCGCACCCACCACATCAACAACCAAAGCTAGCGCGCACGCCAGCCCGACGACCTGCGACACACCCTAACCAATCTCCGCGACGGCGAGACGATGGGATCGCTAAGTCGACTCGGCCCCAAGTGCTTCGGACCGATAATCCGAGGCGAGAAGTACCCGCCGAACTTCAAGGCGCCGAAGGAGATAGAAAAGTACGACCCTTCGTACGACCCCTCCGTGTGGCTCGATACATACCCCATGGCGATGGGGATCGCAGGCCACACTGACCTGCTAGCCGCCCGTTACCTCCCCCTGATGATGGAGGGGACGTGTAGGCAGTGGATCAACACCCTCCCCCAGGATAGTATCGAATCCTGGGAGGAGATGCGCGACGCCTTCGTAAGGCACTTCGAGTGCTCCTACACCCGCGCCACCACCATCGAGTACCTGGAGCGATGCGTCCAGGGACCCCGCGAGTCGACCCGCAACTGGGTCAAGCGGTGGCAAGAACTCTGGTACAACGCGGTCGGTATCCACCCGGACACCGCGATCCATTGCTTCAAGACGTCGTGCCGCTACGAGCCCTTGGTCGCCAAGCTCAAGCGAAATTCTCGCACACTCGACAACATACCGGACCTCCTCGAGATCACAAAACGGTACGCGGAGGAAGATCGAAACCAGGAAACCGACGACGAGTCGGGAGGCCAACATCGCACGAGCGGCAACGACAACGGACGATGGTCCGACCTACGCTACAGCAACACCCGCCTCACTGGCAAGCGCCGCAGTGACGGGCGAGTCGACTTCGTCACAACGCCGCTGGGCACGCTAACGCGAGCCAAAGCTTCCTTGACGGCGGCAACTACAAGGCCAAGCAAAGGTTCGACCCCGCGGCCCTCCTTAACCAACCTTGTGCGTTTCATATCAGGGAAGGGAAGCCCGCAACGCACACGACCGCCGACTGCCACACCCTCAGGGAGATTGAGAACGCACGGCGAGCACGGGAGGACCCCGACAACAACCCGCCAAACGGCGGAAAATTTGGCAACGTGGCCGGCTCGCTCCATACCTTCACAGGCTTCAACACGAAGAGTGAGAAGAAGGTCATCACCCGCGCCGTCGCCGTCAACGCGGTGGCCCAGGTGGAAGTTCCCCAGTTCCTCAACTGGTCGGAGCAGCCCATCACCTGGAGCCGCCAGGACCACTCGCCGCGCATCGATTACCCAGGCCGAGTCGCCCTGGTGGTCAAGCCAAGGTGGCGACTCGGCTCCCCAAGACATTGATGGACGGCGGCAGCTCCATCAACATCCTGTACCTGGACACCTTCAGGCGGTTGCGGCTCCCGCAGTCGATGATCGAGACAACCCACACCACGTTCCACGGCATCGTCCCCGGTCGGAAGGCGTACCTGATCGGAAAGGTCACACTGCCAGTCACCTTCGGCACACCAGCAAACTTCCGCGAAGCGGATCGTCTTGAGCTGGTGCCCTTCGACAACCCTACCGCCGTCACAGTGCGCGGCGTTTGCCAAGTTCATGGCAGCGCCACACTACGCTGATAACGCGATGAAGCTCCGGGCGTGCGGCGTCATCACCATCAACGGCGACCCGACATGGCCGCCGAGTGCGAGGCCAAAGGCGAACTTCGCCGATGCCGTCAACGGCGTAAGCCAACCGACGAGCTCGCCAAGTACGCGAGCGGGGTGAACAATGACGACCCCACCATACTCAAGAAGCCCAATTCGGAGGGCGCAAACACCTCAGCCTTCGAGGCAACGACGTACACCCGCACCGTCGAGCTGGTCCCAGGCGACTCCAGCCAGACGGTGACGATCGGAACAGGAATGAGCCCAGCCTAGGAAGGCGCGCTCATCGAGTTCCTCCGTGAGAACAGGGAAATCTTCGCATGGAAGCCCTCTGACATGCCTGGTGTCCCTAGGGAGCTCACTGAGCACAAACTAAACGCCGACCCCAAAGTGTGACCCGTCTAACAGTCGCTGCGGCCCTTCAATGAAGAGCGCTGCCGAGCCATCGCCGAGGGGGTGCAGCGTCTACTCGCTGCAGGCTTCATCCGGCCAATCAAGTACTAGAAGTGGCTAGCAAACCCAGTCCTGGTCGAGAAGAAGAACGGTACCTGGAGGATGTTTATCGACTACACAAAGTTGAACAGCGCCTACCCGAAGGAGCAGTTCGTCCTCCCGCGGATCGACCAAATAATCGACTACACCGCGGCTCGGAGTCGCTATGTTTCCTCAACGCCTACTCTGGATACAACCAGATCAAAATGGCTATCGAAGACGAGGAGAAGACGGCGTTCATCACGCCATTGGGAGCCTTCTACTACACCGCCATGACCTTCGGCCTCAAGAACGCCGGGGCCAACTACCAGCGGTGCATGCAAGAGTGCCTCGCGAGCCAAATTGGCCGCAACATCCACGTCTACATCGATGACGTAGTTGTAAAATCCACTCGCCAGGGTGATCTACTCGCCGACCTGGCGGAAACATTCGCCAACTTGCGAAAATACAAGATAAAGCTTAACCCGGGCAAATGCACCTCCAGTGTACCAGCAGGACAACTACTGGGGTACGTCATCTCCAAGCGAGGGATCGAGGCGAACCCCACCAAGATCGACACGATCGCTGGACTCGGCAAACCCGAGTGCCTGCGCGACGTCCAAAAGCTGGCCGGGCGAGTAGCGGATCTCAGTCGCTTAATCCCCGCACGGGAAAAAGGCGATGCCCTATCTTTGTCGATCGCCAAGAACCCCACCTTCGATTGGGACAAGGAGGCGGACGACGCTCGCGACCTCAAGAAGGTGCTACTCGCCACCACTACTCGCCACCCCGCGACAAAGAACCCATGCTGGTCACGTCGCGGCCTCCGGAAGCGTCGTCGGCCGTCATGGTCGTCGAACGGCCGGAGGAAGGAAAGGAGCGCCCTGTACAGCGACCGGTGTACTACATCAGCGAGGTCCTCACCGAGTCGCGCCAACGATACCCGCAGTACCAGAAACTGGTATACGCAGTCTTCAGAGAACAGCAGCGCCTGCCGCACTACTTCCAGGAGCACCCGATCACGGTCGTCTCCTCAGCACCGTTGCAAGACATCATCCGCAACCGTGAGGCGACTGGGTGAGTCGCTAAGTGGGCCATCAAAATCGGCGTCCATAATATCAAGTACGAGCCACGAAAAGCGATCAAGTCGCAGGCTCTAGCGGACTTCATCGCCGACTGGGAAGAGGCCCAGCAGCCAGAAAAGCTGCCATACCTCCATTACTGGAGCCTGCACTTCGACGGCTCCAAGAACGCGGACGGCGCAGGAGCAGGGATCATGCTGACTTCATCGAAGGGCGACAAGATCCGCTACGTCCTCTGCCTAGACTTCACCCCCTGCACCAACAACATGGCCGAGTACGAGGCACTAGTCCACGGCATGCGAGCTGCCAAGGAGATGAACGTCAACTGCCTACGCTGCTACGGAGACTCCGACCTCGTTGTTGGGCAAGTCGCTGGCACCTGTTACGCCGTCTCCCCTACCATGGCGGCATACCGCCAAGAAGTGGACAAGCTGGGCGGACACTTCGCAGGCTACTCTGTCGAGTGGATTGACAGGAGGAAGAATGAAGAGGCCGATGCACTCTCTCGCATTGGATCGGCTCGACTCGCACCACCCGCCGGCGCCTTCCTCGACACGATCACCAAGCCATCAGTCTCTCCCCCAAGGGAGATCGACATCGGAGTCCCACTACAGCCAGAGGCAGCCCTGGTCGCACTCGTCACCGAACCAGACGACTGGACCAAGCCCTATGTCGCCTACCTCGAGGCCGGCACCTTGCCGGCAGACGAGATGGACGCCCGGATGATCGTACGCCGATGTAAATCCTTCACCATCATCGACGGCGAGCTCCATAAGCGCAGCGTCACTGGCGTGTTCCAACGCTGCGTCCAACCCGCCGAAGGACGCAAGATCCTCCACGACATCCACTCCGACGACTGCGGCCACCACGCCGGCGCTCGCTCTCTGGTCGCCAAGGCTATGCGGCATGGCTTCTACTGGCCCACCGCACACGCCTATGCCGTCGACATTGTCCAACGGTGCGCCGGGTGCCAGAAGTACGCCAACCAGACGCACGTGCCGAGCTCAGCGCTCAAGACAATCCCCATCACCTGGCCATTCGCCGTGTGCGGTATGGATATGGTAGGCCCCTTCAGAAAGGCTCCCTCTGGCTACACCCACCTCCTAGTCGCGGTCGACAAATTCACAAAGTGGGTGGAGGCCAAACCAGTCCGGAAATGCGACGGGAAGACTGCCACTAAATTCCTACGCGAGCTCATATATCGCTACAGGTTCCCAAATAGCATCATCACGGACAACGGTACCAACTTCGCCAAAGGAGCCATGGTCAAGTTCTGCGAAGAACACCACATCCGGCTCGATCTCGCGTCAGTCTCCCACCCGGAATCCAACGGCCAGACAGAACGGGCCAATCAAAGCATCCTCCACGGCCTGAAGCCGCGACTCCAAGTACCACTCGAGCGCACCGCCGGGTGCTGGGTCGAGGAGCTACACTCTGTCATCTGGGACATCCGCACGTCGGTCAACAGGTCAACAGGGTTCACCCCCTTCTTCATGGTGTACGGCGCCGAGGCAGTCATGCTCACCGACCTCGAGCACGACTCGCCACGGGTCGTCCACTACACGGAGGCTGCAAACGAACTCTCCTGCCAGGATGGAGTCGATCAACTCGACGAGGCACGTGACCTCGCTCGATCACACACCGCCATCTACCAGCAAGGACTCCGCCGCTATCACAGCCGGTGGGTGAAAACTCGCACCTTACAAGAAGGCGACCTGGTGCTGCGCCTCATCCAGGACAAGAAGGGCATGCACAAGATTTCCCCTCCGTGGGAGGGACCATTCACCGTCGGGCGCGTACTCGGCAACGACGCCTACTACCTCATCGATGTCCGCGGGGACGGCAAACTCGACGTCAAGCGACCGTGGAATGTAAACCTCCTACGAAATTTCTCTTCCTAGAACCCTACTTATGTACCCTCCAGTCGCTTTGAAAAAAAAAAGAATTGGCTACCGCAAATTGCGCCTACTCTCCGTGTCTTGTGCCACCCGCACTCGTAATAACAGCGCCACGCTAACTGCAGAAGTCAACCTTTGGTACAGCGATCGGCACGGCCAAGTAGTGCGTTACAAGGGCACTGGGTCACCCCAGGTCTTGCAACGTCCACGAAAAACGCCTACCCGGAGCCCCATTGGAGTCGCCTAGCTCGACTGGCTCTACGAGACAAGACAACTGCCTTCGCTCCTTACAGCGACAATGATCCTCCGCATCCTCGACATAGCGACTCAAACGGCCAAGTACCACGCTCGGGGACTGACGACCAGTTTAGCGCGAGCGGCTAGGAAAAACGCCAAGTATGAGAGCATGCCCAGGACTCGCCATGCGACTGACCCAACAGGCCAGGCAGGAGTGACGCGCTCAAACTAACGCGCCAAGCCCTCACCCACCCTCGAGACGCGCCTAGAACAACCAAGTACCTCGCTCGGGGACTCGGCAACCCGACCTCTCTCGCGCAAGGGAAAACGGCAAAGTACAGAGCGTTCAAGGGAGTCGCCTTACGACTGGATCTCCGAGTCCGGGCGAGTCGACCAGAATAACAAAACATTCAAAAACCACAAACACATCACAATCGAGGTAAACCCCATAAAAAGTTCGGACGCGCTCGGGGACTCGTTCAACCCTCAATCGAAAAACACATGACAAATCACAAAACAAACACGATATCTCATTAATAGCATGTCGCAAATTATCTCAAAATACATAGTATGCCCAACGACAGAACTGCTACTAACGCCCCAGGGCAAACTAGTTCACTCTGCAGGCTTCGATGACGACTCGCCAGCACCCTTGCGATTGCGGATGAACTGAGTGTACGGGTTCGACGGATACGTCGTCAGCTCACCCGCCATCTCCGCATGAAAGGGCTGCTTGACCTTGAAGTCCCGGTGCTGCGGCTCGGGGTCGTTGGGTGCGACGACCGTCTCCTGGCAAGGAAGGAGGTCTCCCATCGCCCAGACACGCTCGGAGTACACCGTGGCGCGGTCCGTCAACTTGAGCACCTCGGAGATCTCCACCGCGCCAGTCGACGACGGGTAGCCACTCCTCACGTCGTCTAGATCGAAATCCTCCGGAAAGTGAGAAAGCCCAAGGCTAAGCGCCGTCGCGTCATGAGCTCAATGACCGACGGCGCCTTCTCCAAGTACCGCCATACCTCGACGAGGTCGCTGGGAATTAATTCCGTAGGCGACATCTCCTGGAGGTAGGCCCGGATGCACGTCGCCGACAACGCCGCCGAGTCGACAAGCGTGGCCACACATTGCCGCGCGTCGAACGAGCTCGCCTCTTCCGTGCTATCAAGGATACGACCTGCGGATAGAAGATAACAGTGAGTACATCGGATAATATACAACGCATATGCAACAGGCAGGGGCAGACACACTCACCAATCAAGGGACGGGATAGATCCGTGATGAAGCTCTGAAGCGAAGTATAATCATCCTGAAGCCCAGCAACAAGGGCGTCAGAAACTTCACGTTCTTCCGCAGCGGTCGTAACGGCGGCCTTGTCTCGACCATCCGCCGAACTCGCTTCCTCTTTCGCTTCCCTCAGCTCGCGCTCGAGGTCGGCGATCCGCTTCTCAGCCGAGCTCAACGCCGTTTGAGCCGCTACCAACTCACTCGCTGGGACAAGTCCCTGGCGGGCCTCCTCTGCCTTCGCGGCAATTGCCTGAAGCCCTTTATTCGCCTCTTGGACGGTGGCCAGTTCCTTCTCCGCGCGGTGTTTCGCGGCAAGCCGGTCAGCCAACTCATGTTGCAAACCCTGCACACAATTCAAACAGTTAACCAAAGCGAAATCCTAAGTACCCACAAGCTGAAATTTAGCGAGTGCACACTCGGGGACTGGCAATCAAAAAAATCCTAAGTGCCCACCCGCTGAAATTCAGTGAGTGCACACTCGGGGAATGGCAAACAAAAAATCCTAAGTTCCCACCCGCTGAAATTCAGCGAGTGCGCACTCGGGGACTGGCAATCAAAAAAATCCTAAAGTGCCCACCCGCTGAAATTCAGCGAGCGCGCACTCGGGGACTGGACGCAAAAAGTACAAACACGACATTAAAAAGAATCAGACCGCTGCAACACACCGGCCTGATCCTCGGGGACTGGACATACCTAGATGGCTGCGCCAAGCATTCCATGAAGTTGTATCGCATCCACGGACGCGAGGAGAGCCGGCGTGTGCCCGCGACGCTGCTCGACCTCCGTATCAGCGACCCCAGGTGCATGGCTCGAGGGCGAGGTACCACTCGCTGTAGCCGCTTTGGACATGAAGCGCAGGAACATTGCGATGAAGGCACCGGCACCAAAGGAGGCCGGCTCGGCTGCCCCAGGCGAGGGAGCACCCTCCTTGGCGGGTAAGGCCGCCTTCACTACGGGTTCACTCGGCGCGATCACCGTGTCGTCGGATACTTGACGACTTCGTCGCCCTTGGCCTTCTTGGCGTTATCCGCGGGGACGACGACCTCGTTAGCCTTCCTCTTCTGGGAGGGATCCTCCTCGCTGACGACGGGTGGCACCTTAGCCACGGTTGGATGGCCTATCTTCTTCGCTCCGGTCCTACAAATTGATCGCGTGAGCAAGATAATCCAAGTACAATGAAAGCCAAAGGTAGGTGAGCAAACTCACTTGGCCACTCGAATGAAGCGTAGCCCCGTGCGGATGCCGGCCGGCTTCTCCAGTTCGGGGCCCAGTCGGTGGCTGAGGCCCATTTCCAAGACATCGTGTGCCCAAGACACGGATGGTTTCTTCGTCGTCGAGGCTGCGACGGGAGCCTCTGAGACATCTTCAGCGGGAGCTTCCCTGCGAGGTGAAGCCGCCATGACCGGAGCGGCCCCTAGCCCAGAGACTGGGGCGAATGGCGGAGGCATCGAGGCCAGTGGGACCTCACTCAGGACAGTGGCCGTGTCCAGCGCGGTTACCGTCGGCGGCGCCTCGCCCTTGGCCAGGCTGGTGGCGTCGGAGCTTCTCGCCGAGTGCGGCGGGGAGGCCGGTCTCTCCGGCTTCGTCTTCTTCTTCGGAGGGGCCTTCACCTCCTTCCCCTTCTTCTTCTTCTTCTTCTTCTTCTTCTTCTTCTTCTTCTTCTTCTTCTTCTTCTTCTTCTTCTTCTTCTTCGACGGAGTAGCCTGGCGGCGCGAGGTGGTCTCCGGAAGTTCGTCATCATCATCATCATGACGCTCAAGGCTTTTACTCGCCTCAAGCTCACACTGACGCTGCCTGCGGGTCTTGCGAACCAGCGGGGCAACCTCCTCCTCGGATTCGTCGTCTTCGTTGCTCTCGTCGCTCTCGGTGTCGCCCTTGGCGGGAGGCGACTCGCCCATGTCCTGGACGGACGAGCTCGAGTTCTCGTCGTCTGAAGGCGGGAGCCATCCTTCCACCACTTGGAATAGCTGCAATGAGCACAAGATGAGATTAGAATGACCGCGACTGCATAAACTGCGACTGCGAATGATGCAAGGTGACTTACCGTTGGGGTTGGATGCTTCGCGGTGTAGGGGGCGACCCCGGCCTTTGCGTCCAGGTACAACGCCTGGGTGATCTTCTGAAGTGCTGGGGTGTAGTCCTCGAGCTTCCACTCGGCGAGGCAGGACTTCGTCGAGTCCTCCCGGCCCGTGTATTGGTACATATAGTGGTCGCGATGAGCCAGAGGGACGAGCCACCGCCTGAGCCAGCAGTTGTATAAGTTAATTGTTTGGAGGCCCTTCTTCTTCAGACCGCGGATGGTTTGAAGCATTTCATCCACGACCATCCGCTGGTCGGTGGGGAGCTTGCCGACTTGGAGTCGGCGCGGTTCGGGCCGGTCGGCGGAGTATCGTGGGATCGCCGCCTCGCCCTCCGGAGTCGCCTCGGTAACGTAGAACCAAGACTTCTTCCACTCGCTCGCCTCCTTGGCGGGCAGCACCAAGTTAAAAAACGAGGCCTTCGACTTCAGCTGGAATGTCAGGACGCCCGCGGCAAGCATTGGGCCGCCCGCTTCCTCACGACTGATTCGTCCGTGGAACAGATCTTGCCATAGAGGGAAGTAGGGATGGCAGGCCAGGTAGCACTCGCAGAACGCCACGAAGATGGCCAGCTGCTCGATGCTGTGCGGACCTAGGTCCGACGGTTGGATCCCATAGTAGGCGCAGAAGTGCCGGAAGAACAGGGACGTAGGGAATCCCAGTCCCCGTTCTAGGTGGCTGGTGAAGCAGATGAATTCTCCCTCGCGCGGGTTCGGGGTCACCTCTCCGTCAGGATGCGCCACTGCGCCGGCGCGCAGGATCCCGGCCTCCTCGAAGGACGCCAGTTGCGCTCTCGTAAACCTAGATCTGCCCCAAGGCTCGGTGGAGGGGGCCATTGGCGGAAGGATTCGTGGGGATTTCGGGTCGGCTGGATCACGATGCGGAGGAAGGCGAAAGTGTGCGCAATTGGAGGAAATGACGAGGAGATGGTTCTCCGATTTCCTGCCATTCCCCTTATATAGCGGTTGTTACCCGTCAAATCAGGGAGTCGTTACGACGCGGTGATTACGCCAAAAGTTACCGATGGATTACCCCAACTGCTAGTTTGACCGCGTTTAACGTTCCAACTTCAGCCACTCGGCTCGCCGACCCGATCACTACGACAGTGACTAAGTATTTCGCCGACTCGACTCGCCAAAGCTGCGATCAGAATGACTAGTTTTTTCCTTCATTTAGGAGCCCGCCGACGATTCGACTGGATGCTTGCTTTGAAGCCGTATACTCCGACTGCCAGCAACCACCTGCGCCCAATCAACGACGGCCTTGGGAACTACTGATGGGGATATGCCTACAGGGGTATACCCAGCAGGACGTTTTCGACTGGCCCAGGAACTGGCGAGTGGGCCTGCAAGATGGCGACTGGATTAAGGCCCGGTGTGGATCCAAGCGACTGGAAGCTGAAGGCCCAGGCGAGTAGATAGGCCCAGTCGAGTTAGGTTAAACGATTACCGAAGCCTTAACTGATTCGGTTGAGATATGTAAACCCAAGGGGAGGTGAGTCTATATAAACCTCCCTACAGGGCGTGTAGAGATACGTTCCATCATACCCCTAAGCGACTCGCCGGCTAGCCGCCGAGTTCGGCCATTGTACCTCCATCATAATACAATCTAGCAGGAGTAGGTCTTTACCCTCCGGGGGGCCGAACCTGGGTAAAAACTTGTGTCTCCACCCTCATCTCGCACCGCAGATGGCTGGCCGCCCTTGCCCCTCGTTCTACTACTCGCTGCCGATTGCAGCATCTGCCGTGACCATTCCCACGACACTATTACTCCACCCGCTCCTGTGTCACATCCCAAAATTGTCCAAAATTTGAAATGTGAAAAATAAATAAACAAAAGAAATAATTGATGAAATTTAGGGTGAAAAGAAACTTTTTGTTTCTAAATGGAAACATCAAAAACCTTCTTGATCAAATTTGAATAAATGGAAGCCAACAAATTTCAATCAAGTGAAATGCATTCATCAACGAATGTATCATGAAATTTAAACACTTGGAAAAGTTAAACCAAAACCCCAAATCTTAATAAAATAAATCATTTCCAAGATCTCTAAGACTATGGATTGTATCCATATAAAAATTCATCAACAAGAATTTATAAATGATAAAAAATAATAAACAAAAATATTATAAGATCATAGAAATTGGTTTTATTCAATTTAGAGATATAGATAAAAACTTATGAATTTAATAAGATAAAAGGAAATAATTTCCAAAGCAATAAAAGATCCTATCTAAAATCCATACCAAATTATGAGCAAAATAATCATAAAAGTATTTAAAAATATAAACAAATATTACATAAAATTACGCAAATTGGAATCACCAATTTTGGATCTATAAATAAAAAGATATGGATTTTATAAGATAAAGAAAGAAAGAAAATAAATAAGGAATATTTAAAGTCAAAATTAAATCTTAGCCAAATCCATAAACAAATGAAAGTTTATTGGATAATAAAAAGGAGTAAAAGATTATTTAAATAAAATCATAAGGATTGAACAATATCCAATTTTATTTAAATAAAGACAAATTGCCTAAACTAAATAATAAGAAAATTATTTAGAAGACAATTTAAATCTTGAATTAAATCCATAAGCAAATGGAATAAAGATAATCCAAATAAAATAAAGGATAAAGAATTTTCAAATAAAATTATATGGCATTAACTAAATTCAACTCTATTTAAATGAAGACAAAAATCCCTAATATAAATGATTAATTAAATCATGGGAAAAATAATTGGAATTGCCAAAATGAATTGGAAGTTATCTAATTAACTTAAAAATAATAAAAGATTAACTAAATAGAATTATATGGTTTGGAACCATAATCAAATCCATTTAAATAAAGACAAGTGCCTATTTTAAATAAATAATAAACCACAAAAGAATAAAAGGAATTATTCTAAAATAGATTATTTAAATATAATCTTTTGAATAAATTCAAAACATAAAATAAGAAAAGGAAAAAGAATAAAAAAATGGAAAAGAACCAGCCCAGCAAACCAGACCCACTCTAGCCCAGCAGGAAGCCCACCTCTTCTCCCCCGAACCATTTTATCTTACTCGCGAACAAACCCGTTCACCCGCTGACGACCCGACCCCACCGAACCCTCCTCTCATTCGCTGACCGCGAGGCCCCACAGCCAGGTCATCATCCACAATCTCGCGTTGACCCCGCTCTCTCTCTCCTCGCTGTTGTTTCTGGCCGAATTTAATCGAGTGAATTCGATTAACTGTGTGTGTAACCTCCTCTAGCGCCCACGCACATTTAACCACCTCCCCCTTCTCTACCTTTCCCCTCAAACCCCTCTGCTAATGATCCACCAGGCGCATGAATTCCGGCGAACCACTACCGCCCCTTGCCTCCTAGTTTCCATGAGAACACTCCCCGTCGTCTAGTGCATTCGCCAGTAGCTTCCACTTGGCCGCGCATGCCCCAGAGACTCAGCAACGTCTTCGGCAGAGCGCCGCCGCCCACTGCCCCGACTTCGACGACCTTCCCCGGTAACCCTAGGCCGTCCCCTCCTCTCTGGTTGATACTCACATGCTCTCCTCTGTCACTTGCGTCTAACCGCACCTCTACTTTATCTTAGCGCGGTCCGTAGCGTCGCCAACAACGAAAGCCCGAGAACACCGTCGTTAGCAACATCTCCGACGAGCAATTCCTCTGAGCTTCGTGCGCCCCTTCGTCCACTGCGACCACCTCGAGGTCCAACACGTCACAGCGAGTCTGGCAAGCCTCTTCCCCTCTGTCTTTCTTCCTAGGCTGGCCGGAGCGCCGTTAGCAGAGCGCGCCGCCGCTCGCCGTTGACCCAGTGCCGCCAGAACTTGGTCGTTGTTCTTAAGTCCATTAGATCCAGATCGTAGGGCCACGTTAGATTCATTAAACGAAGCGGTATAGAATGATCTGATCCGTGCATTGACCTTTAGATCCTACGGCCAGAACTGCTCGATCCGAACGAATCGATATCAGCCAATGAGAACAGGACACGTAGCCCAGACTCTGTTTTAAAAAGAGAACATTTCTATTAGTGAATAGATTTTGAAAAATTCATAACTTTTAATCTACACGTCCAAATTTAACAAATTTTATATCATTGGAATCAGCAAAAATAAACCTTTGGAACAATTTCCTTAGTTTAGCATTTTGCTTCTGGAAAATTGGTCGTTTTTATAGAAACATTTCTTGGCTTATTTAGAGTATTAAAGTTATTCCAGAAATGATTTTTGAGTAAAATATTTTGCAAATGATTTGTTTTGAACCTACTGACCATAAGAACAAACTTTTGGGTTTAGAAATATATTTTGTTAAACACAAGGAATTATTCCTTGAATAAATACATTTCTAGTAAAACAAAAATTGTTGATTATGTTTTTAAAATAATTTTTGAGTAAAACCTTTTGCAAATGGTTTTATTTAAACTCTCTAACCTAAACACTATGTTTTAGATTTAAAAATGTATTTTATTAACCCTAGAAAATTATTACTTTGTTTAAAGGAATTTCTAGTAAAATAAAAATGTTGCCTTGATTTAAAAATGGTTTTGAGTGAAACCTTTTGAAAATGGATTGATTTAAACAACTTGACCTTAAACACTAACAATTATGTTTAAAAAATACATTTGGCAAACACTAGCAGATTATTACTTTTATTTAAATCACTTCTAGAAAAAAAATGATTGAAATGGCCTATTTTCACTAACTTAATTTTAAATGGTTTTGCCACATTTATAAATGACCAATAGATGTTTTAAAATGTTTTTTTTACTTATTAGAGACCACCTTTCAAATAAAACAATCTTTTGCATGCTTGCATGCATTGTTTTCTTTTCTTTATTCTATGTGATGAATGTTTGAATGTGAGTTGAATGTATGCCCTGATTGACTTGTAGTGAACTTTGAAGAGTGTGACTATTGCAAGATCAAGGAGTGAACCTATATTATCTAGCAAAAAGGCAAGTGGTGCTTGATACATTTTGTCCTAATATTTTCACTATGCATTAGTGATATTTTTTAGTAGGACTTCCATGGAATTTTACTAAGTATTCTATGCCATGGGAAATCCTAGTAGATGATGCCTTAGTAGAATTTTCCCTAAATTAAGATTCTTGCTACTATTATGCTTAGCCTAGCTAGTAGAAAACAAGGGTGGATTATATTGATGCTATGAAATATTTCTAAGTCAATGACTTGTGTTTTGTTTAATAAAACAACTATGTGAATAAATCACCTGGGTGGAATGGTGTGAAAGGATTATGTTGAGTGGTTACACAGGGCCCCATATTTATGGCCTACCCTAGTGTATCTCACTTGTGGAAAGCCACCTAGGAACAAAGAGATTTGAGATGTCAAATGTTGAGAAGCTTCATGTAACACCCTCAGAATCGACCCTATGCAAGTCTCGGCGATTCCTGCCAAACCCGCATAGAAACGATTCAAAGGTGCCCAACAGGCACTTGCGTGCGGGTAGAAAAAGAAGTAATATCATTACACAATAGTCCACGATGGAACCCACGAAACAGATATATACAACAACGCCTCCATGAGTCAAGAATATAGATATACAATACAAAGATCCAAATCACCTTTAAAACGATACAGCGTCCGAGTACGGACAAGATGCAAATTGAGCTAAGAGCCCTGAAGAATAACCAATGGCGTCCATAACTCTGCCCAGGCCACGCCGGAAGGGTAACCCTGCTAACGATGTCGATCTCAAAACCTGCTTAAACAAAAAGGGGTGCCGACAAAGGGCAAAGGAAAAGAGAGCGGTCAGTACTGAGGCCAGTACACGGCGATACTAGAATTCGGCGGTCCTCGCCTACATAGGTATGGTGGACTGAAGCGACAACGCAGCATGCACTAAACAACGTATAGAGACTCAATACAACTGGTGGCTATCAGATAGGGATAAGAATGACCTATTTGGATCCAACCTGAACTACCACCAAGAATACCCATCCTGGTTTTTCCCCCTCGAGACCAAACGAGGAAGTCAACCGAGGAACTCACACAGTTGGCAGTTTTATTCATTCCGTTATAGTTGTGGCAATTACTAGTCAGATATAGATAGCATGAGTCATCCTGATATAATAAGCAGTGGGCAGTTTTAGTTAACCATTCCATTCTAGTTGTAGTACTTACTAGTCAGATACATATAGCATGAGGCATCCCAAAACCCAGTAGTTGTTGGTACTTTTATTTAGCCATTCCATTGTAGTTGCAATAATTACTAGTCAGATAAAAGGGTAACAGGTGACAACCCAAACCAGCAATTGTTGGCACTTTTATTTAGTCATTCCATTATAGTGAAGCTGATTACTAGTCATTATAAAGTCAAATTTATAGCAATACTTTAGTTATAGTTGTCTATGATCGAGATACTGTGCTCCAAGTCGTCCATAACCACGGACACGGCTTTCGAAAAGTTTTACCCTGCAGGGGGCACAAATAGCAACACACGCACGATCAACCTCGAGAAAAACCAATAAAAACCCAACGAGGCATCATGACAGAGCAATTGCAAGATTCATATAAATTTCAGGGGGCCACCGCACCAAGCTAACCGCGACGAAGTTGGCCGGCTCCGAGACGGACCCAGAGGTTTGTGTCAACGGCTGTAAACGACTGGGAACCCGAAAGTGTGACTAGGCTTGTCGATACCGCAGAAACATTCCACTTAACTAAACAGTACAGGCGCTCCACGCACAATCGTAAATAAAGCAGTAAGGCATGGCATAAGTACAGGATAGTAATAAAGCCCCAAACTACTTTGTGGCCCCAAGAAATAAATATGACTCGAACTCTGGCTAGGGGGATTCAAGGTCCCACATGCGGATATTGGAATGTTCAAAGAACAGGTATCAAGTACTCGGGGTCCTACGGGACACAAGTGGACGGTTAAAAACCAAATAACATCTATTGCCCACCCGTGCCTCTGCATTATTTACCTACTTCAATTTTAGTTATTAAACGATAATTAAAGCCATGATCATCTCCAACATAAAAGCATAAGGCATTTCTCCAACAATTGTGGTACTTGACAACACGCAACAACACTTAAGCAAGCGACTGCGACACGCAAGTCCAACTATCTACCAAACAACAGGTAATAGGATGTGTCCAAGGCAATATAAGGCTGCAAGGAATATCACGGGTACGAAAACTAGAGAATTGCAACACAGATAGCAATAGATCAACAGGAGGAAATAAAGACTAGAAAGATAAAATAGGTAGAAAGGGGGAGAATGATCACCTGAAAACAGCATCGAAGGGTCATCCGAAGATCGGGTCGACACTCGCATCAACTCATCGGTATATACGTGAAGAAGCAAAGCACTAGAAGAAACATTGGATGCTCTATTTCATACTACGGCAGAAGATCGGGCATGATGCATCTATGATGTATGACATGGCAAAGATGTGATGCAATTAGGACATATTAAGTGGAACCGGGGTCCCGGCAATTAATTATTAAGTTCATGTTGTTTAGATACCCCGCAATTTAAATGTTGTCTTATCAAGGAAAAACATGGTATCGGTTCGCTACATAAATTTAAATAGAGCCAATATTAGACTAGAATAGCCCGTATATGGCCTCCATATTTAATTATGAGGTGAATCGACATAAAGCCCCCAACCCACATAGTATGTATGCGAGTATGAATGATTATGTGCAACAAGTATATATGGCATATTATAAAAATAGGGATCGGGTCAGGGTCACACATATCAGTTCGACTAACTTGGGTGCGGAGGTTGTTCGGGTTTGGTCTTTAGGGCAATAGCCTTCGGATCCGTCTCAGGTGGTTAAGTCGGGATCGTTGAAGTAGAGCTTGTCGAGGGATCACCGGGGTGCTCGTCGTTCTTGTCCAAAGGAGATCTTGGCAGATCTTGTGCTTGGTAGTGTGGAATGAGTACGCAAGAATGGTACTGAGACGAGCTTGGCGAGATAGCCTTGGCGGTATACCAAGAAAACAGAGACATCCGTAGTTCTTGTAGTTGAGATGGTATCACCACCAGGCAAGCAGCAAAAGAACGAACGAGGCCACCTGACAACATGCAAACAGGGGTCAGGAACCAAGGTGCTCGTGAACAACCAGAAGGAGATCTGCGAGGTGGGATAGCATGTGACGTGACCGGGTCAGTCGACCTTGGCATGTGGCACACAAGGGAAGCCGACAGAGAGCAGCAACAGAGGAATCGGCGACGACGGGTGCTACTGCTGGGTGCAACTCAAGACGACGGAGGAAGCTGGTGCGAGCTTGAGAAGGGAAACCAGCGCCTGGCCGGGCGAGGGTCATGGGCCGAACTCTGACGACGGGCAGCGAGGCGGCCATAGCGCCAGCAGGGAGGGAGGCGAAGGAGCTCGGGGTAGAGGGTGGCGCCGTTCACAGGAGGGAGAGGGGTGGCGTCGCGTGCTCGTGGTGGAGGCCGTCACGGCTTGAGGCGTCTGGGGTTGCAAAGGGGAACTGCGGGCGTGCTGCCGCGAGAGGAGAGCAACCTCGCCAAGGCGACGGCAGGGCCTGTAAGGAACTCGAGCAGGAGGCGGAGGAGAGGAAGGCGCGTGCCAGGGGCGGAGGGTTGGAGGCGTGGGCCGGCGGCAGATCGAGGAAGGGGCGCAGGCAGCTCTTGTCTCGCGTGCGGGAAGGAGACTACGCGCGCGAGATGGTGGGGCTAGGTGCGGAAGGAAAACAAACAGGGTGGGGAGCATTGATTGGGGACGGTTCCTGGGCGCGGGGCATGCATGCTACGCGAGGTGTAAGGGAATGGGACCCGTGGAGGGGCCGGGTTTGACGGGGGAGCGGGTTTGGCAGGCGCTAGGTGGTGGTGGGGTGAGCCAAAGTGTTGGCGGCGGGGTGAGGGAGTTGGTGTGGCGGCGGGACAGGGGTGAGGGGTGGGGTTAGATGGAGATTAGGGTTTAGACAAGGTAGGATTGGTAGATTAGGGTTTCCATCGGTTGGGATTTTGGGCCTGACCGGTTTAGGTCTAGGTAGTACTTTTTATATATATTTAAAATATTTTCTGTTTTATGTTCTTTTGTTCAAAATCATTTTGGTAAACATCTTTACACGATTTAAATAGTATTAGATATAATTTGAATGTAAAGAGAAGATGTAAAGTATAAAACGATATAGGGTTTTATATTACAAGTATGCATGATGATGATTTCATGATGATGCACAAAGGTAACTGCATGCGATTTTCTAGTAGTGGTTTTACCCGGGGTGCTACAATTCGACACCACTAACAATGGATCTCGCCCTCGATATCCGCCTCATGGTACGGGAAAGAAGGCCGACGATATGAATCTTGCTGCTTCGCGTAGGTCCTCGTGACACCACTAACAAGGTTTCTTCTCTGTCTTGAAACTGGCGACAACACCAGTGAGGGCTGTGGCTCACGTTCATCGAGAGGAAACTCCGGATAAACAAAGGTCAAAGTTAGAGGTATCATAAGATAAGGCCACCTCTAACTTCTATGGAAGAAGTCAAATTGCTTGATCCACCGATTCGATGTACAAGAGCTAATGATAAGAGTAGTCGGATGGTGATCAGTCCATCGCGCACCCAAAGCATTACTCTGCACATAAATAGGAGAACTATGCAACCAACTCTCGGAATTCAGACTGAAGATCTCAATAAGCAAGGTTCGGAAACAAAAGTATGATGTAGGCTCTTTGTCAAATCGGATGCAGATAAGGTCGTCGTGTCGGAGAACACATGAAGATATAAAGAAAAATTTAGTGAATTTTTTCGGTCCACGAAAGGTACAGCATATGAAAGATTCATCAGATAGCATGAATGTCGGATGTTGAAGCACCGTTACAAGAGGATGGAAGAGAAACCCTGAAGGTACGACAAAAACCCAACCACGAGAATTCCTGGACTCAAAGAAAAGGTAAGAGAGAAGATTCAAAACACGTCGAGATAAGAAGAGAATAGCAGAGGGGTAAGAAGTAAAACCAGACCTAATCAGATCTATCCAACCGATTTTTTTAAAAAATAGTTTTGACTCTCTATAACGTCCATTAGCTAGGTTATCCTACAGGCTGGACCAGTGGGGTATCGTAACTGCTGAGCTCTGATACCACTCTGTAACACCCTCATAATCGACCCTATGCAAGTCTCGGAGATTCCCGCCAAACCCGCATAGAAACGATTCAAAGGTGCCCACCTGGCACTTGTGTGCGGGTGGAAAACGAAGTAATATCATTACACAATAGTCCAAGATGGAACCCACAGAATAGATATATACAACAACGACTCCATGAGTCAAGAATACAGATATACAATACAAAGATCCAAATCACCTTTAAAACAATACAGCGTCCGAGTACGGACAAGATGCAAATTGAGATAAGAGCCCTAAAGAATAAACAATGGCGTACATAACCCTTCCCACGCCACGCCGGAAGGGTAACCCTGCTAACGACGTCGATCTCAAAAACTGCTTAAACAAAAAGGGGTGCCGACAAAGGGCAAAGGAAAAGAGAGCGGTCAGTACTGAGGCCAGTACACGGCGAGACTAGAATTCGGCGGTCCTCGCCTACATAGGTATGGTGGACTGAAGTGACAACGCAGCATGCACTAAACAACCTATAGAGACTCAATACAACTGGTGGCTATCAGATAGGGATAAGAAAGACCTATTTGGATCCAACCTGAACTACCACCAAGCATACCCATCCTGGTTTTTCCCCCTCGAGACCAAACGAGGAAGTCAACCGAGGAACTCACACAGTTGGCAGTTTTATTCATTCAGTTATAGTTGCGGCAATTACTAGTCAGATATAGATAGCATGAGTCATCCTGATATAATAAGCAGTGGGCAGTTTTAGTTAACCATTCCATTGTAGTTGTAGTACTTACTAGTCAGATACATATAGCATGAGGCATCCCAAAACCCAGTAGTTTTTGGTACTTTTATTTAGCCATTCCGTTGTAGTTGCAATACTTACTAGTCAGATACAAGGGTAACAGGTGACAACCCAAACCAGCAATTGTTGGCACTTTTATTTATTCATTCCATTATAGTGAAGCTGATTACTAGTCATTATAAAGTCAAATTTATAGCACTACTTTAGTTATAGTTGTCTATGATCGAGATACTGTGCTCCAAGTCGTCCATAACCGCGGACACGGCTTTCAGAAAGTTTTACCCTGCAGGGGGGCACAAATAGCAACACACGCACGATCAACCTCGAGAAAAACCAATAAAAACCCAATGAGGCATCACGACAGAGCAATTGAAAGATTCATATAAATTTCAGGGGGCCACCCCACGAAGCTACCCGCGACGAAGTTGGCCGGCTCCGAGACGGACCCAGAGGTTTGTGTCAATGGCTGTAAACGACTGGGAACCCAAAAGTGTGACTGGGCTGGTCGATAACGCGGAAACATTCCACTTACCTAAACAGTACAGGCGCTCCACGCACAATCGTAAATAAAGCAGTGAGGCATGGCATAAGTACATGATAGTAATAAAGCCCCAAACTACTTTGTGGCCCCA
The DNA here is from genome assembly GCA_030063025.1 of Avena longiglumis. NCBI lineage: Eukaryota > Viridiplantae > Streptophyta > Magnoliopsida > Poales > Poaceae > Avena > Avena longiglumis. Next base: position 249,765,919 of record CP125974.1, read on the forward strand.
AGAAATAAATATGACTCAAGCTCTGGCTAGGGGTATTCATGGTCCCACATGCGGATAGTGCGAATGTTCAAAGAACACGTATCAAGTACTCGGGGTCCTACGGGACATAAGTGGACGGTTAAAAACCAAATAACATCTATTGCCCACCTGTGCCTCTGCATTATTTACCTACTTCAATTTTAGTTATTAAACGATAATTAAAGCCATGATCATCTCCAACATAACAGCGTAAGGCATTTCTCCAACAATTGTGGTACTTGACAACACGCAACAACACTTGAGCAAACGATTGCGACACGCAAGTCCAACTATCTACCAAACAATAGGTAATAGGATGTGTCCAAGGCAATATAAGGCTGCAAGGAATATCACGGGTACGAAAACTAGAGCATCGCAACACATATAACAATAGATCAACAGGAGGAAATAAATACTATAAAGATAAAATAGGTAGAAAGGGGGGAATGCTCACCTGAAAACAGCGCCGAAGGGTCATCCGAAGATCAGGTCGACACTCGCATCAACTCATCGGCCTAATCCGTGAAGAAGCAAAGCACTAAAAGAAACATTGGATGCACTATTTAATACTACGGCAGAAGATCGGGCATGATGCATCTATGATGTATGACATGGCAAAGATGCGATGCAATTAGGACATATTAAGCGGAACCGGGGTCCCAGCAATTAATTATTAAGTTCATGTTGTTTAGATACCCCGCAATTTAAATGTTGTCTTATCAAGGCAAAACATGGCATCGGTTCCCTACATGAATTTAAATAGAGCCAATATTAGACTAGAATAGCCCGTATATGGCCTCCATATTTAATTATGAGGTGAATCGGCATAAAGCCCCAACCCACGTAGTATGTATGCGAGTATGAATGATTATGTACAACAAGTATATATGGCATATTTTAAAAATAAGGATCGGGTCAGGGTCACACATTTTGGTTCGACAAACTTGGGTGCCGAGGTTGTTCGGGTTTGGTCTTTAGGGCAATAGCCTTCGGATCCGTCTCGGGTGGTTAAGTTGGAATCATTGAAGTAGAGCTTGTCCAGGGATCACCGGGGTGCTCGTCGTTCTTGTCCAAAGGAGATCTTGGCAGATCTTGTGCTTGGCAGTGTGGAATGAGTACGCAAGTATGGTACTGAGACGAGCTTGGCGAGATAGCCTTGGCGGTATACCAAGAAAACATAGACATCCGTAGTTCTTGTAGTTGAGATGGTATCACCACCAGGCAAGCAGAAAAAGAACGAACGAGGCCACCTGACAACATGCAAACAGGGGTCAGGAACCAAGGTGCTCGTGAACAACCAGAAGGATATCTGCGAGGTGGGCCAGCGTGTGACGTGAATGGGTCAGTCGACCTTGGCACGGGGCACACAGGATAAGCCGACAGAGAGCAACAACAGAGGAATCGGCGACGACGGGTGCTACTGCTGGCCGCAACTCAAGACGACGGAGGAAGCGCCGGTTGCAGAGCTTGTCGAGAAGGGAAAACCAGCAGCGGCCCGCTGGAGGAGGGCAGCGGCCGAGCTCTGACGACGGGCAGCGAGGCGGCCATAGCGCCAGCAGGGAGGGAGGAGAAGGAGCTCGGGGTAGAGGGTGGCTCCGTTCACAGGAGGGAGAGGGGTGGCGTCGCGTGCTCGCGGTGGAGGCCGTCACGGCTCGAGGCGTCCGGGGTTGCAAAGGGGAACTGCGGGCGTGCTGCCGGAGAGGAGGGCGACCTCGCCGAGGCGACGGCAGGGCCTGCAGGGAACTCGAGCGGGGGGTGGGGGAGAGGAAGGGCGCGGTGCGAGCGGCGACGGAGGGGGTTGCAGGGCGTGGAGGCGCGCTGGCCGGTGGCAGATCGAGGAAGGGGCGCAGGCAGCTCGTGTCTCGCGTGTGGGAAGGAAACGACGTGCCGAGATGGTGGGGCCAGGTGCGGAAGGAAAACAAACAGGGTGGGGAGCGTTGATTGGGGACGGTTCCTGGGCGCGGGGCGTGCATGCTACGCGAGGTATAAGGGAATGGGACCCGTGGAGGGGCCGGGATTAACGGGGGAGCGGGTTTGGCAGGCGCTAGGTGGTGGTGGGGTGAGCCAGAGTGTTGGTAGTGGGGTGAGGGAGTTGGTGTGGCGGCGGGACAGGGGTGAGGGGTGGGGTTAGATGGGGATTAGTGTTTAGACAAGGTAGGATTGGTAGATTAGGGTTCCCATCGGTTGGGATTTTGGGCCTGACCGGTTTAGGTCTAGGTAGTATTTTTTATATATATTTAAAATATTTTCTATTTTATGTTCTTTTGTTCAAAATCATTCTGGTAAACATCTTTACACGATTTAAATAGTAAGAGATATAATCTGAATGTAAAGAGAAGATGTAAAGTAGAAAACGATATAGGGTTTTATATTACAAGTATGCATGATGATGATGTCATGATGATGCACAAAGGTAACTCCATGCGATTTTCTAGTAGTGGTTTTACCCGGGGTGCTACACTTCAAGTGCAGCCACATGGCAATATGGGCTCTGCCTGGATCAAATAGGTTGCAATAACTTAGCCATATGGACAGTTGGTGGTAGTGGGTGATAGGTTTGGAGTGCGTCTATTTTGGTCTAAGGGAAGGCTTCTGAAAGATCTTGTCTCGATGCATGTCGAGTCTTGTGGGGAAAGTGCACCACCTATTGAGAGAGTAAAATCTAAGTACTTAGTCGTGTCCCCGGCAGTTGACAATTTGAGCATTAAGACATGGAAGCTATCAAGGATATCCTCATCCCAATTTCTAAGTTAATAGCTTGTGGTTGAACAAGGGTTAAAGGATCACCAATTTCTATTGGTAGATGCCTTGGGTGATTTTTGACAAACAAAAACTTAGTGTTTTCAAATTATAACGAAAACCTTATTTTGAGCAAAGCAAGCCTAAGCTCCACCTAGCCAAATACATATAGATGATAGATACCACTATTATACCATAGTATCACTTGCCAATACAATTCAAATGTATTGACCCTTGTGGCTGTAACTTATTATGTCGCAGGGTTGTTTCATGTTAGTAAAGTGAGTTGAATAGGATTACAAGTATACAACCAACATGATTGCCTATGGCACTTTGGAGATGAAGGACTCCATGCTATATAGTTATTTCTGCAGCATTGTAATGAGATAGCCAAATGAGCTATGTAAGATGTAATGAATTATTTTATTCCTAGTTAAAAGTTGTATGATGACCTTTGTTTCTTGATATTGCATCTTAAACTATGGATGCTAGCTATTGATCCAGGGACTAGCATTGTAAACACAGGGATATCTACCTTATTGGGTTGAGACCTCTACATCCTGATCCTACCTTTTATGAAATTAATCCGGCTTTGTTGAATATTGTGATGAAAGAGCAATTTTCTGGTGCTAGCTCTGATGATGATGCTGCCCACCTTAATAACTTTGTTGAACTTTGTGAGATGAAAAACTATAAGGATGTAGATGGATATATTATTAGGCTCAAATTGTTTCCGTTCTCCTTGAGATGAAAGGCTAAAGAATGATTGCTATCCTTTCCTAGAAATAGTATTGATTCTTGGATTAAGTGCAAATATGCTTTTATTGGAAAAACTATCCTCCTGCTAAGATTATATCTATGAGAAGTGAAATAATGAAATTTAAACAACTTGATAATGAACATGTTGCTCAAGCTTGGGAAAGAATGAAATCTTTGGTAAAGAATTGTCCCACTCATATGGACTGACTGTTTGGATGATTATCGAAACCTTTTATGCAGGAATAAACTTCTCTTCAAAAAATCTGTTGGATTCTGTTGCTGGAGGTACCTTTATAACCATTAATTTGGGTGTTGCAACAAAGCTCCTTGATAATATGATGCCTAACTATTCTGAATGGCACACTGAGAGAGCTCCACATGGTAAGAAGGTAAATTCTGGTGAAGAAACCTCCTCCTCGAGTGATAAAATTGATGTTATCATGGCTATGCTTGTTAATGGAAAAGATCATATTGATCCAAATAATGTTCCTTTAGCCTCTTTGGTTGCTCAACAAGAGCAAGTTCATGTGAACTTCATTAGAAATAACAATTTCAACAACAATGCCTATAGGAATAATTTTGGTAATAATAATTATAGGTCTTATCCTCCTAATAATGTTAATACTTATGGAAATTCCTACAACAATACTAGAAGTGCTCCCTCTAAATTTGAAGTCATGCTTAAAGACTTTATTAGTAAACAAACTACTTTGAACAAAACTATGCAGGAAAAGCTTTTGAATGTTGCGAAAAATATTTCATCTTCGTCTGAAGCACAATCTCTTTGATTAATAAAATGGCTTCTAAACCTGAAACCTTGGAATGTACCTTTGCTGCTAGTCATGCCATACAGGTTACTAATGATGAAAATGTTAGACTGTTATCTAAATTACATGCTAAATGGGAAAGAGAAGTTGAAATTGCTAGAAACAATAGTGTTTGTACCATTACCACCACCAATATAGATGTCACCAAACCACAAGAAGCCCCCATTCCTCCTACAACAATGCCTAAACCCAGTAAGTCTCCTACTTGTGATGCTAAGTTTTATTTTGATCTTGATGGTTGAAATGTTTCTGAAGTGATTATGTTCCTACAAAATATTGCTAGAAGTCCCAATGCTAGTGATATGAATATGGCTTTTACAAAACACATTACAGATGCTCTCATTAAAATTAAGGAGGAAAAATTAAAACAAAAAGCACATATTCCTAGGAAAGTAGAAGATAGTTGGAAACCTATCACTAATATGCAAGTGAATGACTTTGATCTCAAACTTCATGTGACATTGGTTGTTGTGTCTCTATTATTCCTAGAAAGATTTATGAAATGCTTGATTTGCCACCGTTGGAAGATTTATATTTTAATGTACCACTTGATGATAATGATAAAAAGAAACTCATGGGGAGTGTTAATGATGTTCTTATTATGGTTAACAATGACTATGTCCCTGTTGATTTGTATGTTTTGGATGTTGAATGCAATGCTTCTTGTCCTATTACTTTGGGAAGACCTTTTCTTAGAATTGTTGGTGCCATCATTGATATGCAAGAAGGCACCATTAAATATCAATTTCCATTCAAGAAAGGTATTGAACACTTCCCTATGAGAAGAGAGAAGTTACGCTTTGCTCATCCTTTTAAAGAAAAATTTGATGTCAATGATTCTTCATTGGAAAATACTTGATTCTTGCTCCTTGTGTCTAACTTAAAGGAGTTAAAGAAAAGTACTTATTGGGAGATAACCCAATAGTTTTATTGAGCCTTGGAAGTTATTACTTCTGTAATAACCTCTCCTTATCCTTTTTATTTGATTTTTGTGCCAAGAATAACCTCTAATGAGAGGGAAGTAAGATTTGGGGAGTTGCTGTCCCGAAACAGATTTTTGTGCTTCGTTGTAAACATTCATGAAAAAACTTTGTATGTCGGATTGAGCTGTAATTTTCTAACTATATCCCCCAGGTTGTTAGATAACTTTCATTATTTCAACATGTTTTGATTTGAGCAACAGAAGGTCTTCGAAAAAATCGGTTTTCACCTGATGGTATGTTTTGACAAATTCCTGGCATTATTTGCATTTGCCTCTTTATTGATTTCCTTTTGGGTTCTCTTGGATAAATTGAAATTTTTGAGGGAATTGATACAATAGCTTGTGTATTTAATGAAAGTTTTTCTATTTTGAAACTAAACCCCAAAGGTTTATTATCTTTTGAATGCACTAATGTTGCTAATGAAGATTGTGTGATGTTTTGTATGAAGGAAAATTTTCAGGTGTAAGGGAAGAATGATGTAATGAGATGAAGAATGGGAAAAAGCTCAAGATTGGGGATCCCACCCCATGTCACCATAAGAAATATTCAAGAGGTACAAGCATCAAAGCTTGGGGATTCCCAAGGCATCCCCTTCTTCATCAATAAAAATCTCAGGTCTTTCTAGACACTTCGATTTTATTGCTTCATGCACAATTCTGTTGTTCTTGGAGCGTCTTAGATTTTGTTTTTGGTTTTTGTTTCCTTAGTTTTCTTGAATAAAGTAGTTGGTTTTTGTAATATCCGCTTTTGGTGTGTTGTTTCAAATAAGTTCATTGGTGTTTGTCGTGGTCCTCTCGGTGAGGTAACACGCCTACTCCTGCCAGATGAACTATATGAGGGAGCAAATGCCCTGTACAGATGCTCCTTGAGATGTTTCCTTAGAAACTATCGAGAGCTAGAGGAAGCAGGTTGAGCAGTTGGGTGTGGTGCGCAGGCTTTAGAGCACAGCTGGAAGCTCCTCTATCCAGCAGCCGGGTGATCTGATGAGTGGTTCGATCAGCCTTGGCTTGATCCGGCTAAGAACAGCCTGTTAGCGCGCTCGCACTGTCCGTTGGACTGTGGGTGCGCGACTAATGCCAGGTCTAGACGGATGCCCTTTTCTCCAAAGAAACGAGCGAAAACTCCTTTCGCAAAGTTGGTTCCATTGTTAGTGATGATGCTGTGCGGGTAGCCGAACGAGATGATGATGTCCGTGAAGAATTTGATCACCGTTGCTCCGTCTAGCTTCTTGATAGGCCTCGCCTCGATCCATTTGGTGAACTTATCCACGGCTACGAGCAGGTGTGTCATGCCGGATTGATCTATTTTGAACGGCCCAACCATGTCTAGCCCCCAGACTTCAAACGGCCAGGTGATTGGTATTATCTTGAGTGCCGCAGACGGTGTGTGCTTCAACTGGCTGAATCGCTGGCAGCCGTTGCACGCTTTGACTAGCTCCTGAGCGTCCATCAGTTTTGTAGGCCAGTAGAAACCGTGTCGAAGGGCCTTGGCTGCTATAACTCATTACGAGGCGTGGTAGCCACACTCACCATGGTGTATGTCCACTAGGATCCTGGTTCCTTCTTCTTGGCTGACGCACTGTTCATAGATGCCCCCGACGCTGCTCTTGTACAGCTTGTTGTTGATGATGGTTTAGGCGCTTTCTCTTCTCCACACTTGCCGTGTCGCCACTTCCTCTGTCAAGAGTTCGTCCTTGGCCAGGAAGTTCATGAATGGCTTCGCCCAGTCCGGCATTTCCTGAATGGTGTGCGCCGTCTGTATAATGAATTTGATCTCCTCACGGATGGCCAGCTCCGGAATGTCGGGAGACTTGTTGGGTGGTAGCTTGCTGGTGTCAACCATGGGCTGCATTGTAGCAGTCCCTGGGTGCGGCGTGGCAGTCCCTGGGCGCGGCGCGGCAGTCCCCAGGAGCGGCGAGGCAGTCCCCGGGCGTGGAGCGGTAGTTCCCGGGTGTGGCGTGGCACCAACTGTTCCTGGATCTGCGTGGAGCACGATGAAGTTGAATTCTGGTGATGGGGTGATGGAGTGTTTGTGCAAGTGCTCGAGGGAGAATCCAGGCGGTATGGTTGTCTTGTTGAACCGTCCCTGGCCAAGGCGTCAGCGGCTTCGTTGTTGGCTCTGGGAACGTGGTGGAATTCACATCCTTCAAAGAAGGCACACAACTGCTGAACGAAGAAACGTTAGAGGGCCATGTTTGCGTACCTTCTTGTCCCATTCGCCAGATACCTGCTGCACCACCAAGTCCGAATCTCCAAAGCATAGCACCCTCTGGATGCCTACCTGTTTGGCCATCTTGAGCCATGGATAAGCGCCTCATACTCGGCGACGCTGGTGGATGCCTTGAAGTGGATCTAGAGGACGTTCTCCATCCGGTCACCTTTGGGTGAGGTTATCACGATTCTGGGTCCGAGTCATCCTCGCATTTTGGAGACGTCGAACTCTAGCTTCTAGTAAGTTGAATCTGGCACTGGTGGCATGTATTGTGTCTCCGCCCAATCGATGATGAAATCAGCCAGTGCTTGGGACTTGATCGCTGTTCGTGGCTCGTACTAGATGTTGTGCGCCGCGAGCACGATGGCCTATTTTCCACGCGACCAGTGGCGTCCTTGTTGCCGATAATTTCTGCAAGCGGGGTCAATGCTACTACCCGGATGGAGTGCTCTTGGAAGTAGTGCTTGAGTTTCTTGGCGGCCATGTACACGCCATACACCAGCTTCTGGTAGTGAGGGTAGTTCTGCTTGGAGAGCGACAACACCTCGCTCAGGTAGTACACGGGGCGCTGGACCAACTGGGCCTTCCCTTCCTCTACCAATACCACGCTAACCACTCTATTTGCGGCAGCGATATACATCAGCATATGCTCATTTGCCACCGGCGCCACCAGAATGGGTGGTGAGGTGAGCATGCGCTTGAGGTCTCGGAAAGCTTCGTCTGCCTGAGCTATCCAGACGAACTTGTCCGTCTTCTTCATTAGCTGGTACAGGGGAAGGGCTTTCTCACCCAGCCGGTTGACGAACTGACTGAGGGAGGCGAGGCACCCGGTGAACTTCTGTACGTCTCTCAGGTTCTGCGGCAACTCCATGCGCTCAATGGCTGCGATCTTCTCCAGGTTTGCCTCGATTCCTTGTTCAGAGACGAGAAAGCCCAGGAGCTTGCCGGCTGGGACGCCGAACACATACTTCTCCGGGTTCAGCTTGAGCTGGAAACGGCGAAGGTTGTCGAACGTTTCCTTGGATCCTCAGGGAGTGTGCATCGCTCCTTGGTCTTGATGACGACATCGCCAACGTAGGCGTGCACGTTTTTGCCAATCTACGTCTGCAAACATTTCTGCATGCAACGCTGATAGGTTGCTCCCGCATTCTTCAACCCGAAGGGCATGGTGGTGTAGCTGTAAGCTCCATACGGGGTTATGAATGATGTCTTTATTTGATCGGTTACATTAAGCTTGATCTGGTGATAGCCCGAGTAAGCGTCCAGAAAAGACAACAAATCACACCCGGCAGTGGAGTCGATGACATGATCAATCCGCGGTAGAGTGAAAGGATCTTTGGGGCATGCCTTGTTGAGACTGGTGTAGTCGACGCATATGGTCCATGTATTTTTCTTCTTCAGCACCAGCACTGGGTTGGCGAGCCATTCCGGGTGCAAAACTTCCATGATGAAGCCGGCTGCGAGCAGCCATGTGATCTCCTCACTGATGGTTCTTATTTTTTCTTCTACGAAGCGGCGTAAAGATTACTTGACCGGCTTCGCGTCTGGTCGAACATGAAGAGAGTGCTCGGTAAGTTCCCTCGGGACACCTCGCATGTCTTTGGGGCACCATGCAAAAATGTCCCGATTCTCACGGAGGAAATCGATGAGCGCGCTTTCCTATTTCTGTCCAGGCCGTCTCCGACCAGGACAAACTTGCTTGGGTCCTCCTCATTCAGCAAGATCTTCCTTGTTCCTTGCGAGGGCTTGAACTGTGATTCTCCAGGCGGTTTAGGTTCTCCAGCCAGCATATCCTTCTGTAGATCCGCCACGTTCTGCATTATGATGCGCTTCTCTTCAACGATGATCATTGCTTCGTCTAACTTGGAGCCGTCTAAAGCGCACTCGATTGAACGCTTGTAGCATCCGTCGAAAGTGATCAATCCCTTTGGTCCCGACAGCTTCATCTTGAGGTACGCGTAGTGCGGTACTCGCGTGAATTTGGTGAGAGCTGGGCGCCCTAGTATGGCGTGATAGGCGCTGGAGGTTCACAACCTCGAGCGGGGTCTAGGGGGTCTCCCCCTGCGGGGTTCGAAGGGGTAGCGCCCCTCGCGGTACATCGATTTTAGATCTACGTTCCTGTCCCGATTCAATCAAATTTAAGGATCTTCACAATTTTCTTTAAGGATTTTGATCGGCAAATCAAATTTACCATAAACCGACTCCTGTCCCGATTCAATCAAACTCCTTTGATCATGGTACATCGATTTTAGATCTAGGTTCCAATTCGATCAATCATATTGATATTTGCGTGATTCAACAGGATTTATGTGTCACTGTGTACCCCGATGGCGGAAACCGACCAGTTGGGGTAAGTCGTTCGACAACCTCAGAATTACGATCACGGAAAGCAAGATCATAGATCAATCCTGAACCACCGCCATATAAACGATCACATCATTCATATCAATCTGCATATCACCATATGCAAACATCTCGAACCCATAACTGAACAGCATCAGCTCTGATACCACTAAAGGGATACGGGTAGGCTACACTAGTGCAAAACAAAAATTTCTACCGTGTATACAAGGATTACTATTGTCATAGATCATGGGATTACCACTAGACACGCAGTTGCGGAATTGATGAAGCGCGTCGAGGCAGTGTAGATGTTCCACATCTCGCCCTTGTCCTCGTCCCACGAGAAGCTCCTCTGCGCGGCTCGTCCAAGCGCTATAGATGCAGCGCCTCCGAGGTATCCACACGTACAGGGTGGAAGCGTCAGACGCTGGACTGCTAGGTCCGCGCGCGCGACACAGGCGTGAGGAGTGGCGGCTGGGTGGAATGATCTCAGGTCTAACCCTGGCCAGCTTGCCCCACCATCTCTTATATAGGCTTTCCTAGTGGGCTTCTACATTAGCATCCCATTAGTAGCCTAATCCTGGTCTAATTCGAATCCAAATCCTCATTAGGCTTCTAGCCCCTTAAGTGTGTGACCCAATAGGTTCATATGCGTATAGACATGACACGAATACACCTATTCTGTCAATAGTTGGTAGCGGCCTCTAGCAAGACGTGCCAACTCCTAAACGCATACAAAGATCATATCGGGCGAACCATCACAAGGTTTAGTACATGTCTTTCACTTTTCCTCACGATATTTGGTCTAGCTCTAAGCTGACCTCTCTTTCCCGATACTGTGATTCAGAATCCCTTTACTAGGTTAACTCTTAACCATATGTAGCACGGCCATGCATTTCTGGATCCGATCACTCGAGGGGCCCAGAGATATCTCTCTCAAGTAGAAAGGGGCAAATCCCATCTTGATTGACCATGTCTTGCAGCATGCTTCAGGACAAACCCGAAAGCTACCTCTATAACTACCATGTTACGGTGCAGCGTTTGATAGCCCCAAAGTAGGTCGATCCACATCTCAAGTACATGCGACAATCTTAGGTCTAAGAACAAAACGTACACGATGTGTAGAGAGAGAGCTGCAACTAATTGCCAGTCTCAAGTTGGGTCAGTCCAACCCCATGTTCATAACATGTGTCCACATCATTGGTTTGACATCTCCATGTCTATGACTTGCGAAACATAGTCATCAACCAATTGATGTGCTAGTCTAATATTCACATGTGTCCTCACATGAACTCCGACTAGGGACAACTATTAAATACCCATACAAGTAAAGAGTTTCACAAACAATTCACATAATTGCCAATCAATACAAGTTGCCTGGTATGGATATTCAAGGAACATTACAATAACTCATCGATACATATGAAATAACTCCCGGGGAGGATGCCTATTGATGCTTGCTTCCTTCGTGCGTTGTCTGGTCCACGCCTTTGTGAATGACAATGTCGCGGGAGTTGCATTCGGTGTCTCACGTAACAGGTTGGGCACGGTGAACTGCAAACACAACGACGTACCTAGGTTCGGGGTCCTCTCGGCGAGGTAACACCCCTACTCCTAGAAGTTTAACTATATGAGGGAGCATATGCCCTATACAGATGCTCCTTGAGTTGTTTCCTTAGCAACTATCGAGAGCTAGAGGAAGATGGGAACTTGGTACTAACACTTCTATCCTTCTATAGTTGTCTACCTAGAACCCTAGCTCTGCCCTCCCTTATATACTTGTCTGGGGGGCAGATTACAGATCGGCTCCTAGGGTTTACTGTTTGGATATGGGTTTACAGGACAGGGCCGGCTGCAGGGCCCAACCGGTGGTCCAGGACCCAGTCTGCCCTTCTTTTAGTGTCATCTTTCTCTTTTGTGGTCACTCGGGCTTCCTTTGGGGCGTCACCCTTGCTTTAACGGTCACCTGGACTGCTTTGGCGAGTTCAGCCAACCACATTGCTCTATCTTCGTCGGGTAGCGCTCAGCCCTTCCATGCTCCCCATCGAATCCGAGGTGAGTCGGGTGGAAGCGGTCACCCAGTCGGTTCTTCTGGCCACTGGCTAGGCGGGCCAAGCGGGAAAGTTGTAAGCCTAGTCGGGTGTTGTTCGCCAGTTAGCTGGAGTTGTCCTTCTTGATGGCCAGGCGGCCTGCTCCTTCCGGAGCCGACCTACTTGTGCTTGGCTTTCCCCACCCCGGGGTTATCCCCCCGACAGTGTTGGAAAGGAGTAGGAAGTTCTTGCTTTAGTAGAACAAAAAGGAGCTTGCTTTGACTATGCCTTAGAATTTATCATGTCATGCTAGATGCTTTTTTGACCTTATGCTTAGTGATTATTGTTTTAGCATTACTTGTTCCAAAAAATTAGGATTGCTTAATGTGCCTTGAAATAATCATGTGTTGTTTTAGTATACAAAAGCATAGTATTGGAGTATTCTCCTTTGGTGCTTTGTTTGGGTTGACTTGGCACATGCTCACACCATGTTATGACTATGAACCAGTCACCTTAGACTCTATGATCATTTAGTTTTTGACTTGTGGACCACATTATGCTTTGATTAGTAATGTATTGTCACTCTGGTTGATTATGGCCATTATTTCTCTCTTAGTTTGTCGCTCCTAGTCTTTTGCTAGCCTCCACTTGTATTGAGTAAGCTCTAATCATGCATCCAACTCCCAATAAACCAAGTTATTCCAAAGAGTCCACTATGAATTCCAATGCATGGTGTATTACACCATTCCAAGTATATTCTTGTTTTATCTATCTTCCAAATTAAACTTGTTATGTGAAAGTTAGTGATTAAAGCTCTCACAAACTTGATGGCACACTTTATTTTTCTTGCCCCTCACAAACTTGAACCATTGTGTCATCTATGTTGTATATGCTTGCACTTATATGTTGGGAATTAGTAGAACCGTGCTGTCACGAGGAACGCTTTCAACACCTGTAAATATCTACCCAGTTGATATCATGCTCTTTTGTTTATGGATGTCGTTAGTGTGAAATAAAAGGGGATCTTATAAGTCCATGGAGTTATGTATGTGTGTTAGAGAAACGCTTGGGCCGCTAGCCTAAGCCATGCCTATTCATGGTGGAAACTTGTAGCATCACCATAATGAGCAATCTATGAAGCATTCTTCGTATAAAAAAAGAGAGATAGAAAAAAGAGATTGAGAAAAAAAAAGATGAGAAAAGAGGAAAGATAGAAAATCACCATTTTTCCATGGTAAATAAGAAGATTGCTGATATGCTCATTGTCTACTTGCCTTGTCATTTTTATATGGGATAGCTCCTGTATCATGGGGAAAGGGGTACCCCATTGGCAGTTCTCTATGATACACATGTACTTATGACAAGAACTTACCGATAACTAAAGTTGAGTACCATGAGGAGCCGCCCTAGTACTAAAGGGAGATGGATTGCCAACTTATATTTTGTCAAGAATATACTCCATATTTTGTTCACTTGGACCTTAATCACTTCAAGATGCTTATGATAGGGGCAATGAGAGCTGAAATCTAACAAGTACCATAATTTTTGGAAGCTCTTTATGAAAATTGAAATTCCTGCTTCCCTTTGAAGTGCCTTTCTTCCACTTTTATATTGAGTCCCCACCTTCTATCCTTAGGCACCAATTAAGAGAGCATAGTTGTCATTCTTACTTCTATGTGCATTGTCCCAAAACTTATTGATTGATTCATATTGTTGATATTGCTTGATCTTAAACTATTTGTATCTAGTCACCCTTATGAACTTTGAAGGTGTCCTATGCATTTATGTTTTGCTACTCCATGAGGGACAAGCTGAATGCCACTATTCTATGTTTTCTATATGTGAAACAAACAAGCGTCTCTCAATGCATTGTTATTCATGAATCTTTGTTTGTATCCTTTCATGTTGCATCATAGTTACTATGTCTTATTGTTAGAACTTCATCTTTCATGCTCATGTTTAGAGTACTTTGATCCCAACTTTCAATGCTTGCAAATGGTTTGATCTTGATTGTGATGGTGCATGTCACCTAAAAAATTATCCTTTTTATCACTTACCAAATCGAGGATGAGCAGGAGTTAAGCTTGGGGATGCTTGATACGTAGTAAACGTATCTATAATTTTTTATGTTACATGCTTGTTTAGTATCAACTTTTCTATGCTTTGTCTACACTTTGAAGTATTTTTATATATTTTCTAGGACTAACCTATTAACAAGATGCTACAGTGACAGTTGCCTGTTTTTTGCTGTTTTTGGTTTCAGAAAAGCTAGTAAGGAAATTTTCTCGGAATTGGACGGGACAAAAGCCAAAGTCAATATTTCACCGAGACGAACACAGAGACCGACGGACGAACGGAAGGGAGCCATAGGGTGGCCACACCATCCCCACGCGCGGGCCCACCCTAGGTTGCTCCTAGGCAGGGTGTGGGCCCCCGAGGCGTCCTGCTGGTTCGCCTCTTCGTCTATATAATCCCCCTGATACCAAAACCCTAAGTACCCGATCAGATCTCCACGAAATAGCCCGTAGCCGCCGCCACCATCGTCCTTAGATCGGGGGATATGAAGCTCTTCCCGGCACCCTGTCGCAGGGGGAGATCATCCCGGAGGCCTTCTTCATCACCAAGCTAGCCTCCGGTATGATGCGCGAGTAGTTCCACCTTGGACTATGGGTCCATACAATAGCTAGATGGTTCTTTCTCCTCCTTTGTTCTACCATGTTTAGATCTTGTGAGCTCCATTCATGATCTATATCATTTATTTTTAATCATGCATGTTGTGTTTGAGGGGATCCGATGGATATTGAGATTACTATGTCAGATTGATTAATGATCCTATCTTATTGATTCTATCATGTCTGTGTTGTTTGAGATCTAGCATGCTCTCTGTTTCTAGTAGCTATCTTGGCCAAGTAGATGCTAGTGACTCCAAGGGGGAGTATTTATGCTCGATATTGGATTCATGCCTCTATTGAATCTGGGGAAGTGACAAAAATCTCTAAGGTTGTATATGTGTTGTTGCTACTAGGTAAAAAACAACAATCTCTTATTCATGGAACAATTATATTGTTTACTTTACACACATTGCTTAAAGCAGTTATCCGTTGCTTGAAACTTAATACAGGAGGGGGTTCGGATGATAACCTGAAGGTGGATTACTAGTCATATATGCAGTTGGATGGTAGTCTATGTATATTGTTGTAATGCCCAATCAAATCTCATAGGATCATGAATGTCTAGTATTGCATTGTTATGCCTTTCTCTGTCCTATCAATTGCCACGCTGTAATTTGTTTAACCAACATTTTATATTATTTATCTTAGTACAATACCTCTAGTGAACTATGGACCCCGGTCCAATCTTTATCATTGATACATTTTCCACTGTTATTGTTTACTTTCTGCAAGCTACCATTACCTTCCACACCATACTCAATCCTTTGTTTTCAGCAAACCGGTGAGATTGACAACCTCACTGTTCGTTGGGGCAAAGTCTTGAGTTTGTGTTGTGCAGGTTCCAAGTTGTTAGAAACACCTTGGAGTCGTTTCCTTTCTCCTACTAGTTCGATAATCTTGGTTTCTTACTGAGGGAAGACTTACTGTTGTTCTCATCATACCTTCCTCTTGGGGTTTCCCAACGAAGCTTAATGATCTGAGTTGCATCAGGCCGCGTTGGTGCGGGTCCTTCCGTGGCCGATACATGCTGACGGGTGGGGGCCAAGATACACGTCGGGCCCGCCATCCTTATCTCGTTGCCTTGTGGCCGTTTTTTTCCTAATTGTGTGGCCGGTGCACGCAATAACAAATGGGGCAGTTATGTGGGCCATCGAAGCCAATGAAAGATTGGGCCATCATGTGGGGCCGCCGAAGCCAATGACTGATGGGGCCGTGATGTGGAGCTAGAGGAGGGATTTGCATATTTCCATGTTTTACGTTGCAACTTGCACTTGCATATTTGCCATTTTGTGTGTCGCTGGAATGTGGTGGTCATGTGGCAAATATGCAAATTTCAAAGAAAATGTTCGTTCCATGGGGCCATCGAAACCAATGAACGATGGGGCTGCCATGTGGGGTGGGGCCTCGAAGCCAATGACTGATGCGGCCGTGATGTGGAACTGGAGGGTGGTTTTGCATATTCGCCATGTTTTACATTGCAACATGCATATTTGCCATTTTGTGTGTCGCCGACATGTGGTGGTCATGTTGCAAATATGAAAATTTCAAATAAACGGTTCGTTCTGTGCGGCCATCGAAGCCAATGAACGATGGGGCCGTGATGTGGGGCAATCGAAGCCAATAACCGATAGGTCCGTGATGTGGGGCTAGAGGTGGGATTTGCATATTTTCCACTTTTTAGATTGCAACTTGCATATTTGCCATTTTATGTTTTGCTGACATGTGGTGGTCATGTTACAAATATGCAAATTTCAAAGAAAAGGTTCGTTCTGTGGGTCCATCAAAGCCAACGAACGATGGGGTCATCATGTGGGGTCGTCGAAGCCAATGACCGATGGGGCCGTGATGTGGGGCTAGAGAAGGGATTTACATATTTGCCACGTTTTACGTTGCAACTTGCATATTTTCCATTTTGTGTTTCACTTACATGTGGTGGTCATGTGGAAAATATGCAAATTTCAAAGAAAAAGTTCGTTTTGTGGGGCCATCGAAGCCAATGAACGATGGGGCCGTCATGTGGGGCCGTCGAAGCCAATGAACGATGGGGCCATGATGTGTAGCTGGAGGGGGATTTGCATATTTGCCATGTTTTAGATTGCAACTTGCATATTTGCCATTTTGTGTGTCGCTGACATGTGGTGGTCATGTGGAAAATATGAAAATTTCAAAGACAAGGTTCGTCCTATGGGACCATCGAAGCCAATGAACGATGGGGCCACCATGTGGGGTCGTCGAACCCAATGACCTATGGGGCTGTGATGTGTGGCTGGAGGGGGGATTTGCATATTTGCCACGATTTAGATTGCAACTTTCATATTTGCCATTTTGTGTGTCGCTGACATGTGGTGGTCATGTGGAAAATATGCAAATTTCAAAGAAAAGGTTCGTCCTGTGGGGCCATCGAAGCCAATGAACAATGGAGCCGTCATGTGGGGCCGTCAAAACAATGTCCGATGGGGCCATGATGTGTGGATGGAGGGGGGATTTGCATATTTGCCACGTTTTATATTGCAACTTGCATATTTTTCATTTTGTGTTTCCCTGACATGTGGTGTTCATGTGGAAAATATGCAAATTTCAAAGAAAAGGTTCGTCATGTGGGGCCATCGAAGCCAATGAACGATGGGGCCGTCATGTGGTGCTGTCGAAGCCAATGACCGATGGGGACGTGATGTTTGGCTAGAGGGGGATTTGCATATTTTTCGTGTTTTAGATTGCAACTTGCATATTTTCCATTTTGTGTGTCGATGACATGTGGTGGTCATGTGGAAAATATGTAAATTTCAAAGATTTTTTTTGGCAGATATGCAAAATTGGCAAATATGCAAAAATCTCAGAGCAGCTACTCCCCCAGACATTGAAAGGTGGGGTTGTGTATGACACACGTGAGGTCGGCTCTCTCTCATCCTCTCCCAGCCCCCAGCCCCGAGCAGCTCCTACCCCACCGACGGTCAGAGCAACCATCATCGGCGCGTCGGCGGCTCCGTCCTACGATGGCGTCGGACGGACTGACGCGCTGCACCTCAACCACGGCTCAGCACTTGTTTCGTCTACACGCATTGTACGTTGAGGCAGTACCGGCCGTAGGCAGGTCCGCTGCCCACGACGACCGGGATTTTGTTCCGCCGCCATAGCTCGACGCACGGTCGCAGCAATTGCTAGTAGTGATTGGTAATACTTCCGCTCCTGCTCCGCCCACCCTAATCGATTCGGTTCCCGTAATTTCCTCAATATTGCAGGGGTAAATTAGTCTTCAATGTCTGGTCGTAGAGGGTACACCGGCGAGGGCGGGGATTCGATCATGTCGTGGCCATGTTCTCCTACAATTTCGAAAGTGCAGGTAGATCCTTCTCTTTGTACTACCGTTGAATTTGAAGTGCCGCCATGGCTTGTCAGACAGATTTTAATTGGGTTTATTTTGGTATTGTTACAGTGTTCTATGTAGTGATACATTTCATACCAATATGAATCAACCCAGTGGTCTAGCCAGAGGATGGATTTGGTGGAGATGGTTGCCAATTTTGTTGATGAATTGGCTCATAAAAACCTATTGATATTAGAGTTGAAGCATACTGTCGAGGAAGAAAAGAAGAACTCAGAGCTTATTCGCAAAGAGATGTTGACACTTAAGGACGATCTTGCCGTATCTGATCAAGTGGTAGAAAATCTAAAACATGAACTTCAAGTGAAGGGGGAGGAGAATAGTAGATTCATGTGGGCAGTTTTAGTAGTTGTCATCCCCATCCTAATAGTTACATTATGGGGTTTTGGTGAAGATGGCACATGTAATGATTAGTTGAATTGATATATAATTTAGATAGTAGAATTGTGTAACATCCCAAAAATACTAAGCTTGGATCATCAAACTCTAATCATCAAACTTAGGGTTAACAAAAACTTTTCTAAATAAAAGTTATGAATGCATGCATATGTGTATGCATTGATTTTGAATTCTTTTAAAACCACCTTGTTTGTTTGTTTCATTGCTTGTAAAATGTTTCTTAGGTGAAATAAACATCATCTAAAACATTTCCCACACCTTTCCTAAAGACAAGTAAATCAAAACACATATATTAAATGAATGGTCACTTTGACCAATTTAACTCTCATGCCTACTTTGGCTGTCTCAAACTTTCAGAACCTAACAGAAACTTTTCTGGATCTTTGCACCCCTTGAATGTACTCATAAAAAAGTATCAAGGCCCACTTTGTGATCATCCAGAAACTTTCAAATGCATAGTTTAAATGACAATTCGAAATTGAATCTTTATCATATGGGAAGATCCCACTTTTTCAAAAACCACTCAAACAAGCTCAACTTTCAAAACCCAAGAATCTGCAGACTCACCAGCACCAATCTAGCAAACCCACCAAAAATCATTTCAAAATTCAAAACATGATTTGATGCGGCCATTTCATCAAACAGGTTGCAGACACAAATCAAACAAACATCAAACACTATTGTGAGCAGTGATTCTTGCCTAACTTGTTCCCTAGTTAGCTGACAACCAGCTCAGTAGATCATCTAGGAAGATTAGCGAAGCACTAGCACCACTTTGAGCTTGCCATTGCCATCAATGGTGAACAGCTGAGCACACCCTTGCCACCCCATAGTCGACAGCAAGCTAGGAGCAGCAGCAAGCCTAGCCAGCATGTCTGGGAGGCAGCCCACCGTCCACCGCCACTCACTGTCACAGCCGCGAGTGTTGCCAAGCACTGTACCACGCACAAGAACCGCGCCCAGACCACCAGAGACCATGCCGAGCGTGCGCCAGAGCACCACCCTCGACCAGCGCCCACAGACCGCGCGCCGCCCTCACCGCGTGCACACACGATCGCCACCGACCCAGGAGACCGCCAGACATCCCCGTTTGCGCCTGCGTACGCACACCGCCCGCCGTCGAAGACGCCGCCTCTGCCGCGCAGAGCATCGCCCGTTCCAGACTAAGCCGCACCGCCCCACGCCTCGAAACCATGCCGTTGAGCATCGCCAGGAGACACCGCACCGTCAACTACCCTTGCCCATGCCAATAGCCGCCTGTAACATCGCCCCAGACGAGCTCACCGTGCGCCCCGACGGTTCCCTCGCTCGACTATAAATAGAGGCCACCCCCGCTCGATTTCTTCGCACCATCTCACTCCCTATCCTCACTGATCGTGCCACACTGTTCTCAGAGGAAGGCGAGCACCACCCCGCCGGAATTTCACCAGAGCCCGCCGCCTCTGGAGAAGAAGGGAGCCATCTATTTCGTCCACCAAGGAGCTGCCGCGACCACCCCTGAGTTCGCCGTCGTCGACTTCGTTGTTCACCCGCCTCGCCGACCCTTGCCCGTACCCCGGTGAGCCCCCAGCACCCCTCACTGTCCGCGTTAGGTTTCGTTCTCGCCGGTGTTGTCTCGCGTCGACGATGACTCCCAGTCGTTGGATTAGAACTAGATCGAACGATCCACGTTGCCCCATACCGCTTCGCCCAGCCCTGTGTCACTGACGAGTGGGGACACCCACTTAAGCAGCCCGCGGGAACACTGCGCTTAGCAGGACGGCCCGTTAACTTTTCCCGCGCAGCCCAGTTATTCAAATTAAACTTTTTCCATTTCAATTCAAACACACCTCTGTACCCAACTTCAAAAATCAACCCAGATCGATTTAGTACACCAAATTGAATGAAACCAATTTTTTTGTAAAGGTCTGTGAATGCTGAATCCAAGCCCGTTGGATTCAATTCATTTGCATCTATAGATCACCCATGGTAAAAATAACAAGGCAGAAGCATTTATGCATTCAAACATTTTTCAAATTTAAACCATAATAGCTTTTGAGTTGATTCCAACTCTCAAAAATCACATTTAACCATACCTTTCAGAATATATAAAAATATATAGGTTTACTTGCAAAAATAATGTTCAAGTAATAAAAGAATGCCCCATAGGAATTACTAGCCACTTTAATTAATTAAAATAAAAGGGTAAAGCCTTAACCTTGTAATGTTAGAGATGATGCTAGATCATCTATAGGACCCTTGTGTGTGATGATTGCAAGTAGTTAAGTATTTTTTGGTGATTGTGTACCTCGTATTTATTCATAGACGCTAGTACCGACCAAGGATACGAGGAAGGAGGATACTACGAAGAAGAAGCCGAGGAGAACTTCAACCACTGCTCTGCAAAAGGCAAGCCTAATACTACTAGTGAATGTGCAAGATGATGCTATACCTATGAAAGCTAACACTTGCACGATACCCTACTGATGCAACAAACCCCTACTTGTTACTATGCCGACTATATGCCTTAAGCATATGTGATCACACCCACTTGATAAACCCATCCTAGTTTTATTTGCAAGCTTCTTACTTTATTTCTTTATCAAAGCTTACTTATAGTTTACTTAAGTGAATTATAGATACTAGAAAGATATTTGAATGTTGCATAAAGAGCATAAAATTTGGCTTAAGTTAGAAACCTTGATATCAACCTAAGATATAAGGTTGGACTTAGTTGAAACTCCACTAGTTTACCACCCCTCATCAGTATTACCCCCACCTGTAGATGCTAGTGCTAAGCATAAAACTTGATCAACTTTAGATGGTAATACTTGGTGAAAAAATGGTTATGAATACCTTGGAATGATGGATCATTCTATTGAAATGTTTTGGACATGTGTTTGTAAACACCTGATGATCTTGGTGATGAAAATGTTGAGGCATGAGCCTTAGCCCTTTATAAAACTGATGGTTGTCTGGATGCGATACCATTCCAATTTTATCGTTCAACCACAATACCCGAATATTGGGTAGGGCTTAACTGGAAACTTATATACCTTAGTATTAGTTCCCTCACGGCCAAGGTCTGAGCTGAGGCTACCTTGTGGAGATTGTCCACCTATGCAGTACCCAAGCTGACAGTTGGTCATGGTTGGGAGGCCAAACTCACAGGAGAGGAGCTTATACTAGGGCGTGTAATTGAAAGGTTAGGATTGATTATCCGCATACTGAGTAAGGTGAATTCAGGATTTGTTCCTGACGGATGTATCGAATGTTGTGGTGAAAGTGTACAATATCTGTAGAGTGTCAAACTATTCGAATAGCCGCGTCCGCGGTTATGGACAGTTGGAGTGGCCATACTGTTCCCCCGTCAGACTTTTCAAAATGACCTGTGAAATAAGACTTTGACTTGACCACAACAGAGTTGTGATATGAAATACAAGTTTCCACTTAGGAGTTATAAAATTGTGACTAGCTTTGGAACCTAGTAGAGATAAATCTGGCTTTTGCAAAACAACCATAGAGCCTAGTGTCCTGTTATCCAAAAACCCCTTTTACTTGTTAGTATTAGTCTGTTAGTACTTAAAGAGTACTCATGGCTTTGTCCCTGGCTATTCCCATGGCCAGACTATGAAGAGGAGTACCTCGAAGATGGACCCCAGGAAGGTTAGGACAACTAGGATCATCTCCCATCGTCAGCATTGCCTGTGACCCCGAAGATGGAGCTTCGCCTACGCTATCGTTATTATTACGTATTCCGCTGCTTGAAGTGTATTAAGAACTAGATCATGAGATCCCTATTCATGTAAGAACTTATGTATCGTTTGTAATGGATGATGTACTATGGTATCCAATTCTGTTATGTCTCGCAAAATGGTAATCCTGGGATTGCGATGTATGGCATAACAGGCATCTAGGATTGAAAAATACGGGTGTTGAAAAATTGTTATTCGATGGATGGTTGTGAGTTCCTGCAAATTTAGTCACTTTGCGGTCCCAAAGTTATCATGAGAATACATTGAGGGGCCCGAGTTGCTTGTCATTGGATCTAGCTGCCCATAATTGGCGTGCCAAATGCCATGTAGACTTGCAGCATTGACGGCAGCATCTATTCCCCGTTCTTCCTGACGCCCCATTCTTCTTCTCTAGAGAGGCGATCTGTCAAAAAAAGTACTACTCCCTCCGATACAATTTAGTTGACTCAAATTCGTCAAGATACGGATGAATCTAATACTAATTCATTTCTAAGTACAATTGAATCTAGACAAATCTAAATCAACTAATACAAGCCCACCGGAGATTGTCAAAGCAAGTATAGCTAGTTATGAATCAGCATATCCACCGGTCTCACAGCACAAATACATAGTCCCTCCGACCCATATTAGCCGTAAAACTTGATTAGATATGTTTCATATCTGGATGAATCCAAGTAAGCTAATTTGGGTCGGAGGGAGTATCAAATTTATTCAAATCGGTTCACGGGGGCTTGATGTGCGCCGTTGCGGTGATGTTGCGGATGATGGCTTCAATCATCGTCGCATCGATGACCACTGATGGGGATATGCCTACCGGGGGTATACCCAGCAAGACGCGTTCCGGCCCAGAACCTGGCGAGTGGGCTGCAAGATCGCGATCGATCAAGGCGGTGTGGATCCAAGCGATTGGAAGCTGAAGGCCCAGGCGAGTAGATAGGCCCAGTCGGATTAGATTAAACGAGTACCGAAGCCTTAACTGATTCGGTTGAGATATGTAAACCCTAGGGGAGGTGAGTCTATATAAACCTCCCTGCAGGGCGTGTAGAGACACGTTCCATCATACACCGAAGCGATTCGCTGCCTAGCCGCCGAGCTCCCCCCATTGTACCACCATCATAATACAATCTAGAAGGAGTAGGTCTTTACCCTCCGGGGGGGCCGAACCTAGGTAAAACCCTGTGTCTCCGCCCTCATCTCGCATTGAAGATGACTGTCCGCCCTTGCCCCTCGTTCTACTAATCGCTGCCGATTGCAGTATCTGCCGTGACCATTCCCACGACAGTGGCACCCACCGTGGGGCCTGGCCGGTCTGGCCGGTGTTCTGCAGCGAGATCCAATCCGCCCATCAACGAGACGGTCGTCACCGGCCGCATGATAGCGATCAGCGAGATGCTTCAGATCTTGCCGAGCAGCTACGTCCCGGCGGCGCGACCCGTCACGCACAGCGTGATCCTGCCGGTCGGCACGATCAGCCTCTTCGTCGGCCTCACCGACGTCATCGCCTCGGAGGACTCGGCTCGCATCCGCGAGTTGCCGCCACGCGACCGGCTCTCCGAGAGCCAGGTCCGCACGATCCATGGCCTCACCTCCGAGTACAACTCGGCCCACAGCAACGTGGCCGAAAACTCGGCGGCCGCGGAAGACGCGGCCCTCAACGACGACGCCGACTCGGCGACCCCAGCATCACTCACCGGATCCATCACCGCGGCTTCACCCGCGGGCTCCATCACCCAGGTCTCAAACATGGGAGACTTCGAGGATCCCTCCATCCTTGGGATCTTTGACTTCGACTCCGGATCGGAAAACTCCGCCGATCTCCACGACGGTACCGGTCGCCACGCCGCGACCTACATGGAGACCGGCACCGATCCGCTTAAGGATCCCTTCTCCACCCCGATCCCTCCTAACGCCACGGCAACGGAGGTCGAGGAACTCCGCCTGAAGCTGGCGGAGGCAGTCCGCAAGGAGCAAGCCGAGCGCGAAAAATTTCGCCTCGAGCAGGTGACGGCGCAGGAGCTGTCACGCTACCACCAACATTGAATCAGGTCACGCATGAACCCCATCGTCCAGGGGCGCGCCCTAAACTTCGACGACGAAAACCACCCGGCCCGCGTGGCCGATCGCGCAATCTGCGAGAACGCTCCGCCAGGAGGAAGCGCCCGGCCCCCACCAGGGTCGACGGCGAACGGCGCCCCACCTCCACCCAACAGCACACCTCCCAGGGACCAACCGCGAATAGTGGTCTCCTCACGGGAGCGAGACGCGAATGGCCTAACACTGTTCTCCACCCCGATGGACAACCTTGTGGCAGGTCGAGCAGCTGCCGACAACATCACGGCCACCAGCGACGGCGCCCTACAGATCCAGTACGTGATGGCCCTGCTCGCAAAGGCGGTCGAGCAGCAAAACGCGGGCGCCGACTCACATTGTCGGGTGTACTCGCGTTCTTCGGGCAGCAGAGCGGCCTCAAGCGGCCGCCCGTTGGCGGCAAACACCCTCAACTTCCCGCCACCAGAGCCACTTCATCTCCAACATCGACCCATGAACGCGGCACTCTCCACCAACGACCCCAGGCCAGCGACCAACTTCGTCGCCGCCAATGGTCAGCCCGTCGACGCCCGCACCCACATTATTAACAACCAAAGCTGGCGCGCATGCCAGCCCGGTGACCTGCGACACACCCTAACCAATCGCCGCGACGGCGACCCGATGGGGTCGCTGAGTCGACTCGAGCCCAGTTGCTTCGGACCAATGATCCGAGGCGAAAAATACCCAGTGAACTTCAAGGAGCCGAAGGAAATAGAGAAGTAGGACCCTTCATACGACCCCTCCGTGTGGCTGGATACATACCTCATGGCGATGGGGATCGCGGGCCACACCTACCTGCTAGCCGCCCGTTACCTCCCATTGATGATGGAGGGGACGTGCAGGCAATGGATCAACACCCTCCCCCAGGATAGCATCGACTCCTAGGAGGAGATGTGCGACGCCTTCGTCAGGCACTTCGAGTGCTCCTACACGCGCGCCACCACCATCGAGGACCTGGAGCGATGCGTCCAGGGACCCCGCGAGTCGACCCGCAACTGGGTCCAGCGGTGGAAAGAACTATGGTACAACGCGGTTGGCATCCACCCGGACACCGCGATCCATTGCTTCAAGACCTCGTGCCGCTACGAGCCCTTGGTCGCCAAGATCATGCAACATTCTCGCACGCTCGACAGCATACCGGACCTCCTCGAGATTGCCAAACGGTATACGGAGGAAGATCCAAACCACGAAACCGACAACGAGTTGGGAGGCCAACGCCGCACGAGCGGCAACGACAACGGACGACGGTCTAGCCTACGCTACAGCAACACTCGCCTCACCGGCAAGCGCCGCAGTGACGGGCGAGTCGACTTTGTCGCCAACGCCGGGCACGCGCAGCGCGAGACCAGGAGCTTCCGCCGCGATGGCGGCAATTACAAGGCGAAACCAAGGTTCGACCCCGCGGCCCTCCTTAACCAACCTTGTGCGTTTCACAGCAGGGAAGGGAAGCCCGCTACACACACGACCGTTGACTGCCACACTCTCAGGGAGATTGAGAAGGCACGACGAGCGCGGGAGGACCCCGTCAACAACCCGCCAAACGGCGGAAAATTCGGCAATGTGGCCAGCTCACTCCATAACTTCAGAGGCTTCAACACGAAGCGCGAGAAGAAGGTCATCGCCAACGCCATCGCCGTTAACGCGGTGGCCCAGGTGGACGTTCCCCAGTTCCTCAACTGGTCGGAGCAGCCCATCACCTGGAGCCGCCGGGACCACTCGCCACGCATCGAGTGCCCAGGCCGAGTCGCCCTGGTGGTCAAGTCTAAGGTGGGCGACTACTGGCTCCCCAAGACATTGATGGACGGCGACAGCTCCATCAACATCATGTACCTAGACACCTTCAGGCGACTGCGACTCCCGCAGTCGATGGTTGAGACGACCTATACCACGTTCCAAGGCATCGTCCCCAGTCGAAAGGCGTACCCGATCGGCAAGGTCATGCTGCCCGTCACCTTCGGCACACCAGCAAACTTCCGCACCGAGTGGATCGTCTTCGAGCTGGTACCCTTCGACAGCCCCTACCACTGCGTCCTGGGGCGCCAGGCGTTCGCCAAGTTCATGGCAGCGCCCCACTACACGTACAACGCGATGAAGCTCCCCGGGCCGTGCGGCGTCATCACCATCAACGGCGACCCCAACATGGCCGCCGAGTGCGAGGCCAAAGGAGCCGAACTCGCCGACGCCGTCATCGCGGCAGAAAACAACCACGCCGACGAGCTCACCAAGTACGCGAGCGGGGTCAATAACGACGACCCCACCATACTCAATAAGCCCAACTTGGAGGGCGCAAACACCTCAGCCTTCGAGGCAATGACGCACACCCGCACCGTCGAGCTGGTCCCAGGCGACTCCAGCCAGATGGTGACGATCGGGACGGGCATGAGCCCAGCCTAGGAAGGCGCGCTCATCAAGTTCCTCCGTGAGAACAGGGACATCTTCGCATGGAAGCCCTCTGACATGCCTGGTGTCCCTAGGGAGCTCGCTGAGCACAAACTAAACGCTGACCCCAAAGTGCGACCCGTCAAGCAGTCGCTGCGGCCCTTCAATGAAGAGCGCCGCCGAGCTATCGCCGAGGAGGTGCAGCGTCTACTCGCTACAGGCTTCATCCGTCCAATTAAATACTCCAAGTGGCTGGCAAAACCCAGTCTTGGTCGAGAAGGAGAACGGGACCTGGAGGATGTGTATCGACTACACAAACTTGAACAGCGCCTGCCTGAAGGAGCAGTTCGTCCTTCCGCAGATCGACCAAATAGTCGACTCCACCGCGGGCTCGGAGTCGCTGTGTTTCCTCGACGCCTACTCTGGGTACAACCAGATCAAAATGGCTATTGAGGACGAGGAGAAGACGGCGTTCATCACGCCATTCGGAGCATTCTGCTACACCGCCATGACCTTCGGCCTCAAGAACGCCGGGGCGACCTACCAGCGGTGCATGCAGGAGTGCCTCGCGAGCCAAATTAGCTGCAACATCCACGTCTACATCGACGACATGGTCGTAAAGTCCGCTCGCCAGGGCGATCTACTCGCCGACCTGGCGGAAACATTCGCCAACCTGCGGAAATACAAGATAAAGCTCCACCCAGGCAAATGCACCTTCGGTGTACCAGCAAGACAACTACTGGGGTACGTCGTCTCCAAGCGCGGGATCGAGGTGAACCCCACCAAGATCGACACGATCGCTTGACTCGGCAAACCCGAGTGCCTGCGCGACGCCCGAAGCGGCGGGCGGTAGCAGCTCTCGGTCGCTTCATCCCCGCGGCGGGCGGCGATGCCCCTATACCGCCTGATGCGCAAGAACCCCACCTTCCAGTGGGACAAGGAGGCGGACAACGCGCTCCGCGACCTCAAGAAGGTGCTACTCGCCGCACCGCTACTCACCGCCCATGCCGACAAAGAACCCATGCTGGTCTACGTCGTAGCTTCCGAGCGCGTCGTCAGCGCCGCCATGGTCGTCGAACGGCCAGAGGAAGGAAAGGAGCGCCCGGTGCAGCGACCAGTGTACTACATCAGCGAGGTCCTCACCGAGTCGCGCTAGTGGTACCCGTAGTACCTGAAACTGGTATACGCGGTCTTTAGTGCACAGCGGCGCCTGCCGCACTACTTCTAGCAGCACCCAATGACGTTCGTCTCCTCAGCACCGTTGTAGGACATCATCCGCAACCGCGAGGCGACCGGGCGAGTCGCCAATTGGGCCGTCGAAATCGGCGTCCACAACATCAAGTACGAGCCACGAAAAGCGATCAAGTCGCAGGCTCTAGCGGACTTCATCGCCGATTGGGAAGAGGTCCAACAGCCAGAAAAGATGCCATACCTCCACTACTGGAGCCTCCACTTCAACGGCTCCAGGAAGACGGACGGCGCAGGAGCAGGGATCGTGCTGACTTCACCGAAGGGTGACAAGATCCGCTATGTCCTCTGCCTCGACTTCACCCCATGCACCAACAACATGGCCGAGTACGAGGCACTCCTCCATGGCATGCGAGCTGCCAAGGAGATGAACGAGGAGAAAGAACGAGGAGGCTGACTCACTCCCTCGCATCGGGTCGGCTCGACTCGCACCAACCGCTGACGTCTTCCTCGACACGATCACCAAGCCTTCAGTCTCTCCCCCAAGGGAGATCGACATCGGAGTCCCACTGCAGCCGGAGGCAGCCCTGTTCGCACTCGTAGCCGAGCCAGACGACTGGACCAAGCCGTACGTCGCCTACCTGGAGGATGGCACCTTGTCGGCAGACGAGATAGATGCCCGGATGATTGCACGCCGATGCAAATCCTTCACCATCATCGATGGTGAGCTCCACAAGCGTAGCGGGACCGGCGTGTTCCAACGTTGCGTCCAACCCGGTGAAGGACGCAAGATCCTCCACGACATCCACTCCGGCGACTGCGGCCATCACGCCGGCGCCCGCTCTCTGGTCGCCAAGGCTATGCGGCATGGCTTCTACTGGCCCACCGCACACGCCGATGCCGTCGACATTGTCCAGCAAAGGCGCGGGTGCCGGCACGCCAACCAGACGCACATGCCGAGCTCAGCGCTCAAGAAAATCCCCATCACCTGGCCATTCGCCGTGTAGGGTATGGACATGGTAGGCCCCTTCAAAAGTCCCCCTCTGGCTACACCCACCTCCTAGTCGCGGTCGAGAAATTCACAAAGTGGATGGAGGCCAAACCAGTCCGGAAATGCGACGGGAAGACCGCCACTAAATTCCTACGCGAGCTCATATATCGCTACGGGTTCCCAAACGGCATCATCACGGACAACGGCACCAACTTCGCCAAAGGAGCCATGGCCGAGTTCTGCGAGGAACACCACATCCGGCTCAACCTCGCGTAAGTCGCCCACCCGGAATCCAACGGCCAGGCGTAACGGGCCAACCAGAGCATCCTCCACGGCCTAAAGCCCCGGCTCCAAGTACCACTCGAGTGCACCGCCGGATGCTGGGTCGAGGAGCTACCCTCCGCCATCTGGGGCATCCACACCTCGGTCAACAGGTCGACAGGGTTAACCCCCTTCTTCATGGTGTACGGCGCCGAGGCAGTCATGCCCACCGACCTCGAGCACGACTCGCCAAGGGTCGTCCACTACATGGAGGCTGCGAACGAACTCGCCCGTCAGGATGGAGTCGATCAACTCGACGAGGCACGTGACCTCGCTCGATCACGCACCGCCATCTACCAGCAAGGACTCCGCCGCTACCACAACCGGCGGGTGAAAACTCGCACCTTCCAAGAAGGTGACCTAGTGCTGCGCCTCATCCAGGACAAGAAGGGCATGCACAAGCTTTCCCCTCCGTGGGAGGGACCATTCGCCATCGGACGAGTGCTCGGCAACGACGCCTACTACCTCATCGACGTCCGCGGGGAGGGCAAACTCGACGTCAAGCGACCGTGGAATGTAAACCTCCTACGGAAGTTCTACTCCTAGAACCCCACATATGTACCCTCCAGTCGCTATGAAATAAAGAGAATTGGTTACCGCAAATTGCGCCCACTCTCCACGTCTTGTGCCACTCGCACTCGTAATAACAGCGTCAAGGGCACTGGGTCACCTCAGGTCTTGCAACGTCCACGAAGAACGCCTACCCGGAGCCCCATTGGAGTCGCCTAGCCCGACTGGATCTACGAGCCAAGACAACTGCCTTCGCTTCTCACAGCGACCATGATCCTCCGCATCCTCGACATAGCGACTCGAACAGCCAAGTACCACGCTCGGGGACTGACGACCAGTTCAGCACGAGCGGCTAGGGAAAACGCCAAGTATGAGAGCATGCCCAGGACTCGCCATGCGACTGACCCGACGGGTCAGGCAGGAGTGATGCGCTCACCCTAACGCGCCAAGTCCTCACCCACCCTCGAGTCGCGCCTAGAACAGCCAAGTACCACGCTCGGGGACTCGGCCACCCGACCTCGTTCGCGCAAGGGAAAACGGTGAAGTACAGAGCACTCATGGGAGTCGCCTTGCGACTGGCTCTCCGAGTTCGGGCGAGTCGACCCCAATAAACAAAACATTCAAAATAGCAAACACATAACAAACGAGTTAAACCCCATAAAAAAGGGCGGACACGCTCGGGGACTCGTTCAAACCTCAATCAGAAACACACGACAATTCACAAAACAACACGATATTCCATTAATAGCATGTCGCAAGCTTTACAAAATACAAAATATGCCCAATGGCAACACTGTCACTAACACCCAGGGCACAATACTCTACTCTGCAGGCTTCGACGACGACTCGCCACCACCATTGCGATTGTGAATGAAGGGAGTGTACGGGTTTGACGGGTACGTCGTCAGCTCACCCGCCATCGCTGCACGGAAGGGTTGCTCGATCTTGAAGTCCCGGTGCTGCGGCTCCGGGTCGTTGGGCGCGAAGACCGTCTCCTGGTAAGGAAGGAGGTCGCTCATCGCCCAGACGCGCTCGGAATATACCGCGGCGCGGTCCGTCAGCTTCAGCACCTCAGAGATCTCCACCGAGCCGGTCGACGACGGGTAGCCACTCGTCACATCGTCTAGATCGAAGTCCTCCGGAAAGTGAACGAGCCCAAGGCTAAGCGCCGTCGCCGCTCCGCGTGAACGCCGATCACGTCATGAATTCGACGACCGACGGCGCCTTCTCCAAGTATCGCCACACTTCGACGAGGTCGCTGGGAATTACTTCCGTGGGCGACATCTCCTGAAGATACGCCCGTATGCATGTTGCCGACAACGTGGCCGAGTCGACCAGCGTGGCTACACATTGCCGTGCGTCGAATGAATCCGCCTCCTCCGCACTGTCAATGATCCTACCTGCGGACAGAAGGTGATAGTGAACACACCAAAAATTACACAATACATATACTAAAGGAAGAATCAGGCACACTCACCAATCAGGGGACGGGAGAGATCCGTGATGAAGCTCTGAAGAGAAGTGTAATCATATTGAAGCCCAACAACAAGGGCGTCAGAGACCTTACGCTCCTCAGCGGGGGCTGTAATGGCAGCCTTGGCTCGCCCATCCGCCGAAGTTGCCTCCTCCTTCGCCTCCTTCAGTTCGCGCTCAAGGTCGGCGATCCGCTTCTCGGCCGAGCTCAGCGCAGTCTGAGCTGCCGCCAACTCACTCGCTAGGACAAGGCCCTAGCGGACAACCTCCGCCTTCGCAGCAGTCGCCTGGAGTCCCTTGTTCGCCTCTTGGACGACGGCAAGTTCTTCCTCCGCGCGACGCTTCGCAGCAAGCCGGTCAGCTGACTCGCGCTGCAAACCCTGAACACAAGCCAAACAGTCAGCAACATCGAAAATCCTAAGTGTCCACCTGCTGAAATTCAGCAAGTGCGCACTCTGGGACTGTCAATCGAAAATCCTAAGTGCCCACCCGCTGAAATTCAGCGAGTGCGCACTCGGGGACTGGCAATCAAAAATCCTAAGTGCCCACCCGCTGAAATTCAGCGAGCGCGCACTCGGGGACTGGACGCGAGAATTAAAAACAAGAAATTAAAAGAATCAGACCACTGCAACACAGCGGTCTGATCCTCGGGGACTGGACATACCTAGATGGCCGCGCCCAGCATGCCATGAAGCTGCAGTGCATCCACGGAGGTAAGAAGGGCCGGAGTGTGCCCGCGCTGCTGCTTGAACTCCGTCTCGGTGACTCCGGGTGCGCGGCTCGATGGTGTGGTACCACTCGTCGTGGCCGCTCTAGCCATGAAGCGCGGGAAGGTCGCGATGGACGCGCCGGCACCAAAAGAGGCTGGCTCGGCCTCCCCTCGCGAAGGAGCACCCTCCTTGATTGCCGAGTCCGTCACCGCCGCAGGAGCACTCAGGGCCACCGTCGTGTCATCAGACACCGTGACGGCCTCGTCGTTCTTGGCCTTCTTGGCACCATCTGTGGGGGCAGCTACCACGTCAGCCTACCTCTTCCGAGAGGGGTCCTCCTCCGCGAAGACTGGCGGCACCTTGGCCACAGACGGGTTGCCTAACTTCTTAGCTCCGGTCCTACAAATTGATCGCGTGAGCAAAATAATCCGAGTACAATGAAAGACAAAGATAGGTGAGCAAAACTCACTTGGCGACTGGAATGAAGCGTAGCCCCGTGGGGATGCTGGCCGGCTTCTCCAGTCCGGGGCCCAGTCGGCGACTGAGGCCCATCTCCAGGACATCGCGTGCCCAAGACACGGACGGTTTCTTCATTGTCGAGGCTGCGGCTGGAGCTTCCGAAATATTTTCGGCAGGAGCATCCTTGGGCGGCGAAGCTACCGCGACCGAAGCGGCCCCCGACCCAGAGACTGGGGCGAACGGCGGAGGCATCGAGGCCAGAGGCACCTCAGTCAGGACGGCGGTGATATCCGGCGCCGTCGCCATCTGTGGAGCTTCACCCCTGGCCAGGCTGGTGGCGTCGGAGTTGCTTGGCGAATGAGGAGGAGACGCCTGTTTCGCTGGCTTCGCCTTCTTCTTTAGAGGGGCCTTCACCTCCTTCTTCTTCTTCTTCGATGGAGTGGCCTCGCGACGCGAGGTGTGCTTGGGGAGCTCGCCGTCGTCATCGTCATGACGCTCGAGGCTTTTGCTCGCTTCGAGCTCACGCTGCCGCTTTCCGCGTGTTTTCCGGACCAGCGGTGCGACCTCTTCCTCGGATTCGTCGTTGTCACCGCTCCCGTCACTCTCTACGCCTCCCCATGCTGGATGCGATTCGCCCACCTCCTGGACGGACGAGCTCGAATTCTCGTCGTTCGCGGGCGGAAGACACCCTTCCACCACTTGAAATAGCTGCAATAAGCATAAACAACATCAGCATGACCGCGACTGCATTTAACTGCAACTGCGAATGACAGAAAGATGACTTACTGTTGGGGCTGGATGCTTTGCGGTGTAGGGGGCGACCCCAGCCTTCGCGTCGAGGTACGCCGCCTGGGTGATCTTCTTCAGCGCCAGGAGGTAGTCCTCGAGTTGCCACTCGACGAGGAAGGACTTCGTCGAGTACTCCCGGCCCGCGTACTCGTACATGTAGTGGTCGCGGAGGTACAGGGGGAAGAGACGCCGCCCGAGCCAGAAGTTGTACAAATTGATGGGCTGGAGACCCCTCTTCTTCAGGCCGCGGATGGTCTGAAGCATTTCATCCACAACCATCCGCTGGTCTGTTGGAAGCTTGCCGACTTGGAGTCGGCATGGTTCAGGCCGGTCGGCGGAGTATCTTGGGATCGCCACCTTGCCGTCCGGAGTCGCCTCGGTTACATAGAACCAAGACTTTTTCCATTCACTCGCCGCCTTGGCGGGTAGAATCAGATCAAAGAAGGAAGCCTTCGATTTTAGCTGAAACGTCAGGCCACCCGCGGCGAGAATTGGGCCGCCCGCTTCCTCGCGACTGATCCGCCCGTTGAATAGATCTTGCCACAGAGGAAAGTAGGGCCTACAGCCCAGATAGCACTCACAGAACGCCACGAAAATGGCGAGTTGCACGATGCTGTGCGGGCCCAGGTCCGACGGTTGGATCCCGTAGAAGGCGTAGAAGCGCCGGAAGAAAAGAGATGTTGGGAATCCCAGCCCCTGCTCTAGGTGGCTGGTGAAGCAGAAGAACTCTCCCTCACGAGGGTCCGGGATCACCTCTGCAGCCGCAGGGATGCGCCACCTGCCGGCGCGCAGGATCCCGGCCTCCTCGAAGGACGCCAGTTGCGCCCTCGTGCACTTGGACCTGCCCCATGGTTCGGTGGAGGAAGCCATAGGCGGAAGGGTTCGTGGGGGTCGGAAGATTTCGGCTCGGCTGGGTCGCGATGCGGGGGAAAACGAAGGTGCGCGCAATCGGAGCAAATGACAAGGAGGTGGTTCTCCGATCGCCTACCATTCCCTTTATATAGCGGTTCTTACCTGCCAAATCCGGGATCCGTTACTACGCGGTAATTACGCCAAAAGTTACCGTCGGATTACCCCAACGGCTAGTTTGACTGCATTTTGATGGTCCAACTTCAGCCACTCGGCTCGCCAACCCGATCACTACAAACAGTGACTAAATATTTCGCCGATCCAATCGCCAAAGCTGCGACCAGAATGACTAGTTTCCTCCTTTATTCAGGAGCCCACCACCGATTCGACTGGATGTCCGTGTTGAAAGTCGTATACTCCGACTGCCAGCGACCACCTGCGCCCAATCGACGACGGCCTCGGGGACTACTGATGGGGATATGCCTACCGGGGTATACCCAGCATGACGTTTCCGACTGGCCTAGGAACTGGCGAGTGGGCCTGCAAAACGGCGACTGGATCAAGGCCCGGTGTGGATCCAAGCGACTGGAAGCTGAAGGCCCAGGTGAGTAGATAGGCCCAGTCGGATTAGGTTAAACGAGTACCGAAGCCTTAACTGATTCGGTTGAGATATGTAAACCCTAGGAGACACGTTCCATCATAAACCCAAGCGACTCGCCGCCTAGCCACCGAGCTCGCCCCATTGTACCACCATCATAATACAATCTAGCAGGAGTAGGTCTTTACCCTCCGGGGGGCCGAACCTGGTTAAAACCCTATGTCTCCGCCCTCATCTCGCACCGCAGATGGCTGGCCGCCCTTGCCCTCGTTCTACTACTCGCTGCCGATTGCAGCATCTGCCGTGACCATTCCCACGACAACCACTGTCGGCACCACCGCTGCCTCGATGTCTTTAATGAGAAAAGGATCTGAGGAGGTGAACAGGAGTGAGACGGATAGAGACAAAAATTTCAGACGCTTAGATCCTCACTGCCGCATGCCGTTCCAGCCACCACGCTTGGATCCGTGCTACCGCAAGACACTCCAACCCCCATGTTTAGGTCCGCGCCAGTGCACGCCATTTTGACCGCCAGGCTTAGATCCGCGCCAACCCACGCCATCCGACCCCCATGCTTAGGTCCACGCCGTTCAGACCGCCATGCTTAGGTCCGTGTCGTCGTACACCGTTCGGACCGCCACGCTTAGAACTGCGCTACCGTACATCGGTAGGAGGGGAGGAAGATGCGGCTAGTATATGTGCGACAGGGAAAGGGAGGGATAGACATATAGACCGCCGGGCTCTCCTCTCCGTACAAGGTAGGTGCGCCCATCAGGAGAGATAGATCTCTAGCCTGTCGGGCTCTCCTCTCTGTACAAGGTAGGTGCGCCCATCGAGAGAGAGAGACCTCCAGCCCATCGGATCATGATGTATCCAACGGTGGTTAGCCAAGATCCGTGTGACATACATCTTGATCAATCAGATTGCAGCAGCTATTGTGAGAGTTTGAGTTAGGGGAGAGGGGAAAACTGCGGAAAACATTAGCGGGAGGGGAAAAGTGAGGAAAACTTTAGCGGGAGGGAAAAAGTGAGGAAAACATTAGAGGAAGGGGAAAACTGAGTAGAGCTAATGAAAACAAGGGCAATCAGATAAAAAAAGAGTAAGGGAAATTCAAGATTTTGATATAAAAAATGGAAAATGTGTTATTTGAACAAAATAATTCGTCTTGGCCGGTATTATATTGTTTGCAACTTAGATATACACAAGTGTTCCAAATTTGGCCTCATTTAGACAAAGTATGTTTTGGGATGGGTTATTTTGGAGGTTGACCAGGTAGAAAGCCATGCATCTTCGTAGCTAGGGTTTAAGAAGTGGTTTAGGGGATAAGTCCATTTCTCTTTATTTACTTTTCCTTAATTATTCGTGCTAGTTTGTAGGCAACATCACAATACTCCATTTGAAGGTTGCACTATGTTTTGATTTTTTTTTGAGTTAAACTAACCCTAAAACAATTTTTTTGAATTTAATTACTTAGAAAAATAAAAATGTCGCTGATTACAAGTTAATCCAAAATTTCCAATTTCATATGGTAAATCAATCCAAGATACACAAGTGTGCCAAATTTTGGATCAATTGCTCAACGTTTAAACCATTAACGAGCTAAACCCCATGTGTTGACCACATGTAGAGGGCAAAACTGAGAAGTGCTAAGCAACTAGGTGCATGACCATAGAAACTTGCAATAACACATACATTATGGGATTATCCAACATACAAACTTGGGAGCGTCACACTAGGTCAAATTAAATACAAACATAGACAGTAGTTCAAATTTATCATACAAATTCAAATTAATAATTCAAATCTATTTTTCTTGCTCCTAGTATTTTTTGTTGGGTTCACCACCTTGCTCCCGGTGACCCTAGCTGGAATATTCTCGGAGTCCACCATCAAGTTCTTCCGTTTTTTCCCTTTGTTCTTTTTCTCTCCATCCAATGAATCAAGTGCTTTAGTCTGTCGTACAATTGGTTCAATCATGTTTTGATACGCTGGTTCATACAGTTCAAATAGCATTGTTCCCATTTCTTCCATATCCGCTAGTATAATTCCTTTATGCTTGAACTCTGTTTCAATCTCCCATGTAGTTGATGTAATATCATCTCGATCGACTGGTTCAATCTCCCCTGCATTTGGTTCAATCTCCTCACGATCGACTGGTTCAATCTCCCCTACATTTGGTTCAATCTCCTCTCGATCGACTGATTCAATCTCCCCTACATTTGGTTCAATCTCCTCTCGATCGACTAGTTCATTATTCCCTGCATTTGGTTCAATCTCCTCTCGATCGACTGGTTCAATCTCCATTTCATTTGGTTCAATCTCCTCTCGATCGACTGGTTCAATCTCCCCTGCATTTGGTTCAATCTCCTCTACATTTGGTTCAATCTCCACTCAATCCATTGGTTCAATCTCCCCTGCATTTGGTTCAATCTCCTCTTGATCCATTGGTTCAATCTGCAATGTATCCATTGCTTCATTCTCCTCTCATTCAAACGCTTCATTCTCATCTGCATTTGCTGCTCCCTCCTGATCATCCATTCCACAAGATGGGTCCACTGCATTTTTACAAAACCTAGCAATGTGCCCTAGGATCCCACAATGTTTGCACTTACATCGTTGAGGTGGTGCACCACCCTCTTCACTAGCTCTTATGTATTCTTCCTTGGCCTACCTGCTGGTCTAGTAAAAACTGGAGGGTATAGCTTGAAGCCTAGATCCACTTCCATCCATTGGTATTTTCGCAACAAGGCTGGAACATTATAAGCATATGCTGCCCTAAATTTGGCAACGGAGAAATACTCCTACACGTACTGATCAACTTCACCCTCTTCACCTCCTAGAACACCCATGAAAAACAATGCATGTATGCAGGGTTTCCCATGGAGATGTCGTTGCCTGCAATGGCATGTTCTACCAACCAAACTCACTGGATACCTCCATTGCCTATCTTTACTATCAGTGTACACTACCTCATCATCAATTCCTCTTCTAATGCATTTCATCTTCAATTGTTTTTCCCTGTCATGCAAAGCCTTAATCAAAGATGGGAGGATGAGATGGCCAGTATATACTGTTGATGTAATTCTTTGACGCAAATCGATCTTTATCATGATCATATGCCTAATCTTATCAAATATTTGCCACAACATAAGCCCTTTCAATGACTTGGCCTTTGCATTGACACTATCTGTAAAGTTACTTGTTACATAGTCTACCTTGCAAATTTCAATTAATCGGATTCTTGACCACACCATTCCGTGATGTGCATCCAAGTACTCCTTCACCGCAAGTTTTTTTTATACAACACTTCCAAATGATACAACTACATCCTCAAACTGCATGTGTATGAAGCTGGCCATAGGTTGTCAGTATAAACTTTACCCTTGAATTTCTTTCTAAATTTGTACACGAAGTGTCGCATACATTCCCTATGCTCCACTATGGGGAATACTGCTTCTACAACTTTCTCCCAACATTTGCAAGCGTCCGTGTGGATATTAAGTGTTTGTGGATGACCTATAAGGTCGCACAAATTATACAGAAACCAAGACCAACTTTTCTCTGACTCAATCTCGAAAACTCCATAAGCAACAGGGAACATCCAATTGTGGCCATCAACTTCAGTAGCAGTTACTAATTGTCCTTTAAATCGGCCATGAAGAGTTGTTTCATCCACATCCAAATAAGGACTGCAACCATCCAGAAACCCTTGCCAGCAAGCTTTAAAACAAACAAAAGACCTTCTAAAGCACTCCTTATCCATTGTCTTCCCTCTTATTTTGTACTAAACTTTATGCATGTATATCTGTACAACACTACCTGGACTAGCCATCTCCACTTCAGCTTTGAAGCTGCAAAGCAACCGAAAACTTTCATTCCATGGACCATTGATCCTCTAAAGAGCCATTTCTATTACATAGAACATCCTCATGTTGGGTACTGTAATATTAAACTTTTTAGATACTTATTTTATGAGAGTTGTTGCACCAAGTGATGGGTTCGCTTTTATCCAATCCATGATTGCATCTTCCAACCATCTCGTCTTTGCTAGTTTTTTGGTCCTTTGGTTGCCCCCTTTGAGGTGGACAAGAATGTTCGAACCGGTTAATTTTTATCAGAAAAATAATTAAAATGTCAGGTATAGCTAATAAAGTCTACTCAATGATCTAAAATACACAAGTGGTTGTAATACCTGAACCAAACTGCTCCTGAGCATGGTGGATACATGCATCCTCCACCTACACCTCTTGTATGGGAACTTCACTGTGAACCTTGTTGGATCACTATTAATAACATCATAAGAATTATTGGTGTGAATGCAATGTATAGAAAGGGCATTACAACAGTCTCGTATCGTTTCAAATACGGTGCCTTTTGAAATCTTAGGATTGTCCTTGTCCTACTCAATTACTGGCAAGTCCTCACCATCGTACTCGGCTAAAACGAGGCTGTCATTGTTCTCCTCGTTCTCTTCGTCATCAGTATCATCAAATCTGGCACCCTAGGCAATTTCATATGTGTATTGATCCTCTAGTGCCTGTTTACTGAATCTATCTATAAATTCAGGAAACATCAACTCATCCTCATCATCTAGTGGAGGCACTCCCTCGTTAGGCTCTGCCTCGTCATGCACATCAGCCACACGAGCGGTTTGTCTTACACTCGCAGTGCGAACAAATGGTACTGCTGTGGACCTACAAGGATCGCCAGGGCGCACACTATTAGCAGAGACAACAGACACATGATGCCTGACCACCTGATGATGCGTGACCACCTGATGATGCGTGACCACCATATGGTGATTTAACACTCTTTCCCATGTGCTCAACTTTAGGTTGCACATGGAGACGAATTCGACCAAAACGTCCGGCAGCATTTAAAGAGAAAAGCATTACCAGATCATCTTCGCTAGTTAGTGGGAGGATTCTTTGATCGCTAATGTTGAAATATTGCAAATCAACTGAATCGCTAGTGCTCCAGGGGAATTTACAATAGATTTTATCTATCAAATCTCTGCGAGTTATGGAGGTTGCAACCAATCCAAAGAGATATTGTTGACAACCACAAATCTATACCTCTATACCTCTATATAGTGTACTAATATTGAAGCATATAAGCCGTTCGATCTTTCCCATCCGACGGTCTGTATTACATGGAATAAAATAAGTAACTACGTGGCAGAACTTGCACCATCAGATCTGCTAATCTAACGGCTAATTTCTCAGGGATTCGCGGTGGGACTCGGTGTGGCTCTGTCCTTCTGATATTTCACGTGACAGACTGACGGTCTGTGTAAGGAGAGCAGAGAAAAAAAATACTCATGACGATCCAGAGTCTTCTAGGTTGCTCTGCTAACGATCTGCAAACACCGCTACACACGTGCAAGAGATAGCTAGAAATCTAGCGTTTGAGAGTAAGCGTTCAATTAATTTAACAAACTAGAGTGCATATTCTTTTTCGTAGGTTTGAAATACTCCAATGAATTATTTCCAATGAATTAGTCAAACACAAAGTAAAAAAAATCATTTCCAATGAAATTTTATTTTCTGTCACCCGATAAATTGTTATTTCCAATTTGATTGAAGCCCGAAAACTATTTTGTATATCTATGTAACTTTAATATAGTGCATATCATCATATTTATTTATACATTATTTATTCTTCAATGTAGAAATAGAAATTCCTATATTTACAATATAACTTTGTGTCGTATAGAGATTGGGTTAATTTCCCTAAAAAATTCTATTGAAGTTGAACGGTTTCTTGTCAAATGAGAAATACGAAGTAAATGGAAGAATATAATTCTAGAAAATTACATGTTGATTAAAGTTCAGTTTTGGCTAATTCATACTTATCTTTCATCTTGGAGACACGGGATCTTGTGATAACATGACTATTCATGATGGTCACAGTAAAGGAAGTAAGTTATCGATGCTTCACAATCTATGTCCTTGAGATGAGTAGATAAAAAAAATCTAGCGCAGATACGAATAAACCCATTTGAGGACACAATAGGTAATACTGTCATGGTATAAATTAAGGAAAAAATCAAATTTTGATTCATAACTTTTATTTGCCCACATGGTCCCACTTGATAGTGATTCAGAAAGGTATCAGGTTTTGTTACTACCCAAAGTAATTACATATGTTTTGATGGTATACGTGATGAATTTGGTACTCGGTTGTTCCCGTCCCTCTCCTCCTCCCTGCAAAGGCGGCTAGGGTTGTATCGTCTCCCGTCGGTGTCGTCGTTGATCTGCCTCACTTCTGTGGCCTTCATGTCATGGAGGCGGGGTGGATCTAGGCCCCTGCTGGTAGGAGGGCTATGTTGTTAGGGTTCAAGTTCGGTGGAACGGCGCTTAGGTAAGATCTTCCAGGCTTCAGCGCCATGTCGATGATGATGTCGAGGATCTTGTGGGAGTAGTGTGGTCCTCGAGGACTTTTTCTAGATGTGAGGATCTTGGCATGGTAAAGGAGTTTTATCGACAGTTTATCCTTTTTCTTCAACCAACTACGTTAGCCTGACTTTCTATTTGCAACCAACTACGTTAGCCTGACTCAGAGAGTAGCGGCAGCGGCGACGCACAGTTGACATGGTCTAGAGGTTGAAGATGAAGGGATCAAGGATTTTGATATAATTTTCGCTTTTGTTGAGTTTTTTTTACCGTTCAATGTTTTTTAATGCGAGAGTCCTTTTCGCAAAAAAAACATCAAGTGATGAATTTTTTGGTAAGATTTTGAAAAATATTCACAGCTCAAGTTTTTATATCAATATTCTGAATCGGTCCGATATGCAAAGCATGTGCCATTTGCTAGTTACACTAGTATCTAGTCTAATCGCCAGCCTAAATGCCAGCACTGGATCAATCCTATTCGAAAAGCAAGGCAGTTAGTTGAGCATCAACGATTCGCTCTCAAATACTGTCAATAATCAACCCACAAAATGGAAATGATGCTTACCTAGATGGAATCCATCCGTTAGATCCCTGCGATTCCACCAAATCTTCTCCTTGCTCGACGAGGATGGATGGTGCACCAGCCGGCGTTGCATACTGTTCTATGAAACGGGTAGATCTAGCAGGGACGTGGCAGGGCCGGAGGTGGAGTAGGCTCCGCGGTTAGGGGGAGGGGCGACTCGGGACGAGGACGACATAAGGTAGGAGGGCACGACGGAGGGGCATCCGAGGGGCGGTGTGGGAGCTGTTCCAGGCTCGGGGGAAGAGAATGCTTTGGGTGAGCGAGAATGGTCGGTCCGAAATGTCTCCATGTGGCCCCACCCTTCACCACATTTGCAAAGACCCGTCCCAACGTGGCCCCACCATTCACCATGTATGTAGGATCTGACCCACACATGGCCCCACCCGTCAGCATGTAACAGCCGAGACCACGTAACGTAACGCTCGATGCCTGACCCGCCCCAATGCGGTCCTACTAGTTAGCATGTAACGGTCAAGCCTTTGACCTGATGGCATCCCTCAGTCCGAGGGTTTCTTAACATGGCGAGGGGAAAAGTGAGAAAAATTTAGTGGCTAGGGAAAAATGAGTACAACTAACAAACCAAGGGCACAAAAATAGAAATCCCTTTAATATAATTTGAATTTAATATTGTTTTAAATTTCTAATTCCAAATAATACAAATAATATATGTTTTTGAATCAGAAAAATGTGAGGAATACGAATATGATATTTAAAATATTATTTGATCAAACTAAAAATTTGAAATAATACAAGTCCTATTAAATGCCCATTTATCGAAGAATTCACTACTTTCCAACCCTAACTCCGAATTTGGCAAATGATATGTATAAATCAATCAGTGCGATGATCACATTCTAACTATGCATTCCATGATATGAATTGAAGCATGAATAATATAAATATTAATGGGGAAACAAGGTTTATGCAACTAAAATGTGACTAAATAAATATTAAAATGCTTATTTCTTCTTTCCACACCTCACCCATGCCATGCTAAGTTATACCATGTAAATGTGAATCATTCCTTCATGTCATATCTTGTATTGATTGTTGTATCTGATTTATATGATTTCACAATGTATTTATTAAGGCCCCTTTGTGTTTGGTTTTTATCTGGATAGACGCCGAGCAAAGGAAATATCAGGAGCCTCGGGAGTATTACCAGGATCCCTCTTATTCTTTAACTAAACTTCCAGGAAAACATTCCCCATGCTTGCATCATGTGTCATGATCCGAAATAAAAATCCCAAGTATTCCATAGCCTTTACTTTTAATCCCTTCTGAAGCTTGTTTCCTCAATCCTATGAGCCATTACTATATGAGTTGTTTTTGCCATGCGAGTCGTAGAACTTCATGTTTAGGGTTTGTGAGAGTCTTGGCAATGAGGTACTTAAACAACTAAAACTGAGTAGTATCGAGATAACTAAAGAAAGAGACACGGGTGAGCAATATCTTCTATTTGTTTCTTTATGCTCACTTGTATCCCGTAGTACCCCGAGTACTTGATTCTTGTTCCTTGACTATCGCACTATCTGTTGGGAATATGCCCTAGAGGAAATCATGTATGATGATATTTCCCATTGTATTCATAAAGATATTAAGTTGTCCTTGTATAAACATTTGATGTGTATCATTGAATGTGTGATTCAGTTGTGGAACTATGCATTCATGTTGTTTTTATTAAATATCATTGGCATCGAGGTTGTGCTAGACACACAACATAGACCAATGTGAAAGTCGGTTGATGACTCGGTTCCACTTCTCATGGGCATGGAGATGTTATTCTGACTTACACAAATTCGGCTAAAGAGTTTAGCTAGTCAGATTGACCCATATTGAGGTTCAACGAACAAGTTGTCATTTGTATATCTCAATCAATGTAATCCTTAGACCTGAGGTTGTTGCATAGTCTGATTTGAGGATCACCGACTTAGGTTCTATCAAACGATGATCCGTAGCTGGACAGTTATAAAGGTAGAGTTCGGGTCGACTGAGAATCAAATTGCGTGA
Organism: Avena longiglumis; assembly: GCA_030063025.1. Classification (NCBI taxonomy): domain Eukaryota; kingdom Viridiplantae; phylum Streptophyta; class Magnoliopsida; order Poales; family Poaceae; genus Avena; species Avena longiglumis. The sequence goes on from CP125974.1 coordinate 249,809,359, forward strand.
TGTGAATAACCAAGATGGGATTTTGCCCCTCCACTTGGAGAGATATTCTCTGGGCCCTCTCGGATGATATGATTCGGAAAGCATGGTCATGCATGACTCGTTTAGGTGTTAACCGAGGAAATCGACTAAGAGTTAGTCGGATGAATCACTTATCTCGGATCAAGAAGAGAGTCGGACTATTTAAGGGGTGAAAAATATTCGCCTATAGTCTGACAAGGTATATTGTCAACACCCGGATTTTTAATCCTAGATGCCTGTTATGCCATACATCGCAATCCCAGGATTACCATTTTTGCGAGACATAACAGAATTGGATACCACATTACATCATCCATTACAAAACATACATAAGGTCTTACACAAATAAGGATCTCATGATCCAGTTCTTAATACAACTCAAGCAGCGGAAATACGTAATAGTAAAGATAGCGTAGGCAAAGCTTAATCTTCGGGGTCACAGGCAATGCTGACGATGGGAGATGATCCTAGTTGTCGTAACCTTCCTGGGGTCCATCCTCCAGGTACTCCTCTTCATAGTCTGGCCACGGGAATAGCCAGGGACAAATCCATGAGTACTCTTTAAGTACTCGCAAACTAATACTAACATGTGAAGGGGGGGTTTTGTAGTAGGACACTAAGCTCTAGGGTTGTTTTGCAAAAATCCAAATTTACATCTACTAAGTTCAGAAGTAAGAAAAGCTATTTGAAGTTTTATAACACCTAAGTGGGAACTTGTATTTCATGCCACAACTCTGTTGTGGTCAAGTCAAAGTCTCAATTCATTTCATAAGTCATTTTGAAAACATCTGACGGGGGAACAGTACGGCCACTCCAATTGTTCATAACCGTGGACGCGGATATTCGAATAGTTTGACACTCTGAAGAGATTGTACACTTTCACCACAACATTCGATAGATCCGTCAGGAACAAATCCTGAATTCACCATACTCAGTATGCAGATAATCAATTTTAACCTTTCAATTACACGCCCTATTATAATCACCTCTCATGTGAGTTTGGCCTCCCAAACATGACCAACTGTCATCTTGGGTACTGCACAGGTGGACAATCTTCACAAGGTAGCCTCAACTCAGACCTTGGCCGTGAGGGAACTAATACTAAGGTATATAAGTTTCCAATCAAGCCCTACCAATTCTCGGGTATTGTGGTTGTACGGTAAAATTGGAATGGTATCACATCTAGACAACCATCAGTTCTATAAAGGGCTAAGGCTCATGCCTCAACATTTTCATCACCATAAATCCTCTGGTGTTCGGAAATACATGTCAAAAATATTTCAATAGAATGATCCATCATTCCAAGGTTTTCATAACCATTTTTTCACCAAGTATTCCCATCTAAGTTGATTAGGTTTTATGCTTAGCACTAGCATCTACAAGTGGGGGTAAGTACTGGTGAGGGGTGGTAAACTAGTGGAGTTTAACTAAGTTCAATATCATGCCTTAGGATGACATAAAGATTATCTAGCTTAGGCCAAATTTTATGCTCTTTATGCAACCTTCAATTATCTTTCTAGTATCTACAATTCACTTAATTAAACTCTAAGTAATAGCTTTGATAAAGAAATAAAGTATAAAGCTTGCAAGTAAAACTAGGATTGGTTTATCAAGTGGTTATGATCATATATGCTTACGGCATATAGTTGGCATGGTGATAAGCAAGTATTTTCTTGCATCAATATTAGTATAAGCTTGATAACTTAATAGCTTGCAAGTATTGGCTTACCTTGTGCAGAGAAGTGGTTGAAGTTCTCCTCGGCTTCTTCTTCGTAGTATCCTCCTTCTTCCTCGTATCCTTGGTCGGTACTAGCATCTATGAATAAATACGAGGTACACAATCACCAAACAATACTTAAGTACTTTCAATCATCACACAAAAGGGTCCTATATATGATCTAGCATCATCACTAACATTACAAGATTAAAGATTGGTTTAATTCTTTTTATTTTTAGAAAATTAATTTATACTCATTGAAAAACTACTTAAGATTTAATATTCTCCAAACCAAACATGGGATCATGTTGACACATGTCATCACCACATATTTTAGTCCATGGGAATGTGATTTAAAGTGGTGTCACAATTTAATAAGGTTTAACCTTTTATTTTACTTAAATAGAGTGACTAGAAATGCCTATGTGGCATTATTTTATTACTTGAACAATATTTCTGTAAGTAAACCCAAATGTTTTTATATATTCTGAAAGGTATGATCAAATGTGATTTTTGAGAGTTGGAATCAAATCAAAATCTATTATGGTTTAAATTTGAAAAATATTTGAATGCAGAAAAGCTTCTGCCTTGTTATTTTTACCAAGGTTGATCTATAGATTCAAATGATTTGGATCCAACGGGCTTGGATTAAGCATTTCAATATCTTTCTAACAAAATTGGTTTCATTCAATTTGGTGCACTGAATCGAGCTGGGTTAATTTTTGAAACTAGGTACAGAACTGTGTTTGAATTAAAATGGAAAAAGTTAAATTCAAACAACTGGGCTGCGCGGGAAACGATACTGGGCCTGCCTGCTAAGCATAGCGCTTACGCGGGCTGGTTAAGTTGTTGTCCCCATGCGTCAGTGAGACGAGGGGATGCGAAGCGGTACGAGGCAATGTGAGCCATGGGATCTTGTTCTAATCTAACGGCCTTGGTTCATCGTCCACGTCGGGCAGCGCCGGCGAGACAGAAACCTAACGCGGCTGGTGGGGGTCGTCGGGGGCTCACCGGGGCTCAGGCGAGGGTCGGCGAGGCAGGCGAACGACAAAGTCGACGACGGCGGACCTCCTGGTATCGGCAGCTTCTCCTAGGGCGGCTCCAATCGCTGGCTCCCTTCTTCTCCAAAGAACAAGTGGCTCCGGCCAAATTCGGTGATGCGCTCGCCTTGCTTCGCGGCTGCAGGCGGTTCTGGGTGAGAGGGTGAGATGGTGTGCTCAATTCGGGGTGGCCTCTATTTATAGTGGCGAGGGGACCGACGGGCGAAGCCGAGCTCGTCGTGGTCGATTTACGAGAGGGCTATCGGGCGACGGCGGTAGCGGTCTGTGCTCCTGGCGGCACAACGACGTGGTGGCGAGGCGTGGCGGTGCTGATAGGTCGGAACGCGCGGTGCTCGCGCTGCGTCCCGACGGAAGTTTTATGGCGACAGGTGGCGTGCGCGCGGCGGCGAACGAGTGTGCCTGCGGGGTTGCTGGGACGGTGGTGATCACGTATGCATGCGGCGAGGGCGGCGCGCGGTCTGTGGGAGTCTGTCGAGCGTGGAGCACGGGGCGCGCTCTCGGCATGGTTGCAGAGAAGATTGGCAAGGTCTGTGCGTGTGGTCCAGGGGCTGGCATCGCTCGCGGCTGGGAAAGGGAGTGGCGGTGGGTTGTTAGCTTGCTCCCAGACATGCTGGCTAGGCTTGGTGCTTCTCCTAGCTTGTTGTCGACATGTGGGTGGCAAGGGTGCACTCGGCCTGCTCATCATTGATGACAATGGCTAGCTTACAGTAGTGCTAGAGATTATTTTAGGTTGTTAGATGATCTACTAAGGCTATTGGTGCCTAGAGAGGGAACAAGTTAGACTCAAATCACTGCTTCAAATAGTGTTTGGATTTTATTTGATTTGCATCTGCAAGGTGTTTGATGAAATGGCCGCATGAATTCAAGTTTTGAATTTTGAAAAGATTATTGGTGGGTGTGTTAGGTAGCTGCTGGTGAGTCTGCAGATGCTAGGGTTTTGAAAGTTGAGCTTGTTTGAGTGGTTTTTGAAAAGTGGGATCTTCCCATATGATATAGATTCAGTTTTAAACTATCCTTTAAACTATGCATTTGAAAGTTTCTGGATGATCACAAAGTGGGCGTTGATACTTTGTTATGAGTACTATCAAGGGGTGTAAAGATCCAAACAAGTTTCTGTTAAGTTCTGAAAGTTAGAGACAGCCAAAGTACGCATGGGAGTTAATTTGGCCAAAGTGACCATTCACTCATTTAGTTTGTTTTGATTTATTTGTCTTTGGGAAAAGTGTGGGGATTGTTTAGATGATATTTATTTCACCTAAGAATCCTTTTACAAGCAAAGAAACACATAAACAAGGCAATTCAAAAGATCTCAAAATGGGATGCATACACACATGAATGCTTTCTCATTTTATTTTAGAAAAGTTTTTGTTAACCCTAAATTTGATGATTAGAGTTTGATGATTCTAGTTTAATATTTTTGGGATGTTACAAACCTTCCCCCCTTAAACAAAATCTCGTCCCGAGATTTGAAAAAGGACGAAAAGATTACCGAGGATTTGAAAAGATCGGGAAACTTCGTTCTGATGTGACCTTCGCGCTCCCAGGTAGCTTCCTCTTCCATGTGGTTACTCCACTGAATCTTGATAAACTTGATTCTTCGGGTTCGGGTAGTTCGGAAAGCTTCTTCAAAAATACGGATGGGTACTTCGGGATAGGTCAGGTCATCGTTTATCTCTATGGTCCAGTGATCAATATTCTTGAACACTTCAGTCTTCTTCGGGACTTCGAGGCACTTGCGAAGTAATGAGATATGGAACACATTGTGCACGGCTGACATCTCTTCGGGTAGTTCCAATTGATACGACAATTTTCCTTGATGGTTCAGAATTTTGAAAGTTCCGATATATCTGGGGGCTAACTTTCCTTTGAGTTGGAAACGCTGCATTCCCTTCAATGGCGACACTTTCAGATATACAAAATCTCCTATGTTAAAGGCGAGTTATCGACGTCTCTTGTCGGCGTAACTCTTCTGTCTGGACTGGCCTGTCTTGACGTGCTCACGAATCTTGTGAACCTTCTCTTCTGCTTCTCGTAGGATATCGGGTCCGAAAATCTGACTCTCTCCAACTTCCGACCAGTTCAAAGGGGTGAGACACTTCCTTCCGTAAATGAATTCAAATGGGGCCATTTGCAAACTAGCTTGATAACTGTTCTTGTATGAAAATTCTGCGAAAGGCAGACAGTCTTCCCATTTGGATCCATATTCTAACACACATGCTCTCAGCATATCTTCGAGTATTTGATTTACTCGCTCCGTTTGTCCATCGGTCTGGCGGTGATAAGCGGTGCTGAAATCTAGGCGGGTTCCTAAACCTTCTTGAACTTTCTTCCAGAATCTCGAGGTAAACTGAGTTCCTCGATCCGATACGATGTTCTTGGGGACTCCATGCAAACTGACGATTCTAGCGATGTATAACTCCGCTAGCTTCGAACTCTAATATGTGGTCTTGATGGCTAAGAAATGGGCGATTTTGGACAATCGGTCAACTATGACCCAGATAGAGTCATTTCCCCTACTAGAAGTAGGCAATCCGGTGATAAAGTCCATTCCAACGGAATCCCATTTCCATTCCAGAATCTGCAAGGGTTGCAACAATCCAGCGGGTCTTTGATGTCCTGCCTTGACTCGCTGACATATATCACACTTGGCGATATAGCTTCCGATTTCTCTCTTCATCTTATGCCACCAAAATTGCTCTTTCAAATCTTGATACACCTTAGTTCCTCCGGGGTGGATAGAATAAAGAGTATCTTGAGCTTCCTTCAGAATAACTTCTTTCAACTCGGAATCTGCTGGTACACAAAGGTGTCCTTTGTACCATAGAACTCCTTCTTCGTCTTCGGTGAATCCGGGTACTTTGCCTGTACCGATACGACGCTTGATTCCGTCAATACTAGCATTTCCTTTCTGCGCCTCTTTGATCTGGCTGATCAAAGTGGGTTGAAGTTCTATGCTAGCCAAAAATTCTTCACTCACTAATTCCATTCAAAAATCTTCCATCTCTTTGTGCAAGCTTGGTTGCTCCTTCAAAATCATGGATTTCAAGCGGCACGGCAATCTGCTAAGGGCATCTGCTACCACGTTGGATTTACCGGGGTGATAGTGAATGTCCAAGTCGTAATCCTTGATTAACTTAATCCATCTTCTCTGCCTCATATTCAACTCCTTCTGAGTGAATATATACTTCAGGCTCTTGTGATCCGAATAAATCTCACAACGATTTCCCATCAGGTAATGCCTCCATGTCTTCAGGGCTAAAACTACGGTGGCGAGTTTGAGGTCATGGGTTGGGTAATTTTTCTCATGTTGTTTCAGTTGTCGATATAGCTAAGATATAACTTTGCCTTCTTGCATTAGCACACATCCGAGACCGATCTTGGATGCATCACAATACACGTCGAAGGGCTTCGTGATATCCGGGATGATTAAGATTGGGGCTGAAATCAATCTCCTCTTGAGTTCTTGAAAACTCGCTTCACATTTGTCGGTCCATTCAAACTTCTTGTCCGTCTTTAGCAATTGGGTCATGGGTCTGGCGATACTCGAGAATCCTTCTACGAACATGCGGTAGTATCCCGCCAATCCGCGAAATGCACGAACTTGGGTTTGAGTGGTTGGGGCTTGCCAATCTTCGACATCTTTCACCTTTGCAGGGTCAACAGCAATTCCTCCGGCTGATACAATGTGGCCGAGGAATCCTACCTCCTGTAACCAGAATTCACATTGCTAAACTTGGCATACAGCTGATGCTCTCTAAGGGTTCCAAGAATGGTCCTTAGGTGTAGCACATGTTCTTCTTCCGACTTGGAATAAATCAGAATGTCATCGATGAAAACAATGACAAACTTATCCAGGAAGTCCATAAAAATCTTATTCATGAGATTCATGAAATAAGCGGGGGCATTGGTTAATCCAAAAGACATTACGGTATACTCGTATAATCCATATCTGGTGGTAAAGGCAGTCTTTGGAATATCCTCTGCACGAATTTTGACTTGATGATAGCCAGTTCTAAGATCAATCTTAGAAAACACTTTGGCACCGGTCAGCTGATCAAACAAATTTTCTATCTTGGGAAAGGGGTATTTGTTCTTGATGGTGACATCATTCAACTTCCGATAATCCGTACACAAACGGTTACCTCCATCTTTCTTGTCCATAAACAAAACAGGTGATCTCCATGGTGACGCACTTGGTTGAATCAATCCAATTTCCAGCATGGCATCTAGTTACTTCTTCAGTTCTGCTAGTTCAGATGGGTTCATACTATATGGTCTCTGGGCTATGGGTCCTGTTCCGGGGATTAGTTCAATGATGAACTCGATATCCCGATCTGGGGGCATACCGTGCAAAACATCTGGAAATACATCGGGGTATTCACAGACTATCCGGACTTGGTAAGTGGTAGGTTGGGCTATACTCTTGTTGCACTTGAATTGACGAGGTAAGGTTTCAGATATATGCTCGACTGATATCCCGGCTGTACTAGTCATGGTTATGGCTTTCTTGGCATAGTCAATCAATCCTTTATGTTGGGACATCCAATCCATTCCTAGTACTACTTCCAAAACTTTAGTTCCGAGTACTATCAGGTTAGCATAAACATATATGCCATGGATTCGGATAAGGATGGATTTTCAAATTTCACATCCCAGGATTTTCCAAATCTTGTAATGTGAAAAATAAATAAACAAAATAAAATTATTGTTGAAAATCAGGGAGAAAAGAAACTTTGTTCTAAAAGGAAACTTAAAATCCCATATTGAACAAACTTTAGTTAAAGTTTGAATTTAACAAAATCCAAATCAAGTGAATTGCATTCCTCAATGAATGTATCTTGAAATTTCAACACTTGGAAAATAAATCCAAACCCTAAACCCTAATGGAATAAAAATCATTTCCAATTAATTTCCAAGTCTATGGATTTGATCCATATAAAAACTTGTCAACATACATTTACAAATGATCAAGAAAGACAAATACAAATATTATAAAGCCGTAGAAATTGGTTTCACTTAATTTCGAGCCATAAATAAAATCTGATGAATTTAATAAGATAAGGAAATTAAATTTCCAAAGCTAATAAAGAACCTATCTAGAAATCATACCAAATGGTGAGCAAATAATACTAAAAGATATTTAAAAAGATAAATAAATATCAAATAAAATTTTAAAAATTGGAATCACCAAGTTTGGATCTCTAAATAAAAGATATGGATTTTATAAGACAAAGATAGAAATATTAAATAAAGAATATTTGAAAAGACCAAATAAATCTTGGTCTAATCCATTAAGAAAATGGAATGAATAGAGTCCAAATCCAAATAAAATAAAAGGATAAAGAATTTCCAAAATAAGATAAAATGGCAATAACCATTCTATCCCTATTTTAATAAAGACAAACCCCTATTGGAATGATTAATTAATTCATAGAAAAAGATATTTGGAATTTACCCAAGTGGAATAAAAGTTGTTTAATTAACTCAACTAAAATAAATCTTCCAAATAAAAATTAGGGAATTAAAACTATGATAAATCCCATTGGAATTAAAACAAATACCAAATTTAAATAAATCATATTAAAATTATTCCAAATAATTCAAAGTGAACTATTTTGACATCCTTATAATTGAATAAGAACCTACTGAAAAGTTTTGGAAGGATTTAGAAATTTAAATGGTGTTTGAAATTATTATTAAATCTTATTTGATTTAAAACTAGAGACTATTTTGAATAATTAAAAGACCTTAAAAAGAATAAATAAATTATTCTAAAATGATTTCAGAATGTTTTAATAATCAGTATTTAAACCTACACAAATTTTGGTTGAGGTTTGAATTCAAATGAGTGTTTGGATTGGTTGTTCAAATCAAAACAGAATAAAGGAAAAGGAAAAAAAAGAAAAACAGCCTGAACAAAAAAAATATGAAAAGGACCCAGCCCAGCCAGCAGGCCCAACTAAGACCCTGCAGCCCACCTACTCGCTCCCGCAGAAAAAAGATTCACACCCACATTTAAACCCGCAAGGTCACTGACCGATGGACCCCGCATTCCTTTTCTCTCTCTCGCTGTCAGACGACCCCACCGCCACGTATTCATCTTCCTCACCCGCTGACTCCGCCCCTCACCTCGCCGGCCGTTGCAGGCGATTAAAACCTGGCTTAATTCGCGTTAACCGCGCCATTAAACGCCCCCGCGACCATGCTATCTAAAGCGCCTGCCTCCCCTCTCCCTTTCCCCTCCGTCGCCTCACACTAGCGTGCCCCCAGGCTGCCCAATTTTCCCCTGCACCGCCATCTGTTCCGACGCTCTCCGGCAGCGATTCTGGCAGCCCCTCGTCGCCCCTCGCCTCCTCGACCACACTCACATAGTCCCCAGACCCTAGAGCATCTCCCCGTAGCTCCAGCTCGTCCCCGCGCACCCCAGAACCTCGGCCACGACGACGCCCTCTCGCCACCGTCCACTGCCTCTACTACGGCGAGTGCCCCAGGTAACATCTGACCACCCCCTTCCCTCTCGTTGATGCACACATGATCGCCGACCCCGTACGCATCTAACGCAATTGTTATCTTGCTTTCCCGTGGCCCGTACCGTCGCCTCTGACGATAAACAGAGGAGCCCGACGCGGACACGAACTCCGGCGAGCGATTCAAGCCAAGACGGCACCCTCGCATGACGACAAGCTTGAGCATCAGCAACGTGCTGCGAACTCGGTGAGCACCTTCCCTTGCCCACTCGCCTCCTGTAACCTCGGCAACCTCACCACCAGAACCGCACCGCCGCCAGCCGCCGTCGAGCGCCGCTGAGTTTTGGTCACATGCCCTGAGCCGCTAGATTTTGATCTGACGGATGCGATAGAACGTGAGCGAAAGGGTAGGAAGTGCTTCTGCACTGTGCGATCCCACTTAGATCCAACATTGCTCAGTGCGTGATCCGAACGAACCGGTATCAGCGAGTAAGAACACGCCACGTGGCTCTGTTCGTTTGATTAAAAACAGATTTGATCTATTAGATGCTAGATTTTTTAAAATCTATAACTTTTAATCTACAAGTCCAAATTTTGCAAATTTTATATCAATGGATTCAGAAAGACAAGCCCTAGCCAACCATGCCCTTTGTTTAGTAAAATGCTTCTGTTAAATTGTTTGTTTTTGCAGAAACTTATATATGCATGTTTAGAATATAAAATTTGATCTAAAATGATTTTGGAGATAAAATCTTTGGAAAATGGTTTGTTTTGAACCTACTGACCATAGGAAACAAATTGTGGTTTCAAAAATATATTTGGTGAAACAAAAGAATGAATCTTTGATTTAAACCATTTCTAGTCAAATAAAAATATGGTTTTAATTATTAAAAATGGTTTTGGAAGAAAACCTTTGGGAAATGTTTTGTAAATAAACTCTCTGACCCTAAACACAAGGTTTTATGGTTTGAAAACATATTTTGTGAAACCTATAGAATGTTGCCTTATTAAAAGCATTTCTTCACTACATAAAATAATGATTTGGTTTAAAAATGGTTTATGAAGTAAAACCTTTTGCAAATGGTTTGCCACTTTATAAAATGACACTTAGGTGTTTTCAAATGTTTATAACCCATTAGAAACCACTTCTCCAAATAAAACAATCTTTAGCATGCTTGCATGCATTGTTTTATTATTATTATTTTATGTGATGAATTACTTGAATGGTAGATGGAAATGTTGTTTGCTTGATTGAATTGTAGTGATTTTAAGTGAGTGAACATTGCAAAGATCAAGGAGTGAACTTATACTCTCTACCAAAAAGGAAAGTGATGCTTCATACTTTTGTCCCATTATTTTCAATATGCATTAGTGATATTTCTAAGTAGGACTTGCATGGAATTTTGCTAAGTGTAAACTATGCCATGGGAAATCCTAGTAGATGAAACCTTAGTAGAATTTCCTAAGTTAAGATTCCTACTACAATCATGCTTAGCTTAGCTAGTAGAAAACAAGGGTGGAATATATATTCATGCTATGAAAAATTTCTAAGTCTGAGGACTTGTGTTTTGTTTAATAAAACAACTAAGTGAATGAATCACCTGGGTGGAATGGAAGGAATGGTTTGTGTTGAGTGGTTATACAAGGCCAGGGGACTGGTGATCCTTGTGTATCTCACTTGTGGATGGCCACCCAGGAACAAAGAGATTTGAGATGCCAAATGTTGAGAAGCTTCAAGTGCAGCCACTTGGCATTATGGGCTCTTCCTGGATCATATAGGTTGCAATAAATTAGCCAAATGGACAGTTGGTGGTAGGGGATTGATAGGTTGGAGCGCGTCCATTTTGGTCTAAGGGAAGGCTTCTGAAAGATCTTGTCTTGGTGAAACCAAGTCTTGTGGGGAAAGTGCACCACCTCTGCAGAGTGAAAAATCTAAGTACTTAGCCATGTCCCTGGCAAAGGACAATTTGAGCATCAAGACATGGAAGCTATCAAGAATCTCATCATCCCAATTTCTAAGTTAAAAACTTGTGGGTGAATAAGGGTTTAAGGTTCACCAATTTCTATTGGTGGTTCCTTGGGTGATTTTGTCAAAGCAAAAACTTAGAGTTTTCAAATGATAAGGAAAATCTATTTTGAGCAATGCAAGCCTAAGCTCCACTTAGCCAAATGGATATAGATGATAGACTCCACTATACTACCATTGTATCACTTGCCAATACAATTCAAATGTATTGACCCTTGTGGCTATAACTTGTTATGTTATAGGTTTGTTTGATGTTAGTGAAGTTTAATGATTATGATTACAAGTCTACAACCAACATGTCTGCCTGTGGCACTTTGAAGATGAAGGACCCATGCTATTGTTATATTCTGCTGCATTGTAATGAGATAGCCAAATGAGCTATGTAAGATGTAATAAGTTATTTTATTCCTGGTTATAAATTTGTATTATGACCTTTGTTTCTTGATATTACATCTTAACTGTGGATGCTAGCTATTGATCCAGGGACTAGCATTTCAATCACAGGGATCCTTTTCCTTTATAAAGGAGGGATCTTACAGCAAATTTTCCTAGCCTTGGTGGTTGAACCGGGAATTTGGACGATCATAACATACTTCAGTTTTGTTGGTTGAATCTTACTAGTGCAGGCAAATTCTTCGGTGACAAATGAATGCGATGCACCAGAATCAAACAACACCCTTGCAAGAACTGAATTAACAGAAAACATACCTAGCACGACGTCTGGCGCTTCCTGAGCTTCTTCAGCATGCATGAGAAAAAGACGGCCGTTGCGGTTGAGTGGATTCCCTGGGGCAAACCTTCTTCCGGACTGAACACGACACTACTGCTGAGATGGGGCATTTTCATTGGGGGCTGCGGCATTCTTCTTGTTGGGGCACTCGTTGGACTATTGACCCTTATTTCCACAGTCAGAACAAGTTACTTGTGACTTGTCCCTTTGCTGCAACAGGCACAGCATTGCTTCCAGTCCTCGGGGCAGTGTTGGTGTTGGCGGTAGCATTGTTGTTGTTGAACTTAGGTGGGGCACGGTACAAATTGCTAGAGTTGCCGGGGTTGTTGTGATTTCCTCCAGGCCTAGGGTTTCCATGGTTGAGATAGGTCGGACGGTTAATCGGGGGTCTGTTGGTTCTCAGGGCAAATCCTGGAGATGGGTTAGGGCGATACTTTGGGGTCTGATGGGTTCCTGGTTGATGCATCATGCGATGTTTGCGGTTCTCATTGACTAACACTGTCTGCATCTCATCATGCAGACCATTCAGTAATCTTTCTTTCTTCTTGGCTTTGGTGTCGATCTCATCCGGGGCATACCTAGCTAATGAAAAGAATTTGTCACGGTATTCCACTACGGTCATCCTTCCTTGCCCCAGTTCTCTGAATTCGTCTCTCATTCATTTTATCAAACCTGGTGGCACATGGGTTCTGCTGAACTTGACTTTGAATTCCTCCCAGGTCATCATCTGTCCTCCGGTCATGGCACGAACACTGATCCACCATGCTCTGGCATCTATGGCTAGATAATGGATGGCGAACAAAACTTTCTCGTTGGCTTCCACTCCGGCGACCTCTAGGTTATTTTCCATGGTTTGTAGTCAATCGTCGGCATCTAGGGGATCTTCCGACTTAGTGAAAACAGGTGGGTTGGTGTTCTGGAAATTCTTGAGATTAGATCCATGGTTGTCCTGGTTTCTGTGGCCTTGATTGTTGTGGGCTAGATCACCTATCTGTTGAAGGGTGGCTAGGTTGGCTTAACGTTCCGCTCTTTCAGCTTCGCGGTCAGGAACCAACATTTGAAGGATCTTCAACATCGGGTCCAGGGATGAACCACTTCCTGCGCGTGGCATCTGAAGATTGAGATAGATCATGAGAAAAGAGGGAAACTTCTAAGGTTTTGGGATTTTGAAAAGTTTTTAATGTTTGACTCAGATTTTTCTAGCAACTTGCTTTTCATTCATTCATAGCACACGATACAAACACACACCACAACAAGGTAAACAGATGGTTTTAGGAACCATTCTGGAAACTACGATACAGTGGGACCGAATACTACTAACTACATTTGTGCACTAGCGTAGTTGTGAGTTTTACTAAAAGTGATCTAGGGTGCAAAATTTGATGTAATATTTGAAATAATTTTGGAGTAGCGTGAATTTTTATGAAAGAGTCCAAGAGGTAAGAATGAGAATAAGTTTTTTGTAAATATTTGCTAGCGTGAATTTTTATAAAAGAGTCCAAGAGGTAAGAATGAGAATAAGTTTTTGTAAATATTTCCTTCCTTTGGTTTTGAAACTAAGTTTTTGATTCCAAACGTCCAGTCTAACTAGGGTCTCCTATGGTCAGGATGGCTCTGATACCAACTTGTCAACACCCGAAATTTTAATCCCAGATGCCTGTTATGCCATACATCGCAATCCCAGGATTACCATTTTTGAGAGACATAACAAAATTGCATACCACAATACATCATCATTTACAAACCATACATAAGGTCTTACACAAATAAGGATCTCATGATCCAGTTCTTAATACAACTCAAGCAGCGGAAATACATAATAGTAACGGTAGAATAGGCAAAGCTCCATCTTCGGGGTCACAGGCAATGCTGACGATGGGAGATGATCCTAGTTGTCGTAACCTTCCTGGGGTCCATCCTCCAAGTACTCCTCTTCATAGTCTGGCCACGGGAATAGCCAGGGACAAAGCCATGAGTACTCTTTAAGTACTCGCAAACTAATACTAACAAGTGAAGGGGGGGTTGTAGTAGGACACTAAGATGTAGGGTTGTTTTGCAAAAATTAAGATTTACATCTACTAAGTTCAGAAGTAAGAAAAGCTAGTTGAAGTTTTATAACACCTAAGTGGGAACTTGTATTTCATGCCACAACTCTGTTGTGGTCAAGTCAAAGTCTCAATTCATTTCATAAGTCATTTTGAAAACATCTGACGGGGGAATAGTATGGCCACTCCAACTGTCCATAACCGCGGACACGGCTATTCGAATAGTTTGACACTCTGCAGAGATTGTACACTTTCACCACAACATTCGATACATCCGTCAGGAACAAATCCTGAATTCACCGTACTCAATATGCGGATAATCAATCCTAACCTTTCAATTACACGCCCTAGTATAAGCACCTATCCTATGAGTTTGGCCTCCCAACCATGACCAACTGTCATCTTGGGTACTACACAGGTGGACAATCTTCACAAGGTAGCCTCAGCTCAAACCTTGGCCATGAGGAAACTAATACTAAGGTATATAAGTTTCCAGTCAAGCCCTACCCAATTCTCGGGTATTGTGGTTGTACGGTAAAATTGGAATAGTATCGCATCCAGACAACCATCAGTTTCATAAAGGGCTAAGGCTCATGCCTCAACATTTTCATCACCATTAATCCTCTGGTGTTCGGAAACACATGTCCAAAATATTTCAATAGAATGATCCATCATTCCAAGGTTTTCATAACCATTTTTCCACCAAGTATTCCCATCTAAGTTGATCAGGTTTAATGCTTAGCACTAGCATCTACAAGTGGGGGTAAGTACTGATGAGGGATGGTAAACCAGTGCAGTTTAACTAAGTTCAATCTCATGCCTTAGGATGACATAAAGATTATCTAGCTTAGGCCAAATTTTATGCTCTTTATGCAACCTTCAATTATCTTTCTAGTATCTACAATTCACTTAAGTAAACTCTAAGTAATAGCTTTGGTAAAGAAATAAAGTATAAAGCTTGCAAGTAAAACTAGGATTGGTTTATCAAGTGGTTATGATCATTATGCTTAAGGCATATAGTTGGCATGGTGACAAGCAAGTATTTGCTTGCATCAATATCAGTATAAGCTTGCTAACTTAATATCTTGCAAGTATTGTCTTGCCTTGTGCAGAGCAGTGGTTGAAGTTCTCCTCGACTTCTTCTTCGTAGTATCCTCCTTCTTCCTCGTATCCTTGGTCGGTACTAGCGTCTATGAATAAATACGAGGTACACGATCACCAAACAATACTAAACTATTTTTAATCATCACACAAAAGGGTCCTATAGATGATCTAGCGTCATCACTAACATTACAAGATTAAATCTTGGTTTAATTCTTTTTATTTTTAGAAAAGTAATTTCTACTCATTGAAAAACTACTTAAGATTTAATATTCTCCAAAGCAAACATGGGATCATGTTGACACATGTCATCACCACATATTTTAGTCCATGGGAATGTGATTTAAAGTGGTGTCACAATTTAATAAGGTTTAACCTTTTATTTTACTTAAATAAAGTGACTAGAAATGCCTATGTGGCATTCTTTCATTAGTTGAACAATATTTCTGTAAGTAAACCCAAATGTTTTTATATATTCTGAATGGTATGATGAAATGTGATTTTTGAGAGTTGGAATCAACTCAAAAGCTATTATGGTTTAAATTTGAAAAATGTTTGAACGCAGAAAAGCTTCTGCCCTGTTATTTTTACCAAGGTTGATCTATAGATTCAAATGATTTGTATCCAACGGGCTTGGATTAAGCATTTCAATATCTTTCTAACAAAATTGGTTTCATTCAATTTGGTGCACTGAATCGAGATGGGTTGATTTTTGAAACTAGGTACAGAACTGTGTTTGAATTGAAATGGAAAAAGTTAAATTCAAAGAACTGGGCTGCGTGGGAAACGATACTGGGGCGGCCTGCTAAGCACAGCGCTTACGTGGGCTGGTTAATTTGCTGTCCCCACGAGTCAGTGAGACGAGGGGGTGCGAAGCGGTACAAGGCAATGTGAGTCGTGGGATCTTGTTCTAATCTAACGGCCCTGGTTCATCGTCCACGTCGGGCAGCGCCGGCGAGACAGAAACCTAACGCGGCAGGTGGGGATCGTGGGGGGCTCACCGGGGCTCATGCGAGAGTCGGCGAGGCGGTTGAACGACGAAGTCGACGACGGCGAACCTCCTGGTACCGGCAGCTTCTCCTGGGCGGCTCCAATCGCTGGCTCCCTTGTTCTCCAGCAGCGGCGGGCTCTGGCCAAATTCCGGTAATGCGCTGCTCGCCTTGCTTCGGGACTGAGGCAGGGTGGTTCTGGTTGAGAGGGGAATGAGATGGTGTGCTCAATTCGGCTGGGGGTGGCCTCTATTTATAGTGGCGAGAGGGGACCGACGGGCGCAAGCTGAGCTCGTCGTGGTCGACGGCACAGAGGGCTATCGGCGTGGGCGATGGTAGGGGGCGGTGCTGTGCTCCCTGGCGATGCTCAACGACGTGGTGGCGAGGCGTGGGGCGGTGCTGATCGGTCGGAACGCGGCGGTGCTCTGCGCGTGCCCAATGGAAGTTTTTATGGTGCACAACATGCGTGGTCCGCGCGGCGGCGAACGAGCGTGTCTGCGGGATTGCTGGGATGGTGGTGATCACATATGCACGCAGCGAGGGTGGCGCGTGGTCTGTGGGCGTCTGTCGAGCGTGGCGCACGGGGAGCGCTCTCGGCATGGTTGTAGAGAAGGTTGGCAAGGTCTGTGCGTGTAGTCCAGGGGCTGGCATCGCTCGCGGTTGGGACAGGGAGTGGCGGTGGGGTGTTAGCTTTCTCCCAGACATGCTGGCTAGGCTTGGTGCTTCTCCTAGCTTGTTTTCGACATGTGGGTGGCAAGGGTGCACTCGGCCTGCTCACCATTGATGACAATGGCTATCTTACAGTAGTGCTAGCGATTAGTTTAGGTTGTTAGATTATCTACTAAGGCTAGTGGTGTCAAGAGAGGGAACAAGTTAGGCTCAAATCACTACTCCAAATAGTGTTTGGATTTTATTTGATTTGCATCTACAAGGTGTTTGATGAAATGGCCGCATGAATTCAAGTTTTTAATTTTGAAAATATTTTTGGTGGGTGTTCTAGGTAGGTGCTGGTGAGTCTGCAGATGCTTGGGGTTTGAAAGTTGATCTTGTTTGAGTGGTTTTTGAAAAAGTGGGATCTTCCCATATGATATAGATTCAGTTTTAAACTGTCCTTTAAACTATGCATTTGAAAGTTTCTGGATGATCACAAAGTGGGCCTTGATACTTTGTTATGAGTACTATCAAGGGGTGTAAAGATCCAAAGAAGTTTCTGTTAAGTTCTGAAAGTTAGAGACAGCCAAAGTAGGCATGGGAGTTAATTTGGCCAAAGTGACCATTCAGTCATTTTGTTTGTTTTGATTTATTTGTCTTTGGGAAAAGTGTGGGGATTGTTTAGATGATGTTTATTTCACCTAAGAATCCTTTTACAAGCAAATAAACACATAAACAAGGCAATTCAACAGAATTCAAAATGGGATGCATACACACATGAATGCTTTCTCATTTTATTTTAGAAAAGTTTTTGTTAACCCTAAATTTGATGATTAGAGTTTGATGATTCTAGTTTAATATTTTTGGGATGTTACATATATTGTGAGGCAAAAGGGACTCTGACGCAAGTCACATTGGAAAGAAAAATCATCATGACTCTTTGGTAGTTGGGAGTCGGCACATTCTGCTAGGAGCCACTACCGACAGATCGATTGAGAGTCGGACTCCAATCGTGTCCAAGTTGCCATGAGCCTGCGGGGTCACACACTTAAGGGCGGGAGCAAATTTGTATTCGATCTGAACCAGAAATATGCTTGGGTTGGACCCGAGCCGGATTGGACTGAGTCTGTGAGTCGTTCCATGGTGATTAATATTATATGGGATATAGTGAATGGGCCACGAGAGAGTGGAGCCGACTTTCACTCCTTATTTATAGTGGTGTGCATAAACCTAGGAAGTGGGGGTTCGGTTAGGCCATTCCATGCGTTGGAAACCCTAGTTCGATCGCAGTCCAGCCATCATACTGAACCTAGTATTTCACCACCAGTGCTCCCCCTTGTACGTGTGGATACAAGTAGATGTGATGTACGATCAGCACCAGGACGATCGCTATCAGGATCGGATCTTGAGGACTGCACTGCATTCAACTAATGCGGTTCATCAGTAATCTGCAACTACACGTCTAGTGGTAATCCTTGTTGTAATAACCCTAGTTTCATGAAATATTAACTAGGGTTTGATATGTGCCTATAATCATTAGTATCATCTTAAAAATGCATGCAAGAATTAATCACAAAACCCTAAACCCTATTTCCCTCCCTCTCTATTTGAAAACCTTTCAAACGATTTTGAATATTTTGAAAAGTAAAAAAGTTTTGGATCCCAAATGATTCTAAAGGGTTACCATACTATTTTAAATATTCACAAAAGTCTCTTGTAGTTTGAACCTATTCAAAACAGATTATAAATGAAATATACAAAGAAAAAGAGAAAACAGAAAAAGAAAAATGATTTTAGAAATAAAAAAACTGATCCTAGCTCTATGTGGGCACAGCCCAACCCTTCTCTCTCTCCCTACCGCTCGCGAGTAGCCGCAAGCAGCCAACTTCGGCCCATGCATGGCCCAGCCTGGCCCGGTACCGCTTCACCCCATCCCCTATCGTCTTCCTCCCGTCCCACAAGAAGCTTCCTGGCAGCTCCCCTACCGTCGATCCTCGCCGGTGCTGCGATGCGTGCCGCCACCCCTAGAGGTGAGATAAGAACGACCGTGTCACCCTCTCTCTCCCCATCCCCATTTCCCCTCTCTCTCGCTCTATGTGTCACGCATGCAGACGTCGAACCCTAGCCGCGACAGTTGTCGTTTGTCACCGTCGCTGGAGTCTACCCCGAGCCTCGTCGTTGCCCCTGGGAGCTGCGCCTTGTCGAGGTGGTCCTCCTCACCGAAGGAATCGATGCCTCGCATATGGAATAGACGATACCGTCGTCATCTGCCCGAAGTCCGGCCGCCGTTGAATCTCCTCCGCCCAACCTCCTCTGGCTTCGCCACCACTCCTGATGTCTTCACAGTGAGCTCGCGGTGCTAACGTGCCCCTCCGCTTACTCCCTTGCCCCTGATTCACCTTCCCCAACGACCACCTGCCGCCGCCGCCACTATCTGCCGTTGTGTCCATCACTCCGACGACCCCCTGCAAGCGGCGCCGCCACTATATGGTAGCCCTCGCCGCGCTCTTTCCAACGCCCCTACTCACGCGTCGAGGAGCGCATGGGAATGGCCGATCCGTGCTCGATCTGGAGAGGCCCTCCATTGTTGACGCATTAATCTACCTCCTTTTATTTTAATGTTTTGTTGTACATTTCTATAATTATTTTTGTAAATGATATTGTATGACAGGTGGGTTCTAGATGTAAGTCTTATAAATAATATCAGAAATGTTTTATGTTTAATAAAATGTTAAATGTAATTCCAAAATGTAAATTATTTTTATAATATTCTAAAAATGAATTAAAATTGGAGTAATTCTTAACTAATTCATTTTAAATCAGAAAAATACAAATAATATATCAAAATGATCGGCAAAATGAGATCTATCTCATAGCATTATAATCATGCATCGTTAAAATACCCCAACTACAAGTTTAATTAGAAGAACAAAATAAACCCCATAGGTGATTCCGAGGATTCCCATGTTCTATGGTTTGGACCCCTCGGAACCTCTTTAAAATGATCAACCATGTTTATGGTTTCAATTTCAATAAATTTTAAATTTTAATATCATCATACTTGATTGAGCATTACATCGATGCCATGTTTTTATTGTTTTCCCTTTCTTTCCGGTATTTGGTTCTTCTCTGGTAGAATATGATATCGAGATCGAGATCAAAGACCGAGATCAACACCGCCGAAGCTCGAAGATCGATGAAGCCCCACACTTATCGGTTATCAATGGGCAAAGGCAAGCGAAGCCCCACACATACATATGGATCCTATAATTTCAAATTATGTCATTCTTTCCATGCGCATACAATTCCAACGTCTTTTATCGATAGATGGAGTAATCCTATCTGATGCATGTTACCTTTGAAGCCTATATTCCCTTATCCACTGCTCCTAGCATAACTAGGGTTTGGCTTGTGAAGCGTTGCTATAGCTATTATATCTATTGTGCTTAGCCATGCTTAGCTGTTATCGTTGGTCCATCCGGTTGATGAATCAGGGCTACAAAGGAACCTAGTACGACATGATGATGCGGTAATATAAAGATAAAAGTTAAACATGCTAAGGCTTGTATGGGAGGCCACAGTGCGTTGTGGTTTTTTGTAGTCCCATACATGGCACTACTAGGACCTGAGTTCTTGCCTATGGACCAATATGAGCATATAGCCACACGGGTGCCAGGAAACCCCCTCGACCAGCTAACTTGCCTAGTAGATTCCATGAGTCACATAGTTCGAGCTTTCCATTCTACATACGCATTCTGGTTCTTCCCGAAGGAGGTAAAGGAGGTGCATTCTTAATAGGTAGGTAAGTGTGGCCCGGAAAAATAGATGCACGGCATCAGTAATCTTGAACACTTTACAAATCATTAGGGACCATATTTGTGATTCGACCCATTACAACAGCATCTCCCTAGTGCGTGGCTCATGGTCCCGACGAAAGCAAGGAAGATGGCTAATAATATTTGGCATTAAGAATCGGTTGGTACATGGGGGTAAAGTTGTACATCCATGAAGGGTATTAATCTTTTCGAAAAACGTGTCCACGGTTATGGACGACTCGGTGACCAGATTCTAAGATCATAGAGAACTTCAACCTAATCGTAAAACTTGGCAGATCAATGTGTGCTTAAGGATGCTTCCTCATAGGTACGAGGGGTGAACATAGGTAGGTTTAGCTGATGATGATTCAGTGGATATCAAAAGATGATCAAAGTTGGATATACCGCTCTCTTATCCCGTTTTAAAATTTTCTGATTAGTCGAGATTCTTCTCCCTCTTGTCTTACAAACAAAGATGGCATTATGAAAAATAACTCCACCAGCCATAAGTATTGCGGAGTACACCCTGTACTCACCCTTGCTTCGTTGACACTTTTGCAGCATAGTAAATGTTACCATAGAAGGAGAGTTCTTTACAGCATCAACATCGACGAGTAGCTTCGGGTTCCCATTCTCCAGGTCTCTTAGGCCATTTGTTAAATTTGCTATACTTAATAGAATAATTTGCCTTCTGTTGTTTGATGTTTGTGGTCAGTGACCTCTGCTTGTAATATTTGGTCCTTTGCTTAGTTATGAGCTTGCTATAATAATTTTTGTGTCGTAGGGTCACTGTTGTGTTACCGATTTTCTCTCTGTATACTTCCGATATTATGTGAGGTTTATGTTCAAACGATGGTCTAGGATTTGTCTAGCCTTAATCCTAGGGGTGTCATAAGTTTTGGTATCAGAGCAGTACCGACTGTAGGAAACCCTTTCTATTGGTCGATGTTGAGTCTAGTACTTGTGAAAAATATTTTCAAAGATGAAAATTATGTGCGCAAACTCTGGTATGCTTCTTTTTCTCCTTATCCAGTTTTGCTCTAACTCTAGGTTACGTTATCTTGTGTTGATTTGGAAAAAAATTACTATCTCGTCTCTTTCTTCAAAGCTTAGGTGCCTTTTCAAGCATGTTGTTCCTTAACCATTTGACCTAGTGTTAAGTTCTTCCGAGTCTTGTGTGTGTTCTCCTTTTTCCCTTTGATCCTATTCGTTTGAGATATTTATTTATATCATGATCTCTCTACCTTAAGGGTCCACAACATCATTTTGATGGTTCCTCAATGTTCTGTTCTAGGTCTCGAGGTTTCCTTTCGCCTCGTGTGCCTCCTTTTTATTTGTTCGGGTACTTCAGAAGTCGTGTCCTCTCTTGGAAGCTACCTCGTTATTGCTATCCTGTAGTGTACGCTTTGTTACTCAAGTAGTAGTTACTACTTTCTTTGGATTTTAACCGTCGGACTTGAACCTAAGATCCCCAATTGTTTTGGATTCTGGTTTTGTGAATCTTGCACATGAAGCTGACCTTTAACCCAAGATCCATTTCTTTGACCCCTATGGTTAATGTTCACACATTACCCCAGGATGGCTAGTTCCTTCTAATATAGCCTTCAAGGTTGTGGATATTGTCGCTATTGGACAATGACGATAAAGGACTTTCCCTACCATGTGCTATGGAAGATGTTATTTAATGGAACCAAATAGATCAAGACAAGAGCTCTCCTCAAGAGTCTCGCATCTACACTCATGTATCTGCTACACCTTACTTTTTCTATGCATCGGTTTTCGGAAGATTGTTGACTTATGCATCCACATCTCGGGATTCTAACTTGAGCATGTTCTTTACCCTTGTTGTTTTCCGACCATTGTTTCCCAGTTGGTAGCCAAGTAGTAAATGCACTGGTATCTTCCAATGCAAGATACTGTTGTGGTTTGTTTAGAAAAATCATTTCGGGATGTCAGGAGAAACAAACTCCAGTACCTCGTTATTTCTAAGACCAGGTAAAAGTGTTGTAATCCACATAATCAATAAGCATTGATTATCTTACGTTATGTTCTAACTTAAAGTATCACATCCTTTCTATACTAAGAGGTTGTGCTGAGTCTCATGACCCTCTTAATGAAGTGATGCTCTTACACATATTACATGTGGCACCCCGGATTTACGGTCCGAGAATACCCGTTATGCATACAATTCATGTTCCCATGATCAGTGAGCCGTGAGCATAACCGACTAGTATCATTACAACATCCATATAGTACCGAGTGCAAAACTTACAAAAGAGCCATTATGGAGAATACAACACAAGTAGCAAAAGTCTTCAGCGCAGACCCCGTGCCTTGACCTACAGGAAAATGACTGGGAAGATGGCCTAGCTCGCATAGACGTCAGCACCTTTGTCACTCCTTAACATGTGCAATATGGCCAGGGACAATTCCCGTGAGTAATTTGAATGTACTCGGAAACCACCGAAACAAGGTAACAAGAATCATGCATATTGGGCTGTGGCGAGATAACTCTACTCTATGGTTGTTTTCTGAACAAATCTAACAATGGCATCTCTATATCTTTGTTGAAAAAAAGATTTTTTTGGAAAATATGCCTCCTTTTTGAAAATCCATATATCCACATATCCTTGTTAAAAATATTTTAAACAGTTTTGTTGTAAAATCCTTTTTAAACATCTTCGACCATCTCTGGTCAAAACCAAACTCATTCTTATCTTTCCTCGTGACCAAGTCACATCCTTTATTTCATCATAACATAACCGAAGGGTCCTCCTAGTACTTGCCATTCCAACTGTCCTTGACCGTGTACACGGGTATTCAAATAGATTAGACTCTGCAGAGTTTGTGCACTTTACCTACAAGAATCAATACATCCGCCGGGATAAAACCACGGCCTGCTACACATGGTAGACAGGGGTTCGGATAATCAAACCTAGACTTTTCATTTGTCCATCCCTAGCAAAGGTGGCTTTTCCTTTTGGGTTGGTCTCTCCGGTACGAGTATGGGGCACGACAGCCCTGGTCCTTCCTCCCGTCCTAACCCCTACCTCCAAACCGAAGTTTTACTGGTAGCAATTGTGACAATAACTTCCTCCCGTACTAGCCAAAAATCATACCGTACGCGAGAGACCTAATTGTTGCACCGGTACCTTGCCCATGGCAGCCCGGATTTCAGGGGATTTCTCCCCTTTAGCCCCGACTAAAGAACACAAACTATGAGCTAAGCCCCAACGTCTGGGGTAATGTGGTTGCATGGATAAAATTATTCTGAACATTGGCTTAGAACATCCATTCTCTTTCTCTTGCTTGACTTTCTCTTCATCCACCTCATATATTATTTTAGTAAAACTTCCACTCAGAAACGATGCCTCTTTCCATGGGTTTTATTTTGAAAACTTTGTAGTTGGGTAAACCCAAAATAGTTTTATTATTGAAATCCGAGGGTTCCAAGACGAAAGATGTCAATCATCTTAGCCTCAATCTAAAGGGTTAAAAATAGGTGTCAAAAGGGTAGGTGTCCTAATGGACACTCATCCATAACTTGGAGGATCCAAGTTACTCATGCACTTTCATTTGAAATAAAACATGGAATTTAGTCGTGAAGTTTATAAACGAGATATAAAACAATTGATAAACAGGAGTAGGTTAATATAGGAGTTCAAGATTGGTTGCTTTTATGTGACCAGCGAGATGTCCCTTGACTTCCTTAGAATACCAGAATACCAATACAACAATAATAAAGAAAACTCTGATGCTTCCTTCTTCTCGGCGTCACACAATCGCAACTATCGCCGTTATCGAGCACACATGCAAACAAACAATACCACAATCAATACAAAGCACACAAGCACCACCATACAGCAAGCAAAAGATAGATACATGATACACATCAGTAGGATGTTGGAGGTTTGATTTGATTGAATTGGAGGGAGATTTGGAGGCATAGGCAAAAAGGGGTCCTTGGGATTTAAAGTCTAGGAACTACATAAGAGAGGGGTTTTTGACCAAGAGCCTGATCTGTATGATACCATTGTATAAGAATGATACCATCAGGTAGGTATTGATAAAATGAAGCCAACAAAAGTGGTTTCACTATTTTATCAATTTCCTATGATTTACAATGGGTTTTATAGTGAATAAAACCCTAGTTTTGGGAAATAATTCACCAGACATAATCTGGATCTCCAAAAATTATTTACTTGGGTGATTAGGTAATATTTGATGGAATGAATCCAGAAGAGTTGGAATCACCTCAAAATAATTACCAGAAGGCCCTTGAGAAATGCCTAAAGATAGTACTGGATGGGAGTTGGGTTTTTCATCAGATTTAATCTACATAAGCTTTTGATGTGAATCCAAGGACACAAGATTGGTACTGAGTATACCTTTCTATATAATTTGGAATCAACATTTTTGGAGTTGCAGAGCTACTGTAATGTTTTTATTTGTGAAGAAACCATGCACAAAAGAGTTTAATTCACTAAAATTCAACAGATATGGTTATGTGTGTTCAAGGGGAGTTGGAATTAGGTCCAAACCTCATTCGGTTTGACCTAGGGAATTGCCTAAAGGCAAAAAGGACCTGATTTTGATATTTTTGCTACTAGTAAACTAGGAAGCAAGTGGGTATGGTGCCAGTGGGACATGAAGGGTATGGATTATACCTTTCGATAACAATTGGATTTACTCCATTTGGCGATACCAAACTTTCTAGAGAGAATCTTTAGTGAAAAGGACATATTTGAGTAGATGATTAATCATCTTTAGTCTAAACCTCGATTTGGTCCAGCACCAGGTATGCATGTTGGGAAGGCACCCAGGTACCCTAGGAATTTTAGATTTAGCAAACTGCATGTATTTTGCATTTTCAAAATGCTTTAATCCAATTGGCTAGAAATAGATCTGGTGGAACAACAAAATTAAAAAGGGGAAGAGGGGTCATTGGGCTAGATCTAGGGAGAGGGAGGGCCCGTGAGACCATATAGGCCCAGGTGCAGCGCTAGCCGCATCCCAGTGGCTGGCCTGCCCGCGAGGATCCTTGGCCATTGGATTAGAGGAGATCCGACGGCCTGGCGTTGTCTCTTTCCCAGTGACGTCTCTCGATGGAGGAAACCCTAGGGGAGGTCGGGGCGGACGCGGGGAGGCTCACCAGGGGCTCGAGGGCGGTCGTGGAGGCAACGAGGCGACGCGGTCGACGACGACGACTTCGGGGATGGGCAGCAGGAGACGGTTTGGCATTGGGGATGTCCTCGCGCGACGATGACCGAGAGGGATCTCGCCAGAGTTCGCCGGTGCGGCCGCTGGGGTGTCTGCATGTGAAATAAAAGGCCAGGATTAGATAGAGGAGGACGAGAGAAGTACTGCATGGTGACATGCAGGGCCAGGGGAGCTCATGGGAAGGAGCTATTCTTGATTTCGTGGGGGAGACCGAGAGCTTTCTCTCCTTCTTACTTCGGGCTAGACAGAGTTGGGGAGAGGGAGAGGAGATATGAGGCGGAGAGTGAGGTGTGCTGGGGGAAAATGGGGGAGGAGTGAGGCCTTGGGGTGGCCTCTGGCCTTATAAACCGAGAGGGGTGGTGGTGGGTGGACCAAGATTTATTTGGACAAGGGCAAGGGTGCTAGCTACTGGTTGGGCAAGAGGGGGAGGTGCTGGGACCAGGTGCTCGACCAGAGAGGGAGAGGGGAGTGGTGGTAGCTTCCCTTTATTGCAAAGATCTTTCAAGAGTACAAGTGGTCAAGTGATGCTATAGTGCAAGTGCTATAGTGTCACTTGACTAGAGAGGAGGGGAGTTGATGTTGTGGAGGAGTTCTTGGGAATATTGGGGCTGGTTAGGCTTTGGTCTGAAACAAGTTCTGCTTGGTTTAGCATATTTGCTCAAGTGGGTGCTTGTGAAGTAAGTTGATAAATTTGCCTTGGACAAGGTGTGGAAATGGTACTGGTAGATAGAGGAGTTCAAATAATCTCTTCATGATTTAAATGGGATTTTTCCAAAGATTATAACCTAATTTAAATGTACTTATTCAAAAAGTGGAGAAGTAGATTATGGAATCTAAGATGATAATTTTACATTGGTTAATCTTGTTTTTTGATGTGAGATCGTCCTAAATATAATAACACACATTGGAGAATTTTATTGGGATTTATTGAGATGGAGAAGTATTTTTGGGGTATTATTTCTTGTTTCTGCCATTTAAGAAAAAGGGCAAAAAGAAATAATAAAGAATCTCAAAAATATTTATTTTTGAGTTGGGAAGATGGGATATTATATATAGGCATCAAATGTTCCTTGAGTTGGCAAGGTGATTTGTAGAAAAGCAAACTTTCCTTTAAAGACAAGGTTGTTGAGAAATTGGTAAATAAAGGAAATAAAGTAGTTTAATAGTTCCACATAATTGTGGAAATTATTTGGGGATACTTATATCCAAAGTAGATGATGTAAACTTGATTTAGGCATCAAGATCAACCTTGGTTTTGAGGAAAAGTGGTGAAAAAGATGGAAACTAGATATTGGAGGATCTAGGGTTTGGTTATTCTAATGCCACCTAAATAGGGTTGGATTAGGGAGCTCAGAGCTCACATTGGTACAATGGGTATATGGATGGATAGACCATGTTATATATAGTTTATCATGCAAGCACGGGTTGTGCTTGGTTGCATTCGAGGTGGTTTTGGAGGGATGACAAGGGGTAAATAAGGCTACCATAGTAGATACATCAGGTAGCCTCCTAAACCATGTGGCTTTAAGAAGCACAAGGCTCCAATGGAAACAAGTGAAGTGGATATTGATAGGCCATGATTAGTGGATCATAAACAAGCAAGGAGTTGGTCAAGGGGAGTTGTCATATAGATGTGACCTTCTGTCAAAGTAGGCAAGATGATAAGATTTGCAGAAAAGACTAATATCTTGACTAGAAAACCATCTTGGATGAGTGGGAATTATAATGGCTTAGCCAAGGGAAAGAGTGGGATTTGGAAGTACTACTGATGTACTACAATATGGTTCAAGTGCATTCTCAATAATTCACATTGGTTGGAAGAGGTAGAGATCCAAAGATGGTATCTAGATAAGAAATCTAGACTTAGCCATTTTGGCAGATTTATAGTTTGAGATTAGAGTGCAATTGTAGAAGCTTTTGAGAGGATTCTAGGTTTCAAACTCACGATCAAGGTGATTATGTTTATGTAATAACAAAGTAGATAGGATTCATGCTTAGATTGGGTCTCCACTGAGTTGGAAACCATCAAGAGGGATTATCCCTCGATTGAGCTGATTTGGGGATGAGAGGGTCACTTGAGTGGTTTAGGATAGATCTAGACATGGATGCTTGATAGGGCTTGATGATCCCAAGCAAGGATTGGTGTAACAACCCTAGTTTTATTAAATAGTAATTAGGGTTTGTGTGTGCATAGCATGAGCATCATATTCTAAAAATGAACTAAGAAAAATTAAAGTAAAACCCTAAACCCAAGCTTCCCCTCTATATTTGAAACATATTCAAAGTGGTTGTGAATTTTGAAAACTACAAAAATTATGGAGCCCAAATTGTTTATAAGGGCCCTATAAAGTTTTAAAAAGTTTATAAACCTCTTTATATTTTGGAACTATTCAAAAAGACAAAAGCATTTGAAATACAAAAGAGAATAAAAAACAGAAAAAGAAAAACATTCTGTAAAGAAAAACCATTTCTAAACTAACTGGGCCGCAACCCAACCTCTCTCTCTTCCTCCCTACTGCCCAGCACAGTTAACCGGCCTCTTCCCCTTCCTTTTCCACGGCCCGCCTTGGCCCACGCAGAGCCCAAACCAGCCCGATACTGATTCACCCATCTCCCTTCGTCGTCTTCCTCCCTGACGCAAGCACCTCTCTGTCGCGCCGCCGGCCGTCGATCCCTCCGCTGTGATTGACGGTGTCGCCGAGCACTAGGGGATGGATAAGAGCCGCAATGACTCTCTCTCTCCCATCCTTATCCTCCCTCCCTCTCCCTAGAGACCTCCCTCTCTCGTTCCCTTGCGGACCCGAAACTCTAGCCGGAGATCGCCGCCGTCTCCGCCGTTCTCGGCCACCCTAGCTCAGGCTGAGTCCACCGCCAAGCTTGCCTTGATGTACTGGTTCACCCTAGAAAGGTCACTCTGCCCTGTGAGCTTGCAATCCCTCGAATTGAAGCATCGTGTATGTCACCGGCCATTGATGCTCGCCGTTGACATCGACCTCGCCTCACCCCAACGTCAAGCCTCCTGCGCTTCTGGTGAGCTTCTGGTCCATATGGACCTCTTTGTTTCGTTGATTTTTAGCCGTAGCATCCTCCCCGCGAGCACCTGCATCCACCGTCGTCGACCGCCGTCATTTTACCTATTCCGGCGACCAAATCCAAGTGGAGTCGCTACCATTTGGCTTGCCTCGACCTCCTCTCTCTAGCACGCACACGCACGTGGCCTAGCTCGCGCTCCACCGTTGTCCCCTTTGCCGTTCTGAGGCTCACCAGCGTCAATGACATCACGGTGACGTCACCCCGGCGTCATCACGTGGTCAACCTGGTCTGGGTCCCACCCTGCCCACATGGAGGATGAGTTGGCCTAGGGCCCAACTGTCTGTCTCTCTGGCTAGCTGTAGCCCGGGTGTAAAAAGTATATAAGTTAGGTTTAATAATTCCATAAATTGATTAAATCTTATAAATTTAATAACGAATTATTTATAAGTCAGAAAAATGTGTATAATATATCAAAATGTTCAGAAAAATGAAATCTATCTATTTAAGCTATAATCATGCATTGTAAAAAAAATTCAATTGCAATTTAGTTAGAAGAACTAAATGCACCCTCTCCTATGCATACGGGGCTTCTCCGAATTAGGGTTTGGACCCCTCGGACCCTGATTAAAATGACCAAGTATGTTTAGAGTTTAAATTTCAATAACTTTTAAATTGTCATATCATCATATTTGTTTGAGCATTGCATCGATGCCATGTGTGGATTGTTTCCCCTTTCTTTCTGGTGTTTGGTTCTCTCCGGTAGAATACAATATCGAGATCGAAGCCAGAGTTCCACACCATCGAAGTTCGAAGATCGACGAACAATACTTAACCAACTATAACCTAGTCAAGTACAAGCGTCCGAAGATCTGCTTATATGTTATCAACTGGCAAAGGCAAGCATTGCCCCACTATGATATAATCCTATGATTTTGAAAGCATTTCAATTCTTGCTATGATGCATACGATTCTACTGTGTTCCTTTATCGATAGATAGAGTATCCTATCTATTGCATTACTCCCTTGAGCTTATATTACCTGATCCACTACTCCTAGCATAACTAGGTTTGGCTTGTGTGCACTGCTAGAGCTATTATCTCTGTCCTGCTTAACCATGCATAGTTGTTGAGTCTGGTACATCCAGATGATGTATCAGATGCATATAATCTAGTATGTCAAGAGAACGTGATGAGATGATATCAGAGGTGATATGAGTTTAAACATGCTAAGGCTTGTATGGGAGGCCATGGTGGGATGTGGTTTTTCGAGTCCCATGCTCGCCACCCTTAGGTCCCTAGGTTCTTGCCTCTTGAACCAAGATGAGCGTACAACCACACGGGGTAAATGGGGACCCCTCGATCAACTAACTTGCCTAGGCTGGTCCATGAGTCAGTAGTTAGCGATTTGGTATCTGCATATTTGGATGGGTTAAAGATGGTGCATCATACATGGCGTGACCAAGGAGGAAGAAGGCTCCGGGAGTACTCCTGATCCTTGGACATAGAGATATGGGCTGATGGAACCCTTTCTTGGAGACTCATGTATTAGGCAAAAGCAAGGTAAAACGGTCGTGTCCAACCACACCCTCTGCCAGCACACCAAGAAAGTGTGTCAAGTGGTGCTAAGAGTCGGTTGGTACGTGTGGGTAAAGTTGTACACCCCTGCAGGGTAATAATCTTTCAGAAATCTGTGTCCGTGGTTATGGACGACTTGGGAATGGACAGGGGATCATAGAGAATAATAACCTAATCATAAAACTTGGCAAACTAATGTGTGCCTAATGATGCTTCCTCTTGGGTACGAGGGGGTGATCCTAGATAAGGTTCGATGATGATGTCTTGGTGGATATAAAAAGATGACGATCAATACTATGGAGATGTTGTTTTCTTATCCCTTTTTAAAACACTCTAATTAGACGAGCTTCTTTTCCCTCCTATTTTATATATAGAGATGGCTTTATGCAAAACAACTCCACCAGCCATAAGTCTTGTGGAGTACACCCTATACTCACCCTTGCTTTGTTGATACTTTTGCAGCAGAGTAAGTTTTAAAATAGAAGACGAGTTATTTACGGCATCGACACCAACGAGTAGCTTGGGGTTCCCGGCTGGTAGCCTGAAATATATGGGCTGGGACGTCATCGTTATGCTTCAGGCCTTTTAGGCCATTTGTTAAGTTTGCTATACTTAATAGCATAATTTTCCTTCCGTTGTTTAATGTTTGTGGTCAGTGACCTCTGCTTGTAATAATTTGGTTATCTGCTCAGTTATGAGCTTGCTGTAATAATTTTTGTGTCATAGGTTCACTATTGTGTTACCGATTATTAACTGGATATTCTCGAGCTCAAGGTTAAGCTTATGTCAGACGAAGGTCTGGGATTTGTTTAGCCCTGATCTTGGGGGTGTCATAGGTTTTGGTATCAGAGCAGTACCGGCTGTAGGAAGCCTTTCTATTGGTCGATGTTGAGTCTAGTACCTGTAAAAACTATTTTCAAATATGAAAATTATGTTTGAAAACTCTGGTATGCTTCTTTTACTCCTTACCCAGTTTTGCTCTAACTCTCGGTCATCGTATCTTGTGTTGATTTGGAAAAGTTTTGCTATCTTGTCTCATCTTTAAAATCTTAGGTGCCTCTTCAGCCATGCCGGTTCTGAACCGTTTGACCTAGTGTTGAGTTCTCTAGAGTCTGGTGTGTGTTCCTTGTTTCCCTTGTTCTATTCGTTCTAAGAGATTTCTTTCCTTCATGATCTCTCTATCTTATGGGCCACAACATCATGTTCATGGTTCCATACTGTTCTATTCCAGGCCTCTTGGTTTCCTTTTGCCTCGTGTGCCTCCTTTTTATTTGTTCGGGTACTTCAGAAGTCGTTTCTTCTCTTGGAAGCTACCTTGTGATTACTATATTGTAGTGTACGCTTTGTCACTCAAGTAGTAGTTACTCTTTTCTCTGGGTTTTAACCTTGGACTTGAACTTAAGATCCCCAATTGTACTAGATTCTGGTGTTGTGAATCTTGGACATGAAGCTGACCTTTAACCCAAGATCCATTGTTGACCCCTGTGGTTAATGTTCACACATTACTTCAGGATGGCTAGTACATTCTAGTGTAGCCCTCAAGCTTGTGGATATTGTCACTATTGAACAGTGAAAATAAAGGACTTCCCCTACCACATGCTCCAGCAGATGTTCTTTCATGGAACCAAATAGATCATGACAAGAGTGCTCCTCATGAGTCTCGCATCTATGCGAGTGCTTCTGCAACACCTTCCCTTCTCTGAATTGGTTTTCGGAAGATTGTTGACTTATGCATTCACATCTTGGGATTCTATTATGAGCATGTTCCTTTCTCCTTGTTGTTTCCGACCTTTGTCTACCAGTTGGTAGTCAAGTAGTAAATGTACATCGGTGTCTTCCAAAGCAAGATACTCTTGTGGTCCGTCAAGACAAACCATTTCGGGGTGTCTATGGGAAACAAACTCCAGTACCTTGTTATATCTAGGACCAGGTCAAAGTGTTGCAGTCCGTAGATCGAGAGGTATTGATTAGCTTCCATTTGTTCTACCTTAAAGTAGCACACACTTTTATATTAAGAGTTTGTGCTGAGTTTCATGACCCCTTAATGCAGTGATGCTCTTACACATATTTACCACCCTTCCTCGAGCTTTCACGCTCAAGAATGATGCATGTGTTTAATAATGTGGTTATCCGAGATTCTTAGCAATAATTATTGTTTTGAACTCAAAGGACATTTGTATCATTCTTAGCGTGATGGTTAACCCTATCACTAAGCGTAGTTTGACTGTGCTACCAAGTCCGATATTCTGGTACACCCTCTTCAGTCAAAGAATTAGGCTTGTGCCGAAGCTTTGAGACTAGGTCTTCTTGCCTTACCAAGCAAGTTTCCTCTCGAGCTATGTGATATATCGATGGTTCGTGATATTCCAGATGTCTACTAGAAGTATTGCCATGTTGCCACGTGACCGTGTTGTCAAGTTCTTGAGTAAGCTAGTTCCCTGAACTTCTCTTTCTCCAAGGATCCGTATTGGATACACATGAACTAGTTGTTTGAGCTTAAACAAAAACTTGGAGAGTTGTAAGACAAAAGTTCCATCCAACTCAGTTCCTCCTTAAAGAGATATCTATTTGTGTTCGTGTTGAAGCAAGATATTATCTCCTTTGTGAATATGTTATCTTTCCTGCCTTTGATTTGATTTGGGCTATCGTCAAATCAAACTCGGTTCCAAGGACTATCTGTTGGTGTATTTACTTGTGATGTCTCAGCTAAGTGCATCTTCATGTTCTTTGGTCTGACCAATATTCTTGTTTTATCCAAGTAACGTATGAGTCCCTCTTAATGGAGTGTCTTGATAAGTTTGCTATTGAGCCCATAGATGACATCCTTATCTTCTCCATGTTATATGAGATTCATATGGAACATTTGACATTAATGTTGGAAACTTTTGAGAATCATCCTCGTGTTATCTCGAAGTATGTGTCCTGGATGTTAGAAGTAACCCTCTCTAGTTCACACGCAATTGTTGAAAGATGTCGTCGTGGATTCAAGTAGAGTTATCTTTGCTCCTTCGGGAATCATTTCAACTTAGTCAAGCATGTGCGAGGTATTCTTGATATGGTAGGTTGATACCTTCACATCTCGAGAAGACCCTCCAAGCACACCAAGCCACCGATTGTTTTGTTCATGAAAGATAAGAAGTCCAACAAAACTTCTATATCCTCCTAAATGTTTCCTAAACTAGATTCAGTTGTGTTTCGTTGCAAACAATTCATGTAGATGCAATTATCTTTTGATAACTTGCTATCCCATGGGTTCCACAATCTAGCTCATCTTTTGAAGCTTGACACTGTAGTCCATGTCTTGAGAATCTAGTGACTTTACCTCTATGGTAAATGTTGCAAACTTTCTATTCGGACATGCTAATTATGAAGTACCTCTCCACTTAACCAAATCTGAATCTCAAGCAGATATGATGGTTGGTGTTCCTCAAGTTTTTGACATAGATCTCTCTATACATCTGGAAAAATTTATGTAATGGTTGACACACTTAGCCAGAAAGACCTTTTGTCATATTCTCTTGATTCAGCAATAACAACTACTCTTCATGAGGCATCTTTTATAATTTATTATAGGAGTTCAGTTTATGGTTTACTTTGTATCTGAAGTCTAACCTTTACTTGATAAATGATTAAAGGTTTGTCAGTAACCCTCGCTGTTTTAAATATCAAGGAGAACATTTAAAGTAGAGTTGCTAAATGTCTCTCGGTCGATCCTCCAGATCCTTTTATGATGGCAAGCATCTTGTTATGCCAAGTACTTGAAGTCTGAGAATGAAATTTCTTTCTTCTTGTGTCATCAGGAATCTTATCCACTATTCATCTTGGTGGTGTAAAGTGATATCATGATGTTTGGCAAGGATTTGATAGTTTTGGATGAATAAAGAGTTTCCTTCCCGCTTTCTGAAACATGTTCGAAGAGTGACCATGATTTTGGTAATCAATAGTTTTCTCTTGCTACATGTTCCTTGTGACTCTTACGAGTCCTCTCCACCAAAACATCTTTCTGTCTTGGCCTTCTGTTGAACCAAAGAATGACCCTTCAGTGTCAAAAGTAGTTCAATAGCTTGGTTTTGTTGGTATCTACCTCTTACACTTGTAAAGCTCTACTTAAGTTGTTTAGTAGAGGTTTACGTCTTGCAGTCTGTGTAACTTTCTCCATCTGTTGGAAGTCTCCTTCCCCCAGAAGTCAAAACTCTTCTGCAAGCTCCATGGTCTCAATATTATGAAGACCAGTTATCTACCACCTTGAAAACCATCTCCTTTTGTTTCCTCTGTTACCTTGGTGTGTTTCATGTTGTTGGCTCCAGAGATGTTCATGAAACATCTATCCATGAGTTAACCATGAGATACTCAGTTTCTCGTTCCGTGTCATTCCCTCTCTTCCTTAGTGTGAGCAGCCACCTCAAAGATTATGAAGCGCTTGCTCCACTCGTCATGGTGGCCAGGATCAATCTATTCGAGAAGATTGTCGAAGTTTAGTGTGACCCTTTTCCTTCTATCTTCCTACCTAGGAATCTTGGGTCGAGATTCTTTTAAGGGGGATACAATTGTAACAACCCTAGTTTTATTAAATAGTAATTAGGGTTTATGTTTGCAAAACATGAGCATCATATTCTAAAAATGAACTAAGAAATATTAAATCAAAACCCTAAACCCTAGCTTCCCCTCTCTATTTGAAACATATTCAAAGTGGTTCTGAATTTTGAAAACTACAAAAATTATGGAGCCCAAATTGTTTATAAGGGCCCTATAAAGTTTTAAAAAGTTTATAAACCTCTTTGTATTTTGGAACTATTCAAAAAGACAAAATCATTTTAAATACAAAAGAGAATAAAAAAACAGAAAAAGAAAAACATTTTGTAAAGAAAAACCATTTCTAAACTAACTAGGCCGCAGCCCAACCTCTCTCTCTTCCTCCCTACCGCCTAGCGCAGTTAACCGGCATGTTCCCCTTCCTTTTCCATGGCCCGCCTTGGCCCACGCACAGCCCAAACCAACCCGATACCGATTCGCCCATCTTCCTTCGTCGTCTTCCTCCCCGACGCAAGCATCTCTCTGTCGCGCCACCGGCCGTCGATACCTCCGCTGCGATTTATGCTGCCGCCAAGCTCCGGGGGTTGGATAAGAGACGAAGTGACCCTCTCTCCCATACTTATCCTCCCTCCCTCTGCCTAGAGACCTCCCTCTCTTGTTCCCTTGTGGACCCAAAACTCTTGCCGGAGATCGCCGCCGTCCCCGCCGTTCCCGGCCACCCTAGCTCAGCCTGAGGCCACCGCCAAGCTTGCCTTGCTTTACTGGTTCGCCCTAGCTTGGTCACTCTGCCCCGCGAGCTTGCAATCCCTCGAATCGAAGCATCGTGTCCGTCGCCGGCCATCGCTGCTCGCCGTCGACCTCGACCTCACCTCACCCCAACCTCAAGCCTCCTACGTTTATGGTGAGCTTCTGGTCCAGATGGACCTCTTTGTTTTGTTGATTGCTAGCCATAGTATCCTCCCCGCCAGCACCTGCATCCACTATCGTCGGCCGCCGTTGTTTTGCCTGTTCCGGCGACCAAATCCAAGAGGCGCCGCTACCCTTTGGCTCGCCTCGACCTCCTCTCTCTAGCACACACACACACACGCCAGATCTCGCGCTCCACCACCGTCCCCTTTGTCGTTCTAAGGCTCACTGACGTCAATGATGTCCCAGTGACGTCACCACGACGTCAACACGTGGTCAGCCCCCAGTCAACCCGGCCTGGGTCCCACCCTGCCCATGTGGAGGATGAGTTGGCCTAGGGAAAAACTGTCTGTCTCTCTGGCTAGCTGTACCCCGGGTGTAAAAAGTATATAATTTGGATTTAATAAATCCAGAAATTGATTAAATCTTATAAATTTAATAACTAATTATTTATAAGTCAGAAAAATGTGTATAATATATCAAAATGTTCAGAAAAATGACATATATCTATTTAAGATATAATCATGCATTGGTAAACAACTTCAATTGCAATTTAGTTAGAAGAACTAAATGCACCCTCTACTATGCATCCGGGGCTTCTCCGAATTAGGGTTTGGACCCCTCGGACCCCGATTAAAATGACCAAGTATGTTTAGGGTTTAAATTTCAATAACTTTTAACTTGTCATATCATCATCTTTGTTTGAGCATTGCATCGATGCCATGTGTTGATTGTTTCCCCTTTCTTTCCGACGTTTGGTTCTTCCTGGTAGAATACGATATCGAGATCGAAGCTAGATATCAACACCATCGAAGTTCGAAGATCGACGAACAATACTTGACCAACTGTAACCAAGTCAAGTACAAGCTTCCGAAGATCCGCTTCTCTGTTATCAACTGGCAAAGGAAAGCATAGCCCCACCATGACATAATCCTATGATTTCGAAAGCATTTCAATTCTTGCCATGATGCATACGATTCTACTGTGGTCCTTTATCGATAGATAGAGTATCCTATCTATTGCATTACTACCTTGAGATTAGATTACCTGATCCACTGCTCCTAGCATAACTAGGTTTGGCTTGTGTGCACTGCTAGAGCTATTATTTGTTTCCTGCTTAGCCGTGCATTGCTGTTGAGTCTGGTCCATCCAGATGATGTATTAGATGTAGATAATCTAGTATGTCAGGCGAACGTGATGAGATGATACCAGAGGTGATATGAATTTAAACATGCTAACGCTTGTATGGGAGTCCACGGTGGGATGTGGTTTTTCTAGTCCCATGCTCGCCACCCATAGGACCCTAGGTTCTTTCCTCTTGAACCAAGACGAGCGTATAACCACACGGGGTAAATGGGGACCCCTCGATCAACTAAATTTCCTAGGCTGGTCCATGAGTCCATAGTTAGCGATTTGGCATCTGCATATTTGGATGGGTTGAAGGTGGTTCATCATACAGGGCGTGACCAAGGAGGAAGGAGGCTCCGAGAGTACTCCCGATCCTTGGTCACAGAGATCTGGGCTGATGGAAACCTTTCTTGGAAAATCATGGATTAGGAGAAATAAAGGTAAAACGGTTGTGTCCAACCACACCCTCTCAGCACACCAAGGAAGTGTGTCAAGTGGTGCTAAGAGTCGGTTGGTACGTGTGGGTAAAGTTGTACACCCCTGCAGGTTAATAATATTTAGGAAACCCGTGTCCACGGTTATGGATGACTTGGGAATGTACGGGGGATCATAGAGAAGAATAACCTAATCATAATACTTGGCAAACTAATGTGTGCCTAAGGATGCTCCTCTTGGGTACGAGGGGGTGATCCTAGATAAGGTTCGATGATGATGACTTGGTTGATATAAAAAGATGACGATCAATACTGTGGAGATGTTGTTTTCTTATCCCTTTTTAAAACACTCTGATTAGACGAGCTTCTTTTCCCTCCTGTTTTATAAACAGAGATGGCTTTATGCAAAACAACTCCACCAGCTATAAGTCTTGCGGAGTACACCCTGTACTCACCCTTGCTTTGTTGATACTTTTGCAGCGGAGTAAGTGTTACCATAGAAGACGAGTTCTTTGCGGCATCGACACCGACGAGTAGCTTGGGGTTCCCGGCTGGCAGGCTAGAATCTATGGGCTGGGACGTCATCATTATGCTTCAGGACTTTTAGGACATTTGTTAACTTTGCTATACTTAATAGCATAATTTTCCTTCCGTTGTTTAATGTTTGTGTTCAGTGACCTCTGCTTGTAATAATTTGGTTCTCTTCTTAGTTATGAGATTGCTGTAGTAATTTTTGTGTCGTAGGGTCACTATTGTGTTACTGATTCTTCACTGGATATTCTCAAGCTCAAGGTTAAGCTTATGTCAGACGGAGGTCTGGGATTTGTTTAGCCCTGATCTCGGGGGTGTCATAATTGGGTCCTAAGGGGGGCTACTATATTAGCTCACTCTATTTCTTAAGCAAACAAGGCAAATAGCAGATCAATGGTATTAATCAGACAGCAGATCAAGGCAATTCATCACCAGCAGATCAAGCCTAGCTTGAGGTAAGGATGGGTATGTGGAAAAAGGGGTTTTGCTTTGAAGTAGGATAAGTACCATCTTGGTATCTCTACCAAGATTTAGATGAAAAGGTTTTAATAAAGGTTTTTGGAAAACCTAGAGATAAGGGTAGTTGAAGGTTCTGTCTTGAAAACATAAGGAGATAATATATTGTCTCCATAGTTTTGTCAATAGAGATTAATAAAGTACTTGGTTGTGTCAAAGTCATCTTGGCTCAGGTTTTTGCAATGCCAGAACATTCGAGAATATGAAAGATGATCCAAGATATCTCTTTTTGTAAAATAGTTTTTGTGAACTAGTGTTGAGAAGAGGAGTACACAACTAATACACAAGTAATTTCTGGAGCACCAGCAAACAAGTAAGCACACAATGCAAGAAAAAGTTTTTGTTCCCCCTAATTTTTGCATTTTTGGACATTAAATAAGGGTTGCTAAAATTGGGATGTTGCATTACCCACCCTTCCTCTGAGCTTTTGCACTCATGAATGTTGCATGTGCATAATGATGTGGCATCTAAGATTCTTAGAAATTTTTATTTCTTTGAACTCAAAGGAAATTTGTATCATTCTTAGCGTGATGGTTAAACCTTTAACTAACCAAAGTTTGATTGTGCTACCAAGTCCGATATTCTGGAACACCCTCTTTAGTCAAAGAGTTAGGATTTTGCCGAAACTCCATGACTATGTCTTGTTGCCTTACCAAGCAAGTTCCCTCACGAGCTAAGTCACATATCGGTGGTTCGTGATATTCTAGATGTCTACTAGAAGTATTGCCATGTTTCCACAAGACCGTGTTGTCAAGTTCTTGAGCAAGCAGGTTCTTTGAGCTGATACTTCCTCCAAAGATCCATATTGAATTCTCCTGAACAAGTTGGTTGAGCTTAAACAACAACTTGGATAGTTGTAGGACAAAATTCTATTCAACTTTGTTCCTTCCTAAAGGGATGTCTAGTTTTGTTCATGCGGAAGTAAGATAGTATGTCCTTTGTGGATATATTATCTATCCATGCCTTTGATTTTATTTGGGATATTATCAAATCAAACTCAGTTCCAAGGACTATATTGATGGTGTTGCTACTCGTGATGTTTCACTAGAGTACATCTTCATGTCTTCGTTCTGACCAACAGTTAAGTTTTGTTCAGGCAACATATGAGTCCTTCGTCCTGGAGTGTCTCAATAAATTTGTTACTGAGCCCATCAATGACATCCTTACCTCCTTCATGCAAGAAGAGGTTCATGTGGAACATTTTGCATTAATGTTGGAAAATTTTGAGAACCATCTTCGTGTTATCTCGAAGTATGTGTTCTGGATGTTAGAAGTGACCTACTTTAGTTCACGTGCAATTATTGAAAGCTCTCGTTGTGGATTCGAGTAGAGTTATCTTTGTTTATTAGGGAATCATTCCAAGTTATTAACGCATGTCCGAGGTATTCTTGATATGGTAGGTTGATACCTTCACATGTCAAGAAGATCCTCCAAGCACACCAAGCCACTGATTGATTTGTTCACGGAAGATAAGAAGTCCAACAAAACTTCTATATCCTCCTAAATGTTTACTAACAAGGATTCAATTGTGTTTCATTGCAAATAACGCATGTAGGTACAATTGTCGTATGATAATTTGCTATCACATGGGTTCTGCAATCTAGCTCATATTTTGGAGCTTGACATTGAAGTCCATGTCTTGAGAATCTAGTGACTTTACTTCTATGGTAAATGTTGCACACTATATATTCGGACATGCTGAGTCTGAAGTATCTCTCCACTTAACCAAAGCTGAATCTCAACCAGCAATAAAGGTTGGTGTTCCACAAGTTTTTGACATAGGTCTCTCTATACTTTTGGCAAGATTGATGTAATGGTTATCACAAATAGCTGGAAGACCTAGTGTCACATTATCTTGAATCATAAATAACAACCACTCTACATAAGGCGTCTTCTATTATTTGTTACAGGAGTTATGCTTATGGTTTCCTTTGTAAACAAAGTCCAACCTTTACTTGATGACTGGTTAAAGGCTAGTCAGTAGCCTGCTATCGGTGTTTCAAATATCAAGGAGAACATTTAAAGTAGAGTTGCTAAATGTCTCTCGGTCAACCCTCCAGACCCTTTTATGATGGCAAGCGTCTTATTATGCCAAGTAATTGAAGTCCGAGAATGAAGTTTCTTTCTTCTTGTGTCATCGGGAATGTTATTATCTATTCATCTTGGTGGTGTAAAGTGATTTCACGACCTTTGGCAAGGATTTTGATAAAACCAGATGAATAAAGAGTTTACTCCTTGCTTTATTAAACATGTTTGAAGAGCGATTATGATTTTAGTAATCAATAGTTCCTCTTGTTACATGTTCCTTGTGACTCCTATGAGCCCTCTCCACCAAAACACCTTTCTGCCTTGGCCTTCTATTGAATGAAAGAATGACCCATCTGTGTCAAAAGTAGTTCAACAACTTGGTTTTGTTGGTATCTATCTCTCCCACCTGCGAATCTCTACTTATGTTGTTTAGTAGAGGTTTACCTCTTGAAGTCTCTGGTCTTGTTCCATCTGTTGGAAGTCTCCTTCCCTCAGAATTCAAAATTCTTCTACAAGTTCCATGGTCTCAATCCTTATGAAAACCAGTTATCTGTAACCTATAAAACCATCCCCTCTTGTTTCCTCCATTACCTTGACGTGTTTCATGTTTGTTGGCTCTAGAGATGTTCGCGAAACATATATCCATGAGCTGACCATGATATACTCAGTTTGTGGTTCCGTGTCATTCCCTCTCGTCCTTCGTGTGAGTAACCACCTCGAGAATTACGAAACGCTTCGTCCACTCGTCATGGTGGCATGGATCAACCTCTTCGAGAAGATCATCGAAGTTTAGTGTAACCCTACTCCTTCTATCTTCCTACCTAGGAATCTCGGGACAAGATTCTTTTAAGGGGTATAGAATTTTAACAACCCTAGTTTCATGAAATATTAATTAATTAGGGTTTGATTTGTTCCTAGCATGAGTATCATCTTAAAAAATCATGCAAGAATTAATCACAAAACCCTAAACCCTATTTCCCTCCCTCTTTATATGAAAACCTTTCAAATGATTTTGAATATTTTGAATAGTACAAAAGTTTTGGATCCCAAATGGTTATAAAGGGTCCCCAAAATATTTTAAAATATTCACAAAAGTCTCTTGTCTTTTGAACCTGTTCAAAACAGATTATAAATGAAATATACAAAGAAAAAGAGAAAACAGAAAAATAAAAATGATTTCAGAAATAAAAAAAACTGATTCTAGCTCTATCTGGGCCGCAGCCCAACCCTTCTCTCTCTCCCTGCTACTCGCGCCCAGCTTCCAGCAGCCCACTTTGGCCTGGTACCACTTCACCCCATCCCCTGTCATCTTCCTCCCGTCTAGCAAGCAAATGCCTGGCAGTGCCCCTACCGTCGATCCTCGCTGGCGCTACGATGTGCGCCTCTGCCCCCGGAGGTGAAGATAAGAAAGGCCGCGTCACGCTCTCCCTCCCCATCCTCATTTACCCCTCTCTCGCCTTGTGTCTCACGCACGCATACGCCCAACCCTAGCCGCCGGAGTTGCCATTCGCCGCTGTCGCTGGAGTCTGCCCCGAGTCTCACTGTTGCCCCTGGGAGATGCGTCTCATCGAGGTGGTCCTCCTCATTGAAGGAATCGATGTCTCGCATACGGAATCGACGACACCATCGTCGTCTGCCCGAAGTTCGGATGCCGTCGAATCTCCTCCGCCCTACCTCCTCTGGCTTCGCCACCACCCCTGATGTGTTCACGGTGAGCTCGCAGTGATAATGCGCCCCTCCGCTTACTCCCTTGCCCCCTGCTTCACCTTCCCCGACGACCACCTGCCACTGCCGCCACTATCCATTATTGTGTCTGTCGCTCCGGCGACCCCCTGCAAGCGACGCCACCACTATATGGTAGCCCTCACCACGCTCTTTCCAAAGCCCCCACTCACGCGTACAGGCGTGCACAGGAACGGCCGATGTGTGCTCGATCTGGAGAGGCCCTCCATTGCTGACGTAAGCATGACCTCTTGCTGATG
The DNA here is from genome assembly GCA_030063025.1 of Avena longiglumis. Lineage (NCBI taxonomy): Eukaryota > Viridiplantae > Streptophyta > Magnoliopsida > Poales > Poaceae > Avena > Avena longiglumis. Next base: position 249,851,864 of record CP125974.1, read on the forward strand.
CAGTAATCTGCCTCCTTTTCTTTTTAATATTTTGTAATACATTTCTGTAATTATTTTTTTAAAAGATATTGTATGAGAGGTGGGGTCCAGATGTAAGTCTTATAAATAATATCAGAAATTTTTTCTGTTTAATAAAATGTTAAAAGTAATTCCAAAATGTAACTTTTTTATAATATTGTAAAAACGATTTAAAATGAATTAAAATTGGATAAATTCATAACTAATTCATTTTAAATCGGAAAAATAAAAATAATATATCATAATGATTAGAAATATGAGATCTATCTCATAGCATTATAATCATGCATCGTTAAACAACTTCAACTACAAGTTTAATTAGAAGAACAAAATGAACCCAATAGGTCACTATTAGGAAAACAGCTATAGGTAATCCACACTTCTGTGGCGCACTTGCTAGTGGTTCCCCACGGGTAAATTAGGCATGGCGCACTGCCCACAGGTGCCCTACGGCTACCTGTCGTAAGCGTAGCGCACATGGGGGTGGTGCACCACGGATATGTGTGGGCCAGGGCACATGTGGCCACATCACACATACCCGTAGCGCACTAGATCAAGGTGCACTACAGATGTGTCACTTAGCCGTAGCGCACCTTGACCTAGTGAGCTACGGGAATGTGTGCTGCAGCATCTGGGTCAACTTAGTCGTAGGGCACTCTGCCCTAGTGCCTTACGGCTAAGTGGCCTACACCAACTCCACTCCCCTGGATCGCCTTTTTAGGTTTTGCAAAAAAAAACACTTCAAAAAACTAAAATCCTTTCATCTTTAGGTAGGTAATGTGGTATAGTTTCTAGGAAAATTAACAAACATGAGTTTCCACTTTTTCTGCAAAAAAAGTCATACCACGGTAAAATGGCCGTAACTTTTCCATATGATGTCGAAAAAATTGTATAATATATCAAAATGACAGAACGAGATTTCGCATCCGTTCGCAACCACCTCCGGTCGTTTAGCGATTATTTATATTTTCAAAATTCGAAAAGAGTAAAAAGTTATGGTCAAAAGACCGTTTTTTCCTGCAGAAAAAAATAGAGGGCAACTTACCCGTAACGCACCACCACCTAGTGTGCTACGAGTAAGTTGGGCGGGATTCAAAATTTGAATCCCCACCCTGCCCTCCTACCTTTTCCCTCTCCCTTTTTCTTTCCCTTATCCTTCTTCCTTCTTCCTTCTCCCTTTTCCTCCTTCCTTCTCCTTCTCCTTTTCCTTCCCCTCCTTCCCCTTCTCCTCTCCTTGCAGTGACGGCGCGACGTCGGCCTCCTCCTCTCCTTGCAGTGATGGTGGCACGGCGGCGGTGCAACGGCGGCCTCCTCCTCTCCTTGTAGTGACGGCGGCGCGACGGCGGCCTTCTCCTCCTCCTTGAAGTGACAACGGGCGATGGCAGCATCCTTCTCCTCACCGACCTCCCTTCCTCCCTCTCTACCTCCATCTCTTCCTACCTTCCTTTCTCCAACCACACCCTTCCTACCACCTCGACGCGGACGAGGACTAGAGCAGCCACGGCCTCCCGCACCTCCCTGTGGTGGTAGGTCGTGGCCATGGCCATGCTTCTATGAGGTGACCCGACGGCGGCGATGCACGGACCCGATTGCTTTTGCAATTCAAAACGATGGTGTTTTTGCATTTTTTTTGTTTTTTGAAAAACACATTCGTGGCGCACCATGTACCCCTACCCGTGGCGCACCTGGTAGTGCGCCACGCCTATCTCGAGATAACCGTAGCACACCAGGCAGTACACTACGGGTAAGAGATAGCCGCATCGCGAGGCTAGTGGCGCATAGCTAGTGCGCCATGGATGCCCTTTTCAGGTGCGCCACGAATGGCCATTTTCCTAGTAGTGGGTGATTCCGAGGATTCCCCTGTTCTAGTGTTTGGATCCCTCGGAACCTGTTTAAAATGATAAAGCATGTTTATGGTTTCAATTTCAATAAATTGTAACTTGGCATATCATCATACTTGATTGAGCATTGCATCGATGCCATGTGTTGATTGTTTCCCCTTTCATTTCTAGTATTTGGTTCTTCTCCTGTAGAATACAGTATCGAGATCAAGATCGAAGTCCGAGATCAACATCGCCGAAGCTCGAAGATCGACGAACAATACTTGACCAACTATAACCAAGTCAAGTACCAGGTGTCCGAAGATCTGCTTATCGGTTATCAACGGCCAAAGGCAAGCGAATCCCCATACATACATATGAATCCTATGCTTTCAAAGTATTTCATTCTTGCCATGTTCATATGATTCCTAAGTCTTTTATCGATATATGGAGTAATCCTATCTGATGCATGTTACCTTTGGAGCCTATATTCCCTGATCCACTACTCCTAGCATAACTAGGGTTTGTCTTGTGAAGCGTTGCTAGAGCTAATATATCTATTGTTCTTAGACATGCTTAGCTATTATCGCTGTTCTATCCGGTTGACGAATCAAGGTTGTGAAGGAACCTAGTACGACAGGATGACATGGTAAGATCAGAGATGAAAGTTAAACATGCTAAGGCTTGTATGGGAGGCCATAGTGGGTTGTGGTTTTTGTAGTACCATACTTGCCACTACTAGGACCTGAGTTCTTGCCTATGGACCAAGATGAGCATACGGCCACACGGGGACCTAGTAACCCCCTAGACCAACTAATTTGTCGAGTAGATTCCATGAGTTACATAGTTCAGACTTTCCATTCGACGTACGCATTCTGGTTCTTCCTGAAGGAGGTGCATTCATAACAAGTAGGTAAGCGTGGCCAGGAACAAGAGATGCACGACATCTATAATATTGAACCCTATAAACATCATTAGGGACCGGCTTCCAGACTCGACACATTATGGCAGCATCTCCCTAGTGTGTGACTCATGGTCTTGGCGAAAGCAAGGTAAAGGTCGTGTCCAACCACTCTCTGTCGGCCTTCCAAGGAAGAGGGCTAATAATATTTCACATTAAGAATCGGTTGGTATGTGTGGGTAAAGTTGTACACCCCTGAAGGGTATTAATATTTTTGAAATGCCGTTTCCATGGTTATGGACGACTTGGTGACCGGATTCTATGATCATAGAGAACTTTAACCTAATCGTAAAACTTGGCAGATCAATGTGTGCTTAAGGATGCTTCCTCATGGGTACGAGGGGTGATCCTAGGTAGGTTCAGCTGATGATGATTTGGTGGATATCAAAAGATGATCAAAGTTGGAGATACTGCTCTCTTATCCCCTTTTAAAATATTCTGATTAGTTGAGATTCTTCTCCCTCTTGTCTTACAAATAAAGATGGCTTTATGCAAAATAACTCCACCAGCCATCAGTCTTGCGGAGTACAGCTTGTACTCACCCTTGCTTTGTTGACACTTTTGTAGCAGAGTAAATGTTACCATAGAAGGAGAGTTCTTTATGGCATCGACATCAACAAGTATCTTAGGTTTTCCATTCGGCAGTCTGGGATCTATAGAATGGACGTCATCATTATGCTTTAGGCCTCTTAGTCCATTTGTTAAGTTTGCTATACTTTATAGCATAATTTTCCTTCCGTTGTTTGATGTTTGTGGTCAGTGACCTCTGCTTGTAATATTTGGTTCTTTGCTCAGTTATGAGCTTGCTATAATAATTTTTGTGTCATAGGGTCAATGTTGTGTTATAGATTTTATCTCTGTACGCTTCCAAGATTAGGCTTATGTTTATACGATGGTCTAGGATTTGTCTAGCCTTAATCCCGGGGGTGTCTAGGATTTCTTGTTATTCCGAGTCATTTATTCGGTCTACATCTGCCATTTTTCGGCATTCGACTTATGGTCCGAGATAAATAGATCGAATTAACAATACTTAGAAACTAAAAAAAGGTAAGAACAATAATAAATTTAAGGAATAATAAGTACATAAAGTACAAGGGTTAGTAAGAGACAAAACATAAGTCGGCTCGCGTACTATTCTTTCCTTAGTCGTTTTTCATGTGTTCGAGATTCGCCGGCTTTTCTCTTGCTTACCATAAAGCCTATTTTTGGACAATAGTAAGTCGAAGAGTTGTCCTTTGCTGTCGACACATTACTAACTCGGTCTAATAATATGAAACGTAAGCCCACCGACATATAAAAATTCATATGAAAAGAACAAGTTCATTAAGGTAGTCGTCGTGTTATAACTCGAGGTGCCGAGATTTCATTGATTAACTCACTGCTAGCATATAATCCTACATATGAGAGTTCGAGATACAATCCACATCTCCTAAGTGTAAAAAGGACGAAGTAAAGCTGCATTCTATGGCCTTTTTGATTCGTCTCCTGACCTGTCTACCTTATTTTTATCTTGTGCTTGGGCATCTATAAGATAGTATGCATCATTGTGCAGTGCTTTGCTCACAATAAATGGACCCTCCCATGGAGGTGATAGTTTATGCATGCCGGCCGTGCGCTGCACAAGCCGAAGCACCAGATCTCCCTCTCTAAAGACTCGGGGATTCACTTTCTTGTTGTGGTATTGTCTTAGATTTTGCTGATAGACAGCGGATCTAGACAAAGCCAATTCTCTAGTAAAACAACATCATTTTTCCAAGATATCTCCTTTACTTCGCCTTCCGTGATTGGGTGACCCTAGGCGAATCATGCATTATGTCGGTTGGTAATACAGCTTCTGTCCCATACAGCAAGAAGAATGGCATATAACCTATTGATCGATTCAGAGTGGTCCTTAGGCTCCATAACATGGTCGGGAGCTCCTCGATCCAAAAACCCACTGATCATTGCAGCGACTCAATGAGCTGGGGCTTTATCCGGGACAATACTAGTCTGTTGGATATTTATAATTGCCCATTCGATGCGGGATGAGCGAATGATGCTATATAAGGTCGTACCATATTCTCTCGGCATAATCGAGCAAATGCTCATTCGGAAAATTTTGTGCCATTATCTGTTATTACACTATGCGGGTACCCATATCTTAGGATAACATCCTTAAGGAATCTTACTACTGTGGGCCCATAACATTTCCCTATTGGTTTTACCTCAATCCATTTTGTAAATTTATCAACCATGACCAAAATATGTGTCATGCCACCACGTGATGTCTTAAATGGTCTGACCATATCCAAATACCATGCAAAAAATGTCCAAGTGGTATTGATGGGGATATGCCGAGTGTGGTATAACCAGCAGGACGTTTCCTACTAGATCATACTCTCAGCGAGTGGGCCTGCAGGACAGCGACTGGATCATGACCCAAGAAGGAGCTAGGCGACTGGAAGCTGAAGGCCCAGAAGGGTAGCTAGGCCGTCGAACTAGGTCAAACCCCTCCAGGTTCTTATCCAACTCGTTTGTAGATCTGTAAACCCTAGTGAGGTATCCCTATATAAACCTCTATAGGGTACGCATAGCACTTATGTTCCATCATACAGCCCATCGACTCGCCGCCTAGTTGTCGATCTCGCCCTCTATAATCTCTCGATAATACAATCTAGCAGGAGTAGGTATTTACCGCCCGAGTGGGCGAACCTGGGTAAAACCTTGTGTCTCCGCCCTAATCTTGCACCGCAGATGGCTGGCCACCTTTGCCCCTCGTTCTACTACTCGCTACCAATTGCATCATCTGCCATGGCTATTCCCACGATAGTGGCTCCCACCGTGGGGCCTAGCTGGTCATGCCTGAGTTCTGTGGCGAGACCCAACTTGCCAATCAACCGGTCGATCCCCACCAGCGCATGATCGCCTACCGCGAGATCCTCCAGATCTTGCCCATCAGCTACGTCTCGGCATCGCGTGTGGTCATGCAGAGCGTCATCATGCCAATCAGTATGATCAACATCTTCGTAGTCTTCACGGACGTCATCGTCTCGGAGGAATCCGCGCTCATCGGCGAGTCTCCGCCACGCGATCGGCTCTATGAGGGCCAGGTCTGAACCATCCCCACCTCACCTCCGAGTACGACCCGGCCAACAGCGACATGGCTGAGACCGACGTGGCCGTGGACGACACGTCCCTCCATGACGACACCGACTCAACGACCCTAGCTTCAGTCGCCAGATCCATCATCTACGCGTCGCCAGAAGGCTCCATCACGCGAGTCTCAAATGTTGGGGATTTCGAGGATCCAACCATCATCGAGATCTTCGATTCCAACTTCGGGTCGGAGAATTTCGGCGACCTCCACGCCGGATCCAGTCGCTTCATCGCGACCTACATGGAGAGCGACACGAGCGCACCGACAACCCCTTCTCCATGCAGATCCCGCCGACCGTGATGGTAGGGGAAGTCGAGGAAGCCCGCTTGCGCCTAGAGGAGGCGGTGCGCAAGGAGCATGCCGAGCATGATTTTTTTGCCTCAAGCAGAACACGACGCAGGAGGTATCGCTCTACCACCAACGCCGCATCAGGACGCGCCTGAACACTACTGTTCATGGCCGTGCCCTGAATTTCAACAAAGACAATGATCCTGCTTGCGTGGCTGAGCGGGTGATCTGCAAGAACGCACCACCAGGCTTCAGCGCTCTCCCTCCACCAGGAGCACCAGCGAGTGGAGCTTCCCCACCGCCACACAGCCACGTGCCCCCTCCCAACTAGCCGAGAGTTCTCATCTCTCCACAAGAGAGGGACGCGAACGGCCTCCCGCTGTACTCCACCCTGATGGACAACGTCATAGCGGGGAAAGCAGCAGTCGCCAACCTCAAAGTCACAGGGGAGGGCGTGCTGCAAATCCAGTATGCCAAGGCCCTACTCGCAAAGGTTGTCGAGCAGCAAGTCAATGAGCCGACTCGCGAGGGCGCATGTACTCCCGCTCCTCTGGAAGCAGGGCCGCCTCGAGAAGCCTACCATGGATGAAAAACACCCGCAACTACCCGCTCCCGAGCCCCTGCAGTATCAGCCACGGGTCGGGCACCCAGGGATCTCCACCAACGACCCGCTACTGATGAACAACACGATCGCCGCCAACGGGCAGCCGGTCGATGCGCGGACACACATCATCAACAACCAGAGCTAGCACACATGCCACCCAATGACCTGAGGCAGACCCTCACCAACCGCAACGACACCGAGCCAAGGGGCTCGCTCAGTCGAGTCGGCCCCTAATGCTTTGGACCGATGATCCAAGGCGAGAAATACCCGGCGAACTTCAAAGCACCGAAGTGGTACGATCCCACATACGATCAGGCCGTGCGGTTGGACACATATCTCATGGCAATGGGAATCACTGGCCACAAAGACCTTCTCGCCGCTCGCTACCTTCCCCTGATGATGGAGAGAGCGACTCGGTAGTGGATCAACACCCTCCCCGCAGACTGCATCGACTCCTGGGAGGACATGTGCAAGGCCTTTTTCATGCACTTAGAGGGATCCTACACCCGCAACACCAATATCGAGGACCTGTAGCTATGCGTCCAGGGACCCCACGACTGGACCCGCAACTAGGTCCAACATTGGCAAGACCTATGGATCAACGCTGTCGACATCCACTACTTCAAGAACTCATGCCCATACAAGCCCCTGGTCGCGAAGATCAAGCGGGTGTACAAGACACTCGATAACATCCCAAACCTCTGTTGGGGATATGCTATATGGGTATCATCATTGCATGTCTCCAATCCGAATAACCCGGGTGGCCCATAGTCGGTAGCAAGTCCTAGGGCCTGCTGGGCGGCCCAGTTAGATGGATCCAGAAGGGAGGCCCATGGCGGATGAAGGAAGGATATGGAGGAGTCACCAGCGTACCCGGAGCCTTGGAGTGCAAGACATGTTAGACTAGTTGTGTACCATGTAGGACTCTGTAACCTGTTCGGCTAGGACTTTACCTGTAATCCTAGGAGATGGCGATTATATAAGCCATGCCTATGGGAACCTTTAGGGTATAACTCAACTCATACCTCGCACAGCGAACCAATCCATATAACTCGGCGTATTGCCATTATAGTGATTTATATCAGGAGTAGGATTCCGCTACCATCGTGGGATCTGAACCTGGGTAAGCTGTGTTACCTCATACCCGCCAACCTTCTGCATTACCCCATGTCTCTAAACACGCACTGTGAGGACCCCTCAATGGCGTACTCATCGGCAATACCACAACAGTTGGCGCCCACCATGGGGAAAGAGGCGCTTTAGGCTCTACAACGGGCGAGGTCCAAGCTCTTCACGGGAATCGGTGAAACCGTAGCCATCGGGCATGTTCTCTTCTCTGGCAATATTCCGATCGTCCATCCCGATGAGTTTTGGATCCCTGCGAAGACGAACCCCACCCGCTACTAGATCGTCCCAATCGGGGACATCCACCTCTTCATCGGCGAAACCAACTCGGGCACTAGTTCCCTAAAAGTAGGAGGATCTTCTAGGCCCGCACGGACCGCCTACTGGCAGGATACGTTCACGAAAGTATCAAAGTGATATCTCTCTTTGGAGTTTGCCATCTTAGATCAGAAAAATTCAAGGCCCACCCAAACCGCCCCCATGCACGATATAATGGTGGAAGATCGCTACAAATCTGCCGACTTCGCCCGTACATCTGGAAAGCAGAGATCCTAGTTCGTCGGCATGGTGACTATATTCGATTTGGCGCGTTGCGTTTAGAGAGTGGGTGAAAACCCCCGCGATTACCTTGCCAGGTGGCTCCATATACGAACGGATCTGGAGCATTACCCCACTGATGATGCTATTTATCACTTTGTGGAAGGGCTAGACCGTGGTTCACTTCTCCAGCATACTCTAAGGCGGCAACAGGCCTCGGGACGCCTCACTTTCGAGGGAATGGTTGACACGGTCGAGAACTACACGACTGCTAAAGAAGAAGCTCAGGCAGTGCTCGCAGCCGTACCCGACACCCCGCCGCCTCAGCCACTGCCGCCACCGCCTCCAGTCAATGTCCCTGCGGCCTAAGCATTTTCTTCCGTCGTCGAGGAAGCCCCCACACCCTCCGACTCTATTTTGGACTTAGGGTGGACTCGGAGGAGATGTATATCAACCCAGAGGAGCTCGACTCTGCTATGCAGGAGATGGAGGAGGACATCAAGCGCGAGGAGCAGGCCGACAAGGCCATCACATCCCGAGAGGTGTTCGTCGCCACTTGGAGCGTGATGGAAGAAGACCAACTCGAACAAGCTCTGCCTAAAGCACTGGAAAAGGGGAAGGGATCGGTTGATGCTGTCGACAATGTTCGCGCAAAGGCCATGCCCCCTCCTTAACATCGTTTCGAGTAACCCCAACACCGCAAATCCGCCACCTCCAGCATCTACGTCTACGGCTGCCCAAATCACTCCAGCTGATAGAGTGATGTACGACAATGTGCTTGTCGAGCCCATGCCTGTGGCTCATATACGGAACGTAGTCCAACTGACGAGAAGCGCCATCAGCTACTGGAGGAAGCATAGGCCATCGCAGAGCAAGGCGCAAAGCTAGATCAGGATCTGTCCAAGGCGCAAAAATCAATCGAGAAAGCTAGATCCATGGAGGCCGAGTACAAGACTCTGCTCAAGCATGAGAAGCCTAGGAAAGCTCCAGCTCGCGTCATCAACGATCCTGGTGTATGGCGCAACATAGGATGGGTTCCCTCGAAGCAGCCACAAGCCAAGCCATACATTGACAACGAGGGCAGGCAGGTCATGCCCACTCCTATCCTCAACTTAGCCGTTGCCAAGACCCTCCTAGAGCAGGATAGATCACCCGCAGCTGTGGAACAGGTCTATGACCTTGTAGCGAAGGTGGTCAAACAGCAGGAAAAGGCCACCTCTTAGAGGCTGGATTCTAACCTAGCATATTTCCATTCTAGCAATCCTAAGCCTCCAAGGGATAGATCTCCTCATGATTTCGGGTCCCAGACGAGTTCATCAGAGCAAAGATGGAGGGATGCACACAACAGGAAGGATGCTATACCCATATCCTCCAACCACGGAGGCAAGGCTCATCCTCGTGACCCATCTCCACCACCCCGATCTCCTCGACATCGCGAAGACACAAAGGCTCACCATCGTACGAGCATGTCTTCACCAGGATGCCCCCAGGGTGACATCGTCATTCACGATAACGCAGAGTAGCCCCATCATGATGGAGAGTGCAATGGAGACAAGCAGGTCACGCCCTGACCCTCCACATCCGATAAGCAATCGCGGCAGCGAGGCGTCGCAGGAAGGTAATAGCAAGAAGGCTAACCCAACACCACCTCAGCCTCCGTCGCCACCTAGAAGCCACCAAGGAAGAGGAGGCCCATGTTGTTCACGCAGCCCATCCCCTGGTGGAAAGAAGAAAAGAACCTCAGAACCATACGATGCATGCTCACGCCTGGACACGATTCACGAGGCCCGGGAAGGACAGTACCTGGGACCATGTTGCTTTGGACCTACAATATGGAACGCAACTTACCCCGAGAGTTTCCGGATTGACAAGATGATCAAACCCTATGACGGCACCGCCAAACCAACTACGTGGTTGCAGGATTACGGCAACACGGTGGAGATCGTCGGGGGAAACCCCAACATTGTCGTCAAGTGCCTCCCACTGATGTTGATGGGCACGGCCCGCCAATGTATTGATGACTTGCCGTAAAAGTCCATCTGCAACTGGTTGGACATGCAAGAAGCGTTCACCAAAAACTTCGAGGGTACGTATAAGCGTCCCTGCACTGTTGGCAATCTACAGCGATGCGTGCAAGAGAAAGACGAGACATCTCGCACCTACCTCTCCCGCTGGTTGGATATGAAAAATTCCTGCACAGGAGTGCACGACCTGACCTCTATGGCCGCCTACATTGATGGCTTGGAGAAGGGTACATTGATACTACATAAGCTGAAGCGCCTACAGGACAATCACAGACTAGATCTCAATCAGATGATCTCTCTTGCTAGTGAGTTCGCGGCTGCCGACGACGATGCTCACGGCTCCTTGCCGGCAATGGCCATCCCAACCCAAGCCAAGAGGAATAACAGCACCAAGCGGAAGGGTCCGCTAGAAGGAAATCCAGCCTCCAACATGGTCCCGATAACATTTGCAGGACAAGGTGATGGCAGACAACATGGCCGAGGACGGGGTGCCGGTCGTGGGCAGCAGTGAGGTAGTGAAACTACCCCTGCAGCACCCCGCGGTCCCCAAACATACCAGGAGTACTGTGATATGCCATGCCTTGTTCACCTCGAAACCAACGACAAAGCTACTCACACCAATCGCCATTGCAAGTTCATTAACGAACTCAAGGAGGACCTGGATTCCGGCTACAAACAAAGCCGGAAGAACAGACTGCGAGGCAAGGGCAACGGGAAGAAGAAGGAAGAGGAGTATAAGGATTCAAGTAACATGGACGAGGACGTTGACCCCAAGCACGCTAACAAGAGCGATGGCAAAGGCAAGAACCCATTCGAGAAGAAGGCCCCCATCTACCACACTATCCTTGGTACCCCAACTGTCCGGGCACAGAAAACCTCACTGATGATATTGCTGGCCACCCTACCCCCAGTCCCCTAATACCTGCGCTGGTCGGAAGTTTCCATCACTTGGGACAGGAAGGATCGCACAGACCTCATCCCAATGGAGAACCAATACGCCATGGTCATCAACCATTTGATTGACGGCAATGAGTTCACCAAATGCATGGTGGACAGTGGAAGCAGCATCAATATCTTGTACCTGGATACACTGCACAAGATGAACTTGACGGAGACCAACCTAAGGTGCACCAGCACCGTGTTCCATGGTGTAGTTCCTAGCAGGGAGGCTCGGTCCCTTGGGTGCATCACGCTTTCGGTCGCTTTTGGTGATGTTAGCAATTACCGCCAAGAACGCATGACCCTTGAAGTGGTCCCCTTCAAGAGCGTGTACCACGTCATATTCGGACGTGAAATCTTCCACGCCTTCATGGCCAAGCCATGCTTCATCTACAACAAGCTCAAGATACCCGGAACAAACGGCGTCATCACCGTATATGTAAGCTTTACAAAGGCAAGGGACTGCAATATCGGAGAAGCAACCTTTGTAGAGGCTGTCCTCTACAACAAAGAGTTCAAGGAGATCCAGAGCAAGGTCGATGCCTCGGAGATGCCGTCATCGAAGAAGAAGATTTCTAACTCCGATCCCGCCTTCAAGGCCGCCATCGAAACCAAGTCGGTGGAACTTGTGGTAGGCGATTCCTCAAAGACCACTACCATTGGGACGAACCTGGACCATAAATAGGAAAGAGCGCTCGTGAAGTTCCTCCGTGAGAATAGGGACATCTTTTCCTGGAAACCTACTGACATGAAAGGTTTACATAGGGAACTTGCCGATCACAACTTGAATATTGATCCAAAATGCAAACCGGTGAAACAACCTCTACAACGCTTCAGAGACGAGAAGAGATGTGCCATAGGCAACAAGATAGCTAGGTTACTTAAGGCTAGTTTTATCCGAGAAGTCCTTCACACCCGATGGGTGGCCAATCCTGTACTTGTCCCCAAAAAGGAAACAAAGAATTAAGAATATGCGTTGATTACACCGGGTTGAACAAAGCGTGTCCAAAAGATCCGTTTGCTTTGCCTCGCATTGACCAAGTCATTGACTCGATGGCTGGCTCAGAACTTATGTGTTTTCTAAATGCATACTGAAGATACCACCAAAAAAATGAGGAAGTTGGACCAATTGGCCACTTCGTTCACCACACCTTACGACATGTTTTTCTATGTCACGATGCCCTTTGGGCTAAAAAATGCAGGTGCTACATACCAGCGGATTATGCAGCACTTCCTACATGATCAAATTGGTCGGAACATTCACGCCTATGTGGACGATATAGCGGTGATGTCTAAAAAGTCAAATGACTTAATCTTTGACTTAAAAGAAACCTTTGATAATCTCCAAAAATACAACATGATGCTTAACCCAAAGAAGTGCGTCTTCGGGGTTCCAGCTGGCAAATTGTTGGGCTTCATCATTTCCCAGCGTGGAATCGAGGTCAACTCGGAGAAAATCAAAGCGATCCGAAACATAAACCGTCCGACATGCCGTAAGGATATCCAACGGCTAACAGGATGCGTTGCAGCAGTAAGCCGGTTCGTCAGCCGACTTGGAGAGAAAGATCTGATGCTATACAAGTTGCTAAAGAAGGCAGACAAATATACATGGACGCACAAAGTACTCTCCTCTGCACCACTGCTTGCAGCGCCCGAGCCTATGGATCCTATGTTGATCTACATGGAGGCCACCAACCGGGTAATTAGCATCGTCATCGTGGTGGAGCGGAAAGAGCCAACGGAAGAGTCGTGGTGCAACGACCAGTTTACTATTTAAGAGAGGTCCTGACATAGTCCAGGCAGCGCTATCCGCACTACCAGAAGCTAGCTTATGGAGTGTCCCTTGATTCTCGGAACCTAAACCACTACTTCCAGGAGCACCCTATCACAATTGTGATCAAAGCTCCACTGTCCGGCATCATCAATAATAGGGACGCTACAGGAAGGGTTGCAAAGTGGGTGTCACATCCCAAGATTTTCCAAATCTTGTAATGTGAAAAATAAATGAATAAAATAAAACTTTGTTGATTTTCAGGGTGAGAAGAAACTTTTTGAATACATTTAGAAACTTTCAAAACCTATTTGGATCAAATAAAATCCTAAAGGGATTTGAAAAGATAAACAATTATTAAAGGAAATATTAAATATATAAAATTACTATTTTTGGATCTTTTAATAAAAAGATTTGGTTTTCAAATGAAAAGATAGAAATATAAATAAGGATTATTTTATAGAGCCAAATTAAACCTTGGCCAAGCTTTTGAATTAAAACATTTTGTTTTGATAAAAAATAGTAAAGGTTTGTTTAAATAAAATAATAAGGATTTAATATCCAATTTTATTTAAATAAAAGGTTTTACCATTTTAATTAAAACATCAAAACTTATTAAATTATTTTAAATAAGTTTTCCAAGTGTTTATTATTTTCAAATAAAACCTACTGAATGGTTTTGGTACTATTTTGGATTTCAAATAGAGTTTTAAAAATAAATAAATCAAACCCTATTTGATTTAATAACTAAGGTCCATTTTATTTAATTATTAATGGACCCTAAAATAAAAATGTTATTTTATTTTAAACAAGTTTTCCAAGTATCTTCTATTTTCAAACAAAACCCACTGATTTGGTTTTGATAATATTTAGATTTCAAATGGATTTTTTAAATAAAACAAATCCTATTTTAATTAATAAGATCTATTTTGTTTAATTAATAAATGGATCTAAAAAAATAAAAATATTATTTTAATTTTGGACTTTGGTTTTGTGTTGATAAACAGAACTAACACAATACAAAGTTTGGTGAATGTTTTGAATTGATTTGTTGATTGATTTGTTTGATTGAATTTAAAAACATAAAATAGAAATAGAAAAGGATAAAACAATCAGACAGGAAAAAATATGAAAACGGACTGACCCAACTCACCAGGCCCAGCAGCCCAGTCCAGCCCACCTATTCCCCTCGCCCCCGAAACGTTTTCCTTACCACAGAAAGAACCCGCACCCTCACTGACTGGTGGACCCTGTTCCCTTTCCTTCTCTATCGCTGCTAGTGGACCCCACAGCCATGCGGTCATCTTCCCCACCCGCGACCTGTTCTTCCCCAGACCTCGCTGTCGTTCTCTGTTAATCAATCCCCAAGTAAATTCACTTAATTGCAGCGTTGATTCCGCATGGTAACCTCGCTCACTTAAGCGCCCACTCCCCCTCTCCATTTCCCCTCTCTCGCCCGGCTCTCTTGGCCACCAGGCTACTCGGAATCGTCTCCAAACCGCCACTGTCTCCGACGCCCTCCGGCGGCAATTCCGGCCACCACCGCCAGCCCCACTGCTTCCAGAGCACACTAGCTTGCTCGCCATCATCTCCTGCACCTGTCAGTGACTTTCCCTTGCTCGCGCGTGCTCTGCAGCGACGACTTCGTCTTTGACTGAACGACGCCGCCGTCCGCTCCAACTCCGACGAGCCCCACAGGTAGTTTCCGACCGCGCCTTTCCTTCTCGATCACGCACGCGTCATCGCCTTGACCTTACGCATCTAACCATGCTCTCTGTTTGCCTCCTCGTGATACGTAGCGTCGACCTCGACGACCACCAGACGAACCCGACGCCGGGAGCAACTCCGGCGAGCCATTATCCTCACCTCCGTGCGCCCCTTCAGCAACGACAACCTACTTGAGCTTCCCTACGACGCCGCGAACACTGTGAGCATCTCCCCAGCCATTCTAGCTTCCTGTATCACCGGCGCCGCCACCGTCTGGCCGCTCCGCCGCCAGTAGCCATCGCAGCGCCGCCCATCTATGGCTGGCACGGTGTACACCGTAGGATGTAAATCCAAGCGCCACGATAGAACAGGATCGAAGGGGTATCGAGCGATCTGTGCAGTGCGATCAAGTTGGATCCTGCGTTCCGTTTCTGTCGATCTGAACGAAACGTTTTTGACCAATAGGATTGCACCACGTGGCCTGGAGTTTGTTTATAAGACAGAAACATTTCTATTAGTGGTTTGAATTTGTAAATTGCATAACTTTTGATCCACACGTGCAAATTTTGCAAACCTTATATCAATGGAATCAGTGGAACAAGCCCTAGCCAACCATGCCATTTGTTTAGTAAAAAGTTTCTGTTAAAATGTTTGTTTTTGCAGAAACTTATGTATGCTTGTTTAGATTATAAAAATTGTTCAAAAAATGATTTTGGGGATAAAATCTTTTGCAAATGGAGTGATTTGAACCTACTGACCATAGGAAACACTTTGTGGTTTCAAAAATGTATTTGGTGAAACAAAAGAATGATTCTTTGATTTAAAACCATTTCTAGACAAATAAAAATATAGTTTATTTATTAAAAATGGTTTTGGAAGAAAACTTTTGGGAAATGTTTTGTTTTAAACTCTCTGACCCTAAAAACAATGTTTTGTGGTTTGAAAACATATTTTGTGAACCCTATATATTAATGCCTTAGTAAAAACATTTCTACACCACATAAAAAGATACCTTGTTTTGAAAATGGTTTTTGAAGTGAAATCTTTTGCAAATGACTTTGCCACTTTACAAAATGACAAATAGCTGTTTTCGAAATGTTTATGACCCATTAGGAACCACTATTTCAAATAAAACAAAGCTTGGCATGCTTGCATGCATTATCTTGGTTCTATGATTTTATGTGATGTTTTGCTTGATTGGTAGATTGAGTTTGTGCCTTGCTTGATTGAATTGTAGTGACTTGAAGAGTGTGATTGTTGCAAGGACAAGGAGTGAACTTATACCCTACCAAAAGGCAATTGATGCTTCATACTTTGTCCCATTACTTTCACTATGCATTAGATATTTTTCTAAGTAAAACTTGCATGGAATTTTGCTAAGTATAAACCTTGCGATAGGAAAAACCTATTAGATGAAACCTTAGTAGAAACTTTCCTAAGTTAAGATTCCTACTACTATCAAGCTTAGCTTAGCTAATAGAAAATAAGGTTGAATATATATCCATACTATGGAAAATTTCTAAGTCTCAGGACTTGTGTTTTTGTTTAATAAAAACAACTAAGTTAATGAATCACCTGGGTGGAATGGTAATTGCTTGGTGGTTTTTGGTTGAGTGGTTACACAAGGCCCATGTTTATGGTTTACCTTGTGTATCACACTTGTGGATTGCCGCCCAGGAACAAATAGATTTGAGATGTCAAATGTTGAGAAGCTTCAAGTCGACCACTTGGCATTATGGGCTCTGCCTGGATCATATAGGTTGCAAGAACTTAGCCATATGGACAGTTGGTGGTAGAGTTTGATAGGTTGGAACGCGTCCATTTTGGTCTAAGGGAAGGCTTTTGAAAGATCTTGTCTTGGTGAAACCAAGTCTTGTGGGGAAAGTGCACCACCTCTGCAGAGTGTAAAATCTAAGTACTTATCCATGTCCCTGGTAAAGGACAATTTGAGCATCAAGACATGGAAGCTATCAAGAATCTCATCATCCAAATTTCTAAGTTAAAAACTTGTTGTTGAACAAGGGTTAAAGGATCTTCAATCTTTGATTGGGAGAAATGATTTTGTCAAGCAAAAACTTAGTGTTTTCAAATGTTAAGGAAAAATCTATTTTGAGCAATCCAAGCCTCAACTCCACTTAGCCAAGTGCATATAGATGATAGACTCCACCATACTACCATAGTATCACTTGCCAATACAATTCAAATGTATTGACCCTTGTGGCTGTAACTTGTTATGTTGTAGGTTTGTTTGATATTAGTGAAGTTGATTGATTAGGATTACAAGTCTACAACCAACATGTCTGCATGTGGCACTTTGAAGATGAAGGACCCCATGCTTATAGATATTCTCTGTAATATAATGTAAAAGCCAAATGAGCTATGTAAGATGTAATAAAATTATGTTACTCCTGGTTATAAAGTTGTATTATGACCTTTGTTTCTTGATATTACATCTTAACTGTGGATGCTAGCTATTGATCCAGGGACTAGCATTGTAAACACAGGGGACTCTACCTTATTAAAGGTTGGGACCCTTACAGATGGTATCAGAGCATTGTGTTGCCTGTAGGATTTGTAAACCTAGTATTGGACAAAAACCCTTAGAAATATAGGAATTGTATTTGTTCCAAAACTTATTTACAAACAATCTTGTAAACTCTTTCCTCAACCATTTTGGTTTCAACTCTACATCTCTTCTACTTCAACTTGATGGAAAAACCTACCCCATGGCCAAAGACTTCACCATGTGCAAAGGACTTCATCAACTCTAATGACTTCAACATCTTCAACTCTAATGACTTCAACATCTTCAGCATATTCACCAAGGACCTCAACCTTGGATATCACTAAGGACAAGTGAGACAAGAATCTAACTCAAGATTTGGAAACTAAGGAAACACAACTTAGAAGGAGCCATCCTCACTTTTAAAGTTTTGTGACCAAGAATTTTTCCTAAGGAAACCATGATCTCATGCAAGAAGAATCAACCAGGAAGGGAAGAAAGACCACAAGTGAACCATATAGATGGACCACCATATTTTAGTTAAGTCAAGCACACCAACCTATGTGGTGTAACAAAAGCATTTTTGTTGCCTAAAAATGTGCTTGAACTTCATTGTTTGAGTGAAGGGTTTGTTTGTGATTGCTTGCACATTGCTTGAGTGAATTGTGATGTGTGTGATTAGAATTATTCCCTTAGAGATATTTTGCCAATTCTAATCCCAATTCAACCCAAACAGATGACTACTCCAAGAGACACCAACATCAAGGTTGATGACACCAACAACAACCAAGAGGACAACATGAGATAACTTATAACAACCCAAAACTAGTTGAGCCAAGATACAACTCAGCTTTTAGCCAACAACAATGGACTAGACCCAGCCATACAAAGGATTTTGAAACTTCAATCCCAATTGTTGAAAGGATTGGTTACTCAAATGATCAACATGGGAGAAAACTTTTCCCAAAGAGCTAATGACAACAAGGGTGACAAAGATGTTATTCTAGAAGGAACCCAAGCATGCAATATTTGTGGAGACAGGGATCATACATCCAAGGAGCATGAAGATCAATGCCCCAAGAAGAGAGAAAGATTTCCCACCTTTGAGGTGAGACATGAAGAACATGAACTAGAAGAACTCCTAGCTTTGGAGACCCAAAAGATGAAGAAGGATATTACTCAAGTGCAATGTTACAATTGCAAAGAGATGGGACACTATGCCAGTGAATTCCCAGAAAAGAAGAAGAGACAAGAAGACAAACAAAAGTTAGTGAAACCCAAGATGAGGAAGGATTTTAGCCAAGTGATGTGCAACCACTGCAAAGAGTTAGGACATTATGCATCATATTGTCCAGAGAAGCCACCTCAAGACCTCAGCCTTATCACATGTTTCAAATGCAAGGAACTAGGCCACTATGCAAACTTTTGTCTAGGAAAATTACACCAAGATCCCAAGAAAGCCAAGATGTAATTTAGTTGGAAAATTATTAAGGGTGGTACTTCCCTAGATGCTTTTGAGCCAACTTGTAACCCCTAGCCTCCCCAAATCTCGGGACGAGATTTATTTTAAGGGTGGTAGTCTGTCACATCCCAAGATTTTCCAAATCTTGTAATGTGAAAAATAAATGAATAAAATAAAACTTTGTTGATTTTCAGGGTGAGAAGAAACTTTTTGAATACATTTAGAAACTTTCAAAACCTATTTGGATCAAATAAAATCCTAAAGGGATTTGAAAAGATAAACAATTATTAAAGGAAATATTAAATATATAAAATTACTATTTTTGGATCTTTTAATAAAAAGATTTGGTTTCCAAATGAAAAGATAGAAATATAAATAAGGATTATTTTATAGATCCAAATTAAACCTTGGCCAAGCTTTTGAATTAAAACATTTTGTTTTGATAAAAAATAGTAAAGGTTTGTTTAAATAAAATAATAAGGATTTAATATCCAATTTTATTTAAATAAAAGGTTTTACCATTTTAATTAAAACATCAAAACTTATTAAATTATTTTAAATAAGTTTTCCAAGTGTTTATTATTTTCAAATAAAACCTACTGAATGGTTTTGGTACTATTTTGGATTTCAAATAGAGTTTTAAAAATAAATAAATCAAACCCTATTTGATTTAATAACTAAGGTCCATTTTATTTAATTATTAATGGACCCTAAAATAAAAATGTTATTTTATTTTAAACAAGTTTTCCAAGTATCTTCTATTTTCAAATAAAACCTACTGATTTGGTTTTGATAATATTTAGATTTCAAATGGAGTTTTTAAATAAAACAAATCCTATTTGAATTAATAAGATCTATTTTGTTTAATTAATAAATAGATCTAAAAAAATAAAAATATTATTTTAATTTTGGACTTTGGTTTTGTGTTGATAAACAGAACTAACAAAATAAAAAGTTTGGTGACTGTTTTGAATTGATTTGTTGATTGATTTGTTTGATTGAATTTCAAAACAGAAAATAGAAATAGAAAAGGATAAAATAATCAGACATGAAAAAAATATGAAAACGGACTGACGCAACTCACCAGGCCCAGCAGCCCAGTCCAGCCCACCTATTCCCCTCGCCCCCGAAACATCTTCCTTACCGCAGAAAGAACCCGAACCCTCACTGACTGGTGGACCCCGTTCCCTTTCCTTCTCTATCGTTGCCAGTGGACCCCACAGCCACGCGGTCATCTTCCCCACCCGCGACCTGTTCTTCCCCAGACCTCGCTGCCGTTCTCTGTCAATCAATCCCCGAGAAAATTCACTTAATTGCAGCATTGATTCCGCACGGTAACCTCGCTCACTTAAGCGCCCACTCCCCCTCTCCATTTCCCCTCTCTCGCCCGGCTCTCTCGGCCACAAGGCTGCTCGGAATCGTCTCCAAACCGCCACTGTCTCCGACGCCCTCCGGCGGCAATTCCGGCCACCACCGCCAGCCCCACTGCTTCTAGAGCACACTAGCTTGCTCGCCATCATCTCCTGCACCTGCTAGTGACTTTCCCTCGCTCGCGCGTGCTCTGCAGCGACGACTTCGTCTTCGACTGAACGACGCCGCCGTCCGCTCCAACTCCGACGAGCCCCACAGGTAGTTTCCAACCGCGCCTTTCCTTCTCGATCACGCACGCGTCATCGCCTTGACCTTACGCGTCTAACCATGCTCTCTGTTTGCCTCCCCGTGATCCTCAACTTAGCCGTTGCCAAGACCCTCCTAGAGCAGGATAGATCACCCGCAGCTGTGGAACAGGTCTATGACCTTGTAGCGAAGGTGGTCAAACAGCAGGAAAAGGCCACCTCTTAGAGGCTGGATTCTAACCTAGCATATTTCCATTCTAGCAATCCTAAGCCTCCAAGGGATAGATCTCCTCATGATTTCGGGTCCCAGACGAGTTCATCAGAGCAAAGATGGAGGGATGCACACAACAGGAAGGATGCTATACCCATATCCTCCAACCACGGAGGCAAGGCTCATCCTCGTGACCCATCTCCACCACCCCGATCTCCTCGACATCGCGAAGACACAAAGGCTCACCATCGTACGAGCATGTCTTCACCAGGATGCCCCCAGGGTGACATCGTCATTCACGATAACGCAGAGTAGCCCCATCATGATGGAGAGTGCAATGGAGACAAGCAGGTCACGCCCTGACCCTCCACATCCGATAAGCAACCGCGACAGGCGCGAGGCGTCGCAGGAAGGTAATAGCAAGAAGGCTAACCCAACACCACCTCAGCCTCCGTCGCCACCTAGAAGCCACCAAGGAAGAGGAGGCCCATGTTGTTCACGCAGCCCATCCCCTGGTGGAAAGAAGAAAAGAACCTCAGAACCATACGATGCATGCTCACGCCTGGACACGATTCACGAGGCCCGGGAAGGACAGTACCTGGGACCATGTTGCTTTGGACCTACAATATGGAACGCAACTTACCCCGAGAGTTTCCGGATTGACAAGATGATCAAACCCTATGACAGCACCGCCAAACCAACTACGTGGTTGCAGGATTACGGCAACACGGTGGAGATCGTCGGGGGAAACCCCAACATTGTCGTCAAGTGCCTCCCACTGATGTTGATGGGAACGGCCCGCCAATGGATTGATGACTTGCGTAAAGTCCATCCGCAACTGGTTGGACATGCAAGCGTTCACCAAAAACTTCGAGTGCGTATAAGCGTCCACCGCTGGCAATCTCTGACGATGCGTGCAAGAGAAAGACGAGACATCTCGCACCTACCTCTCCCGCTGGTTGGATATGAAAAATTCCTGCACAGGAGTGCACGACCAGACCTCTATGGCCGCCTACATTGATGGCTTGGAGAAGGGTACATTGATACTACATAAGCTGAAGCCTCTGGGACAATCACGGACTAGATCTCAATCAGATGATCTCTCTTGCTAGTGAGTTCGCGGCTGCCGACGACGATGCTCACGGCTCCTTGCCGGCAATGGCCATCCCAACCCAAGCCAAGAGGAATAACAGCACCAAGCGGAAGGGTCCGCTAGAAGGAAATCCAGCCTCCAACATGGTCCCGATAACATTTGCAGGACAAGGTGATGGCAGACAACATGGCCGAGGACGGGGTGCCGGTCGTGGGCAGCAGTGAGGTAGTGAAACTACCCCTGCAGCACCCCGCGGTCCCCAAACATACCAGGAGTACTGTGATATGCCATGCCTTGTTCACCTCGAAACCAACGACAAAGCTACTCACACCAATCGCCATTGCAAGTTCATTAACGAACTCAAGGAGGACCTGGATTCCGGCTACAAACAAAGCCAGAAGAACAGACTGCGAGGCAAGGGCAACGGGAAGAAGAAGGAAGAGGATAAGGATTCAAGTAACATGGACGAGGACGTTGACCCCAAGCACGCTAACAAGAGCGATGGCAAAGGCAAGAACCCATTCGAGAAGAAGGCCCCCATCTACCACACTATCCTTGGTACCCCAACTGTCCGGGCACAGAAAACCTCACTGATGATATTGCTGGCCACCCTACCCCCAGTCCCCTAATACCTGCGCTGGTCGGAAGTTTCCATCACTTGGGACAGGAAGGATCGCACAGACCTCATCCCAATGGAGAACCAATACGCCATGGTCATCAACCATTTGATTGACGGCAATGAGTTCACCAAATGCATGGTGGACAGTGGAAGCAGCATCAATATCTTGTACCTGGATACACCGCACAAGATGAACTTGACGGAGACCAACCTAAGGTGCACCAGCACCGTGTTCCATGGTGTAGTTCCTAGCAGGGAGGCTCGGTCCCTTGGGTGCATCACGCTTTCGGTCGCTTTTGGTGATGTTAGCAATTACCGCCAAGAACGCATGACCCTTGAAGTGGTCCCCTTCAAGAGCGTGTACCACGTCATATTCGGACGTGAAATCTTCCACGCCTTCATGGCCAAGCCATGCTTCATCTACAACAAGCTCAAGATACCCGGAACAAACGGCGTCATCACCGTATATGTAAGCTTTACAAAGGCAAGGGACTGCAATATCGAGAAGCAACCTTTGTAGAGGCTGTCCTCTACAACAAAGAGTTCAAGGAGATCGAGCAAGGTCGATGCCTGGAGATGCCGTCATCGAAGAAGAAGATTTCTAACTCGATCCGCCTTCAAGGCCGCCATCGAAACCAAGTCGGTGGAACTTGTGGTAGGCGATTCCTCAAAGACCACTACCATTGGGACG
The DNA here is from genome assembly GCA_030063025.1 of Avena longiglumis. Classification (NCBI taxonomy): domain Eukaryota; kingdom Viridiplantae; phylum Streptophyta; class Magnoliopsida; order Poales; family Poaceae; genus Avena; species Avena longiglumis. Next base: position 249,874,989 of record CP125974.1, read on the forward strand.
AACCTGGACCATAAATAGGAAAGAGCGCTCGTGAAGTTCCTCCGTGAGAATAGGGACATCTTTTCCTGGAAACCTACTGACATGAAAGGTTTACATAGGGAACTTGCCGATCACAACTTGAATATTGATCCAAAATGCAAACCGGTGAAACAACCTCTACAACGCTTCAGAGACGAGAAGAGATGTGCCATAGGCAACAAGATAGCTAGGTTACTTAAGGCTAGTTTTATCCGAGAAGTCCTTCACACCCGATGGGTGGCCAATCCTGTACTTGTCCCCAAAAAGGAAACAAAGAATTAAGAATATGCGTTGATTACACCGGGTTGAACAAAGCGTGTCCAAAAGATCCGTTTGCTTTGCCTCGCATTGACCAAGTCATTGACTCGATGGCTGGCTCAGAACTTATGTGTTTTCTAAATGCATACTGAAGATACCACCAAAAAAATGAGGAAGTTGGACCAATTGGCCACTTCGTTCACCACACCTTACGACATGTTTTTCTATGTCACGATGCCCTTTGGGCTAAAAAATGCAGGTGCTACATACCAGCGGATTATGCAGCACTTCCTACATGATCAAATTGGTCGGAACATTCACGCCTATGTGGACGATATAGCGGTGATGTCTAAAAAGTCAAATGACTTAATCTTTGACTTAAAAGAAACCTTTGATAATCTCCAAAAATACAACATGATGCTTAACCCAAAGAAGTGCGTCTTCGGGGTTCCAGCTGGCAAATTGTTGGGCTTCATCATTTCCCAGCGTGGAATCGAGGTCAACTCGGAGAAAATCAAAGCGATCCGAAACATAAACCGTCCGACATGCCGTAAGGATATCCAACGGCTAACAGGATGCGTTGCAGCAGTAAGCCGGTTCGTCAGCCGACTTGGAGAGAAAGATCTGATGCTATACAAGTTGCTAAAGAAGGCAGACAAATATACATGGACGCACAAAGTACTCTCCTCTGCACCACTGCTTGCAGCGCCCGAGCCTATGGATCCTATGTTGATCTACATGGAGGCCACCAACCGGGTAATTAGCATCGTCATCGTGGTGGAGCGGAAAGAGCCAACGGAAGAGTCGTGGTGCAACGACCAGTTTACTATTTAAGAGAGGTCCTGACATAGTCCAGGCAGCGCTATCCGCACTACCAGAAGCTAGCTTATGGAGTGTCCCTTGATTCTCGGAACCTAAACCACTACTTCCAGGAGCACCCTATCACAATTGTGATCAAAGCTCCACTGTCCGGCATCATCAATAATAGGGACGCCAAGGAAGGGTTGCAAAGTGGGTGTCACATCCCAAGATTTTCCAAATCTTGTAATGTGAAAAATAAATGAATAAAATAAAACTTTGTTGATTTTCGGTGAGAAGAAACTTTTGAATACATTTAGAAACTTTCAAAACCTATTTGGATCAAATAAAATCCTAAAGGATTTGAAAAGATAAACAATTATTAAAGGAAATATTAAATATATAAAATTACTATTTTGGATCTTTTAATAAAAAGATTTGGTTTTCAAATGAAAAGATAGAAATATAAATAAGGATTATTTTATAGAGCCAAATTAAACCTTGGCCAAGCTTTTGAATTAAAACATTTTGTTTTGATAAAAATAGTAAAGGTTTGTTTAAATAAAATAATAAGGATTTAATATCCAATTTTATTTAAATAAAAGGTTTTACCATTTTAATTAAAACATCAAAACTTATTAAATTATTTTAAATAAGTTTTCCAAGTGTTTATTATTTTCAAATAAAACCTACTGAATGGTTTTGGTACTATTTTGGATTTCAAATAGAGTTTTAAAAATAAATAAATCAAACCCTATTTGATTTAATAACTAAGGTCCATTTTATTTAATTATTAATGGACCCTAAAATAAAAATGTTATTTTATTTTAAACAAGTTTTCCAAGTATCTTCTATTTTCAAACAAAACCCACTGATTTGGTTTTGATAATATTTAGATTTCAAATGGATTTTTTAAATAAAACAAATCCTATTTTAATTAATAAGATCTATTTTGTTTAATTAATAAATGGATCTAAAAAAATAAAAATATTATTTTAATTTTGGACTTTGGTTTTGTGTTGATAAACAGAACTAACACAATACAAAGTTTGGTGAATGTTTTGAATTGATTTGTTGATTGATTTGTTTGATTGAATTTAAAAACATAAAATAGAAATAGAAAAGGATAAAACAATCAGACAGGAAAAAATATGAAAACGGACTGACCCAACTCACCAGGCCCAGCAGCCCAGTCCAGCCCACCTATTCCCCTCGCCCCCGAAACGTTTTCCTTACCACAGAAAGAACCCGCACCCTCACTGACTGGTGGACCCTGTTCCCTTTCCTTCTCTATCGCTGCTAGTGGACCCCACAGCCATGCGGTCATCTTCCCCACCCGCGACCTGTTCTTCCCCAGACCTCGCTGTCGTTCTCTGTTAATCAATCCCCAAGTAAATTCACTTAATTGCAGCGTTGATTCCGCATGGTAACCTCGCTCACTTAAGCGCCCACTCCCCCTCTCCATTTCCCCTCTCTCGCCCGGCTCTCTTGGCCACCAGGCTACTCGGAATCGTCTCCAAACCGCCACTGTCTCCGACGCCCTCCGGCGGCAATTCCGGCCACCACCGCCAGCCCCACTGCTTCCAGAGCACACTAGCTTGCTCGCCATCATCTCCTGCACCTGTCAGTGACTTTCCCTTGCTCGCGCGTGCTCTGCAGCGACGACTTCGTCTTTGACTGAACGACGCCGTCCGCTCCAACTCCGACGAGCCCCACAGGTAGTTTCCGACCGCGCCTTTCCTTCTCGATCACGCACGCGTCATCGCCTTGACCTTACGCATCTAACCATGCTCTCTGTTTGCCTCCTCGTGATACGTAGCGTCGACCTCGACGACCACCAGACGAACCCGACGCGGAGCAACTCCGTGAGCCATTATCCTCACCTCCGGCGCCTCTTCAAAGCGACAACCTACTTGAGCTTCCCTACGACGCCGCGAACACTGTGAGCATCTCCCCAGCCATTAGCTTCCTGTATCACCGGCGCCGCCACCGTCTGGCCGCTCCGCCGCCAGTAGCCACCGCAGCGCCGCCCATCTATGGCTGGCACGGTGTACACCGTAGGATGTAAATCCAAGCGCCACGATAGAACAGGATCGAAGGGGTATCGAGCGATCTGTGCCGTGCGATCAAGTTGGATCCTGCGTTCCGTTTCTGTCGATCTGAACGAAACGTTTTTGACCAATAGGATTGCACCACGTGGCCTGGAGTTTGTTTATAAGACAGAAACATTTCTATTAGTGGTTTGAATTTGTAAATTGCATAACTTTTGGTCCACACGTGCAAATTTTGCAAACCTTATATCAATGGAATCAGTGGAACAAGCCCTAGCCAACCATGCCATTTGTTTAGTAAAAAGTTTCTGTTAAAATGTTTGTTTTTGCAGAAACTTATGTATGCTTGTTTAGATTATAAAAATTGTTCAAAAAATGATTTTGGGGATAAAATCTTTTGCAAATGGAGTGATTTGAACCTACTGACCATAGGAAACACTTTGTGGTTTCAAAAATGTATTTGGTGAAACAAAAGAATGATTCTTTGATTTAAAACCATTTCTAGACAAATAAAAATATAGTTTATTTATTAAAAATGGTTTTGGAAGAAAACTTTTGGGAAATGTTTTGTTTTAAACTCTCTGACCCTAAAAACAATGTTTTGTGGTTTGAAAACATATTTTGTGAACCCTATATATTAATGCCTTAGTAAAAACATTTCTACACCACATAAAAAGATACCTTGTTTTGAAAATGGTTTTTGAAGTGAAATCTTTTGCAAATGACTTTGCCACTTTACAAAATGACAAATAGCTGTTTTCAAAATGTTTATGACCCATTAGGAACCACTATTTCAAATAAAACAAAGCTTGGCATGCTTGCATGCATTATCTTGGTTCTATGATTTTATGTGATGTTTTGCTTGATTGGTAGATTGAGTTTGTGCCTTGCTTGATTGAATTGTAGGGACTTGAAGAGTGTGATTGTTGCAAGGACAAGGAGTGAACTTATACCCTCTACCAAAAAGGCAATTGATGCTTCATACTTTGTCCCATTACTTTCACTATGCATTAGATATTTTTCTAAGTAAAACTTGCATGGAATTTTGCTAAGTATAAACCTTGCGATAGGAAAAACCTATTAGATGAAACCTTAGTAGAAACTTTCCTAAGTTAAGATTCCTACTACTATCAAGCTTAGCTTAGCTAATAGAAAATAAGGTTGAATATATATCCATACTATGGAAAATTTCTAAGTCTCAGGACTTGTGTTTTTGTTTAATAAAAACAACTAAGTTAATGAATCACCTGGGTGGAATGGTAATTGCTTGGTGGTTTTTGGTTGAGTGGTTACACAAGGCCCATGTTTATGGTTTACCTTGTGTATCACACTTGTGGATTGCCACCCAGGAACAAATAGATTTGAGATGTCAAATGTTGAGAAGCTTCAAGTGCAGCCACTTGGCATTATGGGCTCTGTCTGGATCATATAGGTTGCAAGAACTTAGCCATATGGACAGTTGGTGGTAGAGTTTGATAGGTTGGAACGCGTCCATTTTGGTCTAAGGGAAGGCTTTTGAAAGATCTTGTCTTGGTGAAACCAAGTCTTGTGGGGAAAGTGCACCACCTCTGCAGAGTGTAAAATCTAAGTACTTATCCATGTCCCTGGTAAAGGACAATTTGAGCATCAAGACATGGAAGCTATCAAGAATCTCATCATCCAAATTTCTAAGTTAAAAACTTGTTGTTGAACAAGGGTTAAAGGATCTTCAATCTTTGATTGGGAGAAATGATTTTGTCAAGCAAAAACTTAGTGTTTTCAAATGTTAAGGAAAAATCTATTTTGAGCAATCCAAGCCTCAACTCCACTTAGCCAAGTGCATATAGATGATAGACTCCACCATACTACCATAGTATCACTTGCCAATACAATTCAAATGTATTGACCCTTGTGGCTGTAACTTGTTATGTTGTAGGTTTGTTTGATATTAGTGAAGTTGATTGATTAGGATTACAAGTCTACAACCAACATGTCTGCATGTGGCACTTTGAAGATGAAGGACCCCATGCTTATAGATATTCTGCTGTAATATAATGTAAAAGCCAAATGAGCTATGTAAGATGTAATAAAATTATGTTACTCCTGGTTATAAAGTTGTATTATGACCTTTGTTTCTTGATATTACATCTTAACTGTGGATGCTAGCTATTGATCCAGGGACTAGCATTGTAAACACAGGGGACTCTACCTTATTAAAGGTTGGGACCCTTACAGATGGTATCAGAGCATTGTGTTGCCTGTAGGATTTGTAAACCTAGTATTGGACAAAAACCCTTAGAAATATAGGAATTGTATTTGTTCCAAAACTTATTTACAAACAATCTTGTAAACTCTTTCCTCAACCATTTTGGTTTCAACTCTACATCTCTTCTACTTCAACTTGATGGAAAAACCTACCCCATGGCCAAAGACTTCACCATGTGCAAAGGACTTCATCAACTCTAATGACTTCAACATCTTCAACTCTAATGACTTCAACATCTTCAGCATATTCACCAAGGACCTCAACCTTGGATATCACTAAGGACAAGTGAGACAAGAATCTAACTCAAGATTTGGAAACTAAGGAAACACAACTTAGAAGGAGCCATCCTCACTTTTAAAGTTTTGTGACCAAGAATTTTTCCTAAGGAAACCATGATCTCATGCAAGAAGAATCAACCAGGAAGGGAAGAAAGACCACAAGTGAACCATATAGATGGACCACCATATTTTAGTTAAGTCAAACACACCAACCTATGTGGTGTAACAAAAGCATTTTTGTTGCCTAAAAATGTGCTTGAACTTCATTGTTTGAGTGAAGGGTTTGTTTGTGATTGCTTGCACATTGCTTGAGTGAATTGTGATGTGTGTGATTAGAATTATTCCCTTAGAGATATTTTGCCAATTCTAATCCCAATTCAACCCAAACAGATGACTACTCCAAGAGACACCAACATCAAGGTTGATGACACCAACAACAACCAAGAGGACAACATGAGATAACTTATAACAACCCAAAACTAGTTGAGCCAAGATACAACTCAGCTTTTAGCCAACAACAATGGACTAGACCCAGCCATACAAAGGATTTTGAAACTTCAATCCCAATTGTTGAAAGGATTGGTTACTCAAATGATCAACATGGGAGAAAACTTTTCCCAAAGAGCTAATGATAACAAGGGTGACAAAGATGTTATTCTAGAAGGAACCCAAGCATGCAATATTTGTGGAGACAGGGATCATACATCCAAGGAGCATGAAGATCAATGCCCCAAGAAGAGAGAAAGATTTCCCACCTTTGAGGTGAGACATGAAGAACATGAACTAGAAGAACTCCTAGCTTTGGAGAGACCCAAAAAGATGAAGAAGGATATTACTCAAGTGCAATGTTACAATTGCAAAGAGATGGGACACTATGCCAGTGAATTCCCAGAAAAGAAGAAGAGACAAGAAGACAAACAAAAGTTAGTGAAACCCAAGATGAGGAAGGATTTTAGCCAAGTGATGTGCAACCACTGCAAAGAGTTAGGACATTATGCATCATATTGTCCAGAGAAGCCACCTCAAGACCTCAGCCTTATCACATGTTTCAAATGCAAGGAACTAGGCCACTATGCAAACTTTTGTCTAGGAAAATTACACCAAGATCCCAAGAAAGCCAAGATGTAATTTAGTTGGAAAATTATTAAGGGTGGTACTTCCCTAGATGCTTTTGAGCCAACTTGTAACCCCTAGCCTCCCCAAATCTCGGGACGAGATTTATTTTAAGGGTGGTAGTCTGTCACATCCCAAGATTTTCCAAATATTGTAATGTGAAAAATAAATGAATAAAATAAAACTTTGTTGATTTTCAGGGTGAGAAGAAACTTTTTGAATACATTTAGAAACTTTCAAAACCTATTTGGATCAAATAAAATCCTAAAGGGATTTGAAAAGATAAACAATTATTAAAGGAAATATTAAATATATAAAATTACTATTTTTGGATCTTTTAATAAAAAGATTTGGTTTCCAAATGAAAAGATAGAAATATAAATAAGGATTATTTTATAGATCCAAATTAAACCTTGGCCAAGCTTTTGAATTAAAACATTTTGTTTTGATAAAAAATAGTAAAGGTTTGTTTAAATAAAATAATAAGGATTTAATATCCAATTTTATTTAAATAAAAGGTTTTACCATTTTAATTAAAACATCAAAACTTATTAAATTATTTTAAATAAGTTTTCCAAGTGTTTATTATTTTCAAATAAAACCTACTGAATGGTTTTGGTACTATTTTGGATTTCAAATAGAGTTTTAAAAATAAATAAATCAAACCCTATTTGATTTAATAACTAAGGTCCATTTTATTTAATTATTAATGGACCCTAAAATAAAAATGTTATTTTATTTTAAACAAGTTTTCCAAGTATCTTCTATTTTCAAATAAAACCTACTGATTTGGTTTTGATAATATTTAGATTTCAAATGGAGTTTTTAAATAAAACAAATCCTATTTGAATTAATAAGATCTATTTTGTTTAATTAATAAATAGATCTAAAAAAATAAAAATATTATTTTAATTTTGGACTTTGGTTTTGTGTTGATAAACAGAACTAACAAAATAAAAAGTTTGGTGACTGTTTTGAATTGATTTGTTGATTGATTTGTTTGATTGAATTTCAAAACAGAAAATAGAAATAGAAAAGGATAAAATAATCAGACATGAAAAAAATATGAAAACGGACTGACCCAACTCACTGTGCCCAATGAGCCCAGTCCAGCCCACCTATTCCCCTCGCCCCCGAAACATCTTCCTTACCGCAGAAAGAACCCGAACCCTCACTGACTGGTGGACCCCGTTCCCTTTCCTTCTCTATCGTTGCCAGTGGACCCCACAGCCACGCGGTCATCTTCCCCACCCGCGACCTGTTCTTCCCTGCACTCGCCGTTCTCTGTCAATCAATCCCCGAGAAAATTCACTTAATTGCAGCATTGATTCCGCACGGTAACCTCGCTCACTTAAGCGCCCACTCCCCCTCTCCATTTCCCCTCTCTCGCCCGGCTCTCTCGGCCACAAGGCTGCTCGGAATCGTCTCCAAACCGCCACAGTCTCCGACGCCTCCCGGCGCAATTCCGCCACCACCGCCATTGCTTTCTAGAGCACACTAGCTTGCTCGCCATCATCTCCTGCACTGCTAGTGACTTTCCCTCGCTCAGGCTCGTGCAGCGACGACTTCGTCGATCGAACGACGCCGTCCGCTCCAACTCCGACGAGCCCCACAGGTAGTTTCCAACCGCGCCTTTCCTTCTCGATCACGCACGCGTCATCGCCTTGACCTTACGCGTCTAACCATGCTCTCTGTTTGCCTCCCCGTGATCCGTAGCGCCGACCTCAACGACCACCAGACGAACCCGACGCCAGGAGCAACTCCGGCGAGCCATTATCCTCACCTCCGTGCGCCCCTTCAGCAACGACAACCTCCTTGAGCTTCCCTACGACGCCGCGAACACTGTGAGCATCTCCCCAGCCATTATAGCTTCCTGTATCACCGGCGCCGCCACTGCCCGCCGCTCCGCCAAGCCACCGTGAAGCCGCCGCCCATCTATGGTCGTACGCCGTCAGACCGTAGGATGTAAATCCAAGCGCCACGATAGAACAGGATTGAAGGGGTATCGAGCGATCTGTGCCGTGCGATCAAGTTGGATCCTGCGGTCCATGTCTGTCGATCCGAACGAAACGTTTTTGACCAATAGGGTTGCACCACGTGGCCTGGAGTTTGTTTATAAGACAGAAACATTTCTATTAGTGGTTTGAATTTGTAAATTGCATAACTTTTGATCCACATGTCCAAATTTTGCAAACTTTATATCAATGGAATTAGTGGAACAAGCCCTAGCCAACTATGCCATTTGTTTAGTAAAAAGTTTCTGTTAAAATGTTTGTTTTTGCAGAAACTTATGTATGCTTGTTTAGATTATAAAAATTGTTCAAAAATGATGTTGGGGATAAAATCTTTTGCAAATGGAGTGATTTGAACCTACTGACCATAGGAAACACTTTGTTGTTTCAAAAATGTATTTGGTGAAACAAAAGAATGATTCTTTGATTTAAAACCATTTCTAGACAAATAAAAATATAGTTTATTTATTAAAAATGGTTTTGGAAGAAAACTTTTGGGAAATTTTTTGTTTTAAACTCTCTAACCCTAAACAGAAAGTTTGGTGGTTTGAAAACATATTTTGTGAACCCTATAGATTAATGCCTTAGTAAAAATATTTATACACCACATAAAAAGATACCTTGTTTTGAAAATGTTTTTTGAAGTGAAATCTTTTGAAAATGACTTTGCCACTTTACAAAATGACCAATAGGTGTTTTTGAAAATATTTATGACCCATTAGGAACCACTTTTTCAAATAAAAAAAAGCTTGGCATGCTTGCATGCATTATCTTGGTTCTATGATTTTATGTGATGTTTTGCTTGATTGGTAGATTGAGTTTGTGCCTTGCTTGATTGAATTGTAGTGACTTGAAGAGTGTGATTGTTGCAAGGACAAGGAGTGAACTTATACCCTCTACCAAAAAGTCAAGTGATGCTTCATACTTTGTCCCATTACTTTCACTATGCATTAGAGATTTTTCTAAGTAAAACTTGCATGGAATTTTACTAAGTATAAACCTTGCTATAGGAAAAACCTAGTAGATGAAACCTTAGTAGAAATTTTCCTAATTTAAGATTCCTACTACTATCAAGCTTATCTTAGCTAATAGAAAACAAGGGTGGAATATATATCCATACTATGGAAAATTTCTAAGTCTGAGGACTTGTGTTTTTGTTTAATAAAACAACTAAGTTAATGAATCACCTAGGTGGAATGGTAATTTCTTGGTGTTTTTGGTTGAGTGGTTACATAAGGCCCATGTTTATGGTTTACCTTGTGTATCACACTTGTGGATTGCCACCCAGGAACAAAGAGATTTGAGATGTCAAATGTTGAGAAGCTTCAAGTGCAGCCACTTGGGATTATGGGATCTGCCTGGATCATATAGGTTGCAAGAACTTAGCCATATGGACAGTTGGTGGTAGAGTTTTATAGGTTGGAACGCGTCCATTTTGGTCTAAGGGAAGGCTTCTGAAAGATCTTATCTTGGTGAAACCAAGTCTTGTGGGGAAATCTCTGCAGTGAAACCAAGTCTCTTAGCCATGTCCACAGTAAAGGACAATTTGAGCATCAAGACATGGAAGCTATCAAGAATCTCATCATCCAAATTTCTAAGTTAAAAACTTGTGGTTGAACAAGGGTTAAAGGATCTTCAATCTTTGATTGGGAGAAATGATTTTGTCAAGCAAAAACTTAGTGTTTTCAAATTTTAAGGAAAAATCTATTTTGAGAAATGCAAGCCTCAACTCCACTTAGCCAAGTGCATATAGATGATAGACTCCACCATACTACCATAGTATCACTTGCCAATACAATTCAAATGTATTGACCCTTGTGACTGTAACTTGTTATGTTGCAGGTTTGTTTGATATTAGTGAAGTTGATTGATTAGGATTACAAGTCTACAACCAACATGTCTGCCTGTGGCACTTTGAAGATGAAGGACCCCATGCTTATAGATATTCTGCTGTAATGTAATGTAATGTAATAGACAAATGAGCTATGTAAGATGTAATAAAATTATGTTATTCCTGGTTATAAAGTTGTATTATGACCTTTGTTTCTTGATATTACATCTTAACTGTGGATGCTAGCTATTGATCCAGTGACTAGCATTGTAAACACAGGGGACTCTACCTTATTAAAGGTTGGGACCCTTATAGTGGGGCATTGAGCTTGCCGCCTTCGAGATCACCTACAAAACACGCGACACTATCAAATCACAGGTCTTGGCAGATTTCATTGTAGACTGGACGGAGATGCCAGATTATACCCCTGTACTAGAGCCAGAATACTGGGTGATGCACTTTGACGGATCAAAGCTACTCAATGGCTCAGGGGCTGGTGTACTGCTACAATAACCAACAAGGGAAAAATTACACTACGTTCTGCAGATCCACTTTGAGACTACAAACAACATCGTGGAATATGAAGCACTCATTCACGGACTTCGCGTATCCAAGGATATTGGCATCAAGCGCATAGTTTGCTGTGGAGATTCCGACTTGGTTGCCTAGCAGGTGACTGGCACCTGGAACGCACGCAACTGTAGAGGTCCCAACCTTTAATAAGGTAGAGATCCATGGGTTTACAATGCTAGTCCCTAGATCAATAGCTAGCATCCACAATTAAGATGTAATATCAAGAAACAAAGGTCATAATACAACTTTATAACCAGGAATCAAATAATTCATTACATCATACATAGCTCATTTGGCTATCTCATTAAAATGCAGAAGAAATAACTATATAGCATGGATTCCTTCATCTTCAAAGTGACATAGGCAATCATGTTGGTTGTAGACCTGTAATCCTATTCATCACACTTAACTAACATCAAACAAACCTGCAAAATAATAAGTTACAGCCACAAGGGTCAATTCATTTGAATTGTATTGGAAAGTGATACTATGGTAGAATAGTGGTATCTATCATCTATATGCATTTGGCTAAGTGGAGCTTAGGCTTGCTTTGCTCAAAATAGATTTTCCTTATCATTTGAAAACACTAAGTTTTTGTTTGTCAAAATCACCCAAGGCATCTAACAATCATTGATTGAAGATCCTTTACCCTTGTTCAACCACAAGTTTATAACTTGAAAATTGGGATGACGAGATTCTTGATAGCTTCCATGTCTTGATGCTCAAATTGTCCATTTTCAGGGACACGGCTAAGTACTTAAATTTTACTCTCTCGACAGGTGGTGCACTTTCCCCACAAGACTCGACATGCATCAAGACAAGATCTTTCAGAAGCCTTCTCTTAGACAAAAATGGAAGCGCTCCCAAACATATCATCCCCTACCACCAACTGTCCATTTGGCTAAGTTATTGCAACCTATATGATCCACGCAGAGCCCATCATGCCATGTGGCTGCACTTGAAGCTTCTCAACATTTGACATCTCAAATCTCTTTGTTCCTGGGTGGAATTTCACAAGTGTGATACACAAGGTCCACCAGTCCCCTGGCCTTGTGTAACCACTCAACATAAATCCATTCCCACCATTCCACCCAGGTGATTCATTCACATAGTTGTTTTATTAAACAAAACACAAGTCATAGACATAGAAATATTCCATAGCATGAATATAATCCACCCTTGTTTTCTACTAGATAATCTAAGTATGATAGTAGTAGGGATCTTAAGTTAGGGAAAATTCTACAAAGGCATCAACTACTAGGATTTCCCATGGCATAACTTATACTTAGAAAATTCCATGCAAGTCCTACTTTGAGATATCACTAATGCATAGTGAAAATAATGGGACAAAAGTATGAAGCACCACTTTCATTTTTGGTAGAGAATATAAGTTCACTCCTTGATCTTGCAATAGTCACACTCTTCAAAGTTCACTACAATTCAATCAAGCAAGGCACAAATTCAAAACTAGCATTCAAACAATTCATCACATAATAATAAAAACAAAGCAATGCATGCAAGCATTCCAAAGATTGTTTTATTTGGAAAAGTGGTTTCCAATAGGTTATAAACATTTTAAAACACCTATTAGTCATTTATAAAAGTGGCAAAACCATTTGATATTAAGTTAGTGAAAATGGACACTTTAAATCATTTTTTCGTTAGAAATGATTAAATCAAAGTAATAATTTCTAGTGTTTGACAAATATATTTTTAAACACAAATGTTAGTGTGTTAAGGTCAAGTGTTTAATATTAAAACCATTTGCAAAAGGTTTAATCTAAAAAACCATTTTTAAATCAAAGCAATATTATATTTTGTTGGGAATGCCTTTAAACAAAGTAATAATTTTTCTAGGGTTCACCAAATATATTTTTAAATTCAAAATTTGGTGTTTAGGGTCAGAGAGTTTAATTCAAACCATTTTCAAATGGTTTTACTCAAAAAGCATTTTTAAACCATATTCAACATTTTCATTTAACTAGAAATGCTTTTATTCAAAGATTTATTCCATAGCATCACAAAATATACTTTTAAATCTACAAGTTGGTTTTTATGGTCAGTAGGTTCAAAACAAACCCTTTACAAAATATTTTACCCTAAAAACATTTTTAGAATAACTTTTATTTTCAAAATATGCCTAAACAAGTTTCTGCAAAAACAACTAATTTTACAGAAGCAATTTACTAAATAAAGGGCATGGTTGGAAAGTACTCTTTTTGCACATTCCATTGATATAAAATTTGGACGTGTAGATTTAAAGTTATGAATTTTTCAAATTCTAACATCTAATAGTAATGCTTCTATTTTTAAAACATAACTCAGGCCACATGGCTGTTTTCTATTCATCGGTACTGTTTCGCGTGGATCGACTAACATGGACTGTTGGATCTAATGAAAACGTGAGGCATAGAAACAATCATACCCCTTAACTAAGAGGTTCTATCCTACCCGCTGGATCAAGATCTAACGCTCCAGATCGTAATGACCAAAGGTGGGCGGCGCTGGCGGTGGTGGCTGGAGGCGGCGCGCTCAGACAGTGATGCTCCGGTGAATAGAGGAAGAGAAGAAAGGAAAGGGAGGGCTCACCGTTTTCGCTGTGTCGCGGTGAAGCTCAAGGACGTCGTGGGGAGGTCATGGGCGCACGGTGGTATTGCTCGCCGGAGTTCGCGAAGGCGTCGAGCACTCACGGGTCTTGTCGGAGACGAGTACCTAGGACACAAGTGAGCAAGGGAACGCATTAGTGAGGTGCGCGCGGGTTCGAGGATTGCGGGAAAACTCACCAGGTTGCAAGGGGTGCGCGGAGTCAGCGACAGTACCTCGCCGGAGATGATGCAGACGGCAGAGGAGCTCTGTTCGTCGAGGTTGCCAAGGTTTCAGAGCACGCGCGAGCGAGTGGAGGCTACGGGAAGATGCTTAGGGAGGTGGGGATCACGCTCGTGGGATCTGGGAGGCAAGGGGAGGCAAGGGGAGGCGAGACTTGGCCGGAATTGTGGCCGCAGTGTCATTAGAGACAGTGGGGTTTGAGCAGAAATTGATGCATCCTAGCGGCTCTCGTGGGGTGGTTTCTGGGGGGAAATATAGAGGAGACGCGGGCTATTAAGAGTGCGTGGTCAGGGGGCTGAATCAACGCGGCATTGATGCGTATTCATGCCGGCGAATCAAGGCAGGAAACGGTCAGGGAGGGGGGCGTGGTCATCGCGCAAGGTTGAAGGTGATGACGGGGCAGTGGGGCCTGGTGGTCAGCGAAATAGAGAGGGGTTTGGTCGGGTCCTCTGGTCAGCGAGTGAGCGGGTGCATCTATGAGTGGAGGAAAATGGTTCGAGGAAGAGCGAGAGTGGGCTAGCAGGGCTTAGCTGGGCCAGGTTGGGTTGGGTTGGTTCTTTCCCATTTTTATTCCTCAAACCTTTTTCTTTTTCTGATTTCTTTTTCTGTTTTGAATTTTTTTCAAATAATTCAAACACTATTTGAATTCATATATTTACCAAACTTTCAGTAAGTTTTAATGTTGTTTAAACATGTATTTTAAATACAATTTTAGGAATATTCTTTTATTGTTTTAGGTCTTATATTTTATTTAAAATGGGCACTTTTCATTTATTCAAATAAGTTTTTATTTAGATTTTCAAACTCTTATTTGAATATTAATTTTTTTACCAAACCTTTTTCAGTAGGTTTTATTTATTCATTAGTGCAAATAATTTTCTTTGAATTATTTAAAGTGTTTTAATATGATTTATTAATCATTTAAATTGGGTAGATTGTCTTTATTCAAATAAAATTAAATATAGTTTTAATCCCATATAAATTTTATTCAAATAATTCTTTTAAGTTAATTAGATAACTTTTTAATCCACTTTGGTAAATTCCAATTTACTATTTTCCCATGATTTAATTAATCATTTATCTAATGGATTATGTCTTTATTAAATATAGTTAGAATATGATTTAGTCCCATATACTTTTATTTGAATATTATTTATTTATTTATTTTATTTTGATTTGAATTATCTTTATTCCATTTTGTTATGGATTTAATTTAGATTATTCTCTAAATAATTTCTTTGGGATTTATTATTTGGTTTAGGCAATTTGTCTTTGTTTTAAATAAAATTGGATATTATTCATGCCTTATTCTTTTATTTAAATAATCTTTTATTCCTTTTATTATTCCATAATCTTTCATTTCAGTTGTTTGGCCAAGATTTAATTTGGCTTTTAAATATTCGTTATTTATTTCTTTCTTTCTTTTCCTTATAAAATCCTTATCTTTTTATTTATGGACCCAAACTTGGTGATTACAATTTGTACAATTTTATTTAATATTTGTTTATCTTTTTAAATCCCTTAGGATTATTTTGCTCACAATTTGGTTTATATTTTTAGATAGGCGCTTTATTATCTTTGAAATTTAATTTCTTTATCTCATTAACTTCATAAGATTTTATCTATGGTTCCAAATTGAATGAAATCAATTTCTATGGTTCCAAATTGAATGAAATCGATTTCTATGGTTTTATAATATTTTTATTTATCATTCTTGATCATTTTAAAATGATTGTTCCTGAATTTTTATATGGATCAAATCCATAGTTTTAGAGAGATCTTGGAAATGATTTCTTACATTAGGGTTTTAGGGTTTTGGTTTATTTTCCAAGTGTTTAAATTTTAAGTTTACATTTAATGATGAATGCATTTCACTTGATTGAAATTTGTTGAATTCCATTTTATTCAAAGTCTGTTCAAGATGGGGTTTTGATGTTTCTATTTGGAATCAAAAAGTTTCTTTTCACCCTAAATTTCAACAATTATTTATTTTGTTTATTTATTTTTCACATTTCAAAATTTGGAAAATTTTGGGATGTGACAGGCTACCACCCTTAAAAGAAATCTCTTCCCGAGATTTGGGAAGGCTAAAGGTTACAAGTTGGATTCAAGGCAACTAGGGTACTACCACCCTTAAAAAGGTTTTTAACTAAATTACATCTTGGGTTACTTGGGATCTTGTTGTATCTTCTCTGGACACTTGTTTGCATAATGGCCTAACCCTTTGCATTTGAAAAATGTGATAAGGTTGAGGTCTTGAGGTGGCTTCTCTGGACAACATGATGCATAATGTCCTAGGTCTTTGTAGTGGTTGCACATCCCTTGGCTAATATCCTTCCTCATCTTGGGTTTCACTAGCTTTTGTTTGTCTTCTTTCTTCTTTTCTGGGCATTCACTAGCATAGTGTCCCATCTCTTTGCAATTGTAACATTGCAACGGGCTTTTTTCCTTCTTCTTCTTTTTGGGTCTCTCCAAATCTAGGAGTTCTTCTAGTTCATGTTCTTCATATGTTACCTCAAAGGTGGGAAATCTTTCTCTCTTCTTGGGGCAATTACTAGAGATATGCCCTTCTTCTTCATAAGAGTAGCAACACTTTGTGGTCACTTTGGATTTGGCCTTATGAGACATGGTTCTGACTTTGCCTTCATCCTTCTTGGTAGAAGTTGTTCCCTTATGGAGGTTTCCAAACATTTGATGCTTTCCATCTTGCTTCATTTGTTGAACTATAGGATAGATGGGGCATTGGATAGGAACATGATCATTTCCTTCACATAGGAAACAAGTCACTTCAGATGTGGGGCAATGTTTATTTGGATGTTTCTCTTCACAATTAGGGCATTGGTCCACATGCTCTTTGGAAGTGTGATCCATGTCTCCACAAATATTGCAAGCTTTAGTTCCTTCTATAATATCATCCTTGACATCATTGTTGTCACAATCTCCTTGGGAAGAGTTGCTTATCATGTTGATCATTTGATTGATCATACTTTGCAATAATTGAGATTGGTTTTCCAAAAACTTTTTCATGGTTGGGTCTAACTCATTTTTGTTGGCTAAAAACTGAGTTGTCACTTGATTCAACTGGGCTTGGGTTGCTAGAAGCATCTCTTGGTTGTTGTTGTCACCATCCTTGATGCTGGAGTTTCTTGGGGAAGTCATTTGTTTGGGTTGGATTGAGATTAGAATAGGCAAAAGATTTCTAGAGAAAGAATTCTAATCACACACAACAATTCACACAAGCAATGTGCAATCAATCACAAACAAACATTCCACTCAAACAACAAGGTTCAAACATATTTTTATGCAACAAAATGTTTTTTCTACACCACACAAGTTGGTGTGTTTGATTTAAATTCAACACTAGTATGGTGGTCCAACTATATGGTTTTCTTGAGATCATTCCATTCTTCTTAGTTGTTCTTGAATGAGATCATTGCTTACTTGGAAAAATTCGTGTGGCTTGGTCACAAAATTCAAAGGTGATGATGGTTCCTTCTAGGTTGTGTTTCCTTAGTCTTGAAGTCTTGAGTAATATTTCTTGTCTCACTTGTAGTCCTTAGTGATATCCAAGTTGAAGTCCTTGGTGATGTTTAAGTTGAAGTCATTGGTGTTGGTGAAGTCCTTTGCTCATGTTGAATTCTTTGCTCATGGTGGTGTTTTGTCCATCAAGTTGAAAAGGAAGAGATGTAGAATCAAAACCAAAAGGTTGAGGAATTAGTTTACAAGATTGTTTGTAAATAAGTTTGGAACAAATACATCTCCTATTTTTCTAAGGGGTTTTGTCCAATCCTAGGGTTACAATCCTATAGGCAACACAGTGCTTTGGTACCATCTGTAGAGGTCCCAACATTTAATAAGGTAGAGATCCCTGTGTTTACAATACTAGTCCCTAGATCAATAGCTATCATCCACAATTAAGATGTAATATCAAGAAACAAAGGTCATAATACAAATTTATAACCAGGAATAAAATAATTCATTACATCTTACATAGCTTATTTGGCTATCTCATTACAATGCAGCAGAAATAACTATATAGCATGGAGTCCTTCATCTTCAAAGTGCCACAAGCAATCATGTTGGTTGTAGACCTGTAATCCTATTCAACACACTTCACTAACATCAAATAAACCTGCAACATAATAAGTTACAACCACAAGGGTCAAGACATTTGAATTGTATTGGCAAGTGATACTATGGTAGAATAGTGGTATTTATCATCTATATGCATTTGTCTAAGTGGAGCTTAGGCTTGCTTTCCTCAAAATAGATTTTCCTTATCATTTGAAAACACTAAGTTTTTGTTTGTCAAAAGCACCCAAGGCATATACCAATCATTGATTGAAGATCCTTTACCCTTGTTCAACCACAAGTTTTTAACTTAAAAATTGGGATGAGGAGATTCTTGATAGCTTCCATGACTTGATGCTCAAATTTTCCATTTTCGGGGACACGGATAAGTACTTAGATTTTACTCTCTCGAGAGGTGTTGCACTTTCCCCACAAGACTCGACATGCATCGAGACAAGATCTTTCAGAAGCCTTCCCTTAGACCAAAATGTACGCGCTCCCAAAATTATCATCCCCTACCACCAACTGTCCATTTGGCGAAGTTATTGCAACCTATATGATCCAGGCAGAGCCAATAATGCCATGTGGTTGCACTTGAAGCTTCTCAACATTTGACATCTCAAATCTCTTTATTCCTAGGTGGCTTTCCACAAGTGTGATACAAAAGGTTCACTAGTCCCCTGGCCTTGTGTAACCACTCAACATAAATCCATTCCCACCATTCCACCCTGGTGATTCATTCACATAGTTGTTTTATTAAACAAAACACAGGTCATGGACTTAGAAATATTCCATAGCATGAATATAATCCACCCTTGTTTTCTACTAGCTAAGCTAAGCATGATAGTAGTAGGGGTCTTAACTTAGGGAAAATTCTACAAAGGCATCAACTACTAGAATTTCCCATGGCATAACTTATACTTAGAAAATTCCATGCAAGTCCTACTTTGAGATATCACTAATGCGTAGTGAAAATAATGGGACAAAAGTATGCAGCACCACTTGCCTTTTTGGTAGAGATTATAAGTTCACTCCTTGATTTTCCAATAGTCACACTCTTCAAAGTTCACTACAATTCAATCAAGCAAGGCACAAATTCAAAAATAGCATCCAAACAATTCATCACATAATAATAAAAACAAAGCAATGCATGCAATCATTGCAAAGATTGTTTTATTTGGAAAAGTGGTTTCCAATAGGTTATAAACATTTTAAAACACCTATAAAAGTGGCAAAACCATTTGATATGAAGTTAGTGAAAATGGCCACTTTAAATCATTTTTGTTTGTTAGAAATAATTAAATCAAAGTAATAATTTCTAGTGTTTGACAAATATATTTTTAAACACATATGTTAGTGTTTTAAGGTGAAGTGTTTAATATTAAAACCATTTTTAAATCAAAGCAATATTTTATTTTGTTGGGAATGCCTTTAAACAAAGTAATAATTTTTCTAGGGTTCACCAAATATATTTTTAAATTCAAAACTTGGTGTTTAGGGTCAGAGAGTTTAATTCAAACCATTTTCAAAAGGTTTTACTCAAAAAGCATTCTTAAACCAAATTCAACATTTTCATTTAACTAGAAATATTTTTATTCAAATATTTATTCCTTAACATAACAAAATTTCCTTTTAAATCTACAAGTTGGTTTTTATGGTCAGTAGGTTCAAAACAAACCCTTTACATAAGATTTTACCCTAAAAACATTTTTAGAATAACTTTTATGTTCAAAATATGCCTAAAAAAGTTTATGTAGAAACAACTAATTTTACAGAATCAATTTACTAAACAAAGGGCATGGTTGTAAAGTACTCTTTTTCTGATTCCATTGATATAAAATTTGTAAAATTTGGACGTGTAGATTTAAAGTTATGAATTTTGCAAATTCTAACATCTAATAGTAATGTTTCTATTTTTAAAACATAACTCAGGACACATGGCTGTTTTCTATTCGCCGGTACCATTTTGTGTGGATAAACTAACGCGGATTGTTGGATCTAATGAAATCGTGCGGCACAGAAACAATCATACCCCTTCACTAAGAGGTTCTATCCTAGCCGCTGGATCAAGATCTAACGCTCCAGATCGCAATGACCAAAGGTGGGCGGCGCTGGCGGCGGTAGCTGGCGGCGGCGTGCTCAGACAGTGATGCTCCGGTGAATACAGGAAGCGAAGAAAGGAAATGGAGGGCTCACCTTGTTCGTTGTGTTGCAGTGAAGCTCAAGGACGTCGTGGGGAGGTCAGGGGCGCACGGTGTCGACGGGTATTGCTCGCGGGAGTTCGCGAAGGCATCGGGCACGCACGGGTCTTGTCGAAGACGAGTACCTGGGACGCAAGCGATCAAGGCAACACGTTAGTGAGGTGCGTGCGGGTTCGAGGAGTGCAGGAAAACTCACCAGGTTGCAAGGGTTGCACGGAGTCGGCGACAGTAGCTCGCTGGAGATGATGCAGACGGCAGAGGAGCTCTGTTCGTCGAGGTTGCCGATGTTTCAGACCACGCGCGAGCGAGTGGAGGCTATGGGAAGATGCGTAGGGAGGTGGGGATCACGCTCTTGGGATCTAGGAGGCAAGGGGAGGCGAGACTTGGCCGGAATTGTGGCCGGGGTGTCATCGGAGACAGTGGGGTTTGAGAAGAAATTGATGCAGCCTAGGGGCTCTCGTGGGGTGGCATCTAGGGGGAAAGATAGAGGAGATAAGGGGCGATTAAGAGTGCGTGTTCAGGGGCTGAATCAACGCAGCATTGATGCGTACACGCCGGAGAATCAAGACATGAAACGGTCGGGGAGGGGGGCGTGATCATCACGCGAGGTTGAAGGTGATGACGAGGCAGTGGGGCCTGGTGGTTAGTGAAATAGAGAGGGGTTTGGTGGGGTCCTCTGGTCAGCGAGTGAGCGGGTGCATCTGTGAGTGGAGGAAAACGGTTCGGGGAAGATTGAGAGTGGGCTATCTAGGCTTAGTTGGGCCAGGTTGGGCTAGGCTGGTTCTTCCCCTTTTTTTAATTCCTGAAACCTTTTTCTTTTTCTGTTTTATTTTTCTGTTTTGAATTTTTTTAAATAATTCAAACACTATTTGAATTCACATCTTTACCAAACTTTCAATAAGTTTTAATGTTCTTTAAACATGTATTTTAAATATCATTTTTGGAATAATTCTTTTATTCTTTTATGGTTTATATTTTATTTAAAATGGGCACTTGTCTTTTATTCAAATAAGTTTTTATTTACATTTTCAAACTCTTATTTGAATTTTAATTTTTTACCCAACCTTTTTCAGTAGGTTTTATTTATTCATTAGTGCAAATAATTCTCTTTGAATTATTTAAAGAAATTTAATATGATTTATTAATCATTTAAATTGGGTATATTGTCTTTATTCAAATAAAATCAAATATGGTTTTAATCCCATATAAATTTTATTCAAATAATTCTTTTAAGTTAATTAGATAACTTTTTAATTCACTTTGGTAAATTCCAATTTACTATTTTCTCATGATTTAATTAATCATTTATCTAAGGGATTTTGTCTTTATTAAATATAGTTAGAATATGGTTTAGTCCCATATACTTTTATTTGAATATTATTTATTTCTTTATTTTATTTGGATTTGAATTATCTTTATTCCATTTGCTTATGGATTTAATTTATATTGTCCTCTAAATAATTTCTTTGGGATTTATTATTTGGTTTAGGCAATTTGTCTTTGTTTTAATTAAAATTGGATATTATTCATTCCTTATGATTTTATTTAAATAATATTTTTTCCTTTTATTATTCCATAATCTTTCATTTCATTTGTTTGGCCAAGATTTAATTTGGCTTTTAAATATTCCTTATTTATTTATTTATTTATTTGCCTTATAAAATCCATATCTTTTTATTTATGGACCCAAACTTGGTGATTCCAATTTGTACAATTTTATTTCATATTTGTTTATCTTTTTAAATCCCTTAGGATTATTTTGCTCACAATTTGGTTTGGATTTTTAGATAGGAGCTTTATTAGCTTTGAAATTTAATTTCTTTATCTTATTAACTTCATAAGATCTTATTTATGGTTCCAAATTGAATGAAATCAATTTCTATGGTTTTATAATATTTTTATTTATCATTCTTGATCATTTTAAAATGATTGTTGCTGAATTTTTATATGGATCAAATCCATAGTTTTAGAGAGATCTTTGAAATGATTTCTTCCATTAGGGTTTTAGGGTTTTGGTTTATTTTCCAAGTGTTTAAATTTTATGTTTACATTTAATGATGAATGCATTTCACTTGATTGAAATTTGTTGGATTCCATTTTATTCAAAGTTTGTTCAGGATGGAGTTTTGATGTTTCTATTTGGAATCAAAAAGTTTCTTTTCACCCTAAATTTCAACAATTATTTATTTTGTTTATTTATTTTTCACATTTCAAAATTTGGAAAAAATTGGGATGTGACAGGAACCCTATGATGGAAACATATCAAGACGAAGTAGACGAGATAGCCAAGTGCTTAAAGGGCTACGAAGTCAAGTATGTCAAGATGGAGGAAATGAGGCTGCTAATCTGCTATCAATGCTTGGATCAGGGTGCAAACAATTATGCCTGACGTTTTTCTGGAGCATCTACGGACACCATCCGTGAAGGGAGCGGACCCCAAGAACCCGAATAGAGTTGACTATTTTGTTCATACAGTAACAAAGGGCCCTCTGGCTTGGAAAAAACCATTCATGGAATATCTCGTAGACGGAACTTTGCCCATCGACGAGGTCGAAAGTCAGCAAATATTACGTCGAGCAAAGGGCTATACCATAATCAATGGACAAATATATAAAATAAGCACCACTGGTGTATACCTAAAGTGTGTTTCCTAGAAAGAAGGTATCGAAATCCTTTGTGAGATCCATCTCAGAGATTGCGGGCATCACACCGCTCCTCGATCGTTGGTCTCCAAAGCCTTCCGACAAGGATTCTACTGGCTGACTGCAAAGGCGGACGTCGACAAGCTGGTTGAGATATGCATGGGATGCAAGTACTATGACCAACAACCACATGTACCAACTCAGGAATTGTGAACAATACAAATAACTTAACCATTTGCAGTCTGGGGGCTAGACATAATTGGTCCATTACAGACGACACCTTGTGGGTTTACGCATCTGCTAGTAGAAGTTGATAAATTCACCAAATGGATAGAAGCTAAATCCATTAGAAATCTTGATGGGGAAACTGCCCTTAGGTTTGTCCGAGATCTAGTGGAGAGATTTGGTCTCCCACATAGCATTATCACCGATAATGGCAACAACTTTTCACTCGGAGAAGTGGAAGCCTATTGTTGGGAGAAGGGCATCCGACTTGACTTAGCCTCTATGGCACATCCACAGTCCAATGGGCAAGTTGAGCGAGCCAATTGATTAATTCTGCAGGGGATCAAGCCACATCTAGAGGAACCGCTACATACAGTAGCAGGAGCCTGGGCAGAGGAATTACCATCTGTTTTGTGGAGTTTACAAACTACACCCAACAGATCCAACGGCTACACCCCTTATTTAATGGTATATGGAGCGGAATCCATCTTGCCTTCCGACATCCTTCACGATTCACCAAGAGTTGCCGCCTATGACGAAGATGACGCTGAAGAATCTAGATACCAGATGTGGACCTTCTCGAGGAAGAGCGCATATTGGCATGCCACCACTGGAACATGGTCACCGTTGGTGGATTCCACCACTGCGGAGGGCGGCACCACCACGCCCTCCGGCGGAACACGGACAGAACTCGTCAGCTTATCCGTGGCCTCGCCCGACGCCGCGATGGACGGGGTAGTGCTACTGCTAGCCATTAGTGCAGGGGAGGAGTGGCTGTGAGATTGGATGGAAAAGCTAGGGTTTTTCCTCTATGCGTGCGGAGAGCTTGAGGAGACGTTGGCTAGAGGAAGAAGATTATGCGAGGAAGAATGGGGTGGAAAGATAAAAATCACCACAATTACAATTTATAGTACTCGGCATCAAGATTCGTGAAAGTTGATCGAACCGTTGCTGCGTGGACAACGCATGCATGCGCGTGTGCGGAAATTTCGCCACGTTCCCACCGCCACCGCCAATGTTTCGTATCCTTCGTGCAGGAAAATCGTCTATGATTATGTTCTTTGAATGTGTGAGTTACGAGGCGTCTCTGACCTATGTGTAGGGGTTCGTAGCATGGAAAACAAAAATTTTCTATCGCATACAAACAAACAAGCCAAGATCTATCTACTAGATTGTAGCAACGAGTCGATGGTATAACTTACCCTCGAAGATTCCAAAGCGTTTAACGAGAGCGGATTCTCGTGGGTGATGTAGTCGTACTCTTCCCGATCTCAAGATCGTATAGACGATCCTTCCGGCGCTGCGTTCCGGCAGCGCTTCCGCAGTCGGTCACACGTTCGGTACTCGACGAAGACCTTCCTCTCCTTTGTTCCAAAAGGAAGCGGAGGTTGTAGCACTCTCCTCGCGATTCTGGCAGCACAACGGCGTGGTACCGGAAGTAGAGGGGAGATCCCGCAGGGCTTCGCCTTAAGCCGGTGCGAGTATGGTGGAGCTTATGAGAGAGGCTATTAGTGGTCTAGTAATTAGACACACCAATTAGAAGGCTCTAAACCAATTAGAAGGCTCTAAACCGCTGGCTAAAGCAATTAGAAGCTCTAAACCAAAACGGCTCTAAACCGGAGATCTAGAGTAGAAAGTTATGTGTCTATGGAGGAGCCCTGCCCTCCTTATATGGGAGGGGGTCCTTGGCGCCAGGGGGAGGAGTCCCTCCCCAACTCGGCCTAGGGCTGGCCTGGAGGAGTCCAACTCCTCCTCCGTGTTGGTTCCAACTCCTCTTGCTTGTTTCCCACAGTTTCTTGTTTTGGCGGTTTGACTTTCAAACCGACATTTGACTTTTCTGTTTTAGGATTCAATTTAATCCTTTATTTGGGACAGCAAGAACACTTAGTACATGATGCAATCATTCAATGAGCAATGACACATTCATGTACCCTTCCCGGAGTGCTTGGACAATCCGAACCTTCTAGAACATTCCCGATGAAAACACCTAATCATTCCCGAACTCAAACGGACTTTCCTTATATGAATCTTATTCTCGACCATTCCGGATCACCTCGTGATATCCCGGATCCCATCCGAGACTCCGAACAACATTCGGTCTTTCTCATAATACCATAACTACTCAAACAACGTCGAATCCTTATGTGTCTCCCTACGGTTCGTGAATTATGCGGACATGATCGAGACACTTCTCCGAACAATAACCAATAGAGGAATCTGAAATTCATATGGCTCCACATATTTCTACGATTACTTTGCGATCGAATGAACCACTTACATACGATACCAATTTCCCTTTGTCTCACGATATGTTACTTACCCGAGGTTATGATCGTCGGTATCTCGCATACCTAGTTCAACCTCGTTCGATAAGTACTCTTTTCGTTCGTGATATGTGATCCCTTGTGACCAAGTCACATGCTTGCAAGCTAATTGGATGACATTCCACCGAGAGGGCCCAGTATATCTATCCGTCATGTGGATGGACAAATCCCACTCTTGATCCATGTGTTTCAACCAATACTTTCCGAACACTTAATGCCACCTTTATAGCCACCCGCCACGGTGTGGTGTTTGATGTCATCAAAGCATCCATCCGTAAAGGTGATATACATGATCTCATGGTCGAAGGAATTAGGTTACTATGTATCGTAAAGCATATAGCAATTGAACTAATGAAATGACTTGATCTTTATGCTACGCTTATCTATAGGAGTATGTCCACCATATCATTCTCCTAACGATATGATCTTGTTGTTGATAACATCTCAATGTTCATGATATGGAAACCACAATCATTAATCAACCAACAAGCTAGTGAAGTATAGAGGCTATACTAGGGACTTCAAATTAAGTTTACAAATCACACAAGTATTAATGGTTTCTTTGTTAATACTATTATAGCATGAATGTAAACATTTATCATAAACACAAAGATATAATAATAACTACATTTATTATTGCCTCTAGGGCATATCTCCAACAGTCTCCCACTTGCACTAGAGTCATCTAATCTAGATTACATGGTAATATACCGAACACCCATGGCGCTTGGTGTTGGTCATGTTTTGCCCTGGGAGAGGTTTAGTCAACGATCCGCCACATTCAGATCTGTGTGTACTTTGCAAATCTTTATATCCCCATCCTGGATATGTTCTCGAATAGCGTGAAAACGCAGCTTGATATGCTTGACTTCTTGTGTGACCTTGGTTCTTGCGCATTGGCTATGGCGCCCATGTTATCACAAGAGATAGACATTGGGTCCAGCAAGACTTGGAACCACACCCACTCTGTAATGAACTCTTTCATCCATATCGCTTCTTGTGAAGCCTCCGAGCGACCATGTATTCCGATTCATTGAAGATCTCGCCACAACGCTTTGCTTTGCACTCCTCCACTAATCGCTGCACCATTCAAAATAAATACGATCCGGATTGTGATTTAGAATCATCGGATCGGTTCCAACTAGCATCGGTGTAACCATTAACAACGAGCTGTTCATCACCTCCATAAGAAAGAACCATATCCTTAGTTCTTCTCAAGTACTTAAGGATGTTTTTGATCACGCCAATGATCCACTCTGGATCACTTTGATATCTGCTAGTTAAACTAACAAGATATGCAATGTCGGTCTAGTACATAGCATGGCATACATTAGAGATCCTATGGCTGAGGCATAGGGAGTCTTACTCATCCTTTCTCTATCTTACGCCGATGTCGGACTTTGAGTTTTACTCAAGGTCGTATTGGGCATCATGGGCAAGAACCCTTTTTTGCTTTTTTCCATTCCAAATCTCTTTAGAACTTTGTCCAAATATGTACTCTGTGACAATGATATTTGGCGTTTCGATCTATCTCTATAAATCTTTATGCCTAATATGTAAGTCGCCAAGATCCTTCCTTGAAAAACTATTATTCAAATATTCCTTGACACTATTAAGAAGGTCTACATCATTCCCAATCAACAATATGTCATCCACATACAGTATTAAGAATGCTACAGAGCTCCCACTCACTTTCTTGTAAATACAAGCTTCTCCATAAGTTTGTATAAAACCAAAACTGTTGATTACCTTATCAAAACGTTGATTCCAACTTCGGATGCTTGCTTCAATCCATAGATGGACCGTTGAAGTTTGCATACCTTGTTAGCATCTATAGGATCGACAAAACCTTTGGGTTGCATCATATACAACTCTTCATCAATGTCTCCATTGAGGAATGCTGTTTGACATCCATCCGCCATATCTCATAATCATAATATGCAGCGATTGCTAACATAATCCTCACAGACTTTAGCTTCGCTCTTTGGTGAGAAAGTCTCATCGTAGTCAACTCCTTGAATTTGTCGAAACCCTTTTGCGACAAGTCGAGCTTTATAGATAACATTACCATCGACATCTGCTTTCTTGAAAATCCATTTGTTCTCGACCTTCCGCCATCCGTAAGTCCACCAAAGTCCATACTTGGTTTTCGTACATGGATCCAATCTCGGATTTCATGGCTTCTTGCCATTTATTGGAATGGGCTCATCATCGCTTCCTCATATGTCTCGGGGTCATCGGTGTTGTCCACCACCATGACATTCATAACGGAATCATACCAACTGAGTGGTACGAGTTCTCGTTGACCTACGAGGCTCTGTAGCAACTTCAACCAAGTTTCATGATGATCATCATTAGCTTCCTCCTTATTGGTGCAGGCACCACAGAACTTCTTCAGGTTTGCGCTACTCACAATTTCGAGAGAAGGTTCAACAACCTCGTCGAGTTCTACTTTCCTTCCATCACTTCTTTCGAGAGAAATTCCTTCTCTAGAAAGGATCCATTCTTAGCAACGAATGTTTTGCCTTCGGATCTATGATAGAAGGTATACCCAATAGTTTCCTTCGGTATCCTATGAAGACGCATTTTTCCGCTTTGGGTTCAAGCTTGTCCATTGTAACTTCTTTACATAGGCTTCATCCCCAAACTTTAAGGAACGACAATTTAGGTTTCTTCCCAAACCATAATTCATACGGTGTCGTTTCAACGGATTTAGACGGTGCCCTATTTAAAGTGAATGCGGCTGTTTCTAATGCATAACCCCAAAATGATAGCGGTAAATGTAAGTGACATCATAGAGCGAACCATATTTAAGAGAGTTCGATTCGACGTTCGGACACACCATTACTGTGGTGTTCCGCGGTGTCAATTGTGAAAGTATTCGCACTTCTTTAAATGCTCGCCAAACTCGTAACTTAGATATTCACCTCCACGATCGTAACGCAGAAATTTAATCTTCTTGTTACGTTGATTCTCTACCTCACTTTGAAACTCCTTAAACTTCTCGAAAGTTTCGGACTTATGTTTCATGAAATAGATATATCCATATCTACTCAAGTCATCCGTGAAGGTAAGAACATAACGATAACCATCACATGACGCTACACTCATTGGACCACACACATCGGTATGTATGATTTCCAATAAGTCCGTAGCTCGCTCCATCATACCAAAAAATGGAGTCTTAGTCATTTTTCCCATCAGACATGCTTCGCATCTTTCAAGTGATTCAAAATCAAGTGATTCAAGAAGTCCATCGGAATGGAGTTTCTTCATACGTTTCACTCGATGTGACCAAGACGATGCCACATATAGGTCAAATTATCGCTGATTTCAAACGTTTAGCCTCAATGTTGTTGATATGTGTATTTCCACTATCGAGATTCAATAAGAATAGACCATCTATCAAAGGTGCATGTGCATAAAACATATTACTCATATAAATAGAACAACCATTATTCTCAGATTTAAACAAGTAACCGTCTCGCAATAAACAAGATCCCGATATAATGTTCATGCTCAACGCAGCACCAAATAACAATTATTTAAGTATAAAACTAATCCCGATGGTAGATGAAGGGTAGCGTGCCGACCGCGATCACATCAACCTTTGATCCGCTTTCCCACGCGCATCGTCACCTTGTTCTTCGCTAGCTTCCGTTTATTCGCAAAGACTGTTTCGAGTTACAAATATGAGCAACCGAACCAAGATCAAATACCGGGCACTACTACAGTACTAGTGAGATACACATCAATAACATGTATATCGATATACCTTTCTTCTTGATGTTGCCGTTTTGAGATCCGCCAAGTACTTTGGGCAATTCCGCCAAAGTGACCTTCTCCCTTGCGGTAAAAGCACTCGGTTTCAGGCTTAGGTCCAGCCTGGTCTTCTTCGTTGGCGTGGTAGCTTTCTTACCACCCTTCTTGAAGTGTCCCTTTGCTTAGACTTGCCTTTCTTGAATTTGGTGGTCTTATTGACCAACAACACTTGGTGCTCTTTCTTGATCTCCACTTCGCAGATTTCAACATGGCAAAGAGTTCTGGCAACGTCTTGTTCATGTTCTGCATGTTGTAGTTCATCACAAAGTTCTTGTAACTTGGTGGTAGTGATTGGAGGACACGGTAAATCCCCAAAGCATTAGGAATCAATATACCCAAGCTTTGAAGTTTGTTTGCGTGCCCAGACATCTTAAGCACATGCTCACTGACGGAGCTGCCCTCTTCCATCTTGCAGTTAAAGAACTTTTCAGAAGCCTCATAGCTTTCAATTGCCGCATGAGTCTCAAAAATCAATTTGAGATCCTCGACAATATCATATGGGTCTGACTCTTCAAACCTTTTTCTGAAGCTCCGATTCTAAACCATACAAGATAGCACACTGAACTATGGAGTACTGATTCTTCCGAGCGAGGTAAACATTCTTTACTTCATCGGAAGCGGTGCAGTGGGTCACCCAAGTGCATCCAAAGACATAGGTCAAATTACCGTGTGAGGACAATCCTCAAATTGCGGAACCAATCCGAAGTTGCTTCCATTGTTTTTCAACTTTTCTTTCTCTAGGAACGCATTAAAATTGATGGTAGGGGCTGCCATTGATCTACAACATATTTGCAATAGTTTAGACTAAGTTTATGACAAATTGAGTTCAAATTAATAATAAAATTAAACTAGGTGAACTCCCACTCAAAACAATATCCCTCACATTGTTTTAGTGATCACACGAACCAAATCCACCACATCAACACCGATCATCACGAGAGTTGATATAGTTTCAATGGCGAACAATCATCATGTTCATCATATCTACTATACGATTCATGCTTTACCTTTCGGTAATCCGTGTTCCGAGACCATGTCTGTACATGCTAGGCTCGTCAAGATCAAACCTTAGTTTCTGCATGAGCAAATCTGGCTTGCTCACGTTGTATACACTTTGCAGAATCTAGCAACCCGATCATCACGTGGTGCTTCGAAACAACAAGCTTTAGCAACGGTGCTAACTAAGGGTGAACACTTTATGATTTGAAATTGATGTGCATGAGGGATCATCTTATAATTCTACCGTCGTCTACTAAGCAATACAAGATGCATAAAGGATTAACATCACATGCAATTCAATATATATGTGATATGATATGGCCTTTCTTCTTCGTGCCTCCGATCTCCATCTTCAAGCACGAACATGATCTCCATCATCACCGGCATTGCATCAACGTCAATGACGCTTCTCCATGGTTGTCGTCCACCGGCTTCAACTATTACAACTACTTTGAATAGACACGCGGGTCTTAACATAAATTAAAGACAACCATATGGCTCCTGCCGGTTGTCGACTTACAATAAGGAACATTGCATACATCAAATATAATCACAATCATGGCCATATCACATCACACCCCGCAAAACAAAGTTAGACGCTTCTACTTTCTTTCCATATTTTACGTGGTTTGGGGCTTTCAATAAGTGTCGTTCTAACTTACGAACAAGAACCACAACATTGATACTAGCATTGTTGATCACCCGTTGTAAATTGGATCTTAACTATGCTAGGAGAAACATGCACCATAAAGCCACTTATGCAATACAAGTTACATGTCAAGCGTGGAGCAAGTCTCATGAACGATGTCATGTAAGGTTAGCCGGGCGCTTCATCCCAACATACCGCAAGATGCAAAGTACACAAAAGTAATCTACAATAAAAGCATCAACGCCACAATGACCATTGTGTTCTACTCGTGCAGATCTACATATAGACACGGCTCGATACCCT
This sequence comes from Avena longiglumis, assembly GCA_030063025.1. Classification (NCBI taxonomy): domain Eukaryota; kingdom Viridiplantae; phylum Streptophyta; class Magnoliopsida; order Poales; family Poaceae; genus Avena; species Avena longiglumis. Next base: position 249,906,228 of record CP125974.1, read on the forward strand.
GTAGGGTTCGTAGCATGGAAAACAAAAATTTTCTATCGCATACCAACAAACAAGCCAAGATCTATCTACTAGATTGTAGCAATGAGTCGATGGTATAACTTACCCTCGAAGATTCCAAAGCTTTTAACGAGAGCGGATTCTCGTGGGTGATGTAGTCGTACTCTTCCCGATCTCAAGATCGTGTAGACGATCCTTCAGCGCCACGTTCAGGCGCTCCATGATCGGTCACACGTTCAGTACTCGACGCAGACCTTCCTCTCCCTTGTTCCAGCAGGCTGCGGAGGTTGTAGCACTCTCCTCGCGATTCCGGCAGGCCTGGTGTGCTAAGTAGAGGGAGATCCCGAGCCGCCTTAAGCCGGTGCGAGTATGGTGGAGCTTATGAGAGAGGCTATTAGTGGTCTAGTAATTAGACACACCAATTAGAAGGCTCTAAACCAATTAGAAGGCTCTAAACCGCTGGCTAAAGCAATTAGAAGCTCTAAACCAAAACGGCTCTAAACCGGAGATCTAGAGTAGAAAGTTATGTGTCTATGGGAGGAGCCCTGCCCCTCCTTATATGGGAGGGGGGTCCTTGGCGCGCCAGGGGAGGGAGGGAGTCCCTCCCCAACTCGGCCTAGGGCTGGCGCCGGCCTGGAGGAGTCCAACTCCTCCTCCAGGTTGGTTCCAACTCCTCTTGCTTGTTTCCCACAATTTCTTGTTTTGGCAGTTTGACTTTCAAACTGGACATTTGACTTTTCTGTTTTAGGATTCAATTTAATCCTTTATTTGGGACAGCAAGAACACTTAGTACATGATGCAATCATTCAATGATCAATGACACATTCATGTACCCTTCCCCGAGTCTTGGGACAATCCGAACCTTCTAGAACATTCCGATGAAAACACGGAATCATTCCCGAACTCAAAGCAGGACTTTCCTTATATGAATCTTATTCTCCGGACCATTCCGGATCACCTCGTGATATCCGGATCCCATCCGAGACTCGAACAACATTCGGTCTCTTTCTCATAATACCATAACTACTCAAACAACGTCGAATCCTTAAGTGTGTCTCCCTACGGTTCGTGAATTATGCGGACATGATCGAGACACTTCTCGAACAATAACCAATAGAGGAATCTGGAAATTCATATGGCTCCACATATTTCTCACGATTACTTTGCGATCGAATGAACCACTTACATACGATACCAATTTCCCTTTGTCTCACGATATGTTACTTACCCGAGGTTATGATCGTCGGTATCTCTGCATACCTAGTTCAACCTCGTTCGATAAGTACTCTTTCTCGTTCCGTGATATGTGATCCCTTGTGACCAAGTCACATGCTTGCAAGCTAATTGGATGACATTCCACCGAGAGGGCCCAGTATATCTATCCGTCATGTGGATGGACAAATCCACTCTTGATCCATGTGTTTCAACCAATACTTTCGAACACTTAATGCCACCTTTATAGCCACCCAGTTACGGTGTGGTGTTTGATGTCATCAAAGCATCCATCCGGTAAAGGTGATATACATGATCTCATGGTCGAAGGAATTAGGTTACTATGTATCAGAAAGCATATAGCAATTGAACTAATGAAATGACTTGATCTTTATGCTACGCTTATTTATAGGAGTATGTCCACCATATCATTCTCCTAACGATATGATCTTGTTGTTGATAACATCTCAATGTTCATGATATGGAAACCACAATCATTAATCAACCAACAAGCTAGTGAAGTATAGAGGCTATACTAGGGACTTCAAATTAAGTTTACAAATCACACAAGTATTAATGGTTTCTTTGTTAATACTATTATAGCATGAATGTAAACATTTATCATAAACACAAAGATATAATAATAACTACATTTATTATTGCCTCTAGGGCATATCTCCAACACTATGGTCTACGTCACTCTACTGGCATAGGCAGGTGAACCATATCATATTAAGATTCCGGCAAGGACGGATCCAGTCCGGCTACGAGTAGAGTACGATGGAAGATTCAGCGGTTATCATGTTGAAGACGGAGAGCATTGCAGGGTTCTTCAGAGGACTACAAGATATTGCTTGACGATTTGCTGATCTCCATCTAGACGGAGCGTTTGGTATGAAGAGGCAAGACGGCGCGAGATCTCAGAGTTGTCCTGGGGATATTCTAAATGGGTATCACCATTTCATGTCTCTAATCCGAATAACCCGTGTGGCCCACAATCGGTATCAAGGCCTATGGCCTTCTAGGCGGCCCAATTAGATGGATCCAGAAGGGAGTCCCATGTCGGATGAAGGAAGGCTATGGAGGATTCACCAGCATACCTGGAGACTTGGAGTTGAAGACCTGGTAGACTAGTTGTGTACCGTGTAGGACTATGTAACCTGTCCGGCTAGGACTTTACCTATAACCCTTGGACCTGGCGTATATATAATCCAGACCTATGGGAGCCTTTAGGGCATAACTCAACTCATACCTGGCACAACGAACCAATCCCTATAACTCGGCGTATTGCCATTATAGTGATTTATAGAAGGAGTAGGATTCCGCCACCATCGTGGGACCTGAACCTGGGTAAGATGTGTTACCTTGGACCCGCCAACCTTCCGCCGTACCCCATGTATCTAAACAAGCACTGTGAGGACCCCTCCATGACGTACTCGTCGGCAATACCATGACAACCTCCTCGAGATTGCACAACAATACGCGGAGGAAGATACGAACCAGGAAACCGACGACGAGTCGGGTGGGAATCGCCGCCCAAGCGGCCACAACAATGGCAGGAAGCGCGAGCTACGCTATAGCAACACTCGCCTCAATGGCAAGCGCCGCGGTGACGGGCGAGTTGACTTCGTTGCCAACGCCAGCTACACGCCACGCGACCCCAAGAGCTTCCACCGCGACGAAGGTCAGCATCGCGACGGAGGAAGCTATCGAGTGTGGCTGAAATTCGACCCCGCAGCTCTCCCCAACTAACCATGTGTGTTCCAAAGCAGGGAGGGGAAGTCCGCCACACACACAACCATCGACTGCCACTCTTTGAAGGAGATTGAGAAGGCACTGCGCGCAAGGGAGGACCCCAACAACAACCCGCTAAACTGCTGTGACACCCCCGGGATCAGGGCCAAAAAAATCCCAGACCTCCGTCTGACATAAGCTTAACCTTGAGCTCGAGGATATCCAGTGAAAAATCGGTAACACATCAGTGACCCTACGACACAAAAATTATTACAGCAAGCTCATAACTAAGCGAAGAGCCAAATTATTACAAGAAGAGGTCACTAACCAGAAACAACAAACAATGGAAGGAAAATTATGCTATTAAGTATAGCAAACTTAACAAATGGCCTAAGAGGCCTGAAGCATAATGATGACTTCCCAGCCCATAGATACCAGGCTGCCGACTGGGAACCCCAAGCTACTCGTCGGTGTTTACGTAGTACCAAACTGATCTTCATGGAACACTTACTATGCCAAAGGTATCAACAAAGCAAGGGTGGAGTTGTTTTGCATAAAGCCACTTATCTTTATAACACAAGAGGGAGAAGAAGCTCATCTAGTTAAATTATTTTAAAGGGGATAAGAGAGCGACATCTCCAGAGTATTGAACATCATATTTTGATATCCACCAAATCATCATCATCTGAACCCTATCTAGGATCACCCCTAGTACCCATGAGGAAGCATCCTTAAGCACACGTTGATATGCCAAGTTTTACTATTAGGTTAAAGTTCTCTATGATCATCACGTCCGTTCCCCAAGTCGTCCATAACCGTGGACACGGCCTTCCAAAAGATTATTACCCTGCAGGGGTGTACAACTTTACCCACATGTACTAACCTTCTCTTAATGCCACTAGATAAGACCTCTTCCTTGGAGGGCCGGCTGAGGGTGGTTAGACACGACCTTTACCTTGCTTTCGCCGATACCATGAGTCACGCCCTAGGGATGGTTCCGCCGTAACGAGTGTAACATCCCAAAAATCTTGATTTCAAAGTTTGCATATCATTCATGCATTCATAATTATTTTAGGATCATTTTTCAAAAACAAAAGCATTTGTGGTCTATTATTTTATGTAAGAAAGGCAATAGCCTTATTGCTACCTTCTAATAAGAAAATACTTGTTTTGATCAGTAAATAATGGAACTTAGGTTTGTTTGATATTTCTAAAGTTTGGTCAAGATTTTCAAAACAAAAATATGAATTCAAACCATTCATATGACTATTGTAAATAAATATTTAAAGCATGGTTAATTCTAAAAATTCAAAGGGCCAAAGTATTTTTGAGTAAACAATATTGTTCTGTAGTCAAATATGTGAAAGTTTTACTTTACCAATATTTAGAACAAGTTTGAATTCAAACCCATATGAAAAGCATTTGAAAAACATTCCTAAAAATCAAATCAGAAAAGGAAAAGGAAAAATAAAAAAATAAAAACAAGCGCTGCACTTTAAGCCCAGCACCAGAACCGGCCCAAAAGCCCACATGGCCCATTTCCCCCTCTGCCCCCTCACTCACCCGCGCGAACCTTACCCCGCAGCCACTAACGCTGGGCGCTGCACCACGTCAGGATCGTCTCCCCCAAACATCGGGCGCAGACGACGTTGCCGCCTGTTTCCTCCTCCTTCACTGCCGCAAATTAAGTTGCTTAATTCCCATTGATTCACCGAGTGAATTTCTCCCCTGCTCTGGCTAGTTGACCACCTCCCCACCCTGCTCCTTTCCCCTCACACAGCACCACCAGAGCGCCGCCAGGCTCCACGAATTTCACTCTGCACCGCTATAGGACCGAAGAACTCCGACGAGCTATAGAGGTGAGTCTCGAGCTCTCCTTGCCCTCTGTTTCACACGAGCCGATTCGCCATCTCTTTGCACATATTCTCATGTTTTCCTTTCATACTGAATCGTCCCAGGTCTTCGCCCCGGGTCGACTCCGACGATCCATTCCGGTGAGCCCCGTGTTGCCCTCTGTCTCTGGTTCACGCAGTTGTGTTCGCCATCACCTTGCGCATCTGCTAACACTTTCCGTTTGAACCCTTGCGCCCTAGGTCGTCGTCTTCGACTTCGACAATGAGCACCCGATGCGCGGAAGAACTCCGATGAGGTACTGATGCTGTGTCCATGCGCGCCGACCCTGTCCGTCTGCACGTTGAGCATCTCCACACCCTCACGATCTCGGTAAGCACTAGCACGCCCCCTGCCCCTCTGGCCTCGCTAGCGTGTCGCTGCCAGAGCCATCGCCGCCGCAAGCGCCATTTGCGCCGCTGTTTTTGGTAAGATGGATCTGATCCATCGGATCTAAATCCTAAGGCCTCGATTAGATCTGTAACGAAATGGTATGATTAGATCTAGGCCGTGCAACGTTAGTTAGATCCAACGCTCCACGTAGCGCGATCCACGCGAATCGGTACACACCAATCAGAACATGACGTGTGGCTCAGGTTTTGTTTTAAAAATAGAATTGAACCTATTAGTTGTTCAACCTTGCAAAATTCATAACTTTTGATCCACACGTCCAAATTTTGCAAATTGTATATCAATGGAATCAGTATAAATAGTAGTTTCCAACCATGCACTTTGTTTAATGAATTGCTTCTGTAAACTTAGTTGTTTTTGCAGAGACATTTGTAAGCTTATTTTGTGTATGAAAATTAGTTGCAAAATGTTTTAAAGGCCAAATAAAGTTTATTTGATGTATAAATGTTTAGTTATCAATCAGTAATGTTTACTTTCCTTGTTTGGTTTAGATAAAAATCATCACATGTCATTTGCATGCATTCATATATTTTTGCTTGTTTATTTTCATATGTGAATTTGGTGCTATTATTTTATGTTTAGATTTTGGTGTTAGTGGTGATTGTGACTGTGAGGATTGTTGTTACTCCCCCAACTACCAAGGCAAGTGGTTCTTCATACTTTTGTCCCAATATTTTGACTATGCATTAGAAATATTTTGTATAGGTCTTGGATGATAATTTTTGCTCAGTATCTATATGCTATGCTTGGGAAATCCTAGTAGTTGTAGAATTGTTAGAAATTTTCTCTAAGTTAAGATACTTACTTTTTCCATGCTTAGCCTAGCTAGTAGCAACCAAGGGTGGATTATATACACATGCTATGGAAAATATTTCTAAGTCTTGGACTTATGTTCTACTTAATAAAACAACTAAGTGAATGAAACAACAGGGTGGAATGGTGGATTGGTTTATGTTGAGTGGTTACACAATGCCAGGGGACTGGTGAACCTTGTGTATCTCACTTGTGGAATGCCACCCAGGAACAAAGGGATTTGAGATTCTATATGTTAAGAAGCTTCTAGTGCAGCCACATGGCATTATGGGCTCTACTTGGATCATATAGGTTGCAATAACTTAGCCATTTGGATAGTTGGTGGTACTGGGTTATAGGTTGGAACGCGTCCACTTGGTCTGAGGTAAGACTTCTGAAAGGTCCTCTCTTGGTGAAAATCAAGTCTTGTGGGGAAAGTGCACCACCTCTACAGAAGGAAGAAACTAAGTACTTAGCCGTGTCCCCGGTAATGCACAATTTGAGCATCAAGACATGGAAGCTATCTAGAATCTCCTCATCCCAATTTTCTAAGATAAAACTTGTGGTTGAACAAGGGTGAAGGTTCACCAATTTCTATTGGTGGTTCCTTGGGGAGTTTTTGCCAAACAAAAACTTAATGTTTTCAACTGATAGGTAAAACCTATTTTGAGCAAAGCAAGCCTAAGCTACACTTAGCCAACTTCATGTAGAAGTTAGATACTATTATTCTACTATGGTATCACTTGCCAATATTATTCCAATGTATAGACCCACTGTGGCTGTAACTTGTGATGTTGTAGGTTACTCTGATGAGGATTAGGGTTATGAGTCTACACTCAACATGCTTGCCTATGGCACATGAAGATGAAGACTCTTATTTATATTTTTAAGTTAAACTCTTGTACTAGCCTATGGCTATGGAGTTGTTAAACACTATGTTATCTCTGGAATGACGATGTAATAATGACCTTTGTTTCTGTGTACTTCATCTTAAACTGTGGATGCTAGCATTTGATCCAGGGACTAGCATTACAATCACAGGGATCTTTACCTTTATAAAGGTGGGGTCTTACAGATGGTATCAGAGCACTGTGTTGCCTGTAGGATTATGACCCTAGGATTGGATTACAAACCACAAAGGAAAAACTTCCAACACTTTGAAAAATTTCCACACTTGTCTTTTTCTTCTTGTAAACTTTTCTAATCTTCTTTCTCACCTCTATTTGTAGATGAAATCCATCAACAAAGCCGTAAGGAAGGGACCACTCATGACCATGACTTTGGAGTGTGAGACTGAATTTCCCAAGGCTCTCAAGGACCATATGGTTACCATGGGGATACATGGTGCAGCTGTGTACAAGGGATTCCCTGTGATGGATGAAGGAGAAGAGTATTGGTGGGTGCAACTTCACTTGTATAAAAACAAGGAAGACAACCACAAGGTGTCAGGATTCTGCATGGTCACCAACTTGGAAATGCACACAACATTCTTTGACTCTGTAAGAAATGCAGCATGGAATGCTATCAAAGAGCTTGGAGATAGACTCAAGTGCAGAATGCTCAACACCCAAAATGACCTTAGAGAAGAAAAGAAGCATACCCAAGAGTTGGAGACTACCAACCAACAACTAAGGGGAGACATCATAGACTTAATTTGGGAGTCTTGTGAACAAGATAGACAGATGGCTACTAAGGATGCCCTGATAGCTATTTTGTCTAGTGAGTGAGAGTTTTAACGTACTTCGTTAGTTTGACCACCACACTTATCGTTTTATTTCCAAAAAAAATTCTAAGTTATGTTGAACCTTTGATGCTTGTAATGGATTTGTGTATGCCATGACTTGTGTGTTTGATGCAAAAGATATTCTTGTGATTTTTTCTTGTGATTTTTCTCCATTTGATGTTGATTCTAACTTTTCTCAATCTTATATAAATAGATGCCTAATGTTATTATCAGCACAGCCGAGGAGTTCAAGGGAACTCATTTTGGTACTCATGTCATTGAGCTCACTAGTGTGATCAACCTTCCACTTCCTAGCATCATGACACTTCCACTCACCAAGTTTGAGAGGAAGGACCTTTGGGGATTCAGAGTCACCCAGCCTGGACGGTAGACAGAGCCAACCACGGAGACCATCACTTTTAAGTTGATGCATGATGACAAGGAGAAAGGCTTAGATGTAGTCATGCAGGAGTTACTTGGGCGCCTGGTAGGAAGACACTCCACCGAGCTTAGAGGTCTTTACTTTCACCCCTTCGGGACACGCAACGAGGAGGGTGAAGCCATTGAGTACGAGGATGCTGCTAGAGAGACGATGGAGCCGATTCGTCTGTACCTTCAGGACTTAGAGGGTCTTATTACGCACCTAGATACTGATAGGACCAACGTCATGCTTAGCAATGATGAGCTCCAGGTTCAACTTCGTGAGAAGGACAAGCTCTTCGCTGAGCAAGACGAGATAGTCAAGGAAATGGAGGCCAAGTTTGAAAGCCAGGACAAGAAATTCAAGGCCAGGAGAAAAGAGTCCAAGACAGGAACAAGAAGATCCGGGAGATGAAGGAAGAACTTGAGGCCAAGGACTTCAAGCTTGAGCATCAGCAGGGAGTGATCGAGAGGCTTCGCTCACAGAAGAGGGCTCTTAGGGCCAAGATAGAGGCCTTGAATACTAGTGTTGATGAGTACAAGACCGCCATGGAGAATGCAGGTCTTACCCTTGATGATGTGGAGATTGATGTGGAGGAGTAGTGTAGACTACTCGTTTATCTTTCATCTACCGTACTTTGATTATTGAGTTGCAATGACCATCCAACATGTGGATGGCTTGCTATGGTGTGTTTGCTTTTTCCAAAACTTATTGTTTATGTCGTTCAAACTCTATGTTATTTTGATGCTTGGTTATTGTGATTGTCTATGTGATGTATCGTGCATGTTAAGCATCTATGGGTATCTCATTCTTATCCTTATGAAAACCACAGATGCATCCTCGACGTTCCAACCCCAACCCAAAGAACAACAACAATGTCACCCCCGAGATGCAACAGTTGATGACAGCTCATGCACAACTGATGTAGATGATGACCACTTTCATGTAGAACTAGAATCAGAATAACAACAACAACAATAACAACAACAACAACATCAACCAAAATAATCCGCCAGGATTTGACATGCTCACTAGATTTCTAGGTCTGAGGCCTACAAAATTCTCAGGAACCACTGATCCAATGGTGGCCAATGATTGGCTACGCTCAGTAAACAAGGATTTAGTGACTGTTGGCTGCACCGACAAAGAGAAGGTCAGGTCACTAGTGGAAACGAGGCCTCTAACACCGGTTCGTAGAGGCCTCTAACAGCGGTTCCAGAACCGTTGTTGGGGGTTCGGTGTTAGAGGCCCCCCTTTAGCAGTGTTTCTTATACGAACCGCTGTTAAAGGGTGGCGCACATGGGGCTGCCACAGCACTTAGCCCCCCTTTAAAACCGGTTCGTAACACGAATCGGTGTTAAAGGTTCTCTGCCGCGGCAGGAAAATGACATAAATATTTACCGCTGCAGAGTTCTACCGCCGCCTCGTTTTGGGCGTATTTCTGCGGCGCGGCGAGGACAGGGAGCAGGGAGGGGGAATCGATCGGGAGAGGTATACACATACATCTTCGGTATATACGAGTACATGCATAATTAAACAACTATTATTATACACAAACATCGTCATTGTGGTATTATCCGTTCAAGCATGCATATATACAATATAACATCTCCGCCCATGTTCATTTTGGTGGATATCTAAAGAATTCTCCGCCAGGCGTGACGACCTCATCAAGTATGAACCCCGCCAATTCCTCTTGAATGGCTCGTATGTGGTCAAATGGTAGGAGTTGGTCCCGCATCCGTTCGATCTGAATATATATGAAGAATGGGGTCAATATATATATAAGAATAAAACTCAACACAATTGATGGTAATAAAATAATGTTGTGTACTTTGTTTACTTACTCTAAGTTGTTCTAGTGCGGCTTGGCCCGTCGCACATATCGTGTTGCAAATGAACCCGCACACATATTACCCACATAATTTATTGCCGTGTCCCTGATGCGCGCACTTTATGAGAATAGAGAGTTCAATCACAATAATAATCTATAAAGAATGATATAATGGAATAGGAAGCAGAATCAAAGAGATATGCAGACCTAGCTAGATAGTATTACTTACATTTTGGTCTACAAATTTTAGTTCTTTTGACCATTCACCCACGGCCCTGCCCGTGAACCTTTTCCAAACCTTGTCCGACAAAGAAAATGGATAAAGGAGTAATTAATTACTTGTTGTCACGAAAGTTGCCGATCTAGTGCGATAATATGATTGAAATTACCTCTGGAGCATCTCTCTAAAGTCTGCCCATAGCTCTTTTTCTTTTTGTAACGAGTCCATGACAAGGACTTTTCCTGAGTCGGGTTGAATGACTAGCAGAATAAAGTGGAACCTACGCACGCATAACTCATCATCAGTTACACTTCACATCGAGTAAGCCGAAACAGATCGATTGAAGAGCGGACCTCTAAGACTTTCCAATAGGGTTGGTCCCAAAATATAGATTGCTTCTTCCACATGGGCGCGTGTCTGGCATCGTCATTCGGAACAGATAGACTGCCAGGACCTTTTCCAAAGATTACTTCTAGGTCCTTGACCATACCAAATACCTCCTCACCGGTACGGAGGTTAGGCTTCCTCCAGGGTTCTGCCAGACGTTTGAAATGCTTGCCTTTCTTTCTTACTGGATGCAGGTTCGGAAGAAATCGACGATACCCTAGGTACAAAACCTTCTTACATTTATCCAAATATACACTTTCAGTGTCATCTAAACAGTGTGTGCATGCATGGTATCCCTTGTTTGTCTGCCCTGAAATGTTACTAAGAACAGGCCAATCATTGATGGTTACGAAAAGCAATGCTCGTAGGTCAAATGTCTCCCCTTTGTTCTCATCCCACATACGTACACCTTGTTTGGCCCACAGCTGTAATAGTTCTTCAACTAATGGCCTTAGGTACACAGCAATGTTGTTGCCAGGTTGCCTCGGGCCTTGGATAAGCACTGGCATCATAATGAACTTCCTCTTCATACACAACCAAGGAGGAAGGTTATAGATACATAGAGTCACAGGCCAGGTGCTGTGACTGCAACTCTGCTTACCAAAAGGATTCATGCCATCTGTACTTAGACCAAACCTTAAGTTCCTTGCGTCAAGTGCGAAGTCCGGGTACTCTCGCTCGACTTTTCTCCACTGTGACCCATCAGCGGGGTGTCTCAACATCGCATCTTTCTTACGGTCTTCCATGTGCCATCACAACAACTTGGCATGCTCTTTATTTCTAACCGTGGTATTATAGGAGCATACCACATAACCTTGGCAGGAACCTTCTTCCTAGGGGCCTCGCCCTCAACATCGCCAGGATCGTCTTGTCTGATCTTATACCGTAGTGTAGTGCATACTGGGCATGCATCCAAATTCTCGTACTTCACCATGGAAGAGGATGCAGTCATTAATGTGCATGTATCTTACCGCGTCGAATCCTAGAGGAAGACAACCTTCTTTGCTTGGTATGTCTTGTAGGGCAACTCATTATTTCTTGGAAGAAGATTTTCATTTTACCAACAACTTTGAAAATGCTACCGTCACCACACTGCCTTCCGCCTTCCATTGCAACAAATCCAGTGTGGTACCTAGCTTTTTGTGGCCATCTTCGCAAGTTGGGTACAACAATGTTTTGTGATCCTTTAATATCTGCTCTAGCTTCTCCTTCTCCTTTTCAGTTTCACTTTCTTCCTTTGCATCAGTAATGGCCCGACCAAGATCTTCATCAGCGGGCCCATCTGCTGCCTCTTGAACTTCATTATCTACCCCCGTTGCAGTATCATCATATTCAGGATACATATTATGATAGTTGTCATCATCCTCTTCTTCTTCGTTGTCTTCCATCACAACCCCTTTTTCTCCATGCTTGGTCCAACAATTATAGCTGGGAATGAAACCGGATCGAAGCAGGTGGGCGTGAATGGTTCTGGTATTTGAGTAGTCTTTCTTGTTCTAACAGTGAACACACAGACAACACATAAAACCATTGTGACCACGGTTTGAATTAGCCACAACGATGAAATTTTGGAGGCCCGTAATGTACTCGGAAGTGCGGCGGTCACCGTACATCCATTGTCGGTTCATATGCATTAATATATATATATCAAAAATTAATAGGGAGATGACCATTTATATATAGTACATCAATGACACATGAAAGGATAGTTGTCGACCTCGACCGAGAAGGAAAGAGCAACGAGAAAACTTATTTTGAGCTCTCGGGCATTTCACCGAACACCTCGTGCATACAAAAAAAAACACAAACTAGCACACTTCACACCCTCTTGCTAGGCTCCAAAATAAGATAGTGAAAAAATGGAAGAGTGGGGTGTGCGTTTGTGGTGTCTTATATAGCACCCCCCCTTAACACCGGTTCAAGCCACGAACCGGTGTTAAAGGGGGGGCTGTGCGGGCCACTGGTGCAGGGGCCTTTAACACCGGTGCGTGGCACGAACCGGTGTTAAAGGGGGATCCTTTTTGCTGCACGGGCCAGGCTCAACCAAAGGCCTTGTTTCCACTAGTGGGTTTGCGACACATCAGTTGGAAGGACTAGTAGCAACCTGGTGGGATAAAATTCAGATCACCATCCTATAAAACTAAGAAGATCACCCGCACTAACCTATTTCTCTTAACATGCAGCCTATCCACCTCAGTAAAGTTCCACGTCATCTATTTTGCCAACTCAGCAGGAAAAACTACACTTCTATTATGTGCGTTCCGTTTCCGTCGCTGTGAACAAATCGTTGCCAACATGCAGCCCGTCTGTTACTTCTTTTTGAGTGGAACAACCCATCCGTACTTAAGATGCTCGCGAATCACACTAACTAGCCCATTAAAGTTTTGCTTCTCCACTAGCGTTTAGTACATCCACCCATAATTGACGCTCATAATATCTAATACGGCGCAATCATCTCCCCTACGATCTACTACTACACCAGGAATAATTGCATAAGAAACAGATGGAGGATTTTTTGACTATAAATTTGCACCGTCTTCACCCCTTCCCATTGAAGTGACATTGACATTCATATAAATTCCCTAGCATCTTATTTTCCCCTTCATATATCCCAGCCTACCATATCTTCACAGGATGAATCCCTTCCTCACCTCACGACTCACAAAATGCAATACTGCTTCTCCTTCTCCAACATGCAGCGGCTCTTGCCTCTGTGTCGCTGCCATAAAAAAAGCTCCACCAGGTGATTTTTCATTCTCGTCTACATGCCCGATGGCATTGACGGAGTGGTCATAAGTTGGAGGATTTGTGAGTTCGAAGGTTGATATCATTGCCATGTTTTGGTTTATATGTAATTTCATTTCGAAGACTGAGAATTTGAGATTGAGCTGGTATTCAAAACCACATAGAGACATTGAATATGATAATCTCATGTTCATTTCTTTGTTTGTTTTTTCACTGTTAAAGTGTTTAAACAAAGAGTTAGTAAGTACAGCTCCAAAACTACAAGCAAATGTCGCTATGTGGCCTGTCCTCCCGAATAAGACATGAAACGTTCAAGGAGGATTTCAAATGGGTCCTTGCCTTCAACTGATGGTATACCATTCAGATTGATGTGGTGATCTGTTGGGACATTCTATTTGGTTGTCTCTCTATGTTACTGAAAGTGGTCTGCTCTGTCCATGGGTGCTAATGGGCATGAACTGTACCAGGTTCCGTAGTCCTACTCGAACTGTACTAGGTTCCGTAGTCCTACTCGAACAAGAGTGGGTACAAGAACCACCACAATGGAAGTGGAAGTGGTAGTGGAAGTCAGCCTGTCAAGAAAGATCTCAGCCAGGTGGAATGCTTCAAGTGTAATAAGATGGGGCACTATGCTAATGAGTGTGCATAAAAGAAAGTTGAAGGTGCCAACAAGCCCAACCCTTTCTAGAAGGGACAAGTGAACCACATCAACGTGGAATAGATATATGAGGAACCTGATGCTATGGCTGGTAAGTTCAAACTCAATTCTGTTATAGCACTTGTTCTTTTTGATACTAGCGCATCGCATTCATTCATATCAAGTGCATTTGTTGATAGAAATGAACTTTTAGTTGAAACTATTGGGTGTCCTATAAAAGTAAGTTCTCCTCGTGTAGAAATGATAGTGAACTCAGGATGTCATGACCTAGTAATAGAATTTGGGAACTATAAGTTTCCCGTTAATTTGATAATCCTAAATTCCCAAGGATTGGATGTCATTTTGGGAATGGACTGGATGACCAAGTAAAAGGGAGTGCTAGATTGTGCAAATCATACTGTCACACTCACAACCCCGGATAATAAAAGGATTAGATTCAAGACTAACTTTGAATCAAAAGGAAGTAAGCTAAATTCTCTTAAGGGGGTTAGCATAGACAACGTGCTAATTGTGAGAGAATATTCGGATGTGTTTCTGAAGGAATTGCCTGGAATGCCACCAGATAGAGATGTGGAGTTTCTGATTGACTTGCTACCGGGATCTAGACCAATAGCAAAGAGACCTTACAAGATGTCGGTTGATGAGTTGAAGGAACTCAAGAAACAACTTGGAGAACAGTTACAGAAAGGATTTATTCAACCAAGTTCTTCATCTTGGGGAGCACCAGTCTTGTTTGTGAAAAAAAGATAGAAGTTAAAGGTTATGCATAGATTATCGTTCACTCAATGAGGTAACTATCAAGAACAAATGTTCTTTTCCCGGAATCAATGACTTGTTTGATCGGTTAGAAGGAGCCCGTGTGTTCTCAAAGATTGATCTCCGGTCAGGCTATTTTCAGCTTAAGATAAGGGAACGAGACATACCTAAGATTGATTTCACCACTAGTTATAGATTGTATGAATACACCGTGATGCCGTTTGGTTTGACCAATGCACCAGCCTACTTCATGAACATGATGAACAAGGTGTTCATGGAGTTTCTTGACAAGTTTGTTGTCGTTTTCATCGATGACATTTTGATCTACTCCAAGAGAAATGAAGAGCATGAAGGACATTTGCGTTTGATACTTGAGAAGCTTAGAGAGCATAAACTGTATGCCAATGATAGTTTCTTGGACATTTGCGTTTGATACAGCAAGTGTGAATTCTGGTTGAATGAAGTCGGATTTCTTGGACACATTGTGTCAGGAGATGGTGTAGCAGTTGATCCCACAAAAGTGTAAGCTGGAACTGAGTGGGAATCTCCTAAGTCAGTGAAAGAGGTTCATAGTTTCCTTGGCTTGGCAGGATACTATAGAAGGTTCATTGAAAATTTCTCAAAGGTAGCTAAGCCAATGACGGAGTTATTAAAGAAAGACAAGAAATTTGATTGGACTGAAGGATGTGAACTCAGTTTCCAAGAGTTGAAGAAGAGACTAGTGACAGCACCAGTCTTATGTCTGCCAGATTTGGAGAAGGATTTCCAAGTGTATTGTGATGCATCTCACCAAGGATTGGGTGTAGTTCTGATGCAAGAAGGAAAAGTTGTGGCTTATGCCTCGAGACAACTCAAAACTCATGAAGTGAATTATCCTACTCATGATTTATAGTTAGCCTCTGTTGTCCATGCA
This sequence comes from Avena longiglumis, assembly GCA_030063025.1. NCBI lineage: Eukaryota > Viridiplantae > Streptophyta > Magnoliopsida > Poales > Poaceae > Avena > Avena longiglumis. The sequence continues at coordinate 249,921,921 of CP125974.1, forward strand.
CTCAAAACATGGAGGCATTATCTTTTGGGAAAGTGATGTGAAGTGTTCACAGATCACAAAAGTTTGAAGTATATTTTCACTCAGAAAGAAATCAACATGAGACAAAAAAGATGGCTAGAACTCATCAAGGACTATGACTTGAGTTTGCAATACCACCCCGGTAAAGCAAATGTTGTAGCGGATGCACCAAGACGTAAGGTATATGTGAATGGCCTTACCAAGGGAGAGTTGCCAGATCTATGTGCCCAATTTAAAGATCTCAGATTGGATATTGTTCCTGAAGGACATCTCATGTTATTGGATGTTCAACCTACCTAATTGGAAAAAATCAAGGAAGTACAAAAGACAGACAAGGAAATTGAAGAGATTAAGGAAAAGATTGGTAAAGGAAAAGCCAAAGGATTCCATGAAGACGAACAGGGTACTTTATGGTATGGAAATCTTACCTGCATTCTGCAAGATCCGGAGCTTCGGAAACTGATTTTACAGGAAGCACACAACTCACCATATTCCATTCATCCAGGTAACACCAAAATGTACATGGATGTGAACGAAAGATTTTGGTGGAATAATCTCAAAAAGGACATCGTCGAACATATTGCTTTGTGTGATGTATGTAGTAGAGTGAAAGCGGAACATCAGAAACCAGCAGGATTGTTATAACCACTACCTATTCCTTTTTTGAGGGTAATAACAGTAGGAAAGGTTCCTACTGCCTCGTTTTAATTAATAATAAGTCTGTAAGGTTACATATTTACATAAGGACAAAAGGGGAGAAAAGATTTCCAAAAGACAGGTTGGAAAGTTCTAGGATCTCAAAAGATTTACAAACGATGAATAATGCTCTTGATGAGTGGGTGTAAATCCTCCTTTGTCCTATGAATCAGCAGTGACAGATTAGCAACCAACCTTGACTTCCAAGCCTAAACTAAGGGTTGTATGTTATTAAACCAGAGGTTGTTTCTCTCTTTCCAGATGTTCCAGGTTCCAAGCAGGGTAATTTCCATAAATATCTTTTTATTCCAGCTTTTTTCCCTTGCTCAATGATCTGAAGTCTAGAGTTAGCCATAGACCAAGAGATGTTAATTGAATCCCAGCAAGCTTGACTCAAGGGGCAGTGAAAAAGCAAGTGTTCAATTGTTTCTTCAATATTATGACTACACATCAAACAGTCATATCCAGTCCCAATTGCAAAATGCCTTCTTCTGAGCATGTTTCTTGTATTCAGTCTGTCAGACAGAACCAGCCACCCAAAGAACTTCACTTTTGCAGTGCACTTTGATTTCCACAGCAATTTGAAGGTATGTGTGGGTTTAGGTTTCTGAAGTTATACTGGTAATATTTGGTGGAAGTGAAATCTTTGGCCCCCCAAACATAACTCCAAGTGTCATGTGAATGCTCTCTTAGTTCTCTTTGCAACTATTTTGAATTGCTCTCAATTCAGCTAGTGCTTCAGGTGACAGAGGAAGATAGAAGAGATGTGTCAAACTGTCTGCTGTTAGAAACTCTTGGACAGAGATATCTTCATTCCTTACATAGGAGTAAATAATCGGGTGACTCTCTCCTAAGATAGTGTCAGACCACTGATCCTTCCAAAACAATGTATTAGCCCCATTACCAATAGAACTTTTAGATATCCCTCTGAATAAATGTGAAAGTCTAGAGACATCTCTCCACCAGAAAGAGCCACAAGGCCCAGAAGCATGAGGAATAGTGTTGATGTAGTATGCATTCCAGACTAGGGAGACCCAGGGTGTGTCATCCTTATTATAAAACTTATGCAGGAATTTAAGCAGCAGACCTTCATTTTGAATTCTTAGGTTGAGGATGCCAACACCTCCTTTACTTTTTGGCCTACAGATCATATCCCAAGCAGCAATAGAATTGCATTTTTCACCTTCTTTAGTTTTCTTGTTCCACAAACAATGTCTCTAAATTTTTTCTATGTTCCCCACAATCTTATCTGGTAATTTGATTGCACAAATTGTGAAAGTTGCAACTGAAGCCAGTAAGGAATTAATCACAGTTACTCTCCCACTATAAGACATCATCATGAATGAAGCATACACCTTTCTCTCAACTCTGTCAATCAGTGGCATAAGATCATACACTTTGGGTTTAGTGGTGCCAAGAGGGAGCGCCAAATAAGTGAAAGGCATTTTGGCAATTGCACATCCCAACATATCTGCTATTTCCTTAGAGATGTTGCCAGCCAGATTTATTGGTATTACGTGAGACTTATGAAAATTGATTTGTAAACTAGTAGAAACAGCATAATTGTGAAGAATACCTTTCATTATTTGAATTTGATCTTTGTCTGCTTGCATTATAATCAAATTGTCATCTGCATATTGAACAACTGGAAAATCCTGCCCAAAATCAGGGGAGAAAGGGGCCCTGAGGATGTTTTCTCTGAATGCATTATTGATTGTAGATTGTAGTAAATAGGCAGCAAGAACAAAAAATAGGAGGGACAAAGGGTCTCCCTGTCTAACACCTCTTTTGCATTGAAATTGTCTCCCAGGTACTCTATTAAGCAAAACAGCAGACTTTCCAGTGCCAAAAATAATTTCAATCCATTTTAGCCATTTATCATCAAAACCCATATGTTTCATAATTTTCATCATAGCCATATGATCAATGGTATCAAAGGCTTTGGAAAAATCCAACTTAAGTAAAATGATCTCATAGAAGCTTCACATTGATAAAAAAATTCAAAGGCCCAAGCAAGGCAATCCTGAATGTTTCTGCCTTTTAAGAACACTACCTATTCCTGATTGGAAGTGGGACAAGATTGGCATGGATTTCATCACTGGATTTCCAGGGACCAGATCAGGATATGATTCCATTTGGGTAGTAGTGTATCGTCTAACTAAAGTGGCTCATTTCATACCCATGAAGACAACATATACAAGTGCTAAGTTGGCCAAGATCTATATGAATAGGATTGTGTGTCTACATGGAGTACCTAAGAGTATTGTGTCTGATAGGGGAACTCAATTCACTTCCCATTTTTGGAGGCAACTGCATGAGTCATTGGGAACGAGATTGGAATTCAGTACTGCTTTTCATCCCTAGATCGATGGACAGACAGAAAGGATCAACCAGATTTTAGAAGATATGTTGAGGGCATGTGCGCTAGATTATGGAGCTAGTTGGGATGAAAGTCCGCCTTACGCAGAATTCTCTTATAACAACATCTATCAAGCCGGTATTGAGATGGCACCGTTTGAGTTTCTCTATGGGAAAGTGTACTACACCATTGTTATGGAATGGTGTTGGAGAAAGAAACTTGTTCGGGCCAGAGCTAATCAAGGAAGCTGAGGAGAAAGTCAAGTTAGTGAAGTCACCTATGAGGTGGAACAGTCCCGGCAAAAGAGCTACGCAGTCCCGGCAAAAGTCCCAGTCAACTATGATAATTTTTGCTAAGTATCTATATGCTATGCTTGGGAAATCCTAGTAGTTGTAGAATTGTTAGAAATTTTCTCTAAGTTAAGATACTTACTATTGCCATGCTTAGCCTAGCTAGTAGCAACCAAGTGTGGATTATATACACATGCAATGGAAAATATTTCTAAGTCTTTTACTTATGTTCTGCTTAATTAAACAACTAAGTGAATGAAACACCTGGGTGGAATGGTGGATTGGTTTAAGTTAAGTGGTTAGACAAGGCCAGGGGACTGGTGAACCTTGTGTATCTCACTTGTGGAATGCCACCCAGGAACAAAGGGATTTGAGATGCCATGTGTTAAGAAACTTCTAATTCAGCCACATGGCATTATGGGCTCTGCCTGGATCATATAGGTTGCAATAACTTAGCCATTTGGACAGTTGGTGGTAGTGGGTGATAGGTTGGAACGCGTCCATTTGGTCTAAGGGAAGGCTTCTGAAAGGTCCTGTCTTGATGAAAATCAAGTCTTGTGGGGAAAGTGCACCACCTCTGTAGTAGGGAGAAACTAAGTACTTAGTTGTGTCCCCGGTAATGGAAAATTTGAGCATCAACACATGGAAGCTATCAAGAATCTCCTCATCCCAATTTTCTAAGATAAAACTTGTTGTTGAACAAGGGTGAAGGTTCACCAATTTGTATTGGTGGTTCCTTGGGAGTTTTTGCCAAAAAAAACTTAGTGTTCTCAACTGATAGGTAAAACCTATTTTGAGAAAAGCAAGCCTAAGCTACACTTAGCGAAATTCATATTGAAGTTAGATACTATTATTCTACTATGGTATCACTTGCCAATACTATTCCAATGTATTGAACCACTGTGGTATAACTTGTAATGTTGCAGGTTACTCTGATGAGGATTAGGGTTATGAGTCTACACTCAACATGCTTGCATGTGGCACATGAAGATGAAGACTCTTATTTATATTGTTAAGTTAAACTCTTGTACTAGCCTATGGCTATGGAGTTGTAAAAGAATATGTTATCTCTGGAATGACGATGTAATAATGGCCTTTGTTTCTGTGTACTTCATCTTAAACTGTGGATGCTACCATTTGATCCAGGGACTAGCATTGCAATCACAAGGATCTTTACCTTTATAAAGGTGGGATCTTGCAACGGGTCAAGTCCCGAAGCCGGTCCATAGAGATTGTAGGCGAGGTTGGTTCATCATTAGCTCCATCGACCCCAAGCAACCCGGTCCACGCTTCCCTACCTGTTATGAATGCACCTCCTTCACCCCCTCTTTCAAAAACGTTTTCAATGCGTATGTCGAATGGAACTCCCGAACTATGTGACTCATGGAATCTACTAGGCAAGTGAGTCACTCGTGGGTTTTTCTAGGCCCCGTGTTGTTGTATGCTCGTCTTGGTTCAAGAGGCAAGAACAACGGGTCCTAGTGGTGGCCAGCATGGGACTAGAAAAACCACATCCCATCATGGCCTCCCATACAAGCCTTAGCATGTTTAACCTCATATCATCTCTGATCTTATCTCATCACGTTCTCCTCTCATACTAGATTCTTTGCATCTGATAAATCATCTGGATGGACCAGTACTGATAGCTATGCATGGATAAGCAAGAGACAGATATAAGCTCTAGCAGTCACACAAGCCAAACCTAGTTATGCTAGGAGCAGTGGATCAGGTAATATAAGCTCAAAGGAAGTAATGCAATAGATAGGATACTCTATCTATCGATAAAAGACTACAGTAGAACCGTATGCATCATGGTAGGAATTGAAATACTTTCAAAATCATAGGATTTTATCATGGTTGGGCTATGCTTGACTTTGCCAGTTGATATTCAATAAGCAGATCTCCGGGAGACTTTTACTTGACTTGGTTATAGTTGGTCAAGTATTGTTCATCGATCTTCGACGGTGTTGATCTCGATCTCGATATCGTATTCTACCGAAGAAGAATCAAATACCGGAAAGAAAGGGAAACAATCAACACAAGGCATCGATGCAATGCTCAAGCAAGGATGATGATATGACAAGTTAAATTGTATCGTAATGTAACCCTAAAGAATGCTCGACAATTTAATCGGGGTTTCGAGGGGTGAAAACCCTAACCCGGGGAAACTCCGAAATCACCTATGAGGGGTTACTAGGTCATTATAAGTAAACTTGTCTTGAAAGTTTTTAACAATGCATGATGATAGCTTAAATAGATAGTTCTCATTTTTCTGAACATTTTGATATATTATTTATATTTTTGTGACTTGAAACTAATTAGATATTGAATTTACAAGTTTATATCAAATTGTGGAATTATTTAAATCATTTCAAATGATTTAATGCGTTACTGTGACATCAGTATACGGGGGTCGTTTTTCACTGGGTCTAGGGCTACCCACAATGAATGATCGGTGGGGCCGAAGCCACATCGGCATCCACACAACCAAAGTAGGGTCGGGGGGCTGGTTTGACCAGTCTGATCGCGCGCTGGCGTCACGATGATGTCAGCGCGACGTCACACTGGCGGGGTCTCTCGAATCGACGACGGAGACAGAGCTAGGGTGCGGACGGGGCTGCGCGGATAGGCCTGTTCGAGCCATTGCTTCAAGGTAGACCGAATAGGGGCGGCGCCACATCGAAATGGTCACCGGAACACCGGTGGTGACGACGACTGGAGGCAGCAGACGGCGAGCTACGGTGGCAGCAAGATACATAGGGACAAGGAGGAAGGGGAAGGGTCCTTGAGGACCAACGGCTCATCGTGAATCTAACACCGGTGACGGCGAAGCGAGGCGAGGTCTGAAACGATGGCGATGTCGACGGTGGGGGCCGTCGGTCTTGGAGAAGACGAGCTCGATTCCGGCGATACAGATCCTCCCATCTCGCGTGGCTTCACAGGAAGGTCGAGGAGGACGTGGCGAACCAAATAGCAAGCTCGGCGAGGTTCGGGGAGGCGCAGAACGACGGCGAGCCGGGGCTAGGGTTTCGGTTCGAGGTGGGAAACGAGGGAAAGGGAGAGGATAAGGGAGAGGTAGGGCACCGCAGGGGGTCTTATCCATATCCAGGAGCGGCGGTGGGGACCGCGACGCGACGGCGGCATCGGGCGGCCCCGGCGATGACACGCGGGAGCTTGCCTCCTCGAGGAAGACGACAAAACAGAGAATGAAGAGGTACCAGGCTTCTGTTGGGCTACGCTTGGGCCAAGGTGGGCCGCGTGAGAGGATAAAGGAGAGGGAGAGGTTGCTGGGCTGCTCGGCCTGAGGCATCTGGCTCCATTTTTTTAGCAGAAGACTTTTTCTATCTCTGTTTTATTTTTCTCTCTTTTGCAAACCATTTACAAATCTGTTTTTGGCATTTCAATGTTACTAGAGGATTTTTAAAATATGGAAAGTATTGCAGGGCCCTTGTAATCCATTTGGGCTCCACAATGTTTTGGTACTTTGCAAGATACAAAAACATTTGAATGGTTTTCAAAGAGAGAGAGAGAGAGAGAGGGAAAACTAGGGTTTTGGGTTTTTTCTTTGTTTCTTCAATGCATAATTTACTAGATGATGCTCGTGATGCACAAGAAAACCCTAAATAATGATTAACTAAAACTAGGGTGTTACAGCTCTATCCCCCTTACGAGAATCTCGACCCGAGATTCCAAAGGTAGGAAAAGAGATAGAGAGAGAGAGAAGGAAACAGGGCCACTCTAAGAATAAGAGGGAAACACACTAGACAGTACACAGAGTATCTCATGGCTAACTCATGGATGGAGTTGTTGTGGATATATCAAATGGGTATACCTACGGCATAGTCTCATACCGGCAAGCCCGGGTGGCCCACAGTTGGTGGTTAGGCCTATGGCATAACCGGGCGGCCCAGTTGCTGATAGACAAGATGGAGGTCCAGCAGGGAAAAAGGAAGACGACGTGCCACCGCCTTAGATGGAAGCCGGAGCCTTGGAGGACACGAAGACTAGTTAGTGTTAGTCTAGGACTCTGTAACAGTAGCCGTCTGGGATTCTCCATGTAACCCTAGGTCCCGGCGCTCATATAAGCCGGCCTACGGAAGCCTTTAGGGCACAAGCTAAACAATAACAACAAGTGCATAACACTACTCGCACACAGCCAACCCCCAATCTTGTAACTCGGCGTATTGCCATTATAGTGATTTATAGTAGAAGTAGGATCTCGCCACCGTCGTGAGATCTGAACCTGAGTAAACTGTGTCAAGCCGACCCGGACGCTCTCCGTCCCCCCCCCCCCCCCCACCCCACGTCTCTAAACCCTCCGTTGGGATACCCCTATGGCACACGTATCGACAAAACCACGACAGTTGGCGTCCACCGTTCGGCAAGAGGCGCTTACAACACGGATCCGAGCGGGATCCCTCGTCGTCTTTGATGGCGGTCAAATCGCATCTCCGTCAACGCGCCGACTTCGTCATCGCTCTTGAGAGTCTTTGAATCTCGAGAGTATGGCTAAGTCGACGACGTTACAGAAACCTTCATCAGCAAAACGACGATGTCTCTTCTTGGTCTTTCCTCGCCGAAAGGCTGATGGAGCTGGCAGGCTTACGTCGTACAAGGATTGACATCAGAGTCATCCCCACGGGCATTAGATTGGATTGGAATTGTTGATTGGCCTGAAAAACACGTCCATCTTTGCTATCGCCTGGCCGGTTAGCTGGCCACTGCTCTAATTCTGATCGGTCTCCCCGCCCAAACAATGTTTTTTCCATCATGACGCACATCAGCTTTAGAACCAGCAGCAGCTCCGATCCACGCGATGTTTTTTAAGTTTCCGTGTTTGGATTGTTTCGGTGTCAGATCACTTCTGATTCTGATTTGTCTCCGTCTTGTGCTCTTGTACGGTTGGATGGCTGTCATGGTGAAGAATATTGGGCTCTCGTACATGTAAAAAGAAAAACAATAAGAGTCCTCAACCTGATTTGTTTTTGTCTACGCGTGAAGACAACGACGCTACATACATGGATTTTTCGACCGAGAAGTTCCAATGCATGCGCACGGCTTCGCATCAGTATGGCACGCTAATTTTCCGGCTTCATCTTGGTTTCGCTCCGATCAGATCCGTCTACATCGCACAAACAAGACCGAGTCCGCTTAAACAGCTAAGTCCTTATTTTTATTTATTCTTTTAATTATTTATGGTCATCAGATTAAAATTGGTTCACTCGTATCCTCAGTCTTTTACCGCTTTCGTTTTTTATCGCCTTGCATTCGTGAGTATAAACTTTTTACTGGCTTGCCGTTTTAAGGCCCGAGTACCATGCAAAAAAACCGCCTTCGGGTGTTAGCTTAAGATTTCTGGATACACGTTTTCTGTTGTTTTTATGTGGATTCTGGAGTAGTGACTTTTTGGTACTCAAAGCCGGCATTTTGGCCTTCGGTTCTGGACGGTGCCATTAGGCATCGTCACCTAAGGACATGGTTCTATGCTGCGAGTCTTCCGTCTCACGGAAGGTCAAGCATAAAAACCAGAATAATGGATAAGCCAGCACTTGCTTAAACAAAAATTTACATAAACTGTTCAAATTAGTTGAATTTTTCCCTCATAAACAGTTTTATGTTGTTCAACTGCTGCATTGTTTCAGCTTTAAAGCATTTGTTTAAAGGCCATGTTTGTTCCGCCTTATATTTGTTTGTTGGACACGATTAAAGGAACAATTTAATACATTTTTATTTTTATGTTTATGTTTCAGGTACGTAACGCTTAGACATTGCCGCGTTCCTTGGATTAAGGTGTTTTAAGCCGGATTTTTACTAGGCTTGACACCACGGGGGCTGCAATTGCAACTGTTGACCAAGACTTGAGCCTCCTTTGAGGATGTCGGATCGATGCTCGGGGGCTTGACATCTCTAACTTAAGAGCTTTTTCCCGCCTTTCGTCCAAGCCGGAACAATCCTCGGGGGCTACAGTACATTGATTTCTAAGATACGGTGAAGTTCTCTTTGAGCGTCAAGCCGGAAAATCCAAGTGAATTCCACCTTGACACTCGGGAGCTACATCGATGTCGAAATTTTGGGAAGTTCTCTTTGGAGCACCAAGCCGAAATAATTCCGACTCGGCGCTCAGTGGCTACACTATTCACATTTTCTCTAAAGCTACTCTGAGAGCACCAAGACGAATTTCTTTTGAAGCTCCGACTTGATGCTCGGGGGCTACAATCGTTTGATGTACAATTATGCATGTTCTTTTGAGCATCAAGCCGCCTTCGACGAAGCCGACTCAATGCTCGGGGGCTACATATGGTTATGTCAACAAAACTTTCAAGACGGTGAAGAATCCGTCTAGTGAAACTTGGGGGCTTGACATTAACTTTGCCTTCACGGAAGTTTCCTGGGTTACACGGCTCGATGGCCTAAACGTCGATGACTTGAGAGGCTCTAAGACCTTAATTCGGCAAGCTCTTATGATTGTGACTTTGTTGGCTCGAAGTCGGCAGTTTGGCAGCCTTTACGACCGTGGCCTAGTAGCCATGATTTTTCCCAGCTTACATATCGTCCTGCATGGATGATGATATTGAATATGTTCCTAGAGCTTGAAAGAATCACTAACGATTCGTTAGAGATTTCTCCGCCTTGGATTCATTCACATAAGCATACAAGCAACTCTCTGGCTAGGCTTAGTCGGATGAGAATATGATATGGGAGCTCTCCAAGATTCTTCACGAAGCAAGCCTAAAAATTGAAGACGATGTGATACTTACGCTCAAAGATAGACGGAGGAACGTGAGGATCTTGAAGAACTCCGGGGGCTACTGTTGTGGATATACCAAATGGGTATACCTACGGCATAGTCTCATACCGGCAAGCCCGGGTGGCCCACAGTTGGTGGTTAGGCCTATGGCATAACCGGGTGCCCAGTTGCTGATAGATAAGACGGAGGTCCAGTAGTGATAAAGGAAGCCGACGTGCCAACGCCTTAGATGGAAGACGGAGACTTGGAGGACATGAAGACTAGTTAGTGTTAGTCTAGGACTCTGTAACCGTATCCGGCTGGGACTCTCCATGTAACCCTAGGTTCCGGTGCTCATATAAGACGGCCTACGGTATCCTTTAGGGCACAAGCTAAACAATAACAACAAGTGCTTAGCACTACTCGCACAAAGCCAACCCCCAATCCTGTAACTCGGCGTATTGCCATTATAGTGATTTATAGCAGGAGTAGGATCTCGCCACCTTCGTGAGATCTGAACTTGGGTAAACTGTGTCACGCCGACCCAGACGCTCTCCGTCTTCCCCCCACGTCTCTAAACTCGCCGTTGGGATACCCCTATGGCGTACGTGTCGAAAAAACTACGACAGGAGTGTTAAGAAACAATTCTGAGATGATGACATGAAACACGTCAAGGTAGCGGAGGAAATAAGAGGAGAAGGTTTCAAGTTGTTAGATAGATGGTCTTTATAAGGATTGAGACCATGGAACTCACAGAAGAGTTAAACTTATGAGAAGGAAGGTTTCAACAGAAATAATATGACCACATACTTCTATAGGGAACTTATACTACATGGCTTAAGTAGAGATTTCAATTGCAGAGATATGGATAAACAAAACGAAGCTGTTGAGCTACTTTTGAAACAGAAGGGTCACTCTTTCATTCAACAGAAGGCCAAGACAGAAAGGTGTTTTTGTGGAGAGGACTCATAAGAGTCACAAGGGACATGTAGCAAGAGGAAATCCTGATTGCCAAAATCATAATCATTCATAAAACATAGTTGAGAAAACGAAGGAAACTCTTTATTCATCCAGGAGTATCAAAATCTTTGCCAAAGATCATGATATGACTTTGCACCTCTGAGATGAGTAGTTAAGATTCTTGATGACACGAGAAGTAAGAAACTTCATTCTCAGACTTTAATTACTTGGCATACCCATACACTTGCCAACATTAAGGGTCTGGACGATCGACCGAGAGACATTTAGCAACACTGCTTTAAATGTTCTCCTTGATGTTCGAGATACGATACATCAAGTAAAGCCCGGACTTCGGATACAAAGGAAACCATAAGAACAACTCCTTTAATAAATCATAGAAGAAGCCATATGAAGAGTGGTTATTATTTCTGATTCAAGAGATTATGGCAAAAGGTCTTTCCGGCTAATTGTGTCAACCATTACATCAATCTTGCCAGATTTACAAGGAGACCTATATCAAAACCTTGAGGAACACCAACCATCATTGCTTTCGGAGATTCAGCTTTGGTTACGCGAAATGATACTTCAGACTCGGCATGTCTGAATAGAAAATTGTAACATTTACCACAAAGGCAAAGTTACTAGATTCTCAAGATATGGACTTTAGTATAAAGCTCCAAAATATAAGCTAGGTTGCTAGACCTATGCATTAGCAACTTGTCGAAAGACAACTGCGCACACATAAAGTACTAGCAATGGAACACACATGTATCCTTGAGGAACGGGGATAATTCTACTCGAATCCACGGCGACATCTTTCAACATTTACACGTGAATCGGAGAAGGTTATTTCTAGCATCCAGAACACATAATTCGAGATGGCTCGAAGATGGTTCTCGAAAGTTTCCAACATTAATGCCCAATGTTCCATATGAATCTAATCTAGCATGGAGAAAATAAGGATTTCATCGATGGGCTCAGCAACAAAGTTATCGAGACACTCCAAGAACATGGACTCATATGTTGCTTGAACCAGGCAAATGTATTGGTAAGACTAAAGGACATGAGGATGTGCTAAAGTGAAACATCACAAGTAGCAACACCATCAAGATAGTCTTTGGAACTGAGTTTGATTTGATGATAACCCAAATCAAATCAAAGGTGGGGGACGATAACATATCCACAAACGAGATACTATCTTTCTTCAACACGAAGAAAACTAGACATCCCTTTAAGATGGAACAAAGTCGGATAAAACTTTTGTCTTATAGCTCTCCAAGTTGTTGTTTAAGCTCATCCAACTAGTTCAAGGGTATCAGTTATGGATCCTTGGAGAAAGAGTAGTTCAGAGAACTTGCTTGCTCAAGAACTTGACAACACGGTCATGTGGCGACATGGCGATACTTCTAGTAGACTTCTAGAATATAACGAACCACCGATATGCCACTTAGTTCGAGAGGAAACTTTCTTTGTAAGGCAAGCAGACATAGTCTCAGATCTTTGGCACAAGCCTAACTCTTTGACCGAGAAGAGGGTGCACCGGAATAACGGACTGGGTAGCACGATCATCCTTTGCTTAGTGATAGGATTAACCAATCACGCTAAGGATGACACAAATGTCCTTTGAGTTCAAAGCATTCAGAATTGCTACAAATCTCAGATGGCCACATTATTACCCACGCGCATCACTCAACAAGCGTGAAAGCTCGAGTAAGGGTGGGTAAAGATGTGTAAAAGCATCACTTAATTAAGAAAGTTATGAAACTCAGCACCTCTTAGTATGAAGGAGTGTGATATTTTAAGATAGTACAGATAGAAGCTAATTAATGCCTCTTGATATGCGGATTACAACACTTTGACCTGGTCCTAGATACGATGAGGTACCAGAGTTTGTTTCTCCTAGACATCCCGAAATGGTTTGTCTTGACGGACCACAAGAGTATATTACATCGTAAGACACCAATGCCCATTTTACTTCTTGGCTACCAACTGGTAGAAAATAGGTCGGAAAACAACAAGGGGAAACAAACATGCTCAGGATGAAATCCCGAGATGTGGATGCAAAGGTCACAATCTTCCAAAAACCAATGCAGGGAAGGGGTAAGGTATGGCAGAGTCATGAGTATAGGTGCGATACTCTCGAGGAGTACTCTTGTCGTGATCTATTTGGTTCCATTAAAGAACATCTGCCATATCTAGTGGTAGGGGAAGTCCTTGCTTGTCACAATTCAATTGCGACAAAGACCACATGCTTGAAGGATAGAATTGTAGTACCAGCTATCCTGAGGTAATGTATTAACATTAACGACAGGGGTCAAAGGAATGGATCTTGGGTTAAAGGTCAGCTTGATGTACAAGATACGCAACACTAGAATCCAGCACAATCGGGGATCTTAGATTCATGTCCGAGGGTTAAAACCCAAAGAAAGGAGTAACTACCTCTTCAGTGACATAGTGTACACTTCAAGATGGTAACCACAAGGTATCTTCGAAAAGAAGATACAACTTCAGAAGTACCCAAACATTAAAAAGGAGGCAGTCGAAGCGAAAGGAAACCTCGAAGCCTAGAAAAGAATATTGTGGAACCATCCATGATGTTGTGGCCCATAAGATAGAGGGATCATGATATAAAGGAATCTCTCCTGTGAACAGGAGCAAAGGGGAACAAGGAATTCACAACACACACAACTCTAGAGAACTCAACACTAGGTCAACTGGTTGAGAAACAACATGCCCAGAAGGCACCTAAGCTTTGAAAGAATAGAAGAGACATCAAAACTTTTCCAAATTCAACACCAGATAAGAAGATCCAGAGTTAGATCGAGACTGGATAAGGAGAAAAATAAGCATACTAGAGTTTTTGCAAATACTTTTCATCTTTGAAAAAGTTTTCACAAACACTAGACTCAATGTTGACCAATAGCAAGGTTTTCCTACGATCGGTACTACTCTGATACCAAAATCTGTGACACCCCCGGGATCAGGGCTAAACAAATCCCGGACCTCCGTCTGACATAAGCTTAACCTTGAGCTCGAGGATATTCAGTGAAGAATCGGTAACACATTAGTGACCCTACGACACAAAAAATATTACAACAAGCTCATAACTGAGCGAAGAGCCAAATTATTACAAGAAGAGGTCACTGACCACAAAAATCAAACAACAGAAGACAAATTATGCTTTAAGTATAGAAAACTTAAAAAATGGCCTAAGAGGCCTAAAGCATAACGATGACGTCCCAGCCCATAGATTCCAGGCTGCCGGCCGGGAACCCCAAGCTACTCGTCGGTGTCGATGTAGTACCAAACTGATCTTCTGGGAACACTTACTCTGCCAAAGGTATCAACAAATCAAGGGTGAGTACAGGGTGTACTCCGCAAGACTTATGGCAAGTGGAGTTGTTTTTCATAAAGCTACTTTTGTTTATAACACAAGAGGGAGAAGAAGCTCGTCTAGGAAGAGTATTTTTAAAGGGGATAAGAGAGCGACATCTCTGGAGTATTGATCATCATCTTTTGATATCCACCAAATCATCATCATCTGAACCCTATCTAGGATCACCCCTCGTACCCATGAGGAAGCATCCTTAAGCACACATTGATATGACAAGTTTTACGATTAGGTTAAAGTTCTCTATGATCATCACGTCCGTTCCCAGGTCGTCCATAACCGTGGACAAGGCTTTCTGAAATATAAGCTCAAAGGGAGTAATGCAATAGATAGGATACTCTATCTATCAATAAAAGACTACAGTAAAACCATAAGCATCATGGTAGTAATTGAAATGCTTTCAGAATCATAGGATTTTATTATGCTGGGGCTATGCTTGCATTTGCCAGCTGATATTCAATAAGAAGATCTTCGGGAGCCTTGTACATGACTTGGTTATAGTTGGTCAAGTATTGTTCATCGATCTTCGTGAAGGAAATATGCCCTAGAGGCAATCATAGAGATGATTATATTCCATATGTATCCATGAGTTATTGTAATGTTCCTTGAATATCCATATCAGGCAAGTTGTATTGATTGGCAATTATGTGAATTGTTTGTGAAACTCTTTAATTGTATGGTTATTTAATATTTGTCCCTAGTCGGAGTTCATGTGAGGACACACGTGAATATTAGACTAGCACATCGATTGGTTGATGACTATGTTTCGCAAGTCATAGCCATGGAGATGTCAAACCAATGATGTGGACACATGTTATGAACATGGGGTTGGACTGACACTATGATGGGATTTGCCCCTCTCTACTTGAGAGAGATATCCCTGGGGCCCTCGAGTGATCGGATCCATAAATGCATGGCCGTGCTACATAAGGTTAAGAGTTAACCTAATAAAGGGATTCCGAATCATGGTATCAAGAAAGAGAGGTCAGCTTGGAGCAAGACCAAATATCAGGAGGCAAAGGGAAAGACATGTACTAAACCTTGTGATGGTTCGTCCGATATGATATTTGTGTGCGTTTAGGAGTTGGCACGTCTTGCTAGAGGCCGCTACCAACTATTGGCAGAGTAAGTGTATTCGTGTAATGTCTATACTAATAGGAACCTATAGGGTCACACACTTAAGGGGCTAGAAGCCTAATGAGGATTGGATCCGAATTAGACCAGGCTTAGGCTACTAATGGGATGCTAATGTAGAAGCCCACTAGGGACGCCTATAAAAGAGAGGGTGGGGCGAGCTGACCAGGGTTAGACCTCAGACCATTCCACCCAGTCGCCACACCTCTTGCTTGTGTTGCACGCGCGGACCTAGCAGTCCGGCGTCTGACGCTTCCACCCCGCACATGTGGATACCTCAGAGGTGCCGCATCTGTGGCACTTGGACGAGCCGCGCAAGGGGAGATTCTCGTGGGACGAGGACAAGGAGGAGCCGTGGAACGTCTGCACTGCCTCGACGCGCTTCATCAATTCCGCAACTGCGCGTCTAGTGGTAATCCCGTGATCTATGACAATAGTAATCCTAGTATACGCGGTAGAATTTTTTATTTTGCGCTAGTGTAGCCTACCCATATCCCTTCAGTGGTATCAGAGCCAATGTTGTTCAGTTATAGGTTCGGGATGTTTGCATATGGTGATATGCAGATTGATATGAATGATGTGATCGTTTATATGGCGATGGTTCATGATTGATCTATGATCTTGCTTTCCGTGATCGTGATTCTGAGGTTGTCGAGCGACTTACCCCTACCGGTCGGTTTCCGCCATCGGGGTAGACAGTGACACATAAATCCTGTTGAATCACGCGAAGATAAATATGACTGATCGAATCGGAACCTATATCTAAAATCGATGTACCGTGATCAAAGGAGTTTGATTGAATCGGGACAGGATTTGGTTTATGGTAAATTTGATTTGCCGATCAAAATCCTTAAAGAAAATTGTGAAGATTCGATCTCTCATTATGGTAATACCGCGAGGGCCGCTGCCCTTCGAACCCCGCAGGGGGAGACCCCCTAGACCCCCCTTAATCGTAGCCCATTTTGTATCTCGTTAAGGTAACTAGGTGTTGCGATGTCACATGATCCAGTAGAATGCGATTCTATGCATAACTTGTTTTTGCACGATGTAGTTGATCAGTATGGCCCATATATGTATGTGATACATGTATGAAATTTTGCATGACCTGCGTGTCGCTAGTAGGGAAACACGGCTGGAGCCATATGTGTTGTCATTTATTGTAATGGCCTGCGTGCCAACTTGTGATGATCCCAATACTATGTAATTTTGATTACTAGCTGTTAGGAGTAATATCTTGTATTATTTCTTGGAGGACTCATCACTTGGAAGATGGCTCACATGGAACATGAAGATGGAGATCATCATGGTGGACAGGTTCTATGGCGATGGAGATCACCATGAGAAAATGGGCCATACTGTGTCACATCTATGTGAATGCTATTCTTATGTGTTTTACTACAATGCATGCTTAGATGATAGAAGTAGAACGATCCCTCAAAAAGTTTAAGTTAAACCATGCCCTCCCAACCAAAACATGCACCATCCTATGCCCTATACAATCGTTGGTGGGCCTATCAAATTAGGGTGCCGCGGTTTTCCTTTGCTGGATGGGTTTGTATCGGATACCTATACACATAAGGGTTGGTGAGATTGACAAGGTCATCTTAACAGTTAAGGACCTTGGGGCATAAAGGTTGGGAGCCTAGTTTTGACATAGAGATGTCACCCAACAACAAGAGTCATATGTGATATGATTAGCAAGTGTTGCTTACCGATTTACCTTGTCTTCTAGCAGTGATGCTAAACCTCACTAGTCGACTTGTTAATTGTGGATCTTGAATCACTTAGTATCAATTGAGGGATGTTGATTTAAGTGGGAGTATATGCTATTAAATTGTTTAATATGTTTTACTCTTTCATGGTTACATGGCTTAGTATTTTGCATGTTTTCTGTTGTAGATCAATGGCACCGAACACTACATCACCTTTTTCTTTGCGTTCGATTCTTGACAAAGATAAACTAAATGTAACGAACTTGTCGGACTGGGTCCGTAACTTGAGAATTGTTCTCAGGTCTGATAAAAAGGAAACGGTTCTGGATACCCCAATCCCCGATGAACCTGCTGATAATGCATCTGCTGCCCTCAAGAATGCCTACAAGAGAGCATGTGATGATTCTCTTGAGGTTAGCTGTCTTATGCTTGCATGCATGGAACCTGAACTCCAAAAGAAGTTTGAGGATCACGAAGTGTACGATATGATCGTCGCGCTTAATGACATGTTCCAAGATCAGGCAAGGACTGAGAGGTACAATGTTGCCAAGTCCTTTGTCGAATGCATGCTAGCAGAGGGAGCAGCTGTAGGCCCCCATGTGATCAAAATGGTTGGTTATAGTCATACTTTGGAAAAGCATGGTTTTCCACTAGGCCAAGAGTTGGTCACTGACTTCATTTTGGCGTCTCTTCCATCCAGCTATGGGAAGTTCATTTCGAACTACCATATGCATGGGATGGAGAAGGGCCGGCCTTAATGAGTTATGCGGGATGCTAAAAACAACAGAAAATGACATGAAGAAGTGTGTAGGGCATAGCCATGTGATGGCTATGCAGAACAAGCCTAGCTTCAAGAAAAAGGTACTTCTTGGAAGAAGAAGGGCAAGGCTAAGGATACGATCCCTAAGCATGCACCCAAGCAAAAGGCTGGACCTGTAGAAGACACTGAGTGCTTGTTTTGTCATGAACATGGCCACTGGAAGATAACTACAGCAAGTACTAGGCTTCTTTGAAGAAGAGTGGAAGTAAGAGTACTTCCCACTTAGGTACGCTTGCTGTAAATGTTGTGGACATTCTTCTCACTTATTCCTAAATTAACTCTTGGGTATTTGATACTGGATCGGTTGATCATATTTGCAATTCTATGCAGGGGCTAGTAAGGACTAGAGATGTGCAGAAAGTAGAAGTGGATTTTCGCGTCGGAAATAAAGCAAGGGTTGCTACATTGTTCGTCGGCGTCATGCAACTTCACCTTCCGTCAGGATTTATTATGGATTTGAATAATTGCTATTACATTCCAAGTATGGGTGGAAACATTTTATCACCTTCATGTTTGATGAGGGATGGTTATTCATTCGCGAGTGCAAATAATGGTTGTGTAATCTCTAAGAATGTTATGTTTATGGCTGATGCTCCCATTGTGAATGGGTTATTTATTTTAAATCTTGATGATGCAGCTGTATACAATGTTAGTGCTAAAATTCTTTGGCCTAATGATTTGAGTCCTACCTATTTATGGCATTGTCGTTTGGGGCATATAAGTGAAAAGCAATTGAAGAAGCTCCATGGTGATGGTCTTCTAACTTCGTTTGATTTTGAATCATACGACACATGTCAGGCTTGTTTACTTGGAAAGATGACCAAGTCGCCTTTTTCGGGTTTACCCGAGAGAGCGATAGACTTGCTGGAACTCATACATACTGATGTATGTGGACCAATGAGCACGACAGCCAGAGGAGGATATCACAACTTCATTACTTTCAGTGATGATTTCAGTAGATCTGGTTATGTCTACTTGATGAGGCATAAGTCTGAAACTTTTGAAAAGTTCAAGGAGTTTCAGAGTGAAGTAGAGAATCAACGTGGCAAGAAAATAAAGGCCTTGCGATCTGATCGTGGAGGTGAATATTTGAGTCACAATTTTAGCGATCATCTTAAGAGTTGCGGAATTGTTCCACAACTTACGCCGCCCGGAACGCCTCAAAGGAATGGGGTCTCTGAACGGCGTAATAGAACTTTGTTGGACATGGTTCGATCGATGATGAGCCAGTCGGATTTTCCATTATCATTTTGGGGTTACGCTCTAGAAATGGCAGCTTTCACACTTAATAGGGTACCATCTAAATCCGTAGTTAAGACACCATATGAGATGTGGACGGGAAAGAATCCCATTTTGTCTTTTCTAAAGATTTGGGGTAGTGATGCATTTGTCAAGAGACTTCAGTCGGACAAGCTAACACCCAAATTGGATAAGTGCATTTTCATGGGATATCCGAGGGAAACCTTAGGGTATTACTTCTACAACCGAGAAGAGGGAAAAGTGTTTGTCGCTCGTAGTGGTGTTTTCCTCGAGAAAGAGTTGCTCACAAAGGGAAAGAGTGGAAGGTCGGTGCGACTTGAAGAAGTTCAAGATGATCCAGTCAGGGATGCTTCTATGAGTGATGCTATTGTAGCAGAACAAGTTGAGGAACCCGTGGCAATAGAACCACCACAACCACGAAGGTCGGCGAGGCTCCACGAAGCGCGAGAATTATTATTGTTAAAAAATGATGAGCCTGCGACCTATGCAGAAGAGATGGTGGAACCAGACTCTGAGAAATGGATGATCGCCATGAGATCCGAGATAGAGTCCATGGGAGACAATCAATTTTGGAACTTGGTTGACCTGCCTGATTGTTTTAAAGCCATCGAGTGTAAATGGATCTATAAGAAGAAGATTCATATGGATGGAAATGTTCACATCTATAAAGCTCGACTTGTTGAAAAAGGTTTTCGACAAGTTCAAGGATTTGACTACGACGAGACTTTCTCGCCCGTAGCAATGCTTTAATCTATATGGATCATTCTAGCCATTGTTGCACATTTCGACTATGAAATATGGCAGATGGATATCAAGACGGCTTTCCTAAATGGAATCCTAACTGAGGACGTGTATATGATGCAGCCTGAAGGTTTTGTCGATCCAAACAATGCTGGAAAGGTATGCAAACTTCTGAAGTCCATTTATGGGCTGAAGCAAGCATCTCGTAGTTGGAACATTCAATTTGATGAAGTTGTGAAGGAGTTTGGCTTCATCAAAAACGAACAAGAACCTTGTGTTTACAAGAAGGAAAGTGGGAGAGCGCTGGTATTTCTAATCTTATATGTAGATGACATATTGCTGATTGGAAATGGCATTCCTATGCTCGAGTCTGTTAATACCTCATTGAAAAATAGTTTTTCGATGAAGGACTTAGGAGAAGTGGCATATATTCTAGGTATCAAGATCTATAGAGATAGATCAAGAAGGCTAATTGGATTAAGCCAGAGTACATACATTGACAAAGTGTTGAAACGGTCCAGCATTAAATAGGCTAAGAAGGGATTCTTGCCCATGTCTCACGACATTAAACTCAGCAAGACTTAGTGTCCTTGGACTACTGATGAGCGTGAACACATGAGCAGGGTTCCATATGCTTCGGATATTGGATCTATCATGTATGCAATGATCTGTACTCGCCTAGATGTTTCCTAAGCTCTAAGTGTTACGAGCAGATTGTTGGGCCAACCCAACCAGATTACAGGTTCAGATCCAATCCGAACTTGCTCCCGCTCTTAAGTGTGTGACCCTGTAGTCTCATGGCTAATTGGACACGATTGGAGTCCGACTCTCAATCGATCAGTCGGTAGCGGCTCCTAGCAGAACGTGCCGACTCCCAAGTACCAAAGAGTCATGACGACTTGCCTTTCCAATGCGACTTACGTCCGAGTCCCTTTTGCCTCACGATATAACTTGTCAGACTATAGGCGAATATATGTCATCCCTTAAATAGTCCGACTCTCTTCTCGATCCGAGATAAGTGATTCACCCGACTAAATCTTAGTCGATCGCCTTGGTTAACACTTAACCGCGTCATGCATGGCCATGCTTTCCGAATCATATCTCACGAGAGGGCCCAGAGAATATCTCTCCGAGTGGAGGGGAAAAATCCCATCTTGGTTATTCACATCACGCAGCTTGATTCTCAGTCGACCTGAACCCTGCCTTTATAACTGCCTACTTACGGATCAGCGTTTGACAGAACCTAAGTCAGTGATCCTCAACTCGGACTATGCAATAACCTCAGGTCTAAGGATTACATTGATTGAGATATACAAATGACAACTTGTTTGTTGTAACTCAATATCGGTCAATCCGACTCGCTAAACCCTTTAGCCGAATCTGTGTAAGTTGGAATAGCATCTCCATGCCCATGACAAGTGGAACCGAGTCATCAAGCCAACTTTCACATTGGTCTAAGTTGTGTGTCCAGCACAACTTCGATGACCAAGGATATTTAGTACAAACAACATGAATGCATAGTTCCACAACCGAATCACATATTCAAATACACATCAAATGTTTATACAAGGACTACTTAATATCTTTATGAATACAATGGGAAATCTCATCATACATGATTGCCTCTAGGGCATATTCCCAACAGTCTCCCACTTGCACTAGAGTCATTCTTCCGACATCACATGTCTAAGCATCTAATGCCCAGGGCTCTCAGGTGCGCCTCATGCTTCAGCTCTGGTAACGGCTTTGTCAACGGATCCGCAATATTTGCATCCGTGTGTACCTTGCATAACTTGATATCACCCTGATCCACGAACTGGCGAATCAGGTGGTACCGCATGAGTATGTGCTTGTTCTTCTGGTGTTGTCTAGGTTCCTTGGCTTGTGCAATCGCACCATTGTTATCACAATACACGTCTAACGGATTGGACGAGCGCTGAACCACACCAAGATCCATGAGGAAATTCCTCATCCAAACAGCTTCCTTTGCTGGCTCCGAGGCGACAATATACTCAGCCTCTATTGTAGACGCAGACACAGTCTCTTGCTTGGAACTCTTCCAGCTCACAGCACCTCCGTTTATAATAAACAAGTATCCGGATTGTGAACGAGAATCATCAGAGTCGGTAAGATAACTCGCACCCATGTAACCCTTTACACTGAGTTCATCTTCACCACCATAAACCAAGAACATATCCTTAGTCCTTCTCAAGTACTTTAGGATATTTTTAGCCGCTGTCCAGTGGATCTCTCCAGGATCAGCCTGGTATCTGCTCACAACACTTAGAGCATAGGAAACATCCGGCCTAGTAAAAATCATTTTATACATGATGGATCCGACTGCAGAAGCATATGGAATCGCACTCATTTGACTTCGCTCATCAGTTGTCGAAGGACACTGAGTCTTGCTAAGTTTTACACCATGGGACATCGGTAAGAACCCCTTCTTAGACGATTCCATGTTGAACTTCTTCAACACTTTTTCCAAATAAGTCCTCTGACTCAATCCAATGAGCCTCATTGATCTATCTTTATAGATACGGATTCCGAGGATGTATGTTGCCTCACCCAAGTCTTTCATTGAGAAACTCCTTTCCAATGATTCCTTGATTTCTTGCAACATCTGGACATCATTTCCAATCCGTAATATGTCATCCACATATAAGATTAGAAAATTAACTTTGTTCCCACTAAACTTCTTGTACAAACAAGAATCATGATCACTCTTGATGAAGCCAAACGATTTGACTACCTCATCAAAGAGAATATTCCAACTCCGAGATGCTTGCTTCAACCCATAAATGGATTTCTGAAGTATACATACTTTGTCAGCATTAGGATGATCGACAAAACCCTCGGGCTGTATCATATACACGTCCTCTGTTAAATTTCCGTTAAGGAAAGCCGTTTTGACATCCATCTTCCATATCTCGTAGTCGAAATAGGCCGCTGTAGCTAACATGATCCTAACTGATTTAAGCATCGCTACAGGTGGGAAAGTCTCGTCGTAACCAACTCCTTGAACTTGTCGGAACCCCTTCGCGACAAGGCGTGCTATATAGATTGAAACATTTCCATCCATATCAGTTTTCTTCTTAAATACCCATTTGCACTCGACGGGTCTTGCACCGTCTGGCAGATCAACCAAGTTCCAAACTTGATTTTCATCCATGGACTTTATCTCGGATCTCATGGCTCCAAGCCATGACTCGGAATCAGATCCCACCATCGCTTCCGAATAATTTGTCGGCTCATCACTGTCTAACAGTAACACATCACGAACACTTCGTAATCTTGCCGATCTTCGTAGTACAGGTGTTGCTGCCGGCTTAGCTGCCACGATCGGCTCAACCTCCAAGGTTTTTGCCGACTCGCTACTAGTCGGTTCCTCTCGAATTTTTTCGAGTTGCACCGTGCTCCCACTTACTCCCCGACTAAGAAACTCTTTCTCAAAGAAGACACCGTTCCGAGCGACAAACACTTTGCCCTCTTCTCGGTTGTAGAAGTAGTAACCCATGGTTTCCCTTGGATACCCCACGAAAATACACTTATCCGACTTCGCTGTAATCTTGTCCGACTGAAGTCGCTTGACAAACGCTTCACAACCCCAAATTTTAAGAAAATACAAACTCGGCTTTTTGTCTGTCCACATCTCATGTTGTGTCTTCTCTACCGATTTTGATGGTACTCTATTTAGTGTGAACGCCGCTGTTTCTAGAGAATAACCCAAAAATGATAAAGGAATATTTGTCCTACTCATCATTGACCATACCATGTCCAACAAGGTCCGATTCCGCCTTTCCGAAACACCGTTCCTTTGCGGCGTTCCTGGCGGAGTAAGTTGAGGAACTATTCCACAACTTTTTAGATGGTCATCAAACTCATGGCTCATGTACTCGCCTCGTCGGTCCGACCGAAGAAACTTTATTTCCTTGCCGAGTTGATTATGTGCTTAATTCTGGAATTCTTTGAACTTTTCAAAGGCTTACGACTTATGTTTCATCAAGTAGATATATCCATACCTACTCAAATCATCAGTGAAGGTAATGAAGTACTCATAACCACCCCTAACTGTCGTGCTCATTGGTCCACATACATCACTATGTACTAGTCCCAACAAGTTGGACGCCCTTTCGCAACTCTTTGCAAAAGGTGTCTTGGTCATTTTGCCGAGTAGGCAAGATTCACATGTCTCGAACGACTACAAGTCGAACGAAGTTAGGAGTCCATCATCATGGAGCTTCTTCATGCGTTTCCAACTTATATGACCAAGCCGACAAAAAGTAAGTCATATTCAGATCATTTGGTTTCAACCTTTTAACATTTATGTTATAAACCGACTCACCATCAAGATTCAAAATAAATAACCCGTCCTGGATGGGTGCAAAGCCGTGAAACATATCATTCAAATACAAAGAACAACTATTATTCTTGATATTCGACTCATAGCCTTGCCTCATCAAACATGAAGCAGAAATAATGTTTCGGCTGAGTATTGGAACATAATAACAATTATTCAGTTCCATAATGAATCCGGAAGGTAAATGAAGTTGCATCGTGCCGACTTGGAACGCAGCAACTCTTGCTTTGTTGCCGACTAGAATATCAACCTCGCCTCTTGCTACGCTCCTAGTTCTTACCAGTCCCTGCAACGAGTTGCAGATGTGAATAACTGATCCGGTATCATATACCCAATAACTATTAGGTGCTTCAGCAAGATATATGTCTATAACATTGCAAACAAGTGTACCTGAGTCAGAAGTCATACCTCCACTCTTGGCTTTGTCGGCAAAGTACTTGTTGTAGTTCCTCTTCCAGTGGCCATCCGCCTTGCAGTAGAAGCAAGTGGATCCGGCTGAAGGAGATGGCTTAGTCCCTGAGGAAGCGCTTGGGACCGGGTCTGGAGCCTGCTTTCCTCCTGACTTAGCCTTCTTCTTAGTCCAAGAACTCTTCTTGAACTTAGCCTTATTCTACACCATCAACACTTGACTGGTTCCCTTCTTGATATCCGCCTCTTCCTGCTTGAGAATCCCATGTAATTCAGTGATCTTCTTATCCATACCATGCATGTGGTAGTTCGAAATGAACTGCCCATATGCACTAGGACGAGAGTTCAGAATTATATCCGTAGCGAACTCTTCACTTATGGGGTAGCCAAGCCTCTCCAGAGACTGCACGTAACCAACCATTTTGATCACATGCGGACTCAGTGGATCACCATCCTTAAGCTCAGCAAAGCACGAGACTTGTTACCTCTCGGTCTTGGTGAGCTCGAACATACTTTTGAGGCTTTCGATCATATCGTAGGCCTCAACATGCTCGAACTGCTTTTGCAAGTCCGGTTCCATGTGAGCAAGCATAAGACAGCTAATATCCGTGGACTCATCCTTAGCCCAACGGTAGGCATTGGTGTCTCCGACAGTCGCATTCTCATTCGGCTCATCTGGAAGTGGGTTGTCTAGGACATGGTCCTTCTTTTCTTGTTTGAGAACAATTCTCAGATTTCGATACCGGTTGGTAAAATTAGTGTCATTCAGTTTATCTTTCTCAAGAATGGTTCTCAATGCAAAACCGGATATCTGAGACCGACTGCTACTTGGTGCCATGATCTACAACAGAAAATATGCAAAATCACTTAAGACATGTATTTATAAAAGAGCAAGCATATTAAACATTTTAATATTTATGCTCCCACTAGAACCAACACCCCTCCGATGGTTGCTTTAGTGATTCAGGATCCTAAATAAGAAAGTCGTCTAGTGAGCTTTAGCATCACCGCTAGCCGCCAAGTGATCTAGGTAGACAACTCCTTATCAATCGTATCTCATACGACTCCTGTTGGACGGGTGGCATCACATGCCCCGGCTCCCATCCGACTTTTTCTCGAGCCCCACAACCGTTGTGATAGACCCGTCTAGCTTACCGAGTGTTTCCGCAGTAAGAGTCCGACTCGAACCCACCTAGTTGGAGATAATTGGCAGCACCTCCATTTTATGAGCCTACTACCAAAAATGTCCGACTTGTGATGGTGCAAACACTGGCGGGAAAACCGACTAGACCTTCTTTGAGGGATTAAATTTTACCGACTATCTAATAGAGGTAAAACTGAGACATAACAATAACACAAAATAAAGTATTTATAATGTGAAATGGTATGGCTCTCTTCATGGCGATCTCTATCTCCACAAAGACTGTAATCCGACTCGTGCCAACTCTTGTCACTTGCTGTCTTACTCCATGTCGCCGACATGTACAATGCCTTGCATGCCTTCCGGGTTCTCCAAACAACTACACTAGCTTAGTAAAGTAAATTACATAGATAATCTGACACGCAGGTCGTTATACAATAAAATGACAGCACCTAGGCTCCAGCCGGCTGACAAAAACCGTGATTCGCAGATCACGTATGGATTACACACATACATCACATGCACATGAACCATACCATTCACAACTTCCTGCAAAAACAAGTTATGCATAGATACAATATCTACCGGAGTTGTGAAACTCGCAACGACATCTAAGGCGCTACGGCAGGGCGAAGCCGGCGGTCCCGCTTCTGGATTTACGTGTCACAGTCTACCCCGATGGCAGAAGCCATCTGGTAGGGGTATGTCGTTCCACGACCTCAGCAGTATGATCATGGAAATCAGATCTACCATTCCCCGAGCACAGTTGATCCAATCAACTTCGTACAAAACCGATCTATCTCATAGATCGACCACCAAACAGCACATAGATCTCATATACAGCCAACCGCATATCACATATGCGAGATCTCGAGCCTAAAACCAGAAGCTATCGCTCTGATACCACTGTTGGGCCACGCAGAGAAAAAACAAAACTTTTCCTCTAACGTGGTGATCCCAAGATCTAGCTGAGGTAGAAGGCCACGAGGTTTACCACTAGACGCGCAGTTGCAGCGCAGATTCGATGAAGCGCGTCGGTTGAAGCGAGCCTCACGATCCGATCGTCCCGGTGCTGATCATACAACACCTCTGCTGGTATCCACACGCATAAGGAGGAGCACCGGTTAATCGCTAGGTTGATGCAGACGGCAGGATCTTTGTGGAGCTAGGGTTTCCAACACATCGAATGACCTAACCGAACAACGATTAACCTTTCTGGGTTACGGTGCTCCACTATATATAGGGAGTGAATGTGGGCTCTGCTCGCGCGGCCCATTCACTAAATCCCATATAACACTAGTCACCGTGAGTCCAACTCACTAACTCAGTCCTAATCCGGTTTAGGTCCAACCCAACCAGATTACAGGTTCAGATCCAATCCGAACTTGCTCTCGCTCTTAAGTGTGTGACACCACAGGCTCATGGCTACTTGGACACGATTGGAGTTCGACTCTCAATCAATCAGTCGGTAGCGGCTCCTAGCAGAACGTGTCGACTCCCAAGTACCAAAGAGTCATGACGACTAGCCTTTCCAATGCGACTTACGTCCTAGTCCCTTTTGCCTCACGATATAGCTTGTCAGACTATAGGCGAATATATGTCATCCCTTAAATAGTCTGAATCTCTTCTCGATTCGATATAAGTGATTCACCCGACTAAATCTTAGTCGATCGCCTTGGTTCACACTTAACCGAGTCGTGCATGGCCATGATTTCCGAATCATATCTCACGAGAGGGCCCAGAGAATATCTCTCCGAGTGGAGGGGTAAAATCCCATCTTGGTTATTCACATCACGCATCTTGATTCTTAGTCGACCTGAACCCTGCCTTTATAACTGCCCAGTTACGGATCAGCGTTTGATAGAACCTAAGTCGGTGATACTCAACTCGGACTATGCAATAACCTCAGGTCTAAGGATTACATTGATTGAGATATACAAATGACAACTCGTTCATTGTACCTCAATATGGGTCAATCCGACTCGCTAAACCCTTTAGCCGAATCTGTGTAAGTTGGAATAGCAACTCCATGCCCATGACAAGTGGAACCGATTCATCAAGCCAACTTTCACATTGGTCTAAGTTGTGTGTCCAGCACAACTTCGATGACCAAGGATATTTAGTACAAACAACATGAATGCATAGTTCCACAGCCGAATCACATATTAAATGATACACATCAGATGTTTATACAAGGACTACTTAATATCTTTATGAATACAATGGGAAATCTCATCATACATGATTGCCTCTATGGCATATTCCCAACACAGATACCAGGACGATCCAGGTGAAGGTCACTAGACAGCGGTAAAGAACATCCTTAAGTACTTGAAAAGGACTAAGGATGTGTTCCTAGTTTATGGAGGTGAGGATGAACTCAGTGCAAAGGGTTACACATATGCGAGTTACCTTAACTACTCAGATGATTCGAAATAGCAATCAGGTTATGTGTTTGTCATGAATGGTGGTGCTATGAGCTGGAAAAGTTTCAAGCAAGATACGGTGACCTCCTCTTCAACAGAAGCTGAATATATTGTTGCCTCGGAGGCCATAAAAGAAGCTATTTGGATTAGGAATTTCCTTATCGCTCTCGGTGTGGTTCAGGGCACGTCCAATCCCTTGGACGTTTATTGTGACAACAATGCTGCTATTGCACAAGCCAAGGAACCTAGACAACACCAGAAGAACAAACATATTCGCATGTGCTACCATCAGATTCGAGAGTTCGTTGAGGATGGTAGTGTCATGATATGCAAAATACATACAGACTCAAATGTTGCTGATCCCTTGACTAAGCCTCTCCCGCAGCTCGCGCATGAAACGCACGCAAGAGTAATTGGTATTATATACATTTTAGATTGACTCTAGTGCAAGTGGGAGGCTGAAGGAAATATGCCCTAGAGGCAATCATAGAGATGATTATATTCCATATGTATCCATGAGTTATTGTATTGTTCCTTGAATATCCATATCAGGCAACTTGTATTGATTGGCAATTATGTGAATTGTTTGTGAAACTCTTTACTTGTTTGGTTATTTAATAGTTGTCCCTAGTCGGAGTTCATGTGAGGACACACATGAATATTAGACTAGCACATCGATTGGTTGATGACTATGTTTCGAAAGTCATAGACATGAGATGCCAAACCAATGACATGGATACATGTTATGAACATGGGGTTGGACTGACCCAACTTGAGACTGGCAATTAATTGCAGCTCTATCGCTACACATCGTGTATGTTCTGTCCTTAGACCTGAGATTGTCGCATGTACTTGAGGTATGGATTGACCTAGTTTGGGGATATCAAATGCTGCACTGTAACAGGGTAGTTATAAAGGTAGATTTCGGGTTTGTCCTGAAGCATGCTGCCAGGCATGGTCAATAAATATGGGATTTGCCCCTCTCTACTTGAGAGAGATATCTCTGGGCCCCTCGAGTGATCAGATCCAGAAATGCATGGCCGTGCTACATAAGGTTAAGAGTTAACCTAGTAAAGGGATCCAGAATCATGGTATCGAGAAAGAGAGGTCAGCTTGGAGCTAGACCAAATATCGTGAGGCAAAGGGAAAGACATGTACTAAACCTTCTGATGGTTCGTCCAATATGATCTTTGTATGCGTTTAGGAGTTGACACGTCTTGCTAGAGGCCGCTACCAACCATTGGCAGAATAAGTGTATTCGTGTCATGTCTATACGTATATGAACCTATAGGGTCACACACTTAAGGGGCTGGAAGCCTACTAAGGATTGGATCTGAATTAGACCAGGCTTAGGCTACTAATGGGCTTCTAATGTAGAAGCCCACTAGGGACGCCTATATAAGAGAGGGTGGGGCGAGCTGAACAGGGTTAGACGTCAGACCATTCCACCCAGCCGCCACACCTCTCGCCTGTGTTGCACGCGCGGACCTAGCAGTCCGACGTCTGACGCTTCCACCCTGCACGTGTGGATACCTCAGAGGTGTCGCATCTGTGGCACTTGGACAAGCCGCGCAAGGGGAGATTCTCGTGGGACGAGGACAAGGAGGAGACATGGAACGTCTGCACTGCCTCGACGCGCTTCATCAATTCCGCAACTACGCGTCTAGTGGTAATCCCGTGATCTATGACAATAGTAATCCTGGTATACGCGGTAGAATTTATTTGTTTTGCGCTAGTGTAGCCTACCCGTTTCCCTTCACTTAGACGGTGTTGATCTCGGTCTTCGATCTTGATCTCGATATCCTATTCTACTGAAGAAGAATCAAATAACAGAAAGAAAGGGAAACAATTAACACATAGCATCGATGCAATGATCAATCAAGGATGATGATATGACAAGTTAAATTGTATCTAAATGTAACCCTAAAGCATGCTCGACAATTTAATCAGCGTTCCAGGGGTGAAAACCCTAACTTGGGGAAACTCCGGAATCACCTATGAGGGGTTACTAGGTCATTCTAATTAAACTTGTCTTTAAAGTTGTTTAACAATGCATGATGATAGATTAAATATATAGTTCTCATTTTTCTAAACATTTTGATGTACTATTTGTATTTTTTGACTTATAAATAATTAGATATTGAATTGACAAGTTTATATCAAATTTTGGAATTATTTAAATCATTTGAAATGATTTAATGCGTCACTGTGACATCAGCACAGAGGGGTCGTTTTTCACTGGGTCTGGGGCTACCCACAGTGACTGATCGGTGGGGCCGAAGCCACATCGGCATCCACGGAAGAAAAGTAGGGTTGGGGGGCTGGATTGACCAGTCTGACCGCGCGCTGGCGTCACAATGATGTCAGCTCTACGCCACGCTGCCGGGGTCTCTCGGACCAGTGGCTCACCGTGAATCTAACAGAGGTGACGACGAAGCGAGGCGAGGTCGGAAGGGATGGCGATGTCAACGGTGGTGGCTGTCGGGCTTGGAGAAGACCATCTCGATTCCGGCGATACAGATCCTCCCAGCTCGCTTGGCTTCACAGGAACGTCGAGGAGGACGAGGCGAACCCAATAGCAAGCTCGGCGAGGCTTGGGGAGGCGTAGAACGATGGCCAACCAGGGCTAGGTTTTCGGTTCAAGGTGGGGAACGAGGGATAGGGAGCTGAAGAGGGAGAGGGGGAGGGACAGGATAAGGTTGAGGTAGGGCACCACAGGGGGTCTTATCCACGTCCAGGAGCGGCGGTGGGGATCGCGACGCAGAGGCAGCATCGGGCGGCGCCGGTAATGACACGCAGGAGCTTGCCTCATCGAGGAAGACGACGAAACAGAGAACGAAGAGGTATCGGGACTCTTTTGGGCTACGCTTGTGCTAAGGTGGGCCGCAGGAAAGGAGAAAGGAGAGGGAGAGCTTGCTGGGTTGTTCGGCCTGAGGCATCTGGCTCCATTTTTTTAGAAGAACACTTTTTCTCATTCTGTTTTATTTTTCTCTCTTTTGCAAACCATTTACAAATATGTTTTTGTCATTTCAAAATTACTAGAGTATTTGTAAAATGTGGAAAGTATTGCAGGGGCCTTGTAATCCATTTGGGTTCCGCAATGTTTTGGTACTTTGCAAGATACAAAAAAATTTGAATGGTTTTCAAAGAGAGAGAGAGAGAGGGAAAAGCTAGGGTTTAGGGTTTTTGCTTTGTTTCTTCAATGCACAATTTACTAGATGATGTTCATGTTGCGAAATCAAACACTACATAATGATTAACTAAAACTAGGGTGTTACAACAACGGGGAATTCAGCAACAACGTCGGCTCGCTCCACACCTTCATTGGGGCAGCAAGCGCGAGAAGAAGGTCCTCGCCCGTGCCATCAGCGTCAACACGGTGTCCCAGGTCGACGTCCCTCGCTTCCTCAACTGGTCTAAGAAGCGCATCACTTGGAGCCACGAGGACCAATCAACACAGATCGAATTTCCTGGGCGAGTCGCCCTGGTAGTCAAGACAAAATTAGGCGACTACTGGCTCCCCAAGACGTTGATGGACGACGGGAGCTCTATCAATATCCTCTACCTGGACACATTCAGGCGACTACGGCTCCCGCAGTCGATAAACGAGTCGACCATCACCACCTTCCATGGCATCATCCCCGGTCGAAAGGCGTACCCAATCGGCAAGGTGATGCTGCCAGTCACCTTCGGCACACCAGCCAACTTCCCACCGAGCGGATTGTCTTCGAGCTGGTCAACTTCAGCAACCCCTACCACTGCATCGTGGGGTGACACGCGTTCGCCAAATTCATGGCGGCACCGCATTACGCATACAACATGATGAAGCTCCCAGGACCATGCAGCATCATCACTACCCACGGCGACCCCAACATGGCCATCTAGTGCGAGGAAAAAGGCGCATATCTCGCGGACGCTGTCATCGCCGCTTAAACCAACCATGCAGAGGAACTCGCCAGATACGCGAGCGGGGCCGACAAATACGACCCCACAATATTGAAGAAGCCCAACGCAAAAAAACAAGGTCGACCGTGTTCGAGCCCACCAAGCACACCCCGCACCGTTGAGCTAGTCCCAGGCGACTCCAGCCAGACCGTCACCATTGTGGCAAGCATGTGTCCCGCATAGGAAAGCGCGCTCGTCAATTTCCTCCGTGAGCATCACAACATCTTCACATCGAAGCCATCTGACATGCCAGGTGTCCCGAGGAAACTCGCCGAGCACAAACTCAATGCCGACCCCAAAGCGTGACCTATCAAGCAGTCGTTGCGGCCATTCAATGAAGAGCGTCGATGAGCAATCGCGAAGAAGTGCAGCGTCTACTCGCTGCAGACTTCGTCCGGCAAATAAAATACTCAAAGTGGCTAGCAAACGCAGTCCTGGTCATGAAGAAGAACCAGACCGGGAGGATGTGTAACGACTACACCAACCTCAATAGCGCCTGCCCAAAGGAGCAATTCGTCCTCTCGCGCATCGACCAAATCATCGATTCGACTGCGGGCTCGGAGTCGCTCTACTTCCTCGACGCGTACTCTGGTTATAACCAGATCAAGACGACGGTTGAGGATGAGGAGAAGACAGCGTTCATCACACCATTCGGCACCTACTGCTACACCGCCATGACATTCGGCCTCAAGAACGCCGGCGCGACCTACCAGCGGTGCATGAAGGAGTTCCTCGCGAGCCAAATTGGCCGCAATTTCAAAGTCCAATCGCCAAAGCGACCTACTCGCCGACCGGGCCGAGACCTTCGCAAATATCCAGAGGTACAAGATCAACCCAGGGATGTGCACCTTCGGCGCACCCACTGGACAGCTACTGGGGTACGTAGTCTCCAAGCGAGGCATCGAGGCGAACCCCACCAAGATTGACACAATCGCACGGATCGTCGAACCTGAGTGCCTTCACGACATCCAGAAGCTTCATCCACGACTAGGCGAGAAGGAAATATCTCTCTACCGCCGGATGCGCAAGAACCCCACGTTCCAATGGGAAAAGGAGGTAGACTACACAATCAACACACTCAAAGAAGTGCTACTCGCTTCACCGCTACTCGCCGCCTGCGTCGACTAGGAGTCGATGCTCATCTACGTCGCGGCATTCGAGCGAGTCGTCAGCACCGTCATGGTCGTAGAGACCAGAGGAGGGCAAGGAGTGCCCCGTAAAACGCCCGGTCTACTACATCAGCAAAGTCCTCACGAACTCACGACAGTGCTACCTGCAATACCAGAAACTGGTGTACGCGGTATTCCGAGCCCAACGATGGCTACCACACTACTTCTAGGAGCACCCAATCATG
Source organism: Avena longiglumis (assembly GCA_030063025.1). NCBI lineage: Eukaryota > Viridiplantae > Streptophyta > Magnoliopsida > Poales > Poaceae > Avena > Avena longiglumis. The sequence goes on from CP125974.1 coordinate 249,955,663, forward strand.
GTCGTCTCCTCCATGTCGTTGAAGGACATCATCCTCAACCGCGAGGCGACTGGGCTGGTCGCCAAGTGGGCCGTCGAAATCGGCATCCACAACATCAAGTACGAGCAGCACAAAGGGATCAAGTCGATGGCTCTAGCGGACTTCCTCGCCGACTTGGAAGAGGCGCAGTAGCCAGAGAAGTTGCCACACCTCCACTACTGGTCGCTCCACTTCGACAGATCCAAGAACGCAGAAGGCACAAGGGCAGGAATCATACTCATCTCGCTCAAGGGCGACAAGCTCCGCTACATGCTGTACCTCGACTTCACCCCATGCACCAACAACATGGCCTAGTATGAGTCCCTCCTTCACGGCATGCGGGCCGCCAAGGAGATGAACGTCAATCACCTACGGTGCTATGGCAGCTCCGACCTCGTCGCCGTGCAAGTCGCCGGTACCTACGACGTCGTCTCCCCCACCATGGCGGCATACCGCCAAGCAGTGGACTAGCCGGGGGGCCACTTCGCCGTCTACTCTGTCGAGTGGATCGACCGGCGCAAGAACGAGGATGCTGACGCCCTCTCCCGCATCGGATCGGCTTGGCAAACTCCAACCGCAGGCGCCTTCCTAAATACCATCCACAAGCCCTCTGTCTCTCCTCCAAAGGAGATCGACCTCGGGATCCGCTGCAACCATAGCCCCCACTGGTCGCCATGGTCGTAGAACCAAGCGACTGGACCGCGCCATACCTCGCCTACCTCAAGAACGGGACCCTGCCAATGGATGATACAGAAGCACACATTATCGTGCAACGATGCAAGTCCTTCGTCATCATCAATGGCGAGCTCCACAAGAGTAGCGTAACAGGCGTGTTCCAACGTTGTGTGCAACCTAGAGAAGGACGCAAGATCCTCCAAGACATCCATGCCAGCGACTCCGGCCACCACGCCGGCGCCTGGTCATTGGTTTCCAAGGACAATCGACACGGCTTTTAATGGCTCACCATGCATGCCGATGCGGTTGACACCGTCCAATGCTGCTTCGGGTGCCAGAAGTACGCCAATCAGACACAAATACCCAGCTCGGCTATCAAGACGATCCCCATTACCTGTCCATTCGCCATGTGGGGCATGGACATGGAAGGCTCCTTCAAGATGGCCCCCTCTGGCTACACCCACCTCCTAGTCGCAGTCGATAAATTCACCAAGTGGGTGGAGGCTAAGCAAGTCCGGAAGTGCGACAGGAAGACAACATACGGCTCGACCTCGCCTCAGTCGCCCACCAGGAGTCCAACGGCCAGGCGGAACGCACCAACCAGAGCATCATCCATGTCCCCAAGCCGAGACTGCAAGTTCCCCTCGAACAAACTCCGGGATGCTAGGTCGAAGAGCTCCCCTCCGTCATATGGGGCATTCACACCTCCATCATCGGTCGATGGGGTTCACGCCCTTCTTCATGGTATACGGCGCCGAAGTCATCATGCCAACTGACCTGGAGCACGATTCGACTCGGGTCGTCAACTACGCGGAGGCCGACAACAAGCTCGCACGCCAAGACGGGGTCGACCAGATCGACGAAGCACGACTTTGCTTGCTCCCGCACCGCCATCTACCAGCAGGGACTCCGCTGCTACCACAGTCGCCGAGTCCGGGAAGGCGACCTGGTCCTGTGACTGATCTAGGACAAGAAGGGCATGCACAAGATCTCTCCCCCATGGGAGGGACAATTCACCATAGGGAGAGTCCTCGGCAACGATGCCTACTACCTCATCGACGTTCGAGGCGATGGATAGCTCGACGTAAAGTGGTCGTGGAATGTAAATCTCCTAAGGATGTTCTACACCTAGAACTCGGACTTGTAATCCCTCCGCCATGCAATAAAATACATTCGACTCGCACAAATTGTGTCTACTCTCCAAGTCTTGTGCCAATCTCACACGTAACTATATCATAATTCTACTCACGTAAGTGAACCCTTGGCTAAGCGACCGGCAAGAATAAGTACTGCAACACAAGGGTATCGAAGGAATTCGCACACGCTTCATACAACGACCTGGTCCTCCGCACCCTCGGCGCAGTGACTCGAACGGGTAAGTACCACGCTAAGGACTCGCTTCAGTCTAAACCCAGGCGGATCGGGAACACACCAAGTATGAGAGAGCGCCCTGGACTCGCCACGCGACTAGCTCCTCGAGTCAGGTGGAGTGACACGCCACGAACAATGCGCTTTGTTTTAACCTACCTTGGGTATGCAACTAGAACAACTAAGTACCACGCTCGGGGACTCGCCCAACCAACCGCGTACGCTTCCGGGAAAACGGCTTAGAACAGAGCACCCCTTGGGTCGCCAAGCGACTGGCTTTCCAAGCCATGTTGAGTCGACCCCAACTAACTAATAGTCCAAAAACAAACAAACATACAGAAACACGAGGTCAACCCCATTAAAGGGCGGACACGCTCGGGGAATCGCATAAAAAATAAACCAAAGTCAAATCAAACTGACTCGATATGTTTTAATTCCTTCAAAGCAACAAAATATTGTTCATAGGCAAAGACTGCTACAGTTCTAATTACACTAACACAAAAGCCACTCAACATGTCTTTACTCCGTAGGCTTCGAAGTCGACGCGCCGCCACCACCACAGACCTAGATGATGGGTATCCACGGATTCGCCGGATACGTCGTCAGGGTACTCGCCATCGCCGATCAGAACGGCTGCTCTGTTTTCAGATAACGATGCGTCGGCTCGGGGTCGTTCGGCGCCACCTCTGTCTCCTAGTACGACAACAGATCGCGCATCGCCAACACCCGCTCGGAGTACGTAGCTGCCTTTGTGGTGAACTTTAGAACTTTGGCGATATCCACTGAGCCGGTCGCAGATTGGTACCCGCTGGTGACGTCGTTGAGGTGGAAGTCGTCCGGGAAATGCACAAGCCTAAGCCTCAGCGCAGTCACAGCCTCACAGCGAAACACCGACAGCGACATGTAGTCGACCACCATCGGTGCCCTTTAGAGGTAACGCCACACCTCCGTGAGCTTGTTGGGAATCGCCTCAGTGGGAGAGATCTCCTAGGGAATGGCGCGAATGCTTCGCCGAAAGGGCATCAGAGTCCACCAGCATGGTGACGCACTTCTTGGCGTCATACGACTGCACCTCAAGGTCTTCGTCAAGTATCTTCCTTGCAAACAACGCCTAGTCAAAAATAGAAGGATGCACAACTCCAGACTGACCCGCTCGAGGACTCGCCGACGTAGCGAATCGCCCGCTCGGGGACTCGCTCACATAGCGACGGATTTAAGAAGGCTCACCAAGAAGTGGACGGCAAAGCCCCGTGGTGAAGTCCCGAAGGCCTGTCATCTCATCCTGCAACCCAGCAACAAGAGCGTCGGAGACCTTACGCTCCTCCGCTGCTGTGATAGCAGCCTTCCTCCTTTCCTTCGACGAGCTCACATTTGCCTTCGCGGCCTTGAGATCCTTCTCCAGCTCGGCAACCCACTTCTCCGCGACGGTCAATGATGACGTGGCAGTCTCCAACTCGTTAGCCGGGACAAGACCTTCGCGAGCCTTGGCAACAACAGCGGAGCGCTCCCCTGCAAAGAAACCAAAAGTTACACATCAGGTGATTAAGGCAACGGAATCGACAAGAAACTTGAAACACCTACTTGTAGTCGCCTGAAGCTGCCTATTCACCTCCTACACGGATTGGAGGTCACGCTCCAAATGCTCCATGGTGGCTAGTCATTCCGCCGATTCACGCTGAAGGCCCTGCAAATATGAAACAAACGTGAGAAGACAACAAAACTTCCTAAGTGCCTTGTCGCTAAAACTCAGCAACTAGCCACTCGGGGACTGGACACCAAAACTTCCTAAGTGCCTAGCCGCTGAAACTCAGTGACTAGCCACTCGAGGACTGGACACCAAAACTTACTAGGTGCCTAGCCGCTGAAATTCAGCGACTAGCCACTCGGTGACTGGACACAAAAAATTCGTAATAATCCATCCACTGAAATTCAGCGAGTAGATCCTCGGGGACTGGACATACTTGGATAGCTGCGCCCAGCATGGTGTGCAGCTCGACCGCGTCTGCTGACGATAGCACAAAGGGCATTCACCCGCGACGCTGCTCGACGTCTGCGCCCAAAACTTTGGGCACCTGAGGCGACTACATCGCCACTCCCACGGCGGAAGCCTTTGCCACGAAGCAAGGGAACATTGTCGCCATCGCCCCTGAAGTGCTAGTCGTGGGCTCTGACGCACCGTCTAGCGCCACTGACTCAACCAACTGCGACCCCGCGACCACATCGACCTTCGCGGTTGTATCCACTCCGGCCGGAGCATCGCTCGGCGCATCGGCTGGCTGATCCAAAACTATGATGGAGTCATCACCTTTCTTATTTTGTGCGCCCTCAGCGGGCGCCTCAGCTTCCGTCTCCATTCCTCTTCTTAGAGGGATCAGCCTCCCCTCCAGTGGCAACTGGTGGTACCATTTCCACCGTGAGGTGACTAATCTTCTTCACACTAGTCCCGCAAAAGGAACAATTAGCAACTCATACGAAAACTAGAAAACATTGCTCCGAGTCGACAAGGTAGGGACGTACCTGGTGACTGGGATATAACGCAGGCCGGTGAGGATGTGTGCCGCCTACTCCAATTCTAGGCCCAGCTTGCGACTAATGCCCATCTAAAACATGGAAGGAGCCCATGGGACTACAGCCTTCTTCGGAGACGAGACTACGGCCACAGGAAGCTCTCCTCTAGTCGACGCTGGTGCCTCCTTCGACGGGGAGGCCTCCGCTGTTGAAGTAGCTCCAAGCCCCGAGACTGTCGAGAACGGAGGAGTAATCGATGCCAGGGGCACCTCGTTCTCCACCATGTCTGGATCCGTCGCCTCTGGAGCTTTCCTCGATGCCTCAGCCTCTGCGTCATCAGCTCCGCTGTTCGACTCGAAGCTAGCCGCCGACTGGGGTGGAGATGCCACTCTAGGCGCCTTCTTCTTCCTGGGAGACTTCTTCTTTGACAACATGGCCACGCGCCACGAACTATGTTCTTGGGTGTCGCCCTCGCCCCCGTCATGTACCTCGAGGTTCTGGCTATCCTCAGTCTCACGCTACCGCTGCCAACGGGTCTTCTAAGCAGCGGGTGTGGCGACTTCCACCGCCTTGTTGTCGCCATCGAAGGACTAGCTTAGATCCTCATCGACCTCCTCATAGCTCTCGTCTTCGACAGGAGGGAGCCAGCCCTCCATGACCTCGAACGGCTAAAAAGACAGACACACATTAAAAAACCACAACTGCACTTCTGCGACTGCAAAGATAGACAAGGTAAAACAGCTCACCGTCGGCGCCCAGCAATTCGCGGTGTATGGGAGTTCCTGGCCTTTGGATTGTTGTACTCTGTGTCGGTGATATTCTTCAACGCGGCGGCGTAGTTGTCGGCCTTCCAGTTGGCGGTGCAGGCCTTTGTCCCATCGTCCCTACCGGTGTATTCGTACATCAAGTGGGAGCGACTAGCTAGCGGCACCAATCGGGGCCCGAGCTAAAAATTGTACAAATTGATGGTCTCGAGCCTATATTTCTTGAGCTGCCGAATCGTAATGAGCATGTCGTCCACGACCATCTCTGATCGTGGGGGAGTTTGGCACTTGCAGCCGGAGTGGCTCGCTCCGCTCGATGGTGTATGCTAGGAGCGGCACCTCGCCGTCCGAGGTCGACTCACTGACATAAAACCATTGTTTCTTCCACTCTCTAGCCTCCTTATTCAGCAGAATGAGGTCGAGGAAGGGGGCCTTGTTTTTCAATTGAAATGTGAGGTCGTCCGCTGCCAGCATCGGGCCGCCAGGTCCTTCATGGTCGACGCGACCGTGGAACAGCTCCTGCCACAACAGGAAGTAGGAGCGGCACCCTAGGTAGCACTCATAGAACGCCACGAAAATGGAGAGCTGCTCGATGCTGTGAGGCCCTAGATCGGAGGGATTGATGGCGTAGTAGGTGCAGAACCGCCAGAAGATGATCGAGGTGGGTAATCCCAGCCGCCTCTCCAGGTGGCTAGTGAAGCAGATGAATTCACCGGCGCGGGTAGCCGGCTCCACCTCCCTAGCCGAGGGGATTCACCATCTCCCTTCATAGAGGATCCCCGCATCTTCGAAAGATCTCAGCGTTGCCCTGGTGCACTTGGATTTGCCCCACAGTTCCTTCTAGGGCCCCATCGAATTGAAGATCTGGGTTCGCTAACTCATTCTAGAAGTTCTATATCGGGAGGAAATGGGAGACTGAGGGGTGCGCGGGATCGGAGGAAATGCGAGGAAGGTTCGCAAACTCCCCCATCATTCTCCTTATATAGCGGTTGCCTCCCGCCAGTTTTGGAGGATCCGTTACTGCGTGGTGATGAGGCCGATATTATCGTTGGATTACCCAACGGCTAGTTTGACCAAAAATGATGGTCCAACTTCGTCTACTTGACTCACCAACCCATTCGCCAAAGTTGCGACTCGAATACTTGCCAAATTGGCGATTCGACTGGTTGCCGATATTGCAACTAAAGATATATGTTGAGAATTCTTTCCTTCATTGAAGTGTCCACCGCCGATTCGACTGGGTGTCCAAATTGGACCCGTATACTCTGACTACCAAAGAACACCTACGATGAATCAACAACGACCTCGGGGACTACTAATGGGGATATGTCGAGTGGGTATACCCAGCAGGATGTTCCCTACTAGATCATACTCTCAGTGAGTGGGCCTGCAGGATTGAGATTTGATCACGACACAAGAAGGATCCAGGCGACTGGAAGATGAAGGCCTAGAAGCATAGCTAGGCCCAGTCGGACTAGGTCAAACACCTTCGGGTCCTTCTCCAACTCGGTTGTAGATCTGTAAACCCTAGCGAGGTATCCCTATATAAACCTCCTAAGGTACGCATAATATTTATGTTCCATCATACACCCCATCGACTCACCGCCTAGTCGCCAAGATCGCCCATTGTAATCTCTCGATAAAACAATCTAGCAGGAGTATGTCTTTACCCTCCGGGGGGCGAACCTGGGTAAAACCTTGTGTCTCCGCCCTCATCTCGCACCGTAGATGGCTGGCCACCCTTGCCCCTGGTTCTACTATTCGTTGCCAATCATAGCATCTGCCGTGGCCATTCCCACGACAGGTATGGTTTTTAACTCGGATGAAGGCATGTGACATTTGCTTGCATACCTTTGGCAACCATTACATTTTTTCACTAGGTCCTCTTCCTATCGCAGGGAACTAGGCCTATAAAATACATGCCTGAATGCTTTATCTACTAAGGCCCGAAATGAAGCATGAAGCCCACATTCTCCTTGATGAATATCAAGCAAGATCTCTCGGCCTTCTGCCGGATCAACGCACCTCTGCAAAACATTTGTTGTGCTTCTTTTGTATAATTCATAGTTTATTATGGTGTATGCTTTAGCCCTTCTTACGATTTGTATGGCGAGGACTTCATCACTCGGCAAAATCTCTTCTTTTAAGAATAGAAAGATTGGTCGTGCCCATTCTGGTACTTCACAGACTGGGGTAACTATCTCATCAATTTCCATTATATCTGCCAACATAACCTCTGCCGGGTTGATCTAACCAGTCCTCGAGTCCTGCAAGGAAGTCCCCGGGTTTACCGAGTCAGTCCCCGAGTTATTAGGATTACTCCTCCCATCTATGTCCATTGGGTCAAATTTGGTTACCGAACTGTACGGGATACGAATTGATTCGGATTCAGACGATGATGGGGATATGCCGAATGGGGTATGCCTAGCAGGACATTCCCTACTGGACCTGACTCCTAGCGCAGGATGGTGACCGGATCATGTCCCAAGGAGGAGCCTGGCGACTGGAAGATGGAGGTCCAGAAGCGTAGCTAGGCCTAGTCAGATTAGGTTAAGCCCTCCGAGTCTTTAACTAACTAAGTTGTATATCTGTAAACCCTAGCGAGGTACCCCTATATAATCCTCCCTAGGGTGCTCTTTATACTCACGTTCCATCATACACCCCATCCACTCGCTGCCTAGCCGCCGAGCTCTCCACCCATGTAATCTCTCGATAATACAATCTAGCATGAGTAGGTCTTTACCCTCCGGGGGGCGAACCTGGGTAAACCCTTGTGTCTCCGCCCTCATCTCGCACCACAGATGGCTGGACGCCCTTGCCCCTCTCATTACTACTCGCTGCCACTAGCAGCATCTGCCGTGGCCATTCCCATGACAGTGGCACCCATCGTGGGGCCTGGCCAGTTCGGCCTGAGTTATGCGGCGAGACCCTACTTGCCAATCAACCGGTCGATCTCCACCTACCACATGATCGCGTGAGGCGAGATCCTCGAGATCTTGCCCAGTAGCTACTTCCTGGCTTCACGCCCGTTCACGCGTAGTGTCATCATGTCAGTCGGCACCATCTACCTCTTTATCGGCTTCATGGACGTCATCATGTCTGAGGACACGAATCTCATCGGTGAGTCAACACCACCCGACGCGCTCTCTCAGAGTCAAGTCCGTACCATCCACCACCTCGCCTCCGAGTATGACTCGGCCAACAACAACATGGCCAAGACCGACACAGCCGCGGACAACGCGGCCCTCCACGATGACGCTGACTCAACGACCACCAGAAGGCTCCATCGTGCGTGTCACCAATGCGGGGGATTTCGAGGATTCCGCCATCCTCGAGATCTTTCACTCCGACTCCGGGTCGGAAAATTCTAGCGATCTCCATGTTGGATCCAGTCGCTTCATCGCGACCTACATGGAAAGCAGCACGAGCGCCCCGCCGAACCCCTTCTCCACGCCAATCCTGCCGACTACAACGGCGATGGAGGTCGAAGAAGCCCGCATGCGCCTAGAGGAAGCGACGTGCAAAGAGAAGGCCTAGCGCGATTTTTTTGCCTCAAGCAGGCAACAGCGCAAGAGCTATCACTCTACCACCAGCGCCGCATCAGGACACGCCTGAACCCCAGCGTTTAGGGCCACGCCCTGAACTTCGGTGAAGACAACGACCCCGCTCGCACAGCTGAGTTGACATAGATCTTGTTGGGAGACCCCAAGAGCAAGGTGTGATGAGCACAACAGCAAATTTTCCCTTAGTTATTGAACCAGTAGGAGTAAGGAAACAACTCCAATGTGTTGCTAGCAACTTGGAATCTGCAAAACACAACCACAAAACTTTTCCCCAACTTAAAGTGAGGTTGTCAAGCTCACTGGTTTGCTGAAAACAAAGGATTAAACGTATAGTGTGGAAGATAGAAATTGCCGAAAGTAAACAGTAAATAGTATATGGAATATCAAAGGTAAATAATGGACCGGGGTCCACAGTTCACTATAGGTGTTTCTCCATAAGATAAATAGCTTGTTGGGTGAACAAATTACAGTTGGGCAATTGACAGATTGAAAAATGCATAAATATGCATGTACAAGTTATGATGATTCCTATGAGATTTGTTTGGGAGTTACAACATAATACATAGACCGTAATCCAACTGCATCTATGACTAATAATCCAATATTAAGATACAAGCAACGGATAATTGCATTAAGAAAAGTGTGTAAAGTAAAAAATACAATTTCCCTTGGACAAAGGATTTTTGTTTTCTCCCTAGTAGCAACAGCACATCTACAACCTTAGAGATTTCTATCACTTCCCAGATTACTAGAGGCAGGAACCTACTATCGAGCATAAATACTCTCTCTTGGAGTTGCAAGCATCTACTTGGCCAAAGCATCTACGACCAACGGAGATCATGCAAGATCACAAATAACATAGACATGATAGAATCAATAATAAATCATGAATATAGTACTCAATATCCATCAGATCCCAACAAACACAACATGTAGGATTACATAAATAGATCATCTTGATCATGAATGGAGCTCACAAGATCTAAACATGATAGCACAAAGGAGGAGAACCAACCTTAGAGCTATTGTATGGACCCATAGTCCAAGGGTGAACTGCTGACACATCACTATGGAGGCTGGCATGGTGATGAAGAAGGCCTCTGAGATGATCTCTACCCTCTGGCAGGGTGCCGGGAAGAGTTCCAGATCCCTCCCAAATCTTGGGATGGATATGGTGGCGGCTACAGACTTTTACGTGGAGATCTGATCGGGTCTTTAGGGTTTCTTCATCGGGGTGCTTTTATAGGCGAAGAGGAAAGGTCGGTGGGCGCCCGAGGGGCCCACACCTACGGTTGGTGCGCCCCCTGGCTGCGCCGCCACCAGGTGTGGCTGCCTCCTGGCCCCACTTTGGCTGCCCTTCGGACTCCGTGTTCCTTCTGGTAAAATATTGACTTTGGATTTTGTCCCGTCCAATTCTGAGAATATTTCCTTACTAGATTTTCTGAAACCAAAAACAGCAGAAAACAAGCAAATGGCATTGCGGCATCTTGTCAATAGGTTAGATCCAGAAAATGTATAAAAATACTTCAAAGTGTAGACAAAACATAAGAAAGTTGATACAAAACAAGCATGGAGCATAAAAAATTATTGATACATTTACGACATATCAAGCATCCCCAAGCTTAACTCCTACTCGTTCTCAAGTAGGTAAGTGATAAAAAGAATAATTTTTGAGTTGACATTCTAACACCATTGATCAAGGTATTGTAAAGCATTGATAGCTGGGATCAAAGTACTCTAAACATCAGCATGACAGATGTAGCTCTAACAATAAGACATAGCAACTCCGTTGTAACATGAAAGGTAACAAAAACAAAAGATCATGAATAACAATGCATTGAAAGACATTTTTTTGTTTCACATATAGAAAACATAGAAAGAGTGGTATTCAGCTTTTCCATCATGGTATAACAAAACATAAATGCATAGGACACCTTCGAAGTTCATAAGGGTGACTAGATACAAGTAATTTAAGAACAAGCAATATCAAAGTTAAGATTTAATCAACAAGTTTTGGGATAATGCACATTAAACTAAGAATGACAACTATGCTGTCCTAGTTGGTGCATAAAGATAGAAGGTGGAGACTCAACATGAAAGTAAAAGAAAGGCCCTTCATAGAGGGAAGTAGGGATTTCAAGTTTCATAAAGAGCTTCCAAAAATTATGGTACTTATTATCTTTCAGCTCTCATTGCCCCTATCGTAGGCATCTTGAAGTGGTTAAGGTTAAAGTGAAACAAATATGAAGTATATGCTTGACAAATCATAAGTTGGCAATCTCATGTCCTTTGAGTACGAGGGATGTTCCTCATGCTACTCAACTTTAGTCACAAGCAAGTTCTTGTCATTGTAAGTATATGTGTATCATATAGAACTGCTAACAAGGTACCCCTTGCCCCATGACACAGGAGCTATCCCATATCAAAATGACAAGGCAATAGACAATGGGCATCTCAACAATCTTCTTATTTACCATGATTTTTTTATTTTTCTCTTGTTTTGTTCTCTTTTTATATATTTTTTCTAAAGATGCTTCATAGATTGCTCACTATGGTGATGCTGCAAGTTTCCACCATGATTAGGCATGGCTTAGGCTAGCTGCCTAGGCATTTCTCTAACACATATATAATACTCCATAAACTTACAAGCTCCCTTTTTATTTCACACCTTCGACATCCATAAACAAAAGATCATGATATCAACTGGATAATATTTACAAGTGTTGAAAGTGTTCCCCATGACAACATGGTTCTGCTAATTCCCAACTTATAAATGCAAGCATATAAACAACATATATGACACAATGGTTCAAGTTTATTAGGTGCGAGAAAGTTAAGTGTGCCATCAAGTTCGTGAGAGCTTTAATCACTAATTTCACATAACAAAAGTTTAATTTGGAAGATAATTAATCACATGAATATACTTGGAATGGTGTAACCTACCATGCATAGGAGTTTATGGTGGACTCTTTGGAATAACTTGGTTTCTTGGGAATTCGATTACCAAGTAGATCTCATACTCGGTACAAGTGGAGGCTAGCAAAAGACTGGGAGCGACCAACTAAGTGTGCAATAATGGCCATAATCATGAAAATCAACAAAACATTATTAACTAAAGCATAAAGTGATATCACAAGTCAAAAACTAAATGATCATAAAGGCTAAGTTGACTGGTTCATAGTCTTAACATGGTGTAAGCATGTGCCAAGTCAACCCAAGTAAAGCATAAAAGGATAATATCATAATAATATGCTTTTGTATGCTAAAACAACGCATGATTCTTTCAAGGCACATTAAGAAATCTCAATTGTTTGGAACAAATCATGCTACAGTAATAATGACTAAGAATATGGTCAAATAAACATCTAGCATGACATGATAAAGTCTAAGCCAAAGTCAAAACAAGCTCCCTTTTGTACCACTTAAGCTTTCTACTCTTTTCCAACACCAATCGACTTATTTGAAAAAAGAAAAAAAGATAATAATAAATAAAGATCAGTGAGAATGTCTCACAAATCCACAAATAATAACTAAAATTTCTAAGAAAAAAGCACAAGAAAACTAAAGCTAAGCATAGTGCTAGCAAAAGAGAACACCCACAAAACAATAAGGATGCAAACTAGAGTGTTCTTGACAATGAAGAACCAGGTATGACTTCTCCAAAATAGGAGTGTTGGGGCAAATTTATTCCATCAAACCAAACAAAAGAAAACTAAAAGCAAGGGCAAATATGCTCCAAGAACAACACAAAAGTGCATGAAGCAATAAAAATGAGGTGTTTTGAAAGAAATCCTGAGATTTTTATTGATGAAGAAGGGGATGCCCAAGGCATCCCCAAGCTATGATGCTTGTAACTCTTGAATATTTCTTGGGATGACACGGGTGGCATCCCCAATCTTGATATTTTTTCCATTCTTCATCTCATCACATTATTCTTTCCCTACACTTGAAAATTTCCTTCATACAAAATGTCACACAATATTCATTAGCAACATTAGTGTATTCAAGACAATAAGTCTTTGGGTTCGGTTTCAACAAAAGTAAAACTTTCATTAAAACACAAGCTACTATAGAAATTCCATTTAAAAGCTCAAGTGATCAAAGAGAAATAAAAAAGAAACCCATTAGAGGCAAATGCAAATAATGCCAGAAATCTATCAAAATAGACCAGCAGGTAAAAACTGATTTTTTGGACGACCTTATGTTGCTCAAATCGAAAAGTGTTGAACTAAAAAAAAGTTAGATAATAACCTGGAGCATATGCTCAGAAAATTACATCTCAATCAGACTTACTAGGATTTTTCACTTATTTTTAGAGTGAAGCACAAAAATCTGTTTCGAGGCAGCAACTTCCCTAAATCTTACTTCTCTCTCATTAGATGTTATTCTTAGCACAAAAACCACAAAAAGGATAAGGAGAGGTTATAACTGAAGTAATAACTTCCAAGACTCAACAAAAGAAAAACTTACTGAAGAAAAAATTGGGTTATCTCCCAAGAGTACTTTTCTTTAACGCCTTTAAGTTAGGCATAGAAAGCAAGAATAAAGTATTTTCGAATGAAGAAGCACTAGCATAAACTTTTGTTTTAATAGGAGAGGCAAATGATATCTTATCTCTATTTTTAGGTAAGTTTTCTATTCCTTTGTTGAGTGGGAATTGGGTGCCTTCCTTCATATCAATAATGGCACCAACAGTTCTAAGAAAAGGTCTTCCCAAAATAATAGGACAAGAATCATTGCATTAAACATACAAAACATAGAAACAATAGGAACAAAGGTATTTTTAATCATAATAAGAACATCATTAATGCTTCCCATAAGTTTCTCTTTAGCATTATCATCAAGTTGGACATCCAAATAACAATATTCCAATTGTGGTAAATCAAGCATTTCATAAATTTTTCTAGGCATAATAGAGACACTAGAACCAAGGTCACATAAAGATTTGATATCAAAATCATTCACTTTGATATTAATTATGGGTTCTCGGCCATCTTCTAATTTCCTAGGAATAGAAGCTTTATGATTCAATTTTTCTTCTTTAATTTTCAGGAGAGCGTCTATAAGATGTTTTGTGAAAGCCATATTCATAGCACTAGCATTATGACTTCTAGCAAGCTTTTGTAGGAACATAATTACTTCATAAATATTGAAACCATCAAGATCAAAATCAAAATTAGCATCCAAGGTAGTAGAACTATTTTTTCCCATATTTCAGAAAATTTCAGCATTCTTATTGGGTTTAGGCATTGTTGCGAAAGGAATGGGGACTTCTTGCGGTTTGCTAGCATCAACACTGGTGGTGGTAATAGTACAAATACTATTATTTCTAGCAATTTTTTCAACACCCGGATTTTTAATCCCAGATGCCTGTTATGCCATACATCGCAATCCCTGGATTACCATTTTTGCGAGACATAACAGATTTGATATCACAGTACATCATCCATTACAAACCATACATAAGGTCTTACAACTAAATAAATTATCTCATGATCCAGTCTTAATTCAATCAAGCAGCGGCATAATGTAATAATGATAGCGTGGGCGAGGCTCCATCTTCATGGTCACAGGAAATGCTGACGATGGGAGATGATCCTACTTGTTGTAACCTTCATGCGTTCCATCCACCTGATAGTACTCTTCATAGTATGGCCACGGTAATAGACAGGGACAAAGACATGAGAACTCTTTAAGTACTCGCAAACTAAAACTAACATCTAAGTGGGAAAGAAATCTAGTTTATGACTTTATAACATCTAAGTGGGAACTTGAGTTTTCACTTTTACAACCCTGTTGTGGTCAAGTCAAAGTCATGAATCATTTCACAAGTCATTATGAAAACATTTGAAGACGAAATAGTATGGCCACTCCAACTGTCCATAACCACGGACGCGGCTATTAGAATAGTTTGACGCTGTGCAGAGGTGGTACGCTTTCACCACAATATTCGATACATCCGTCAGGAACAATCCAAAATTCACCATACTCAGTATGCGGATACTCAATCCAAACCTTTCAATTACACACCCTAGTATATGCCCCTCTCCTATCAGTTTGGCCTCCCAACCATGACCATCTGTCATCTTGGGAACTGCACAGGTGGACAATCTTCACAAGGTAGCCTCAGCTCAAACCTCGGCCGCAAGGGAACCCATACTAAGGTATATAAACTTCCATTCAAGCCCTACCCAATATCGGGTATTGTAGTTGTACGGTAAAATTGGAATGGTATCGCATCCAGACAACCATCAGTTTTATAAAGGGATAAGACTCAAGCCTCAACATTTTCATCATCAAAGTCATATGGTGTTCAATAACACATGTCAAAACATTTCATTAGAATGACTCATAATTCTAAGGTTTTCATAACCATTTTGACCAAGTATTCCCACCTAAAGTGATCAAGTTTTTTGCTTAGCACTAGCACACTAAAGTTGGGGGTAAAAACTAATGAAGGGTGGTAATCAAGTGTGACTTATCTAAGTTAAATCTCATTCCTCAGGATGACATCAATATTTATCTAACTTAGTCCAAGTTTTATGCTCTTTATGCTACCTTTAATATCTTTCCAAAATCTACAAGTCACTAAGTAAGCACCAATAGAAAGCTTTGATAAAGAAATAAAATAATTAAGCTTGCAAGTAAAACTGGGATTAGGTATCATCAATTGGTATAACCAAGGCATGCCTAATGCATTGCATAGGTTATGGTGTAGGTTTAAACTTGCAAGTATTACTTGCATGGTTTAGCTTAGCTTGCCTTGTGCAGTGCATTGATTGAAGTTATCCTCTGCTTCTTCCTCGTAGTATCCTCCTTCCTCTTTGTATCCTTGCTCAGTACTAGCCTCTATAAATAAATATGAAGTACACAATCACCAAACAATACTTAACTACTTCTATTTAGCACACAAGGGCTCACACTACATGACCTAGCATCATCACAATCATCACAAAGATTAAGGCACTAGTCCCATTTATTTTATTTTAGAGAAGTAATTTCTAATCATTGAAAAACTAGTTAAGATTTAATATTCTTCAACTAAAACATGGGATCATGTTGACACATATAAGTACTTGGGAATGTGATTTAAAGTGGTGTCACGGTTTAATAAGGTTTAATCCCCTTTATTTTAATTAATTAAAGTGACTAGAATTGCCTATGGGGCAATCTTTTATTACTTGTCCATTATTTCTGTAAGTAAACCTAGATATTTTTACGTATTCAAAAAGGACTTGTAAAATTTGATTTTTGAGAGTTAGAATCAACTCAAAAGAATTTATGTTTGAATTTTGAAAAATGTTTGAATGCAGAAAAGTCTCTGCATTGTTATTTTTACTATAGGTGATCTATAATTCCAAATGATTTAAATCCAACGGTCTTGGATTAAGGATTTCAATAAATTTCTTGCAAATTTAGTTTCATGCAATTTGGTTTAGTGAATATCTCTGGATTGAATTTTGAATCTATAGACAGAACTAGGTTTGAAACTAAATTGATAAACCTAAATTCAAACTACTGGGTCACGTGGGAACGTTAACTTGGCCGGCCCAGTGCTCACAGCATGCCCGCGGGCGGTTTAAGTGGTTGTCCCCACTCGTCAGTGAGACAGAGAGTGGAGAAGGGGTATGGGGTGATTAGGGCCATAGGATTAGAAGCAAGATCTATGGTTGAGGGTCGTCGTCCATGTCTGAACAGAACGCGATGAGCACGATCCCTAGAGCGTCTAGTGGGGGTCAGTGGCGGCTCACCGGGGCTCCGGCGATGGTCGGCGATGGGGGCGAACGATGAAGTAGATGACGGTGATCCTCCTGGTACTGGTGGCTCATCGTGGGGTGGCTCCAATCAACGACGCCCTTCTCCTCCAGCAGCGGCAAGCTCCGGTGAAATTCCGGTGACCTGGTGCTTGCCTTGCTCCGGGGAAGAAGTGGGGTTGTTCTGAGAGAGAGGGGAGTGGAATGGTGTGAATAATTAAAACGGGGAAGGCATCTATTTATAGTGTGACCAGGGAACCGAAGGGGGCAGGCTGAGCTCGTCAGGGTCGGCTGCACAAAGAGCTAATGCCATGGCCTAAGGTAGGGGACGGTGCACTGCCTCCTGGCGAAGCTCAACTTCTTGATGGCGAGGCGTGGGGCGGTGCGAATCGGTCGGAACACATCGACGCTCTGGGCGGCCCCGATGGAAGTTTCAATGGCGCACAAGCGCTCCTTGTCGTGCGACGGTGAACGGGCAGGTCTGGGCGGTTCCTAGGGCGATGGTGATCACGTACGCGAGCGACGAAGGCGGGGCGTGGTATGTGCGAGCATGTCGAGCGTGGCGCTCTGGCGTGATCTCAGCAGGGTCGCAGAGAGACTAGGCACACACATTCCATGTGGTCCAGTGGCTAGCAGGGCTCGAGCGCTGGACAGGGGGTGGCGATGGACGGTGGAGTGCCTGATAGACAAGGTTGGCGAGGCTGGTTAGGCTCCTAGCTTGTTGTAGATAGTGGGGGTCGAAAGTGTGCTCGGCCATGGTCACCATTTATGGTATGGTCGTGTTCATAGTGAGATAGGGATGCTTAAACTAGTTAGATGATCTACTGAGAGTGTAGTGAGAGCTAGAGAGGGGACAAGGTTGGCACAACACTGCTCACTATAGTGTTTGTTGTTTAATTTGATTTGTGTTCAGAAGGTGTTTGATGAAATGGGCGCAAGATATTTAAATTTGAAATTTAAGATGAAACTTGGTGGGTGTACTAGTCACATACTAGGTAATCTCTGGTTGGTTGGTTTTGTCAAGGTGCACTGGTTTGGTTGGTTTTTGAGAAATGGTGATCTTCACATATGATATAGATTGAATTTTCAAATGTCATTTTAATAAGGTTGCCAAATGTTTTTGTGAGTTTGCAAGGTGGGATTGGGTCCACTTTCACTTGGTCTAGCAAGGGGTGAAAATAAATGGATTTGTTTCTGTTTGAAATCTTGGACTATAAACACTCAAAGTGATATAGTGAGCAAGATTGACAAAAATGACCATTTGGGTTGTTTTGTTTGTTTTTGAATTTCTCTTATTTTTTCTGCTTGGAAATGATTTAGATGACGTTGTTTTCATCTTTAAACCATTCCTTGCTATTCACAACAATCACACAAGTCTATTCATGCATTTATACATTCATCACATACACACATGCATTCATAATGATTTTAATTAACATAAAAGTTTTTGTTAACCCTAATTTTGGTGATTGGGATTGATAACCTTGCTTAATATTTTTGGGATGTTACAAACCTTCCCTCCTTAAACAAAATCTTGTCCCGAGATTTCAGAAAAAGAGAAAACTAGAATTTAAAGAGATCGGGAAACTCTGTCCTAATGCAGTCTTCTTGCTCCCAGGTAGCTTCTTCTTCAGTCTGGTTACTCCACTGGATCTTGAAAAACATGATACTCCGGGTCCTAGTGGTTCTGAAAGCTTCCTCCAAAATATGGATGAGTACTTCGTGATACATCAGGTCATCGTTGATCTCTATGCTTTAGTGATCAATGTTCTTGAACACTTCAGTCTTCTCCGGGACTTCTAGGCATTTGCGAAGTAACAAGATGTGGAACACATTATGCACGGCTGACATCTCCTTCGGCAGTTCTAGTTGATATGAAACTTCTCCTCGACAATTCAGAATCTTGAAAGGTACGATATATCTGGGGGCTAACTTTCCTTTGAGTTGGAAACGTTGCATTCCTTAAAAGGTGACACTTTGAGGTACACAAAATCTCCGATATTGAAGGCGAGGTCTCGACGTCTCTTGTCAGCATAACTCTTCTGTCTGGATTGGGCGGTCTTGAGGTGCTCATAGATCTTTTGAACTTTCTCTTATGCTTCTCGTAGGATGTCGGGTCCGGAAATCTGACTCTCTCCTACTTCCGACCAATTCAAAGGGGACGACACTTCCTTCCATACATGAATTCAAATGGGGCCATTTGCAAACTAGCTTGGTAACTGTTGTTATATGCAAATTCTGCGAACAGCAGACAGTCTTCCCATTTCGATCCATATTCTAACACACAGGCTCTCAACATATCTTTGAGTATTTGGTTTACTCGCTCCGTTTTTCCATCTGTCTGAGGGTGATAAGCTATGCTTAAATCTAATCTTGTTCCCAATACTTCTTGTACTTTCTTCCAAAATCTCGAGGTAAACTGAGTTCCGATCTGACACAATGTTCTTGGGGACTCCATGCAAACTGACAATTCTAGCAATGTACAACTCTGCTAGCTTCGGACTCTGATAGGTGGTCTTGAAAGGTAAGAAATGGGCTACTTTGGAAAGTCGATCTACTATGACCCAAATAGAGTCATTTCCCCTACTATATTTAGGCAAACCGGTGATAAAATCCATTCCAACTGAATCCCATTTCCATTATGGAATCTGCAATAGTTGCAAAAGTCCTGCGGGTCTCTTATGTCCCGCCTTGACTCTCTGACAAATATAACACTTGGCTATGTAGCTTCCGATTTCCCTCTTCATCTTATGCCACCAAAATTACTCCTTCAAATCATGATACATCTTCGTTCCTTCGGGGTGGATAGAATAAAGAGTATCATGGGCTTCTTTCAAAATAGCTGGCTTCAATTCTGAAACTGCTGGCACACAAATACATCCTTTGTACCACAAAACTCCTTCATCATCTTCGGTTAATCCAGGTACCTTTCCTATTCCGATACGACGTTTGATTCCGTCGATACTAGCATTTCCTTTCTGCGCCTCCTTGATCTGACTGATCAAAGTGGGTTGAAGTTCTATGCTAGCCAAAAATACTTCACTTACTAATTCCATTCTTAAATCTTGTAACTCCTTGTGCAAACATGGTTGCTTCTTCAGAATCATGGAGTTCAAGCGACACGACAATCTGATAAGGGCATCTGCTACCACATTGGCTTTACCGTTGTGATAGTGGATGTCCAGATCATAGTCTTTGATTAGCTCTATCCATCTCCTTTGCCTCATATTCAGCTCCTTCTGAGTGAAAATATACTTCAGGCTCTTGTGATCCGAATAAATCTCACAACGGTTACCCATGAGCTAATGCCTCCATGTCTTCAAGTCTAAAACTACGACTGCTAGTTCAAGGTCATGGGTAGGATAATTCTTCTCATGTTGCTTCAGTTGTCGGGATAGATAAGATATGACCTTGCTTTCTTGCATAAGCACACATTCGAGACCAATCTTGGATGCATCACAATACACATCAAAAGGCTTCGTGATATCCAGCATGATCAAGATTGGGGCTAAAATCAATCTCTTCTTGAGTTCTTGAAAACTCGCTTCACATTTATCCGTCCATTAAAACTTCTTATCCTTCTTCAGAAATTGGGTCATGGGTCTTGCGATACTCGAGAATCCTTCTGTGAACTTGCGGTAATATCCCGCTAATATGATAAATTCACGAACTTGAGTTTCAGTGGTTGGGGCTTGCCATTCTTCAACATCATTAACCTTTGCAGAGTCAATGGCAATTCCTCCGGCTGCAACAATATGTCCGAGGAATCCTATCTTCTGTAACCAAAATTCTCATTTGCTAAACTTGGCATACAACTGATGCTCCCTAAGGGTTCCAAGGATGGTCCTCAGGTGTAGCTCATGTTCTTCTTCTGATTTGGAATAGATCAAAATGTCATCAATCAAAACAACAACAAACTTATCCAGAAAGTCCATAAAAATCTTATTCATGATGTTCATGAAATAAGCGGGGGCATTGGTTAATCCAAAAGACATGACAGTATACTCATACAATCCATATCTGGTGGTAAAGGCAGTCTTTGGAATATCCTCTTCGCGAATCTTGAGTTGATCGTAACCCGTTCTAAGATAAATCTTAGAAAACACTTTGGCACTGGTCAACTGGTCAAACAAATATTCTATCGTTGGCAGTGGGTACTTGTTCTTGATGGTGACATCATTCAGCTTTCGATAGTCTGTACACAAATGGTTACCTCCATCTTTCTTGTCCACAAACAAGACAGGTGGTCTCCATGGTGACGCACTTGGTTGAAACAACACTTGGTTGAATCAGTCCTAGAGCATTATCAGAGAGAGGAGGAAGACAACTACTACGCGAGCCCTCTAGTGTCAAATGAATCGATCCCTCCTCCAGGAGCTCGTGCCCCTCCTTATAAAGGGGTCCCTTGGTTCCTCCTAGGGCTGACATCGAAAGAATATTCTTGGAATATGATTGTCCCAAAGTGGTAACTCGGCGGACCCTTTTCCGTGTCCCCCTTCTATCGGCGGAAAAAACCCAGAAACCCCGACATGTGAGCCTCGGGCCTCCCCACTGTCACCTCTGTATGCTTGTCTGCCCCTCTGCGGCTCTGCTCTTTGTCCTTAGTGTTTGGCCCTATGTAGATTCCTCCTAGCCAGTAGCTAGTGTTTGACTCTGGGATCCTTCTCCTGCAAGTTTCCCGTTACTCGGCCTCGTCTCGCATAAATCGACTCGTCTCCCAGCTGCATACGAGCGGATCATTTCCATGGCTTATTCGGCCGATCCTTGCATGACTCGACCGACTTAGCTAATAATTCGTCCTATGGTAAGAAAGGTTCCTTCCTTCTTTCCGCAATCTTGACCCTACCTGGGGTCATCCCCTCAACATTAGTCCTCGAATCTATCCTCTCCGCAGCGCTGCCGCTAGGTTTCTGCCCTAGGTGTTCCGCCGCCGCCGCGTCCGACCGTCACCATCGCGACGGCACCCCGCACTTCTAGGCCTCTCCCCTCTACCAGTTATTCTTCCATCGATTCCTCCGACGAGCCCATGTCTAGCTCTGTCAGCGGCGCCCTCATCGGGGAGGAGGAGCTTATGGCGAGTCCAGAACGGGGATCTTGGCAAGGCTCCACCATCACTCGCCGAGAGGTCAAGTGGCTGCGCAAGACTCGTCGAATCCCGGCAGAGGTAAATTGTCGCTTACCCGGTAAAGAATCTTCCCCTGTACTAGATGAGGGAAAATACATAGTATTCATGTCTCACTTTGCCCGAGTATTCGGCCTCCCTCTTAGTGATTTCTCTAGGAGTTTCTTACATTACTTCGCCCTTCAGCCGCATCATCTGCCAGCTAACGCCATAGACTCTCTCTCGGCCTTTATCTCGGCTTCAGTGGGATACTTCGGCCTTTGGCCATCAGTAGACATATGGTCTAAATTTTTCCAAATCCGAGCTAACGTAGTGCCGGATAAATCTCTCCATCCCTCCGAGAAATCTTTAACCCAATGTGGTGCCCCCTTCATTACTCCTCGGAAGAACTCCGTGTTTCCCCGTGCCCCCTTCATTACTCCTCGGAAGAACTCCGTGTTTTCCCGTGTCGCGGGTATTTGGTTCTTCTCCGGTAGAATACGATATCGAGATCAAGATCGAAGCCTGAGGTTAACTCCGTCGAAGCTGGAAGACCAATACCCGATCAACTCTAATGAATTCAAGTACCAGATGTCCGAAGCTCTGCTTTGTAGATATCAACTGGCAAAGGCAAGCGAAGCCCCACACATGATATAATCCTATGTTTTCAAGTATTTCAATCCTTTACATGTGCATATCACTACTAGGAAACATGCTGTTAGTGGCGCACCCGAAATACCCATCCGTGGCGCACTCTTGCGCTACGGCTATCTCTCAGCCGTGGCGCCTTTGCCTGCGCCACGGAGTTAGATCTGGCGTGGCGCCTTGCCTAGTCGCCCACGAAGTTTGGGCAGGTGCGCCCGCGCGTATGAAGCGATAACCGTGGCGCACTAGGTGTCTTGCGCCACGGATATAAATTTCAAAATTCAAAAAAAGCGGATCGGTCGGTGCCGTGTGCGTCGGTGTCGTCGCCTCCTCGTCATCACCTTGTTGTCGTCGTCGGAACTGCAAGGAGGAGTAGGAGAAGAATAGGAGGAAGAGGAGGATAAGAGGAGGAGAAGAAGAAGAGGAGGCAAAGGAGGAAGAGGAGGAGAAGAAGAGGAGGAAGAGGAGGAGAAGAAGAAGAGGAGGCAGAGGAGGAAGAGGAGGAGAAGAAGAGGAGGCAGAGGAGGAAGATGAGGAGGAGGAGGAGAAGAAGAGAGGGAGGTAGCAAGAGATGGAGGAAGAGAGGGAGGAAGGGAGGTCGACGTCGCCCATTGTCACTGCGAGGAGGAGGAGAAGGAGGTCGACATCGCGCCGTCACTGCAAGGAGAGGAGAAGGAGAAGGGAGAAGGGAGAAGGGAGAAGGAAGAAGGAAGAAGGAAGAAGGAGAAGGGAAAGGGAGAGGAAGAGGGAAAAGGGGAAGGGAAAAGGGGGAAGGAAAATGGAGGAGGGCGGGGTGGGGATTCAAATTTGAATCCCGCCCAAGCTTATCCGTGGCGCACTAGGTTTAGGTGCGCTACGGATAAGTCGCCCTGTTTTTTTTCTGCAGGAAAAAACGGTTTTTTGACCGTAACTTTTTACTCTTTTCGAATTTTGAAAATCTAAATAATCACTAAACGACCATTGGTCGTTGCGAGCAGATGTGAAATCTCGTTCTCCTCATTTTGGTATATTATACGATTTTTTCGATATCGTATGCAAAAGTTACGACCTTTTTACCTTGGCATGACTTTTTTTTGCAAATAAAGTCGAAACTCATTTTGGTTAATTTTACTAGAAGCTATTCCACATTACCTACCTAAATATGAAAGGATTTAATTTTTTGAAGTGTTTATCATTTTCGTTTATTTTTTGCAAACCCTAAAAAGGCGATCCACGGGGGGGGGTGTGGAGTTGGTGCATGCCACTTAGGCGTAGGGCACTAGGCGAGTGCCCTACGGCTGGTTATACATCTGTGGCGCTCTATGCCATGTGCGCCACAGATGTTTGTAACCGTTCACGGAGGGCGTGCGCTTAGGCGTAGCGCACCCCATGTGCGCCCAGATGACACTAACAAGCGTGGCGCACATGACTATAGTGCGCTATGAGATGTTTGGCGGCGTCCCGAGGCCTGGACCACACATCCGTGGCGCACTATAGTCATGTGCGCCACGGTTGTTCTAGTTACTAGTAGGGCACTGCCCACAGGTGAGCCACGCCTGTTTTAGCCGTGGGGCACTTCAACCATGTGAGCCACGGATGTGCTGATTACCTATAGCTGTTTTCCTAGTAGTGTATGATTCCAAAGTCTTTTATCGATAGAGAGAGTAATCCTATCTGATGCATGTTTCCTTTATAGCCTATATTTCCTGATCCACTGCTGCTAGCATAACTAGGGTTTTGGCTTGTGAAGCGTTGCCAGAGCTGTTACATCTGTTGTGCTTAGCCATGCTTAGTTGTTACCACTGGTCCATCCGGTTGATGATGCAGATATGCGAAAGAACCTAGTATGACAGGATGACATGGTATGATCAGAGATGGGTAATAAACAAGCTAAGTCTTGTATGGGAGGCCATGGTGGGTTGTGGTTTTTGCAGTCCCATACTTGCCACCCTTAGGACCCGATGTTCTTGCCTCTTGAACCAAGACGAGCGTACAACCACACGGGGGCCTGGAAACCCCCTCGACCAACTAACTTGCCGAGTAGATTCCATGAGTCACATAGTTCGGGCGTTCCATTCGACATATGCATTCTGGATCTTCTCGAAGGAGGTGAAGGAGGTGCATTCATACAGGTAGGTAAGCGTGGTAGGGAATGGGAGATGCCCGGCATCCGTAATCTCAAACCCTGTTCACATCATTAGGGACTGACTTCCGGACTCGACCCATTACGGCGGCATCTCCCTAGTGCGTGACTCATGGTCTCATTGAAAGCAAGGTAAAGGTCGTGGTCAACCATTCTCTGCCGGCCTTCCAAGGAAGAGGGCTAATGATCTGGCATTAAGAATTGGTTGGTATGTGGGTAAAGTTGTGCACCCCTGCAGGGTTATTAATCTTTTCGAAAAGCCGCGTCCGCGGTTATGGACGAACTTGGTAACGGACGTGAAGATCACAGAGAACTTGAACCTAATCGTAAAACTTGACAAGATAAGTAATGTGTGCTTAAGGATGCTTCCTCAGGGATCGAGGGGGTGATCCTAGATAGGTTTATCTGATGATGATTCGGTGGATATCACAAGATGATCAAAGCTAGAGATACCACTCTCTTATCCCCTTTTGAAATATTCTGACTAGTCGAGATTCTTCTCCCTCTTGTTTTACAAAACAAAGATGGCCTTACGCAAAATAACTCCACCAGCCATAAGTATTGCAGAGTACACCATGTACTCACCCTTGCTTTGTTGATACTTTTGTAGCAGAATAATTGTTACCATAGAATATGATTTCTTCACGGCATCGACATCGACAAGTACTTTGGAGTTCCTAGTCGGCAGTCTGGGATCTGTGGATTGGTCGTCATCGTTATGCTTCAGGCCTCTTAGGACATTTGTTAAGTTTGGTATAGTTAATAGCATAATTTTCTTTCCGTTGTTTGATGTTCATGGTGAGTGACCTCTGCTTGTAATATTTTGGTTCTTCGCTCTGTTATGAGCTTACTGTAATAATTTTTGTGTCGTAGGGTGACTATTGTGTTACCGATTTTCTCTCTGTACGCTTTCGAGAGTTAGGTTAGGCTTATGTTCAGACGAAGGTCTGGGATTTGCCTAGCCCTAATCCCGGGGATGTCATAGGTTTTGGTATCAGAGCAGTACCGACTGTAGGAAACCTTTCTATTGGTCGATGTTGAGTCTAGTGCTTGTGAAAACTATTTTCAAAGATGAAAATTATGTGCAAAAACTCTGGTATGCTTCTTTTTCTTCTTATCCAGTTTTGCTCTAACTCTGAGTCATCTTACCTCGTGTTGATTTGGAAAAGTTTTGCTATCTCGTCCAGTCTTTCAAAACTTAGGTGCCTTTTCAGGCATGTCGGTTCTCAACCATTTAACCTAGCGTTGAGTTCTCTAGAGTCAGTTGTGTTTGTTCCTTGTTTCCCTTTGTTCTGTTTCTTTTGAGAGATTTCTTTACATCATGATCTCTCTATCTTATGGGTCCACAACATCATGTTGATGGTTCCACAGTGTTCTATTCTAGGTCTCGAGGTTTCCTTTCGCCTCATGTGCCTTCTTTTCATTTGTTTGTGTACTTCCATAGTTGTTTCTTCTCTTGGAAGTTACCTCGGATTACTCTCTTGTAGTGTACGTTGTGTCACTCAAGTAGTAGTTACTCCTTCTCTAGGTTTTAACCCTTGGACTTGAACTTAAGATCCCCGATTTTGCTGGATTCTGGTTGCGAATCTTGTACATGACGCTGACCTTTAACCCAAAGATCCATTGTTGGACCATGTGGTTAATGTTTACACATTACCCGAGGATGGCTAGTACCTTCTAGTATAGCCTTCAAGCCTGTGGATATTGTCACTATTGAACAGTGACGATAAAGGACTTCCCCTACCACTAGCTATGGCAGATGTTCTTAATGGAAACGAATAGATCACGACAAGAGTGCTCCTCGTGAGTCTCGCATCTATAACCCTGACTCTGCCACACCTTAACTCTTCCTGCAAATGGTCATCGGAATATTGTTGACTTATGCATCCACATCTTGGGATTCTATCCTGAGCATTTTCCTTTTTCCTTGTTGCTTTCTGACCTTTGTCTACCAGTTGGTAGCCAAGTAGTAAATGTGCATTGGTGTCGTTCGATGCAATATACTCTTGTGGTTCGTCATGACAAACCATTGCGGGATGTCAGGAGAAACAAACTCCAGTACCTAGTCATTTCTAGGACCAAGTTAAAGTGTTGTAATCCGCAGATAAAGAGGCATTGATTAGCTTCTTCCTGTTCTAACTTAAAGTGTCACCCTCTTTTATACCACGAGGTCGTGCTGAGTTTCATGACCCTCTTAATGAAGTGATGTTTTTACACATCGTTACCCAACCTTCTCCGAGCTTTCGTGCTCGTGAGTGTTGTGTGTGCGTAATGATGTGGCTATCTAAGATTCTTAGCAAATGTCATTGCTTTGAATTTCTAGGACATTTGTATCATTCTTAGCGTGGTTAGGTTAATCCTATCACTAAGAAAAGGATGATTGTGATACCAAGTCCGCTATTCTAATGTAACCTCTTCGGTCCAAGAGCGAGTCTTGTGCCGAAACTCTCAGATTATGTCTTCTTGCCTTACAAAGCAAGTTTCCTCTTGAACTAAGTGAAATATCGGTGGTTCGTGATATTCTAGATGTCTACTAGAAGTATCGCCATGTTTCCACATGACCGTGTTGTCAGGTTCTTGAGTAAGATGTTTCTTTAAACCGCAACTTTCTCCAAGGATCTGTACTGCTACCCCTGAACTAGTTGGTTGGGCTTAAACAACAGGAGAGTTGTAAGACGGAAGTGCTATCCAACTCTGTTCCTTCTTAAAGGGAGGTTTAGTTCTGTTCGTGTTGAAGCAGGATAATAAGTCTTTTGTTGAAATGTTATCTTCCCTCCTTTGATTTGAGTTGGGCAATCATCAAATCAAACTCAGTTCTAAGGATAATCTTGACGGTGTATCCACTAGTGATGCTTCACTTAAGTACATCTTCATGTCCTCTGGTCTGACCAGTATTTCTGCCTTGTTCATACAACATATGATTCTATCTTTTTGGAGTGTATAGATAAGTTTGTTATTGAGCCCATCGATGACATTCTGAACTTCTCCATGTTATACCAGATTCATATGGAACAGTTCGCATTAATGTTGGAAACTCTTGAGAACCATCTTCGTGTTATCTCGAAGTATGTGTTCTGGATGTTAGAAGTAACCTTATCTAGTTCACGCTCAAAATGTTGAAAGAAGTCGCCGTGGATTTGAGTAGAGTTGTCTTTGTTTCCTCGATAATCATTTCAAGATAGTCAAGCATGTGCGGAGAATCTTTGATATGGTAGGTTGAGACCTTCATATTTCAAGAAGTTCCCTGAAGCACACCAAGCCACTCATTTATCACGGAAGATAAGAAGTTCAACAAAACTTCGATATCCTCCTAAATGTTTCCCAAACAGGATTCAGTTGTGTTTCGTTGCAAATAATTCATGTAGATGCAATTATCTTTTGATAACTTGCTATCAAATGGGTTCCGCAATCTAGCTCATCTTTTAGAGCTTGACATTAAAGTCCATGTCTTGAGAATCTAGTGACTTTACCTTTGCGTAAATGTTGCACCCTTTCTATTCGGACATGCTGAGTCTGAAGTATCTCTACACTTAATCAAAGCTGAATCTCAAGCAGCAATAGTGATTGGTGTTGCTCAAGGTTATGACGTAGGTCTATTGTAATTCTGGCAAGGATGATTTAATGGTTGACACGCTTAGCTAGAAAGACTCTTTGTCATATTCCTTGATCAGCAATAACAACCACTCCTCATAAGGCATCTTTATGATTTATTGTAGGAGTTGTGCTTATGGTTTCATTTGGATCCGAAGTCTGACCTTTACATGAGGACTGATTGAAGGCTTGTTAAAAGTTTGATATTGGTGTTTCAAACATCAAGGAGAACATTTTAAGTAGAGTTTCTAAATGTCTCTCGGTCAATCCTCCAGACCCTTTTATAATGGCAAGCGTCTTGTTATGGCAAGTACTTGGAGTCTGAGAATGAAGTTTCTTTCTTCTCGTGTCATCAGTAATCTTCTTAACTATTCATCTTGGTGATGTAAAGTGATATCATGATCTTTGGCAAGGATTTTGATCGTCCTGGATGAATAAAGAATTTCCTTCCCACTCTCTAAACATGTTCGAAGAGTGACCATTATTTTGGTAATCAATATTTTCTCTGGTTACATGTACCTTGTGACTCATAAGAGCCCTCTACACCAAAACACCTTTCTGGCTTGGGCTGCTGTTGAACGAAAGAATGACCCTTCTGTGTCAGAAGTAGTTCAACAACTTGGATTTGTTGGTATCTATCTTTTTCACCTGTAATTC
This sequence comes from Avena longiglumis, assembly GCA_030063025.1. Lineage (NCBI taxonomy): Eukaryota > Viridiplantae > Streptophyta > Magnoliopsida > Poales > Poaceae > Avena > Avena longiglumis. The sequence continues at coordinate 249,984,429 of CP125974.1, forward strand.
TCTATTAAGCTGTGTTCCTTATCCAATTTGTTGGAAGTTCCTTCCCTCAGAAGTTTACCTTTTCTGTAAGTTCAATGGTCTCACTCCTTATGAAGACCAGTTATCTGTCAACTTGAAACCATCTCTTTTTGTTTCCTCTGTTACCTTGACGTTTTTCATGTCTGTTGGCTCTAGAGATGTTATAAAGCATCTATCCATGAGTTGACCATGAGATACTCAGTCTGTGGTTCCATGCCATTCCCTCTCTTCTTTATTGTGAGCAGCCACCTCAGAAATTACGAATCGCTTCGTCCACTCGTCATGGTGGCATAGATCAACCTCTTCGAGAAGATCGTCAAAGTTTAGTGTAACCCTGTTCCTTCTGTCTTCCTACCTAGGAATCTCGGGTCGAGATTCTTCTAAGGGGGGTAGAATTGTAACAACCCTAGTTTTAATAAATAGTAATTAGGAATTGATTGTGCACTCATGAGCATCATTTCACTAAAATGCATGCAAGAACTAATCACAAAACCTTAAACCCTAACTCCCTCTCTCTATTTGAAACATTTCCAAATGGCTTTGAATTTTGAAAAGTATAAAAAGTTTGGAACCCAAATGGTTATAAGGGTCTCCATAATATTTTAAATGTTTGGAAAAGTTTTTGTATTTTGAAAATACTTAAAACAGATTACAAAATGGATTTACAAAAGAGGAATTGAAAACAGAGATAGAAAAATAATTTGTAAACAAAAAACAGTCTTCCTCTCCCTCTCCGGGCCGCAGCCCAGTTTCTCTTCTCTCCTCCCCACACCTCTCTGCCGCACAGCGCAGCTCCTGCGGCCCACGCACGGCCCATCCAGCCCGTACCGCTTCGGCCTTCCCTGCTCTTCGTCTTCCTCCTGCCGGCGAAGCAGCTGCCTGGCAGAACGCGCCGTCGATCTCTCCGACGCTGCGATGCGTGCCGCCGCCTGCAAGGATGAGGATAAGATCGCCCGTGTCCTCTCTCTCCCATCATACCTGTTTCATCCCCTCTCGCCCTCTCTCGCGAAATCCCCTCTAAGCTCGAACCCTATCCACCACAGAACTGCTTCTCGCCGTCGTTTTGAGCCTCCCCGAGCCACGCCATGACGCCTAGGATAACCGTCGTGTTGGACTGCGTCTCCTTGTCAAAGGAATTGAGCTAGTTCTCCCTCTGTTGCTGTCAATGACCTATTCTGCCCGAGCTCCGGCCGTCGTGAATTAGTCACCGTCAGACCGGTCCCGGCCTCTCCGACCCCACTTCCGTGTTAGTGGTGAGCCACTGGTCCTTGTGGTCTTCTCTGTTTCCTCCCTCTCTCTCTGGTTCACCCTCCCCGTCTAGTCTCTGCTTCTGCCGCCGCTCGCCGTCGTTGTGCCGCCGTCTCCGGCGACCCCCTACAAGCGGGGCCGCCACTTTCTGGCTCCCCTTGCTCTCCTCTTTCCAACGCCCCCGCTCCCACATCCCCGCATGCCCTCAATCGCCCGCACCATGCTCGATCTGAGAGAGCACCATTGCTAACGTCAGCATGGCATCATAAAATCCCCTTTTATTATTTTGTAAATCATTTCTATAATTATGAAAATGCTGACATGTGGGCCCCTGTTGTAAGTCAGATAAACTTTTTCAAAAATGTTTTCTAATTAAATAAAATTTTAAAGTATTTCCAAAATGTAAATTATTTTATATATTCCAAAAATGATTTAAAATGAATCAAAAATAGAGAAATTCATAACTAGTTCATTTTAAATCAGAAAAATACAAATAATATATCAAAATGTTCGGAAAAATGAGAACTATCTAACTAAGTTATAATCATGCATTGTTCAACAACTTGAATTGCAAGTTTAATTAGAAGAACTAATTGAACCCCATAGGTGTTTCCGAGGTTTTCCCTGTTCTAGGGTTTGCACCCCTCGGACCCTGATTAAATTGGCCGAGCATGTCTGAGGGGTTTATTTCAATACAATTTAAATTTACATATCATCATCCTTTCTTGTGCATTGCATCAATGCGATGTGTTGATTGTTTCCCTTTATTTTCCGGTATTTGGTTCTTCTCCGGGAGAATACGATATCGAGATCAAGATCGAAGCCCGAGGTCAACACCATCGAAGCTCGAAGACCAATACCTGATCAACTATAATCAAGTCAAGTACCAGATGTCTGAAGCTCTGCTTTCTGGATATCAACTGGCAAAGGCAAGCGAAGCCCCACACATGATATAATCCTATGTTTTCAAGTATTTAAATTCTTGCCATGTGCATACGATTCCAAAGTCTTTTGTTGATAGATAGAGTAATCCTATCTGATGCATGTTTCCTTTATAGCCTATATTTCCTGATCCACTGCTCCTAGCATAACTAGGGTTTGTCTTGTGAAGCGTTGCTAGAGCTGTTACATCCGGTGTGCTTAGCCATGCTTAGCTGTTACCACTGGTCCATCCGGTAGATGAATCAGAGATGCGAATGAACCTAGTATGACAATATGACGTGGTATGATAAGAGATGGATAATAAACATGTAAGGCTTGTATGGGAGGCCACGGTGGGTAGTGGTTTTTGCAGTCCCATACTTGCCACCCTTAGGACCCGATGTTCTTGCCTCTTAAACCAAGATGAGCGTACAGCCACACGGGGGCCTGGAAACCCACTCGACCAACTAACTTGCCGAGTAGATTCCATGAGTCACATAGTTCGGGCGTTCCATTCGACATATGCATTCTAGATCTTCTTGAAGGAGGTGAATTCATACAGGTAGGTAAGCGTGGCAGGGAATGGGAGATGCCCAGCATCTGTAATCTCAAACCCTGTTCACATCATTAGGGACCGACTTCGGGACTCGACCCGTTACGGTGGAATCTCCCTAGTGCGTGACTCATGGTCTCGGCGAAATCAAGGTAAAGGTCGTGGTCAACCACTCTCTGCCGGCCTTCCAAGGAAGAGGGCTAATGATCTGGCATTAAAAATCGGTTGGTATGTGTGGGTAAAGTTGTACACCCATGCAGGGTTATTAATATTTTCGAAAACCCGCTTATGTGGTTATGGACGAACTTGGGAAAAGATGTGAAGATCATAGAGAACTTGAACCTAATCGTAAAACTTGGCAAGATAAGTAATGTGTGATTAAGGATGCTTCCTCAAGGATCGAGGGCGTGATCCTAGATAGGTTCAGCTGATGATGATTCGGTGGATATCAAAAGTTGATCAAAGCTAGAGATACCGCTCTCTTATCCCCTTTTGAAATATTCTGATTAGTCGAGATTCTTCTCCCTCTTGTTTTACAAAAAAAATATGGCCTTACGAAAAATAACTCCACTAGCCATAAGTCTTGCTGAGTACACCCTATACTCACCCTTGCTTCGTTGATACTTTTGCAGCAGAATAATTTTTACCATATAAGATGAGTTCTTCATGGCATCGACATCGACGAGTAGTTTGGAGTTCCCAGTCGGCAGTCTGGGATCCGTGGATTGCATGTGATCGTTATGCTTCAGGCCTCTTAGTCCATTTGTTAAGTTTGTTATACTTAATAGCATAATTTGCCTTCCGTTGTTTGATGTTCGTGGTCAGTGACCTCTGCTTGTAATATTTTGGTTCTTCGCTCTATTATGAGATTGTTGTAATAATTTTTGTGTCGTAGGGTCACTGTTGTGTTACCGATTTTCTCTCTGTATGCTTTTGAGATTTAGGTTTGGCTTATGTTCAGACGAAGGTGTGGGATTTGTCTAGACCTAATCCTGGGGGTGTCACACTTGGCACAACTTAAGGAAAAGGATGACGAGATAGCCCGGTTACGCGCCGAGGTCGAATCTCTTAAACTTGACCAGAAGTCCGAGTTAGAGAAGGTTGATCAGGAGTTCTCTGATGAGAAGAACATGGAACTTCTTGATGCTGCCGAGTTAAAGAATCAGGCGATGACTGAAGAAATCACTATTTTGAAAAGAATAAGGCAAACTGGACCACAGATCTCCAGAAAATGCGGCGATATATCCATCGTGAGTTTTTTTATTGGCCGAGTTACTATTTTCCCCTTGCATTTCTTGACTTATCTGACTTCCTTTCTTGTAGATCATTTTCCAGAAGCAAAGCCTGTGAGCTCCAAGGCTGTGATTTTTGCTCGCGAGTGCCGAGGTGTTCCCCTTGCTCCAAATCACAAATATTCCATGGAAGATTTCTTGATTGCCGTTGTCGCTGCTATTGGGCCATTGAAAATTATGGGAAAAGATTTGGTGCGAGCAGCTATTCGAGCCTACCATGTCCTCTGGCCGAATGAGACGGAGATTGATGAAGTAGAAGTTCTTGTGGCGAGGTTGATGGAATCCCAAACTCGACTGAATCTTTGGAGGGAATCCACCGGACGAGCTGGAGCAGACATGGCTCTTACTGCTGTCCTGTCATGGTACGAGGATATCTCCCTCGATACCTTGATTAACTTGCGCACTGGCTCTCCTTGGGCTGAAAATCCGGAGTATGTTTCCCGCCGCCAAGCCCGTGCCTATCAGCTTATCGAGTACGCCGATGTTCATCATTGGAACGAAGGGCTGAGCTTTCTCCCTGAGGATGCTGAAGATGATGTTGAGGCTGCAGATGAAGATGAATCTGATGGAGATTCAGTGATGAGGGTGCCTCGGATGAATATTCTGATAATGGTAATGGGTCCAGTGATAGCTCAGGAGGAAATGCCGAGGCTCGGTCCTCCTCCAAGGGAACCGAAGCTTCTCAAGATCAAGGTGGAGTCTCTGATCAGATAAAACTTGTCCAAGATGTTCCTATGACCTTTGTCGAGGCTGAAGTAACCTCTGCAGGGGCTCGAGCAGCCACTGAGGCCCCTGCTTCTAAGGTCACCCCTTCTAGAGAGGCCGAGGTAGCCTCGGCTATGTCCGGGATACCAACATCGGACACACCTGCTGCCTCCACCGTTCCTCCCATGGGTGATTCGGCAGCTGCCGATGCTTAAGCTTAAAAACTCTTATTCGTTCAAGTCCCCGGTATGCCAGGTGTATGTTGTTATTAAACAATCCTCCCTTTTGGTACTATTTGATCCATTTAATTTTGGCATCACATGCCGTAGTAATAATGTTACCCTATCTAGTTTAATTTATGTGATCAGTATCTTTGTTTGCAAAATTTTAACTACGTAAATCCGAATCATGTTTTCGCATGCCCGATTCTCGTTTGGCATTCATCTTGTGTCTTTCATCTATTCTTTAGTCACAAGCTGTTGTCTTTACCATTTTGTCTCAAAGGCTACGAGTCATTATGTTCATATATCTTTTAGTCTGGTAAATCTACTACTTTTTCGAGTCATCCGTCGGTAAAACAATATAAGTAGGGTACTTTCCCCATTATATCTCGGATTGATGATGTTATTATTCGTGTGATTGTGATAGTACAAAATGATAGTGGTCTCCCCCGAGTTATTGCTCAGGATGCCAAAGCGATTATTCATATTACATCTGTGATTGACGATAGACTATTTGGGTCAGCCCCCGAGTCGCTGCTTGGGCTACCGAGGTTTCATATATAACCAAGTCAACGAACAGTACGGGGTAGTCCCCGAGGTACTGCTCGAGTTACCGAAGTTTCTCACATACCTAGAAATGATAAATAATGTGGGGTGGTTCCCGAATCATTGCTCGAGCTACCGAAGTTTAGTACATAGTTAAAATGACAAATGACATGAGGAAGTCCCCGAGTTACTGCTCGAGCTGCCGAAGTTTTATACATAATTAAAAATGACAGATAACATGAGGCAGTCCACGAGTTACTACTCGAGCTGCCGAAGTTCCATACATAATTGAAAATGACAGATAACATGGGGCAGTCCCCAAGGCAACATCGAGTCTTATGTGCTTCTCTTGGCAGAATCTAGCAAATCCTCCTTCCTCGAAGTTTGTGCCATTATCTGTGATGATACTGTGTGGGTATCCATATCTTAAGATAATATCATTTAGGAATTTCACCGCCGTGGGCCCGTCACATTTTCTTATTGGCTTCACTTCTATCCACTGTGAATTTTTCCACCATGACCAGAATATGAGTCATTCCGCCGCGAGCCGGTTTAAATGGACCTACCATATCTAAACACCACACAGAAAATGGCCAAGTGATTGGTATTGTTTTTAACTCAGATGAAGGCAGATGTATCTTGCTGGCATATCTCTGGCAGCCATTACACTTTGTTACCAATTCCTTTGCTTCCTTCAGTGTAGTTGGCCAATAAAATCAATGCCTAAATGCTTTGTCCACTAGGGTTCTAGACGAGGCATGATGCCCACATTCTCCTTGATGTATATCCAAAAGGATTTCCTGCCCTTCTGCCGAGCCAACTCATCATTGCAGTACATTGTCACACTTCTCTTATAAAGCTCATTATTTATGATTTTGTAGGCTTTTGCTCTTCTCACTATCTTCCTGGCCATACCCTCATCATCCGGCAAGATCTCTTCTTTACGGAATGAGAATATGGGTTGTGCCCATGTTGGCGCGACTTTTTCCGAGAAAATTATGTTGTCAATTTCAAGATCCATCTGTGGGTCAACCTAATTAATCCCTGAGTAGTTCGGGTCATGTTCTTTGTCAATTTCCATTGGGACACACCCTTCTATTTGCTCTGCCGATATACGGATTGACTCGGATTCTGGTGAAGGCATAATTGATGGTTTTCTCAGGTGTTTGAGAGCTATGCTATGGGGAATTGATTGCCTGGTTAATACGAGCTTCGACAGTGTATCTGCAACATCATTTTCTGCCCGAGGTATGTGATGGAATTCACACCCATCAAAATAACCACTGATTTTCTGCACACGAAACCTATACAGGGCCATATTCGCATCTATTGCATCCCAATTCCCCGACACTTGCTGTACTACAAGATCTGAATCCCCATAACACAGAATCCGACGTATGTCTATCTCTTTTGCCATTTTTAGGCCATGGACGAGCGCTTCATATTCGGCTACATTGTTTGATGCAGCGAAATGTATTTGCAGCACGTATTTCAACTAATCTTTTTTCAGTGAGGTTAGCACTATTCCTGCTCCTAGCCCATTTCTTAACTTGGACCCGTCAAAATGCATCGTCCAATAATTCAGATCTGGCAATGGGGGCTCATACTGTACCTCGGCCCAGTCTACAAAGAAGTCGGCCACTTCCTGAGACTTAATTGCATCTCACCTATCAAACTGCAGAGCATAAGGCGATAACTCAATTGCCCATTTTGCTATTCGTCCAATCGCATCTTTTTTGCTTAATATCTCGTCTATGGGTGCCTCACAAATCACCTTTATTGGGTGTTCTTCGAAATAATGTTTTAGTTTCTTCGCCGACATGTATACTCCATAAGCCATCTTCTGGTAGTGTGGGTAGTTTTGCTTGGAGGCCGATAATACCTCACTTAGGTAATATACCGGCCTTTGTACCGACTTACCCTCTTCGTTCCGTTCCAGAACAACTACTGCACTTACCAATCTGTTTGTGCCTGCCACATACAGTAGCATAGGCTCTTTTGACAATGGGGAATCCAAAATTGGTGCCGTGACAACTCACGAAAGGCACTATTGGCCTGAGGTGTCCAGGTGAACTTGCCGGATTTTTTCATCAGTTGATACGAAGGCAATGCTTTTTCGCCTAGTCGACTCACAAACCGACTCAGGGAGGCAAGACACCCTGTAAACTTCTATACATCATTTAGGCACTTCGGCAGTTCCATTATTTCTACTGCTCGTATCTTAGTCGGATTTGCCTCAATACCTCGGCTGGATACGAGGAAACCAAGTAATCTTCTAGCCAGCACCCCAAAGGTACATTTTTCTGGGTTAAGTTTCATTCGGAACCTTCTCAGGTTCACGAATGTCTGCCGAATATCTTCTAGGAGTGTGTTGCTCTCTTTGTTTTTTATAACCACATCATCAACATATACTTGCACATTTTTCCCAATTTGGTCGTGCAGACATTTTTTAATGCATCTTTGGTACGTGGCTCCTGCATTACGCAGGCCAAATGGCATGGTGTGATAGCAATAAGCCCCATACGGGGTGATAAACGCAGTCTTTATTTGATCAGTTGGGTTTAACGGTATCTGGTTGAAACCAGAATACACATCTACAAATGATAACAGCTCACAGCCTGCGGTCGAATCAATGACTTCATATATCCTAGGTAAAGTAAAAGGATCTTTGGGATAGGCCTTGTTAAGGTTCGTGTAATCGATGCACATTCGACATACGACGGCTACATTTGGTTCATCCTTTTTCTTTTCTACCAACACCGGATTTGATAGCCAATCCTGATGAAGTACTTCCATGATAAACCCGGCTGCAAGGAGCCGAGATATCTCATCCCCTATTATCTTTCTCCTGTCTTCGGAGAAGCGGCGGAGAGGTTGATTCACCGGCCTTGCTCCTGGCCTTACGTGCAAAGAGTGCTCAGCCAACTCCCTCGGTACTTGGTGAGCTCGCTTTCCTATTTGTCGTCCAGGCCGGCACCAATTGTGATGGTGCGCTCTGGGAATTGATCATCGATCTGGATCTTTTTCGTCTCCTTAGTCGGTTGGAATGATACACTTCCATGCGGGTTGGCCAGTGCCAGCATATTAAGCTGTGCTGACTGAGCCAGAGCTACCACCTCCTTAATCCTTCTTTTCTCTCTTGCAATTACCAATGACTCGGCCAGGTTTTACCCGGCTGAAGCACATTCCATTGATTTTCGATAACCTCTAGCTACTGTTATCACCCCCTGATGTCCTGGCATCTTCATTTTCAAGTAACTGATGTGACAACTGCTCATAAATTTAGCCAATGCTAGCCGTCCAAGTAAAGCATGATAGCAAATTTCCAGATCCACCACCTCGACCTCCAGATTTTTAGCTCTACAATTCTCTCTTGTGCCGAATAATACATCTACTCGAACTTTCCAAATGGGCTCATATGATAGCCCCGGAACTATCCATGGAATGTGGTCCGTGTTGGCTGCAGTATATTCGGAGTTATTACGAGTTTGTGCATTGTGTCTTTGTAAATGATGTTGATGCTACTCCCATTATCTATGAGTACCATTGAGAACTTCACATTGATGCTAGGCCTTACAAATGTCGGATCCAGTACTAAGGCATAAGATCCTGGGTTCGGCATTATGTTCGGATGATCCCTTATGCTCCAGGTTATCTCTTGATCAGACCATGGCACATATCTTGGCACTGCCGGCATAACTGCATTCACTTCCATATGTGGTGTTATACGCTATGTCTATCTTCTTGTTCTGTTGTGAACACACAGTATGATTGGTTATGTTCCCTGTAGTCATTGCGTCCATTGTTCCCATGTTTCCCCTTCCATCTTGATTCTCATTTACCACTTGGTGCACCGCATCCCTCCGATCTAGATTCTCATAACTCGGAGGGGGTGGAGGTAACATCAGTTTCTGCGCATTCCCCCAATTAGATGTGGCTGCTGCTGGTGATTCGCTTGAAGCGGAGGCGCTTGTATGGCCGCCGGGTTTCCCATTGCACTTTTCATCCAGGCGCATTGGCGAGTGGTGTGATTGGATGGCTTGGCCGGGTTAGGCATGTGGAATTTACACGGCTGATCTAACATGGATTAAAACGTGTACTTTGGCCTTTCTTTCCATTGTTTCTTCTGTTCAGGCATCCACTTCTTCTTCCCCTCGTTCCTCGGCATCCACTATTAAGGACCATTCTTCTGCCGTTTATTTTTCCCATGGCACGGCTGATCCTGCATAACCGCTGCCACTTGATTAGAACTGTATCTGTAATCCGGCCTCTCATCCCTTCTTCTACCTCAGTAATCATTGCGTCGCGATGATCCGGCGCCATCTCTGGCATAATGATCCTGCTGCTCGCGATGCTTTGCCGACATTAGCTCTGGTTGAGTCGGATCACCTAAGGCATATGAATCTGCTACTCTGACTGTTTCCGCCAATGTGGTTGGCATATCTCTTTGCAACCTCTACCACAATACACTTCCATATATGCACCCCTAAGCGAACCAGGCAATTGCTTGAGATTCAATAACCCCCTCGCATGAGTTTCTAAGGTTGCACCACCGAGTCAAGAACTCTCTATCTGTCTCATTTGGCTTATGCTTACACATCACGAGCTGTTGTGGCCTGTTTGGCCTCTTATATGTACTGGTGAAATTACTGACAAACATTTCCTCCAGACTCTGGCCGGTCCTTCCAACATCTGTGACACGTATCTTACGGCCCATCTTAAATTTCCTTCGGCTATTTTTACGGTCGTGGAATAATCAATTAGCCAATCTTTCGGCTTCGTACTCCCGTTGTACATTTTCGTGCCTCTTGCCAACTGGAAGTTCGGCATGGGTGGCTCGCCCATAATCCGAGGTCCAAAGCACACAGGGCCTGGCGGACCCTATTCTTCGAACAGCTCGGACCGATACAACCTGTCCAGCTTCAATCTTGCGTCAGTCGACGGCAAGTTTCTATACATAGCTCTCTCATGTACTCCATATTGGTTTTCCCACCATGCCCTGCATATTCCATCTCCGAGTAACCATCATTGTATCTGTCATTTGCCTGATTATGTGGAGCTGGTCTTGCTTCTCGTTCTTTCCGAGGTTCATGCCTCAGCTAATGATCCTGCGGAGGGTACCTCCTTCCTTCCGCCGGGTTATTGTTCTCATGGGTTCCCCTTCCGAGGTTCCCGTGCTCTCTGTTTGCACGGTCGGGGTTTCTATCAACGTTGTTACCTTGGCTTCCACTGCCTCTATTTTCATTGATCTTCCCGACCACCGCCAGGTCATACGGGACAATTTGCTTGTTTATCTTTCCCGAAGTTACTGCTTTCTCTTTCCGCGCATTGTTACCGGGTGAGCATGCCGCTGCCGCAGACAATGCGCGGGCAGCTCCTGCCGAATGAACCATGCGAGAAGCTCCTGGCTTCGCCGGGTAAGCCCTGATCATTTCTTCATTCTGCTGGTTCGCAATGCGTGCCAGCTCATTTACTCTTTCTTGCTGCTTTTGTCGGGCTTCCCCGCTTAACCCCTCCAATTCCAGGGCTTCTGCATTTGCCGCCCTGCGATTCTTTGCCGGTGTACTATACCTCGGCAAACATGGGTCAACCGAATCATCTTGTCGAGCTTCATGCTCTTTGTTTATATCATTCATGAGGTTCTTTCCTCTTAATCTTAGATCATCTACTCGGTCAGGGGATGTATCTAGCTTGTTTGCACTAGCATATTCTCGCAAGGTCCTATTAAAGGATTCCTGCAAAGCCGACAACTTTTTTGCCGCCTCTAACACTTTCAGTATAGTTTCTTCTAACTCCGCATGTGCGTTTGCTGGGTCAACTATCGGCGCTACAGGTGGAGTCAAGTTATCTATAGTTACCTAGAGGATATTCTCCGGCCTCTCCAGAGGTGGCCACCTTACCCTTGCCGCTATTGTAGTTACCTCCTGCTCCTCGGCTGCTCTGGTCACCTGAGGATCTGCTACGGTTGGCCTTGGTGCTGCTTGCTTCATTGCTACTTGTCCTCCTTCAGCCAGGTCCTTGCTTGGTCCGACGCCTGCTCCTGCTGCTGGTGCTGGAGCCGTCATCATCACCTCGATGCTGCCTGCGGGGCGAACGCCACACTAACCGCTGGCAGCATTGAGGGGAGGATCTCCTGCATGGATGACTCGGAATGGGTATACGCAGGAGGTGTCGATGCCGACGTAGATCTTGTGAGGACCCAGGTTGATGAAGATGTCGTTGCGCGGGGGCGCTCTGCTCCTGAAACTGCCAGAGTTATCGATGACGTAGTCCCAGATATCAAATCTATGGACTAGACCAGAAACAACCCGCTCGCTGGTGTGGATGAATTTTCCCGTCTGAACCTTGACTCTAGCTAGCACCGCTGCTGGCCCCATGGTGGGCGCCAACTGTCGTGGTGGTGGCACGACAGATGCCTTGGGTAGGCTAAAGTATGGGGCCAATGGAAGCTAGTGTGATCTGGTGTGGCATCCCGCAAAACCACTACTAGAAAATCGCGTTGTTTTTGTGCATTGCGTCATCATGACCGCATGCTCATGTCATCATACCACATTGCATTTGGGCATCGTCATCATCATGCATATTCTATTTCAAATTAAACCCCGGATGCTTCCGGATATTTTTGTTTGTCTAAAATCTATTTATAAAAGTTTATTGCAAAAATTAAATAAAAGTTATATTATTTTAATGGGGGCAGTCGAACGGGCCGATTCGACCCGAACGACCACCCCCAGAAATTAAATCGGTCCACCCTAAAATCCCTAGTCTACCCAACCTATTCTACCCACACCCTCTCCACCTCACCCCGACCACTCCCCTCGTGACACCTCACCCTCCCCCTCCCCTCTACCCAATCCCAGCCCGCCACCTCCTTCACCCACACAGCCAGCCACCCACACACAGCCGGCCCCACCCCACCCCATCACACAACAGCACACACCCCACGCGACCCACTCCTCCTCCTCCTCTCCCTGTCCGGCCGGACCCACCCGCGCCTGGACCCCACCCGCAGCCACTCTCCTCCACAGCCCGCTGGGTCCCGCTAACCCCACCATGAGCTGCAGCAACCCCACCGGCCCTCTGTCCCCGCTCTCTCCCTCGCCTTCTTCCTCTTCCACCCCGCCCCTCGCCACCCAGCCGCGGCCGATCCCGCCTCGCTCACCACCAACCCCCTCGCCCCGTCGCCCGTTCTCCTCTCTGCCCGAGCTCGCCCCTCCCTCTCCGGCCACCGCCTCCCTGGCGCCCGCCTCCGCCACCCACCGCCTCCTCCTCCTCCGTCCACGCGACCCCTCTCGAGCTTCGCCTCCTCCCCGAGCCATCCGCCCTCCGCGCCGTCCCCAACCGCCACCGCCCGCTTCGCCAGCGCCCTCGCTCCCGCCGCCGCCACCCCGGAGCTCCGCCGCGCCCGCCGCTCCGCCTCCCCGTCGCCTCTACATGCTCTGCCTCGTCGCCGTGAACCTCTCCAAGCCGTCCCCAGCCTCCGACCTCGCCGGAGTTCCCTCTCCCGCCAGACGCCGACGACCGCGAAGGCCATCGCCGCCCTCTCGGCCTCCTCTCTGTGCAGCAGCACGACCCGTGCGCCCCCGTCTCCTCCGTTTCGGCCTTCCCACGCACCGGCGCCGTCCCGGGCTCTGCCCCTCCTCGTCGCGTCACCAGCGGGCCCGCGTCTCGCGCCCCTCTCTCCGACCTCTGTGGCCCTGGTGTCTCTGCCCCACCGTCATCGTCGTCCTGTGCCTCTCTGCAACCCGACCGCAAGCCGCTCGAGCTAATGGCCGCACGAGTCACGGGCCTCCTCCAGCGTGTTGTCCTTGTTTTGGGTGGTCTGTTGTACCGATATGGGCTTGCTGCTCTCAGCCAGGATCCTCCGTCTATGGCGTGCTGAAAACACCGGCACCGACCCAAGCGTGCCCCGATCGAACTCGAGTTCTTCTCAGACAACAAGATCCAAGATTGTCGTCATGAAACGTCAAGGCCTTTTCCCCGGAGTCGCCATGACCGTCGACATGGAACCATCTACCACAATCTCCGAAGACCGATCCCGTACCCGGCGCCGTGCCAAGATCTCCGAAAAACCCCCGGTACCGAACAAGTTCGCCATCGACAATTGAAGCCGGCACCCTTCAAGATCTTCTTCCCGATACGGCAAGCCTCCATCCCGGTTACGCCAAGTTCGTCAAGAACCCGGACGCCAAGGTCGTCGATGCGTATACGACAAGTACTTCATCCCGAACGCCATGGCCGTCGAAATGTTTCGAAGACCCCGGATGCGCCAAGATCTACCTCAGTTGTCTGAGAACGATCCGAACCCTGAGACCGACCCCGAACCCCGGAACCCCAAGTTCGTCGAGACCCCCTAATGTGTGAATCCCTTCCTGAAACCCTATTTTATAATATAATAAACTTGTCGCATATTAATTTTTCATCTCGCATGCATATTGTGTGGTTGGGGGCCTTATGCCGATTCACCTAATAATTAAATATGGGTCCTATATGCGGGCAAATCTAGCCTTATATTGGCCTCATTTAAATTGGTGTAGTGAACCGGTAACTTCTCTTGCCTTGTTAATACAACATTTAATTGCGGGGTAGCTAAACAACATGAACCACCTAATTAATTGTCGGGACCCCCGGTTCCGCTTAATATGACCTAATTGCATTACACCTTGCCATGCCATACATCATACATGCATCATGCCGATCTTCTACTGTAGTATTAAATAGTGCATCCGGTGTTTCTTCTAGTGTTTTTCTTCTTCGCGGATAAGGCCGTTGAGTTGATGTGAGCTTCGCCCCGATCTTCGGTTGAACCTTCGGCAATGTTTCCAGGCGAGCATCTCCCCCTTTCTACCCATCTTACTTTTATAGTATTTATTCCCTCCTGTTGATCTATTGCTATCTGTGTCGCGATGCTCTAGTTTTTCGTACCCGTGATATCCCTCGCAGCCTTATATTGCCTTGGACACATCCTATTACCTGTTGTTTGGTAGATAGATGGACTTGCGCGTCGTAGTCGCTTGCTCAAGTGTTGTTGCGTGTCGTCAAGAACCACAGTTGTTGGAGTATTGCCGTATGTTGAATGTTGGAGATGATCCTGGCTTTACTTATCGTTCACTTTAATTCCTGTTTAATAACTAAAAATTGAAGTAAGCAGAGGCATCGGTGGGTGATAGAAAATATTTGGTTTCCGAACGCCCACTTGTGTCCCGTAGGACCCCGAGTACTTGATACCTGTTCCTTGATTTATCGCGCTATCCACATCCGGGAGGTATATGGGACCCCCCTGAGCCAGAGCTTGATTCAGTCTTATTTCTTGGGGCCACAAACTAGTTTGAGGTTTTATTTACTATCCTGTACTTATGCCATGCTTTACTGCTTTATTTAAATTGTGCGACAGATAGCACCTGTACTGTTTAGGATCGGGACACGATTCCGCGGTGTCGACAAGCCCGGTTTTGGTTCCCGATCGTTCACACAGCGTATACCCAAACCTTGAGTCCGTTTGAGTCAGCTAACCGTTATGGTAGCTTAATGGGGTGGCCCCCTGAAATAATTCTGAATCCTGTGATTGCTTTGTCGTGAAGGCCTCGTTGGGTTTTGATTTGGTTTTTCCGAGGTTGATCGAGCGTGTGTTGCTATTGGTGCACCCCGGCCGGGTAAAACTTTCTGAAAGCCGTGTCCGCGGTTATGGACGACTTGGAGCACAGTATCTCGATCATAGACAAGCATAACTAAAGTAGTACTATAAATTTGACTTTATAATGACTAGTAATCAGCTTCACTACAATGGAATGGCTAAATAATACTGCCCACAATTGCTTGTTTGGAGTGTCGCTTGCGACCATTGTGCCTGACTAGTAAGTATGGCAACTATAACGGAATGGCTAAATAAAAGTACCAACAAGCTTTGGGTTTTGGGTTATCTCATGCTAATTGTATCTGATTAGTAAGTGTTGCAACTACAACGGAATAGTTAACTAAAATGACCCACTGCTTATTTTATCAGGATGATTATCTATACCTGACTAGTAATTGCTGCAACGATAACTGAATAAATAAAACTGCCAACGGTGTGAGTTCCTCGGTTGACTTCCTCGTTTGGTCTCGAGGGGGAAACGCCAGGATGGGTTTGTTTGATGGTAGTATCAGGTTGGTTCCGGATAGGTCCTTCTTACCCCTCTCTAATAGTCGCCAGTTGTATCGAGTCTCTATAGGTTGTTTAGTGCAAGCTGTCGTTGCCGCTTCAGTCCACCATACCTTTGTAGGCGAGGACCGCCGAATTCTAGCCTCGCCGTGTACTGGCCTCAGTACTGACGCTCCTTTTTTTTCCTTTGCCCTTTGTCGGCACCCCTTTTGTTTAAGCAGGTTTTGAGATCGACGTCGTTAGCAGGGTTACCCTTCCGGCTTGGCCTGGGCAGGGTTATGGACGCCATTGGTTATTCTTCAGGGCTCTTAGCCCCATTTGCATCTTGTCCGTAGTCGGACGCTCCATCGTTTTCGAGGTGATTTGGATCTTTGTACCGTATATTTGTATTCTTGACTCATGGAGTCGTGTGGTATTTATCTGTTCTGTGGGTCCCATCGAGGACTGTTGTGTAATGTTATTGCTTCGTTTTCCACCCGCACGAAAGTGCCTGGTGGGCACCTTTGAATCGTTTCTATGCGGGTTTGGCGGGTTTCGCTAAAACTTGCATAGGTCCGATTCTGAGGGTGTTACAGAGTGGTATCAGAGCTCAGCAGTTGCGATACCCCACAAGTCCAGCCTGTAGGATAACCTAGCTAACGGCCAAAGTAGAGTGTCAAAACTATTTTTCGAAATCGGTTGGATAGTCCTGATTAGGTCTGATTTTACTCCTTACCCTCTGCTATTCTCCTCTTATCTCGACGTGTTTTGAACCTGCTCTCTTATCTTTTCTTCGAGTCCAGGAATTCTCGTGGTTGGGTTTCCGTCGCACCTTTAGGGTTTCGCTTCCTCCTTTGGTAACGGTGTGGCTACAACGGGTCTTCATGCTATCCGAGGAATCCTTCGTCTGTGGTACCATTCTTTGTTCCTTGTTTGTGCCTTCCGGTGTTTTCCGACGCGACGACATCCTCTACGCCAGATCCGATGTAGAGTCTGCATCACTCCTTTGTTCCGAACCTCGCTTGTCGAGATCTTCAGTCTGACTCCGAGAATGGTTGCACCCTTTTCTACTGATTGCGCAGAGTAATAGTTTGGGTGCGTGATGGATTGGCCCCCATGCCGACTACCCCTTCTATTCGCTTTTGTACATTGAAGTGGATGACAATGCATCGGTTCCCTCTTCCCATCGGAGCTAGAGGTGGCTTTATTTGTTGATACCTTTACCTTCGACCTTATGTCCCGGAGTGTTCTCTCGACGATCACGGACAACGACCTCTTGTTAGTGGTGTCACGAGGATCTACACGAAGCGAGAAGATGCAGATCACCGATCTTCCTCCCGGTACCATGAGGCGGATCTCGAGGGCGAGATCCATTGTTAGTGGTGTCGAATTGTGGCATCCCGCAAAACCACTACTAGAAAATCGCGTTGTTTTTGTGCATTGCGTAATCATGACCGCATTCTCATGTCATCATACCACATTGCATTTGGGCATCGTCATCATCATGCATATTCTATTTCAAATTAAACCCCGGATGCTTCCGGATATTTTTGTTTGTCTAAAATCTATTTATAAAAGCTTATTGCAAAAATTAAATAAAAGCTATATTATTTTAATGGGGGCAGTCGAACGGGCCGATTCGACCCGAACGACCACCCCCAGAAATTAAATCGGTCCACCCTAAAATCCCTAGTCTACCCAACCTATTCTACCCACACCCTCTCCACCTCACCCCGACCACTCCCCTCGTGACACCTCACCCTCCCCCTCCCCTCTACCCAATCCCAGCCCGCCACCTCCTTCACCCACACAGCCAGCCACCCACACACAGCCGGCCCCACCCCACCCCATCACACAACAGCACACACCCCACGCGACCCACTCCTCCTCCTCCTCCTCCTCCTCTCCCTGTCCGGCCGGACCCACCCGCGCCTGGACCCCACCCGCAGCCACTCTCCCTCCCTGGCCCGCCTGGGTCCCGCCCAACCCCACCAGCCGCAGGCCCGCAGCAGCCCCACCCCCGGCCCTCTGTCCCCGCTCTCTCCCTCGCCTTCTTCCTCTTCCACCCCGCCCCTCGCCGCCCAGCCGCGGCCGAGCCCGCCTCGCTCACCACCAACCCCCTCGCCCCGTCGCCCGTTCTCCTCTCTGCCCGAGCTCGCCCCTCCCTCTCCGCCACGCCTCGCCACGCCTGCCTCCCGCTCACCCGCCGCTCCTCCTCCCTCCTCCGTCCGACGCGACCCCCTCTCGAGCTCGCCTCCTCCGAGGCCGCTCCCTCCTCCCCCAACCGCCACCGCCTCGCCACGCCTGCCTGCCCCTCCGTCCTCCCGCTGCCGCCCGGAGCTGGCGCCCGCTCCGCCTCCCCGTCGCCTCTACATGCTCTGCCTCATCGCCGTGAACCTCTCCAAGCCGTCACCAGCCTCCGACCTCACCGGAGTTCCCTCTCCCGCCAGACGCCGACGACCGCGAAGGCCATCGCCGCCCTCTCGGCCTCCTCTCATGTAAGAAGACGACCTGCGCCCCTCCTCCGTTTGGCCTTCCCACGTGCCGGTGCCGTCCGGCTCGCCCTCCTCGTCAGCGTCACCAGCGAGGCGTCTCGCGCCCCTCTCTTCGACCTCTGTGGCCCTGGTGTCTCTGTCCCACCGTCATCGTCGTCCTGTGCCTCTCTGCAACCCGACCGCAAGCCGCTCGAGCTAATGGCCGCACGAGTCACGGGCCTCCTCCAGCATGTTGTCCTTGTTTTGGGTGGTCTGTTGTACCAATATGGGCTTGCTGCTCTCAGCCAGGATCCTCCGTCTATGGCGTGCTGAAAACACCGGCACCGACCCAAGCGTGCCCCGATCGAACTCGAGTTCTTCTCAGACAACAAGATCCAAGATTGTCGTCATGAAACGTCAAGGCCTTTTCCCCGGAGTCGCCATGACCGTCGACATGGAACCATCTACCAAGATCTCCGAAGACCGATCCCGTACCGCCGTGCAAGATCTCCGAAAACCCCAAGATCTTGAACAAGTTCGCCATCGACAATTGAAGCCGGCACCCTTCAAGATCTTCTTCCCGATACGGCAAGCCTCCATCCCGGTTACGCCAAGTTCGTCAAGAACCCGGACGCCAAGGTCGTCGATGCGTATACGACAAGTACTTCATCCCGAACGCCATGGCCGTCGACATGTTTCGAAGACCCTGGATGCGCCAAGATCTACCTCAGTTGTCCGAGAACGATCCGAACCATGAGACCGACCCCGAACCCCGGAACCCCAAGTTCGTCGAGACCCCCTAATGTGTGAACCCCTTCCCGAAACCCTATTTTATAATATAATAAACTTGTCGCATATTAATTTTTCATCTCGCATGCATATTGTGTGGTTGGGGGCCTTATGCCGATTCACCTAATAATTAAATATGGGGCCTATATGCGGGCAAATCTAGCCTCATAATGGCCTCATTTAAATTGGTGTAGCGAACCGGTAACTTCTCTTGCCTTGTTAATACAAAATTTAATTGCGGGGTAGCTAAACAACATGAACCACCTAATTAATTGTCGGGACCCCCGGTTCCGCTTAATATGACCTAATTGCATTACACCTTGCCATGCCATACATCATACATGCATCATGCCGATCTTCTGATGTAGTATTAAATAGTGCATCTGGTGTTTCTTCTAGTGTTTTGCTTCTTCGCGGATAAGGCCGTTGAGTTGATGTGAGCTTCGCCCCGATCTTCGGTTGAACCTTCGGCAATGTTTCCAGGCGAGCATCTCCCCCTTTCTACCTATCTTACTTTTATAGTATTTATTCCCTCCTGTTGATCTATTGCTATCTGTGTCGCGATGCTCTAGTTTTTCGTACCCGTGATATCCCTCGCAGCCTTATATTGCCTTGGACACATCCTATTACCTGTTGTTTGGTAGATAGATGGACTTGCGCGTCGTAGTCGCTTGCTCAAGTGTTGTTGCGTGTCGTCAAGAACCACAGTTGTTGGAGTATTGCCGTATGTTGAATGTTGGAGATGATCCTGGCTTTACTTATCGTTCACTTTAATTCCTGTTTAATAACTAAAAATTGAAGTAAGCAGAGGCATCGGTGGGTGATAGAAAATATTTGGTTTCCGAACTCCCACTTGTGTCCTATAGGACCCCGAGTACTTGA
This sequence comes from Avena longiglumis, assembly GCA_030063025.1. Classification (NCBI taxonomy): domain Eukaryota; kingdom Viridiplantae; phylum Streptophyta; class Magnoliopsida; order Poales; family Poaceae; genus Avena; species Avena longiglumis. The sequence goes on from CP125974.1 coordinate 250,004,198, forward strand.
TACCTGTTCCTTGATTTGTCGCGCTATCCACATCCTGGAGGTATATGGGACCCCCCTGAGCCAGAGCTTGATTCAGTCTTATTTCTTGGGGCCACAAACTAGTTTGAGGTTTTATTTACTATCCTGTACTTATGCCATGCTTTACTGCTTTATTTAAATTGTGCGACAGATAGCACCTGTACTGTTTAGGATCGGGACACGATTCCGCGGTGTCGACAAGCCCAGTTTTGGGTTCCCAGTCTCACCGTATACCCAAACCTTGAGTCCGTTTGAGTCACTAACCGTTCATGGGTAGCTTAATGGGGTGGCCCCCTGAAATAATTCTGAATCCTGTGATTGCTTTTCGTGAAGGCCTCGTTGGGTTTTGATTTGGTTTTTCCGAGGTTGATCGAGCGTGTGTTGCTATTGGTGCACCCCGGCCGGGTAAAACTTTCTGAAAGCCGTGTCCGTGGTTATGGACGACTTGGAGCACAGTATCTCGATCATAGACAAGCATAACTAAAGTAGTACTATAAATTTGACTTTATAATGACTAGTAATCAGCTTCACTACAACGGAATGGCTAAATAATACTGCCCACAATTGCTTGTTTGGAGTGTCGCTTGCGACCATTGTGCCTGACTAGTAAGTATGGCAACTATAACGGAATGGCTAAATAAAAGTACCAACAACTGCTGGGTTTTTGGGTTATCTCATGCTAATTGTATCTGATTAGTAAGTGTTGCAACTACAACGGAATAGTTAACTAAAATGACCCACTGCTTATTTTATCAGGATGATTATCTATACCTGACTAGTCATTGCTGCAACGATAACTGAATAAATAAAACTGCCAACGGTGTGAGTTCCTCGGTTGACTTCCTCGTTTGGTCTCGAGGGGGAAACGCCAGGATGGGTTTGTTTGATGGTAGTATCAGGTTGGTTCCGGATAGGTCCTTCTTACCCCTCTCTAATAGTCGCCAGTTGTATCGAGTCTCTATAGGTTGTTTAGTGCAAGCTGCCGCTGTCGCTTCAGTCCACCATACCTTTGTAGGCGAGGACCGCCGAATTCTAGCCTCGCCGTGTAGTGGCCTCAGTACTGACGCTCCTTGTTTTTTTCCTTTGCCCTTTGTCGGCACCCCTTTTGTTTAAGCAGGTTTTGAGATCGACGTCGTTAGCAGGGTTATCCTTCCGGCTTGGCCTGGGCAGGGTTATGGACGCCATTGGTTATTCTTCAGGGCTCTTAGCCCCATTTGCATCTTGTCCGTAGTCGGACGCTCCATCGTTTTCGAGGTGATTTGGATCTTTGTACCGTATATTTGTATTCTTGACTCATGGAGTCGTGTGGTATTTATCTGTTCTGTGGGTCCCATCGTGGACTGTTGTGTAATGTTATTGCTTCGTTTTCCACCCGCACGAAAGTGCCTGGTGGGCACCTTTGAATCGTTTCTATGCGGGTTTGGCGGGTTCCGCTAAAACTTGCATAGGTCCGATTCTGAGGGTGTTACATCTGGGGAGGGAATATATAGTGATTTCTACACACAAATGACTAGAACATAGATCTTTATTTCTCCTCAGTCGAGTTACAAGTTCTCCTAGAGCTGTATCAGAGAGAGGAGGAAGAAAACTACTATGCGAGCCCTCTAGTGTCAAATGAATCGATCCCTCTTCCAAGAGCCCGTGCCCCTCCTTATAAAGGGGTCCCTTGGTTCCTCCTAGGGCTGATGTGGTAAGCATATTCTTGGAATATGCTTGTTCCAAAAGTGGTAACTCGGCGGACTCCTTTCCGTGTCCACCTTCTATCAGCAGCAAAGACCCAGAAACCCCCACATGTGAGCCTCGGGCGTCCCCACTGTCACCTCCGTGACGCTTTTCTTCCCCTCTGCGGCTCTGCTCTTTGTCCTTAGTGCTTGGCCCTGTGTAGATTCCTCCTAGCTAGTGGATAGGGTTTGATTCTGGGATCATTCTCCTTCTCCTTCTCCTGCAAGTTTCCCATTACTCGGCCTCGTCTAGCATAACTCGGCTCGGTCCCCACCTGCATACGAGATTATCAATCTTATTTAGCCGACTTAGCTCACACGTCGGCTGAGTAAGGTGTTAATAACTCGATCATTGCCAAGCCATGGCTTATTCGTCCGAGCCTTGCATGACTCGGCCGACTTAGCTTTTAATTCGGCCTATGGTAAGAAAGGTTCCTTCCTTCTTTCCGCTATCTTGACCCTACCTGGGGTCATCCCCCCAACAGTAAACCCTAGCGAGGTACCCCTATATAAACTGTAGCACCCCGGGTAAAACCACTACTAGAAAATCATTTGGTGTTTTTGTTTTGCGCATCATCATGACATCATCATGCATCATGTTCATCATGCCACCTTGCATGGAACATATAATTAAATTGTTTCTTTATAATTCGGCACTTACATTTGGTTCTTGATAATTGTGTTTGATCTTTGTATTTTGCCTCTCTTTATTTTACCCTCCATCTATTCAATCTCTAGTTGGTGCCATTTTTTTTGTGGAACCATAATGTCTAAATTATATTCTTGAGTCTTGTTGTTTTCTATTTACTAAAATGCCCAAATTGAGTTGGGGGCATCATCTCTTGATTCTACTCCCTCTCTCTAATTTATGGTCTCCATATTATCCACTAATCTAATCCTACAACATAATGCACATATGGTTTCCATTTTTATATTCGTATTTTAAATCATTCCATGTGCTATAGTGTGGTTCCATCCATTCAAACTTGACCATGTTCTAATTCTAGTGCTTTTGTCCCTATTTTCTCACTCAATCTTCCTCAAGTGCATGTGCCATATTACTCTCTTCCCGATCAATACATGCACATGTCCTTTAAGCAATCCCAACTTACATGTGGTCTTGTGCATATTTTTCTTCTTTTATTTTATTTGAATTTATTCAAAACCTTTCCCTAATCATCTATCCATATTTATCCATATGCCCCTATCAATCCTTATTATTTTGTTTCCCTGTTCTTTTGTATACGGGCCACAATTTCTTCCGATCTGCGTTGTTGTTTTTGTTCCTGGCCCAGCCACAAGTAGCAGCAGTTTCAGGCCAGCCTAACGACCCTCCTTCCTCTACACCCAAGGCCTATACCTCTACAACAAGCGAAGGGAATGCGAGGCTCCTGTTTGTCGTCTTCCACCTCTACACACACAGAACGCGTGCTCCCCTCTTCCTCTTTCAACACCAGCAGCTACCCAACCACTCCCTCTTCCTTTTAATCCATCCCCAGATCGAGCCTTGGAACCCTAGTGTCTTCCCCTCCCCCCTCAGCTCCGTCTTTTCCCGCTTCTCCTCTCTGTTTCTCTTACACCTCACGGGGAGAGACCACACGGGCTCCCACGGCCGAGCCGACGCCATGGAGCTGCGCAAGGCTATTTGAGCGCGGGAGACAAACCCGACACTGTACATCGAGTTCCAAGCAGAAGCATCCAGGAGCACCAAGTACTTCCTCCTGGAGTCGACAGCGAGTCCGACCCAGTCCTCCTCGTTGAGCACCCTTTCTTCCTCCTCACTGACCGCCTTTGACCCCTCCTAGCAAGCCTCAACCCGGCAGTGAGCCCCTCATCCGATTCCCCACTTATATGACAAATTCCCGTACTACAGCCGTTGTCCCGCATAGTGCCGAGTTCGTTTTACGCCAGGGTCGGACGCCCTGCAGTAGTTTAGTTTCGTTAGAAGGAATGATTTCCGTCGATGAAAATAGCCACAAATCTATGTATTATTCCTGCGAACTCATTCTATGCCAACAAGTGGTTTTCAGTCTAGCGGCTAGCCCGACCATCTAACACTGCGAGGGTGCAAGATCAAGCCCCATTTCCCCTCCATTTCTTTTGTTTTTGCTTCTGGGTTTTTTCTGTTAACTGACGGTCAAAAAAAAACAACTGCTGCAGCAAAAATTCAGTTTTGAAAATGTCGCCACCAAGCTAGTTCAGAGATAGCGCGTCCCCTTCCTAGACACAAACAGCAAACCACTGAAGTGGTTTACGCCATCATCCTCCTTAATAAAATTTAAAATGTTTTAAAATAAAAAAACCATATCTTTTATTAGTGACTCAAAATAAAATGTTTATATATGTTACTCAATCATAAAAATGCAAGTAATAATAATATGTCATAAAAAATAATTCTGGGGAAATAAATTTTCGAAATTTTATAAATTCTATTAAATAGCATTTCTTAATAAATTCATATCTTTTAAACCCTAACTCCGATTTCGACAAATGATATGTCTAAATTGACGACGCGAAGAGCCCTTTCTGACTGTGTATTCCATACTTGTAATTGCGTCATGCATCATAGAAAACTTAAAAAAAACAGAACCGTTTATGTAAGGAAAACATGATGATTAAAATTGGGAAATTATTATTCTCGTTGGTATTGCCTTCCCAATGATGTATCATCAATATGCTATGATCATGATACATTCTTAACATAGTTTGAATCATTAAATTGCCATGTCATGCATCATATCATGATCATGCCGATTCTTTCGCATTAGCTATAATTATGCATCGCTTGTTTCTTTTAGTGTTTTGCTTCTTCCCGGAGAGTACGATGAGATGTGTGAGATTCGACAAGTTCTTCGGATATGAATCTTCGGGAATGTTTTCCAGGCGAGCAATCTCCCCTTTTCTACCTATCTTACTTTTATAGTATTTATTCCCTTATGTTGATCTATTGCTATCTGTGTTGCGATGCTATAGATTCCGTACCCCGTTATACTTCCCTTCAGCCCTTATATTGCCATGGACACATCCTATTACCTGTTGTTTGGTAGATAGTCGGCCTTGCGAGTTGTAGTTGCTTGCGTAGGTGATGTGTCGCTTCGTCGATCTTCCACAGTTGTTGGAGTAATGCCGCATGTTTAATGTTGGAGATGCTCATGACTTTAATTATCGTTTAATAACTAAAATTGAAGTAGGTAAATAATGCAGAGGCACAGGTGGGCAATAGATGTTATTTGGTTTTTAACCGTCCACTCGTGTCCCGTAGGACCCCGAGTACTTGATACCTGTTCTTTGAATATTCGCACTATCTGCATGTGGGACCATGAAGCCCCCTAGATAGAGCTTGAGTCATATATTATTTCTTGGGGCCACAAGTAGTTTGGGGTTTTATTACTATCCTGTACTTATGCCATGCTTTACTGCTTTATTTATGATTGCGTGTGGAGCGCCTGTACTGTTTAGGAACAAATGTGGAATGTTTGCACGGTATCGACAAGCCCAGTAACACTTTCGGGTTCCCAGTCGTTTACAGCCATTGGCACAAACCTATGGGTCCGTCTCGGAGCCGGCCAACTTCGTCGCGGATAGCTTGGTAGGGTGGCCCCCTGAAATTTATATGAATCTTGCAATTGCTCTGTCGTGATGCCTCGTTGGGTTTTCATTTGGTTTTTCTCGAGGTTGATTGTGCGTGTGTTGCTATTTATGCCCCCCTACAGGGTAAAACTTTCTGAAAGACGTGTCCGCGGTTATGGACGACTTGGAGCACAGTATCTCGATCATAGACAAGTATAACTAAAGTAGTGCTATAAATTTGACTTTATAATGACTAGTAATCAGCTTCACTATAATGGAATGGCTAAATAAAAGTGACAACAACTGCTGGTTTGGGTTGTCACCTGTTACCATTGTATCTGACTAGTAAGTATTGCAACAACAACGGAATGGCTAAATAAAAGTACCAACAACTGCTGGGTTTTGGGATGCCTCATGCTATATGTATCTGACTAGTAAGTGTTGCAGCTACAACGGAATGGTCAACTAAAACTGCCCACTGCTTATTATATCAGGATGACTCATGCTATCTATATCTGACTAGTAATTGACGCAACTATAACGGAATGAATAAAACTGCCAACTGTGTGAGTTTCTCGGTTGACTTCCTCGTTTGGTCTTGAGAGGGGAAATAACAGGATGGGTATGCTTGGTGATAGTTTCAGGTTGGATCTGAATAGGTCTTTCTTATCCCTATCTGATAGCATCCAGTTGTATTGAGTCTCTATAGGTTGTTCAGTGCATGTTGCGCTGCCGCTTCAGTCCACCATACCTATGTAGGCGAGGACCGCTGAATTCTAGTCTCGCCGTGTACTGGCCTCAGTACTGACTGCACTCTCTTTTTCTTTGCCCTTTTGTTTAAGCAGGTTTTGAGATCGACGTCGTTAGCAGGGTTACCCTTCCGGGTTGGCCTGGGAAGGGTTATGGACGCCATTGGTTATTCTTCAGGGCTCTTAGCCCCATTTGCATCTTGTCCGTAGTCGGACGTTGTATCGTTTTCAAGGTGATTTGGATCTTTGTATGGTATATCTGTATTCTTGACTCTTTGAGTCATTGTTGTATATATCTGTTCTGTGGGTTCCATCGTGGACTATTGTGTAACGGTATTACTTCGTTTTCCACCCGCACGAAAGTGCCTGGTGGGCACCTTTGAATCGTTTCTATGCGGGTTTGGCGGGAATCGCTGAAACTTGCATAGGACCGATTCCGAGGGTGTTACAGAGTGGTATCAGAGCTCAGCAGTTACGATACCCCACTGGTCCAGCCTGTAGGATAACCTAGCTAACGGACGTTGTAGAGTGTCAAAACTATTTTGAAAAATCGGTTGGATAGATCTGATTAGGTCTACTTTTACTTCTTACCCTTCTGCTATTCTCCTCTTATATCGACGTGATTTAAATCTTCTCTCTTCTCTTTGCTTCGAGTCCAGGAATGCTGGCAGTTGGGTTTCCGTCGTACCTTCATGGTTTCACTTCTTCCTCTTATAACGGTGCTTTGTCATTCGGACTTCATGCTATCTGATGAATATTTCATCTGTTGTATCATTCAGTGGACCAAAAATTCACTAAAGTTTTTCTTTGTATCTTTCGATGATTTCCGACACGACGAAGTCATCTACATCAGGTCTGATGAGAATCTCCATCTCTCCTTTGTTTCCAAACCTCGCTTGTCGAGATCTTCAGTCTGATTCTGAGAGTTGGTTGCACGATTATCCTATTCATGTATAGAGTAATGCTTTGGGTGCGCGATGGACTGATCACCATCCGACTACTCTTATCATTTTCTCTTATACATTGAATGCTGGATCGATGCAATTTTACTCCTTCCATAGAAGTTAGAGGTGGCCTTATATTTTGATACCTCTACCTTCGTTCTTTGTTTCTCCGGAGTGTTCTCTCGACGTACGTGAGCACCGACCCTTTGTTGGTGGTGTCACCAATTTCAAGATGGAGAAAGAATCTTTGATAGTGGTGTCGCGAGGATCTACACGAAGCGAGAAGTTTCGAAGCGTCAATCTTCTTCCACGTACCATGATGCGGATCTCGAGGGAGAGATCCATTGTTAGTGGTGTTGAATTGTAGCACCCCGGGTAAAACCACTACTAGAAAATCGTTTGGTGTTTTTGTTTTGCGCATCATCATGACATCATCATGCACCATGTTCATCATGCCACCTTGCATGGAACATATAATTAAATTGTTTCTTTATAATTCGGCACTTACATTTGGTTCTTGATAATTGTGTTTGATCTTTGTATTTTGCCTCTCTTTATTTTATCCTCCATCTATTCAATCTCTAGTTGGTGCCATATTTTTTTGTGGAACCATAATGTCTAAATTATATTCTTGAGTCTTGTTGTTTTCTATTTACTAAAATGCCCAAATTGAGTTGGGGGCATCGTCTCTTGATTCTACTCCCTCTCTCTAATTTATGGTCTCCATCTTATCCACTAATCTAATCCTACCACATAATGCACATATGGTTTCCATTTTTATATTCATATTTTAAATCATTCCATGTGTTATAGTGTGGTTCCATTCATTCAAACTTGACCATGTTCTAATTCTAGTGCTTTTGTCCCTATTTTCTCACTCAATCTTCCTCAAGTGCATGTGCCATATTACTCTCTTCCCGATCAATACATGCACGTGTCCTTTAAGCAATCCCAACTTACATGTGGTCTTGTGCATATTTTTCTTATTTTAATTTATTTGAATTTATTCAAAACCTTTCCCTAATCATCTATCCATATTTATCCATATGCCCCTATCAATCCTTATTATTTTGTTTCCTAGTTCTTTTCTATACGGGCCACCATTCCTTCCGATCTGCGTTGTTGTTTTTGTTCCTGGCCCAGCCGCAAGTAGCAGCAGTTTCAGGCCAGCCTGAACGGCCCCTCCTTCCTCTACACCCAAGGACTATACCTCTACAACAAGCGAAGGAAACTCGACGCTCCTGTTTGTTGTCTTCCACCTCTACACACACAGAATGCGTGCTCCCCTCTTCCTCTGTCAACACCAGCAGCTACCCAACCACTCCCTCTTCCTTTTAATCCATCCCCAGATCGAGCCTTGGAACCCTAGTGTCTTCCCCTCCCCCCTTAGCGTCGTCTTTTCCCGCTTCTCCCCTCTGTTTCTCTTACACCTCACGGGGAGAGACCACACGGGCTCCCACGACCGAGCCGATGCCATGGATCTGCGCAAGGCTATTTCAGCGTGGGAGACAAACCCTACACTGTACATCGAGTTCCAGGCAGAAGAATCCAGGAGCACCAAGTACTTCCTCCCGGATTCGACACCGAGTCCGTCCCAGACCTCCTCGTCGAGCACCCTTTCTTCCTCCTCACAGACCGCCTTCGACCCCTCCTAGCAAGCCTCAACCCGGCGGTGAGCCCCTCATCCGATTCCCCACTTATATGACAAATCCCGTACTACACCCTCTATCCCGCATAGTGCCGAGTTCGTTTTCCGCCAGGGTCGGACGCCCTGCAGTAGTTCAGTTTCGTCAGAAGGAATGATTTCCGTCCATGAAAATAGCCACAAATCTATGTCTTATTCCTGCGAACTCATTCTATGCCAACAAGTGGTTTTCATTCTAGCAGCTAGCCCGACCATCTAACACTGCGAGGGCGCAAGATCAAGCCCCATTTCCCCTCCATTTCTTTTGTTTTTGCTTCTGGTTTTTTTTCTGTTAACTGACGGTCAAAAAAAAAACAAGAGCTGCAGCCAAAATTCAGTTTTGAACATGTCGCCACCAAGCTAGTTCAGAGATAACGCGTCCCCTTCCTTGACACAAACAGCAAACCAGTAAAGTGGTTTACGCCATCCTCCTCCTTAATAAAATTTAAAATGTTTTAAAATAAAAAAAAACATATCTATTATTAGTGACTCAAAATAAAATGTTTATATATGTTTCTCAATCATAAAAATGCAAGTAATAACTATATGTCATCAAAAATAATTTCTGGGCAAATTAATTTTCGAAATTATATAAATTCTATTAAATGGCCTTTCTTAATAAATTCATATCTTTAAAACCCTAACTCCGATTTCGACAAATGATATGTCTAAATTGACGAGCGCGACGAGACCTTTCCGACTGTGTATTCCATACTTGTAATTGCGTCATCCATCATAGAAAACTTAAAAAAAAACAGAACCGTTTATGTAAGGAAAACATGATGATTAAAATTGGGAAATTATTATTCTCGTTGGTATTGCCTTCCCAATGATGTATCATCAATATGCTATGATCATGATACATTCTTAACATAGTTTGCATCATTAAATTGCCATGTCATGCATCATATCATGATCATGCTGATTCTTTCGCATTAGCTATAATTATGCATCGCTTGTTTCTTTTAGTGTTTTGCTTCTTCCCGGAGAGTACGATGAGATGTGTGAGATTCGACAAGTTCTTCGGATATGAATCTTCGGCAATGTTTTCCAGGCGAGCAATCTCCCCTTTTCTACCTATCTTACTTTTACAGTATTTATTCCCTTATGCTGATCTATTGCTATCTGTGTTGCGATGCTATAGATTCCGTACCCTGTTATACTTCCCTGCAGCCCTTATATTGCCATGGACACATCCTATTACCTGTTGTTTGGTAGATAGTCGGCCTTGCGAGTCGTAGTTGCTTGCGTAGGTGATGTGTCGCTTCGTCGATCTTTCACAGTTGTTGGAGTAATGCCGCATGTTTAATGTTGGAGATGCTCATGACTTTAATTATCGTTTAATAACTAAAATTGAAGTTGGTAAATAATGTAGAGGCACAGGTGGGCAATAGATGTTATTTGGTTTTTAACCGTCCACTTGTGTCCCGTAGGACCCCGAGTACTTGATATCTGTTCTTTGAATATTCGCACTATCTGCATGTGGGACCATGAATCCCCCTAGATAGAGCTTGAGTCATATATTATTTCTTGGGGCCACAAGTAGTTTGGGGTTTTATTACTATCCTGTACTTATGCCATGCTTTACTGCTTTATTTATGATTGCGCGTGGAGCGCCTGTACTGTTTAGGAACAAATGTGGAATGTTTTCACGGTATCGACAAGCCCATTCACAATTTCCGGGTTCCCAATCGTTTACAGCCATTGGCACAAACCTATAGGTCCGTCTCGGAGACGGCCAACTTCGTCGCGGGTAGCTTGGTGGGGTGGCCCCCTTAAATTTATATGAATCTTGCAATTGCTCTGTCGTGATGCCTCGTTGGGTTTTCATTTGGTTTTTCTCGAGGTTGATTGTGCGTGTGTTCCTATTTGTGCCCCCCTGCAGGGTAAAACTTTCTGAAAGTCGTGTCCGCGGTTATGGACGACTTGGAGCACAGTATCTCGATCATAGACAAGTATAACTAAAGTAGTGCTATAAATTTGACTTTATAATGACTAGTAATCGGCTTCACTATAATGGAATGGCTAAATAAAAGTGGCAACAACTGCTGGTTTGGGTTGTCACCTGTTACCATTGTATCTGACTAGTAAGTATTGCAATTACAACGGAATGGCTAAATAAAAGTACCAATAACTGCTGGGTTTTGGGATGCCTCATGCTATACGTATCTGACTAGTAATTGTTGCAGCTACAACGGAATGGTTAACTGAAACTACCCACTGCTTATTATATCAGTATGGCTCATGCTATCTATATCTGACTAGTAATTGACGCAACTATAACGGAATTAATAAAACTGCCAACTGTGTGAGTTTCTCGGTTGACTTCCTCGTTTGGTCTCGAGAGGGGAAATACCAGGATGGGTATGCTTGGTGGTAGTTTCAGGTTGGATCTGAATAGGTCTTTCTTATCCCTATCTGATAGCCTCCAGTTGTATTGAGTCTCTATAGGTTGTTTAGTGCATCTTTGCCGCTTGATCCACCATACCTATGTAGGCGAGGACCGCCAATTCTAGTCTCATTGTCTGGCCTCGATCGACCGCTCTCTCTTTTTCTTTGCCCTTTGTCAGCACCCCTTTTGTTTAAGCAGGTTTTGAGACCGACGTCGTTAGCAGGGTTACCCTTCCGGCTTGGCCTGGGCAGGGTTATGGACGCCATTGGTTATTCTTTAGGGCCCTTAGCCCCATTTGCATCTTGTCCGCGGTCGTTGTATCGTTCTCAAGGTGATTTGGATCTTTGTATGGTATATCTGTATTCTTGACTCTTTGAGTCATTGTTGTATATATCTGTTCTGTGGGTTCCATCGTGGACTATTGTGTAACGGTATTACTTCGTTTTCCACCCGCACGAAAGTGCCTGGTGGGCACCTTTGAATCGTTTCTATGCAGGTTTGGCGGGAATCGCTGAAACTTGCATAGGACTGATTCCGAGGGTGTTACAGAGTGGTATCGGAGCTCAGTAGTTACGATACCCCACTGGTCCAGCCTGTAGGATAACCTAGCTAACGGACGTTGTAGAGTGTCAAAACTATTTTGAAAAATCGGTTGGATAGATCTGATTAGGTCTGCTTTTACTTCTTACCCTTCTGCTATTCTCCTCTTATCTCGACGTGATTTTAATTTGCTCTCTTCTCTTTGCTTCGAGTCCAGGAATTCTAGCGGTTGGTTTTCCGTCGTACCTTCAGGGTTTCACTTCTTCCTCTTATAACGGTGCTTTGACATTCGGACTTCATGCTATCTGATGAATCTTTCATCTATTGTATCATTCAGTGGACCAAAAATTCACTAAAGTTTTTCTTTATCTTTCGGTGATTTCCGACATGACGAAGTCATCTACATCAGGTCTGATGAGAATCTCCATCTCTCCTTTGTTTCCAAACCTCGCTTGTCGAGAACTTCAGTCTGATTCTGAGAGTTGGTTGCACGATTATCCTATTCATGTACAGAGTAATGCTTTGGGTGCGCGATGGACTGATCACCATCCGACTACTCTTATCATTTTCTCTTATACATTGAATGGTGGATCGATGCAATTTTACTCCTTTCATAGAAGTTAGAGGTGGCCTTATCTTTTGATACCTCTACCTTCGTTCTTTGTTTCTCCGGAGTGTTCTCTCGACGTACGTGAGGACCGACCCTTTGTTGGTGGTGTCGCCAATTTCAAGATGGAGAAAGAATCTTTGTTAGTAGTGTCGCGAGGATCTACACGAAGTGAGAAGTTTCGAAGCGTCAATCTTCTTCCATGTACCATGATGCGGATCTCGAGGGCGAGATCCATTGTTAGTGGTGTCGAATTGTAGCATCCCGGGTAAAACCACTACTAGAAAATCGTTTGGTGTTTTTGTTTTGCGCATCATCATGACATCATCATGCATCATTTTCATCATGCCACCTTGCATGGAACATATAATTAAATTTTTTCTTTATAATTCGGCACTTACATTTGGTTCTTGATAATTGTGTTTGATCTTTGTATTTTGCCTCTCTTTATTTTACCCTCCATCTATTCAATCTCTAGTTGGTGACATTTTTTTTGTGGAACCATAATGTCTAAATTATATTCTTGAGTCTTGTTGTTTTCTATTTACTAAAATGCCCAAATTGAGTTGGGGGAATCATCTCTTGATTCTACTCCCTCTCTCTAATTTATGGTCTCCATCTTATCCACTAATCTAATCCTACCACATAATGCACATATGGTTTCCATTTTTATATTCGTATTTTAAATCATTCCATGTGCTATAGTGTGGTTCCATCCATTCAAACTTGACCATGTTCTAATTCTAGTGCTTTTGTCCCTATTTTCTCACTCAATCTTCTTCAAGTGCATGTGCCATATTACTCTCTTCCCGATCAATACATGCACTTGTCCTTTAATCAATCCCAACTTACATGTGGTCTTGTGCATCTTTTGCTTCTTTTATTTTATTTTAATTTATTCAAAACCTTTCCCTAATCATCTATCCATATTTATTCATATGCCCCGATCAATACTTATTATTTTGTTTCCCAGTTCTTTTGTATACGGGCCACAATTTCTTCCGATCTGCGTTGTTGTTTTTGTTCCTGTCCCAGCCGCAAGCAGCAGCAGTTTCAGGCCAGCCTGAACGGCCCCTCCTTCCTCTACACCCAAGGCCCATACCTCTACAACGAGTGAAGGGAACGCGAGGCTCTTGTTTGTCGTCTTCCACCTCTACACACACAAAACACGTGCTCCCCTCTTGCTCTATCAACACCAGCAGCTACCCAACCACTCCCTCTTCCTTTTAATCCATCCCCAGATCGAGCCTTGGAACCCTATTGTCTTCCCCTCCCCCCCCCCTCAGCGCCGTGTTTTCCCTCTTCTCCTCTCTGTTTCTCTTACACCTCACGGGGAGAGACCACACGGGCTCCCACGGCCGAGCCGACGCCATGGAGCTGCGCAAGGATATTTGAGGGCGGGAGATAAACCCGACACTGTACATCGAGTTCCAGGCAGAAGCATCCAGGAGCACCAAGTACTTCCTCCCGGAGTCGACACCGAGTCCAACCCAGACCTCCTCGTCTAGCATGCTTTCTTCCTCCTCACCGACCGCCTTCGACCCCTCCTAGCAAGCCTCAACCCGGCGGTGAGCCCCTCATCCGATTCCCCACTTATATGAAAAATTCCCGTACTATAGCCGCTGTCCCGCATAGTGCCGAGTTCGTTTTCCGCCATGGTCGGACGCCCTGTAGTAGTTCAGTTTCGTCTGAAGGAATGATTTCCGTCCATGAAAATAGCGACAAATCTATGTCTTATTCCTGCGAACTCATTCTATGCCAACAAGTGGTTTTCAGTCTAGCGGCTAGCCCGACCATCTAACACTGCGAGGGCGCAAGATCAAGCCCCATTTCCCCTCCATTTCTTTTGTTTTTGCTTCTGGGTTTTTACATTGGCGGCGGTCAAAAAAACAACAGCTGCAGCAAAAATTCAGTTTTGAACATGTCGCCACCAAGCTAGTTCAGAGATAACGCGTCCCCTTCCTTGACACAAACAACAAACCAGTGAAGTGGTTTACGCCATCCTCCTCAATAAAATTTAAAATGTTTTAAAATAAAAAAACCATATCTTTTACTAGTGACTCAAAATAAAATGTTTATATATGTTTCTCAATCATAAAAATGCAAGTAATAATAATATGTCATCAAAAATAATTTCTGGGCAAATAAATTTTCGAAATTATATAAATTCTATTAAATAGCCTTTCTTAATATATTCATATCTTTAAAACCCTAACTCCGATTTCGACAAATGATATGTCTAAATTGACGAGCGTGACGAGCCCTTTCCGACTGTGTATTCCATACTTGTAATTGCGTCATGCATCATAGAAAACTTAAAAAAAAACAGAACCGTTTATGTAAGGAAAACATAATGATTAAAATTGGGAAATTATTATTCTCGTTGGTATTGCCTTCCCAATATGTATCATCAATATGATATGATCATGATACATTCTTAACTTAGTTTGCATCATTAAATTGCCATGTCATGCATCATATCATGATCATTCTGATTCTTTCGCATTAGCTATAATTATGCATCGCTTGTTTCTTTTAGTGTTTTGCTTCTTCCCGGAGAGTACGATGAGATGTGTGAGATTCGACAAGTTGTTCGGATATGAATCTTCGGCAATGTTTTCCAGGCGAGCAATCTCCCCTTTCTACCTATCTTACTTTTATAGTATTTATTCCCTTATGTTGATCTATTGCTATCTGTGTTGCGATGCTATAGATTCCGTACCCCGTTATACTTCCCTGCAGCCCTTATATTGCCATGGACACATCCTATTACCTATTGTTTGGTAGATAATCGTCCTTGCGAGTCGTAGTTGCTTGCGCAGGTGATGTGCCGCTTCGTCGATCTTCCACAGTTGTTCGAGTAATGCCGCATGTTTAATGTTGGAGATGCTCATGACTTTAATTATCGTTTAATAACTAAAATTGAAGTAGGTAAATGTATCATCCCAGTTGTCTAACCCCTGTAATGCTACATGTCTTAATAATAAAATGAGCCACTTCCAACATATAATTGTTGCATCATCATCATATCATGCTCATGTCATCATGTCCCCTTGCATTTGAGCATCATATAAAACCTTTTTCTTGTTTGCTTCTTATCTCATGTGCATGATTAATTGTAGTTGCCTCTTGATATTGTATTTGGTTCTTACTAAATTGTTAAATGCCCAAGTTGAGTTGGGGGCATCTCTCTTTTGCCTCCACCACCTTTTCTTTCACCACCTTATAATTCCACCATCCAATAATATGGGCTTGGCCTTTTATTGAGTTTCCCTAGCCCATGTTGTTGGTTGGATCCACTCCTAATCTATTGCTTGGCCTTTGCCCACCTTTTGGGAATGCAAGGATTAAAAGCCACATGAAATAATGTTGTTTTCACAATATGACCTTTGGGCTTTAATTGTCTTGCATGGGCCATGCAAGTATCCTTTTTCCTAGCTTTTGGTTTTGTTGGAATTCTAAATGGATCCCTTCTTTCTTGTTTGATCTTGTGTTGGTAGTGCTAAAACCTCTCTCTCCTTCTCCTTTGGCTACATCAAAACCCCATGTCCTATGCACACACTTGTGCTAAGGGGCATGCTAAACCTTAGACCACTCCCTTTCTTGGTCCTTGCTTGGTTTGTTGGAATCATGCATGGGCCAAATAAAAACCACCCCATCGTCTTCATTTCTCCTCCTCCTCCTCTTTTCTTTGTTGGATCATGCATGGAAGCTTGTATGATCAAGTTGAGAACCATCTCCACCCCTTCCACCTCATCTACCCTAATCCTCCCTCACTCCAACCCTAATCCCTTGCTTGCCCTCTAACCTTCTAGTTACATCAAACCCTAAACCACCCTCCTACCCTCTAATCTACCCCTCTTTACCTAAACAAAACCTAGCTACCCCTTTTTCCCTATCTAGCATGTTCCTTTGCCCTATGTTCCTCTCCCCTCTCTCTACCTACATGCCCCCACGACCAGGGACCCTCCTAGCTACCCCAGCTCGCCACCCCCTCTCTCTATCTGCCCCACACGTGACCAGCACCATGCCCCTCTCTCCTAGCCTAGACCGAACCCCCTCTCTTCTCCTCTCCCTTCTCTCTCCCTGGCCAAGGGCCCCTCTAGCTCGACCTGGGCCACGAGTTCCCCCCCAGTCCCACCTGTAAGCATCTCACCTGCCACCATTGCACCCTGGCCCCTTTGCTTGGCACGTGAAGAGGAGCCCGAGCGCCACCACAGCCGCCAGGCGCCCCACGCAACCCTCCTGCCCCTCTCGATCTTATCTCGCCCCAACCTTTCCCCGGATCCCAGAGCCTCCCTCCCTTCCTCCTTCCCTATCCCCGGATCGACCATGCCCCTGTCCCGCTAAAACCCTAGCGGCACCCCCACCCTGCGCTCGGAGCTCCCAAGCCCGCCCGGCGGCACAGGGACGGCGTCTACCTCCCCTGCCTCGGCGTGACGCGTGGAAGTTCGCTGGAGCTCGCCGGAGGAGCAGCGCCGCCGCCGTGCCCACGATCGCCAGAACGCCCCCCGGCCAGCTGCCCGCATCGATCCTCGCCGTCCCGAGCCCCGACCACCACACCGTCGAGCTGCGGGTGAGTCCCTCCTCCCCCCAGACAACCTCTTCCTCCTCCTCTCGCCGTCGCTGGCCAGCAACTGCCGGCTGCGCGCGCAGCGCTGTCAACAGCACAGCTGCGGCGGCAGCGATCTGGTCCTGTTGAGTCAAGCCCGCGCCCACGGCCTTCCTCCGCTAGCACCACGAATCAAGATGTAGGCCAAGCTACCCTCCGCGTTTTTCGTTTTTGGTCCGTGTCGTTTGGAGCAGCAGAGGTGTCGCCAACGACGGCCAAAGTCCGGCCAGACGCGGCCGCCAGCAGCGCCGCTGCCGTCAGCCGGCCGTTTTGCAAATAGAACCCCAGTTTTCTGCCTCACGAACGCGATCCGGCCAGCCCGCCCGGTGTCACAGGAATCTTGCAGAAGGTTCACGGGTTTGATTTAATCAAACCGCGGTCCCTCCTCTGCCACCTGGCCCGGCTCGTTCGCCCGGTAGCGTCCGCGTGACCTTTTACGTTTAGCCCCCTGCCCTGTTTAGTTCCTCAACCCGCGGTCCATCGTGGCCCCGCTGTCAGCGACTGTTGCAACTTTGCAAAAAGGCTCCTCGCCTTTGCTGTAACGAACCCGCGGTCCAGATCTTTCCAGACGCTGGCGCGTGGGCCGTAGCACCCCCTGTCCCCACCTGTAAGCGACTCAGAAACGAGTAGGAGAAGTGTAAAATGTTTCAGACACCGTTTTAAATATTCAAATTAGTTAAATTAATTCAAATTCAAATTCTTTTCAGATTTTTAATAACTTTTGCATACTTTACCCAAATTAGACAAATGATATATGTTTTTGATTCAGAAAAATGAGAGGAATTCAAATATGCCATCTGTTTTGTGTTTTGCTCAAGTAAAATTCCAAGATATGTTAATTACATCAAATGCCACTAAGTTTTCAATAAACCATAACTTTTGTTTTGTAAATCCAAATTTAACAAATGAGTAGTCTAAATTGATCAGCTCGACGAGACCTCTCCGTTTATGCTATCCATGACTTCAATTGCAGCATGCATCATATAAATATATTGCGAACAACAATTGTTATGACAACAAAATATGACTAAAACCCACTTAATGGTTATTTATCTTGTCCACCACATCTCACCCATGCCATGCTACCTTACTTGCCATGTAAATTGTGCATCATTCATCATGGCATGATTGTTTGCTTGACGCATCTTATTCATATGCTTGTGCTCTATATTTATGTTGGCCTTGTTTGTTTGGTTTTTCTCGGATAGACACTGAGCAGGGGTTGTATCAAGAGAACCAGGAGCACTACCCAGTACCGGCCCTTGCTTCAACAGAGATACCAGGCAAGCACTACCACATGATCGCATACATACAGTACCTATTGCCTCTATCTTATTCTTGCATCATTGAGTCGCGATTGCATTTAAAATGAATCCCAAGTATGCATAGCCTTTATTTTTAAACCCCACCAAGCTTGTATCCTCCATCCCATGAGCCACTACTATAGGAGTTGTTTGAGCCATGCGGGTCGTAGAACAGCATGTGTAGGGTTTGTGAGAGTCTGATGGATAACGAGGTACTTAAACAACTTAACCTGAGTAGTTCTGGGATAACTAAAGAAAGTGGCACCGGTGGGCAATATCTGCTATTTGGTTTTTCCTGCTCACTTGTGTCCCGTAAGACCCCGAGTACTTGATTCCTGTTCCTTGATTGATCGCGCTATCCACATCCGGGAGGTATATGGGACCCCCCTGGACCAGAGCTTGATTCCGTCGTATTTCTTGGGGCCACAAACTAGTTTGAGGTTTTAATTACGATCCTGTACTTATGCCATGTTTACAGTTTAATTACGATTGTGCGAGGTGCACGCTGTACTGTTTAGGTAAGAGGAGTGATTACGCGGTATCGACAGTCCCCGTTTGGGGGCATACTGTCGCTTACAGCCATTGGCGCAACCTTGAGTCCGTCTCGAAGCTTGCTTGCCGTTATGGGTGTACTCTAAGGGTGGCCCCTGAAATATTTCTGAATCTGTGATTGTTCGTGGAAAGCCTCGTTGGGTTTTGATTTGGTTTTCGAGGTTGATCGAGTGTGTGTTGCTATTGGTGCACCCCGGCCGGGTAAAACTTTCTGAAAGCCGTGTCCGCGGATATGGACGACTTGGAGCACAGTTTCTTGATCATAGACAAGCATAACTAAAGTACCGCCTTAATTTGACTAAGTAACTTGACTAGTAAATAGTGCAAAACTCACGGAATGGTTAATAAAATTGCCAACGGAAGGGGGGTTGTTTCGCTTCCTTGTTGGTAGAGGAGGAGGATGGATCGGATGAGATTACCATTATAACTGTTGTACTTAAATTCACGGACATCCGTCTATCATTGGTTAGGCGGATGGTTAGCGTTTATCTGTAGAATTGTTAGGGTTTATCTTTTTCTGCAATTGCGTCACCCCAGGTTGTGTCCCCTTTAGAGGCATTAAGACTTGCTGAGTACCCTTAGGGTCTCACACGATAAATTCTTGATTCAGATGAACAGGTACCTTCTCAGGACGGATACTGGGTGGAAGAAGCCGAAGATGTGGGCAACGATCGTATGGTGTAGAGATTCCGGGAACGGGGATCCGTGAGGCCTGTAGTTGGGATGTGCTTATTTCTCTGGCATCTTATGCCTATTTGCTTCTTATCCGTACTCGGATCTTGTTTGCCGCTTTCGCATGATACTCTGATGTGTGTTGTATGAGGAGTTATCCTAAAATATAGATCTATCTAGGTCATTTGAATCTTGCCGTATGGCGTTGCTATATATTTCATTTCTTTCTAGATGGGATGGCTGTGATGTACTCTTGTATGGTGGCTTGCGTACATACCCACTTGTGTACGTAGTTGATCCCTTCGCCTGCCGACTACGCCGCCCGTACAGGTCCCGTTGAGAGGTTAGCGGTTGGGACGTCTGAAAGGACTACCAGTGAGTGGCTTTTGGGGCCCCGCCGTACTATTTCAACCGCTATCTCTCATCCAGGCTTGTATCTAGGAGCGTAGTTCACCGAGGTAGTTACAGTAAATAATGCAGAGGCACAGGTGGGCAATAGATGTTATTTGGTTTTTAACCGTCCAATTGTGTCTCGTAGGACCCCGAATACTTGATACGTGTTCTTTGAATATTCGCACTATCCGCATGTGGGACCATGAATCCCCCTAGATAGAGCTTGAGTCATATATTATTTCTTGGGGCCACAAGTAGTTTGGGGTTTTATTACTATCCTGTACTTATGCCATGCTTTACTACTTTATTTATGATTGCGCGTGGAGTGCCTGTACTGTTTAGGAATAAATGTGGAATGCTTTCGCGGTATCGACAAGCCCAGTCACACTTTTGGGTTCCCAGTCGTTTACAGCCATTGGCACAAACCTCTGCGTCCGTCTCGAAGCCAGCCAACTTCGTCGCAGGTAGCTTGCTGGGGTGGCCCCCTGAAATTTATATGAATCTTTCAATTGCTCTATCGTGATGCTTCGTTGGGTTTTCATTTGGTTTTTCTCGAGGTTGATCGTGCGTGTGTTGCTATTTGTGTCCCCATGCAGGGTAAAACTTTCTGAAAGCCGTGTCCGCCGTTATGGACGACTTGGAGCATAGTATCTCGATCATAGACAACTATAACTAAAGTAGTGCTATAAATTTGACATTATAATGACTAGTAATCAGCTTCACTATAATGGAATGGCTAAATAAAAGTGCCAACAACTTCTGGTTTGGGTTGTCACCTGTTACCATTGTATCTGACTAGTAAGTATTGCAACTACAATAGAATGGCTAAATAAAAGTACCAACAACTGCTTGGTTTTGGGATGCCTCATGCTATATGTATCTGACTAGTAAGTGCTGCAACTACAACGGAATGGATATATAAAACTGCCCACTGCTTATTATATCAGGATGACTCATGCTATCTATATCTGACTAGTAATTGACGCAACTATAACGAAATGAATAAAACTGCCAACTGTGTGAGTTTCTCGGTTGACTTCCTCGTTTGGTCTCGAGGGGGAAATACCAGGATGGGTATGCTTGCTGATAGTTTCAGGTTGGATCTGAATAGGTCTTTCTTATCCCTATCTGATAGCCGCCAGTTGTATTGAGTCTCTATAGCTTTTTTAGTGCATGTTGCGCTGCCGCTTCAGTCCACCATACCTATGTAGGCGAGGACCGCCGAATTCTATTCTCGCCGCGTACTGGCCTCAGTACTGACTGCTCTCTCTTTTTCTTTGCCCTTTGTCGGCACCCCTTTTGTTTAAGCAGGTTTTGAGATCGACGTCGTTAGCAGGGTTACCCTTCCGGCTTGGCCTAGGCAGGGTTATGGACGCCATTGGTTATTCTTCAGGGATATTAGCCCCATTTGCATCTTGTCCGTAGTCGGATGTTGTATCGTTTTCAAGGTGATTTGGATCTTTGTATGGTATATCTGTATTCTTGACTCTTTGAGTCATTGTTGTATATATCTGTTCTGTGGGTTCCATCATGGACTATTGTGTAACGGTATTACTTCATTTTCCACCCGCACGAAAGTGCCTGGTTTGCACCTTTGAATCGTTTCTATGCGGGTTTGGAGGGAATCGCTGAAACTTGCATAGGACCGATTCCGAGGGTGTTACATAAACCTCCCTAGGGTGCTCTCTTTACTCACATTCCATCATACACCCCATAGTCTCGCTGCCTAGCTACCGAGCTCGCCACACTTGTAATCTCTCGATAATAAAATCTAGTAGGAGTAGGTCTTTACCGTCCGGGGGGCCGAACCTGGGTAAACCCTTGTGTCTTCGCCCTCATATCGCACCACAGATGGCTAGCCGCCCTTGGCCATCTCATTACTACTCGTTGCCACTCGCAACATCTGTCGTCGCCATTCCAACTATAGGCGATGGTATAATCGATGGTTTTCTGAGGTGTTCAAGGGCTATGCCGAGTGGGATGGATTTCCTGGATGAGCCGAGTTTCGACAATACGTTGGCTGCATCATTTTCTGCTCTGGGTACATGATGGAATTCACATCCGTCAAAGTACCTTCTTATCTTTTGCACGCGGAATCTGTATAATGCCATATTGGAATCCAATGCATCCCAGTTTCCTCATACTTGTTGTACCACTAGGTCCGAGTCACCAAAACATTGTATCAGACGTATACCAGTGTATTTTGCTACTATTAAGCCATGGACCAATGCCTCATATTCGGCCACGTTGTTTGATGCAGCAAAGTTTATTTGTAACACATATTTTAGCTGATCTTTTTTGGGAGAGGTGAGGAATATGCCAACACCTAGTCCATATTTCAGCTTTGAACCATCAAAGTGCATTTTCCGATAATTCGGATCAGGTAAAGGAGGTTCATATTGCATGTCATCCCAATCAACAAGAAAGTTGGTCACTGCTTGAGATTTAATTGCGTCTCTTCTGTCAAATTGTGGAGCATACGGGGCTAGCTAAATTGCCCATTTGTTTATTCGTCCACTCGCATCTTTGTTACTCATTATCTCGACAACTGGTGCCTCACATATCACCTTTATAGGGTGTTACTCAAAGTAATGCTTCAGCTTTTATGCCAACATATATACTCCATACGCCATCTTTGATAATGGGGATAGTTTTGTTTTGAGGCTGAGAGTACCCAGCTCAGGTAATATACCGTCCTCTACATTGACTTACCCTCCTTGTCATGCTCCACTACCACCACAACATTTACGACTGGGTTAGTCACTGCTACATAGACCAACATTGGCTATTTTGACAGTGGTGAAGATATAATGGGTGCCGAGGCTAGCATTTTCTTTAATTCATGGAATGCATTATCGGCTTGTGGTGTCCAAGTGAATTTGTCCGACTTTTTCATCAATTGATATAAAGGAAATTCCTTTTCTCCAAGATGACATATAAACAAACTTAGAGATCCCATGCAACCTGTGAATTTCTGGACATCATTGAGGAATTTAGGAATCTCCATACGCTCTATCACCCGAATCTTTGCCGGGTTTGCCTCGATACCTTGGCTTGATACAAGAAAACCGAGTAATTTTCTGACTGGTACGCCAAAGGTACATTTTTTAGGGTTAAGCTTCATTTGGAATCTTCTTAGATTCGCGAATGTCTGCCGGAGATCAACTAGTAATGTGTGACTTTATTTGGTTTTTATCACCACGTCATCAACTTATACTTGGATACTTTTGCCAATTTGATCATGTAAGCACTTTTGCATGCATCTTTGATATGTCGCCCCTGCATTACGTAGGCCGAATGGCATGGTACGATAGCAATAAGCCCCATACGGGGTAATGAATGTACTCTTTATTTGATCGGCCAGATTTAACGGTATTTGGTGGAAACCAGAGTACGCATCTAAAAATGATAGTAACTCACAACCAGCGGTTGAATCAATAACCTGATCTATTCTCAGCAAAGTAAATGGATCCTTTGGACATGCTTTGTTTAGGTTGGTGTAGTCGATACACATACGCCATACCACAACTACATTAGGATCATCTTTCTTCTTCTCTACCAGCATCGGATTAGAAAGCCATTTGAGTGAAGTACTTCCATAATAAACCTGGCTGCAAGGAGACGAGTTATCTCCTCTTCGATTATTTTTCTCCTGTCTTCGGCGAAGCGATAGAGAGGTTGATTCACTAGAATTGCTTCTGGTCTCACATGTAGAGAGTGCTATGCCAGCTCCCTCGGCACACCTTGCAGATCATGAGTGGACCATGACAATATATCCCGATTCTCATGGAGGAAGCAGACGATCTCGCTTTCCTATTTAGAATTTAGGTCGGCACCAATAGTGACGGTGCACTCTGGGAACTGGTCATCAATCTGAATCTTCTGTGTGTCCTTAGTTGGTTGAAAAGAGACACTGCCACGTGGGCTCGAAAGAGCCGGCATGTTCAGCTATGCCGACTGAGCCAAAGCTGCCACTTCTTGAACTTTCCTATTTTCCCTTGCAATCACCAATGACTCGGCTAGGTTTGACCCGGCCAAGGCACACTCCATCGATCTACAATAATCACCAGCGATGGTGATCACCCCATTGGGTCCTGGAATCTTCATCTTCAAGTAATAGATGTGAGAACTAGCCATGAACTTTGATAATGTCGGCCTTCCCAGCAGTGCATGGTAGCTGCTCTCCAAATCCACAACCTCGAACTCCAAGTTCTCGGTTCTGCAGTGTTCCCTTTTTCCCAATAACACATCAATCCAGACCTTGCCAATTGGATCACAAGATAACCCAGGCACAATGCCATGGAACTTGGTCTTGGTTGCTTGCAACATATTCTCGTTGATTCCGAGCTTGTGCATTGTGTCCTTGTACAATATGTTTATGCTACTGCCATTGTGAATCAAGACCTTTGAGAATTTAACATTGATGCTCGGCCTAATGAATGTCAGATCCAGCACTAGGACATATGATCCGGGGTTTGGCATGATTTTGGGGTTATCCCTTATACTCTAGGTGATTTTCTGATCTGACCAGCTCATATATCTTGGCATAGCCGGCATGACTGCATTTACTTCCATATGCCTCCTATGCATGCTTTTAGTATCCATCAACTTAGTTGTGAACACACAGTATGCATGATGATGCTCTGTGTACTCATTTCTGCCTCCTTAGCCGGTGTCTCCATGGTTCTATTGATTCTGATTCTCTACTTGGTGAACTGTTTCTCTCCTATCATGATTCTCATTCCTCAGTGGTGGCTAGTTCTCGTGTCTCGGTGGTGGAGGAGTCAAAGCCAATTGTTGATGCGCATTGCCTCCTATGAGCCGAGGTCTCTGATTCGGGTGTCTTGGCTCTGTACCACCCATTTCCATTTTCATCCAAGCACACTTTCAGGTGTGAAACTTACAAGCCTGATCTAGCATAAATTCATACATGTACTTTAGCCTCTCTTGCCATTGCTTCTTTTACTCCGGAGTCCACTATTTCATGCCATCATTTCTCGGAGTCCACTGTTGAGAACTGTTCTTTTGACGCTGATTACCCCCAGCACTCGGGTGGTTAGGTTACAACCGCAACATGACTCGAATTGTACTAGTAATTTGGCCTGTCATATCTCCTTCTTCCTCGGAACTCATTCCTCCGGGATGACCCGACTCCATCACGATCGTAATTTTCATGATGTTCATTGTGATTTGTCGGCATAAGCTCTGGCTGAGTCGGATATCCCAATGCATATGAGTCGGCTATGCGAATTTTATTGGCCAATGCGGTTGGCATATCTCTCTGTAGCCTCTGCCACAACACACTTGCATACCTGCACCCTTGTGCAAACCAGGCAATCGCTTGTGATTCAATCACTCCTTCACATGAGTTCCTGAGGTTACACCACCGAGTCAAGAATTATCCGTCGGTCTCATTCAGTCTTTGTTTGCACATTGCAAGCTGTTGAGGCCTATTCGGCCTCTTATATGTGCTGGTAAAGTTTCTAACAAACATTTACTCAAATTCCAACCAGCAATTGATGCTTCTAGCTGGCAAATTATTCAGCCACACTCTTGCTAGACCCTCCAACATCTGAGGCACATATCTTACTGCCCACCTAAGGTTTCCCTTAGACATTTTCACTGCATTTGCATAGTTGATTAACCAATATTGAGGATTGGTACTTCCATTGTACGTTTTTGTTTATCTTGGCAACTCGACGTTCAGAACGGGTTCCCTCATGATCCGAGGTCCAAAGCATGCTAGACCCGGAGGACCTTGGTCTTCCAATAATTCAGATACGTATATCCTGTTGCGCTTCAACATTGCATTGTCCGGCTGCAAGTTCCTATTCCCTGCTCTTTCTTCCATCCCCTGGTATTTGGGTCTAGAAATCCGGCATCCTCCATTTCCGAATAACTATCATTGTATTTGTTCTGCGCCAGGTTATGCGGAGCTTGTCATGCATCGCCTCCTTGCCAAGGTGTAGGGTTTGCAGCATAGAAAACAAAAATTTTCCTACGATGGGAACTAAGTACCAAGATCTATCTACTAGATACAAGAAACGGGTGGATATACATCCATAGAATACATACCCTCAAAGACCGAATAGCATTAACGAGGTTGTACTCGTGGATGATGTAGTCGAACGCTTGCCGATCTCAAGATCGTGATGAAGTCCATCTGGTCCAGTCGGTCCAGCACCATCACGTCCAGCACCACAAAGCAGTGGTGCATCCTTGATTCCACACACGTCCGGGTACCCCGATAACCTCCGCGCCCTCGCTCCAGTGAAGCAGCGGAAACAACAAATCCTTCCAGAAAAAGCCACCGGGAACATGTATCTCGCTGATCCGAGACCATGGTGAAATTCTAAAGGGGGGAGAGAGATCCTTCGCGAGGAGGTGTACTTTGAGAGGAGGAGAGGGGGGCGTTTTATAGGGAGAGGGGGGGCACCTCAAGGGGCATGGCGCCCATACATCGTGTCTTCCCCCACCTCTTCCACATTCATGTGGGTGGAGCTCCCACTCAAAATGAAATGCCTCCACTCCCATAAAAGAGCCTCCACTCAAAAATCCACTCACATGCATTAAATTTCCACCAAATTTAATTCAAGCTCTCATTTAAATAAAACTCTTTTATTTATTTATTTAGAATTTTGTTAATTACTTTAATTAACAAACATTCACATAAAACCCATTTCTAGTATTCAATTTCACATGCAGAACCAGTTTTAGCAATTTCAACTGAAACAGTTTCTGTGTCTAGTGAAATAAATTCCTGCTCTTTCCTTTTTCTATCTCTGGAATATCATCTCCGTATGGTGTCGGTATCTCTTAAGTGTGTCACCCTACGGTTCGTGAATAATGTAGACATGATCGAGACCCCTCTCCGATCAATAATCAGCAGCGGGACCTGGATACCCGTACTGACTCCCACATTTTCAACGATGACTTCTGTGATCGTGTGAACCTTATACGCATGTAACTCAATCCCTTTGTCTCGCAATATATTACATGTCCGATATTCGATCATAGGTATCTCCATACCTATTTTGATCTTGTTACTGACATGTACTCTTTTCTCGTTCCCGTGATATAACATTCTAGTGATCAAATCACTTGCTTGCAAGCTAATTAATGTGATATCACTGAGAGGTCCCAGAGTATATCTCTCCATCATCGGGATGGACAAATTACACTCTTGATCCATGAGCCTCAACATAACACCTTGTAGCACCGAACCCATCTTTATAGTCACCCTGTTACGGTGTGACGGTTGATGTTATCAAGATACTATTATGGTGTTAGTGATTGACATGATCTCATGGTCTAAGGACTAAGATTACTTCATATGATGTTATAGCAATATAAATACAATGACCTTGATCGTAATGCTATACTTTGAATTAATGTTCATCACATCATTCCAACAATGTTGTGACCTCGTTATTGACAACAACCAATGTCCATGATCAGGAAACCTTTGATCATCTTGTTAATCAATGAGCTAGTTTATAAGAGAGGCATAACTAGGAACTTCCTTTTGTTTATTAAACACACATGTATTAACGTTTCCGTATTAATACAATTATAACATGCAAAATAAACTTTTATCATAAATAAGTAATAGGATAATAATCACTTTATTATTGCCTCTCAGGCATATTCCCTTCAGTCTCCCACTTGCACTAGAGACAATAATCTAGTTTGAAAACTTTGCGTATTGAACACCTATGGCTTTCTGGTGTTCCATATACGCGATTGCAAGTGGTTAGCATAATCTACGGATCTGACGCTTTCAGGTCCGTGTGTATTTGATATCTTTGTGTCTTCACGCATCACTCATTGTCCAATGAGATGGCATTGTATAAATTTGGTCTTTTGGTGAGACCTTTAGTTCCTTGGGGTTAAATCACG
Organism: Avena longiglumis; assembly: GCA_030063025.1. Classification (NCBI taxonomy): domain Eukaryota; kingdom Viridiplantae; phylum Streptophyta; class Magnoliopsida; order Poales; family Poaceae; genus Avena; species Avena longiglumis. The sequence goes on from CP125974.1 coordinate 250,031,855, forward strand.
TCGATACTATTGTCCTACAATATATCTTTAGTGTTAGCCCGTTGCGAACCACACCTTAGTTTGATAACAAACTACTTGACACAAATGCCCTCCTTTGCTGCTACTGTAGCAGCCATATACTTAGCCTTTTGTTGTAGCATCCGTCACAATGTCTTAAATTTGGAATTCATCCAAATCCTTCATGGAAACTCCTTTCCATTTCATTGTGTGACACATAGTTTAAATTGAGATAAAATTAATTTGTATCTTGTGACAAAACTAGTATCAATGTAACACTTTACAATGAACTATTTGTAATTGTTTGTCACCTCTACACAAATATATTCTTAGTTCTTCCAAAAGATCATAAGAATATCCTAACTATCATCCAATGATCATTTTGTGATTCATTCTGGTATATGCTCATAACACTTAGAGCATAGGACATATCTGGATGTGTACATATCATGGTATGATTGATCAAAACATTCTTTACTCATCAAGTGTCAAAGCACTTGAATCTTGTTTCACTTATCAAGTGTCAATACACTTGAATCTTGATTCAATTCATTTCCATGCAACAAGAACCTTTTCTTGTCGTTTCTATATAGAAATCCTTCAATATCTCATATATGTACGTTTGGCATAACCATATTAGCGTCATACTCTATCCATGTAGACATTCATGCTAAATATTCGGGTTTTTCCTAAGTCTTTCATCGAAATGAAATTCTTAACCTTTGTCAACAAAAGATACATCATTTCCAATCAACAAGATGTCCTCCACATAATGTATTAGAAATATGTTCCAGCGCTCCCACTTAATTTCTTGCAAATGCAAGCATCTTCATCGTCTCCAGATGAAAATTCCTTTTTCATCACGGTGAAGATTCTAACTCCTCGATGCTTACTTCAACCATTGAAGTTTGCATGCCATTTTAGCATCCTTGGAATTTAACAAAACCCTTTGGACCGTGTCTTGTACACGTCCTAGGTAACCATTCTTTTAGAAGAATTTTTTTGTTTATTCATCTACCATATACCAAATTATATATAGTGGTTGCTACTTTAATCCGTCCAGACTAAATATCGCTATGAAAGATCAAATCTTGTAATAGTCAACTCCTTGAACATTTCTGTAAAACACTTTTCCGACATGTCTACTATTTCATAGATGTGAAACATCCATGTCTGTTTCTTTATAGATCCAAATACAGCCGATAGGTTTTTACACCTTTCCGGAGGGTCTTCCAAGTTCAAAACTTGATTTCTCATGTATGGAACTATCACGTATTTTATGGCTTCAAGCCATTTGACGGAGTCAGGGCCCATCATCGCTTCTTTGCATGTAGTCGATTCATCATTGTCAAACAACAATGATTTACTCTCAAATCTCAGCATTTGATTGTTTATCCGACCTACTTGGTTCAATAGGAACTTAGACCTCCGTGACCACAACCTTTGAGGCACGTGATCCATGAGCATTATGGTTGCCTCCGGAACATTTTCTAGCGCTGCGCAACTCAGCACATATAGCTAAGATTCGTTAACCTTATTAAAGTTCTATTGTCCTCCCACTTAACCTTATTAAAGGTGTTATGGAGGAATATCCAATGGTTATTCAAAATAACCTATAAAGACATGCTCATCTGACTTTGGTTGTAAACATCTTTCTTATGCTTAGCATACCAAAATTTAAGAAAGGACAACTTGGGTTTTACCCCAAACCAGGTGTCATTTTAACGGATCAAGATGGAGCTCTTTTCAGTGTAAAAGCGGTAGTCTCTAATGCTTTAATCTTTTAAAACATAATGGCAGTTTTATAAATAACACCTTTGATCCAACCATGTCAAACAAGGTTTCATTACAAATCTCAAACACTCCATATTCCTATGGTGTTTTGCTAAACTTGTAACTCAAATAAATCCCTTTATGATAAAATCATAAAATATTTATTTTCTTTTTACACTTGCAACTCAAATAAATCCCTTATGATAAAATCATAAATCATTTATTTTCTGGTTACAATGATTTTCCACTTCATCTTGAAAGTCTTTCAACATTTTCAAATATTTCATACTTCTTTCTCATTAAGTGAATATTCACTCAAATTTCTAGAGAAAGCATATGAAGTTGAAATCCATCGCTTACGACTACATACATCGATATGTATAAATTCCATTATTTTAGTCGATCGTTCTTCTTTGGCCTTTGAAAGAAGTTTTAATTATCCCGAGGAAAGACTCACAAGCGTCACTTTATCAAAGCAAAGACTCAAAAAATCCATGAATATGGAGTTTCTTCATGTTTTCTTTCCAATATAATTTAAACGGCGATGTCACTTGATAAGTGATCTTCCAATCATTTGTCTTGTGACATTTTAGCAGTTTTTTCTGGATGTGATTTTTCCAACTAGATTTATAAATCATCCATCTTACATGGAAGCGGTAATTATTTGAAAAATCTTTTTTCTCATAATACCTGATTTAAATAATGATTATTAAAACAAATCTTGAAGGCAGACTTTGATGTCAACGAGAAATACAAACAACGGCTTGGTTGATTTCGATGAACATCATCACATATTCTCTTGCTAGTTACTTAGGCCATTGTGCTTCATGAATTGCGTCGTTCTGTATGAAATTGCATACCAACCAATTCGGTATACAATACCCAAGAACCACATTGTTTAACAAGCAAAGAATACAACCATAACATGTATATCATCTATATACCTAAACTGGATATTTCCAGTCTTTTCTTTTCTGCAAAATATATTTTATAGATTCTCTTTCAGCATTTCCTTTTCCTTTTTAAAAGAATATATCAACATCAAATGTGGCGCCATATACATGACACATAGTCCAAAGCATGTATATTGAAATAGTAATACCTTTGGACTTGAAATTTGAAGTAGATCACCATCATCAAATGATCGGCGTTCTTTCAAAATCCATTCTTTAGTAATATTTTAGTGTAGTAAAAACTTTACATACATCTTATATTCATCCTTATCATGACAACTTTCATGATCAAGCTAATTTAGCTTATGAAGGCGAATCGTGAGTATAATGTTACTTCCCAAAACCCTTTTGGATGATTAGGTGTTGCCTGCCAAAACCCACCGGCGAGCAGCGACGAGCAACACGGAGAGCCGGGAGGCTCCCAGGACTGCTGGTGGGCCCTGGTCCCTCGGGCGACGGCCCGCAAAAACTCCGGCACACGTCCTGGCTTGGTTCGAGTGCCACACCGACGTATACCTGGTCGAAGGTGAAGGATTGCTCCGATTGATTTCTGCATGGTAAACAAGTATCGTAAAATTCGAGCCGTGATCGGCTCCTGGTTTCTCGTAAATCGGCTCCTAGAGCCGATTGCCCCATGGTTCTGCATTAGATTTACGATAACATGGGGTTTTGCTTGATCACTACAAGTTAAATCGATCTACGACAGTTTAATGTTTTCACCACGTAAATGGAACGTCCTACACGTAATTGAGCCTGCACATAAAAGATGAAGAATATTATCCCTAGAGGAGGCCTAATAACCAACGTAAAGTCAATTACCGGAACAACTTCTCTAGAACGAATAAGCCACGTCCCTATGTACTACTGGATTGTTCAACCCGTTTGTAAGGCCTGATTACGTAGATATTAAACTAAACCTTGGTGAACAAGGCACAACTATAACAGATCGAATCGACTAAATAAAGATCAAGCAAGATGCTACCCTTACACTTGGGAAAAGGTGCAAGGGTAGCGAGATAACTAGAGGTAGCATAACTTCGACAATAATAATGAAAAGCACCGATGCTAGCCTCAAACAATCTATGATAATGGTATTACTCGCCATCAACAACGCTTCAGTGCGAGTAAAACCAGGTAATCGCATAAGTAGATACTGCCTAGATCGCAAGATGCGATCTAGGCAGCATGGCACTTACCCGAAAGAAACCCTAGAAACAAGGGGTGGCGATGCGCCGAGATTGTGTTTGTTGTGAACGTGGTTGTCCTCCTCTTTTCGATAACCTTAGGTACATATTTATAGTCCGGAGACTCTCTACTTTTGGAATAACTCTACAACTCTATCTTTACCTAAACATAAACGGAACCTAAACAAATACGAAACCTACTATGATACAAGATACACGGGCAATTTAGCCCAAATCCACACACTAGGCCGATCCAACAACATGTTGAATATACGTATCTTCCAAGCCCATCTTGATCACGGCCCATATCCGTCTTTGGCCAAAATACGGTGATAACACATGCCCCCCTGGTTTTGGCAATGATAATTCCAAAACCACTCTGTGTGTGTTTTTTTTTCTTCTTCTCCTCTCTTTTTTTTATCGGGCGTCGAGAATCGTGGCGTAACAGAATCAATCACGCTACCCCTTCATCATGATGCCCTGTCTTCTCAACTCCTGCGCAGTGCATGATTTGACGATTTTGGCAGTGCAATCTGGGGAACCGCTATGGCATTGAACCGTCTCTCCACTATTCCCCTTATTTAAATTCGCCTGAACAGTTCACAATCCCCATCTTCCTCCAGTTGCCAGAAAACCCTTCTTCCTCCGCCGAAAAAACCCTCTTTCTTGCCATGGCCTCCTCTGCTTCCTCCGGTGTGTCTTCCCACGCCTCCAACTCGATGAGCGACCGAGAGCCGACGCCAGAACACCCGCCGATGGCGGCGTACAACACTCTCGCCCCACAATGGTGGGACGAGAGGGGTTGGGACTTCGCTGTCTGGTCGGAGGACGACGCGTCCATGACCGACGGCGAGGAGAGCCTACAGTTCCTCGTTGACGGGGAACTGGAGGCGAAGAGCAGCGATGACGCTTGGTCTTGGGACGGCGTCGAGTCCTCCGACGAGGAGGAGGAATCGGAGGAGGAAACCTCCTCCGACGAGTACCCGCCGACGAAGCGCTTCCGCGCCGGGTCCAGCGAAGACACCGAAGATGACGACGAGGATGAGGAGGCCCCCGCTGGCTTCTTCAGCAGCAGTGAAGACGACGCCGGCAGCAGCGCCGAAGACAGCGAAGAAGACGGTGGCGACGACAGCGGCGATGATCTCGCCCTTTAGATTAGGAATTAGCGGCACAGAATGAGTAGTAGGCTTCCTTTTGTAATCAATCATCCTTTTGTAAGCGATCATCTTCGAATGAATGAGAATCCGCTTCCCAAATATTGTTCCTCTTCGCTTCAATTTTGCCGATAGCCGAAATAGGTCGATGCTCCAGAAGTCGATGACACTGTGTCGGCTTTCAACATACTGCACGCATACAGTCAGACAAGTCAAATCGCAAAGAGCCGATGACTACCCATCGGCTTCTCCCCAAAAACGTTGACAGGGTCAAAACTTGGTCGCATCTTTAGGCCCCTTAATACGGCCACTTCTTGGTTCCAATGGTAACCTGCAACCTTTTTCAAAACGGACGACCCAAACCTCCAATTGCCCATCGGAAAACGTGCCCTGAACAAACAACTAGCGACAAGCCACAAAGCTGAGATCGCTGAGGTGGATCGTGTCCGTGCTGACACCCTCCATGCCTTCGAAGCATTTCTTCAGAAGCTCGTATGCGCGAACTATCATCTGTTGGTAACATCGGCTATGTATTTTTGCTTTTATTCGGCCGATTTTCAGAATCGGCCCCCATTTTTACTGTCCATCGTCTCACGTGCTTTACTTAGCCGATTTCATGTATCGGCCCCTCAAGCTTTACTGTCCAACATCCCACATGCTTGGGAAATATTTCTTGAGATGTTGACCGTTGACCGCTACTGGGAACTTTACGCCATCCAGCTGCTCGAGCATGTATGCGTTTCCTCTTAAAACTTGATCGACCCTGTACGGTCCATGCCAATTTGGAGACCATTTACCATATGCTGCATCCTTAGTCCCCAAGGGCAACACGGCTTCCCATACCAGATCACCAACGTGGAACTCCTTTGGCTTCACTTTCTTGTTGTATGCACGAGCTACTTTGGCCTTGTTCTCTTTGATTTTCTCCAGTGACCACAGCCTGAGCTCGGTTAAGTCCTCCACACTGTCACTCATCAGGGTTGTATATTCTTCAGTTGTTAAATCGTCCTGAAAAGTGACCCGTCTCGACCCAGCCGTAATTTCCCAAGGCAATACGGCTTCTTGTCCATATACTAGATGGTACGGCGAGGTTTTAATCGCCCCATGGCATGACATGCGATAAGCCCACAATGCCTCTGACAAAACCTCGTGCCAGCGCCTAGGGTGCTCATCGATTTTTCTCTTGATTAGCTTGATGAGGCTCTGGTTGGACGCTTCAGCTTGCCCATTCGCCTGAGCATAGTATGGAGATGACCTGATCAGCTTGATCCCCGTGTCCTCGCAAAACTTTCTAAACTCTTGAGAAATGAAGACCGAACCTCCATCGGTCGTGATAGTTTGGGGAATCCCGAATCTATGGATGACATGTTCTTTCACAAAATTGATAACATCCTTCGAGTTTACTGATTTCATCGGGACAGCCTCCACCCATTTAGTGAAATAATCAGTGATGGCCAAAATCCACATGTGGCCTTTGCTTGATGGGGGATTGATTTTGCCGATCATGTTCATGCCCCAACCTCGGAATGGCCAAGGCTTAATGATGGGATTAATTGCTGATGCGGGTACCATCTGAATTTTCCCGAATTTCTGACATGCCTGACACCCTTTGTAGTACTTGAAACAGTCCTCAAGCATGGTGGGCCAATAAAATCCTGATCGCCTGATCAACCATTTCATCTTATGAGCTGATTGGTGAGTTCCACAGGTGCCTTCGTGTACCTCGTGTAGGAGCCGATTGGCCTCGGCTGTCCCCAGGCATTTGAGCAATAGTCCTTCCAGAGTCCTGTAGAACATGTCATCGCCAATCAGCACGTACTTCATGGCCTTGTATCTTATCCGTTTAGGTGCCCCCCGAGCCGGATCCTTCAAGTAATTGAAGATATCGGCTCTCCAGTCGTCTGCTTCCAGGAACTGTACCTGAACATCGGCTCCTTCTGCAGCGTCCTTGTAGCCTGAAGCCATCTGCGCAAGATCGTTCGCCTCGGTATTCTGCGATCGTGGGATCCAAGTGAAGTTTATGTACCGGAATTGCGCCATCAACTCGCGGCAGTGCAGCCATAATGGGAGGAGGGACTCGCTCTCGCACTTGTAGTCCTCCGTGAGCTGGGAGATCACCAACTTGGAGTCCCCAAAAATTTCCACCGCTTCTGCTCCGGCTTCGATGAGCAACTCCATCCCCTTGCGTATCGCCTCATACTCAGCGACGTTGTTGGTGCGGGGTGCAGATAACCTGATGGAGAAAGAGAATGTTGCCCCCCGGGGCGACACGAGTAGCATGCCGATGCCGCTCCCATCGTCGAGCATCGATCCATCGAAAAACATAGCCCACGCCGGATCTGCAGGTCTTGCTATATTAGTGTTGATTCTTTCGCGATAAGATCGCCAACGCTTGTCCCTTAAGCGCTTTTGCGGGTTGGTACCGGATGTCAAAATCCGATAATGCAAACATCCATTTGCCCAATCGGCCTTTCAACATAGGAGCCGACAGCATATGCTTTATGACGTCTGACTTGCATATGATGACAATCTCTGCTGACAACAAGATATGGCGCAGCTTGGTGCAGGTAAAAATGTGCAGAGGCACAACTTATCGATATCGGGTACCTTGTCTCTGGCCCAAAGATCCTTCTGCTTATGTAAAAGACGACTCGCTCCAGCCCATCATAAATTTGCACAACCACCGAGGCGATGGACATGTCAGCTACTGATAAGTAAATATAGAATGGCCTGTCAGGCTGCGGTGGAACTAACACTGGCGGCTTCGTCAAATAATCTTTGATCTCGTCGAAGGAACGTTGTTGTTCTGCCCCCCAGCGGAATTCCTCGTCAGATTTGATTTTTACTAGTCCCATGAACGGCTCTATCCTTCCTGACAGATTAGAGATGAATCTTCTGACGAAGTTGATCTTGCCGATGAGGGACTGCAGTTCTTTCTTCGTGCTGGGTGGCTTCATTGTTCGTGACCGCCTCGACTTTTCGGCCGATTTCAATTCCGTTCATGAACTAAAAACCCAAGAACTGACCGCCGTGACCTCAAGGCACACTTCTTTGGATTCATCCGAGTCAATTTCCGTGTTCGGTCCAGGACGCGTTGCAGATCGTCCAAGTGTCCGTGTGCTGAAGCAGACTTGACCACCACGTCGTCGATGTAAATTTCTACCAGTTTGCCGATCAGATCATGGAAAATATAATTCATGGCCCTTTGGTACGTGGCGCCGGCATTCTTTAGTCCAAACGTCATGCCTACATATTCAAATAACCCCACTGACCCTGGGACTCTGAATGCAGTCTTGTGTATGTCTTCTGGAGCCATGAAGATCTGGTTGTAACCGGCATTGCCGTCCATGAAGCTCAAAATCTTATGACCAGCTGCTGCATTGATTAATGTTTCTGCCACCGGCATCGGATACTCATCCTTTGGGGTAGCTCTGTTGAGATCCCGAAAATCTATGGCAACACGCCATCGGCCATCCTTCTTCTCTACAGGTACGATACTAGAAATCCACTCAAAGATACCGCGCATGGCCCGATCAACTTGGTCACAACATTTTCTCGACCTCTTTCTTGACTTCTTCCGAATTTCGCCTTCATTTGACGTGCTCACGCTGAAATGGCGAAATCCTTTTTGAGCGGAGTCGATGCTCGATGATGCTCTGTCTAACCTGCATCTCTGTAGTCGGTAGCGATGCGGATATTGTTTCAACAGGCTATCATCGGACCCGCACTTCGGATCTAACCTTTTGTCGATAAATGTTGGTCGTGGCTTATCCCGGGACCAATGTCGATCTCTTCTAGCTCATCGCCAGATGTGAACCCGTACTAGCTTCCCCACTGTCAAATCGATGCTAAACACAGGGCAATCGGTAGGTGAGGATAACAAAATAATTTGGGCGATTGCTTGAATCGCCCCTTTTGCTTGCATTAGTCAAGGACGGTCTACACCTTATTTTTTACGGTGCGAGCATCTCTCTGCTACGACTACATGAGCTGCTTGTCGTATGATCGCTGCTTTTTATTTTTTGTGGCCGATTGCAGGGATCGTCCGTACCACAGATGATCGTGGGCTTTTCTACTCTGTAAGGCCAGTGGATAAGACCAGCCTCACCCCGTTTTTTGTAGCTTCAATACGCTCGCAGCCGTCTAGATTGATTCCAGAGATCGGCTCTTGGTCTTCTGCTTCCCAGACGTTCATGCCAGCTATGGAGATATCGATAGAATCGTCTGCGTGGATGACCTCCACTTCATCGCCATCCCACTGGATTAGGCACTGGTGCATCGTGGATGGAATGCAGCAATTAGCGTGAATCCAATCCCTTCCTAGCAAGACAGTGTAAGTGCTTTTGCTGTCCACGACGAAGAATGATGTGGGGATGGTTTTCCTGCCCACGGTCAGATCTACGTTCAGTACGCCTTGCGTTTCCGAAGTCTGACCGTTGAAGTCGCTTAACGTGACGTTGGTTTTGATCAGATCTGCGGTGGAGCGTCCCAAACGTCGTAGCATGGAGTATGGCATGATATTGACTGCCGCCCCGGTGTCCACCAACATCTTACTGACAGGTTGCCCATTGATGTAACCCCGCAGGTACAGGGCTTTCAGATGTTTATAACTCTTCTCACATGGCTTCTCAAAGATAACCGGCCGTGGACCGCAGTCAAACTGTGCCACTGGTAGCTCGTTGGTTCTTGGCGCGCAGAATTCTGACGGTAGTACGAACACCATGTTTGTGCCAGCCGATGTCTGTGCATCGGCTTTTGCTGGTTTGGGGCACCATTCTTTCCTTGTCGGGCGATCTTCCGTTTCCAAAGTCTGCCTCACTTTGACGGCCAGATCAGGCCGTGCTTTCTTCAAAGCGTGGAGATACTGCGCTTCAGCTTCCTCCAAGTTGCGCAGCCGCTGCACTCTACGCTCGGTGTGTCCGAGTCCGTCGGGACACCACCTTGGACGGTGATACTGTCGTCTTTGTCATTCTTTGGCTTCTCGAGGTCCTCTGCTCGAGCGGACTCCCTGTGACGGCTCTGGGGTGGAAGAGGCCCTAGACGTTTGAACACTGACACTGGCCTCGTGTCTTCCTTCCGCTGACCGCATTCCGGGCAGTTGTCGACTGTAGGCAATCGGCTCATCCCCGCGTCCCAGCAGTACTTGAAGAAAGGACAATCCCAATGTTTGTCTGCGCCTTCCTTTTCTTTTGACGGTCCCCTAGCAAGGTGCTCATATCTTTCGTCCTCTCGTCAGCAAGCGACGTTGGTCACACCGGGCGCTCATACTTGTTAAGGAGATGCGTGGAATGTGGCTTCTGATATCGCACTCTCCTCACTTGTTCCTCTGTCAAGTACCGCCTGTCATTGTGGCTGGGCCGATCGCATGGACTGGCCCCCTTTCTTTCCTTGCCCCGAGAGCGACCGCCGTCCTCCTTGTACGTGTCATGGTGGTACCGACCGCCATATTAACGCCGAACGAGAAATCCAGCCGACGCCTCATGAGCGATCGAGTTCTACCATGTTGACGCCGTGAAAGGGGTTCGTGTCCACTTTCATGGCGAACTGCCCGAGGATCAGACGGACTTGTTCTATTGCCATTTGGATTTGGCGGCGAAGCTCTTTGCACTCATTGGTGGTATGGGTGAACGAGTGATGCCACTTGCGACTGACCTCCCGTTCATTTCCTGAGCCATAGGGATTTTGTGGCCTTCGGGTAACCTCAGCTGCTTCTCCTTCAGCAGCAAATCGAATATCTGCTCGGCTTTGCTCACATCGAAGTCGAACCCTTTCGCAGGCCCTTGCTGTTTCACCATTTGCAGGCCACGGATCTGCCCCGAGCCCATTCAGCACGGCCACCTCCCGGTCTTGCAGGATCACCTTCTTCAGACGACCAGGCCTATCGGACGCTTGAATTTGTCTTGGTACAACTCAGTGGTGGCGCTGTTCATACATCGCCGTTTCGGGCCATGCGCCAATGAGTTGTACTCACTTGGAAAGCAGATCCTTGATGGGTGCCGAGACCCAACACCGCCAGTTCGACCGCTTCCTTCTCGATTAAACGAGCCGAGTAACATCGGTTCTTGACGGTCTGGCCCGGATGTATTCGCCAGCTCCCGCTCGCCGCAGACTGCGCCAGTCCGCAATGCCAGCCTCGGTAGCCTCGAATGGTACTGGATGTGGAACTGCTCTTCCGCTTGCTTCCGGTATGAATTGAATCAGGTGGTGAGGTGTACCACCCAAAGGCTGGTCTGCCGAGATTGCGCAAAAAATCTTACGCATCGATCCGATGCGAAATCATGCCTAGTTGGGCGGTATCGGCTTATGTGCTCGATCGAGCTTGACCCTTCCGACCCGTTGAATCTTGAGAACTCGGAGCTTATACTTGGGTGGCGGAATCGATCAAACTCGTTGGGTACGGCTTTGAATAGCCGATTGTCCTTCTCTTGACGGTTTAACCGGTCCCTCGTGATGGTACCGATTTGCTCTACTATTTGAGCTGTAGGGCTAGATTCTCATGACTTGTTCGATGGCATACTTGGCTAGCCACGCCTGTTGTCAACGTCCATCCTGCACATCGCTTCTCCGACACGCTGTCACGAAGATCCCGCCCAGAACTCCCCGCGAGACTCCTGCGGTTGCAATCTGTTGGTGCGTGTCAAGTTGCAGATCCGCACGTAGGCGCATATATACCGTGTGGGATTTCCTTAGGTGGCTCAAACAGGAATTGGCATCGCCTGGTCGCCTCAGCCTTGTAGAGCGACATAAGCCGCCTGGCGGCTCCGGAGCTGCAAGTGTGAATGGCAGCTGTGGCCTGGTCTGGAGCGGTCTTTCTCCCTGGTGAGTCCCCAGAGTAGGCCCCGACGGAGAGTACTGATGCTTCATGATCTCCTGAACTACGCGAACCGCGATCCGCTCGAAAGCGTTCACCAGGCTCTCAGAATGGCGGTGCAGAGAATGAGCCACCATGTAGTTGACTTCCTGTCGTAGAGCTCTGGTGCGCTCCTCCGAAGGAACAGATAGATCTACCTCATCGAGGGCACCCTCGGGGGAGAAACCCCTCCACTTGATGCCATGCTTACGGGTCCTCTCAAAAGAGCTAATGAGGTCTTCTTCGAAGAGATCCTTGATCTCGTCATACTTGGCCTTGTGCTCGTCAGGTAGATCGTCGTAAGTGACTGGGTTGTTCTCCATCGCAGCGTCGGATGTTGATGTAGACGTTGTTGAATGTCCCACCGGGCGTGCCAGAATGTGTTGCCTGCCAAAACCCACCGGCGAGCAGCGACGAGCAACACGGAGAGCCGGGAGGCTCCGGGATCGCTGGTGGGCCTGGTCCCTGGGCGACGGCCGCAAAACTCCGCACACGTCTGGCTTGGTTCGAGATGCCACCGACCTATACCTGGTCGAAGGTGAAGGATTGCTCCGATTGATTTCTTGCATGGTAAACAAGTATCGTAAAATTCGAGCCGTGATCGGCTCCTGTTTCCAGAATCGGCTCCTAGAGCCGATTGCCCCATGGTTCTGCATTAGATTTACGATAACATGGGGTTTTGCTTGATCACTACAAGTTAAATCGATCTACGGTTTAATGTTTTCACCACGTAATCTGGAACGTCCTACACGTAATTGAGCCTGCACGCATAAAAGATGAAGAATATTAACCCTAGAGGAGGCCTAATAACCAACGTAAAGTCAATTACGGAACAACTTCTCTAGAACGAATAAGCCACGTCCTATGTACTCTGGATCGTTCAACCCGTTTGTAAGGCCTGATTACGTAGATATTAAACTAAACCTTGGTGAACAAGGCACAACTATAACAGATCGAATCGACTAAATAAAGATCAAGCAAGATGCTACCCTTACACTTGGGAAAAGGTGCAAGGGTAGCGAAATAACTAGAGGTAGCATAACTTCGACAATAATAATGAAAAGCACCGATGCTAGCCTCAAACAATCTATGATAATGGTATTACTCGCCATCAACAACGCTTCAGTGCGAGTAAAACCAGGTAATCGCATAAGTAGATACTGCCTAGATCGCAAGATGCGATCTAGGCAGCATGGCACTTACCCGAAAGAAACCCTAGAAACAAGGGGTGGCGATGCGCCGAGATTGTGTTTGTTGTGAACGTGGTTGTCCTCCTTTTTTCGATAACCTTAGGTACATATTTATAGTCCGGAGACTCTCTACTTTTGGAATAACTCTACAACTCTATCTTTACCTAAACATAAACGGAACCTAAACAAATACGAAACCTACTATGATACAAGATACACGGGCAATTTAGCCCAAATCCACACACTAGGCCTATCCAACAACATGTTGAATATACGTATCTTCCAAGCCCATCTTGATCACGGCCCATCTCCGTCTTTGGCCAAAATACGGTGATAACATTAGGATGTCTAGCATCTCCAACATTTGAAAATTCTCATCCAATATGAGAACATACATCATACTCTATCATATTGCAACCAAAAAATTGTTTCAGATATCATTATATCTGCCACACATGATGGTTTCTGAAACAATTCTTTCAGCTCCTAGATAACCTTGATATTTAAAAAACAATCAAGAATCATGGAGGCAAACATGATACTTAAGATACTAACACTGGAATTGTTACTCTTGATTTAATACAAATTATTAAAATTCACGGAGTAAATAGAGTTTGATGAAATTTTGTAATAGGACTTTAAACTTTAGATTGACACTCAACACAATATGATACCAGTTTGTAAAGTAAATATCCAGAATTCTATAGTTCTATTATCTCAATTACAACTATGCATAAGGTGGTGAACGAATGCCAATGACTACAACAAATTATGCAAATTCACTTTGATTTAATTTATGGTAAATTTAGTTCTACTAATCCAAATTAGAAATGAACTCCCACTCAAAAACGACATCCCTCGTGTCTTTTTTGTGACTACATGAACCAAATCCACTACACCAAGTCCGATCATCACGTGATTCGGTGTAGCTTCAAAGGTGAGCATCAAATGGGCATCATATCTTCCATATGACTCATGCTTAACCTTTCGGCCCATGTTCCGAGGCCATGTCTATACATGCTAGGCTCGCCAAGTAAGAACCTTAGTATTCTCATGTGTAACTGTCTTACACCCGAGATATTATCATGGATGCAAGAACACCCGATCATCATGTGATGTCTTGGAGTGATGAAACATAATTGGTGCATACTTAAGGAATAACACATCTTTATCTTTATATCTAAATTAGGGATCATCTTATTATGCTAATAAAACACTAAACTAGCAATATAAGATGAAATCAAACATCACATGTGAATAAGTGAAATGATATGGTTCTTGCACTTGATCTCGATCATGTGCATCATGGTATGATCACTATCATACCTCTATGTGTAAGGCCAAGGTCTATGGAACTTACACGTTATGTGTGTTGTAAGAGTATCAACTTATACTTCTACTAACAACATCACCATATCATGACACTAGCCCAGCAACAATCTAAACTAGACGCCTCTAATTTATCTATTGCAAGTGTTACGTGGCTTAGGGCTTTCGAAGATAAAACCATTCTTACCTACGAACATGAATCACAACGAGGATAACCAAATTGTTGACAAATCGTTGCAACTTAGATATTGGCTATAGTAGGAGAGACAGACACCCACTAGCCACTTATGCAAAACTAGTTGCAAGTCAAGCGTGGAACAGGTCTCATGTGCGAGGACATGTAAAGTTTGTCCGGGTCGCTTCATCCCACTATGCCACTAATATCCAAAATACAGCTAAGAAGAAATAAAATAATCATCATCGCCCACATACTCATATGTGTACTACCCGTGCAAAGCATCTATGCATAGATCCGCTCGATACCAATCAGAGGCTTCACGAAGAAAACAAAAATTTCCTACGATGGGAACTAAGTACCAAGATCTATCTACTAGATACAAGAAACAGGTGGATATACATCCATAGAATACATACTCTCAAATACTGAATATTTTTAACGAGGTTGTACTCATGGATGATGTAGTCGAACGCTTGCCGATATCAAGATCGTGATGAAGTCCATCTGGTCCAGATGGTCCAGCACTATCACGTCCAACACCGCAAAGCAGTGGTGCATCCGTGATTGCACACACGTCCGGGTACCCTGACAACCTCCACGCCCTCGCTCCATCGAAGTAGTAGAAGCAATAAATCTTTTCAGAAAAAGCCACCGGGAACATGTATCTCGGTGATCTGAGACCATGGGGAAATTCTAAAGGGGGAGAGAGATCCTTTGCGAGGAGGTGTATTTGAGAGGAGGAGAGGGGGACATTAATAGGGAGAGGCGGCACCCCAAGGGGCATGGCACGCAGACATGGTGGCTTACCCCACCTCTTCCACATTCATGTGGGTGGAGCTCCCACTCAAAATGAAAAGCCTCCACTCCCATAAAAGATCCTCCACTCAAAAATCCACTCACATACATTAAATTTCCACCAAATTTAATGCAAGCTCTTATTTAAATAAAACTCTTTTATTTTTTTATTTGTAATTTTGTTAATTACTTTAATTAACAAACATTCACATAAAACCCCTTGCTAGTATTCAATTTCACATGCAGAACGAGTTTCAGCAATTTCAATCGAAACAGTTTCGGTGTCTAGTGAAATAAATTCCTGCGCTTTCCTTTTTCTTTCTCTGGCATATCATTTGCTCTGAATGGTGTCGGTATGCCTTAAGTGTGTCACCCTACGGTTTGTGAATAATTTAGACATGATCGAGACCCCTCTCCGATCAATAATCAGCAGCGGGACCTGGAGATCCGTACTGACTCCCACATTTTCAACGATGACTTCTGTGATCGTGTGAACCTTATACGCATGTAACTCAATCCCTTTGTCTCGCGATATATTACATGTCCGAGATTCGATCATCGGTATCTCCATACCTAGTTTGATCGCGTTACTGACATGTACTCTTTTCTCATTCCCGTGATATAACATTCTAGTGATAAAATCACTTGCTTGCAAGCTAATTAATGTAATATCACCGAGAGGGCCCAGAGTATATCTCTCCTTCATCGGGATGGAAAAATTCCACTCTTGATCCATGAGCCTCAACATAACACCTTCGTAGCACTGAACCCATCTTTATAGTCACCCTGTTACGGTGTGATGTTTGATGTTATCAAGATACTCTTCTGGTGTTAGTGATTGACATGATCTCATGCTCTAAGGACTAAGATTACTTTGTATGATGTTATAGCAATATAAACACAATGACCTTGATCGTAATGCTATACTTCGGATGAATGTTCATCACATCATTCCAACAATGTTGTGACCTCGTTATTAACAACATCCAATGTCCATGATCAGGAAACCTTTGATCATCTTGTTAATCAACGAGCTAGTTTATAAGAGAGGCATAACTAGGAACTTCCTTTTGTTTATTAAACACACATGTATTAACGTTTCCGTATTAATACAATTATATCATGCAAAATAAACTTTTATTATAAATAAGGAATACGATAATAACCACTTTATTATTGCCTCTCGGGCATATTCCCTTCACGAGGTTCATACCTCGGCTGGAAATCTTGTGGAGGGTACTTTCTCCCTCCTGCCGAATGATTTTGGCCGTGATTTCCCTGCTCGTGGTTTCTTTCACACAATTGCCATGATCAGGATTTCTATTCCCATTGTTGCCTTGGCTTCCATTACCTTGGTTTACATTTTCTTTTCTAGCTTTTACTCGGTCATATGGTACCATTCGTTTATCTCTTCTCTCCGAGGTCACTGGCTTGTATTTTCTTGATCCTCCACCGGGTGAAGACATCGCGGAAGCTGACAGTGCCCGGGCAGCACCAGCTGAATGAACCACACGTGAGCCTCCGGGTCTCGACTGGTTGTTCTTGAGTAGTTCCTCATTTTGCTGTTTTCCTATGCGCACTAGCTCGATGAAACATTCTTGTTACCTCTTCCGGGCTTCACCGGTCAAGCCATCTAACTTGGATGTTGTTGTATTTGCCGCCCTAAGGTTCTTTGCCAGAGTGCTATACCTCGGCAGCCCTAGGATAGCTGAATCACCTTGCATGGAATCATGTTCCTTGTTGATATCACTAAGGAGGTTCTTTCCCCTTATTCTAACTCCATGTAGCCGAGTTGGGCTAGTGTCAAGCTTGTTAGCCCTAGCATACTCGCGCAGAGTAATGTTTAGTGATTATTGTAGTGCTGCTACCCTCTTAGCCTCCTCTAACATTTTCAACCGAGTTTCCTCTAACTCGGCTTATGCGCAAGCCAGGTTTACAATAGGAGCTACATGAGTGGTTAAGTTATCTATAGCTTCCTATAGGATATTCTCTAGCCTTTCTAAGGTTGGCCCTCTAATTCGAGTTGCCTTAGGTGTTACATCATGAACCTCGGGTGCATCCGCAACCGCCAGTTCTGCCGCTGCCGACTTTGCTGCTGCCGGATCTGGTACCGCCGAGTTCTTGCTTGGCCCGGCTCTTGCGCCTACTATTGGTGTGGGCGCGGTCATCATCACCTCGAAGCTGCCTGCGGGGCGAGTGGTACGCGGACCGCTAGCAGCGCTGAGGGGAGGCTCTCCTGCGAGGATGACTCGCTGTGGGTAGATGCAAGAAGTGTACACCTTGTGGGCACCTAGGTTGATGAGGACTCCGTTGCACGGAAGAGAGCGCCTGCCAAAGTGGTGTGATTGTCGCTAAGGTCGTCCCACATGTCAAAGAGCTGAACGAGCCTGGAGACGATGCGCCCACTAGTGGTGATGAAGTTTCCCGTCTAGATCTTGACTCCAGCTAGCACCGCTGCTGGCCCCATGGTCGGCGCCAACTGTCGTGGTGGTGGCATGGCAGATGCCATGGGTAGGCTTAAGTTGGGGCCAATATGCACTAATGGGATCCGGGGAGGTATGATGTAGTTACTTCTACACATAGAACACTCGAACTTGATCTTTATTCAGCTCAACAATGGCTACACTTTCTCCTCGAGGTGGATAAGAGAGAGAAGGAAGAAGCTCTTTGTAAGATATCAGAGTAAAAATGAAATCGATACCTTTACTAGGAGGCCATGGCTCACCTCATAAAGGGGTGACCAGGTTACATCTAGGGCTAACGTGGACATCATATTCCACGAATATGCTTGTCCCAAAATAGTAACTCGGCAGGAGCCGTTTCGTGTCTCCCTTCTATCAACGGCAATGACCTAGAATTCACGACATGTGAATGTCGGGCTCTAGGACTATCACTCTGTGACGCCTCTTCTGCCCCTTTGTCCCTTTGTCCCTTGTCCGTAGCACATGGCATAGTACATATTCCTGAGAGAGAAACAGTGTGTATTGTTGATTTCGGAGTTCGCTCTCTTCTTCTCGAGCAAGCTTCCCCATGACTCGGCCTCGCCCCTTATGACTCGGCCAAGCCTTCACCTGCAAATTCCACGCATAGGAGATAATGTTCCGACATACCTTATATATCAGCGGAGTCAAGCTTAGGCCTCCTTGACTCGGGTTAATTCGGTTGTTACTCGATCGATTTGTGTTTAACCCGGCCGAGTCACTTCTTGACTCGATAAATATCTTTAAGGGTCTTCCCATTTTCCCTTAGCTCGACCCTATCTAGGGTCATCCCCCCAACATGAGGTGAAGAGGGCCACATCAATTCCAAATTACCATAGAATAAGCTTCCTATATCACCATCTCGCTCTACTCTGACGCAAGCGATGTTTCGTTATCTTGCTCCAACGTCGAGTTTCGCTCGTATGAACTACGCTAAGATGGAGGAAGCCGAGAGAGCAACAGAAGTAATTCTTGGCACCTTACCTGTAAACTCTGTCTTAGCAAGAGTTCTCTTTGATACGGGAGCCTCACAATCATTCGTGTATCTAAGTTTTGCTAACAAGTATGGGTTGTCGCAGAGTTATGTATGCATAGAGCTACTAGTCCAGACTCTAGGAGCTCAAATGCATACCTCCTTGATAAGCCATGGGAACCAAATTGAAATTGGCAACCACACATTCCTTTTGTCGCTCGTGATAGTTAGCAACTCTAAATTTGATGTCACCTTGGGCATGGATTGGTTGAATGCCATCAAAGATATGATTGATTGCGCTGAGCACTCAGTTTCTCTTAAATTCCCTGTTTGATTCATAGTCTATTCACCAAACCAAACACCTTCAATTCAAGTCCTCATCTTGAGTTCCTCGAACAAATTTTCCCCTTCAGATATGTAAGCCATACTTCATGGTAGGTCGCTTTTCAATATCTTTCTTGAAAATTCTCTAAATCATTCCAGGGAACACCCCATCAAATTCTAGAAAAGATAGAATGGTAAACTCGCAACAAGTCTCGCGGGTTTTGCAAGCATTCCGTCAAGGAAGCTACATGAGGACGTGAAGATCTCTTTTTCTAGGAATATCGAGGCGAGATTCTTGTTTGGTGGGGGAGAGTTGTAGCATCCTAATTTTCTAAAAATTGTAATACTACTTGGTCTATTATATATATTGCTACTTCCTACACGTCATTCATTGCATCATCATTATATCATGCTCATGTCACTATGCCACCTTGCATTTGAGCATCATATAAAACCCCTCTATTTGGTTCTTATTCTGCATGCATCATATATTGTAACACTTGTATTTGCCTCTTGATATATTTTATTTGCTTCTTGATAAATTGCTTCATGCCCAAATTGAGTTATGGGCATATCTCGTATAATTCCACCACCTCTCCTTGGCACCACCTTATAATCCCACCATCCAGCTATATATGAGTACTTGCATTTCTTTTCGCATTTGACTAGCTCATATGTAGGAAGATGGATCCACTTCTAATTTTACATGTTGCCATATGTGATATATGTTCTTTTCACAATATTAAAATATGTGGAGCCACATGTCCACCTTTGCATGATATGTGAGTAGAACATCCTCTCTATTTTCCATATGGAGATATTTGAATATTTGATCATGTTTGAATACATATGAGTCCACATGATCATCCAGTGGGAACCACACACTAGCTTGGACCATTACATTCATAGATGATTACTTTTCATCTATTCTATGTGGAAAGCAAACTTGTTTCTTTTTGGGTCCCTAGTTCAATTGTTTGAATGCATGAATGATTATGTTCCATGAGGAGTGATAGTTGTTTTCACAACTAGAATGAGCGGTATTTATCACACATTCATGTGCCATGCAAACTTGTCGTCTTCCTTCTAATGTGGCAATTATTTTGCCTTTATGGGAAGGTTGTTTAATTTAAATTCAAATGAATGGATCAAACCAAACCAAGCCACCATGAGACACCCACCTTACCTCCATATGGTTTGGGTCCTGTGTTTTCCTCAAGTGATTTACTAACAATAGCTGAATTCAAAATTCAACACAAACAATAAAAAAAATTGAAACAGAAATTATGTATAAAAATAAAAAGAAATAGAGGATTATCAACCTAGCCTACAGCCCCTTCCGGGCCCAACCACATCTAGCAGCCCACCCGGCTCCCTCCTTCATCTCCCTGCGCCGGTCCATCTTTCCTCCTGCTCCCTGGCCGTACCGCTTCATGCTATTCTCCTGTTCTTCATCTCTCTGTCGGCCATCAAACGGAGCAAGTAGCTGCATTTTCCGTCGTCCGCGTCACCATCCACCATCGCTTCCTCCCCTACTTATCCTTGCCTCACGCCGCAGCCAAACCCGATCCGTGCATCCCTCCCCATTCCTCTCTGTCTTCTCCACCTCGCTTTGCCATGGCATAGGGCCGGTTCCCGTGGCCTCTATTGTCGCCGTCGGGACGAGCAGAGCAGCGGAGGAGCAACATAGCCTCATCCGAGTCTTCCCGGAGCCGCGAGGAAGCGTTGTTGTGGCTTCTTCTTCCAGAATGTTCCCGGAGCTTTGCAGCCCCTTCGTCTCCGCCGCCGTCGCCGTACTGAGATCCCTCTTCCTTGCTTCCGGTGGGAACCGAGGAAGGTGAGGACTACCTCCATGTGCCCCTTTCCCTGATGGAGGGGTTAACCTCTTGGGTGCCCGATCTTCACGGATCTCGTGGTCAAATCGATGGGAAAGCGAGGGGAAAGGGAGAAAGTAGCGGAAGCGAACACACACGTCGCGAAGAGCACGATGAACACACGCAAAACTCACACGATACAAGGCCGATTGCTCCCGAACGGTGGCCACCGGTCCGATAGAATCCTCGCAAGGAAAGATCGGTCAACGTGCTCCCTCAAATCCACATCGGAGAGGGAAGAACACCTTGGGGAGGGTCTTGACAACTTGGAGACGAGACGTCGAACTCCAAGGCCTTGTTCAACGATGGATGTGTGATGCAAAGTCCAATCGAGGTTGGTGACGATAGTCGGTCCCCTTGGGTAAGGGGATGAGGCAAAACTAGAGATTCCACACAAGGGGGTTTTCTTTAGTCTATCATCTATGCCTAAGTGATACATGAGGGGTGGAGGATCTATTTATAGGCCAACCACATAAACAAGGGTAGTTTGGGGATAAACTAGGCGAATAGGTAAGTAAAGGGGGATACATGGGCTGTGGCCCAACTAGTGCTGAGGCATCGCCAGAGCGGTAGTACTGGGACTTGGGACCGGTAGTACCGCTTAGTCCGATAGTGCCTCTGGGATCGGTAGTACCGCTTATGTCCCGAGCTAAAGCCGTCAGATGTAGCGGTATCGGGGACGGTAGTACCACTGACCAGAGTACCGGTCCAGATCCGTTAGTACCGCCGACATGAGTATTTGGCGTCGTCTGGTGGCGAAAGCAGTGGCGGTAGTAGCGGTCGCCAGGTCCGGTAGTGCCGCTGGCGACAGAGAGCATTTGGCGATCTGTCTTCTTCCGTCTCCTCTTCCCAGCCTCCGTCTTGTCGGGCTTGATGCTCCGGGCTTCCTCCCTTGCCTCCGTACTTGTCAATGTGAACCTATCATGCATATGTGACGGAGTATGAAGTAGCATACCATTCAATAGGGTAGGAAGGGGGCTCGCATAGAGGAACGGATTCACCTTTGGAGTCCATGACGACTTGGCGTAAGTTGGAGACCAAGATGTAGTAACGACCGTAGTTCGGGCTACATCAGCTCCCCCCCTTCAAAAAGAGTCGTCCTCGACTCTACATGCTCATCACAAAGTAGAAGCGGTCGAGAGACCTTCTTGATCCTGGGGTTCACCATATAGTCATCCTCGGGAAGATTGACTTGACAACACCTCAATGTTCCTTCACCTTCCTTGAAGCCTACAAAGCTCACAACTAAAGCAAAGCAACACTCAAAGCGTAGCCAATTCATGAAGATTATAGCATGATTCCTCAAGTAGAAGGAAGTCACCTTAGCTTGTAGATATAGGTCAAAGAAGTGTAGCCATAGGTAACTCTCTTCGGTTCTTCTTGTCAACATATAGTCCATAGAGGTTGACGTGTATGCATTTTACCTTCATACAACAAAGACCAAGCAACATATGTTTGTGTGTGATAGAGGAGCATGTCATTTGTGGCATGTCCATTCTTGTTCACAACACGATTAGCACAACTCGAGTATAGCAAACGGGATGCATATGCAAGGTCAATGTGCCTAGAAATCGTTTGAACATCATCCAAATGTGGAAACTCAAAAACTCCATATAACATAGAAGTGGGGCACTCAAAGCAATCGAATAGCAATTTGATCAACATATTTGATGCAAATTTAGGAGAATTTGGCAAAAACACAAAAGGAAGAATATCCAAAGCAACATCATCATGTGTGCAAACCAACCATTGGAAAGAGAAATTGCTCAATATGTTGGATGCCATACACATATCATCGATAGCAAATATCATGGGAATATGAGTATCCCAAGCGGAAGCCAAAGTAACGTGTTTGTAAACAAACCAAATGAAAGATAAAGTGGTCCTTATGTTTGTTGCAACAACAAGACGAGATTCTTGGAAGCTCTCATGACAATACATCCTCTTAATGGAATTGTGGTTGCACACAAAACATCAGAAAGGTAAATTTTTCAACATTTTTGTTGCAACACACAAAGCATCATTATCTAAAAGCGAAGAAACATGAATGTCACAAGGGAAGATAATACCATTAACATGCTTGCAAGCAAACCATACGAAAGAACAATTTGTCAACATGAAAGATGCAAAGCATGCAAAAGGTATCAGAGCTGGGTTCGATCTTGAGCTCACTTGTGGGATGCTCTCTAGAGCTCTTTTTGTCAACTCGTGCTCAACCGAGGTTGACATTCTCGTGCGGGTACCTACACACATCATATGTAAAAGGAAGAACGTGTGTGCATGGTAGAGATACACATCATCCATCATGACGTATCTCTTCTTGTGCTCATCAACATTAATGTCATTCAAGTATGAAATAGATGCATGGTGAGTATGCAAGTGGGGAACATGCTTATCATGTCCATCATCAAAATCTCCAAAAATTGAGAAAGCTATGGGGGCCATCTCATTATAACGCATAAGATCAATATTGTTGCAAGCAAAAAAAGTGAAATAGCAAGCATTCATCTTATCGCAAGCAACGTGAGAACTTGAATGACTAGCATGACAAGGCAAGTCCGAAGCAATTGGAGGATACACACAAGATGCATAGCATGGCATGTTTATGGCAATGATATCGCAATCAAACAATTCCACATGATCAAAATTATGCAAAGGCAAGGCATCACATGGGAATATGGATGAAGCATAAGTAATGTCACAAGTATCATCCATAACATGCATATCCTCACAATTCATCATGTCCACTAGTGGGATCATGGCATCATCAACACCCTTATTGTTACCTTGGTCATACCTCTCATATGAAGTGGGTGTTGTAGAAGTAGTGGCCTCCTTGTGGACGACTTCGTCTTGATGTATCCATGGCGTAGCATCATCTTCATGCACCATGTACATCTTCTCCAATTGAGGCATCATTGCTTCATGGTTTGGCGCGTCTTCATCCATGGAACCTAGCACAACACAAGAGAACACACTAGAGGTAGAGGGTAAGTTGTTAGAAATTGAAATGGTCTCACTTGACCTATCAATAACCACTCTCAACTCACTAGGAGTATCACTCATGCCCTCCAAGTGGAAGCACTCAATCTCAAATAAGGTGGAGTCACTCATCTCACTCTTGTTCTCACTCAAGTGGGCTAAGTGGCTCTCATACTCACATGGGATTAGTACCACATCATCACTCAAGCATATGGGGCTAGGCTCGGTTTCCTCAACTCCATGCGCCTCCTTTGGTGAAGGGAAAATCCCATGCTCACCATTCTTGACCTTGTCGCCTTCAAGGTTGGATGCCATAAGATGGGCATCATTGCTCGCCTCCATGGTCGAAGGGAAAATCCCATGCTCGACCGTCTTGTGGCCATCTTGTAGTAGTGGTGGAGGTAGGCTCATGCTATCCAACTTGGCGAAGTAGACGTCTACATTTTCCTCGTTCGCGAGGTCGTGGAAGTCAAGCGTAGGCGTTGAAGCTTGATGGCGTGGACGAAGGCTTGCTCTTGGTGCCATTTTGGTGGTGGCACTAGTAGTAGAAGGTGCCCGATGAAGGTGTCGACAGAGGTCATTGGCGTGCCTTGCCGATGGTTGATGTAGGTGGCGCACTTGGTCATCCACATGACACTCACGACGATGATCACTTGCCTTGGCACTCTTCTTGTGCTTGTGGTGCCTTATTGAGATTTCTTGAGCATTATGGTTGGTGCTCATCGCTAATTCTTCGTCTTGGTGGCGAAGATGCCTTTGACGATGTCTTGTATCCTATTTATGGTGGCGATGCTCATGAGAGGATGTTTGTCGATGAAGATTTTTGTTTCTTGGCGCCTCTTGATGTATATGATGTTTGGACGCCACTCTTGTTTGGATAGGAGTTGGAACTTGGCGCCTTGGAGGTGATGTAGCTTGGCTCCTTGGAGATGGTGGAGCTTGACTCCTTGGAGGTGTTGAATCTTGGCGCCTTGGAGATGGTGGCGCTTGAAGCCATCTAGGTGGTGGCACTTGTCGCCTTGGAGGTGGATCATCGAAGTAGGTTGTGCCCTTTGGTGTGGCACGCTTGGCCTTGAAGGTCATGGATTCTTGATGATGCTCCTCCTCTTGCTTGGCGTAGTAGGCTTCCATGTCTACGCGGTGGAGGAATTCTTCATGGCTCGTGGAGGAGCCATCAAACTCGATGAAGTTCTCCATGTCCTCCATGCTTGGCGAGGCGTCGTCGATGTCGCACTCGAAGTCATCCATGCTTGGGGAGTAATTGTTGGTGTAGTACTCCATATCGCCCAAGCATGTGGAGCCATTATCGGTGTAGTGCTCCATAGTCTCCATGCATGAGGAGCCATTGTCGACGTAGAGCTCCATGTCTTCCATGCATGTGGAGTCGTCGTAGGTGTAGTGCTCCGGGTCCTCAAAGCATGCGGAGCCATTGTCGGTGTTGTGCTCCGTCATGTCCTCTATACTTGTGGAGTCGTAGTCATGGTGGATCATCATGGATTCTTCATAGATATCATCCTCGATTCCGGAGTCCCTAGACAAGATGCACAAGACCAAGCGGTGTATATGGAATTGGTAGTGGGAGTTAGGCATACAACGTCAAACCTTACTTTACCTTGGAAGATCGTATCGTACAAGTGGCCACACTTGAGAGCAATAAACCAAGAAAAGTGAAGTTCACACGGAACACCAAAACCAACTATGAACCAAAAAACACGCACACACAAGGCCTATGGTGGATAGGTATGGAAAGTGGCATGTCAAGAATCAATCCAAAATCAAGATGTTGTAATGGCAAATCTGTAGGGGTCCCAACTTGATAAGGTAGAGTCCTCCTGTGTTTTACAATGCTAGTCCCTGGATCAATAGCTAGCATCCACATTAAAGATGTAATATCAAGATACAAAAGTCATAATATAAATTTATAACCAGGAATAACATAATTTTATTACATCATACATAGCTCATTGGGCTATTACATTACATTGCATCGGAATAACTATAAGTATGGGTCCTTCATCTTCAAAGTGCCACAGGCAGATGTTGGTTGTAGACTTTGTATTCCTAGTCAATCAAACAATCTTCATTTTAAAACAATCAACCTGCAACATTACAAGTTACAGCCACAAGGGTCAATACAGTTTGAATTGTATTGGCAAGCTTCACTTTTATGTATAATAAGAGTGGATCCTATCATTATATGCATATTTGGCTAAGTAGAGTTTAAGGCTTATTTGCATGAAGCAATATTTTATCCTATCTTTTCAAAAATGGTTTTAAGTCCTTTGTTCAATCTCTTTTTCCAAGTTCCTTGAACTCCTTGTTAGAAACTCAAGTGTTCAAGTCCTTGTCAAAATCCTTCGAGCACCTTGGTAACCCCAAGTGCAGCAAGTTTTATCAAAACCTCATGAGTTCCTTGGTAACCCCAAGTACATCACGCTCTTGTGCACCTTGGTAACCCCAAGTGCAACAAGATTTAACAAATCTCTTTGAATTCCTTGGTACCCCCAAGTGCATCAAGTTTTTATATTAGAAGTTGGAATGTCGAGATCTCCCATAATTCAAACTTTAGTTGCTCAGTATTGTCCATAACCGGGGACACGGCTAAGTACTTAGATTTTATTAACTTCTGCAGAAGGAGTACACTTTACCCACATGACACAATCCCATCTTGTTGCCACCAGTGGCCTACTGGATTAGTGCTCACCAAGATGGAGTATCTTGGCGGTGAGAATGTGACGAAGTCTTTCCAAGAGGTCCTCCCATACATCATTGCTAGCTTTTCTTCAGCCCCCATGAAGCATTCCAGATCCCCATGTCCGGTAACTAAAGACAATGTACGAGTCTTCCTAATGTAGTTGACTAAGCCAGAGCCATAATAGCATGTGGTTGTACGAAAGCCACAATTGGAGAAACATGTTCAATCTCTAAGTTTCCTAGGTGGTTTTCATTTGGAGCACAACACAAAGTGATTGCCATAGTCATGGTTCCCTTTTGTTGCCACCTTCTCCAAACACAAAGTGTCCACCACCTAGGTGGTTCATTGTGTCCTTGTTTTATTATATAAAACACAAGTCTTTTCTCAACCTTTGTAAAATTTCAACATGTATCTCTTTTCAAAACATAGCATGGCTAAGCATGTACAACTTCAATATTTTACTAAGGAGTGTATAAGGAATCCTATTAGGATTAGCATAGCATAAGTATAAAACACTTTCATGCATGTTTACAAAATCCACTAAGTATAATGAAAATAGTAGGTCTTTTGTATGATAGTGTAACTTGCCTTTTTGTTAGGGAATGATAGTCACTACTTGATCTTGCTAGTCTCACACTTTGCTAATTTCACTACAATCAAACAAGCATAGTATCAAGTAGCATTCCAAACCAACATTCAATCAATATTTCACATACACAAAGCAATGGATCCTAAGTCTTGCAATAAGAGGGTTCTATTGCAAGGTTGGTCTCTACGAGGTTTATAGACTTTGTAAGGTCCACATTGGTCATTTACCAAAATGGCAAAGTCATTAGTTAGAGGGTTTTGTTCAAAGTCTATTTTAAAATCCATTCAACATTTTATGTGGTGAAAATTATTCTTTTCAAAGCAAAACTTTATGTTTTTCACCAAGTAAGTTGCCCTTGGAAAAGCTTGGTGTTTTGGGTCAGTAAGTTTGGTCCATAATATTTTCCCAAAGTTTTCTTTGCAAAAACATTTCCATAATAAAATTAATAATTTTTATTTGGCTAGAAAATGGCTAAGTTAAATAATTCAACTTAAATTTCACAAAAACCATTTTTAACACTATGGGTTGGTTCCTAGGGTCAGTAAGGTCACACAAATCCATATTGCAAAAGATTTAATCCTAAAATCAATTTTAAACAATTTTTATACTCTAAACAAGTACACAAATGTTTCTGTAATTTCAAACAAGCAATCAGATACTATTTGTCAAACTAAGGACATGGTTGGCTAGGGCTTGCTCCCCTGATTTTATTGATATAAAATTTGTCAAATTTGGTCGTGTGGATCAAAAGTTATAAGGGTTTGAAAATCCTATCTAAATCAGATTTCAAATCTGTTTTTAAATCAAAAAGGTGACACGCGGCGTGTTCTTACTGGTCTATACCGGTTCGGCCGGATCGGCTCTGTGGAACGTTAGATCTAGTTAGATCGAGTGGCCTAGATTGAGTACCCCTTCGCGTTTAAGTCATTCTATCTCATCCACTCGATTGATATCGGACGGCTCCTATCTAGCAGTCATGAACTGGCGGCGCGATAACAACGGTGAGCGGCGGAGCGGCTAGTTGGCGGCGGCGCTAGCGAAACAGGACTCGAAAAAGAGGGGGAGGATTCTCACCAGGTTCGCAATGCAACGCTGATGCTCAACGTGCTACCGGTTGGTGGAGGGGCGCACGGGGAGGGGCAGAATTCTTCGCCGGAGTTGGTTCTGGCGACGGATGCGCGCGGTCGAGGTCGAGGATGACGCTGTGGTCCACGAGAAGACAAACGGAGGGTTGGGTTAGCTGCGTAGGACCATGGCAAAGATGTGTGCATGATCCAGAGGGCGCGGGATGGTCGAGGCTTACCGGGGAACGATGCCGGAGAAGAGGCAGACTCGGCGGCGCTCTGCGCTTGACGAAGGTGAAGATTGGGGGCGCCCTAAGACAAACGGAAAGTGCCGTTAGGTTCGTCTGAGCTTGGAGATCTTCATCGTGTTCTCGGGGAGGAGAGGGGTGACCGGAATCTACCTGCATGTGGGGCTCGTCGGAGAAAGAGGCAGACGGTGGTGACGGTGGTCGAGGTGGTTGTCGACGCTCTGGGTCGCTCGGGGGAAAGCTGGTGCTACGGGGATGATCGCTAGGAGGTGTGGATCACGAGAGCATGGTCGAGGAGGCAAGGGGCGGCGAGGGGCTGCCGGAATTAAGGGCTAAGCTCGTCGGAGACGGCGGTGGTGCAGAGAGAAATTGGGGCGGCCTGGAGGCAGAGGGGAGGAGTGGTCTGGGAAAATGTCGTGGAGGGGGAGGTGTTTAAGAATGCGCGGTCGCAGGAGCGATTAACTGCCGCGTTAATGTCAATTGATGCTCGCAAATGTCGCCAGAAACGGTCGAGGAGAAGGGGGCGTCACACCGCGAGGAAGAAGGAGGTGAACAGGAAAATGGGTCCGATCGCTGGGGAAAACAAGCGAGGGAGGAGGTCCACTGTCACCTGCTCGTGAGTTGTTTCTGAAGAAAACGGTTTGGGGAGAAAAGGAGCTGGGCTGGACTGGGCTGTTGGGCCAGATTGGTGGGCTGTTCTATTTTTTTTCTCTAATTCTTTTCTTTTTCTATTTACATTTCTGATTTGTTATTCCAAACAATTATTCAAGCATTCAAATAATTCAACAATTCAAACAATCATTAAACTTTGCATTGTGTTTTTGGTTACATTCATCAACATAACCCAACACTCCAAAATAAAATAATATTTTAAATCTTTTTAGGTTCCATTTATTAATTGAATAAAATGGATTATGGTTTATTAATAGGGTTTGGTTTATTTAATAAAATCTTCCTTTGATATCCAAATATTTTCAAAATCAAACAGTAGATTTTATTTGGAAATAAAGAATATTTGGAAAACTTGTTTAAAACAAAATAATCCTTTTACTTTAGGGTCCATTAATAATTAAATAAAATGGACCTTAGTTATTAAATCAAATAGGATTTGTTTTATTGAGACATTTATTTTGAAATCTAAATTGAAGTCAAAACACCTCAGTAGGTTTTATTAGAGAATATAAAATACTTGAAAAACCTATTTAAAACAATTTAATAAGTTTTGATGTTTTAATTAAAATGGTACCACCTTTTATTTGAATAAAACTTGATATTAATTCCTTATTGTTTTATTTTTAAATAAACCTTTATTATTTTTATTCAAAACTAAATGTTTTAATTACCATAGTTTGGTCAAGGGTTAATTGGGCTTATTAAATAATCTTTATTTATAAATCCATCTTTTCTTTTGAAAACCAAATCTTTTTTTAAAGGATCCAGTAATAGTAATTCCCAAAACATTTTTAATTTCCTTTATTAAATGTTTATCTTTATGAATCCCTTTAGGATTTTATTTAATTCAAATGGGTTTGATTTTCTAATTGATTTCAAAAAGTTTCTTCTGGCTCTGAAAATTAAGCAAAGTTTTATTTTATTCATTTATTTTCACATTACAAGATTTGGAAAATCTTGGGATGTGACACAAGTAAAGAACCACAATGATCACAAAGAAAAACAAGTCATTCCACAAGATAGGAAATATATACAAGGAAACACACACGGTGGGATAAATGGGACTTGTGCGACGGAGAAAGTGAGCTAAGAACCAAATGACTACCTAGCGAAGACTATAAGCTCGTGTCACACGAGTACAAGGAGAGACGCTAGTTCGATTGCACAAGATTGGTGGGCTACAAGATATGCACAATAAGTACCACCTTTATGATGTTCATCGAGCTTGCGCTTCCTATTCTATGAGGCACATGTATATTTCTTTCTTTTTCTCTTTTTATTTTTCTTTTTCTATTTTTTTTCTTTTTGTATCACTCTTTTATTTTCTTTTTAACTTGCCTCTTCCTTGTGCCAACAACTATACACGATAATTATATGAGATAGCGCTCACAACGTTTGCTCGGAATTCTACAAGGTATCAAATGTGCATAGCCCAAGCAATCATAAGAGGAACTAGTCTCAATAGGTGTTTGTTGCTCGCAAAGATAGTGGGGTTTACAAAGGAATGCAAGTGGGGAGAAGTCGCGGAATGTTTATCCCTTTCGTCGACGATCTTCACCCTTTATTGTTGGATTCCGCCTTGATCATGGAATTTGGATGGAGTATATAGCATGAAACAACGTGGATGATGATATATAGCTCCTTCTCCTCTTCGAAACGAGCTAAAGAACACCAAAATCCGAGTTGGAATGCAAAAGTTATGCTCAAAACGGTGAGAGGCTGAAATCTGGAACCTGCTGTTTTCTTTCTGTCTTGGGCGGTAGTATCGGATTTTGGGCCCGGTAGTACCGTAAAAGGGCGGTAGTACCGCTGGGTCCAGAAACTCCCAGTTTTGACGTGGTTTCGCGATTTTGGGGTGATATGGGCGGAAAATCTTCAAGAAAAGCACCAAATCGACGGGGGAAATCAAGGAATTAGGCCATGGCAACGCAAAGGAAGGTAGATCAACAAGTTTAGCAAGCAATCCACGGATCAAAACCTACCAAAACGCACTCAAATCACATATCGATCCAAAACACGAATTGGGGTTATTTTTGGTGGAATTTTCGAATTTATGGGGAAAAGACCAAATCGATGAGAAATCTGTGGCAACCAAAAGCTGCTGATACCAGATGATGGAGGGGTTAACCTCTTGGGTGCCCGATCTTCACGGATCTCGTGGTCAAATCGATGGTAAAGCGAGGGGAAAGGGAGAAGGTAGCGGAAGCGAACACACACCTCGCGAAGAACACGATGAACACACGCAAAACTCACACGATACAAGGCCGATTGCTCCCGAACGGTGGCCACCGGTCCGATAGAATCCTCGCAAGGAAAGATCGGTCAACGTGCTCCCTCAAATCCACATCGGAGAAGGAAGAACACCTTGGGGAGGGTCTTGAAATCTTGGAGACGAGACGTCGAACTCCAAGGCCTTGTTCAACGATGGATGCGTGATGCAAAGTCCAATCGAGGTTGGTGACGATAGTCGGTCCCCTTGGGTAAGGGGATGAGGCAAAACTAGAGATTCCACACAAGGGGGTTTTCTTTAGTCTATCATCTATGCCTAAGGGATACATGAGGGGTGGAGGCTCTATTTATAGGCCAACCACATAAACAAGGGTAGTTTGGGGATAAACTAGGCGAATAGGTAAGTAAAGGGGGATACATGGGTTGTGGCCCAACTAGTGCGCGCAGGCACTGCCAGGAGCGGTAGTACCGGACTTGGGACCGGTAGTACCGCTTGGTCCGGTAGTGCCGCTCTGGGACCGGTAGTACCGCTTGCGGTCCTGGAGCGTCAGCTAAAGCCGTCTGTAGCGAGCGGTATCAGGGGATGGTAGTACCGCTGACCCGTAGTACCGGGTCCAGATCCGGTAGTACCGCCGAAGACAGAGAGTATTTGGATTCTGTTGGCGTCGTCTGTTGGTGGCGGTAGTACCGGTCGCCAGGTCCGATAGTACCGCTGGCGACAGAGAGCATTTGGCGATCTATCTTCTTCCGTCTCCTCTTCCAAGCCTCCGTCTTGTCGGGCTTGATGCTCCGGGCTTCCTCCCTTGACTCCGTACTTGTCAATGTGAACCTATCATGCATATGTGATGGAGTATGAAGTAGCATACCATTCAATAGGGTAGGAAGGGGGCTCGCATAGAGGAACGGATTCACCTTTGGAGTCCATGACGACTTGGCCTAAGTTGGAGACCAAGATGTAGTAACGACCGTAGGTCGGGCTACATCATTCCCTCTGCATCAATCTCTCCTCAATCGACAAGCTTGCTTCAAGTTTACAGCGGCACCTCGCCGCGTGCACTCTGCCAGTCGTACGAACAACTTTAGCTCACAACAGACCGTGGCCCTCTATTCTTCTTGCTCCTCTCTGTGATATAGATCTCCTCTGTCTAAACCTTCAAGATAGAAAATGATCTGTGTACATCAGGCTACACCCCAGTGAAAACCACACCACAATCCAAGCTCTACAAATCAATAAAAACTCTGGAGAAGTTGAGCCAATCTAACTGAAACTCTTTAGTCAGATGACCCTGTTTATCCTTCCCTTTCGTTGATATTTTCCGTTTTTACATCTTCTCCAAAATCTCGATGGATTCATCACCATCTTCAATGCAAGATCATGTTAGCTAGCAGTTTATGCAAGTCAGAAAATTCAGTTTCTTCGGGTCTAATCCACCTCCAGGATCCTTTTTCACTTAGGAGCCTGAGTTTATCCCTCCCTCAACGCGCGGTCACTCCTTCCACGTGTCATCCCCCCTCCCCCCAGCCACACATGCATGAGACCCACTGAGCCTGTGTCCCCATTGCGCAGTTTTCGTGGGTAAACCTCATTTGACTAACAAAAGTTTACAGAACATTTTTGGAACTAACAAAATTATATAAATGGTTTAAACACAAATTAATTCAAAACTTTTCAAATTAATTAAATTTTAAAAACTTATAATATGAAATATGTATTATTTTTAAATTGCATTTGAAAAAACTTTTCCAATCTTGTCAAAACTAATTCAAACTAGTCAATCCTTTGACAATTGACCCTTGCTATGGCCATCTTGACCTCCGCAGACATGTCCACGACAAGGGTCACACCACGGCCGCCGCATCTCCCTTCGTCGCTTCCGCGCTGCCGCTCGCGTCCATGCTTCACCAGCAGGGCCTCCTCCATTCTAGTAGGATCCAGGGAGATGTTCTTCTCGACCAGCGCGTCCTCGCCAGCCTCGACAAGGGGAGGGAGTGGGGACACCATGGGAAGGGACAAGGCTTTGGCTCGGAAGCACAAGGGAGAGTAATGGCATGGAAATGGGATGGTTCCTACCCTACTCCCCGATTTAACTAGGATAGTTGAAAGGACACATCACTGCTTCGTGCACGCGGTATTAACAGCTAGGCCCCATGCGCCGTCGCGTCATGGTATCAAAACCCGGAGCGAGAATAGTGTGCTCTATATCTATGCCCCATCCACCATCTAGGGCTGCTTTCCCCTTCGAGCCCTCTAGAGGCGTACCAACCATGTCGACGTCGCGAGGCCCCTGCCTCGCGAGGGAATGGACCTCCATAGGGAAGACCTCTCGAGGCAGCCTGCCACTACACCACGATGTGCGCTCAAGCCTCAGATACCTAGAGCACGTCAAGATCATTCCAGTAATTTTGTTGAGCGGAACACGAGCCATAGCCCGACAGGGAGCACAGCGGCCCTGTGGCGCCAGTCCACGTTGGTTCGCCACCGTTTTCTGCAAGAAAGGGACATACGATCTCATAGTTTAAGGATCCCTTGTTGTCATTTTGGTGAAAGAGGGAAAAAGTAGAGAGAGTCGGATAATGTCAAACGATGTTGACGAAGACCGCTTTACAGGAGTGGAGTGGAGCATGGCAGGATGGACCAAGTCCACCAACGGTAGTCTCCTAGACCGGGATCTCGAGAAGCGGCATTGTGGATGCCCTTCCCGCCCAAAGGCTGGGGGAGAGGCCCAACACCGCCCTATATAAGGGACCCTACTCCTAACTTATAATGGGTTGATCCCCGCGATCTAAACCCTAGGAATTCAACCTCCATTGTACCCTCGAGAAGCAAGCAAGACATACTACAAAGCACGAGTAGGGTCTTTATCTCCTCAAGAGGGTACTGAACCTGGGTAAAAAACAATGTCATCTCTCTGTCTTGTTCTTGCTCTGCCACCGCCACCGTCATCGAGGCCCCTTGGGAACGCGTGTTTAGCCCCCTCTCGAACCAAGGGATCATGGGACCCTAGTTCCTTCGCGGGGAAAATCTCCTAAAGGTGTCCTAAGACTGGCACATGGCGTAGGATCTTGACCTGGCTGGCTATACACTTGGCTCAGAATTCATATTCCAGGGGTAACTCGGCCCGAGGAGTGACTGATTCGGCTTGGAGGGCCTACTCTCGGGCAGATTTGGCCTGGAGGGGCAACTGACTCATCCTGGAGGTGAAGAGGGCCTAGCCGGGTTAATCCTCAGCCCAACCAGGTCAAAGGGGGACCAGCCAGGTCACCTGATTTGGCCTGGAGAGCTGGAAGCGCTTGGTGCTGAGGGAGGTGATGAGTGCATATTTGCATCATGTTTTACATTATTATTTTGCATTGTAGTGGTAGGATCTTCATATTTTACGGTGTTCCCATGCATCTTTTATGTCTATTTTTACCAGGATCAGGACATACAATGGATACGATAGACACAATCCTTGAACTAGTTGTATTGGAGCGAAAAGGAGTCAAAACAACATAAATTGCTAATTTGGGAATTATTAATAACACCAGAAGAAAACCCGAGGCGATCGCAGGAAGCAGTGGGTATAATGAACAACTATACGGTGGGAATATTTTCCTGGCCGTATAGTTGTCGGGGACATCAGCTCTTCAAATAGTTTTGCCCCGTGCAATCGGAAGGGAGAGACGACATACATAACGGCCAGAAATCGCAGAAACCTCACCTCCAGAAGGGATCTGGAGGGAGAACTCATCCATCAGGGATCCATCTTCACCCTATGCAGATCCAGGAGGCTAAGGCATCGATCTTCATCATCAATCTCTGCATCACCAACATCTCCATCCATCTCATCTACATCTTTCGCAGATCTTGTTGTAATTTCCATACTCGTTGTGGATTTATACAAGTACTATTCATCTATGATAGATTCCATTTTTTTTCCATGATGTTGATTGCCTCCATGTCTGAGGAGATCATTAGTTCTTGGGGAGATGGAGAAACCCTAGCAAGAGATTGAAATAAAATAAAGTCGACCTCTCAATATTTGCACGGGGTGTTAGATTGTCTTCATATTGATGTTGAAGGATCAATCCATGATATTCATCGCTGTAACCATGTGTTAGATTGTCTTCATATTGATGTTGAGAGAATTCGATCTCTCAATATTTGCCTATTGTGGGACTTGATGGAGGGAACTACTTGTTGGTAGATGGAGGTGTTCTAGCACTTACAATGACTATAAATCTGTTAGCACCCCTTACGTATCAATTTGGGAACCGAGGATACTCACGGAACATTGTCTGCT
This sequence comes from Avena longiglumis, assembly GCA_030063025.1. Classification (NCBI taxonomy): domain Eukaryota; kingdom Viridiplantae; phylum Streptophyta; class Magnoliopsida; order Poales; family Poaceae; genus Avena; species Avena longiglumis. The sequence goes on from CP125974.1 coordinate 250,067,671, forward strand.
CCTCGGGCATCTAGATCATCATCGTTCCGGTCTGCTTCCGCATCTTCACCATCTCCAGGAGACTCTTCATCACCTTGCCCGTTGATATGTCCAAAACGTATCTACTTTCCGGAACACTTTTGCTATTGTTTCTCCTTAAAACTTGTGTGATTTGGATACAACTAATACGGATTGACGCTGTTTTCAGCAGAATTACCTTGGTGTCTAGTTTTTATGCAGAAAATCAATTATCAGGAAAAATCCCGAAAAACATGCCAAAAATCCTATTTCACCAGAAGACTCACAGAGCCAAAACATGAGACGGAGTAGGGGCTTAAGGGGCCCACACCACCCTGCAGCGCGGGCTAGGCTGGGCCGTGCCTGGAGGGGGTGTGGCCGCCTCAGGCACCCCCTCGACCTCCCTCTTTGCCTATAAGTTGCCTCTTGACCTATAAAATCAGGGGGTTCGACGTTTTTTTAGAAAGAGTTCTGTTGTGCCGCCACCACAAGAAACCGCTATTCGGAACCAGAAACTCCGTTCTGGCACCCTGCCGGGACGGGGAATTTGGAGAGTATCATCGCCATCATTATCAACAACGCCTCTCCATCAACCATCCATGTTTCCCTCATCCATGAGTGAGTAATCCCTCGCTGTAGGCTATGGGGATGGTAGGGATTGGACGAGTTCTATCATGTAATCGAATAAGATTGTTATGACATGGTGCCTAGTATCTCTATTAGTGCTATTTGACTTTGTTGCAACTTGTTGGGATTAATGCTTGTCACTAGGGCCCGAGTGCCATGATCTCATATCTGGACTTATTATTGATTCATGATGATAGTATTGTTTGTGATATTATCTGCAAGTTGTGTACACATATCATTGTCTGGATCCAAAGGCCCCCAAGTGACAGAAATTGGGATAGCCGGAGGGGATGGCTGTGATGTGAGGATCACATGTGTTCACGGAGTGTTAATACTTTGCTCCGGTGCTCTACTAAAAAGAGCACCTTAATTGTCAGTAGATTCCCTTGAGGCCCCGCTGCAACGGGCTGGCAGGACAAAGGATGTTGTGCAAGTTCTCATTGCGAGCACGGATGACTATATATGGAGCACATGCCTTAGATTATTTAGTACTTGGATGCTTTATCTTATTTATCTGCAAATGCCCTATATCTTGAAGTTACATGTTTACACTTGTCCATGCAACGCCCGTCCATCCATCCCTATGCCTACCGTGCTCATACCATACTGTTTGCTACTATTTTTACTATTGCTCTTGTTTTACTGCTGTTGTTACTTTGCTATTGCTACTACAAAACTGTTGCCACTGATAAACTACTGTTAGCAAGACTATTACTAGGTGCGGCTAAATTGACAACTCAGTTGTTAAGGATTATAAGTATTCTTTGTCTCCCTTTGTGTCGAATCAATAAATTGGGTAATACTACCCTGGAAGACTGTTGCGATCCCCTATAGTTGTGGGTCATCAAGACTATTTTCGGCGCCGTTTCCGGGACCATAGAGTTATTTGTAAGTTCACTTGGATCTATTACTATTCACTACTATTACTTTCATCATGGGGAAGTCTCATGATGAAAAGTTTCCTATTTTACCATCCACTACAAGAAGAGGTGCAGTCCTAAACACCTCTGCTGCTCTTGATTCACCGTCTGTTATAAGTAAGTTTGTTACACCACCACCACGTACTCATGCTACACATACTACTACTACTGCTGAATCTGAAATTGCTTTTGATACTCATGATGTTACTTCTACTGTCCTTGATGCGAGTGGTTCATTAGGTCCTTTCCTAGATGCTACTTGTGGCACCCCGGATTTACGGTCCGAGAATATCCATTATGCATACAATTCATGTTCCCATGATTAGTGAGCCATGAGCATAACCGACTAGTATCGTTACCACATCCATAAAGTAAAGAGTACAAGACTTACAAGGGGCCATTATGGCAATTATAACACAAGTAGCGGAATTCTTCAAGCGCAAAGCCCATGTCATGCCTTAACCTACAGGCAACTGACTGGAAAGACGGCCTAGCTCGAATAGACGTCAGCACCTTTGTTACTTCTTACATCTGCAATCTGGCCAAGTAAATAGCCAGGGACAATGCCGGTGAGTACTTTGAATGTACTCGCAAACCACCGAGACAAGGTAATAATGTAATGCATATTTGGTTGTGCTGAGATAGCTCTACACTATAGTTATTTTCAGAGGTAATCTACAATGGAATCTCTATATCTTTGTTGAAAAAGAGTTTTTGGAAAATATGCCTCCTTTTAGAAAATCTGGACATCTCCACATCCTTGCTAAAAACTTTTAGAACAGTTTTGTAGTAAAATCCTTTTTAAATACCTTTGACCATCGCTGGTCACAACCAAACTCGTTCTTATCTTTCCTCGTGACCAAGTCACATCCTTTTTATTTTTCTCAAACAAATCCCAAGGGTACTCCTAGCAATCACCTTTCCAACCGTCCTTGACCATGGACACGGCTATTCGGATAGATTAAACTCTGCAGAGTTTGTGCACTTTACCCAATAGAATCAATACATCCGCCGGGATACAACCATGGCCCGCTACACACGGTAGACGTGGGTTCGGATAATCAAACCTAACTTTTCAGTTGTCCATCCCTAGCAAAGACGACTTTTACTTTTGGGTTGTTCTCTCCGGTACGAGTATGTGGAACGACGGCCATAGTCCTTCCTACCGTACCGGCCCCTACCTACAAACCGTAGTTTGGCAGATAGCAATGTTGACTCCACTCCCATCCGTACTAACCTTAAGTCATACCGTCCGCGGGAGACCCAATTGTTGCACCGGTACCTTGTCCCAAATAGTCCGCATTTCAAGGGATTTCTACCCTTTAGCGAGTACAAGTAGCCCCGGCTAAAGATCAAAAACTACGAGTTAAGCCCCAGCGACTGGGGTAGTGTGGTTGCACGAATAAATTGTTCCGGTAAAGGCATAGAACATACCTTCTCTTTCTCTTGTTTGACTTTCTCTTCATCCTCCTCGTATCTTCTTTAGTAAAAACTTCACTCGGAAATGATGCCTCTTTCCAAGGGTTTTATTTTGAAAACTTTGTGGTAGGGTAAAACCCAAAATAGTTTTATCATTGAAAATCCGTGGGTTCCAATAGAGAAGATGCTAATCATCTTAGCCTCGATCTAAAGGAGTTAAAAATGGGTGTCAATAGGGTAGGTGTCCTAATGGACACTCATCCATAAATTGGAGGAGCCAAGTTACTCACGCCTTTTATTTTAAAAAAACTATGCAATTTAACCGTGTAGTTCATAAAAGAGATATAAAAAAATTGATACAAAGGAGTAGGTTAATATAGGATTTCAAGAATGGTGGCTTGCCTATGACCAGCGAGATGTCCCGTGACTTCTTTAAAATACCAGAATACCAATAATAACAATAATAGGAATAACCCGATGCTTCCTTCTTCTCGGCGTCACACAATCGCAACTATCGCCGTTATTGAGCATTCATGTAAACAAGCAATACCATATTCAGTAAAAAGCATACAAACATCAAACCATACTGCAAACAAAGGATAATTACATGATATGCATCAGTAGGATGTTGGAGGTTTGATTCGATTGGATCGAGAGAATATTTGGAGGCATAGGCAAAGGGGTCCTTTTGGATTTTTAAAGTCTGGGAACTACCTAAGAGAGGGGTTTTTGACCAAGGGATTGATCTGTATGATAACATTGTATAAAAATAATACCATTAGATAGTTATTGATAACATGAAGCCAACAAAATTGGTTTCACCAATTTATCATTTGTCATTGATTTATAATGATTTTTATAGTGGATAAAACTCTAGTTTTAGGAAATAATTCACCAGAACTGTTCTGGAGTTCCAAAAATTTATTTCCTTGGGTGATTAAGTAGGATTTGGTGGACTGAATCAAGAGGAGTTGGAATCACCTCCAAACAATTAACACAATGCCCTTGACACATTCCCAAAGGCAGTATTGGATGGGATTTGTCTTTTTCATCATATTTAATCTACATAAGATTTTTAGGTGATTTTAAGGAAACATGTTAGGTACTGAGAATACCTTTCTTTATAAATTGGAATCAACCTTTTTGGAGTTGCAGAGATACTGTGCTGATTTTATTAGTGAATAAACCATGCACATATGTGTTTAATCCACTAAAATTCAGAAGATGCTCATAAAATTATGAGCTACTGTATTATGAAATATATGGTTATGTGTGTCCAATGGTAGTTGGAATTGGGTCAAAATCTCAATTGGTTTGTCCTAGGGAATTTCCTAAAGGAAGAAAGGTCTTGATTTTGATATTTTTGCTAACTGCAAACTAGGAAGCAAGCTAGTATGAGATCAAGGTTATGTGGTAGTAACATGCAAAACCAAACATAGGCACTTCGGTTTACCCCATTTGGGTTTACCAAGTTCCCATAAATAAATATTTAGTGCAAGAGATACCTTTTTGCATTTTATTTATAGGAACCTAGATATATGGGATTTTCTTGCAAAACTTGCTTTACATGTTTGGCAAAACCCTAAGGAATATGTTGGAATTTAGATCTGAGCAAATCTTGGTGTTTTTCATTTTCTCTTTGAATTAAACCTATTGGTCAAAAAGCAGGGAAGATGAAAATGAATAAAAGAAAGAGGGAGAGAAACCTCGCGGGCCTGTTGTGCATGGCCTGGGCTAAACTGAGATGGGCCAGCCCAGATCTGCTGCACTTCGCACATGCGGCAGGTTGCTGTAGGCCGCTGGACCTGGCCTGTCGGTCAGTCAGAGAGGAGGGCGAAGAGGTATGGAAAGATCTAGGCCGTCCAGATAAACCAGATCCGACGGCGGGAGGTTGTCTTCCACCTCTGGCTGCGGGAGAACAGAGAGAAAACCCTAGGCGGTGACCGGAAGGGTTCGGGGATCTCATTAGGGGCTCGAAGGCGACGGGGAGGTGGCGGGGGAGACGTGGCGTGGTGCAGCGACTCCAGAGAGGGGCAGGAAGGTCCAGTTCTTCATTGGGAGCAGCCATGCACGGAGGCGACTGTGGGACGACTCGGGAGTTCACCGGTGTTGCTTCCAGGGTTTCCTGTAGGGGATAAGGAAGGTTGGGGATGTTAGTGCCGGTCCCCAGGATGGTCATACATGACAATACAGAGAGGAGGGAGGGCAGGAAAAGGACTGCTAAGTTGAGAGCTTGGAGTAGACCAAGAGGAGTAGCCTCCTCTACTTCAGCCGAGGCAGGTCCTGGGAGGATCCCTGGAGCTCGACGTGGTAGATCCGAGGTAGGTGATCACGGTGAGGCTACATGCAGGAGGAGGAGGGAAGGTGAGGAGGAGGTAGGCCAAGATCTTGAGAAATGGCCGAGGGGCTTGTTTGATTTGTTCTTCACCAAAGAAGAGGAGAGGAGAGGGAGGGGTGCTTGAGGGAGGTGTGTGGAGGGTAGAGGGATTGAAAGAGGGCGTGGGGAGGCGCTAGGGTGGCCACTGCCCATTTATTTTAGGGAGGGATGGTGTATGATGGGCAAGGTCCATGGAGAGTGTTGGGGAGGGAGATGGCCATCCATTGGGCAGGCTGGTGTAACATCCCAGCATTAGAGCTTAGAAATAAGCTGAACCCAGATGTGTGCATTGCATTCATGCATAGAAAATCCGAATAATTTTCGCGCTTTTTAACAGAACCTGTCAAAGTGGTTGAAGTTTCTCTCAACTTGATGGAATTGAAGCTGATCATCAAGTTGACTGTGATAAGTTTCATTATGACCTTTGTTAAAACCTTATTTGGGTAAACATGAATTGATCTAAGGATAGTCAAAGATAATAAAATGTTACTCATAATACATTGCTTAAATAATTAATATCTGATCCTTAAGGGATCATACCATAATATTCAGCACAACAACTCATAAGTGCCATGTTCAGATTACAACTAAAGTAATATGACTGTAATGACTAATCCTGACCTATCTTATTCTTATCTATCCTTACTATAAGTATCATAGTAATACCTAACTTTATCTCTTTAATGAGTTTGAGTTGGAAAGAAACTAATTTAAGATCAATCACCATATATCTTTCTTTCCATATCAATCTTTATAGAACCTATCTTAATATTTGTTGTTCATCAATGATTGAGTAATCAACCATTGATTCACAAATTATTTAACTATCAATACTTGATATACTACTTCTTGATCTTATCATAACATCTACTTAAATATTTTAAAGAAGGAATAGTCCATAAATAACCTTAACCCAATATGAGATACTAAGAAGATTATTTCAATACAACTGTAAGGTTGTATTGATGAAGTCTTGAATAGCCAATTGGAAACCTAAGCTATAAATGACTAAAGGATTAGAATGATCATTCCTTACTCACCAGGATTGTGTATCTATATTAAGTATAAGTGATATTGGTGGGTAGAACATGATTGAAACTCTAGTAGAGATAAGTTATCCTAGAGTAGTCATTACAAGCCACATTAATATAATGTTAGGTTGGAGTGTGAGTATAGTAAAGTAAATGTAGGATGATATTATTCAATTAAAGATAGTTTAGAATAGACTTATGGAAGAAGTGTTATTCATCTTAAAGTATAGTAAGCCTTAGAGAAAGGTAGTTGGATACATACATACATCTGATGAAGAAATATTAGTGATGGATGATTAAGGAAGATTATGAGTGGAGTTTGAAAGAACTACTTGTTGGATTGATGATTATCAACAGTAGAGTAGTGGGTATAACCAAGCACAAATATGATAAAACTATGAAATACTTGAGTATCAAACTCATTGGATTCATCCATGAGTTTAGAAGAATAAAAGGTGAATAAGAACATTCTTGTGAAGTAAAGCTCAGCACTATTATGATGGATAGGAAGAAGTATTATATCTAGGAAAGTAATTCTTTAATTAAAGATCAAGGATGGTGAAGAATGGAAAAATAGACATTATTATTAAACAACCAACTCTAAATCTTAAACCTAGTAAAATGTCCATTCAGGGAATTGATTCATCATCTTATGTTAATATCACTTTATAGGAATATTTTCCTATAACAAATCACATAAGAACATCTCTACCAATCCTAACCATCATAATTATATGTGCTTAGGAGTATCTTTATCAATTTCTTTATATAAAACATTCTAAATATAACATTCTAGTCCTAAAGGTGATGTCATCAAATATTCCAAACAAAAATCAAATGCTTAGTTATTAAATCTTTACTCGCATCCATAAAGGAATCTAAGTATATTAAAAACCCTAAACCCTAGGTTAAACATTCATAATTCAAAACCCTAAACTTCTTTGTTTATCATAATAGAATATATACATTGCCATTTTCCAACTCAATGGAAGTAGTAATAACCATATTAATTTTTTTATATTTCATGCATCAAATAATGATATAGGATTATTACACATATAAAAATTTCTATTCAAAACTATGAGCCAACCAGAGTTATGTTTTATAAACAAATAAGAAGGTATCATTTAATAAATCCATGGTTAAAAGAGGAAAGAAAAATAATAAGAAAAGCTTCTACAAAATATTAAAAGGGGTTCATATAGAGAAAATAAAAGAAATATAAAAATATTATATAATAAAAGTTTACAAATGATACTAAATATATTTTAGTATTACTACAATTATCCAGCAAATAAATTGTACAAAGAAAAGTTCAAATTAAAGATTATATACAAATCTGAAAAGTAAAATAGAAAATAAAAAATGGAAAACAAATAAAAAACAAAACCTGGCCGTGGCCCAACTTCTCTTTGCTTACCTGTCGCCCAGGTGCAGCCCACAAAGGCCCAATAACCAGCCCAACACATTCTATCCTATGACTCACGAGTGGGGCCAGGGAAGGATCACGGGTTGAGAAGAAAGAAATGCTAGGGGGTTTTCTGCAAAATTGACTTCGTCGTCTACCTCGCCAACTAGAAGCAGCTCGTTGGCCGGAGCTCCGCCGTCGATCGACCGTCGCGCTATGATGTGTGCTGTCGTCTCTGGTAGGAGTAGATAAGATCGTCTCGTCCTCCTCTATCTTCTCATACCTATCTCATCTTCTATCTCGCTCTCGAGACCCATTTTCCTTCCTCACCCGAAACCCTAGTTCATCGGAGTTCGTCGTTCCAGCCAAATCTGATCACCCCTCGCCTCGTGGTAGCCACCGTTGGATGCTCCATCGTGGACTTACTCACCTAGGACCAAGCACGGAAGACCGCACGCCGAGAATCATGTGAAATCGAGCATTCCTTTTCATCGGCCGCCGTGGCCATTATCGTCGATTCGCCATCGTCACCCCTTCCCAAGTCTCCTCGACCTCTCTATCGTCATCAGGGTAAGCTTATGCATCTCTAGACCCTAATTTCGCTTGCTGATTCGCACCATAGAACTAGTTTCATCGAGCACCGCCATTGGCCGCCGCAGAAGCTCGTCGCCGGTGTATTTTCGGTGACCACTCGGTAGCGGCGTTACCACCAATAGGGTGGCCTTGGTTCCCTCTATCCAGTAGCATCAACATTGTCCACCGGAGCACAGTGGTTTGCCGCCGACGACCATTCTCTGGTGGTGGAGACTGAGCTGATGTCAGCATGACTTCATGCTTGCGTCACCCTATTCACGTCAACCTGTTTGACCTGGTCTTTGTCTCACGTGGCAAGTGACATGGCCTAGGGCCCATATGTCATTGACTGGGAGTATCCAACTAGTCGGTAACAAATGCATTTTCTATAACCTGTGCGCTGAGGTGGCCACTGGCCCACTGGTCAGGGACTCAGGCTAGGTGCGGGTGTAGTGTAAAAAGTTAATTCCTGCTTAAGAAATAAACAGAACGTTATAAACTCAACTATTAATATTTTAGAAATTAATAAAATGATTAAAACTTGTTAAATCTATAAATTTTGATTTATTGTTCAGAAAAAAATTTATAATATATGAAAATGTTTAGAAAAATAAAATCTATAACTTAAAACTATTATTAAACATTATTATGTTAATAATTTAAATAATTATTAATTAATAAATTTTTTAAGGGTAATAAAACTTTAATAATTCCTATTTTAATAAAGGCAAATGTTAAAAATATAAATAAATACCAAACATATTAGAAAAATAAGAACTATAATTAAAAAGATAATCATACATTATTATTTCACTTAATTAAATATTTATTATTTATGAAGTATTTTAAAAGTATTAAATATTATAAAAATCATATCTTATTATTTATAAATAATAAAAAATAAATATAATATACCAAAATGATCACAAAAAGAATATCTACATGTTAAAAATATAATAATCCACTTTTGAGTTAATTAAAAATTCAAATATTTTAACAACTCAGATTTAAACTTATTTACTTAATTGATAATTCATATAAGGGTGAATAAAATTTATTAATATTTCTAAAATTAGAAAATCAAGTCTAATAAATAAGTATTAGTCTTGAATATTAATAATAAGTCATAATGATTCCAAAAAACATTTGAAATACTATTATATTGAATTATCCTTCTACTATATGAATATATTATGTTTTAAAAGATCTTTAATAATTATAAAATATTCAAGAATGATATATCAATCAAATACAACCTTATAATGGACTAAATCAAAATATAATTCATGAGTAGTCACTAGTGCTATATATTTATCCACAAACCATAATCATACCTTTATAAGGAAACAAGAAATCTTGTTCCACTACAAAATTAAGATACCACTACTTAAATAGAGGTATTACCATCCTTAAGTAACCTTAAGGCAACATTACCTAGTACACAATGTAAAAATGTTATAAGCATTATACTTTCAAACTATCTATATTTTAAAGTTAAATTTAGTCTACGAGAATCTAAATATAAAACTATAAACATGGTTATATGTCTTGTAGTTAACTTTGGTCTGAACTAGTTATAAAGCATCTCAAGCCCATACTATTCAAGCAAGCACAAATAACATCGACCACCACTAACTAACCACAAGGATTGTTTAAACCTTATAAAAGGAATCTTATCTTCAAAAGTTATTTGTTTTGCCAATTCAGACAATATATGACAAATAATCAATATTACAATACTTCATACTTCACTTGTAAAGTAAAGTTTGAACATAAACAATTAAAGTGTAAACAATCTTGAAAAGCATTTCATAGGTGTATATTTTATTGCTGCATAAATATGTGTTGTTCACACACTCACAAGCCCTAATAAGAAGCACAAGTGTGAAACTTATCTAAAAGAACAACACATTCTAAAGTAGCAATTTTTGGAATCCAAACCCTAGAACAGCATTATCCCCGGGATTCGCGTTTATAACGGGCATCACATTACTTATGCATGAAAGCATATTGCTTCTTTAAACATTAGTCCTTACCGGACCAATGATGCTGATTTCAGATTTTGGAACTTATACTGACTCGAAGACCGTTAGTGCATAATCTTGCAATCACAAAAGGCAAGTTCACACTTGCTCATATCCTTTGTTTATTTTCTGTAAAGTATTTTACAAATCCAGTGTTGTCATCACCTGCATTTGAAAAAGATTAGAAAACACTATTTTCAATAATATTGTGAACTATTGGTTACTAATCCAGGGCGATCATCTAATCTATTAAATCTGACAGTTGGAATACCACTTCTCAGAACTATATCACCTAGGACTTAACAACCAATGTCGCTAGGGATTCTTGCGCCGTATATTACGTGTTGACCATGAGATTTGGAATGGGACGGAGAAGTCAGTTGTATCTTCTTCCTCTCGCATGAAGCCGGATGTGTAGTTCGTGCCTGTTATCCTTGAAGCATGCATATTAATTGGTAATTAATAGAGGATATGCAGCATATGGGTGGGAACCCTCAAAGTCCCACGATAGTTCTGGCATGTAACGGTTTGTACAAACCATTGCTGTAATTCTTTATGTGGGCATGGTGTACACCAAGGAGGCATACGAAGTCACGAAGGGGGCAGTGATTGGCTTGGATCAGCTTCTGGGTGCCACATCATGGAATTGTGGACGGGAATAAGCTGCCCGGTTGTGCAACAAAGAGTTGATCTCTACTGGGTAAAGTCACGCACCTCTACAGAGTGTAAGATCTGTAACTTGTTACTCCCTGTTACGGGAAGGAGCTGCGAACGCGGCGGGAAAGGAACTCCATGAAAGTTCTGGTAAACTCGTCAAGGCTGATGGACATAGCTTTTCAGAATAAAAGCAACCTTTGAAGAAATGTTTCTGAAAACTTGCATTGCCTACGACCTACGGTCTGTGGCTGTAGTTATAGTGCATCAAACACTCCTTTTCTAGTGAATTTGCTGAGTACGCTCCTACTCAAAGTATCTTCTTAACCCTTGCTAGATTCTGAAGCCGGGATAGACAATATCTACATCAAGTTATGCTCCAGGACTCATCATCCGAAGCTAAAGCTCTTCAATGAAGTCAAAATATACATCAACTCAAATGAAGACAAAGTTACTGATTAGATAGAAATATACTCTCTCTCTAACCAAAGAACCTAATTCTGTAGTGCGTTGCAATAGTAGAAATGCCAAACCATTAGTTGAAATACTAGACTTAAAAGTATACTAGTCAGTGCATTAATTATCTTTGATTCTTCGTTGTAAGAAGTTCTTTCTCTCTCTCTTTAACCTAAAGTGTTCTCTAGTTCTTGTGTAAAGAGTGAGTTGTAAACTTTAGCCATGTATTGGACCCGCTGTGTTTCTGTTGTGCCATTCTGAGGGATGTAATACTAGTGAACGGTGTTTCATGGGTGTTATGTCAATGACTATAATATACTACATCATGCAGTGGTATGTTGGGTCGCCGCAGCTGGGCGGTTCTGGGAGGTGTGTGTGGGCCTAGGCACGACCAGAGAGGACAAGGGAGGGGTTGTTGCTGCTGCATGAGTTTAATGAGCAAAGAAAAAGGTGTTCCCATTGTATCTCCTTCAAACAAGCACAAGAGGGTCAAGTGATGCTACAGTGCAAGTGCTACAGTGTGGCTCGACCAGAAGAGATGGGAGTTGTGATGTGCACGTTTGGAGAGGGTTTGGTTTTAGTTTGAAACAAGTTTTGCTTGGTTTAGCAAAATTGCTCAAGTGGATGCTTGTGAAGGTAGTTGAAAATGTTGCATTGGGAAAAGTGTGGGAATGGTACTGGTGGATATAGGAGGTAAAATAATCTCACCAAGATTTAAATGGTATTTTTATAAAGATTATAACCCCATTTAAATACACTTCTTTAAAAAGTGTTGAAGTAGATTGTGGAAGCTAAGATGATATTTTTACATTGGGAAATCTTGGCTTTTGATGTGATATCGTCCTAAATACCATAACACACATTGGAGAATTTTATTTGGAATTTATTGAGATGGAAAAGTATTTTTAGGGAATTATTTCTTGTTTCTACCATTTAGGAAAAAGGACAAAAAGAAATAATAAGGAATATCACATATATTTATTTTTGAGTTGGGACTATGTGATATGATATATAGGCATCAAATGTTCCTTGAGTTGGCAAGGTGACTTGGAGAAGAACTAACTTGCCTTTAAAGATATAGGTTTGGAGGATTTTGCAAGGTAATGAATTTAATGTGTTTGATAATCCAAATAATTAGGGGAATTATTTGGGAAGGGTTATATTCGAGGTAGATGATGTAAAATTGATGTATGCATCATGGTAAACCTTGATTTTGGAAGAACTGGGGTGAAAGGATGGAAACTAGGTTTTGGGAGGATCTAGGTTTTGGTTATTTTGATGCCACCTAAACAGGGTTCGATTAGGGAGCTCAGAGCTCACCTTAGTACTAGGGGTATATGTATGGATGGACCAAGTCATATATATGATCATGGAATCAATATTTAGTCTTGGTTCGATTTGAGGTGGTTTAGGAGTGATGGCAAACTTTGTTGAAAATAAGGCTGCCATAGCAGATACTCGGGTAGCCTCTTAAACCATGTGGGTTCAGGAAGCACAGGGCTCCAATCGAAACAAGTGGAGTGGGGGTTGATAGGCCATGATTAGTATATCATAACCAATCCAAGAGTTGGTCAAGGGGAGGTGGCATATAGAAGTGAGCTTCTGCCAAAGTAGGTAAGATGATAGGATTTGCAGAAAAGATAATTATCTTGACTACAAAACCATCATGGATGAGTGGTAAATAGAATGGCTTAGCCAAGGGCAAGAGTAGGATTTGGTAGTACTAAATATGTACTACAAGATGGTTCAAGTACCTTCTCAAGAATGATCATAGGTTGGAAGGGGTAAATCTCCAAAGATTTAATCTAGATAAGAAATACAGACTTAGCCATTTTGGTAGATTTGGAGATTTTGACTAGTATGAAAGAGGGAAACCTTTGAGAGGGTGGCAAGGGTTTATCATGTCCATAAAGTGGTTGACATTGAGGTTTATATTAAAAAGATGGGATCCAAACTTGGATGCTTGATATGGGCTTGATGATCACAAGCAAGGATTGGGTCCTAAGGGATGAGCTACTAGATTAGCTCACTCTAGTTTCTAAGCAAGCAAGGCAATCAGCAAATCAAGGCAATTCATCTTTTCATTTAACTATCTACTACTAGGGTTACCATCAATCTTAGATTGGGTAAGGATGGGTATTTTGAAGTGGGTTATGCTTTGAAATAAGATAAGGACCATCTTGGTATCTCTACCAAGATTGGGATAAAAAGGTTATAATAAAGGTTTTGGAAAACCTAGGGGTAAGAGTAGCTGGGAGTTATGTCTTGAAAACATATGGAAATTATATAAAGGTCTCCATAGTTTTGTTAATAGAAACTAGTAAAGTATTTTGTTGTGCCAAGCTCATCTTGGCTCAGGTTTTGAAATATCAGAACATGTGAGAATATGAAAGATGAGCCAAGACATCTCTTTGGTAAAATAGCTTTTTGTAAACTAGTGTTGAGATGAGGAGTACACAACTAATACATAAAAAGTTGCTTGAGCCTAGGAAAACAAGTAAGCAAACAATTGGAAGAAAAAGTTTTTTGTTCCCCCTGATTTTTGCCTTTTTGGACAGTTAATCAGGGTTGCTGAAATTGGGATGTTACACGACTATTGCTAAAACTATTTTGGGAAACACTGAAACTCCTAGTGAAGACACTATTACACCTGTTAGCTCACCTGAGTCTAGAGAGAGATATGATATTAGTGATGGTTACATGGAAATGACTGATGATTTTATTGAAGAGTACCAAAACACACATGGTGCTAGTGCTATTAGGAGTCTCCTTGAGAGACGTACCATTATTCCTAAACTGTCTTATTATCCTAAGTTTTCCACTTCTCGCATAGATATTAAAGATGAGGATTATGATTTCTCTCTTGATTTATCCTATATATACATTGTTGAGAAAGAAACTTTTTGTGGGACTAAAAATGAAAGTGTTGTAGCTCATATGAATGAGCTTTCCACTATGAGTGCCTTATTCTCTGATGATTTTAAGATGCGCAAGTACTTTGTTACAAAGATATTCCCTTTTTCACTAAAAGGAGAAGCTAAAGCTTGGTTTAATAGATTTCCTCTTGGATCCATTGATAGCCCTGATTGTTTGATTGCTTCTTTCTTCCAGAAATATTTTCCTCCCAGTGCTAGACATGCTGCTTTGCAGAAACTTTTTGATTTTAAACAGGGAGAAGAAGAGAAATTGCCTGAGTCATGGACAAGGTTTTGTGCCTTGATTCATGCACATCCTGGATGTCCATTACCTAAAAATGAGGTTCTTGATATTTATTATAATGGACTAACTAATGATTCTAGGACATACCTAGATAGTTTTGCTTATTGTGTTTTCAGGAAAAGAACTCCTATAGATGTTGAAGAATTAATTGCTAAAATAAGCAAGAATTATGATGATAGGACTTCAACTGATCTAATTACACCTGAGCCTACTACTCTTGAACCAGTTGTGCCTGAACCAGTTCCAACACCAACACCAAAGTAGAGGGGAGTGATTGCATTAAATGACGAAGTGACGAAAGAAGCTAAGAAATGTCTTAAGGAGAAAGGTATTAGAGGTGAAGATGTGAAGAATCTACCTCCTATGGAAGAATTTATGTAAGCCAATTCCCCACTCATCCACTATTGAGGTACACTCTCTCCACTTTAATGAAGGTGATATTCCCTATGGTAAACCTCCTGATCAATTCTTAGATGAACTTGAAACTTTTATTGTTAAACAAGGTAATTTTAATAAACAAGTTCAGAATCATTTATTGGAAAACTCTAGAGCTATTAATGAGTTGAAAGATATTGTGGAAAGAACTGCTAATGATGTTAAAATGCTTTGTAAACACTTTGTAATGGTTCAAACCCAAATTGATCAACTTTCTAAGAGTACAAAACTATATGCTAGTTAATTTTTCAGGAGATAAACATGCTTATGGAATTAGAACTAGGAGTGGTATAGCTACTCAAGATCCTTTATATCCTGAAGTTCACCCTAAAAGAATTGAGCAGAATTCTCAACAAAGTGAAAGTAGTGGTAGTCCTCATAAGAGAAAGAAAAAGAAACACAAAATAGTTGAGGAACCACCAGAACCTGCTGTAGATCCTAATAGTATATTTGTCTCTGATGTTGAAACTGAGAGTGGTAATGATAAAAATGATGATCCTGATAATGAAGAAATTGAGGAAGAACCTGATAAGCACACTAAGAACACTAGGTACACTAAGGAGGATTTTATTGCTAATAAACATGGTAGTGAAAGAGAACCTTGGGTGCAAAAACCTATGCCTTTTCCTAATAAGAAACACAAGTCAAAGGAGGAAAAACACTCTAACAAGTTTTGTGAGTGGATGAATGTAGGGTCCCAACCTAATAAGGTAGAGTCCTCCTGTGTTTTACAATGCTAGTCCCTGGATCATTAGCTAGCATCCACAGTTAAGATGTAATATCAAGAAACAAAGGTCATAATATAACTTTATAACCAGGAATAACATGATTTTTATTACATCTTACATAGCTCTTTGGCTATTACATTACATTGCAGCGGAGTAATTATAATCATGGGGTCCTTCATCTTCAAAGTGCCACAGGCAGATGTTGGTTGTAGACTTTGTAATCCTAATCAAACAATCTTCACTAAAATCAATCAAACCTGCAACATACAAGTTACAGCCACAAGGGTCAATACATTTGAATTGTATTGGCAAGTGATACTATGGTAGTATAGTGGAGTCTATCATCTAAATGCATTTGGCTAAGTGGAGTTGAGGCTTGCATTGCTCAAAATAGATTTTTCTTATCATTTTGAGAATACTAAGTTTTTGTTTTGACAAATTACTTCCCAAGACATCTACCAATCAAAGACTGAAGATCCTTTCCAAGGCATCCACCAATCAAAGAC
Source organism: Avena longiglumis (assembly GCA_030063025.1). Taxonomy (NCBI): domain Eukaryota; kingdom Viridiplantae; phylum Streptophyta; class Magnoliopsida; order Poales; family Poaceae; genus Avena; species Avena longiglumis. The sequence goes on from CP125974.1 coordinate 250,084,045, forward strand.
TGAAGTGCTTGGCAAAAACATTTTTCTCAATCAAAGATTTCAAGATCCTTGTACCAAGCCATCTTTCCATCAATGATTGAAGAATTCAAACAACCCTTGTTCAAACCACAAGATTTTAATTTAGAAATTGGAATGATGAGATTCTTGATTGCTTCCATGTCTTGATGCTCAAATTGTCCTTTACCTGGGACATGGCTAAGTACTTAGATTTTACACTCTGCAGAGGTGGTGCACTTTACCCACAAGACTTGGTTTCCCAAGACAAAATCTTTCAGAAGCCTTCCCTTAGACCAAGATGGACGCGTTCCAACCTATCAAACACTACCACCCACTGTCCATTTGGCTAAGTTCTTGCAACCTATATGATCATGGCAGAGCCCATATTGCCAAGTGGTTGCACTTGAAGCTTCTCAACATTTGACATCTCAAATCCCTTTGTTTCCTGGGTGGCCATCCACAAGTGAGATACACAAGGTCAACCATAAACATGGGCCTTGTGAACCACTCAACATAACCCAATCTTTCCATTCCACCCAGGTGATTCATTAACTTAGTTGTTTTATTAAACAAAACATAAGTCCTCAGACTTAGAATATTTTTCCATAGTGTGAATATATTTTCCACCCATGTTTTCTATTAGCTAGGCTAAGCTTGGTAGTATTAGGAAACTTAACTTAGGAAATCCTACTAAGGATTCATCTACTAGGTTTTCCTATAGCAAGATCTATACTTAGCAAAATCCATGCAAGTTTATTTAGCAAAATCACTAATGCATAGAAAAGTAATGGGATAGAAAGTATGAAGCATCACTTGCCTTTTTGGTAGGAAATGGTGGTTCACTCCTTGATCTTTCTAGTCTCATACTTCACTACAAGTCAAGCAAGCAAACACTAATTCAACTAGCATTCCAAACCAATAAATCAATCAAACAAATTCACACACACACGACAAAGGAAATCAATTCTTGCATGGGAGCATGCACAAGATAGTTTTATTTTGCAAAGGGGTTTCTATGGGGTTTCTAAACTTTGTAATATCCAAATTGGTCATTTACCAAAGTGGCAAAGTCATTAGCAAGAGGGTTTTGTCCAAATACTATTTTTAAATCCATTCATCATTTCATGTGGTGAAAAATGTTTTTATTAAGGCAAAAACTCTTAAGTTGTTCACCAAATGAGTTGCTATTGCAAATCTTGGTGTTTTTGGGTCAGTAGGTTTGGTCCAAACTATTTCCTTAAAGTTTTCTTTCCATAAACATTTTTATAATAAAAACTATTCCTTTTATTTGGCTAGAAAATGACTAAGTCAAGTAATCTAACCTAAATTTTACAAAAATCATTTCTAACACCAAGGGTTGGTTCCTAGGGTCAGTAAGGTCACAACAAACCAATTTGCAAAGGTTTTATCCTTAAATTCAATTTTAAACAATTTTTATACTCTAAACAAGCATACAAAAGTTTCTGCAAATTCAAACAAGCTAACAGATACTATTTGTCAAACTAAGGGCATAGTTGGATAGGGCTTGTTCTCCTGAATCCATTGATATAAAATTTGCAAAATTTGGACGTGTGGTTTGAAAGTTATAGGGTTTTCAAATTGCTACTTAAATCTGTTTTTCTAATTCTGTTTTAAAACAGATCATGCCACGTGTCGCTGTCTCATTGGGCGATACCGCTTCAGCAGGATCACGCTGCGGTGCGTTGGATCTACTCCTATCGTGCGGTACAGATTGCTCGATACCGCTTCGCTCTACTTTCTATTCTATCCACCGGATCCAGATCGGACGGCTCTCAGTGCCCCGACCATAAGTCGGCGGGCTGGCTCAGCGGCATGGCGCTCTGGCTAGCGGGCTGGCGATGCGAAGCGAGGAGGCGGCAAGGCTTATCAGGCTCGCAGAGACCTGCTGATGCTCGAGGTGGGGTCGGCTACTCGAGGGGCGCAAGGGGTTGCTGCTAATTGCTCGTCGGAGAAGCTGCGGACGACGGTGCTCTCAGGTTGTCGTCGTTGGCGACGTTTAGGACCATGCTAAGACAAAATAGAGGCATGGTTAGGTGCGTACAAGGATAGTGAGTAAGGGAGCGTCAACGGAATGGAGAGGGGAGGTCGGAGTTCACCTGGAATACCCGACGAAACAATGGCAGACGGCGGCGCACGCTCGGTGTTGTCGTTGCCGTTGCTCAGGGCACCCGCGAGTGAGTGATTGACATAGAAGGATATGCCAGGAGATGGTGAGCGTGCTCGTGTGCTCAGGGAGGCGGAAGGGGGCGTGTGCTGGCCGTATTCGTCGGTGGAAGCTCGTCGGCGACGAAGCTGTTCGAGAACGAATTGCGACGGCCTGGAGGCGTGCTCGGGAAGAAGAAGCGGAGGAAGCGGAGAGGAGTGGCTGGCGTTTAAAGGGGCGTGATCATTACAAGGAATCAATGTCTCCTTCACGCGCAATCAATCGCCGGAGTAACTCACTGCAACGGTCAGGGCGACGGAGTCTCGTTGAAGACGAAGAATAATGATGGGTAGGTCCTGTTTGTCAGTGAGTGAGAAAGGCTTCAGGTGGGCTCCAGTTGTCATACACTGCGTGGGTTAGTTTTGCGGTGAAAAACGGTTCACTTCGCTGAGAGAGGGAGGTGGGCTCGGTTGGGCTGAGTTGGGCTGGGTAGTTGGGCTGCTGTTGTTTCCCTTTTTTTTGTACAGAAACATTTTCCTTTTTCCATTTTATTTACTGATTTGAAATTCATTTCACAATTCAAACAACAAGACAATCATTCAAATAATTCAAACTATTGTAATGAGTTTTTGGTTCTGTTTAGTAGTATATACCAACTTCCAAAATAAAATAATATTTTAAATCTTTTTAGGTTCCATTTATTAATTAAATAAAATGGTCCATGGTTTTATTAATAAAACAAGGTTTGGTTTATTTAATAAAATCTTCATTTGAAATCCAAATGCTTTCAAAACCCAATCAGTAGGTTTTATTTGGAAATAAAGAATATTTGGAAAACTTGTTTAAAATAAAATAATCCTTTTACTTTAGGGTCCATTAATAATTAAATAAAATGGACCTTAGTAATTAAATCAAATAGGGTTTGATTTTATTAATAAAATCTTTATTTGAAACTTAAATATTTCCAAAATAAAATTAGTAGGTTTAATTTGGGAAATATATAAGATTTGGAAATTTGTTTTAAAACAAAATAACCTTTTATTTTAGTGTCCTTTATTAATTTAATATAATAGACTTTCATTATTATTTCAAATAGGATTGATTTTATTTGAGATTTTTATTTGAATCTAAAATAAAACCAAAACACTTTAGTAGGTTTTATTAGAGAACATAAAATACTTGGAAAACTTATTTAAAATAATTTAATAAGTTTTGATGTTTTAACTTATTAATTTATTTTAAATAAATCTTTGCTAAATTTATTTAGAATAAAATGTTTTAATTCCAAAACTTGGCCAAGTTTTAATCTGGCTTTATAAAATAATCTTTATTCATAAATCCATATTTTCTTTTGAATACCAAATCTCTATTAAGAGATCCAAAATAGTATTTTAAATATTTTTATTTTCCTTTAATAAAAGTTTATCTTTATGAATCCCTTTAGGATTTTATTTAATTCAAATGGGTTTGGGGTTCCAATTGAATTCAAAAAGTTCCTTCTGGCTCTAAAAATCAAACAAAGTTTTATTTTATTCATTTATTTTTCACATTACAAGATTTGGAAAATCTTGGGATGTGACAATGAAACCTTTATTTTTGCAAATTCCTTTGACTGATGCTATTAAGTTGCCTCCTTATTCAAAGTATATGAAGGATATTGTCTCTAATAAAAGGAAGATTCCTAATGAGGAAATTTCTACTTTGCTTGCTAGTTACTCCTTCAATGGTAAGGTTCCAAAGAAACTTGGTGACCCAGGTATTCCAACTATTCCTTGCTCTATTAAGAATAATTATGTTAGAACTGCTTTGTGTGATTTTGGAGATGGAGTTAGTGTTGTGCCTTTTTCTCTCTCCAAGAGAATCCAGTTAGAAAAGTTCATACCAACTGATATATCTTTGCAAATGCCTGATAAGTCAACTACTATTCCTGTTGGTATATGTGAGGATGTTCCTGTGAAAGTGTCTCATAATTGCTTGGTTTTAACTGATTTTGTTGTGCTTGAGATGCCTGAAGATGATAATATGTCAATTATTCTTGGGAGACCTTTTCTTAATACTGCAGGTGCTGTCATCAATTGTAATCAAGGAAAACTAACTTTTAATATTAATTACAAAGAGCATACTGTCTATTTCCCCAATAATATTGATAAGATCTATTGCCTGAATTCCATTGAAAATATTGAGAGCATCAAAGTTGGAGAAATATATTGTCTCATTCCACAAGAAAGTTTTGAAACTATTATGATTGGGACTAATGCTATGAAGTTTGAGGTAACATAATCATTTAGTGAAATGCAAAGTTTGGCTTCATATAAGATTGTTTTGGTAGCAGGACTTGATCAACCTTGTTAACAAAGGGATTTTAATGAACAAAACAATGTTTTCACAATGGTTATAATTGCTCAGTTTTATTTTTCTCCTTTGTAGTCTTTGATTTTTCTCTTGTTAGCTTTAGTTTTGCTAGTTGTTTGCTTGTTAGAGTGTCTTAGAACTTTTGTAGTTTTGGTTTTGGTTTGCTTCTTCTAAAAAATCAATTTTCATAAGCTGAAAATTGGCCAAAAATAAAGTTTCCCAAAAAATCCCAGAAAATTCATATTAAAATTTTCCTCCAAAAAAGGGGAAGATGGGCACCTGAATTGGCCCGGGGGACCCACCAGGCCAGCACACCCCCTGGTGGCGCGGCCAGCCCCAGCGCGCGTCTGGCCTGGATGAGGCCCACCCATGGCCCTACAAAGTGTCTCCTTCCAGCCACTTCTTTCTCTCCCGAAAATCACCGGAAAACTTTCTCAAGCTCGAGTTCCTAATGTTCTTGCTCTCGATTTTCGATCTCCTTGCTCAGCCATCTTTGCTGCTGATTTTTTGGAGGGATTGCTCCTTGGTATGTGCCTCCTCGTCTTGTCCAATTAGACTTTTGATTGGTAGATTGTATCTTGAGTATTTTGATGCTATAGGTGTCAGGTTGTGTGAGCTTGCGTGCTTGTTCTATGCTTAGAGATTTCATTTGATGCATGTTTAGCCCTCTAGCAAGTTCCTATAATAGTTCCTCGTTATTTATCAACTTGGAAATTACTTGGTTTGATGTTTGTCTAAAAATTTCAGAAAAAGGGTCATGGACAACCACACCTTTGGAGAAGTGCTTTAGAATGATGCACCTATGAGGACAAGGCCTTCAAGATCATCCTCCTGAGCTAGGCCATCATACAATGAGGATCTCATTATACCGTGTTTTGGCAACGAGGGAGATGAGTGGGATGCGCACCCTTCTATCTTCCCGTGTCTTACCTTTTTGCAGGCTGCATGGATTCTCGATGATTTTCTAACCTTAGTTCGGAGCGTTGGGCTAACTAGTTATATTCAGGATGAGAGTGTGCAATATGTTATGCTCACCAAAACTTTTGTGGAGAGTTTCTCTTTGTCTAACAGCCCTTTCAGGTCAGATGTGCCGTTCAAAATCTATAATAGGCCTATCTCCATGACACTGAATAAATTTTGCGAAATCTTGGGTATTGTCACGGCTGGGACGGTGAAGAAGATTCCAGCTCAACCCGCTAATTTGTTGGAGCTCTACCACGGGGTAACTAACGATGATGACTGTAGAGCCCAGCGCGCAAAGATAAGAAATATTCAACTCCCAGCTATCATATATTTTGTTTATTATCTTGCTACTAGTATTCTTGGTATGGAGAACACTAGCAATATTTCCATCTATCATTTGGCCTTTCTAGCTGTTGTACTCAACAATGAAACCATTATTTGGCAGGAACCTTGGTCACGCTCCAAGGAGGAGATGGACGAGCAGCTACGCATTCGTGGTTTCCACAGACACTACTAGGGGGACGCGCCCTCTTACGACCACTCAGCACACTACACAGGGGCGTCCTCGAGCTCGTACCAGGAAGAAGGGTCCTCTTTGTTGCATTACACAGGTGCACCTTCTTGTCCACCATGGGGTTGAGCCCCACTTAGGACAAAAGCCTAATCTTGGGGGGAGTTACACCGACATCACACTCATCTTTATATCATGTTTTTTCGGTTCTTTGTATATCCATGTTTTGCTTTCTTTTTGGTTTTGTTCATATTTTCCCAAAACACAAAAAGACCATAAATATTTTTGTTGTTTCTCTTGGTTTGTTTCTTTGCCTTTTTGCTTTGGTTTGCCTTAATAAAAATCCAAAAAGATTTTTCTTTGTTGTTTTTGCTTTGTTTGCTTGCTTTAAAAAAACGAAAACAACAAAAATATTTGTTGTTCTTCTTTGGTTTTGTGAAGTTCTTTGCAGGGTTCAGCAGTCCTCAGCGGAGTTTTGTTTCATGTTATTATTCAAGCCACACAAGTGAGGGGAAATAATGAAGATTAAGACAACTTGAGGTGTGGTAAGAGTCTGGTAACGAACTCTATTTTTTTTCATTTTTGTACATATACTCATCATTGTGGGCATGCTTAGTCTGTTCATGTAAGGTGTATGTTATTTATGGATGCTTAGTAGTTCTTGCTTTCTTATGATTAGCTCCAGCTTTCTTGTAGTTCGTAGCATGTCAGATGAATGTTTGCTTGCATTGTTCTATTCATAACTTGGTATGATATTGTGGTATCCTCCTCTGAATGTTTCATGTGAATCGACTTGGCACATGCTCACGCATGCATATGACTGAACAATAGTCAGTAAGCCTCGATGATTTATTTTGCCTCAGATTTCTTGTATCCCTTTCATGCCATAATTAGTCTTGTTTTGTTGCAAGCATGATTATGAAAGTTATTGCTCTCTTGTTTGTTGCTCCCTCTCTATTAGTAGCCTTCACTTGCACTAAGTATGAGCTCTACTCGTGTTTCCAACTCCCCAAAACCAATATTGCAAAAGTGTCCACCATACCTACCTACTAGCATCATTTGCTATTCCGTGCATATTCATTATTCCTTGTTTTATTCCAAATAAAATGTTTGCTTGTTTTGAGAAAGTTAGTTAGTAAAGCTCTCACAAACTTGACGTGATACTTTATTTCTTGCACTTAATAAACCTGAAACATTGTAACCATCCATGAAAGTTATATGCTTGCAAATTATAGGATGGGAGTTAGCATAACCGTGCTGTCATGGGGAACTCTTTCAACATTGCACTTGTACTTTGTACCCAGTTGATGTCATGCTCTTTTGTTTACGGATGTCGTCGGTGTGAAATAAAAGGGGGGATTGTAAGTTCATGGAGTTATATATATATATGTGTGTGTTAGAGAAACGCCTGGGCCGCTAGCCTAAGCCATGCTTAATCATGATGGAAACTTGCAGCATAACCATAATGAGCAATCTTTGAAGCATCCTCAATAAAAACCTAGGCAAATAGCAAATAAAAATATCGCTGAGATGCTCATTGTCTACTTGCCTTGTCATTTTGATTATGGGATAGCTCATGTATCATGTGCAAGGGCTACCCCGTTGGCGGTTCTCTATGATACGCATGTATTTACTATGACAAGAACTTGCCGATAACTAAAGTTGAGTAGGATGAGGAGCGGCCCTTGTACTCAAGGGACATGAGATTTGCAGTTTTATGGTCTGTCAAGCATATAACTCATATTGGACCTCACTTTCAACTTAACCATCTAAACATGCCTATGATAGGGGCAATGAGAGCTCAAAGCTAATGAGTACCATACTTTCAGCATTTGGAAGCCTTTCAAACTTTTCAAAACCTTTTCACTTCCTTGGTGAATCACCACTTATTCTATGAGCACCTTCCTGAGAGCATACTTGTCATTCTTAGTGTAATGTGCATGTCTAAAAATTTGATTAATTGTGTCATGACGTTGATGCTTGTATCTCTGATATCTTTACTTCTACTATTCACTTGAACTTCAGAGGTGCCTTGGCATTTATTTTGTGCTCTTCAATCAAAGGAAAGCGAGATACCACTCTATCATACCTTCTTATGAGAATTGCAATGTTTCTTATGTTTATGTTTCATGCTACTTATTATTATTGAGTTGGAATCTCTTCATAGCTTGCAATGATAATTAAATAGACTTAGTTGCATACTCCTTATTATGAATTGTGTAAGTATGTACTCATGTGCTGAGAATATATACATCATATGAAGCAAATGTGTTTGTGAAAGTTCTTTTATCGCACTCAGTTTTCAACTGAATTGCTTGAGGATAAGTAATAAGCTAAGATTGGGGGAGTTGATACATCCAAAACGTATCTACTTTCGTGAACACTTTTGTTATTGTTTCTCCTCTAAACTTGTGTGATTTGGATACAACTAACACAGAATGACGCTGTTTTGAGCAGAATTACCTTGGTGTCTAGTTTTTGTGCAAAAAATCAACTATCAGGAAAAATCCCGGAAAATATGCCAAAAATCCTATTTCACCAGAAGACTCATGGAGCCAGAACACGAGACGGTGTAGGGGCCTGAGGGGCCCACACCCCCTGCCACGCGTGCCAGGCTTGGCCGTGCCTGGAGGGTGTGTGGCTGCCTCAGGAACCCCCTCGGCCTCCCTCTTCTCCTATAAGTTGCCTCTTGACTTAAATACTCAGGGGTTCGACATTTTTCTAGAAAGATTTCCGCTGCGCCGACACCACTAGAAACCGCGATTCGGAACCAGAAAGTCCGTTCTGGCACCCTGCCGGGACGGGGAATTTGGAGAGGATCATCGCCATCATCATCAACAACGCCTCTCCATCAACCATCCATGTTTCCCTGAGTAATCCCCCACTGTAGGCTATGGGGATGGTAGAGATTGGATGAGTTCTATCATATAATCGAATAAGATTGTTAGGACATGGTGCCTAGTATCTCTATTAGTGTTATTTGACTTTTTTGCAATTTGTTGTTCTTAATGCTTGTCACTAGGTCCTGAGTGCCATGATATCAGATATGAACTTATTATTGATTCATGATGATAGTTTTGTTTGCGATCTTATCTGCAAGTTGTGTACACATATCATTGCCCGTATCCAAAGGCCCCGAATTGACAGAAATTGGGACAGTTGGAGGGGATGGCTGTGATGTGAGGATCACACATGTTCATGGAGTGTTAATGCTTTGCTCCGGTGCTCTATTAAAAGGAGCACCTTAATTGCCAGTAGATTCCCTTGAGGCCCCGCTGCAACGGGATGGAAGGACAAAATATGTTGTGCAAGTTATCATTGCGAGAACGTATGACTATATATGGAGCACATGCATAGGATTGTTTAGTACTTGGATGTTTAATATTATTTATCTGCAAATGCCCTAGATCTTGAAGTTACATATTTAGACTTGTCCATGCAACGCCCATCCATCCATCCCTATGCCTACAATGCTCATACCATACTGTTCGCTACTGTTGTTAATATTGCTCTTGTTTTACTATTGTTGTTACTTTGCCATTTCTACTACAAAACTGTTGCCACTAATAAACTACTGTGAGCAAGACTATTTCCAGGTGCAGCTGAATTGGTAACTCAGTTGTTAAGGCTTTTAATTATTCTTTGTCTCCCGTTGTGTCGAATCAATAAATTGGGTAATACTACCCTTGAAGACTGTTGCGATCCCCTATACTTGTGGGTCATCACCCATCCTCGCCATGATGATCATCATCATGTTGCCCACCTTCACTGTCTGCATCGTCTTCGTCATCGCTTATCCAAAGAGTGTATCCATACATGAAACCATGGTGGAGCAGGTGCGCCTGCAAATTCCTGGAATCTAGGTCGATCAACCGGTTGAGTTTGCATCTTCTGCAGGGACATCTCATCTCCATCTTGTTATTTCGTATCATGTCGGCCGTCGCGCATTTCAAAAATCTAGCCACAATGCCTTCTCTCATTATGCAGACCATGGTTTCATGTGCGGTGTACACGGTACAATTAGAAGTTTATTAGAACCACATAATCAATGCATGCATGCAATGGTCGATATAAAATTTCAGCATGTCCTATTCTAAAATAAGGACCTTTGTGAAATGCCAAAGTCTTGCCAAAATGGAAATGAATCAACATTTTGGCAAAACAAATGGGAACTCATTCACACACAAACACAAGAGAGAGACCGATCCATATACATGAACACATCATCCTCTCCATACACACATGAGCATCGATCCTTACCATATACACACACATGAGCATCGATCCTCTCCATACACACATGAGCATTGATAATCTACATACATATGAGCATATCATCCATATACACATGAACACATCCTTACATGGACAACTTACCGAGATGAGAGACCGATCGAGAATGTGGAAAGGAGAGGTGTGAGACCGACAGTATGGCGTGTCCGGAAGGAGAGCTTCCCCTATTATTTATGTAGCATCCAAGGTAAGTTCTACATGATAAAAATGGTGAATGAGTGGAGAAATTGAGGTGGGAAGGAGGACGATCACGACTAGATCGAAGGAGGAAGAAGGAGGGGAAAGTTAAGTGTGGGTGTGGTAGTGGATAGTCACATGTGCAAAGTGGAGCTGCGAAAAAGTGTTCGACACATCTGTGGCGCACATGACCTAGTGCACCACAGAACTTGCAACAACCGTGGCGCACTATGCACACGTGCGCCACAGATGTGTTTACCCAATTAGCCAGGAGGACCTGTGGTGGGTTAGGCTTCGCGCACAGGGTGCAAGTGTACCATGGTTACCCCTCACAATCATAGCGCGCATACCCCATGTGCGCTAGGGGTATGTGGCATGCGGCCAGAAGGCCCCTGGCCCACACATATCTGTGGCGCACTATCACCATGTGCGCCACGGTTGTTCTAGTTACTACTAGGGCACTGCCCATAGGTGAGCCACGTCTGTTTTACAGGTGGGGCACTTTAACCACGTGAGCCACGGATGTGCGAGTTACCTATAAAACTTTTCCTAGTAATGTGATAATGATCTTTACCTTAAACCCTTTATAATGCTATAGGTGTATCTGCTACTCCCTAAGAACACTTTTTCCCATTGTAGTTTCATATCTCTTTTACATACGAGATACTTACTTTATGTATTCAGTTTGTTTTACTTTACTTATTGTTCTCTTATACAAAAACCCAAAAATACCTTTTTACACAAAACTCACATTTTATCTTGTTACTTAGAACGTTATTTAGCATTACTATTTTAGTATTTAATTCAGGAGTTATTGGACTTCAGAAATCCTGCTCCCTACGGGATCAATATCTTTATATCAAAACTAGCTACAAACAATCTATTCACTTGCAGTCATCAGGAGGTCCTTAGTGGGCTAGCTGTGGCAAGGTAGATGCCAGCCCACCCGGGTGCTGGTGGCTGTGGAGCTTGGTGGAGGCCCGTGGTGGATCGTCCTGGGTGAGGTATATGCCAGCCCACCCGGGAGATGGCGGTGTCCCGGTGAGGAGTTGGTGAGCTCACCCCGGGGTGGGACTAGTCTCCTAAGTTAGCCCATCCAAGAATCGGTGGTGCCGCTTGCACCGAGGAAGGGTGATATCGAGGAGTAGGAGGTGAGGTCGAGTCGGGAGGAGCTAGCGCTAGCACCGGGATGCTTGGTGGGCCGGCTGGGTGACTCATACCAAAAGGGTAATAACAATGAGTCGCCCCAGGTGGGGAAATTTTGGTCTGTGAGGATGATGTCTAGGCGAATTTGACCTATGTCGGCTGATGTTGTATTGTTTTTCTCCTTTATTTTATTATATTCTCTTTATACCTCATATCTTGATTAATATATGTCTTACCTCTATACACATCTTCTACCGAATTACTTATTGATCTATTGAACCACTTGATACCTCAACTCTAGGGTACCCGGGGTCATATCCCCGACATTAGTCGCAGAGGCTAAGTGGGACCCATAGAGTTAAGAATATGATTCATATTAAAATACCCCAGAGTTATTTATTGACATATAGTATTTTTCGCTACTATGATATATAACTGATATGAATTGCGCTAGTATTATTCATCTGTCTGAGTTGGTTTAGTTGACACGTGATCTATATTCTTAAATTCAACAAGCAACTCACTTGGGTTGCACATATTTTGCCTAATTAGCCTTAAATTTACATATGGAAATCATGGCAACTTGTTATATAACTTCTTTGGGAGAAGTTAACATATGGCCATCATGGGCTCTTGTCATATAGTCTTCTTTGGGAAAATTTTACTTATGTGTCAAAATATGACATACCCGTCATAATTTGACATAATCTTCATAATTTGACATATTTGTCCAAAATCCGAGTTATATGAGTCAAAATCCGAGTCATATGACTAAAAATTTGAGTCATATGACCCAAATCCAGGTGACCCAACATTCTACATATATATCCCTCATCTGGGTTATATGACCCAAAATATGATTTATATAATCCAAACCCGGGTCATCTGACCCAATATTCGACATATAGCCTTCATTGGCATTCACCGTATTTCCTTCATCGGGCAAATTTCACTCATGGCCATCATGGGCACTTGGTCATATACCCTTATTTGGGAAAATTTGACTCATGTCCATCATGGACACTTGGTTATATAGCCATATCTGGGACAATTCGACTCATGGCCATCATGGGCAATTGGTCTTTGGGAAAATTTGACTCATGGCCATCATGGGAACTTAGTCATATAGCCATCATTGGGAAAATTTGACTCATGGCCATCATGGGCGCTTGGTCATATAGCCTTCTTTGTGGCAGGCTCGGTAGTTGATTTTGTGGCAGTTTTGCAATGTGAACAGGTATATATTTGAGAGAATTTCTTATTTGACACTACACTAGTGCACACGGTGGCCTCTAACACCGGTTCGTAAGACCCTCTAACGGCGGTTATAGAACAAATGTCGAGGGTTCGGTGTTAGAGCCCCCCATTTAACATTGGTTCTTATATGAACCGCTGTTAAAGGGTGGCGCATGTGGGGCTGCCGTAGAGCTCAGGGCCCTCGCTTTAACACCAGTTCATAACACAAACCGGTGTTAAAGGTTCTCTGCCGCGGCAGAGTTCTGCCGACAGCCCATTTTGGGCGGATTTCTGCAGCGTGGCGGGGACGAGGGGATGGGGATCGATCGGAAGAGGTATACACATACATCATCGGTACATACGAGTACATGAATAATTAAGCAACTATTATTATACACAAACATCATCATTGTAGTATTCTCTGTACACGTTGAAGCATCAAGTACAAGACAAACACGTTCAAGCATATATAAAATATAACATCTCCGTACAAGTTCATTTTGGATATCTAAATAGTTCTCCGCCAGGCGTGACGACCTCATCAAGTATGAACCCCGACAATTCCTCTTGAATGGCTCGTATGGGGTCAGATGGTAGGAGTTTGTCCCGCATCCGTTCGATATAAATATATATAAAGTATGGGGTCAATATATGTATAATAATGAAACTCAAGACAACTGATGGTAATAAAATGTAAGACCCCACCTTTGTAAAGGTAAAGGTCCCTATGATGGAAATGCTAGTCCCTGGATCAAATGCTAGCATCCACAGTTTAAGATGAAGTACACAGATACAAAGGTCTATTACATCGTCATTCTAGAGATTACATAGTCTTTTACAACTCCATAGCCATAGGCTAGTACAAGAGTTAAACTTAACATAATAAAGTAAAGTCTTCATCTTCATGTGCCACAGGCAAACATGTTGAGTGTAGACTCATAACCCTAATCCTCATCAGAGTAACCTGCAAAATCATAAGTTACAGCCACAGTGGGTCAATACATTGGAATAGTATTGGAAAGTGATACCATAATAGAATAGTAACTTCTACATGAATTTGTGTAAGTGTAGCTTAGGATTGCTTTGCTCAAAATAGGTTTTTCCTATAAGTTGAAAAACACAAAGTTTTTGCTTATCAAAATTACCCAAGGCATCTACCAATGAAAATTGGTGATCCTTTACCCTTGTTCAACCACAAGCTTTTAACTTAGAAATTGGGATGAGAATATCCTTGATATCTTCCATGTCATGATGCTCAAATTGTCCGTTGCCGGGGACACGGCTAAGTACTTAGATTTTTCCTTCTCGAGAGGTGGTCCACTTTCCTCACAATACTCGACATGCATCAAGACGAGATCTTTCTGAAGCCTTCCCTTAGAGCAAATGGACGCGCTCCATCCTATCACCCCTACCACCAACTGTCCATCTGGCTAAGTTACTGCAATCTATATGATCAAGGCAGAGCCCATATTGTCAAGCGGCTGCACTAGAAGCTTCTTAATATTTTGCATCTCAAATCCCTTAGTTCCTGGGTGGCATTCCACAAGTGATATACACAGGGTAGGCCATAAAAATGGGGCCCTGGTAACCACTCAACAAAAATCTATCCAAGCAATTACCATTCCACCCAGGTGTTTCATTCATTTAGTTGTTTTATTAAGCAAAAACATAAGTCATAGACTTAGTAAAATTTCCATAGCATGTGTATATAAACCACCCTTGTTTTCTACTAGCTAGTCTAAGCATGATATCAACAAGTATCTTAACTTAGAGAAAAAATCTACTAAGACTCCATCTACTAGGATTTCCCATAGTATAGTATATAGATACTTAGCAAAATTTCATGCAAGCCCTATACAAAATATCACTAGTGCATAGTGAAAATAATGGGACAAATACATGAAGCACCACTTGCCTTGGTAGTTGGGAGAGTAGCAACAATCCTCACAATCACAATCACCACTAGCACCAAAATCTACACATAAAATGATAGCACCAAATTTACATACAAAAATAATCAAGGAAAAATATATGAATGCATGCAAATTCCATGTGATGATTTTTCTTAAACCAAAAAAGACAAGTAAACATTACTGAACACAAAACTAAACTTTTATATACGAAATAGCCTCAAATTAGTCTTTAAATTTTTTTTAAAATAATTTTTATACTCAAAAGAAGCCTACAAATGTCTCTGCATAAAATTCCATTTTGAATGAAATAAAGTACATAACTAATCCTATATATGTGTAGGATTTATTTTTGTGAATCCATTGATATATTATTTGCATTTTTTGGATAAACAGAACAAAAGTTATGAATTTTACAAGTTAATTCATCAAATAACTCAAATCTAGATTTTAAAAGAAAAATCCTGATATGCGGCGCCATCTGATTGGCCCGTACCGCTTCGTGTGGATCACGCTCGTGAGCCGCTGGATCTAAGTTAGATTGCACGGTCCAGATCTAACCATACCCTTCACTCTCTCTTCTAATCCTAGCCTCTAGATCTGGATCTAACGGTCCTCGATGCTCTGACCATCGAGTGGTGGCGCAAATGGCCAGAGTGGCGGCGACGCTTCTGCCGGCGGTGAACTGGAAGAGCTAGGGGGCAAGTGGGAATGGGGTGGGTCGTTACAGATGCATGGATACGCAGCGATGACTATGGTTGACGAGGTGGAAACGCGGGCGTGCAGGTCTGTCGGAAATTCCTCGCCGAAGATGTTCCTCGCGTCGGGTGCTCGAAGTCGTCGACAGAGGCGAGCCTACAGAGCACCGTTGAACAAACCAAAGGCATTAGCATGTGCTTGTGGGTACAGTGGACTCGGCAAAGAAAACAAGAGGCGAGGGGGTGGTCGAGTCCCACCGCAATTGTTCGCAGAAGCTCGTCGGAGTTGCGGCAATGCGAGGAGGAATTTGCATAGCCTGTCGACGCTCAGAGCTTGTGGTGTTGGGGGAAATGGAGCTGGGGGAGAGGGTATAAGTAGTGGAGGAGAGGGGTGCTATCACGCCGAGAATCAAGCGTAGTAAAGAGGATTGAAGGGGGAGAAACGGCAGCGGCAGAGCAGGTCGTCGCGGCGTTGATTGAGGACGAAGAGATGACGTGGAGATGGGGTCCACCTATCAGCGAGGGGGTGCGAGCGCGGGCGGTAAGAAACAGAGGGGGAGAGGGTTTTTCCCGAGTGGGCTAGGTGGCTGCTAGTTGGTCCGTGGGTTGGGTTGGGCTAGATAGGTTGCTGCTGTTATTTTTTCCCTTTTTTTTCTTTTTTTGTTTTGATTTTTCAAATGTGATTTGAATCACCAAATGAATTCCAAATATTTTCAAAATGTCACCAAATTTTCTTGAGGTGAACCTAGTGTTTAAAAGGGTGTCAAACACCACTAGTCACTCAAAAACACTTTTGTCTATTGAAATTAAAAATAAAACCATGCCTCTTCTATAAAATAAAAAGAGGGGTTTAAATATGGTTTTACTTAGGGTTTAGCTTTGAAAAAATTTGTGCAAGGTCAAAATGCCATGATGCTATGGATGCAATAACATGCCTTTGTATTTGATGAAATTTGGGATGTTACAAATATAACCCCCTTAAGATGAATCTCGCCCTCGAGATTCGGATTGGCTAGCAAATAGGTTAGGGTGATCTTTCCGAAGGTCATCTTCTCTTTCCCAAGTTGCTTCCTCTTCAGAATGATGATTCCACTAAACTTTGCAAAACTTGATAGTCTTAGTACGAGTTACTCTCTCTGCAGTCTCAAGAATCCTGATAGGTTTCTCTTCATAAGTGAGATCACTTTCCAACTGAACCTCTTCCAAAGGTATAGTATCCTTCAAAGAAGTATGTTCCATATCCGGATTGCATTTCTTCAATTGACTTTCGTGAAACACATTGTGAACGGCAGATAGTGATTCAGGCAACTCAATCTCATAAGCCACTTCTCCTTTGCAACTAAGAATCTTGAATGGTCCAACATACCTTGGTGCCAATTTTCCTTTGACTCCAAATCTCTTCACTCCACGAAGTGGTGAGACTCTAAGATAAGCTCTATCACCTACCTCATAGGTGACCTCTCTACGCTTTGGATCTGCGTAGCTCTTCTGTCGGGCTGTACTATTTTCAATCTGTCCTTTACCAACTTGACTTTCTCTTAAGCTTCCTTGATTAGTTCTGGCCCGAATAAATTTATTTCTCCAGCACCACTCCATAGCAATGTTGTATTACACTTTCTTCCATAGAGAAATTCAAACGGTGCCATCTCAATACTGGCTTGATAGCTGTTGTTGTAAGATAATTATGCGTAAGGTAGATTTTCATCCAAACTAGCACCATAGTCTAGGGCACAAGCTCTCAACATATCCGTCAGAATTTGGTTGGTCCTTTCTGTCTGTCCATCAGTTTGAGGATGAAAAGTAGTGCTGAATTCTAGTATTGTTCCCAATGACTCATGCAGTTGTCGCCAAAACTGCGAAGTGAATTGAGTTCCCCTGTCATACACAATACTCTTGGGAACTCCATGCAGACACACAATCCTATTCATATAAATCTTGGCTAACTTAGCACTTGTATAAATTGTCTTCACGGGTATGAAATGTGCCACTTTAGTTAGGCGATCTACTACAACCCAAATAGAATCATATCCTGATCTAGTCCTTGGCAGTCCGGTGATGAAATCCATGCCAATCTTGTCCCACTTCCAATCATGAATAGGTAGTGGTTCTAACAATCCTGCTGGTTTCTAATGTTCCGCATTAACTCTACTACACACATCACAAAGAGCAATATATTCTGCGATGTCCTTCTTGAGATTATTCCACCAAAATCTTTCCTTAACATCCAAGTACATTTTGGTGTTACCCAGATGAATGCAATATGGTGAGTTGTGTGCTTCTTGTAAAATTAGTTTCCGAAGATCCGGATCTTGCGGAATGCATATACGTTTTCCATACCACAAAGTACCATGTTCGTCTTCATGGAATCCTTTAGCTTTCCCTTTGCTAATTTTCCCCTTAATCTCTTCAATTTCCTTGTCCATCTTTTGGGCTTCTCTGACTTTGTCCAACAATGTGGGTTGAACATCTAATTACATAAGATGTCCTTCAGGCACTATCTCCAATCTAAGATCCTTGAAGTGGGTACATAAATCATCTGGCAATTCTCCCTTAGTGAGGCCATTCACATAAACTTTACATCTTAATGCATCCGCTACAACATTTGCTTTATCAGGGTGGTATTGCAAACTCAAGTCATAGTCCTTGATGAGTTTTAGCCACCTTCTTTGTCTCATGTTGATTTCTTTCTGAGTGAAGATATACTTCAAACTTTTGTGATTTGTGAACACTTCACATCGCTTTCCCAAAAGATAATTTCTCCATTTTTGAGTGCATGGACAACCGAGGCTAACTCTAAGTCATGAGTAGGATAATTCACTTCATGATTTTTGAGTTGTCTCGAGGCGTAAGCCACAACTTCCCCTTCTTGCATCAAAACTCCACCTAATCCTTGGTGAGATGCATCACAATACACTTCGAAATCCTTCTCCAAATCTGGCAGACATAAAACTGGTGTTGTCACTAGTCTCTTCTTTAACTCTTGTAAACTGAGTTCACATCCTTCGGTCCAATGAAATTTCTTGTCTTTCTTAAGTAAATCCGTCATTGGCTTAGCTACCTTTGAGAAATTCTCAATGAATCTTCAATAGTATCCTTCCAAGCCGAGGAAACTACGTACTTCTTTCACTGACTTAGGAGATTCCCACTCAGTTACAACTGACACATTTGCGGGATCAACCGCTACACCGTCTCCTGAAAAAATATGTCTGAGAAATTCAACTTCATTCAGCCAGAATTCACACTTACTTAACTTGGCATACAACTTGTGCTCCTTGAGCTTCTCGAGTATCAAACGCAAATGTTCTTCATGCTCTTCTTTGCTCTTGGAGTATATCAAAATGTCATCAATGAATACGACAACAAACTTGTCAATAAATTCCATGAACACTTTGTTCATCATATTCATGAAGTAGGTTGTTGCATTTGTCAAACCAAATGGCATCACGGTGTACTCATATAGACCATACCTAGTGGTGAAAGTAGTTTTAGGTATGTCTTGCTCTCTATTCTTTAGCTGAAAGTAGCTTGATCAGAGATCAATCTTTGAGAACACTCGGGCTCCTTCTAACTGATCGAACAGATCATTGATTCTAGGCAAAGGATACTTGTTCTTGATAGTTACCTCGTTGAGTGAACGGTAATCTATGCATAACCTTTGACTTCTATCTTTCTTTTCAACAAACAAAACTGGTGCACCCCAAGATGAAAAACTTGGTTGAATAAATCCTTTCTATAACTGTTCTCCAAGCTGTTTCTTGAGTTCCTTCAACTCATCAACTAACATCTTGTAAGGTCTCTTTGCTATTGGTCCAGATCCTGGCAGTAATTCAATCAGGAACTCAACATCTCTATCCGGTGGCATTCCAGGAAATTCCTCCGGAAACACATCCGGATACTCTCTCACAATTATCACACTGTCTATGCTAACCCCCTTAAGACAATTTATCTTACTTACTTTAGATTCAAAATTAGACTTGAATCTAATCCTTTTATTATCCGTGGTTGTGAGTGTGACAATACGATTGGCACAATATAGTACTCCTTCATACTTGGTCATCCAATCCATGCCCACAATAACATCCAATCCTTGGGAATCTAGGATTATCAAACTAACTAGAAACTTATACTTCCCAAATTCTATCACTAGACCACGACATCCAAGGCTCACTATCATCTCTCCACCGGGTGAGCATACTTTTATAGGACACCCAATATTTCCAGTTGATATAATCCATTTTTATCAACAAATGCTCTTGATATGAATGAATGCGATGCGCCAGTATCAAAAAGAACAAGTACTGGAAAAGAATTGAGCTTGAACTTACCAGCCACGACATCAGACTCATCATAGGTATCTTCCACACTTATGTGGTTCACTTGTCCCCTATAGAAAGGATTGGGCTTGATGGATCCTTCAAATTTCTTTTCTAGGCACTCATTTGCATAGTGCCCTATCTTCTTACACTTGAAACACTAAACCTGACTGATATCTCTCTTTGCAGGCTGACTTCCATTTCCATTGTGGTGGATCTTGTGTCCACTCTTGTGGTTCTTATACTTGTTATTTTCATGACTGCGATGATGCTTGTTTTCATGATGACGGTTGTGGTTGTGGTGGCTATTGTACTTCTCATGTTGGTGGAATCCAGAACTTCCACTATCATCATGATGGGAACGCTTGTGAGACGATCCCGATTTGTTCTTATCAAAGTTATGCTTCCTCTTTCTACCCTCAACCTGTTTCATTTTGTTTTCCAAGATGGTGGCCTTGTCACAGAGTGATTGATAAGTTGGGACATAGGCAACAGACAGCTGTAGGTTCAACTCATCATTAAGACCTTCGAGGAATTTCTCCTTCCTCTTAGCATCAGTATCAACTTCATCGGGTGCATAGCGTGCCAGATTGTTGAACTCCTCGATGTACTCAGCCACACTGCGGTGACGCCATTTCAGGTTGTGGAACTCCTTTTTCTTCAAGTTCATCATTATGGACGAGATGTGAGCCGTACGGAATCCATCCTCAAAAATGTCCCAAGTCACATCCTCAAGGGGATTGGTGATCTGAAAGTTGTCCCACCAGGTTGCTGCTGGTCCTTCGAGCAGATGTGCTGCAAACCTGACTTTTTCCTCGTCGGTGCAGCCAAAAGTCACTAAGTTCTTGTTCACCGAATGTATCTAGTCATTGGCTACCATTGGATCAGTGGTTCCCAAGAAGTTTGCAGGCCTTAGTCTCAGAAATATGGTGAGCATGTCAAATGCTGGAGGATTATTCTGATTGTTGTTGTTGTTGTTATTGTTGTTGCTTCTGACTTTGCATGAACTGTGTCATCATCTGCATTAGTTGAGCTTGAGCTGTCATCAACACCTGCATCTCGGGACTGATGTTATTGTTGTTGTTTGGGTTGGGGTTGGCATGACGGGGAGGCATATGTGGTTTAAATAAGGATAAGAAATGAGATACCCATAGATGCTTAACATGCGCAATACATCACATAGAAATAATCACAATAACCAAGATCAAATTAACATAGAGTTTGAACGACATAATAAGAAGTTTTGAAAATGCAAACACACAATAGCAAGCCATCCACATGTTGGATGGTCATTGCGACTCAATAGTCAAAGTATGATAGATAAAAGATAGTCGAGTAGTCTACAATACTCCTCCATTTCGACCTCCACGTCAACAAGGTCAAGACCTGCGTTCTCCATGGCGGCCTTGTACTCCTCTACACTAGTGGTCGAGGCCTCGATCTTTGCCTTGAGGGCCCTCTTCTGCGAGCGAAGCCTCTCAATCACTCCCTGCTGGTGCTCGAGCTCGAAGTCCTTGGCCTCTAACTCATCCTTCATATCCCTGATCTTCTTGTTTCTGTCCTGGACTCTCTTCCCCTGATTCTTGAACTTCTTGTCCTGGCTCTCGAATCTGGCCTGCATCTCCTTGACGATCTCGTCTTGTTCTACGAAGAGCTTGTCCTTCTCCCTCAACTGTACCTGGAGCTCGTCATTGCTAAGAATGACGTTGGTCCTATCAGTGTCGAGGTGTCTAATAAGGCCCTCTATGTCTGGAAGGTATAGACGAACTGGCTCAATCGTGTCTCTGGTAGCGTCATCGTACTCTACTGCCTCACCCTGCTCGTCACGTCTCCTGAACAGGTGAAAGTAGATGCCTCTAAGCTCGGTCGAGTGCCTGCCAACTAGCCGTCCAAGTAACTCCTACATGACTACATCTAAGCCCTTCTCCTTGTCATCATGCATCAGCTTGAAGGTGATGTCCTCCGTGGGTGGCTCTACCTGGCGTCCCGGCTGTGTGACCCTGAAACCCCAAAGGTCCTTCCTCTCAAACCTAGTGAGCTGGAGTGTTGTTATACTAGGAAGTGGAAGGTTGAGCACACTAGTGAGCTCCACGAGACGAGAACCTAAACGAGTTCCCTTGAACTCCTCGGTGGTGCAGATAACAATGTTAGGCATCTATTATATAAGATAGAGAAAGGTTAGAATCAATACAAGTAGGAAAAATTACAGGACAATAAAAAACACAAACACACTTTGAACAATAAAACATAAGTCATGGCATACACAGATCCAATACAAATACCAAGGTTCAACATAACTTAGACAAATTTTTGCGAGTAAAATGACAAATGTGGTGGTCCAACTAACTAAGTTCGTTTCAACTCTCACTCACTTGACAAAATGGCTATCAGGGCATCCTTAGTGGCAATATGTCTATCTTGATCACAAGACACCCATATTAAGTCTATGATGTCTTCCCTTAGATGTTGATTGGTAGCCTCTAAGTCCTGGGTATGCTTATTTTCTTCTCTAAGGTCATTTTGAGTGTTTAGCATTCTACACTTGAGTCTATCACCAAGCTCCTTGATGGAATTCCAAGCTGCATTTCTTGCAGAGTCAAAGAATGTTGTGTGCATTTCAGAGTTGGTGACCATGGAGAATCCCAACACTTTGTGGTTGTCTTCGTTGTTTTTGTACAAGTGAAGTTGCACCCACTAATACACTTATCCTTCATCCATCACAGGAAATCCCTTGTACACAGCTACACCATGTATCCCCATGGTAACCATAAGGTTCTTGAGAGCATTGGGAAACTCCATCTCACACTCCAAAGTCATGGTCATGAGTGGTCCCTTCCTGACGGCTTCGTTGATGGAGTTTATCTACAAATAGAGATGAGAAATAAGATTAGAAAAGTTTATGAGAAGATAAGACAAGTGTGGAATTTTACAAGTATTGAAATTTTCCTTAGTGGATTCTTAGTCTAATCTAACCTAGGGTCATAATCCTACAGGCAACACAGTGCTCTGATACCATCTGTAATACCACACCTTTGTCAAGGTAAAGGTCCCTATGATTGCAATGCTAGTCCCTGGATCAAATGCTAGCATCCACAGTTTAAGATGAAGTACACAGATACAAAGGTCTATTACATCGTCATTCCAGAGATAACATAGTATTTTACAACTCCATAGCCATAGGCTAGTACAAGAGTCCAACTTAACATAATAAATAAAGTCTTCATCTTCATGTGCCACATGCAAACATGTTGAGTGTAGACTCATAACCCTAATCCTCATCAGAGTAACCTGCAACATCATAAGTTACATCCACAGTGGGTCAATACATTGGAATAGTATTGGCAAGTGATACCATAATAGAATAGTAAATTCTATCTTCTACATGAATTTGGATAAGTGTAGCTTAGGCTTGCTTTGCTTAAAATAGATTTTTCCTATCAGTTGAAAAACACTAACTTTTTGCTTATCAAAATCACCCAAGGCATCTACCAATGAAAATCAGTGATCCTTTAACCTTGTTCAACCACAAGCTTTTAACTTAGAAATTGGGATGAGGAGATCCTTGATAGCTTCCATGTCTTGATGCTCAAATTGTCCGTTGCCCGAGACATGGCTAAGTACTTAGATTTTTCCTCTCGAGAGGTGGTGCACTTTCCCCACAAGACTTGACATGCATCGAGACAAGATCTTTCAGAAACCTTCCCTTAGACCAAATGGACACGCTCCATCCTATTACCCCCTAACACCAACTGTCCATTTTGCTAAGTTATTGTAACCTATGTGATCAAGGAAGAGCCCATATTGCCAAGTGGCTGCACTAGAAGCTTCTTAACATTTGGCATCTCAAATCCCTTTGTTCCTGGGTGGCATTTCACAAGTGAGATACACAGGGTAGGCCATGAAAATGGGGCCCTGGTACAAACTCAACAAAAATCCATCCAAGAAATTACCATTCCACCGAGGTGTTTCATTCACTTAGTTGTTTTATTAAGCAAAAACATAAGTCATAGACTTAGTAAAATTTCCATAGAATGTGTATATAAACTACCCTTGTTTGCTACTTGCTAGGCTATGTTGGGCCATGCAGAGATAAAACAAAACTTTTCCTCTAACGTGGTGATCCCAAGATCTAGCTGAGGTAGAAGGCCACGAGGTTTACCACTAGACGCGATTCAATTAATTCTGGTGAAGCGTGATTGATGTAGTGCAGTCCTCACGATCCGATCGTCCTGGTGCTGATCGCACAACACCGCTGCTGGTATCCACACGTACAAGGAGGACCGCCGGCAGCGAACTGCTAGGTTCGTATCGACGGCTGGACTGTTGTGGCGCTAGGGTTTCCAACACATGGAATGACCTAACCGAACAACGATTAACCTTTCAGGGTTACGGTGCTCCACTATATATAGGGAGTGAACGTGGGCTCTGCTCGCGCGACCCATTCACTAAAGCCCATATAACACTAGTCACCATGAGTCCAACTCACTAACTCAGTCCTAATCAGGTTTAGGTCCAACCCAACCATATTACATGTTCAGATCCAATCCGAACTTGCTCCCGCTCTCAATCGATCAGTCGGTAGCGGCTCCTAGCAGAACGTGCCGACTCCCAAGTACCAAAGAGTCATGACGACTTGCCTTTCCTATGCGACTTATGTCCGAGTCCCTTTTGCCTCACGATATACCTTGTCAGACTATAGGCGAATAATTGTCATCCCTTAAATAGTCCGACTCTCTTCTCGATCCAAGATAAGTGATTCACCCGACTAACTCTTAGTCGATCGCCTCGGTTAACACTTAACCGAGTCGTGCATGGCCATGCTTTCCGAATCATATCTCACGAGAGGGCCAAAAGAATATCTCTCCAAGTGGAGGGGCAAAATCCCATCTTGGTTATTCACATCATGCAGCTTGATTCTCAGTCGACCTGAACTCTGCCTTTATAACTGCCCAGTTACGGATCAGCGTTTGACAGAACCTAATTCGGTGATCCTCAACTCGGACTATGCAATAACCTCAAGTCTAAGGATTACATTGATTGAGATATACAAATGGCAACTTGTTTGTTGTACCTCAATATGGGTCAATCTGACTCGCTAAACACTTTAGCCGAGTCTGTGTAAGTTGGAATAGCATCTCCATGCCCATGACAAGTGGAACCGAGTCATCAAGCCAACTTTCACATTGGTCTAAGTTGTGTGTCCAGCACAACCTCAATGACCAAGGATATTTAGTACAAACAACATGAATGCATAGTTCCACAACCGAATCACATATTCAATGATACACATCAGATGTTTATACAAGGACTACTTAATATATTTATGAATACAGTGGGAAATATCATCATACATGATTGCCTCTAGGGCATATTCCCAACAGTCTCCCACTTGCACTAGAGTCAATCTTCCGACATCACATGTCTAGGCATCTAATGCCCATGGCTCTCAGGTGCGCCTCATGCTTCGGCTGTGGTAACGGCTTTGTCAACGGATCCGCAATATTTGCATCCGTGTGTACCTTGCATAACTTGATATCACCCTGATCCACGAACTGGCGAATCAGGTGGTACCGCATGAGTATGTGCTTGTTCTTCTGGTGTTGTCTAGGTTCCTTGGCTTGTGCAATAGCACCATTGTTGTCACAATACACGTCCAACGGATTGGACGAGCCCTGAACCACACCAAGATCCATGAGGAAATTCCTCATCCAAACAACTTCCTTTGATGCCTCCGAGGCGGCAATATACTCAGCCTCTGTTGTAGACGCAGACACATTCTCTTCTTGGAACTCTTCCAGCTCATAGCATCTCCGTTTATAATAAACACGTATCCGGATTGCAAACGAGAATCATCAGAGTCGGTAAGATAACTCGCATCCGTGTAACCCTTTACACTGAGTTCATCTTCACCACCATAAACCAAGAACATATCCTTAGTCCTTCTCAAGTATTTTAGGATATTTTTAGCCACTGTCCAGTGGATCTCTCCAGGATCAGCCTGGTATCAGATCACAACACTTAGAGCATAGGAAACATCCGGCCTAGTACAAATCATGGCATACATGATGGATCCGACTGCAGAAGCATATGGAATCGCACTCATTCGACTTTGCTCATTAGTTGTCGAAGGACACTGAGTCTTGCTAAGTTTTACACCATGGTACATCGGTAAGAACCCCTTCTTAGACGATTCCATGTTGAACTTCTTCAACACTTTGTCCAAATAAGTACTCTGACTCAATCCAATGAGCCTCCTTGATCTATATCTATAGATCCGGATTCCGAGGATGTATGTTGCCTCACCCAAGTCTTTCATTGAGAAACTCCTTTCCAATGATTCCTTGGTTTCTTGCAACATCTGGACATCATTTCCAATCAGTAATATGTCATCCACATATAAGATTAGAAAATTTACTTTGTTCCCACTAAACTTATTGTACAAACAAGAATCATGATCACTCTTGATGAAGCCAAACGATTTGACTACCTCATCAAAGCAAATATTCCAACTCCGAGATGCTTGCTTCAACCCATAAAAGGATTTCTGAAGTTTGCACACCTTGTCAGCATTAGCCGGATCGACAAAACCCTCGGGAGGTATCATATACACATCCTTGGGTAAATTTCCGTTAAGGAAAGCCATTTTGACATCCACCTTCCATATCTCATAGTCGAAATAGGCCGCTATAGCTAACATGATCCGAATTGATTTAAGCATCGCTACGGGCGAGAAAGTCTCGTCGTAATCAACTCCTTGAACTTGTCGGAACCCCTTCGCGACAAGGCGTGCTTTATAGATTGAAACATTTCCATCCATATCAGTTTTCTTCTTAAAGACCCATTTGCACTCGACGGGTCTTGCACCGTCTGGCAGATCAACCAAGTTCCAAACTTGATTTTCATCCATGAACTTTAACTTGGATCTCATGGCTCCAATCCATGACTCGGAATCACTGTCTAACAGTAACACATCACGAACACTTCGTAATCTTGCCGATCTTCGTAGTACAGATGCTGCTGCCGGCTCAGCTGCCACAACCGGCTCAACCTCCAAGGTTTTTGCCGACTCGCTACTAGCCGGTTCCTCTCGAATTTCTTCGAGATGCACCGTGCTCCCACTTACTCCCCGACTGAGAAACTCTTTCTTAAGGAAGACACCGTTCCGAGCGACAAACACTTTGCCCTCTTCTCGGTTGTAGAAGTAGTAACCCAAGGTTTCCCTCGGATACCCCACGAAAATACACTTATCCGACTTGGCTGCAAGCTTGTCCGACTGGAGTCGCTTGACAAAAGCTTCACAACACCAAATCTTAAGAAAAGACAAACTCGGCTTTTTGCCTGTCCACATCTCATGCAGTGTCTTCTCTACCGATTTTGATGGTACTCTGTTTATTGTGAACGCCGCTGTTTCTAGTCAATAACCCCAAAATGATAAAGGCAGATCTGTTCGACTCATCATTGATCGTACCATGTCCAACAAGGTCCGATTCCGCCTTTCCGAAACACCATTCCTTTGTGGCGTTCCTGGCGGAGTAAGTTGATGAACTATTCCACAACTTTTTAGATGGTCATCAAACGCATGGCTCATGTACTCGCCTCCTCGGTCCGACCGAAGAAACTTTATTTTCTTGCCGAGTTGATTCTGTCCTTCATTCTGGAATTCTTTGAACTTTTCAAAGGCTTCCGACCTATGTTTCATCAAGTACATATATCCATACCTACTCAAATCATTAGTGAAGGTAATGAAGTACTCATAACCACCCCTGGCTGTCGTGCTCATTGGTCCACATACATCACTATGTACTAGTCCCAACAAGTCGGACGCCCTTTCGCAACTCTTTGCAAAAGGTGTCTTGGTTATTTTGCCGAGTAGGCAAGATTCGCATGTCTCGAACGACTCCAAGTCGAACGAAGTTAGGAGTCCATCATCATGGAGCTTTTTCATGCGTTTCCAACTTATATGACCAAGTCGACAGTGCCAAAAGTAAGTCATATTCAGATCATTTGGTTTCAACCTTTTAACATTTATGTTATAAACCGACTCACCATCAAGATTCAAAATAAATAACCCGTCCTGGACGGGTGCAAAGCCGTGAAACATATCATTCAAATACAAAGAACAACCATTATTCTTGATATTCGACTCATAGCCTTGCCTCATCAAACATGAAGCAGAAATAATGTTTCGACTGAGCACTGGAACATAATAACAATTATTCAGTTCCATAATGAATCCGGAAGGTAAATGAAGTTGCATCGTGCCGACTTCCAACGCAGCAACTCTTGCTTTGTTGCCGACTCGAATATCAACCTCGCCTCTTGCCATGCTCCTAGTTCTTACGAGTCCCTGCAATGATTTGCAGATGTGAATAACTGATCCGGTATCATATACCCAAGAACTATTAGGTGCATCAGCAAGATATATGTCTATAACATTGCAAACAAGTGTACCTGAGTCGGAAGTCATACCTCCACTCTTGGCTTTATCGGCCAAGTACTTGTTGTAGTTCCTCTTCCAGTGGCCATCCACCTTGCAGTAGAAGCAAGTGGATCCGGCTGAAGGAGATGGCTTAGTACCTGAGGAAGCGCTTGGGACCGGGTCCGGAGCCTGCTTTCCTCCTGACTTAGCCTTCTTATTAGTCCAAGAACTCTTCTTGAACTTAGCCTTATTCTGCACCATCAACACTTCACTGGTGCCCTTCTTGAGATCCACCTCTGCCTGCTTGAGCATCCCATGCAATTCAATGAGCTTCTTATCCATACCATGCATGTGGTAGTTCGAAATGAACTGCCCATATGCACTAGGAAGAGAGTTCAGAATTATATCCGTAGAGAACTCTTGGATAATGGGGTAGCAAAGCCTCTCCAAAGACAGCACATAACCAACAATTTTGATCACATGCGGACTCAGTGGATCACCATCCTTAAGCTTGCAACTCTGCAAAGCCTGAGAGACTTGATACCTCTCAGTCTTTGCCTGAGCCTGGAACATACTTTTGAGGCTTTCGATCATATCGTAGGCCTCAACATGCTCGAACTGCTTTTGCAAGTCCGGTTCCATGTGAGCAAGCATAAGACAGCTAATATCCGTGGACTCATCCTTAGCCCGATGGTAGGCATTGGTGGCTGCGACAGTCGCATTCTCATTCGGCTCATCTGGAAGTGGGTTGTCTAGGACATGGTCCTTCTTTTCTTGTTTGAGAACAATTCTCAGATTTCGATACCAGTTGGTAAAATTAGTGTCGTTTAGTTTATCTTTCTCAAGAATAGTTCTCAACGCAAAACCAGATATCTGAGAGTGAATGCTACTTGGTGCCATGATCTACAACAGAAAATGTGCAAAACACTTAAGACATGTATTCATAAAAGAGCAAGCATATTAAACATTCTAATATTTTATGCTCCCACTAGAACCAACACCCCTCCGATGGTTGCTTAGTGATTCAGGATCCTAAATAAGCATGTCGTCTAGTGAGCTTTAGCATCACCGCTAGCCGCCAAGTGATCTAGGTAGACAACTCCTTGCCAATCGCATCTCATGTGACTCCTGTTGGACGGGTGGCATCACATGCCCCGGCTCCCATCCGACTTTTCCCCGAGCCCCACAACCGTTGTGATAGACCCGTCTAGCTTAACGAGTGTTTCCGCAGTAAGAGTCCAACTCAAACCCACCTAGTCGGAAAGAATTGGCAGCACCTCAATTTTATGAGCCCACTACCAAAAATGTCCGACTTGTGATGGTGCAAACACTGGCGGGAAAACCGACTAGACCTTCTTTGAGGGATTAAATTTTACCGACTATCTAATAGAGGTAAAACGGGTACATAACAATAACACAAAATAAAGCAATTATAATGTGAAATGGTATGGATCTCTTCATGGAGATCTCCATCTCCACAAACCTATAATCTGACTCGTGGCAACTATTGTCACTTGCCGTCTTACCCCATGTCGCCGACATGTACAACGCCTTGCATGCCTTCCGGGTTCTCCAAACAACTACACTAGCTTAGTAAAGTAAATTACATAGAGAATCCGACACGCAGGTCGTTATACAATAAAATGACAGCACCTAGGCTCCAGCCGGCTGACAAAAACCCATTATTCGCAGATCACGTATGGATTACACACATACATCACATGCACATGAACCATACCATTCACAACTTGCTGCAAAAACAAGTTATGCATAGATACAATATCTACCGGCGTCGTGAAACTCGCAACAACATCTAAGGTGCTACGATTTTTCCGAAAACGTAGATCTCATCTATGATCCGAACATGGATTCCGACCATCATTCCGATTCGATCAAACTCTTTGATCTTCGATCACCGCTTCTGGATTTACGTGTCACAGTCTACCCCGATGGCGGAAGCCGACCGGTAGGGGTATGTCGTTCCACGACCTCAGCAGTATGATCACCGAAATCAGATCTACCATTCCCCGAGTACATTTGATCCAATCAACCTCGTACAAAACCGATCTATCTCATAGATCGACCACCAAACAGCACATAGATCTCATCTACATCCTACAGCATATCACATATGCGAGATCTCGAGCCTAAAACTAGAAGTTATCGCTCTGATACCACTGTTGGGCCACACAGAGATAAAACAAAACTTTTCCTCTAACGTGGTGATCCCAAGATCTAGCTAAGGTAGAAGGACACGAGATTTACCACTAGACGCGCAGTTGCGGATTACTGGTGAAGCGCGTTAGTTGATGCAGTGCAGTCCTCACGATCCGATCGTCCTGGTGCTGATCGCACAGCACCTCTGCTGGTATCCACACGTACAAGGAGCAGCGCTAGCGGCGAACTGCTAGGTTCGTAACGACGGCTGGACTGCTGTGGATCTAGGGTTTCCAACACATGGAATGACCTAACCGAACAATGATTAACCTTTTAGGGTTACGGTGCTCCACTATATATAGGGACTGAACGTGGGCTCTGCTCGCATGACCCATTCACCAAAGCCCATATAACACTAGTCACCGTGAGTCCAACTCACTAACTCAGTCCTAATCAGGTTTAGGTCCAACCCAACCAGTTTACAAGTTCAGATCCAATCCGAACTTGCTCCCGCTCTTAAGTGTGTGACCCCGCGGGCTCATGGCTACTTGGACACGATTGGAGTCCAACTCTCAATCGATCAGTCGGTAGCGGCTCCTAGCAGAACGTGCCGACTCCCAAGTACCAAAGAGTCATGACGACTTGCCTTTCCAATGCGACTTATGTCCGAGTCCCTTTTGCCTCACGATATACCTTGTCAGACTATAGGCGAATAATTGTCATCCCTTAAATAGTCTGACTCTCTTCTCGATCCAAGATAAGTGATTCACCCGACTAACTCTTAGTTGATCGCCTCGGTTAATACTTAACCGAGTCATGCAT
This sequence comes from Avena longiglumis, assembly GCA_030063025.1. Classification (NCBI taxonomy): domain Eukaryota; kingdom Viridiplantae; phylum Streptophyta; class Magnoliopsida; order Poales; family Poaceae; genus Avena; species Avena longiglumis. Next base: position 250,115,203 of record CP125974.1, read on the forward strand.
GGCCATGCTTTCCGAATCATATCTCACAAGAGGGCCCAGAGAATATCTCTCCAAGTGGAGGGGCAAAATCCCATCTTGGTTATTCACATCACGCAGCTTGATTCTCAGTCGACCCGAACTCTGCCTTTATAAGCGCCCGATTCGGATCAGCGTTTGACAGAACCTAAGTCGGTGATCCTCAACTCGGACTATTCAATAACCTCAGGTCTAAGGATTACATTGATTGAGATATACAAATGACAACTTGTTCGTTGTACCTCAATATGGGTCAATCTGACTCGCTAAACACTTTATCCGAGTCTGTGTAAGTTGGAATAGCATCTCCATTCCCATGACAAGTGGAACCGAGTCATCAAGACAACTTTCACATTGTTCTAAGTTGTGTGTCCAGCACAACCTCAATGAACAAGGATATTTAGTACAAACAACATGAATGCATAGTTCCACAACCGAATCACATATTCAATGATACACAACAGATGTTTATACAAGGACTACTTAATATCTTTATGAATACAATGGGAAATATCATCATACATGATTGCCTCTAGGGAATATTCCCAACAGGCTAAGCATGATATCAACAAGTATCTTAACTTAGAGAAAAATTCAATTAAGACTCCATCTACTAGGATTTCCCATAGCATAGTATATAGATACTTAGCAAAATTTCATGCAAGCCCTATACAAAATATCACTAGTGCATAGTCAAAATAATGGGATAAATACATGAAGCACCACTTTCCTTGGTAGTTGGGAGATTAGCAACAATCCTAACAATCACAATCACCGTTAGCACCAAAATCTACACATAAAATGATAGCAACAAATTTACATTCAAAAATAATCAAGCAATAATATATGAATGCATGCAATGCCATGTGATGATTTTTCTTAAACCAAACGAGACAAGTAAACAGTACTGAACACAAAACTAAACTTTTATAGACCAAATAGACTCAAATTATTCTTTAAAACATTTTCTAAATAATTTTTATACTCAAAACAACCCTACAGATGTCTCTGCATAAAATTCCATTTTTACAGAAACAAAGTACAAAAGTAAGCCAATAGATGTGTAGGATTTATTTTTGTGAATCCATTGATATATTATTTGCATTTTTTGGATAAACAGAACAAAAGTTATGAATTATACAAGTTAATTCATTTAATAACTCAAATCTAGATTTTAGAAGAAAAATCCTAACACGCGGCTCCATCTGATTAGCCCGTACCGTTTCATGCGGATCACGCTCGCGAGCCGCTGGATCTAACTTAGATTGCACGGTCCAGATCTAACCGTACATCTTCACTCTCTCTTCTAATCCTAGCCTCTAGATTTGGATCTAACGGTCCTCGATGCTCTGACCATCGAGTGGCGACGCAAATGGCCAGAGTGGCGGCGACGCTTCTGCCGGCGGTGAACTGGTGGAGCTGGGGGGCAAGTGGGGATGGGGTGGGTCGTTACCGAAGTGTGGAGACGCGGCGATGACGACGGTTGACGAGGTGGAGACGCAGGCGTGCAGGGCCATCGGAAATTCCTCGCCAGAGATGTTCCTGGCGTCGGGTGCTCGAAGTCGTCGACAGAGGCAAGCCTATAGAGCGCCATTGAACAAACGAAAGGCATTAGCGTGTGCGTGTGGGTACAGTGGACTCGGCAAAGCAAACGAGAGGCCAGGGGGTGGTCGAGGCTCACCGCAATCGTTCGCCGAAGCTCGTCGAAGTTGTGGCAATGCGAGGAGGAATTTGCAGAGCTTGTGGTGTGGGGGGAAATGGAGCAGGGGGCGAAGGGGAATAAGTAGTGGGGGATCGGGGTGCTATCATACCGAGAATCAAGCGCAGTAAGGAGGATTAAAGGGGGAGAAACGACAGCGGCAAAGCGGGTCGTCGCGGCATTGATTGAGGACGAAGAGGTGACGTGGAGATGGGGTCCACCTTTCAGCGAGGTGGCTGCTAGTTGGGCCGTGGGTTGGGTTTGGCTAGATAGGTTGCTGCTGTTATTTTTTTACCTTTTTTCTTTTTCTTTTTCTGTTTTGATTTTTTAAATGTGATTTGAATCACCAAATGAATTCCAAATCTTTTCAAACTTTCACCAAATTTTCTTGAGGTGAACCTAGTGTTTAAAAGGGTGTCAAACACCACTAGTCACTCAAAAACACTTTTGTCTTTTGAAATTAAAAATAAAACCATGCCTCTTCTATAAAATAAAAAGAGGGGTTTAAATATGGTTTTACTTAGGGTTTAGCTTTGAAAATTTTTGTGCAAGGTCAAAATGCCATGATGCTATGGATGCAATAACATGCTTTTGTATTTGATGAAATTTGGGATGTTACATAAAATAATGTTGTGTACTTCGTTTACTTACTCTAAGTTGTTCTAGTGCGGCTTGGCCCGTCGCACATATCGTGTTGCGAATGAACTCGCAAGTGTAGTATCCACATAAGTTATTGCCGGCTTGGCCCGTCGCACATATAGAGAGTTCAATCAAAATAATAATAAATAAAGCATGATATAATTGAATTGGAAGAAGAATCAAAGATATACGCAGACCTAGCTGGCTAGTATTACTTACATTTTGATATACAAATTTTAGTTCTTCTGACCATTCACCCACGGCCCTGCCCGTGAACCTTTTCCAAACCTTGTCCGGCAAAGAAAATGGATAAAGGAGTAATTAATTACTTGTTGTCACGAAGTTGCCGATCTAGTGCGATAATATGATTGAAATTACCTCTGGAGCATCTCTTTAAAGTCTTCCCATAGCTCTTGGTCTTTTCGTAACGAGTCCATGACAAGGACTTTTCCTGCGTCAACTTGAATGACTAGCAGAATAAAGTGGAACCTACGCACGCATAACTCATCATCAATTACACTTAACATCGAGTAAGCCGAAACAAATTATGTACAAGAGAGGGTAAAACTCACAAGAAGTTGTAAGGCAATAGTATTTCCCTTTTGGTTTGTTGTCTCAATAAGACCTTAGCAAGAAATCTTCTGTTTGCCCGGGTTTGTGTTTTCCAGTTGTTCATGAACTCTATTTGAGTCAACGAACCCAATGTCAGAAGGGCCTCCTTTCATGCATTCCATAACCTTTTTCCTGCATAATAGTATATACATATATCATGAGCAAATATATACATGCAATTAACAAATTGAATGAGCTGAGATAGAAATTACAGAAATAGTACTTACACACAATAAAGTCTGATGGCAGCTTTGTCGAGTTCCTTCTGATTGAATAAAAAATGCAAGTCTTGAATGTTGAAGATGATCTTGTCATCTCCGCACAAGAAAATATGATCTCTTATATGCGCCATGATCCATTCTTCCTTGCTCGTCTTGCATAAATAAGGTACCACTTATGCAATCTTCGCATCTTTGTTTGTAGATTCTTGAGCTCCTCTTTCTTGATGATATTCTTCCCGTACTTCCATGGTTGTATGGGTTTGACATCTCCTTTGGGCAAGTGGTCTCCCATGATGTTCAAGTATGCAATGTAAGTCATTCCCATCTCATTGTCCTTTCTTTGTAGCTCATCCTCGTAATCATTTACAGGAGGAGCTATCTGTGTGTCGAACACTTGGAGCGGGGCGCATGATTGGTTTTCCTGCTCTTCGAGCATGGGAAATGTTTTCTGGGGTGCATGACTACTACTTTCAGACTCCCCCCGCCTTGCATCCCCCTTTATAATTTGGCGCTCGTAGTCCGGCACAAGTGGGGGTTCAGGTTTTAAAAGATTATTGTAAAACTTCTCCACCACCGCCGGATCTAGTTTCTCCTTTGGCTCGGCCCATCTAGGTGCAAAGAATTTCTTGACCTCTTCTTCTGAGATCCTCTTATTCTCCTCATCGCTATGATTCCACGGTAATACTGGCAATGGCTTGGAGGAAGGCTGTGGGACATAGTTTCTTGAACTCTTCGGCATAGGGTTTCCTGCGGATTTCTTCATGGCAGTGCTAGTGCTCTTCGTGGCAGTGCTCTTCTGCTTACGCTGACGCGCAGGAGATGGCTGGCGCGCCGGAGATGGCTGACATGCAGGAGATGGCTGGCACGCCGGAGATGGCTGATGCGCAAGAGATGGCTGAAACGCTGGAGACGGATGACGCAGCGGAGACGGCAGGGGAGTATTCTGATGACCCGGAGATGGATGAGGCGGCTCAGATTGCTGACGTTGCAGAGACGGTGGGGGTTCCAGTGGCCTCCAGTTTGGAAGCACAACGTGTTCCTTCTTCCAAAGAATGGTTGTTTTCACTTCAAATTTGAGTTGAGTTTCCCCTTCACCTGTAGCATGGTCAAGTTGTGCTTCCTCATATTCCTTCACAACCTCATCCACCCCGACAATAGCATAGCCATCTGGAATCGGTCGGGAGTGTTAAGTTCCACCAGCTACAGGAGGTAAGGCATAGCCTACCGCCACCTTAATGGATAAGAACATTAATCTCACATGTAGCTCAGCGTGTTTGCTCTCCGTGATCTCATCCACGGGGTATCGAGGACCCGCCATTTCAAGCGTGGGCTGCACGTTTTTCGTGGAAGCCACACTTCTTTTCCATGCAGAGTCTGGGCCGCCGGCAGCTTCCAATGCAGGCTCTTCGTGCCGCTGAGATGGGCCTGTAGCTTGCTGGATATTTTTTGCGTTTGCTTGCGCCTGCAGCTCCCTAAGTGCATGTTCTATCTGTGTCATCCGGTCTTTGCGCTCTTTTTATTTTCTGTCGTGCCATCTATAAGAGTTTCCCCATGCGGAAAACCCATCCTGTGCCTCGTGCTAGTCCTGGATGTTCTTTTTTACCAATGGTGCGTGTAAGTTGGTCATTGTCTCTATCGGGATGGAAGGTCCTGGCGGCTATTTCCTCGAATGTTGTGATGAGTTCATTGACGGGTTTGGCAAGAATTGTTGGGAGGATACACAATCCCGTTTATGGATCCAACTTTGCCCCGATTCCGTAGAACCAAGTCTTTGCACGTAGCTCCCACCCATCTGTCTGGGGTGTGATCCTTCTATCGCGTAGGGCCTTCTCACCTTCCTACCACTTAGGCCTCTGAGATATGTAGCCACCTGAACCTATCCTCTGGCGATATTCCTTCTTCTGGGCATTTAGCGTATTGGTTTCTGACCTCTTTGTAGCTATAGCACCTTCCTTGTACGTCACAAAATCGGGCCAGTGAGGTCTTATCTTCGCATAATATGCATCTTCAACATCTGGAGTCTCCCCAGCTTTGACAAATTTGTTCAATTTTGTCTTCCAGTTGCGGAAATCCTCAGCCATCTTCTTTAGCGTCCACTCTTTGACCTTTTCCTTTATAACTAGTTTATTTTTATTCTCATCTGGCGGTAGGGTGAAATTTAACAACAGCGAAGTCCAAAGCGTTTCTTTGGATCTTTCATCAACAAAGGTATCATCGCCCTTCTTTGGCATATTCCAATATTCAATTGTGATTGGGATTTGGTCCCTAACAAGAACTCTAGCCTGACATCAACATGTCTGCACCCTTCTTGGGCTCCATCGGCCTGCCATCAACATGGACTGCTTCGATCGTGAACTTTGCATGATCTTTCAACCGACGGCTCACGCCTCGCTTGCTCTTTTTTGTAGAAGAATATTTTTGCTGGTTGGTCGATCCGGAGGGCTGAAAGAAGAAATAAGGGTTAATTAATATATGTACATATATACAAATCAATCAGTGCAAGTCAGCAGAGGCTTAATCCATGCATATACCTCGAGGGGCTTTGTAATCACTAAAGTGCGTTCACCGGAGTCGTCATCTTCTCCACGACTACTTGAGATATCATCATGTCCCTCCAAGTTCAGATATTGTGAGGTGTCCTCGTGGATCATGTTCTCCATTATTTCTTCCTCTTCAAGGTTCCTATTGAGTGGATCCATAGTTTCTAAAACAATAATATTATTACACAAATATCAGTAATACATCTATTGAAATGCTCAAGCAAGGATGATGATATGACAGGTTAAAAGTATTGAAATATAACCCTAATACATGCTTGGTCATTCCAAACCCTAATTCGGAGAAACCCTAGATTCATATGAGTGGGTACATTTAGTTATTCTAATTAACTGGTCATGGAAGTTGATTAATAATGCATGGTTATTATAATGCTATATTGACAATTAGAGGTGTGCTAGGGCGGCGACTGGAGGCGCTAGGGCGAGAGCGGGGCCAGGATGCGTGGGGGTGTGCGTTCTAACCAACACGATGTGGGCTACCTAAAATGGGAGACTCACCCTCGACGCGTGTGTAGGATCAGCGAGGGAAGAGGAGGTCAGGGACGATGGAATAATGGTGGCGTTGGTCATCGGTGGCACCAAATATACACATATACAATACTATACATATATACATACACATACAAATATACAAATAAATTGATCCAATATTAAAACATATACACCAATGGATACAATAGGTACACCTATATATACATACACATACACATACAAATAAATCAATCCAATAGCTACAATATATATAGATACAATACACATACATATATACATACACAGACACATACACATACATATATATAGATACAATATACACATATATACACATACATACATACATAGATATAATATAAATCGATCCAATAGCTCACCTCCAGCGGCGACGGGCCGTACGTGGACGGGACGGGCGCGCCGACGGCGGTGATGGGCATGGACGGTGCGGCGGTGAAAGAACATGTGGGCCCCCATGTGTGGTTTTGGTAATTTATGAAAATCTCTATGGACTAATTCTTGTATCAAGTTGTACTTGTAGGAATTGTCCATAGGCAATGCTTGAACCATATGTTGGCTTCAAGGTTTGGAGAAGAAGTGAAGAGTATCATGTGGTGACCAAGGTGTTCAAAGAATGATCCACAGATTGGTCATGCATCAACATAATGAAGAAAAGAAGAAATGATGTGCAAGCTAAAGATGTGCAATATCTAGAAGATCTCATGCTTAAAGCTTGCCATCCTCGGTGATCATGGATCGATGAAGACAAGGTCAAAGTAAAGGTTTGCCCATGTTGTATGGGGGATCAACTTGCAAGTCTTCATCAAACGAGTGCATGCAAGAGCAATCAAGAAAGGTGTTCCATCTGGAGAAGGACAAGATCGTATACATCAAGATCAAGTGGAATATGCGCAAGGCAAAGGTATGATATTGATAGGGTATCTTTCTTACTGGTCTCATGGTGTTAGTTGGGGAGACCGATTTATAGGATAGATAACCGTACTATCAAGAGAGGCTCTCAAGTGAGTAACTCGATCATATCTTTCCAAGAGAGATCAAAACTTTGCATACCTAGCATCATCATTTCTTGGTTGTTATTTGGATCTTATCCATGTGAGGTTCTAGGGCTTGTGGTAATTTTCATAACAAGCTCTAGTTCATCAAAAACGGATTTCCCTTTTATATCATATTTCTCTTTTGATCTTTGAGGTTTTCCGTTTTCTCACCAAGAGAGGTATCTCACTTTATATACATGAAATGTCCTCTCTCCGTTTTTTTGGGTTGCTCTTGTTGTCCTCTTTCCAACAAAATTTGTTTCGGGTCAATCGGAGTTTCCAAACTCTAGATAAGGCCATTTTAAGTTTGCCTCTTATTTGGTCCAGACCGGAGTCTCCGTCCTGCGTGGACCTGAGTCTCCGGTGTGGACCGGAGTTTTTGCAGGAGTCCCAGAGGGTGCTCCAGAATTCAGCCTAGGACAGACTAATAGGTGGTCCGAAGGCTACTCCGGAGGTTGGGCCGAAATCTCTAGTGTATACCGGAGTCTCCGGTCTGTACACCGGAGTCTCCGGTGTGGCATGTCCCCAACGGGCAGAAAACGGTCAGATATCTGTGGGCCTATAAAAAGGGGCCCTTCTTCCCAAATGTCACTGCTGGTTTTTTTACAGGATTTCTCCTCCATTCTTGACCCTCTTGAGCTTGCTCCCCCTTCAATCCCTCCCTTGATTCTTGCATATACTTTAGGGATTTGAAAGAGGATATCTAGATCTACAATCCCACCAATCCATCTCTCCTCTAAGTGAGGGGAACATCTTGGGATCTAGATCTTGGAGTCTTTTGTGGATTTCCTCCATTGGTCTTCCTCTCTTATTCCCCACAAGCTTTTGTAGCTTTGGTGGAATTTGGGATAAAAGTATTTGAGCACTTCGTGTGTTCTTTCCATTGCATTTGGTGCATCGGTTTGAGTTCTCCTTGGAGGATTTGGTTTGTTTTACTCATTGGAGCTTGTCCCTCCTGGGTTCTTGGAATCCTAGAAGGTTTTGTGGCCTTGGTGGCATTTGTTGGGAGCCTCCAATTAAGTTGTGGAGAAGTGCCCCAACCTTGTGAGAGGTTCCGGTTGCCACCGACAAGTGCACCGATAGTGGAAGCGTGGATCGATCCCATTGGGGTAAGATTCACTAGAGAACAAGGGAGGCCTTTTGTGGCGTTGGTGGTTTGTTACCACCCCCTCTCCAAACGAGACATACTCCATGTTGGGAGGAACTCGGTAAAGTATCGTTGTCCCCGCGTGCCTCGGTTATCTCTATACCCGAGCTCTTTACTTATGCACTTTACATTTTGATAGCCTTTGTGCTTGAAGTAATATATATATCTTGCTATCACTTTGTTGCTTGTATTTCTTAGCATAAGTTGTTGGTGCACATAGGTGAACCTTAGTTGTTCTAGGTTGTGAGTTACAAAGTAAACATTAGTTTTATTCCGCCTTTGTTGAGCCACTCTAGGAAAAGTTTTAATCGCCTATTCACCCCTCCCTTCTAGGCGACATCCGTATCCTTTCAGGCGGCAACGACGTGGAATGGCGCGGCGGCGATGGTGATCCCGCGAGTGGACAGGCCAGCATGGAACAGCGCGGCGGCGACGGATCCTGCTAGTGGACGGGCGTGGCGGCAGACGACACAGTGACGACGGCAAGGGCGTGGACAACGACGGCAGCCTATCGGCATTCTTCTCTGCGTGCGCTCACTCTCCTCTGCCTTTTCCTCTGCTCGATCGATCTAGCTAGGGGGAAGAGGAATGCGCGCACGTTACAAACCCCCCCTTTAACATCGTTCATGGCTGGAACCGTTGTTAAAGGGGGGAATTCGTTTTGACCCCCCATTTAACACCGGTTCCTGCCACGAACTGGAATTAAAGGGGGGGTGTGGGGAGTTCATTTTGTGCGCACACCCCCCCCCCTTTAACACCGGTTCATGGATGGAACCGGTGTTACGGGGGCATTTATTTCATACATTAAAGTGGGGGCATTTTTAATTCAAAAAATAAGATAGAATTTATAAAATTCATATATTTTTCATTTCTACTCAGAAAAATATGAATAATATATCATAATTTTCAGAAAAATAAGATCTATCCATTCATATAAAAACATTTTATAGTTACTATAGGTGAAAGTTTTCAAAATGATTAAAACACTTACATATGAATATTGATTATTCAATTAAGACAAAAATAAAATAGTAAAACCCTAAAACTTTGAACTTAAGAAATATGAAGCATCTGAAAAGGAATCTAACCCTATTTTATTAGAGAAAATCATATTTTATTTTGTATTAACATTTTTGAATTGTTTGGATATTTAAATTTAGCATCTTTTGTATACTTTGGAATCTGACAAAACTTTCAACATGAAAATTGTTTGCACCTGAATAATTAATCCTAAAACATTTTCTGTTTTTAAAAAATAAAATTATAACTATTCAAACTAGTAACAAATGGGAAAGAGCGGGCATAATGCGTGGGTGGAAAAGGGCAGGAAGAAAAGGGCGGGAAGAAAATTTTATTATAATAGAACTGGAATTAAAGTACATAACGCAACTAAAATTAAGTTACATAAAGCACAACTGAAAATTAAGATACGTAGAAGAACTGAAAATTAAGATACATGGCCAGATTAAGTCACAATTGGCCGAACTTGTTTTGGAATGTTGGAGTGATTCAATCATGTTCCTTCCTACACCTGTAATACTCGCCATTGTAGTCGTCGTACTCGCCGCGGCCGTCGTCGCTGTCATTGTCGGGGTCGCTGTAGTTGAACCTTGAAGGCTGAGTACGCGTGGTCTGGACTTGAGGGTAGCGCAGGTGGGGGTTAGAGTTGGCGGCCATGTCATAGGCCATGACGCTCTAGAGAGTCTGGACGTGCCACCACAGTCGACAGCCGGCCTCGTTGAACTTCAGAGGAGGTGGGATGTCCTCATCGTGCCTAGCGAGCGCCCTCTCACGGCGATCCCCGAAGAAGGCTTCCCAAGTCGGGAAATAGTCGGGATGCCAGTTGGGACTCCTCCGCTGCTTCGGCATGAGCTCGAAGTAGTAGTGGTTCGTGATGGCCATCCGGCGCGCCACACCTAGAGGGACGGGAGGAACCAGCAAACCTCCGGTGCTCAGAATCCAGCCGACGGGGACGCAGTAGCCCGACAGGCAGGGGTAGTTCGAGGCGCAAAGCGCCTTCGCCTCCCTGGGGGTTAATGGTATGGTGGAAGCCATGGGAAAGAGTGATGAGGTTGCAGATATGAGTCTAGAGATGTGCAATTACAATGGAGGACAATCCTACATATATATAGTGAGAAATGGCGTGAAGAACTGGCGGGAAGAAATGGCGGGAAGAAATGGCGAGCTGAAATGGCGGGAAGAAAAATGGCTTGTTTAATACATATAGTGTTAACGGAAGAAGTATGACAATGATTTCCATGTTGAGATACATATGTGTGCCAAAAATGGCTCATTTAATACATATAGTCAATCTTATGATCGCGTCGGCCGTAACCATGGAGTATCAGCATCGTTTAACCATGGAATTTCATCAAACTTATTATAATGTTCTGACGTGTCTGTCTTATCCTCCACTACCACGATGTTTCTTTTCCCTGAAAGAACTATGTGACGCTTTGGCTCATCGTGTGATGTATATGTTTGCTTATTTTTTCTTTTTTTGGTTTGGTAGACATGTCCTTCATATAGAAAACCTGAGCCACATCATTGGCTAAGACAAATGGTTCGTCTAAGTACCCATGATCGTTGACATCCACTGTTGTCATTCCGTACTTCTTGTCTACCTTGACCCCTCCTCCTATCATCTTGACCCATTTGCACCGAAACAAGGGGACCTTAAAATTAGGTCCATAGTCAAGTTCCCATATCTCCTATATGAACCCATAATACGTGGTCGTTTGTCCATTGTCTTTTTCTGCATCGAAGTGGACACCACTATTTTGGTTGGTGCTCTTTTTATCTTGGCCTATCGTGTAAAATATATTCCCATTTATCTCGTATGTCACCACCCGGATTTTTAATCCCAGATGCCTGCTATGCCATACATCACAATCCCAGGATTACCAATTTTGCGAGACATAAAAAATTTGGAAACCACAGTACATCATCCATTACAAACCATACATAAGGTCTTACACAAATAAGGATCTCATGATCCAGTTCTTAATACAACTCAAGCAGCGGAAATACGTAATAATAAAGGTAGAGTAGGCGAAGCTCCATCTTCGGGGCCACAGGCAATACTGACGATGGGAGATGATCCTAGTTGTCGTAACCTTCTTGGGGTCCATCATCCTGGTACTCCTCTTCATAGTCTGGCCACGGGAATAGCCAGGCACAAAGCCATGAGTACTCTTTAAGTACTCGCAAACTAATACTAACAAGTGAAGGGGGTTTTTGTAGTAGGACACTAAGCTCTAGGGTTGTTTTACAAAAAGCCAGATTTACCTCTAAGTTCAGAAGCAAGAAAAGCAAGTTGAAATTTTATAACACCTAAATGGGAACTTGTATTTCAGATCACAACTCTGTTGTGGTCAAATCAAAATCACCATTCATTTCACAAGTCATTTTCAAAACATCTGACAGGGGAACATTATGGCCACTCCAACTGTCCATAACCGCGGACGCGGCTATTCAAATAGTTTGACACTCTAGAGAGATTGTACACTTTCACCACAACATTCGATACATCCGTCAGGAACAAATCCTGAATTCACCATACTAAGTATGCAGATAATCAATCCTAACCTTTTAATTACACGCCCTAGTATAGGCACCTCTCCTGTGAGTTTGGCCTCCCAACCATGACCAACTGTCTTCTTGGGTATTACAAAGGTGGACAATCTTCACAAGGTAGCCTCAGCTTAGACCTTAGCCGTGAGGGAACCCATACTAAGGTATATAAGTTTCCAGTCAAGCCCTACCCAAATTTCGGGTATTGTGGATGTACGGTAAAATTGTAATGGTATCGCATCCAGACAACCATCAGTTTTATAAAGGGGCTAAGGATCATGCCTCAACATTTGCATCATCAAAAACATCTGATATTCGGGAACACATGTCAAAACATCTCTGTAGAATGACTCATCATTCTAAGGTTTTCATAACCATTTTCCACCAAGTATTCCCATCTAAAGTTGATCAAGTTTTATGCTTAGCACTAGCATCTACAAATGGGAGTGAGTACCGATGAGGGGTGGTAAACAAGTGTAGTTTAACTAGGTTCAATCTCATGCCTTAGGATGACATCAATATTATCTATCTTAGGCCAAATTTAATGCTCTTTATGCAACCTTCAATTATCTTTTTAGTATCTACAATTTACTCAAGTAAACTCTAAGTAATAGCTTTGATAAAGAAATAAAGTAGAAATCTTGCAAGTAAAACTAGGAATGGGGTTATCAAGTGGGGATGATCACATATGCTTAAGGCATATAGTTGGCCTGGTAACAAGCAAGTATTAGCTTGCATAGGTCAACTTGATTAGTAAGGCTTGCTAAAGTAGAGTATCTTGCAAGTCTTAGCTTGCACAATCAACTAGTAGTATTAGGCTTGCCTTGTGTAGAGGAGTGGTTGAAGTTCTCCTCGGCTTCTTCTTCGTAGTATCCTCCTTCCTCCTCGTATCCTTGGTCGGTACTAGCGTCTATGAATAAATACGAGGTACACAATCACCAAACAACATTTAACTACCTTCGATCATCACACAAAGGTGTTCTATAGATGATCTGGCATCATCACTAATATCACAAGAAAAAAACATTTGTCTTATTTTTTTATTTTTAGAAAAGTAATTTCTACTCATTGAAAACTACTTAAGATTTAATATTATCCAAACTAAACATGGGATCATGCTGAAACATATCATCACCACATATTTCAGTACATGGGAATGTGATTTAAAGTGGTGTCACAATTTAATAAGGTTTAACATTTTTATTTTAAATAATTAAAGTGACTAGAAATGCCTATGTGGCATTCTTTTATTACTTGAGCATTATTTATGTAAGTAAACCCATATGTTTTTTATATATTCTGAAAGTTATGATCAAATGTGATTTTTGAGAGTTGGAATCAACTCAAAAGATATTATGGTTGAAATTTGAAAAATGTTTGAATGCAGAAAAGATTATGACTTGTTATTTTCACCAAGGTTGATCTATAGATCCAAATGATTTTAATCCAACGGGCTTGGATTAATCATTTCAATATCTTTCTAACAAAATTGGTTTCATTCAATTTGGTTCACTGAATCGAGCTGGGTTGATTTTTAAAACTAGGTACAGAATTGAGTTTGAATATAAATAGAAAAAGCTAAATTCAAACGAGTGGGCTGCAATGGAAGGGGTAATGGGCCGGCCCAGTGTCACTCTGCAGCGTGGGGCGCAGCTGACAGCGTGGGGCGCAACGGTACGGGGCGATGTGTTGCGTTGGATTAGAATGAAGATCGAGGGCTGAGAGTCGTCGTCGACGATGAATAGGTCACCAGCGAGCTCGAACCGTAGTGCCTCAGTGGGGGTGCATAGGGGGCATACCGGGCCTCCAGTGACGACGGCGAGGCGGGCAAACGACGAAGTCGATGACGGAAAACTCAGGGGTGGTCGTGGCAGCCCCGGGGGGGATGAAATCAATGGCTCCTCTTCTCCTCTGCAGCGGCGAGCTCCGACCAAATTCCGGCGATGCTCTGCTCGCCTTGCTCCGGCTAAGGGGTGGAATGATCAGTGAGGTGAGGGGAGTGAGATGGTGTGAAGAATTCGAGCGGGGATTGTCTCCTTTTATAGGCCTGACGGCGAGACCGAGAGGGATGGGCAGGAGACAGTGGTGACACAGATACGGACGGCTAGAGGCATGGCCGAGGTTGGCGTTCGACGGGTGGTCTCCTAGCGATGCTCTAGAGCTTAAATTCGCGTGTAGGGGTGGTGACAAATGGTCAGGAACGTGCGGTGCTCTACGCGGCAGAGGCGGCGTCTTCGACGGCGAGCGGTGGCTATGAGGCATGGGGCGGCGAACGGGGGTGTCTGCGGGGTTGCTGGGGCGGTGGTGATCATGCGTGCACGCGGAGAGGGCAGCGCGCGGTCTATGGGCGTGTGTCGAGGGTGGCGCTCTGCCGCGCTCTCGGCATGCTCACAGAGAAGCTTGGCAAGGCTTGGGCGTGTGGTCCAGTGGCTGGCAGGGTTCGAGCGCTGGACAGGGGATGGCGGTGGACGGTGGACTGTGTCCTAGACATGGTGTTTAGGCTTGGTGCTTGCTCTGGCTAGCTAGCCATGGTCGGCTGGCAAGGGTTCCTTCGGGTTGGCATGTCATAGTGCAAAGGGTAGGGGCTAGGGGTGGTCAAGGCACTGGTTGGCACTGGGGGAGACAAGTGTTATCAATGGTGAACAATGCTTAGCCAAATTACTGCTCAAAACAATGAAGTTTGGCCAGTTTGATTTGTTGTCTCCAAGTGTTTGATGAAATGGCCGCAAGAAATTGAATTTAAAATTTTGAAAAGATTTTTGGTGGGTGTGCTAGGCATGTTTTGAGGATTCTGTGGATGCTTGGGTTTTGAAAATTGAGCTTGTTTGAGTGGTTTTTGAAATAGTGGGATCTTAACATATGAAATAGATTCAATTTTAAACTGTCATTTAAACTTAGCATTTGAATGTTTTTGGATGATCACAAAGTGGGCCTTGGTTCCTTCGTATGAGTACTATCAAGGGGTGCAAATATCCATACATGTTTCTGTTAAGTTCTAAAAGTTAGAGATAGCCAAAGTAGGCATGGGAGTTAATTTGGCCCAAGTGACCATTCACTTAATTTGTTTGTTTTGATTTGTTTGTCTTTGGGAAAAGCTTGGGGATTGTTTACATGATGCTTATTCACCTAAGAATCATTTTACAAGCAAAGAAACATAGAACCATGGAAATTCAAAAGAATCCAAATTTTAATACATACACATATGAATGCTTTCATATTTTGAATTGGAAAAGTTTTTGTTAACCCTAAATTTGAAGATTAGAGTTTGATGATTTAAGTTTAATATTTTTGGGATCTAACAAACCTTCCCCCCTTAAACAAAATCTCGTCCCGATATTTGAAAAAGGACGAAAAAGATTACCTAGGATTTCAAGAGATCGGGAAACTCCATCCTGATGTGATCTTCGCGCTCCCAGGTAGCTTCCTCTTCTGTGTGGTTGCTCCACTGAATATTGAGAAACATGATGCTTCGGGTTCTGGTATTTCTGAAAGCTTCTTCCAAAATACGGATGGGTACTTCGAGATAGGTCAAGTCATCATTGATTTCTATGGTCCGGTGATCAATATTCTTGAACACTTCGGTTTTCTCTAGAACTTCGAGGCACTTGCGAAGTAATGAGATATGGAACACATTGTGCACGGCTGACATCTCTTCGGGTAGTTCCAATTGATACGACACTTCTCCTCGACGGTTCAGAATCTTGAAGAGGCCGATATAACTGGGGCCTAACTTTCCTTTCAGCTGGAAACGCTGCATTCCATTCAATGGCGACACTTTCAGATACACAAAAATCTCCTATGTTGAAGGCGAGGTCTCGACGTCTCTTGTCGGTGTAACTCTTCTATCTGGACTGGGCTGTCTTCAGGTGCTCACGAATCTTGTGAACCTTCTCTTCTGCTTCTCGTAGAATGTCGGGTCCGAAAATCTGACTCTCTCCTACTTCCGACCAATTCAAAGGGGTGTGACACTTCCTTCCATACATGAATTCAAATGGGTCCATTTTCAAACTGGCTTGATAACTGTTGTTGTATGAAAATTCTGCAAACGGCAGACAGTCTTCCCACTTAGATCCATATTCTAACACACATGATCTCAGCATATCTTCGAGTATTTGATTTACTCGCTCCGTTTGTCCATCGGTCTGAGGGTGATAAGCGGTGTTGAAATCTAGTCGGGTTCCTAAACCTTCTTGGACTTTCTTCTAGAATCTCGAGGTAAACTGAGTTCCTCAATTCGATACGATGTTCTTGGGAACTCCATGCAAACTAACGATTCTAGCGATGTATAACTCCGCTAGCTTCGAACTCTGATATGTGGTCTTGACGGGTAAGAAATGGGCGACTTTGGACAATCTGTCCACTATGACCTAGATAGAGTCATTTCCCCTACTAGAAGTAGGCAATCCGGTGATAAAGTCCATTCCAACGGAATCCCATTTCCATTCCGGAATATGCAAGGGTTGCAACAATCCTGCGGGTCTTTGATGTCCCGCCTTGACTCGTTGACATATATCACACCTGGCGATATAGCTTCCAATTTCTCTCTTCATCTTATGCCACCAAAATTGCTCTTTCAAATCTTGATACATCTTAGTTCCTCCAGGGTGGATATAATAAAGAGTATCATGAGCTTCCTTCAGAATAACTTCTTTCAACTCAGAATCTGCTGGGACGCAAAGGAGTCCTTTGTACCACAGAACTCCTTCTTCGTCTTCGGTGAATCCGGGTACTTTGCATGTACCGATACGACGCTTGATTCCGTCGATACTAGCATTTCCTTTCTGCGCCTCTTTGATCTCGCTGATCAACGTGGGTTGAAGTTCTATGCTAGCCAAAAATCCTTCACTCACTAATTCCATTCGAAAATCTTCCATCTCTTTGTGCAAGATTGGTTGCTCCTTCAAAACCATGGAGTTCAAGCGGCACGGTAATCTGCTAAGGGCATCTGCTACCACGTTGGCTTTACCGAGGTGATAGTGAATGTCCAGATCGTAATCCTTGATTAACTCAATCCATCTTCTCTGTCTCATATTCAGCTCCTTCTGAGTGAATATATACTTCAGACTCTTGTGATCCGAATAGATCTCACAACGGTTTCCAATCAGGTAATGCCTCCATGTCTTCAGGGCTAGAACTACGGCTGCGAGTTCGAGGTCATGGGTTGGGTAATTTTTCTCGTGCTGTTTCAGTTGTAGCGATATATGAGATATGAATTTTCCTTCTTGCATTAGCACACATCCGAGACCGATCTTGGATGCGTCACATTACACATCAAAGGGCTTTGTGATATCCGGCATGATTAAGATTGGGGCTGAAATCAATCTTCTCTTGAGTTCTTGAAAACTCGCTTCACATTTGTCTGTCCATTCAAACTTCTTGTCCTTCTTCAGCAATTGGGTCATGGGTCTGGCAATACTCGAGAATCCTTCTACGAACTTGCGGTAATATCCCACCAATCCGAGAAATGCACGAACTTGGGTTTGAGTGGTTGGGGCTTGCCAATATTCGACATCTTTCACCTTTGAAGGGTCAACGGCAATTCCTCTGGCTGATACAATGTGGCCGAGGAATCCTACCTCCTGTAACCAGAATTCACATTTGCTAAACTTGGCATAAAGCTGATGCTCTCTAAGGGTTCCAAGAATGGTCCTTAGGTGTAGCTCATGTTCTTCTTCTGTTTTGGAATAAATCAGAATGTCATCGATGAAAACAACGACAAACTTATCCAGGAAGTCCACAAAAATCTTATTCATGAGATTCATGAAATAAGCGGAGGCATTGGTTAATCCAAAAGACATGACGGTATACTCGTATAATCCATATCTGGTGGTAAAGGCAGTCTTGGGAATATCCTCTACGCGAATATTGAGTTGATGATAGCCTGTTCTAAGATCAATCTTAGAAAACACTTTGGCACCGGTCAACTGATCAAACAAATCTTCTATCTTGGGTAATGGGTACTTGTTCTTGATGGTGACATCATTGAACTTCCGGTAATCCGTACACAAACGGTTACCTCCATCCTTCTTGTCCACAAATAAGACAAGTGATCTCCATGGTGACGCACTTGGTTGAATTAATCTAATTTCCAACATGGAATCCAGTTGCTTCTTCAGTTCTGCTAGTTCAGACGGATTCATACTATATGGTCTCTGGGCTATGGGTCCTGTTCCGGGGATTAGTTCAATGATAAAATCGATATCCTGATCTGGGGGAATACCAGGAAAAAAATCTGGAAATACATCGGGGTATTCACAGACTATCCGGACTTGGTCAATGGTAGGTTGCGCTATACTCTTGTTGCACTTCAATTGACGAGGTAAGGTTTCAGATACATGCTCGACTGATATTCCGGCTGTACTGGTCATAGTTATGTCTTTCTTGGCACAGTCAATTAATCCTTTATGTTTGGACATCCAATCCATTCCTAGTACTACTTCCAAACCTTTAGTTCCGAGTACTATCAGATTAGCATAAAAATCTATGCCATGGATTCAGATAGGGACGACTTTGCAAATTTGCCTAGCTTTGGTGGTTGAATCGGGGATTTGAACAATCATAACATGCTTCAGTTTGGTTGGTTGAATCTTACTAGTGCATGCAAATTCTTCGGTGAAAAACGAGTGCGATGCACCAGAATCAAACAACACTCTTTGAAGTACTGAATTAATAGAAAACATACCCAGCACGACATCGGGCGCTTCCTGGGCTTCTTCAGCATGCATGAGAAAAAGACGGCCGTTGCGGTTGAGCGAGTTCCCTCGGGCAAATATTCTTCCTGGCTGAACACGACGCTGCTGAGCTGGGGCATTTGCTTTGGGGGTTGCGGCATTCTTCTTGGGGCACTCATTGGAGTAGTGACCCTTATTTCCACAGTCATAACAAGTCACTTGCGACTTGTCCTTTCTGCAACAGGCACCGCATTTCTTCCAGTCCTCGGGTCAGTGTTTGTGTTGGCGGTAGAATTGTTGTTGTTGAACTTGGGTGGTGCACAGTTGAAATTTCCAAAGTTGACGGGGTTGTTGTGATTTCCTCCGGGCCTTGGGTTTCCACTGTTGGGATAGGTCGAACGGTTCATCGGAGGTCTATTGGTTCTCGGGGCAAATCCCGGAGATGGGTTAGGGCGATACTTTGGGGTCTGATGGGTTCTTGGATGATGCATCATGCGACGCTTGCGGTTCTCATTAGCTTGGTTGATCTTTCCTTCCATCTGGATGGCAGAGTCGACAAGGGCTTCAATATCCGCAAAGGGGATATTGACCAACACAGTCTGCATCTCATCGTGCAGACCATTCAAGAATCTCTCTTTCTTCTTGGCTTCGGTGTCGATCTCATCCGAGGCATACCTAGCTAATGACAAGAATTTGTCACAATATTCCACTACGGTCATCCTTCCTTGCTTCAGTTCTCTGAACTCATCTCTCATTCTCTTGCTCAAACCCGGTGGCACATAGGTTCTGCTGAACTTGACCTTGAATTCCTCCAAGGTCATCATCTGTCCTCCGGTCATTGCATGAACGCTGTTACACCATGCTCTTGCATCTCTAGCTAGATAGTGGGTGGCGAACAGAACTTTCTCATTAGCTTCCACTCCGGCGAGTTCTAGGTTGTTTTCCATGGTTTGCAGCCAATCATCAGCGTCTAAAGGCTCTTATGACTTAGTGAAAACAGGTGGGTTGGTGTTCTGGAAATTCTTGAGCTTAGATCCATGGTTGTCCTGGTTTCCTTGGCCTTGATTGTTGTAGGCTAGCTGAGCTATCTGCTGAAGGGTGGCTAGGTTGTCTTGACGTTCAGCTCTTTCAGCTTCACGGTCAGAAACTGACATTTGCAGGATCTGCAACATCGGGTCCGGGGATGAACCACTTCCTCCGTGTGGCATCTGAAGATTGAGATAGATCATGAGAAAAGAGGGAAATTTCTAAGGTTCATGGACTTTGGAAAGTTTTTAAAGTTTGACTCAAATTTTCTAGCAACTTGCTTTTCATTCATTCATTCATAGCACACGATACAAACACACACCACAACAAAGGTAAACAGATGGTTTTAAGAACCATTATGGAAACTACGATACAATGGGACCGAATACAACTCACTACGCTAGTGCTCAAGTGCTACTACTCCTCGGAGTCGGTGTAGTCGTCATCCTCATCATCCTCATCGTCATCGATGAAGGCGAAATCATCCTCATCGGTGAAGAAGTCCATAGCCTGATCCTCCATAAAATCATCATCATCGTTGAGATAGGAGTAAGGGTCTCCATAAAGATCCTCTCCGACATTCTCCCTTTCCTCCAACTGCATGTCTCTCTCATGGATGGTCTCCTCCAAATCCGAGATACGGTGGCGAAGACGGGCAATGATGCGGTCCTTCTTATCGAGCTGACGGCAGCGAGACTTGGGATCCTTTGCTAGCATGGAGATGGTCTGATCCTTCGTCTTGATGATGGCGGACTTGTGGTTGGAGTAGTCATGAAAATTGTCCAATTCCTGCTGACGATCGTACATCATGAAGCTAAGGTGGTCCAACTGAGTCTTCAGCTCATGGTGGTATGGGGCATTCATTGGCTGTCCCATAGCATCACGCCTTGGACAAAACTCAAAGCGGGTACCCTTGATCTGGTTGATACTCTCCACACACAGACAGGCAAGAGCTTCCTACATGGCCCTGGCAAGTCCATCGAGACAGTTGTTCTCTCTTAAGGTAAATTGAATTCCCTCTGAAGTGGGAGGTTCAATATTTCCTCGGAGACTTGCAACAATTAGCCACTGCAGCTCTTCTCCTCCTTGATCATTGAGCTGAGCTCCGAAGAACTCGGGGTGCGGACGCTCCAGAAGTTCCGAAAGTTGGTCCCAATCCCGCTCAAAGATAAGGTCTCCTCCATTCCCCAACTGATAAAACTTGATGTACTTCACGTCCATCTATAAGAATATAGGATGAGTAAGTTAGTAGAGTGATAAAGTGTGTCAAACTTTATGTATTTTACAAGAGTTCTTGAAGAACATGATTTTTTATGAAAGAATAAAGGTGATAAGAATGGGAATAAGTTTTTGTAAGTATTTGCTTCCTTTGGTTTTGAAAGTAAGTTTTTTATTCAAACGTCCAGTCTAACTAGGGTCTCCTATGGTCAGGATGGCTCTGATACCAACTTGTCAACACCCGGATTTTTAATCCCAGATGCCTGTTATGCCATACATCGCAACCCCAGTATTACCATTTTTGCGAGACATAACAAATTTGGATACCACAGTACATCATCCATTACAAACCATACATAAGGTATTACTCAAATAAGGATCTCATGATCAGGTTCTTAATACAACTCAAGCAGAGGAAATATGTAATAATAAAGGTAGCATAGGCGAAGCTCCATCTTCAGGGTCACAGGCAATGCTGACGATGGGAGATGATCCTAGTTGTCGTAACCTTCTTGGGGTCCATCATCCTGGTACTCCTCTTCATCATCTGGCCAGGGGAATAGCCAAGGACAAAGCCATGAGTACTCTTTAAGTACTCGCAAACTAATACTAACAAGTGAAGGGGGTTTTTGTAGTAGGACACTAAGCTCTAGGGTTGTTTTGCAAAAAGCCAGATTTACCTCTACTAAGTTCAGAAGAAAGAAAAGCTAGTTGAAATTTTATAACACCTAAATGGGAACTTGTATTTCATATCACAACTCTGTTGTGGTCAAGTCAAAATCTCCATTCATTTCACAAGTCATTTTAAAAACATCTGACGGGGGAACAGTATGGCCACTCCAACTGTCCATAACCGTGAACGCGGCTATTCGAATAGTTTGACACTCTGCAGAGATTGTACACTTTCACCACAACATTCGATACATCCGTAAGGAACAAATCCTGAATTCACCATACTCAGTATGCGGATAATCAATCCTAACCTTTTGATTACATGCCCTAGTATAGGCACCTCTCCTGTGAGTTCTCCCAACCATGACCAACTGTCTTCTTGGGTACTGCACAGGTGGACAATCTTCACAAGGTAGCCTCAGCTTAGACCTTAGCCGTGAGGGAACCCATACTAAGGTATATAAGTTTCCAGTCAAGCCCTACCCAAATTTCGGGTATTGTGGATGTACGGTAAAATTGTAATGGTATCGCATCCAGACAACCATCAGTTTTATAAAGGGGCTAAGGCTCATGCCTCATCATTTTCATCATCAAAAACATCTGATATTCGGAGCACATGTCAAAACATCTTTGTAGAATGACTCATCATTCTAAGGTTTTCATAACCATTTTCCACCAAGTATTCCCATCTAAAGTTGATCAAGTTTTATGCTTAGCACTAGCATCTACAAATGGGATTGAGTACCGATGAGGGGTGGTAAACAAGTGTAGTTTAACTAGGTTCAATCTCATGCCTTAGGATGACATCAAGATTATCTATCTTAGGCCAAATTTAATGCTCTTTATGCAACCTTCAATTATCTTTTTAGTATCTACAATTTACTCAAGTAAACTCTAAGTAATAGCTTTGATAAAGAAATAAAGTAGAAAGCTTGCAAGTAAAACTAGGAATGGGGTTATCAAGTGGGGATGATCACATATGCTTAAGGCATATAGTTGGCCTGGTAACAAGCAAGTATTAGCTTGCATAGGTCAACTTGATTAGTAAGGCTTGCTAAAGTAGAGTATCTTGCAAGTGTTATCTTGCACAATCAACTAGTAGTATTAGGCTTGCCTTGTGTAGAGGAGTGGTTGAAGTTCTCCTCGGCTTCTTCTTCGTAGTATCCTCCTTCCTCCTCGTATCCTTGGTCGGTACTAGCGTATATGAATAAATACGAGGTACACAATCACCAAACAATACTTAACTACCTTCAATCATCACACAAAGGTGTTCTATAGATGATCTAGCATCATCACTAATATCACAAGAATAAAGCATTTGTCTTATTTATTTATTTTTAGAAAAGTAATTTCTACTCATTGAAAAACTACTTAAGATTTAATATTCTCCAAACCAAACATGTGATCATGTTGAAACATGTGATCACCACAAATTTCAGTAAATGGGAATGTGATTTAAAGTGGTGTCACAATTTAATAAGGTTTAACCATTTTATTTTAAATAATTAAAGTGACTAGAAATGCCTATGTGGCATTCTTTTATTACTTGAGCATTATTTCTGTAAGTAAACCCATATGTTTTTTATATGTTTTTAAAGGTATGATCAAATGTGATTTTTGAGAGTTGGAATCAACTCAAAAGCTATTATGGTTGAAATTTGAAAAATGTTTGAATGCAGAAAAGCTTCTGACTTGTTATTTTAACCAAGTTTGATCTATAGATCCAAATTATTTGAATCCAACAGGCTTGGATTAAGCATTTCAATATCTTTCTAACAAAATTGGTTTCATTCAATTTGGTTCACTGAATCGAGCTGGGTTGATTTTTGAAACTAGGTACGGAACTGAGTTTGAATATAAATAGAAAAAGCTAAATTCAAATGAGTGGGCTGCGCGGGAAGGGGTAATGGGCCGACCCAGTGTCACTCCGCAGCGCGGGGCGCAGCTGACAGGGGGGTCTACTGGTTAGTGGCTCTTTAAACGCGAAGCGGTACGGGGCGATGTGGTGCGTTGGATTACAATGAAGATCGACGGCTGAGGGTCGTCGTCAACGATGAACAGGTCACCGGCGAGCTCGAACCCTAGCAGCTCAGTGGGGGTGCATAGGGGCATACCGGGGCTCCAGTGATGACGGAGAGGCGGGAAAACGTCAAAGTCGATGACGATGAACTCAGGGGTGGTCGCGGCAGCTCCGGGAGTGGATGAAATCAACGGCTCCTCTTCTCCTCTGCAGCAGCGAGGTCCGACCAAATTCTGGCGATGCTCTGTTCGCCTTGCTCTGGCTAAGGGGTGGAATGATCAGTGAGGTGAGGGGAGTGAGATGGTGTGAAGAATTCGAGCGGGGATCGTCTCCTTTTATAGGCTCGACGGCTAGACCGAGAGGGATGGGCAGGCAACGGTGGTGACACGGCTACTGACGGCTAGAGGCATGGCCGAGGTTGGCGTTCGACGGATGGTCTCCTGGCGATGATCTAGAGCTTAAATTCGCGTGTAGGGGCGGTGGAAAAAGTTCAAGAACATGCGGTGCTCTGCGCGGCAGAGGCAGCGTCTTCGACGGTGAGCGGTGGCTGTGAGGCATGGGGCGGCGAATGGGGATGTCTGCGGGGTTGCTGGGGCGATGGTGATCACGCGTGCACGCGGCGAGGGCGGCGCGCGGTCTGTGGTCGTGTGTTGAGGGTGGAGCTCTGGCTTGCTCTCGGCATGCTCGCATAGAAGCTTGGCAAGGCTTGTGCGTGTGGTCCAGTGGCCTAGACATGGTGTTTAGGCTTGGTGCTTTCTCTGGCTAGCTAGTCATGGTCGGCTGGCAAGGGTTCCTTCGGGTTGGCATGGCATGGTGCAAAGGGTAGGGTCTAGGGGTGGTCAAGGCACTGGTTGGCACTAGGGGAGACAAGTGTGATCAATGGTGAACAATGCTTAGCCAAATTACTGCTCAAAACAGTGAAGTTTGGCCAGTTTGATTAGTTGTCTCCAAGTGTTTGATGAAATGGCCGCAAGAACTTGAGTTTTAAATTTTGAAAAGATTTTTGGTGGTTGTGCTAGGCATGTGTTGAGGATTCTATGGATGCTTGGGTTTTGAAAATTGAGCTTGTTTTAGTGGTTTTTGAAATAGTGGGATCTTCCCATGTGAACTAGATTCAATTTTAAACTATCATTTGAATGTTTTTGTATGATCACAAAGTGGGCCTTTGTTCCTTGGTATGAGTACTATCAAGGGGTGCAAAGATCCATACATGTTTCTGTTAAGTTCTGAAAGTTAGAGATAGCCAAAGTAGGCATGGGAGTTAATTTGGCCCAAGTGACCATTCACTTAATTTGTTTGTTTTGATTTGTTGTCTTCGGGAAAAGCTTGGGGATTGTTTAGATGATGTTTATTTCACCTAAGAATTATTTTACAAGCAAAGAAACATAGAACCATGGCAATTCAAAAGAATCCAAATTTTAATACATGCACATATGAATGCTTTCATATTTTTAATTGGAAAAGTTTTAGTTAACCCTAAATTTGAAGATTAGAGTTTGATGATTTAAGTTTAATATTTTTGGGATTTTATATCGTACCCTTGGAAAGTACATACAGTCGAAGATGGTGTCCTGGCCAACAAGTACAGCTGATCTCCAACAATGGTGTTATTCGTGAGAAGTCTTTGTAGCCAGCCGCCAAAACTTGCCATGTGTTCACTTCTAATCCATTCATCAGACTGTCCTGGGTGTTTGAGGCGTATAAAATTCTTGTGTTCATTGATATACGGGGCAACCAAGATAGATCTTTTTAAAACCGTGTAATGTGCTTGATTGAGATATTGCCCGTCCCTAGATATCATTGATTTACATCCTAGGGTTCCTTTTCCACGTAGTCTCCCCTCATGTCGTCATTGTGGAACACCAATCGCCTTGAGGTCAGGAATAAAGTCAACACAGAACTCAATGACATCCTTTGTTACATAGCCCTAAGAGATGCTTCGTTCTGGCCTAGCACGGAACATATTTCTTTAAGACTCCCATGTACCTTTCAAAGGGGAACATATTGTGTAGAAATACAGTACCTAGAATGGCAATCTCTTCTACTAGGTGAACTAGGACTTGCGTCATAATATTGAAGAAGGATGGTGGGAACACCAAGTCAAAGCTGACAAGACATTGGGACACATCTGTCTGTAACCCTGGTAGGCTTTCTGGATCGATTACCTTCTGAGATATTGAATTGAGGAATGCACAAAGCTTAACAATGGGTACTCGAACATTTTCAGGTAGAAGCCCCCTCAATACAATCAGAAGCAATTGCGTGAAAATCACGTGGCAGTCATGAGACTTCAGGTTTTGGAATTTTTTCTCTTCCATATTTATTATTCCCTTTTTATTCGACGAGAAGCCAGACAGGATCTTGATACTGCTCAGGCATTCAAAAAAGATTTCCTTCTCTGCTTTGGTAAGAGAGTAGCTGGTAGGAGTTAAGTGGCATCGTTTATCCTTCTCATTCTCAGGATGCATATGCTCTTCAGGGTCTTTCATACATTGCTGGTCCTGCCGTGCTTCCGGTGTATATTTTGTCTTCCCATACACTCCTAGGAAGCCTAGCAGGTTCACGCAAATATTCTTCGTCACGTGCATCACGTCGATTGAATAGCGGACCTCTAGGACTTTCCAATAGGGTAGGTACCAAAATATAGCTTGCTTCTTGTAACACCCTCAGAATCGGACCTATGCAAGTTTGGGCAAAATTCACCAAACCCGCATAGAAACGATTCAAAGGTGCCCACCAGGCACTTTCGTGCGGGTGGAAAACGAAGTAATAACATTACACAACAGTCCTCGATGGGACCCACAAAACAGATATATATATGACTCAAAGAGTCAAGAATACAGATATACTAAAAGATCCAAATCACCTTGAAAAGACGAGCGTCCGACTACGAACAAGATGCAAATGGGGCTAAGAGCCACAAGAATAACCAATGGCGTCCATAACTGCCTGTGCCAAGCCGGAAGGGTAACCACGCTAACGGCGCCGATCTCAAAACCTGCTTAAAACAAAGGGGTGCCGACAAAGGCCAAGGGAAAAGAAGGAGCGTCAAGATCGAGGCCAAGACACGGCGAGGCTAGATTCGGCGGTCCTCGCCTACATAGGTATGGTGGATCAAGCGGCAAAGCGTGCACTAAACAACCTATAGAGACTCGATACAACTGGCGATTATCAGAGAGGGGTAAGAATGACCTATCCGGATCCAACCTGAAGCTATCACCAGACAAACCCATCCTGGTGTTTCCCCCTCGATACCAAACGAGGAAGTCAACCGAGGAACTCACACCGTTGGCGCTTTTATTTACACGCTTATCGTTGCAGCAATTACTAGTCAAGTATAGATAATCATCACGATAAATGAAGCAAAGGCACTTTTAGTTAACCATTCCGTTATAGTTGTAACACTTACTAATCAGATACAGATAGCATGAGATAAACCCAAAAACCCAGCAGTTGTTGGTACTTTTATTCAGCCATTCTGTTGTAGTTGCAATACTTACTAGTCGATACAATTGTCGCAAGCGACCAAACAAGCAATTGTGGGCAGTATTAATTAGCCATTCCATTATAGTGAAGCTGATTACTAGTCATTATAAAGTCAAATTTATAGCAAGAACTTTAGTTATGCTTGTCTATGATCGAGAACTGCTCCAAGTCGTCCATATCCGCGACACGGCTTTCGAAAAGATTTAGCCGGTGCACCAATAGCAACACACACTCGATCAACCTCGGAAAAACCAAATCAAAACCCAACGAGGCCTTCACGACATAGCAATCACAAGATTCAGAAATATTTCAGGGGGCCACCCCTTTGAGTAGAACCCGCAACGGAGTAGGCAAGCTCCGAGACGGCCTCAAGGTCTGCGTCGATGGCTGTGAGCGACTGGGAACCCCAAACGGGGCTTGTCGACACCGTAATCACTCCGCTTACCTAAAGACAGTGTGACTCGCACAATCGTAAATAAAGCAGAAGCATGGCATAAGTACAGATCGTAAATAAAACCTCAAACTAGTTTGTGGCCCCAAGAAATAAGACGGAATCAAGCTCGCTAGGGGGTCCCATATACCTCCCGGATGTGGATAGCGCGATAAATCAAGGAACAGGAATCAAGTACTCGGGGTCTTACGGGACACAAGTGGGCGTTCGGAAACCAAAAATTATCTATCACCCACCGATGCCTCTGCTTATTCAATTTTAGTTGTTAACAGAAGTTAAAGTGAACAATAAGTAAAACTATGATCAGCTCTGACAACAACATGCGGCAATACATCAACAGCTGTGGCATTTGACAACACGCAACATCACTTGAGCAAGCGACTACGACGCGCAAGTCCAACTATCTACCAAACAACAGGTAATAGGATGTGTCCGAGGCAATATAGGGCTGCACGGTATATCACAGGTACGGAAAACTAAAGCATCGCAACACAGATAGCAATAGATCAACAGGAGGGAATAAATACTATAAAAGTAAGATAGGTAGAAAGGGGGAGATGCTCGCCTGAAACATTGTCGAAGGTTCAACCGAAGATCGGGGCAAAGCTCACATCAACTCAACGGCCTTATCCGCGAAGAAGCAAAACACTAGAAGAAACACCGGATGCAATATTTAATACTCGGCAGAAGATCGGCATGATGCATGTATGATGTATGGCATGGCAAGGTGCGATGCAATTAGGTCAAGATTAAGCGGAACCGGGGTCCCGACAATTATTAAACGGTTCAAGTTGTTTAGAACCCCCGCATATTAAATGTTGTTTTTAGCAAGACAACAGATGGAACCGGTGCGCTACACATGTTTAAATGAGGCCAATATAAGGCTAGGTTTGCCCGCATATGGGCCCCATATTTAATTATTAGGTGAATCGGCATAAGGCCCCCAAACCAACAATATGCATGCGAGATGACAATTTAATATGCGACAATGTTATATTATGTTATAAAATAGGGGTCGAGGAAAGGGGTCACACATTAGGGGTCTCAACGATCTTGGGGTTTTCCGGGGTTCGGGGTCGGTCTCAGGGTTCGACGGTTCCGTTCTCGGTTCCGGGGTTAGGGTCTCGGATCGGGGTAGTTCTTGTCGCATCGCGATGGTCGGCCATGTTGTCGGTCCTCTCGTTCGGGTTGAAGCTCTTGTCGCATCGGGGTCTCGGCGAACTCGGTGTTCGGGGTGAAGTACTTGACGTTCTCGAGGGAGTACTTGTCGCACAGGTTTTCTTCGGGTTCTCTGTCGATGATCTCGTCGTCGAGAAGAACTTGTCGGGTCCGCGTGTCGGTCGGTCTTGGCGTTCCGGCCGTCTTCGGTCCTCGGATCCGAGAGGGTTCGGGGTCTGACGGGGTTCGGGCGCCCCGGGATCGGTCTTCGGTCGAAGTTTCCGGAAGCAGATCTTGGTGCTCTATGCGGTCGATCCTGCCGTTCCGGGATGGAGAACTTGTCGTCCGGGGGAGTACTTGGCGTTCCGGATTGGTCTCGAATCCATGAAGCAGATATGGTCGTTGCGTGGATCTTGACGATCTTGGGTTATCATGTCAGCGTCCTCGATGTTCCGCGGTGAAGGCTAGTCGTTTTGGTGCCGAACTTGGCGGTCATCGGGTCCGGCGCCGATGGCCGTTGGCGAACTTGGGTGCATCAAGGCGGACATAGGAACATAAGCGGACCTCCACGGCGCACATACACGAGCACACACAGACGCCACACGGGGCAGCGGGCCCACAGATCGACGGTGGCGGTGAGCAGGGTGACGTGGCGGTGCAGCGTCTGGTTAGCGCCAAGGCAGAACCGACGGGCTCAGGCAGACGGGCGAACGCGGCGGCTGCAGGAGGCGGCTCGGGGCAGGGCGGTTCTTGAGGAAGGGGAAGCTCGCGGGGCGGCGCTCACCGTAGGCACTGGCGGCGAGGTCCGGGGTGGCGCGGCGGAGCCATGGCGAGGTTGCTCGGGACGGTGGCCAGGGGCACGCGCGCGAGCGGCGGGGAGGATGGGTGGCGGCCGGCGGAGCCATGGCGTCGGGGAGGCGCTCACAGCGTGGCGGTGGCCAACGGTGGAGGAGGCACCGGGCCGGGCGGTGGAGGTGGGTGCGGCCGCGACGGGAGGAGGCAGCGGTCATGGCGCGCCTGCGAGCGGGCGCGGGCGGAGAGGCGAGGCGGCGGCGGCGAGGCGACGAGGGAGGGAGGGGCGGTGTGGTGCGGGTCGCTGGCGAGCCTGGAGGGACTAGGGGAGGGCTGGTGCGGGAGCCGGCGGAGGGAGGTAGCCGGCGGCGGGGGCTGTCGCCGGCGGCGGAAGGCGGCGGCAGAGGCAGGGTGAGGGAGCGACGGGGAGGGGACGGGGCCAGGCGGTGGCGAGGTTGGGGGAGAGGCGCGGGTTCAGAGGAGGAAGAAGGCCACGCGGGACGCGGGGGTTGGGGCCAGGCGAAGGTGGGCCCGGGGGAGGGAGTGGGCAGGCAAGGGGGTTGGTGGCGTAGAAGCGGTGCGTGTGTGCGCGGGCTGGGGGCTGACAATGGACGCTGGTGCGGTGTAGCCGACGGTAGAGGGGCGCGGGCCCAGATGGCAGGGAGAGAGGGTAGGGGGCGGCTGGGTGAGAAAAGAAAGAGAGGGGGTAAAAGGCAGGATTGGTGAGGTGGCAGGTGGGTATAGTTTGGGTGAGAGGGAGAGGTGGCGGTCTGCTGTTGGTGGGTAGGATAGAATTTGGCGGGACTAGGATTTAGGTGGGGGCTGATTGGGGTGGACCGTTTTAGTTTTTCCTGGGGCGGTCGATCGGGTCTATTTGGCCCGTTCGTCTGCCCCTACTGAAAATAATTGAACTTTGTATTTGTTTTAAACGGGCCGAAGCAACCCGATAGCGGCCAAAATAAAATATTCCGGCGACCCGGTTTTGGATGTTTGAATAAGATGGGGCGTTTTAGAAAAACAAAACGGGCTTGCGAACATAGTTTTATGCAAACGATGCATGATGATGACGATGCAATGCACAAATTCAACGCGATTTTTTAGTAGTGGTTTTGCGGGATGCCACACTTCTTCCACATGGGCGCGTGTGCGGAATCGTCATTCGGAACAGATTGACTGCCTGTACCTTTTCCAAAGATTACTTCTAGGTCCTTGACCATACAAAATACCTCCTCACTAGTACGGAGGACAGGCTTCCTCCGGGGTTCTTCCAGACGTTTGAAATGCTTGCCTTTCTTTCTTACGGGATGCATGTTCGGAAGAAATCGACGATGCCCTAGGTACACAACCTTCTTACATTTATCCAAATATACACTTTCAGTCTCATCTAAACAGTGCGTGCATGCTTTGAATACCTCGTTTGTCTGCCCTGAAATGTTACTAAGAGCGGGCCAATCATTGATGGTTACGAAAAGCAACGCTCGTAGGTCAAATGGCTCCCCTTTGTGCTCATCCCACATACATACACCTGGTTTGCCCCACAGCTGCAAAAGTTCTTCAACTAATGGCCTTAGGTACACATCAATGTCATTGCCGGGTCGCCTCAGGCCTTCGATGAGCACTGGCATCATAATGAACTTTCGCTTCATGCACAACCATGGAGGAAGGTTATAGATACATAGAGTCACAGGCCTGGTGCTGTGACTGCAGCTCTGCTCCCCAAACGGATTCATGCCATCTGTACATACACCAAACCTTAAGTTCCTTGCATCACGTGTGAATTCCGGGTACTCTTGCTCGACTTTTCTCCACTGTGACCCATCAACGGGGTGTCTCAACATCTTGTCTTTCTTACGGTCTTCCATGGGCCATCGCAACAACTTGGGATGCTCTTTATTTCTGAAGAGACGCTTTAACCGTGGTATTATAGGAGCATACCACATAACCTTGGCAGGAACCTTCTTCCTAGGGGCCTTGCCCTCAACATCGCGAGGGTCGTCTCGTCTGATCTTATTCCGCAGTGCAGTGCATACCGAGCATGCATTCAAATTCTCGTACTTCTCACCGCGGTAGAGGATGCAGTCATTAATGCAGGCATGTATCTTCTGCACGTATAATCCCAGAGGGCAGACAACCTTCTTTGTTTGGTATGTACTGTCGGGCAATTCATTATTTCTTGAAGGCAGATTCTTCATTTTTACGAACAACTTTTAAAATGCGCTGTCAGTCACACCGTTCTCTGCCTTCCATTGCAGCAAATCCAATGTGGTACCTAGCTTTTTTTGGCCATCTTCGCAAGTTGGGTATAACAATGTTTTGTGATCCTTTAACATCTGCTCCAGCTTCTCCTTCTCCTTTTCAGTTCACATTCTTCCTTTGCATCAGTAATGGCCCGAACAAGATCGTCATCAGTGGGCCCATCTCCTGCCTCTTGATCTTCATTATCTATCCCCATTGCAGTATCATCATATTCAGGATACATATTGTGATATTTGTCATCATCCTCTTCTTCTTCGTTGTCTTCCATCACAACCCCTTTTTCTCCGTGCTTGGTCCAACAATTATAGCTGGGCATGAAACCGGACCAAAGCAGGTGGGCGTGAATGATTTTGTTATTTGAGTAGTCTTTCCTGTTCTGATAGTGAACACATGGACAGCACATAAAAAACCATTGTGACAATGGTTTGCCTTAGCCACAACGGTAAAATTTTGGAGGTCCGTAATGTACTCGGAAGTGCGTCGGTCACCGTACATCTGTTATCGGTTCATCTGCATTATATAATTAATTACGTATGTAAAAAATCATTACAGTACATCATGAATTAATAGGGAGATGACCACTTTTACAGTACATCAATGACATATGAAAGGATAAATTTTCCGACCTCGACCGAGGAGGAAAGAGCAACGAGAAAACTTAATTCGAGTTCTCGGTCATTTCACCAAACACCTCTTGTGCATAGGAAGAAAACACAAACTAGAACCCTCTCACCCTCTTTGCTAAGCTCCAAAATGAGAGAGTGAAACAATGAAAGAGATGGGGGTGGGCAGCGGTGTATTATATATAGGCGCACACCCTTTAACAAGGGTTCAAGCCACAAACCGGTGTTAAAGGGGGGTCCTGCGCGGCGTGGTGGGGCAGGGCCTTTAACACCGGTTCGTGGCTCGAACCGGTGTTAAAGCGGTGGACCTTTTTGCTTTCTGAACCACGCTGGTACGGGCAACCCCTTGGTTCGTGGGAGAACCGGTGTTAAAGGCCAATTTGGACCTAAAAAAAGCCTCATTTCCACCAGTTCTACTTGAGAAATTGATTTCTTACTTAACGCTGGAAAAAACTTTTTTTTTCCTATATGACACTTGGGCAAAGTTTTTTTCCTTATATGATATCGTCGTTGGATCTGTTAGGCTCTTCCGTCACTTTTCTTTTTCTGAGACAAAACTACCCCTACGTGAGTTGTTCTTCATCTATCTCTATCTATCTATCTATCTACTAATTTTCCTTAAGGTAGGTTAGTCAAATAAGTTTCCGTCCACCGAATATACGTTTTCAAACCTTTCCGTCAGTTGTTATCGATCGTTAAAAATCGAGTTCGGAACGTGGCATCCACTGTCCGTACTTGAGAAGAATTCTTCAATCAGTCGGAGTCGATCAAGTTCGACGCGTTGGGCATATAGTAGGTGGGACGGAGAAGATCCGATCGCGACACTTCAGTTCGAACGCGATCAGCATCCGGTTGCCGTGGCCGTCAAGGCGGACAAAGAGAGCAGACGAGGTGGCGGCAAGGAAGTGCGCGGTCGCATCGCTGGGCGTTCATATAGCTCGGTTTATTTTTCCCGTATATCAAATCAAATCTGTACTGATTGATTCGCTGTCGTACGCTCATAGCTAGCTGATCGATCCTTTGTTGGATACGTAGGAAGCCAGCTTGAGGACTCGGTCGATCTACCGCTAGCGCACACGAAAGCCATCAATTTCCGCAGGATGTCGAACCTGTTAGTCAGACCCAGTTTGTTTCACTTTGCTTAGGTAGCATCCTTACAATAGATTTGACTTGATTTGATTTTGCAGCAGGGCAAGAAAGAAACAGTAGGGGGTGGATCCTGGTACTTCTATGACCAAAAAAGAAAAAGAAATCTTAAGTATCACAAGAGTCAGAGCAGAGCAGCTCTGCTTGACAACAAGTTTGAGTTCAACAACTATGTATGTATCTATCTATCTATCTAATAATTTTCCTTGAGTTAGGCTAGTTAAATACGGTTTTATCCGCCAAAAATACGTTTTTATCCTCTATTATTGTGTTAAGCTAACCGCGATGGTAGATCGGGCTGGAGCTGGCGAGCCTGAGCCAGCTCGGCAGCCTCGTCGAGCCTCTACACGGGCTTGGCTCGGTCCACTCACGGAGCTCGAGCCATGTCGGTGCAACTCGCGGGCTGGCATCACCCAGGTTCCCAAGTTTCCACGAACAAGCTAGGTTCCAGGTTTTGCCCATAAAATTGCAAATTTGGCCACACAAATTGAAGATCCATCGATTCAATTAAAATTCTAAGAGACTATACAAACTCATATATAGATGAATCCATTCCAATAATAAAATTGGGAAAATAGAAACAAGCAACAAATTAACAACAAATCCAGGTACAGCGCTCCTGCCGCTGGATCTGCTGGAGACAGACATCCAGTGGGATGGGTACATCTTTGGGAGGGGAGTGGCAGAGAGGGGGGCGTGGTGGAGAAGGGCGCAGCGGCGATGGGGGTCGGCGGCACGCCGTCGTCATCCGTGTGGCGGCTGGATGGTGCGGAGGAAGCGAGGAGGAGGACCAGACGAGAGGAAGCGAGTCGGCGACCAGGGTCCAGTTGGCCCATACTCTCCAGTCTCCCTCTCTAAGCCCACTGAATTCTAAAAAAAAGGAAAAAACACGAGCCAACGAGCTGGACCGGGCCGAGCTCGAGCCAACCCGTCACGATCCAGCTCCACAGGCTCGGCTCGGTCCACCTACACCTGCGGGCCGAGCCCAACTCGCTCCGAGCCTGCCGAGTTTTCTAGCCCGAGCTGAGCGTCCAGATATACATATATACATCACGTGGCCTCCACTTAAAATGTATAAAAAAGAAAACGAACACGAATCCCCTGCCATCTCGAGCGCCAAAGCCCCAAGCTCTCAGAAACCCATTATCCAGCTAAAGTGCAATGACCTTCTCTACAACCCAAATAGCCAAGAGATGCAGTTGTGTTCAATAGGAGGAGGAGAGGCATCACGTCCTCGAGGGAGGAGGCAGCGGCTGGCAGGCTGTGGCCGGGCGGCCCTCGATATGAGGGAGAAGGCAACGTCGTTTTATAGCCCGTAGCAACACACGAGCATTATGCTGGTCACTCGAAAAAGATTTCACTCAACCTTCTCATCCGTGTCGAACGGAGAAACGTCCTCTTTGTCCCTGTCCAAGACTGACGTGGCTTGCCTGCGGCCTTGCTATGCGACGATTTGTGCAACCTTTTCGTTCATTGAAGATCGTTCGGCTGCTCCTATTTGTTCCATTCAGCAAGAAACAAAAACAATTCTGTATTTTCCGTTTCTCCTCTCGATTAGCGTCGCCCGGATCTCCATCTCCTTGCTATGTAGAGTGCCCATGTCATCCTCCCCGTGACGACTGCCGTCGGCAGCGAGGGCAGCTTCAGCACCTTGTGCCTCACACACGTCTCCGGCGGCTCACAGTCCAAGCTCTCACTGCCATCAAGCTCATCCGCCGCGCCTTCTGGCAGGATCTCGACGTGCAGCTCCGCGTCTGCGACCCGCACATTGTCCACGTGCCCCGCCTTCTGCGACCAGCACGACGAGTGCGTGCTTTTCCGGGATGACCTAGGCGAGCCGGCATTGGTGCACGGTGACGGAAGGCCTCGTGGGACGTGACAATGGGTCCGCGCGTCAGGCTCTCAACGTCTGACCACCCTCGTGGGATGCGGCATGACGTGTTGGTCAGCACCGGAGCATGGCCGAAACCGACATCACAATCGCCGCTGTTCAGCATAGTGACGGCGATGAGAAAACCAGCTCAAGCGGCTAGCGTGCACGACATAGCTAGCCCCAGCCGACGGCATGCTATTCCAGGACACTAAGTACACACGATCATGTGTATTGCCCAATATCTACCACGCGGACCGCCGGTCTTGTACTCCCTCCGTTTTAAAATATAAGATGTTTTAGATTTATGAAGATAATGTATCTAGACTTGTTTTAGTGTATAGATTTACTTTAAACATAAGTAAACCTATATATACTAAAAGTAGTCTAAATACATTTATTTTACAAGACTAAAACTCTTATATTTTAAACGGAAGGAGTACGTGTCAACGAGGCGTGTTCTTGTCGAAGACGTCGTTGCCCTGCAGGCCCGCACGGCCCGGCCTCCAGGAGCGCAGCCACCGTGCCACCATCGTCTCTCCCAAGAGGTGAGAGGCATGCAAGAAGAGAAATATGACCCTGACAACCTATCAATTATTTAGCCTCTCAAGCTACGTTGTCCTGTCTTAAACGAAGGACAACCATCAGTGGGTTTCCGAAGACAAACATAAAGATGCAAGTTAGGCAAGTTATTGGATCTCAGTCTCGGAATAGGTCAGTGCTTTTTCTTAGTAGGAAATATTGGTCACATAATGTAAAGGAGCACCAGTGGAAACGAGGCCTTTTATTGATTCTGGAAAAAGGCTTTAACACCGGTTCTTCTACGAACCGGTGTTAAAAGGGGGGCCGTACCAGCGTGGCCCGTGCGGCAAAAAAGGAGCCCCCTTTAACACCGGTTCGTGCCACGAACCGGTGTTAAAGGACCCTGCAATGATGTTCACAGCAGCCCCATTTTAACACCGGTTCGTGGCTTGAACCGGTGTTAAAGGGGGGCTATATAACACAACGCAGCCCACACCCCACTCTTTCATTTTTTCACTATCTCATTTTGGAGCCTAGCAAGAGGGTGTGAAGAGTGCTAGTTTGTGTTTTTTTCATATGCACAAGAGGTGTTTGCTGAAATGCCCGAGAGCTCAAAATAAGTTTTCTCGTTGCTCTTTTCTTCTCGGTCGAGGTCGGCAACTATCCATTTATGTGTCATTGATGTACTATATATATAAATGGTCATCTCCCTATTAATTTTTGATATATACTACATATCGGCAATGGATGTACGGTGACCGCCGCACTTCCGAGTACATTACGGGCCTCCAGGGTTACAAACAGATGTGGCCCAATGTCTTGTCAGCTTTGAGTTCGTGTTCCCACCATCCTTCTTCAATATTATGACACATCTCCTGGTTCACCTAGTAGAAGAGATTGCCATTCTCAGTCCTGTATTTCTACACAATATGTTCCCCTTTGAGAAGTACATAGAAGTCTTAAAGAAATATGTTCATAACCGTGCTAGGCCAGAAGGAAGCATCTCCAAGGGCTATGTAACAGAGGAGGTCATTGAGTTCTGTGTTGATTTTATTCCTGACCTTAAGGCGATTGGTGTTCCAGAATCACGACATGAGGGGAGACTGCGTGGAAAAGGCACCCTAGGATGTAAAGCAATGATATGTAGGGACGGGCATTCTCTCAATCAAGCACACTACACGGTTTTACAAAGATCTATCTTGGTTGCCCCGTATATCAATGAACACAAGAATTTAATACGCCTCAAACACCCGGGACAGTCTGATGAATGTATTATAAGTGAACACATGGCGAGTTTTGGCGGCTGGCTGCAAAGACTTCTCACGAATAACACCACTATTGGGGATCAGTTGTACTTGTTGGCCAGGACACCATCTTCGACTGTATGTACTTTCCAAGGGTACGAGATAAATGGGAATATATTTTACACGATAGGCCAAGATAAAAAGAGCACCAACCAAAATAGTGGTGTCCACTTCGATGCTGCAGAAGACAATGGGCAGAACACCACGTATTATGGGCTCATAGAGGAGATATGGGAACTTGACTATGGACCTACTTTTAAGGTCCCCTTGTTTCGATGCCAATGGGTCAAGCTAACAGGAGGAGGGGTTGAGGTAGACAAGAAGTACGGAATGACAACGGTGGATCTCAACAATCTTATGAAGGTAGACAAGAATTTGACGAACCATTCGTCCTAGCCAATGATGTGGCTCAGGTTTTCTATGTGAAGGACATGTCCTCCAGACCAACAAAAAGAAAAAATATGCAAACGAATACATCATATGATGAGCCAAAGCGTCACATAGTTCTTTCAGGGAAAAGAAACATCATGGGAATCAAGGACAAGACAGACATGTCAGAAGATTATAATAAGTTTGATGAAATTCCGCCCTTCACAGTGAAAACTGACCCAAGCATTCCGTTAAGTAAAGAAGATGCTCCATGGTTACGTCTGAAGTGATCATAAGGAAGGACATATGCCAAGAAGTTCATGCTCATATTATGTAACTCTAGTTCATGTCTTTCGCCGTTTGTGGCTTGACCGAAGGATATCTTTCGCGGTTCGTGGATTGACCGGGACTATATATAGGGGGGACCGGTTTTGTAGTATCAGTTTTTAATATTAATAAATGTCTTGAGTGTTAGTCTTGTTTTGTGGATGGACCGGGACTATGAGAAGAAGTTGTCCCGATTCGTACTTACCATTAAGATCTGATCTCCAAACGCGCGCGGTCACATATTAGGGAGTGCCTCTATGACCAGTTTTTTGGAGATGCCGGAGGACTGGGCTCCGTCGGCATCTCCCTGAAACTGGCCATAGTGGTGTCCCTGCTCTCGAAAACCATCTTGCAGCTTGTAACTTCTCTAACTACATCAATACACCTGGGAGCTAACTAATTTCACATATTAGGGAGTGCCTCTATGACTAGTTTCTCGAAGATGGCGGAGGACTGGGCTCCATCGGCATCTCCCTGAAACTGGCCGTAGTGGTGTCCCTGCTCTCGAAAACCATCTTGGAGATGCCTCAAACTGGCTGGAGGACTGGACTCACAAGGATGCCTATTTATAGTACAAGCAGCTCGGCATAGTGTCGACACTTATGAAATAATGTCGACACTCACCCCTATTATTAGTGCTGACTCATGTTTTGTCCCGGTTGGTGTCTCCAACCGGGACTAAAGGTTCATCTTTAGTCCCGGTTGGTGAACCGGGACTAAAGATGAACCTTTAGTCTCGGTTGGAGACACCATCCGGGACAAGGTACACGCCGCACGATATAATGTCGACACTCACCCCTATCATTAGTGCTGCCTGGCCCAACCTGAAATCCCTCCAACCGTCCCATTTTTAGAACAATGTCATATTTCTTCTGTTAACAGTATATGTATTAAATGAGCCATTTTTCTTCCTTCTATTTCTTCCCTCCATTTTTCTTCCCGCCAGTTCTTCCCTCCAGTTCTTCCCGCCAGTTTTTCCTATATATATATGTAGGGTTGGCCTCCATTGTCATTGCACATCTCTAGACTCATATCTGCAACCTCATCACTCTTTCCCATGGCTTCCACCATAGCACTAACCCCAGGGAGGCAGAGGCTCTTTGCGCCTCGAACTACCCCTGCCCGCCGGGCTACTGTGTCCCCGTCGGCTGGATGATGAGCGTCGGAGGCGTGCCGGTTCCTCCTGTCCCTCTAGGTGTGGCGCGCCGGATGGCCATCACGAACCACTACTACTTCGAGCTCACGCCGGAGCAGCGGAGGAATCCCAGATGGCATCCCGACTATTTCCCTACTTCGGAAGCCTTCTTCGTGGATCGGCGTGAGAGGGCGCTCGCCAGGCACGAGGAGGACGGCCCACCTCCTATGACACTGCCGCCGACTCTAACCCCCGTCTGCGCTACCCTCAAGTCCAGCCCACGCGTACTCAACCTTCAAGGTTCAATTACAGCGACCCCGATGACGACAGCGATGACGGCGGCGGCGAGTATGACGACTACAGTGGGGAGTATTATAGGTGTAGGCAGGAGCATGACTGAATCACTCCAACATTCCGAAACAAGTTCGGCCGATTGTTACTTAATCTGGACATGTATCTTAATTTTCAGTTCTTTATGTATCTTAATTTTCAGTCGTGCTTTATGTAACTTACTATTAGTTGCATTCTGTATTTTAATTCCAGTTCTATCTCCTTCACAAAATGACCTATCTCATTCGAGGTTTCTTGGCTTTCGGGTCAAATGACCAATGTTATAGATAGAATCAAGGCATAGTTTGTGATAATATGGCCATATTGTGCATACATGTGCATCTTGGCATGGAAAACAATGTTGCAAGAGGAAGTTTTCCTTTTTATCGCACCAAAAAGGCATTTTCCATTTTCCGAGCATAAAAAACGGACGGTTTTTTGAAGCAACCACCAAATGGCTAATTCAAAAAACCACCAACACATTTTACAAAAATACTAGACCACCTTATATGGACAATGTACCAACAGGGGGATCTGAAACCTTTCCGTCCACCTCTGGTGAAAAAGACAAATTCCTACCGAATCGGTAGAAAGTGGGTCAGATATGAACTACAGGTACATGATACGATGCTCATGATTTTTTACAAAAATCATTTTTAGGTTCACAATATGCTATTTTATCAAAATTCCAATACAAGTTGAGCGAGGCTTGGCCCCGAGCTAAGAATCTTCATGCCTGTTGTTCGACAAAGTTTGACGATAGTCTAAAACGGGGATAAAAAAATAAAAAAGATCGAAACAGTGCGAAACCTTCGCGTGGTGTTATATTATGTGACATAGTTAGAAGGAAAAATCTCAAACTTGGTATATTGATTATGTCTCAAAAAAACCTTCACAAAATGACCTATCTCATTCGAGGTTTCTTGGCTTTCGGGTCAAATGACCAATGTTATGGCTAGAATCAAGGCATAGTTTGTGATAATATGGCCATATTGTGCATACATGTGCATCATGGCATGGCAAACAATGTTGCAAGAGGAAGTTTTCCTTTTTATCGCACCAAAAAGGCATTTTCCATTTTCCGAGCATAAAAACGGACGGTTTTGTGAAGCAACCACCAAATGGCTAATTCAAAAAACCACCAACACATTTTACAAAAATACTAGACCACCTTATATGGACAATGTACCAACAGGGGGATCTGAAACCTTTTCGTCCACCTCTGGTGAAAAAGACAAATTCCTGCTGAATCGGTAGGAAGTGGGTCAGATATGAACTACAGGTACATGATACGATGCTCATGATTTTTTACAAAAATCATTTTTAGGTTCACAATATGCTATTTTATCAAAATTCCAATGCCAGTTGAGCGAGGCTTGGCCCCGAGCTAAGAATCTTCATGCCCGTTGTTCGACAAAGTTTGACGATAGTTTAAAACGGGGATAAAAAAATAAAAAAAGATCGAAATAGGCGAAACCTTCGCGTGGTGTTATATTATGTGACATAGTTAGAAGCAAAAATCTCAAACTTGGTATATTGATTATGTCTCAAAAAAACCTTCACAAAATGACCTATCTCATTCGAGGTTTCTTGGCTTTCGGGTCAAATGACCAATGTTATGGCTAGAATCAAGGCATAGTTTGTGATAATATGGCCATATTGTGCATACATGTGCATCATGGCATGGCAAACAATGTTGCAAGAGGAAGTTTTCCTTTTTATCGCACCAAAAAGGCATTTTTCATTTTCCGAGCATAAACGGACGGTTTTGTGAAACAACCACCAAATGGCTAATTCAAAAAACCACCAAAACATTTTACAAAAATACTAGACCACCTTATATGGACAATGTACCAACAGGGGGATCTGAAACCTTTCCGTCCACCTCTGGTGAAAAAGAAAAAATCCTGCTGAATCGGTAGGAAGTGGATCAGATATGAACTACAGGTACATGATACGATGCTCATGATTTTATACAAAAATCATTTTTAGGTTCACAATATGCTATTTTATAAAAAATCCAATACAAGTTGAGCGAGGCTTGGTCAGATTCAAGTGTATACAAAAGATGCGGCATTTAAATATCCAATCAATTCAAAAATGTTAATACAAAAGATGCGGCATTAAAATATGATTTTCTCTAATAAAATAGGGTTATATTCCTTTTTAGATGCTTAATATTTATTATGTTCAAAGTTTTAGGATTTGACAATTTATTTGGTTTGAATTAAATAATCAAAATTTATATGTAAGTGTTTTAATCATTTTGAAAATTTTCATCTAAAGTAAATATAAAATGTTTTTACATGAATGGATAGATATTATTTTTCTGAAAATTATGATATATTATTCATATTTTTCTGAGTTGAAATGAAAAAGATATGAATTTTCTAAATTCATATCCTATTTTTTGAATTAAAAATGCCCCTTTAATGCATGAAATAAATGCCCCCCCCCCTTAACACCGGTTCACGAACCGGTGTTAAAGGGGGGGGTGGAACCGGTGTTAAACGGGGGGGAGGGGGGTGCGCGCGAAACGAATTCCCCCCTTTAACACCGGTTCGTGGCTGGAACCTGTGTTAAAGGGGGGGGGGAGGGGGTATTAAATGCGCGCCTTCCCCTTCCTTCTTCCCCCAGAGCCAGATCGAACCCGTCGCGCAGAGAAACAGAGAGCAGCCGCCGGCACCGTCCAGCCCTCGCCGTCGCCGCCCTCGCCCTCGCCCAGCAGGCCCCAACGAGCTCATCCCCCCGAGGTCCGGCCGTCGTCGTTGTCTTCAATCGCCATCGTTCTGGAGCTTCTCCGGCCTCGAAACCGTCATCAACACGCTCAGGGTGAGCATGCGGTGCTCAGGCATCACCCCGCGAATCCCCTCCTTCTCTCTGTCGTGCCCGCGTCGCGCACCACCGCATACCGCCGCCAGTCGTGTCTTCGGCGAGCCTGCTTGGCGCTTGCCAACGTGTCTCCGGCGCTCCTCCACCGTCCCTGGCAGCCAGCCGACGTGTCTCCGGCGAGCCTACGTGGCGCTTGCGTGGCCACGACGTGGCGCCCTCGTCAGCGTTGATCCATCCATAGTGGCCCACATGTCAGCCATAGTGGCTAGGTTCTGTGCGGTGTAAAAAAATTAACCCCCCCAGCTGACGTGAGCCTGATGCAATAAAGGCTTTAATAATTCCAGAAATTGATATAAATTTGTAAATTCAATATCTTTTTATTTATAAATCAGAAAAATACAAATAATATATCAAAATGTTCAGAAAAATGAAACCTAGCTATCTAAGATATAATCATGCATTATTCAACAACTTAAATGACAAATTTAATTAGAACACCCTAGTAACCCTAATAGGTGATTCCGGAGTTTTCCCCCGAGTTAGGATTTTCACCCCTCGGAACCCCGATTAAGTTGTCGAGCATGCCTTTGGGTTACATTTCAAAGAAAATTAACTTGTCATATCATCATACTTGCTTGAGCATTGCATCGATTCCATGTGTTGATTGTTTCCCCTTTATTTCCGGTGTTTGGTTCTTCCCGGTAGAATACGATATCAAGATCGAGATCGAAGCCCGAGGACAACACCGTCGAAGATCGGATATCGACGAACAATACTTGACCAACTGTAAACAAGTCAAGTACAAGGCTCCCGAAGATCTGTTTATATGCTATCAACAGGCAAAGGCAAGCATAGCCCCACCATGATATAATCCTATGTTTTCGAAAGCATTTCAATTCCTGCCATGATGCATACGATTCTACTATTTGTGTATTTTTGTATGAATAATATGTATATTTGTGTATGAATCCAAGTCCACTTGAATGTTTACTCTCTTACTCTAGATAATATTATTGTTTTAGAAACTATGGATACACTTAGTAGAAACCTTGAAGAAGAAGAAATAATGGAGAACATTATTGATGAGGACACCTCACAATATCTGAACTTGGAGAGACATGATGACAGCTCAAGTAGTCATGGAGAAGATGAAGACTCCGGTGAACGCAATTTAGTGATTACAAAGTCCGGCGAGGTATATGCATTGATTAAGCCTCTGTTGACTTCCACCAACAATCTTCTCCTACATGTATTAATTAACGCTTCTTTCTTCTTTTAGCCCTCTGGATCGACCAGCCAGCAACCATCTTCTTATACGAAAAAGAGCAAGCGAGGCGCGAGCCATCGGTTCAAAGATCGTGCAAAGTTCACGATCGAAGCAGTCCGTGTTGATGGCAGGCCGATGGAGCCCAAGAAGGCCGCATACAAATTTGTATGTCAGGCTAGAGTTCTTGTTAGGGACCAAATCCCAATCATAATTGAATATTGGAATAAGCCAAAGAAGGGCGACGGTACCTTTGTCGATGAAAGATCCAAAAAACGCTTTGGAATTCGTTGTTGGTAAATTTCACCCTTCCGCCAGAGGAGGATGAAAACAACCCGGTTATAAAGGAAAAGGTCAAAGAGTGGACTCTAAAGAAGATGGCTGACACTTTCCGCAACTGAAAGACAAAAATGAACAAATTTTTCAAAGCTGGCGAGACTCCAAATTTCAAAGATGCATATTATGCGAAGATAAGACCTCACTGGCCCGAATTTGTGACATATAAAAAAGGTGCTATAGCTAAAAAGAGGTTAGAAGCCAATA
Organism: Avena longiglumis; assembly: GCA_030063025.1. Taxonomy (NCBI): domain Eukaryota; kingdom Viridiplantae; phylum Streptophyta; class Magnoliopsida; order Poales; family Poaceae; genus Avena; species Avena longiglumis. The sequence continues at coordinate 250,159,226 of CP125974.1, forward strand.
CGCTAAATGCCCAGAAGAAGGAATATCACCAGAGGACGGGGTCAAGTGGCTACATATCTCAGAGGCCTAAGTGGGAGGAAGTTGAGAAGGCTCTACGCGCTAGAGGGATCACACCCCAGACAGATGCGTGGGACCTACGTGCAAAGACTTGGTTCTACGGAATCGGGGCAAGGTTGGACCCAAAAACATGATTGTGTATCTTCCCAACCCTCCTTGCCAAACCCGTCACTGAACTCATCACGGCATACGAGGTGACATGGTTTTATCCTACGGGTACGTGACTTCAGCGTACCTGATCTAGCCCAAGGAAGGCCCACAGTAGATATACACTGGCCCATGAAGATTTTCGTGTGGCCAAGGCCCATGACGCCTTCGGATCCTTGGAGAACAAGACTAGCGGAGATAGGAAATTCCAAGGGGTAAAACCCTGGAACTTGTAACCGACTAGGACTATGCCCGGGACCTGCCTAAGTCTATATAAAGGCCAGGAGGGCACGTCCTAGATCTCTCGACTCATACTTTTGCACACGCATCCACGCCAGATCGAATTTGCGCACCCTGTAACCTTCGGTTCCGCCATAATCAAGAGCAGACAAGCAGGAGTAGGGTTTTCCCTCCGGGGGCCTGAACCTGGGTAAATCTCGTGTCCCCTGGTTGCTTGTCTGTTAACCGTGCCACAATATCCAGCATCCCCATCTTCTCCAAAACCCAAGTCCAATACAATGGGAATTGACGAGATTAAACCTCGTCAATTGGCGCCGTCTGTGGGAATTGGGGCTGCTGATTGTGCGGTCGTGACGGTTCCGACCCGATCGATCTACAACTCCGTGGCGACGGAGAATCACCTCCTCTTCGGCGCTTTCGACTTCACCGCCCACTCGCCGGCCACCATGAAGGATTTCGAGCCCGTAGGCGACGGACTCGAAATTTTGTTCGGGAGCTTCTGCTTCCAGGTGCGACAAACTGGCACCCTCCGCCTCCCTGAGCGGGTGCCCGTGCCATCAATCAGGCCCGCTTCATGGGCTCCACACCCCATGCTACGCACGTCACCATCGATAGATGAGTTCTACAGCAGCAGCTGCTGCAACTCCGATCTGTGCGATCCACCTTCGGATGAAGGGACCTACGGTTCCGGATCCGAAAGCTGCGGCAGCAGCCGACCAATCTGCAAGCGCTATCTGTGCGCCGCAGTCATCCAAACCGACGAGGAAACGCCTAACCCGCCGCCCAATCGAAACGGCGAAAACGGCGAAAACAGAAGAAGCCAGTCCCCCCACCCAACAGGGAAAGCAACGGCCACGTCATCCAACTTAGCAAAGAAGGATGGGTCCAGGCTCGCCGTGCCGTCGCAGGCGACATCGTCTTACCTGCAGACGCCTCACGTGACCTACTGATGGCATACCACTACCTCCTCATCGAGGAGTACAAGAAACAAGTCAAGATGGAGGAGACGCTCGACAAACGCAAGCAAGCAGCCTCCGAGTCCAGCGCGCGACGAGCTGCGCTCTCCGCCATCGCACCCGGATCTAGCAAAAACGGAAACCAGGGAAACAAGCACCACTCACGGGTGGAAAACATGGATCCCAAGGAGCGGCGCGATGTGACCCGAACTCTCCACACATCGTTCATCGATATGGATGCCGACGGCAACATCATCCCGAAGACGCCACAAGCTGCGATCATGCCAGCCACTGCGTATCTCGCGGCTCACCCACCTCCGGAGGGGGACCCAAAAAGGGCCATGCTTAGGTCCGCACTTACCGGACTAGGACTAATCGGAGCTGCGCTCCAGGAAGACGCTCCTGCGGAGCCGAAGAAGAAAGCTCCGGCCAGGCACGACCGGAGTCCCACCCCCTCATCCGAAGAGGAAGAGGAGCACGATCTTCCTCGAAGGAAGAAGAGCTCGCACCGCCATAAACACGACTAAGACGCCAGAGACAAGCTTACACAACGCAAGATCGACAAAGCACGTGCTAAACGCGCATGCTCGTCCGAATCTGAGATGGATGAAGACGAAGGCGAACTCTGCGGAGCTCGATGCTTCAGCAGATCCGTTCGGCGAACACAGATGCCACGAAACTTCAAGCTTCCTTCGGATACTCCGAAGTTCAACGGCACGCAAGATCCAAAGTCCTGGCTCAGTAACCATCTGTCATCCGTCAAGCTTCACGGAGGCAACAAAGAAACCGCCATGCAATGCCTTCAGCTGCAGCTGACAGGCGCGTCGCGGGTCTGGCTTAGCAGCCTATCATCAGGACCCATCCGAAGCTGGGAGGATCTCGCTTACAGCTTCATCCGAAATTTCAAAGGCACCAGCAAGAGGCCCGCCACAATCAAAGAGTTGCGAGCCTGCACCCAGAGAACGGGTGAATCTATTCGCTCGTACATACTACGCTGGTCTACAACCAAGAACTCCGCAGCACACATCTCCGAAGAGCGGGCCATCGACGCCTTCAGGGACGGCATCAAACGCCTAGACTTCAAGGAGGAACTTGGGCGTGTAAAGCCCAAGACACTCGACCACCTCATGGAAATCGCCAACAGTTGGGCAGGCGGCGAAGATTGCATCCAGCGAGCACAATCAGATGAAGAGGACGACTACGCCCGAAGACGCGAACGCCGTAGCAAGAGGAGATCGCGCGTCTATGAGGACCGCGACGGACCCGACATGGTCGCGGCCGGCTACGCCGACCACCGTAACGACAACAGCCGCAACAGCGGAGGATACCGCAGCGGAAACTTCCGCGACAACGGACGACCAATGCAGTCGTGGCAACGCCGCGACCACGACAACGGACCCTCAGCATTCGACAAACTTTCGGGTCCATGCACCATCCACTTCTACATCGACAAACAGGATGGCAAAAAGAAAGCCAGCCACATGCTCAAGGACTGCCGCGAGTTCCAGAAACTCAGCGAAGGCATGGTGCAGATGAGGCAACAAGCTCCAATTCCTGCGTTCGGAAACGCACCTGCGCCAGGTGAAATAGCACACGGAGCTCCTCCACCGCCGCCTATTGGAGGCCCAAATCAACCAGTCGCACCAGCGCAAAACAATGCCGGGGTCCCATACCCCCCACCAAAGGGAGCACTAAATATGATCCAGAAGGGACGCCCCACAAACAGGGTGCAGAAGAAAATCACCCGACAAATCAACTTGGCCGTGGCAACTCCACCCGCAATCCCTGAGTACCTCAGCGGATCGGAGTCCTGCATCACATTCACTCGCGCGGATCACCCTTGCCAGATCCCTCGCCCAGGTCATGCTGCCCTGGTGCTGGAGGCGCAGATCGGAGGCTTCGAGATGAGTCGCGTCTACATGGACGGCGGCAGCAACATCAACCTAATGTTCGCAAGCACCCTAGCGGCTATGCGGATCCCGCAATGCAGCCTGGAACAATCAGACACAATGTTCCACGGCATTGTCCCAGGGAAGGGCATATTCCCCCTGGGCAAAATAGGGCTCGACGTCATCTTCGGGAAGCCGGACAACTTTTGGCAGGAGCGCCTAGAATTCGAAGTAGTGGACTGGCCGTCGCAATACCACGCCATCCTGGGGCGTGTAGCATTCGCAAGATTCCTGGCCGTCCCACACTATGCATACCTACTACTCAAGATGCCAGGAACAAGGGGCGTCATCACAGTCCATGGGAGCTTCACCCGATCGGACCAATGCGACAGGGATTTCAACAAAATCTCCCAGTCTTTCGGCATGCAAGACGAGCTTGTAAGGCTCCGCGAGGTGACGGACAATGGGCTACCCCCAGTTACAAGACAAAATGCACCTGACATGTCCTTCGACTCCACCATCAACACCAAGAAAGTGCAGGTCCATCCGACGGAAGCCTCCAAGACGGCGCTGATCGCCAATGACCTCAAGATCAAGATAGGAAGGCGCCTTCGTGAATTCCTCTGTGAGCTGGAAATTCGCTGGTGTCCTGCGGACATCCTGGAGTTCCTGTGAATTCGCCGAGCATGCACTCAATGTCTTTCCACACCAAGCCCAAGCAGTCCATCCAAGACCGCCGAGCCACGAGCCGAAGCTATCGGCAAGGAAATCAATAGACTGCTCGCTGGAGACTTCATCAGGGAAATCAAAGAAAGCGAGTGGCTGGCAAACACGGTGATGGTCCCGAAGAAGGACACGGACATCCTGCGGATGTGCGTAGACTTCACGTCACTAAACAAACACTGCCCAAAGGACCACTTCCCTCTTCCTCGGATCGACCAGATCATCGATTCGACTGCAGGTTGTGAGAAACTCTCCTTCCTCGACGCCTACTCAGGCTATAACCAGATTCGACTCAAGGTCGAAGATCAAGAGAAAACGGCGTTCATCACACCGTTCGGAGTATACTGCTACAACACAATGCCCTTCGGGCTAAAGAACGCGGGTGCCACGTACCAGCGATGCATGCAGGCCTGCCTCAAGGACCAGATTGGTTGCAACGTCCAAGTTTATGTTGACGACATAGTAATAAAAACCAGGGAGGCACGGACACTTATCGATGATCTCCGCGAGACGTTCGACAACCTTGATCGCTACAGGATCAAGCTCAACCCAGAAAAGTGCGCCTTCGGCGTCCCCTCGGGGCAGTTGCTCGGGTACTTCATCTCTCAACGAGGGATCGAGGCAAACCCGAAGAAAATCAAAGCCATCATGACAATGGAGAAGCCGAAAAACCTCAAGGGCGTTCAGCAGCTCGCAGGGAGAGTAGCCGCACTAAGCAGGTTCATCAGCCGCATGGGCGAGAAGGCCCTACCATTCAACCAGCTGCTGCGCAAGGCAGGCAAGTTCGAATGGACACTAGAAGCCAACGACGCATTCGAAAGCCTCAAGCGGCTCCTCTCCACCTCGCCCGTTTTGGTCACGCCAAAGGAGCGCGAGCCCCTCTTGCATACATAGCAGCCACACACCGTGGTCAAGACTGACTCGTGGTCGAACGACCCGAAGAAGGCAAGACCCACGGGGTCCAGCGCCCAATTTACTACCTCAGCGAGGTACTCACTCAAACAAAACAGCGGTACCCGCACTACCAGAAGCTAGCCTACGTCGTGTTCATGACGGCTCGACGACTGAGCCACTACTTCCAGGAGCATCAGGTGATGGTCGTCAACGAGGCACCCCTGAACAGCATCCTGAATAACCTCGAGGCCACAGGACGCGTGGCCCTGTGGGGCATTGAACTATCACCCTTGGACATCGTCTACGAGAAGCGACATGCAATCAAATCTCAAGTCCTTCCGGACTTCCTGGTGCACTGGATGGAGATGCAGCTGCCTGACACCCCAGACATGTCGCAGTCCTGGACAATGCATTTCGACGGCTCCAAGCGCGAAGCCGGAGCAGGGGCAGGAGTCATACCGACCTCCCCGCAAGGTGACAAGATGAAGTACGTTCTTCGATGAAATTCAGAGCCTCCAACAACGAGGCCGAATACGAAGCCCTCATCCATGGCATGAAGATGGAAAAAATATGCGGCGCCACGCGCCTGGTCATCTACGGTGACTCCAACCTTGTCGTACAACAGACGATGAATGAGTGTGACGCACACGCCGAAAACATGATCGCGTACCGCAAGCTATACAACGCACTCGAAGGAGAATTCGACGGCTGCGAACTTCGGCACATTGGAAGAGAGAGCAACGAGGAGTCCGATAGACTCGCCAACATCGGCTCCACTTGTGAAAAGGTACCACCAGGTGTGTTCCTCGAACAGATCTGTGTGCCATCCATCAAGCGGAAATTCCCCAAGGGATCACCCGAAGAAGCAGAACACTCGGGGGCTACGCTACCCGAAGGTCATGAAGGACCCGAAAAGTTGGATACCGAAGTTTCCATGGTCAACCTGATGCAGGTCATGGCAGTCGAAGAAACTTGGACACGTCCATACCTCCAGTTCCTGATAAACGGGGAATTGCCTGACAGCCCGACAGATGCTCGGCGCATATCTCGTCGGTCAAAAGCCTTCACCATCATTAACGGCGAGCTGTAAAAACGCAGCATTAAGGGTGTACTACAACAGTGTGTCACCATCAACGACGGCAAGGCCATACTCCAAGTTATCCATGAGGGCATCTGCGGCCACCATGCAGGCAGCCGCTCCCTTGTCGCCAAGGCTTTACGAGCAGGATTCTATTGGCCAACGGCCATGAGCGACGCGAAGGACATCGTCCGAAGATGCAACGGGTGCCAATGGTTCGCCGATAAACCGCACGCACCTGGATCCGAACTTCGACCCATACCCATAGCCTGGCCTTTTGCCCAATGGGGCCTCGACATGATCGGCAAACTTCCAAAGTCCTCGAAAGAGGGACACCTCTTCCTCCTGGTCGTAGTCGGCAAATTCACCATGTGGATCGAGGCCATACCAGTCACCAACCAGAAGGGCAAAACCGCCGTCAAATTCTTCGAATCCATTGTCTACAGGTTCGGCGTACCGCACAACATCATCACCGACAACGGATCAAACTTCATCTCCGAAGAATTCCAGGACTTCTGCGAAGGCCTCAGGATCAATATCACGTATGCCTCAGTGGCACACCCGCAAACAAACGGGCAAGTGGAAAAGTCCAACGGCCTAATCGGCGCCGGCATCAAGAAGCGCCTCATGAGATCACTCGAGCACAGAGCTGGAAACTAGACGAAAGAGCTACCGTCTATCCTGTGGAGCTTACGGACTACGCCAAACAGCTCCACCGGCTACACACCGTTCTTCATGGTGCATGGAGCTGAGGCCGTGCTACCAGCCGAAGTACGCCACCAGGCTCCACGAGTCGTCGCTTACAGCGAAGCCGAATCCACGGCTGCACTCGAAGATGCCGTCAACACACTCGACGAAGCACGGGATATAGCAGCAGCTAGATCAGCGATGTACCAGCAAAGTCTCCGCAACTACCACACACGCCGGTTGCGCCCAAGGTCCTTCGTCGAAGGAGACCTCGTCTTACGGCTCAAGCAAAAGCGACCAAATAAATTCGAGTCACCATGGGAAGGACCCTATGTCATCACCGAAGTAATCCCAGGTGGTGCCTATCGCCTCAAGCACGTGGAGTCTGGAGTCGCATACTCCAACCCATGGAACATCTCGCACCTGCGACGATTCTACCCGTAGCAACCTACCCCCTTTTACTTTCAATAAGGCTTTCAGCCAAGGCTACTCAGCCGAACCATGTACCTCCTCCATTACGATATAAATAAAGCTAAGTGTCTCGCCCCCAACCTTCGGTTGACTATTTTTCTGCAACTTTACTACATGCTACAAACGCACTCGGGGGCTCCCCCACCTCACGATTTAATGGACTAAGGACCAAACGTGTACACCTGAGTAGCTGACCACGTCAGGAAAACGAAAAGGACACGTACTCAATCATAGCACTGCGTGCTCACAAACAAGAAAACCTTTACAACAAAGGGCACAAATACGCCCAGCCGAAATATACAAATTTTACATCTATCTGTCATTTTCAGGTCCTACCTATTCTGAAGAATAACCTGAGCACGCTGCTCAAACAAATCTACAATCCGTTCGGCATACTGCCTTACAGCCGCGTAATGCGGACGCATGTTCCACTCGCCACCATCTGGTCGAAGAGGCGGCCTAGATGCCACAGCAGCCAAATCTACGTCAGGGCGGTGCACCCTCACAAGAGACAAGGCAGCCTTCACTCCTGCCATGAGCTGCTGCCGCACCAGCTCCTTGACATTGCTGGCACTCCGAAACTTCGACAGAAGACCTGCAAGGGTTGTCGGCACGTCATCCAAAGGAAACATGACGTGCAGCACCGAGGATAGTGATGTCTGCACCTGGCGGAGCACCCGCGAAACTTGATAAACACGATCCTGCACCGTCGCCAGAACCATGGCGCGATCGCCGTCCACCCAGAAGAAGCCGCCGGCCTCCATGTCCTGTTGAGTCAAGCAATTGACCCGAACAGCGACACGCTCCTTTTCTTCCCTCGGAGCAAGATTGGCGCCTGCGTCAATCGCACAAAACAATAATAAGTCTAGCAGGCTCACCCGAAGAACTGAGCTACAACCCGAAACAAGGATCAACTTACATTGCAGCTGCTCGGACAGGCGACCCAGCTCCGCCATCAAGTACTCCTCTCTGGCTGCACCACGATCTGCCTTGGATTTCCAAACGTCGGCGCGACCACGCAACCCGAGCAATTCCCTCTCCAAGCTGCGCACGCGATCTCGAAGGAAAGCGAGCTGCGAGGAATCATCCAACGATGGTCGCAAGGGCCTTGCGGATGAGGGGTCAACTGGGTCAGCACCCGAAGGAACCTATAAGCAACAGGAAAAAAGAAGACACACAGACATTTCAGCCAAGAATAGAGAACAACTCGGAGGAATTCATTAAATATATCAGGCCACTACGTGGCACAAGGATGGTACTACAAAAGATATTTACAACAAAAGTAGACTACATACTACCCTACGTCTACTATGCCTAAGGTGCAGGAAACTGAGTCGCCTCAGAGCCAGACGGCCTAGCTTTGGCCTCGCCCTGCTGCCGCAGTGCGTACTCAGACAGCAAGTCAATGAGCTTGCGCCCATATAAATGCCCCGGAGCGGAGTAGGCAGCGAAGGCTACCTCAGATCCATCCGCAGCCGTCGGCATCCGAGAAGTGATTTGGGGCAATTCCAGCTCCGCCCCAGCCGCCATGGCCATCGCCAGCCCGACGGACGCGTCGATGCCCTTCTGCTTGCGCTTGTACGCCGCAGGCGCTTCGGCTAACAGAGCCTCTGCTAGGGCATCCACATCTTCAAGGGCTGCGCCCTTCGGGAAGAGCTCCTGGTAGAAGCGACCAAGGACCTCTTTCGCCTTGGCAAGGGAGTTAACGACGGTGCCGCAGCGGTCTTCGAACGCCACAGTGGCATCATCTAGAGCACTCCCGTGCTCCACAGCACCGCGATCGAACTTGATGCCTGCGGCATCTGAGAAAAAATGAAGAAAAACATGAAGAAAGGCAGCATCGAAAAAGACTCGTAGAAACAAAAACAAGTGAAAAAATTAGCACTCACCCGAAATAGCCTTGGCAGCAGCCATGAGCTTCGACGCCACCCCTCTTTCACGAGCAGCTGCAACGGTGGCCAGCTGCTCCTCACGATCTGCGGCCTCCTGCTGCAGACGCTCCTTCGCTTCGGCTGCCTTCGTCAGCTCCAGCTCTAGGCGCTCTATCGCACCAGCGGCGGCTTCGGCCTTCTGCTCCGATTGGCCAAGGCTCTTTTTAAGAGTGTCGACCTCACGGAGAGATTCGTTATGCTCCTCTACATTTAAGACAAACAAGTGTCAAAGAACAGAACCAGGATAAACAAGAGAGGTACTAAAAGGCAGACGGATACCTTGAAGCTGCCGCAGCTTCGCCTCCAGCGTCAGGCGCTCCTCCACCAGCCGCTTGGCCTCTTGGACAAAAGGCTGCCGAAAAAGGCAATAGCAGTAAGAATAGGACTTGGGGGCTACGCCCAACAGAAATAAGCAAAAGCAACATCAGCACACGAAGACACTCGGGGGCTCCCCCCGTGACATGAAGCAGAAAAACTTACATGCTCCGATGGTGACCCCGAAGGCCCGCCTGCGAAATTCTGAGGCGCAACCACCAGTCCCTCCCGCACAGGAGGAACTGGAGCGGCGTCACCTGAAGTCGCCACCGTCTGAGGAGGAGGCGACGCAATGTTCGACTCCCCCATCATCTCCCGCGCACCATCACTGGAGCCGTTGGAGGATTGCCTGCATACGAAGCCAATCAACACAGGTGCAAACACCATCAAGGGAAAAGGGTAACAGTACAACAAGAAAACTTACGAGCCCAATGCGCTCAGGTGGAAGATGGGAGAAGCCCTTCGGGCCTTTTTCTCCTCTTTCTTCACTTCCTTCTTCTCCTCCTTCTTTTCTTCCTTCTTCCGCTTTGCTGGCGGGTGCGGCGCGACCGCCCGCACAGGAATGGCAGGAAGGGGAGAGGAAGAACCCCCATGAACATCATCATGACGCTCAAGGCCCAAAGGATTTCTGGGAGTCGGAGGAGTCGAGGCATCCGAAGACTCGCTGGAGCTCCGTGATCGGTTGCGCGAATGGTCCTCACTCGACTCGTCGGCATCCTCCGCTGGAGATCGCGCTGACGGTAGCTCGCACACGGAATCCACCACTTCATTATCCGGGGCATTCGGATACCTTTCGGGCAACGGTGGTACCATTCCTGGCACTTTGAAGCTCTGCAAGACGAGAAGGAACTTTGTTAGCAAACAAAGGAAACAAATACACAGCCGACAAAAACAAAGGGGGCACACTACGTGCGCAAATCTACACCTTCGGTACGACCAACACCGAAGAAAAGGGAGGAGTCAGCGACTTCCCCGGGATTTTTTCGTCGGCCTTGAACTTCAACAGCGCACGAAGAGCCTTGTCAAGTTCCACCTCGGAGATTTTCTCACTCGAAACCCTCGTCGGCTTACGGCGCCCAGAATAAAGAAACATCGGGTGCGCCCTCGCTTGGAGAGGCTGCACCCGACGTTCAAGAAAAGTTCGAATGATGTCCACACCGTTCACCTCCTTCTCAGGAATCAGTTGGAGATCCTCCACCCGACGGTACAGGGCCTCTATCTCCGCCACCTCACCGTCTAAAATTTGGTTTTTCCAGGATCTTTTCTTCTCAATCAATTTGGAGGGGTCAAAGGGAACAAGACCAAAATCTTGCCCGGGCACTACGGAGTCGCGGATATAAAACCATCGCCTCCGCCAGTACTAGACAGATTCGGACATGAAAAAGTAAAAGAATTGTAGATTGGGACTGAGGGAGATGATGAAACCGCCAATGGGATACACACCATCCGAACCAGATTGCCTCTTCACGGAATAAAGCATCCGGAAGAGGCCAAAGTGCGGCTCAATGCCAAGCCAGCACTCGCAAAAAGTGATAAAACAAGCAATGTGGAGAAGAGAATTGGGAGACAGATGATGCAACTGAACCCCATAAAAGAAGAGCAGTCCACGAAGGAAGTCATGGACTGGATACGAAAACCCACGCAAGGCAAGCGAAACATAACCGGTACCCGGATGGGGACGGGGATTACCTCATTGCGGGAGTTTGGCGGACGTCGTATCCTGCGATCAGGCCCTTTCAGCGCGGTTGCGGACATCGCTCTCCGCGTCTCGATCGCCGCCACCATCGGTGACGCGAGCAGCGGCAGTGCCCTTCTTGCCTCCGGCGGCGCTGGTCCCAACCGCAGATGAGGACTTCTTTGTTTTCCCCATGGCGCTACAGCGGTGGTGGCGATGCCAATGCAGAAAGAACGAAGGAAATGTGAAAGGAAAGCTCAGCGCGCAGCAAGAATCACTCAAGAACAAGGAGGCAGTGAACAGATGAACTGGTGCGGTGAAAAACAAACCACGATTTCACCAAGGATTATAACAGCGAAGACGACGCACGCTGGCCGTCCATCAAGAAGACCTAACGCCAACGGTAGATCTGGCCGTACACGTGTTAACACCACAACGAACCGTCGTTACCACGCCGTCCACTATGCGCGGAAATCGAGGAGACGCCGTAATTATCTCCACGCCCTGCGTGACCGGTCAATTCAAAGTCAGCAAGTGGGACCCATGTTTGTCCAGTCAAGTCATCTCTGGCGTAGCAGACGCTTGAGGTCATCAATCGTAAGCACTGACGTCATCAAAAGCTATACTAGCACCACTACGGCTCCACAGCTAAGAGTACTCACTCGAATCTTCGATTCGACTAAATACTTGGGGGCTACTCCTATCAGGAGCGCTGACCGCGCACCCGACAGACAAATGAGGACAAAATTACTTCTCTGAGTCCTACGTCGAGTCTACGACTCCACTACGGACTCGGGGCCTACTCCCATACGGAGGATGGATTTAAGCATCCGAAAATTTTCGAGTCCTTCGGACTTAACGACTGAAACAACGCTTGAACTAAAGTCTCCGTTCGAGTCTACGACTCGAACAGACACTTGTGGGCTACTCCCATAGGGAGCGCTGGTCGCGCACCCTATGAAATCTTCGACTGCGATCTTCCGGATCTGCACGCGAAAACTTTTTGGCAACTCTGCCCCAACAAAACGCTAAGTGAGTAACAATCTCCTTGGCCACCCGAAGCACCTCCGAGGTGATAAATGTTCGGATGTTACATCTGCGATGCAAAGATAAGACCTGCAGATATCATCTGATGGCCTGGCAACGTACCTGACTGCGCTCTGCTAGTATGAATCCGTACCAGCAGGTACTATGAAAATCCCGACGGACGCGTTGGGTACACCGATTAAAACCACTGGAATTCCACTCCTGTAAGTCCTCCGCGGCCTGAGTCGAATTACGCAAGATATGTTCCAGTCCGGTTGAGGACCGAACCTGAAGAAGATCGTGTCGTTTTGTCCTAAGACAGTTAACTGACCCTGATCCGTTGGGTGAGTCAGGCACACGCATCAACGATCCCTACACACATATACTATTAATATATAACTACACCCGAAGGATGGAAGAGTCCTCATCCGAATCCACGATTCAACTGAACACTCGGGGGCTACTGACATGGTTATACCCTACGGGTACGTGACTTCATCATACCTAGTCTAGCCGAAGGAAGGCCCACAGTAGATATACACTGGCTCATGAAGATTTTCGGGTGGCCAAGGCCCATGACGCCTTCAGATCCTTGGAGAACAAGACTAGCGAAGATAGGAAATTCAAAGGGGTAAAACCCTAGAACTTGTAACCGACTAGGACTATGCCCGGGACCTGCCTAAGTCTATATAAAGGCCAGGAGGGCACGTCCTAGATCTCTCGACTCATACTTTCGCACACGCATCCACGCCAGATCGAATCTGCGCACCCTGTAACCTTCGGTTCCGCCGTAATCAAGATCAGAAAAGTAGGAGTAGGGTTTTCCCTCCGGGGGCCTGAACCTGGGTAAATCTCGTGTCCCCTGGTTGCTTGTCTGTTAACCGTTCCACGATCTCCAGCATCCCCATATTCTCCAAAACCCAAGTCCATAACAATGGGCATTGACAAGATTAAACCTCGTCACGAGGAAACAGCCGCCAGGACCTTCCATCCTGACAGAGAGAATGACCAGCTCACACACGCCATCGGTAAAAAAGAACACCCTGGACATGCATGAGGCACAGGGGGTATGACATGGAAGGATGGGTTTGCCGAGTGGGGCGACTCTTACAAATGGCGCGGCAGAAAAGAAAAAGAGCGTACAGAGCGGATGACACAGATAGAACATGCACTTGTGGCATTGCAGGCGCAAGTGAATGCACAACAGAGCCATCAAGCTACCGGCCCATCTCAGCAGCACGAAGAGCCTGCATTGGAAGCTGCCAGCGGCCCAGACTCTGCGCGGAAAAGCAGCGTGGCTTCCACGGAGAATGTACAGCCCACGCTTGAAATGGCGGGTCCTCGATACCCCGTGGATGAGATCACGGAGAGCGAACACGTTGAGCTGCAAGTGAGATTAATGGGCTTATCCATTAAGGTGGTTGTCGGCTATGCCTTACCTCCTGTAGCTGGTGGAGCTTACCACAGCCGACCGATTCCAGATGGCTATGCTATTGTCGGGGTGGATGAGGTTGTGAAGGAATATGAGGAAGCACAGCTTGACCATGCTACAGGTGAAGGGGAAACTCAACTCAAATTTGCAGTGAAAACAACCATTCTTTGGAAGAAGGAACACATCGTACTTCCAAATTGGAGGCCACTGGCACCCCCACCGTCTCCTTGGCGTCGGCGATTTGAGCCGCTTAGCTATCTCGGTAGCGGCCATCTTTCGGCGCTTGACCATCTTGGCGCTTGACCATCCGTGCCAGCCATCTCCTACCCATCAGCCATCTCTGGTGCTTCATCCATCTCCTCAGCGTAAGCGGAAGAGCACTGCCACGAAGAGCATCAGTAGCACTGCCACAAAGAAATCCGCAGGAAACCGTACGCCAAAGAGTTCAAAAAACTACGTCCCGCAGCCTTCCGCCAAGCCATTGTCGGTTTTACCGTGGAATCGCAGCGACGAGGAGAACAATAGGATCTCGGAAGAACAGGTCAAGAAATTCTTTAAACCTAGACGGGCCGAGCCAAAGGAGAAAATAGATCCGGTGGTGGTGGAGAAGTTTTACAATAATCTTTTGAAACCTGAAACCCCACTTGTGCCGGACTACGAGCACCAGATTTTGAAGGGGGATGCAAGGCGCCGTAGGTAGAATGGAAGTAGAAGTCGTGCGGCACCCCAGAAAACAGTTCCCATGCTCGGAGAGCAGGAAAACCAATCATGAGCCCCTCTCCAAGTGTTCGACACACGGGACGCTCCTCCCGTAAATGATTACGAGGCAGAGCTACAAAGAAAGGCCAATGAGATAGGGTGACTTACATTGCATAATTGAACATCATGGGAGACAACTTGCCCAAATGCGATGCCAACCCCATACAACCATGGAAGTATGGGAAGAATCTCTTCAAGAAAGAGGAGCTCAAGAATCTACCAACAAAGATGCGAAGATTGCACAAGTGGTACCTTGATTTCTGCAAGACGAGAAAGGAAGAATGGATCACGGCGCATATAAGAGATCAGATTTTCTTGTGCAGAGACGACGAGATCGACTTTAACATTCAAGACTTGCATTTTCTATTCAATCAGAAGGAACTCGACAAAGCTGCCATCAGCCTTTATTGTGTGTAAGTACTATTTCTGTAATTTATATCTTATCTCATTCACTTTGTTAATTGCATGTATATATATATGCTCACCATATATGTATATACTATTATGCAGGAAATAGGTTATGGAATGCATGAAAGGAGGCCCTTTTGACATTGGGTTCGTTGACCCAAATAGAGTTCATGAAGAAGTGGTAAGAAGCAAACCCGGGCAAACAGAAGATTACCTGCTAAGGTCTTAGTGAGACAACAAACCAAAAGGGAAATACTATTGCATGTTTAGAGTAAGTAACTGATGATGAGTTATGCATGCGTAACTGATGATGAGTTATGCATGCATGCGTAACAAACCAAAAGGGTAACAGTTCGTGAGTACTGTTACCCTCTCTTGTACACATTCTGTTTCGGCTTACTCGATGTTAAGTGTAATTGATGATGAGTTATGCATGCGTAGGTTCCACTTTATTCTGCTAGTCATTCAACCCGACTCAGGAAACGTCCTTGTCATGGACTCGTTACGAAAATAAAAATAGCTATGGGCAGACTTTAGAGAGATGCTCCATAGGTAATTTCAATCATATTATCGCACTAGATCGGCAACTTTCGTGACAACAATAATCAATTACTCCTTTATCCATTTTCTTTGCCGGACAGGGTTTGGAAAAGGTTCACGGGCAGGGTCGTGGGTGAATGGTTAGAAGAACTAAAATTTGTTGACCAAAATGTAAGTAATACTAGCTAGCTAGGTCTTCGTATCTCTTTGATTCTGCTTCCAATTCCATTATATCATGCTTTATTGATTACTATTTTGATTGAACTCTCTATTCTCGTAAAGTGCGCGCATTAGGGACACGTCAATAACTTATGTGGGTACTATGTTTGCGAGTTCATTCGCAACATAATATGTGCGACGGGCCAAGCCGCACGAGAACAACTTAGAGTAAGTAAACAAAGTACACAATATTATTTTATTACCATCAATTGTGTTGAGTTTTATTCTTATATATATATATCGACCCCATTCTTCATATATATTCAGATCGAACGGATGCGAGACCAACTCCTACCATTTGAACGTATACGAGCCATTCAAGAGGAATTGGCGGGGTTCATACTGGATGAGGTCGTCACGCCTGGCGGAGAACTCTTTAGATATCCACCAAAATAAACGTTGTATATATTCTTGAACGTGTTTGTCTTGTACTTGATGCTTCAACGTTTACGGAGAATACCACACAATGACGATTTTTGTGTATAATAATAGTTGCTTAATTATTCATGTACTCATATGTACCGATGACGATGTATGTGTATACCGTTCCCGATCGATTCCTCCTCCCCCCCTCCCGGAGAAATATGCCCAGAACGGGGCAGAGGTAGAATTCTGCCGCGGTAGAGATTTATGCCGTTTTCGTGCCGCGGCAGAACTCTGCCGCGCAGAGATTTATCTCTTTTTCCTGCCGTGGCAGAGAACCTTTAACACCGGTTCGTGTTACGAACCGGTGTTAAATGGGGGTCTGAGCCCTGCGGCAGCCCCACGTGCGCCACCCTTTAACACTGGTTCGTATAAGAACCGGTGTTAAAGGGGGCCCCCTCTAACACCGAACCCTCAACAGCGGTTCTACATCCGCTGTTAGAAGGCCCTCCAAACCGGTGTTAGAGGGGGGGTCTGCACTAGTGGGGCAAAAGTGTCTTTTCATGTTTCTATTTAACGACATAAGAGCTCAAAATGAACTAGAGTGTCATATAAAGCACAAAATTTAGACCTAGTGCCATATAGGTAAGAAAATTTTTCTAAGTGTCGAATAAGGAATAAATTATCCAAGTAGTGTCAAATAAGGAATTCTCTCTATATATTTTGCGGGAAAGTTTTCATCACACTCCCATGGCTTATTTGCAAATATTTATGCTTGTGCATTATTTTCATGACAGAAATCAGGAGCAGTTAGCTGTAATCTATCTGATTATCCAATGATCAGATTTTCTAACCAATACTGATGTGTATTTTCGAGTTTTAATTTTACATCATTTGAGCATCAGATAATGACCAACTTCTGTTAATTTGTACATGCTTTAGGATGCATTGAATTATTAAGGCTGCAAATTACGGTGCTAAATTATACCACACTATTTGTATATGCGCTAAGCAGAAATATGCACGATGACGGGTGACGAACTACACAAACAAGCCAAAACACTGCCGGAATAATTATACCATACTATTCAATCTTATTATTCATCAACTTCAAAATTTTGCATTTAATATATTTAAGCTGCAAAACATCGATATTCACATAAGTATGATGCCTACCTGCATACATGCAGGGAGACAAATTATCAGTTTCAAGCAATATTCAGGGAGACAAATACACATGTCATCCTCCAAGCGCACTCCGTTCGAAGACATAACCAACGAGCAAAAAAAGGTATTAGATGAATGCAGCGGTTGCATTAAACTCCATTATTATTATTATTATGTTAATATATAGTAAAATGTGCCACACATATAGATCCAAAAGAAGCCGAGAGGCAGAGAAAGAGAGAGTGGTATGCAAAAAATAAAGATGAGATTTTGAAACACAAACGTCAAGCACAACAACTTAAAACACAGGCAACGACACTTATAATTGAGGGAAACACGGTATTCCATACACCGGCTACTAGACAACCAGGAGACACTCAACTGCAATACGGAACACCTGCTGAAGGTGATGTATTCTAAACTTGCACCATATAGATGGCTTGTTTTTTGAATGCATATCATGTGTGAAATACTGAATTTTAAGTGCACTTAATTTGTAGATGTGTCCCCAATTGTTCAATAAAAACATGCATCTCAAATGTATCCACCAGATTCATCACAATTCCATGTGGATGTTTAAGTCAATATAGCGGGTATGATCATATATGAAAAGGATACAGATGCCGCCTAGAGGGGGGTGAATAGGCGGTTTAAAACTTTTATGAGATGGGCTTAACAAAGGCGGAATAAAACTAGCGTTTACTTTGTCAAGCACAAAACCTATATAAACTACGGTTCACCTATGTGCACCAAAAACTTATGCTAAGAAAAACCAGCAACTATGTGATAGCTAGATATAATAATACAAGCACGAAGGCTATCACAAAGTAAAGTGCATAAGTAAATAGCTCGGTATAGAGATAACCGAGGCACGCGGAGACGATGATTTATTACCGAGTTCCTCCCATAAAGAGAGTATGTCTCGTTGTAGAGGGGGTGGTATCAAACCACCTACGCCACAAAAGGCCTCCCTTATTCTCCGGTGAATCTCACCCCAACGGGATCGATCCACACTTCCACTATAAGTGCACTTGTCGGTGGCAACCGGAACCTCCCACAAGGTTGGGGCACTTCTCCACAACTTAATCGGAAGCTCCCAAAAAACGCCACCAAGGCTACAACATGCAACACCAACAAACCATCTAGGGTTCCAAGAACCCAAGAGTAAAAAGCTTCTGAACTTTCACTCACCAAATACTCCGAGGAGAACTCAAACCGATGCACCAAATGCAATGGCAAGAACACAGGAAGTGCTCAAGTCCTTCTCTCCCAAATTCCACAAAAGCTACAAAAGCTAGTGGGAGAACAAGAGAGGAAGAACGCACGATGAAATCCACAAAAGAAACCCCAAGATCTAGATCCCAATATGTTCCCCTCACATAGAGGAGAGACGGATTGGTGGAGTTGTAGATCTAGATCTCCCCTTTCAAATCCCCCAAAAAGATTCAAGAAATATGGGAGGGATTGAGAGTATTTGCAAGCTCTTGAAGGTCAAAACAATGGAGGAGAGAGAGAATGCAAGTCACAGGCCTAAGGAGGAAGAAGCACTGGTGGAAAAAGGGCCTCTAGTCCTTGGGCCGCAACAGGCTCTAGTCCCGGTTTTGGGCCCGGGAGTGCGAAAACGGGACTAGAGGCCCCCCACTCTAGTCCCGGCTCGCAACATCCCGCGACTGATAACAGCCACGTGGCTGTTTCAGCGCCGCGGGGGGCGGAAACCCTCTAGTCCCGGGCTGTAACACCACCCGGGACTAAAAGGTTTCCTGCCGCGGCAGAGAAACACCACATTTCTCTACCGCGGCAGAGATTGTGTATTTCCTTTTTTTGCCATTTTGTTCCTTTTTCGTTTTGTGTTTCACTATAACAAACATATATTTCAGTATACATATTATACGCTACTACATACACACTACATGTCGATGCATTTATATAATTAATCGATCCCTTGCAAGCATACATATAATCAATCATATCAAAAGGAAGAAATGTTTTGAAATTACATGGTCATTGATGAATGTATATATCATATGAGCTACATGGAGATGACTAAGGCAAATCGAGTTCCCGTCATCCGCATAATGCTCTCCATGTACATCAAGGACTTCCTTCATCATAAATCTCGCCAGCTCCTCTTGAATTGGTCTTATGCGCTGGTCTGGCTCTAATTTCTCCCGCAAATCATAAATATAATGTGAGTCAACTTTCCGCTCACTGGTTAACTCTCGGATGTACTCGCAGACGTAGTATCCACATAAATGAGTTCCGGGTGGCTGTTGTAAACTCTTCGCCATTTTATAAGTTAGATCCTCTTTGAATGGACCTGGTATTTTCTGTCTGAACCGTGTCCAACACCTGCTCGGCAAAGAAAATGAACAAAGGAGTTATTAGTTACTTGATATCAGGAAATGAATGAAAGAGGACGATATAATGCGATAATGATTGAAATTACTTATGGAGCATTGCTTTCATGTCGCTCCACTTCTCTTGGTCCCAACTTAATGAGTCACGGACTTCAACTAGGGAGTTGTCAACTTGAATGTTTAGCAAGATCCAGTGGAATCTACGGATGTTTACATAAGCATACATGCATATATAGCTCATCGAATAAGCAAAAATAAAATGTGTACAAGATATAAACACTCACTTGAAGTTGTAAGGAAATAGTATTTCCTTAACAAAATTATTCTCGGTTAAGAACCTGGACAGGTCTTCCTCCACGTCTTTGGGGTGATTATTTAACGTATATTCATTAATGATATATGGGTCAATGAACCCAACGTCGTATCTTCTAGCTCTTTTGCATTCAAGCATCTTCATTCTGCAGAATATAATATCATCATACAAAAGGATATATATAGTTAGGATTTGTCGAGGGCGCTCTGGTTTATAACTGAAACAGTTCGATCATTTGAACTTGTATCGAGTATGGTTTGAAGTGATGCTCCATTCTAACGTCCAACAGAAACCAATCTTTTTGATGATTTTTGTGCTTGCGACATGTACCATTCGTGCAGATTTCGCATATGTGTGGATAGACGCGTGAGCTCCTCATTACTGACTAGAGGCGCCCCTTGGACATACTGCCGTACTATCTGACCCACTTGCGTATCTTCATAGCCTAAATGTTGACCAAGAGACATATTTGCTTCGTTAGCAAGTGCTTTGGCCTGCGATACAGTGATTCCCATAAGTGCAGCACTATTACGGGCTCTAGGGTCCATTATTTGCATGTCCATATCCATTTCAGCTCTGAAGGTCTTGTCGAGGTCTGAAATGACTTTGAGCGGGGCGATCGATTGATTCTTCTGTGCTCCGAGCTAGGCAACTTGCTTCTCGCTTTTTGCACTTGTGATTTTTTTCTTCTGTGCTTTCTAAATAATCTCCCGGTCATAGTATGATTCTAGATTCATTGATATCTGGGATGGTTGCTCAATAAAGGACTTAGCCCACTTTTTGGTTTTTTCGTTATATACCGGCTTTGGCTCAGGCATTTTGGGTGCAAAATGCGCCTTAACTTGGGAAGCCACATCCACGTTAGTTTCCTCATCGGTCTTGTCATAAGGTCTCTTTGGAAGAGCCGGCGGGATGTCGACTATCTTCGGCGTTTGACCTTTCTTCGATGTGGGGCGCGGGGGACCGTCGAACTTCCGTTTCTTTGACGAGGTAGTAGTATTGCACGGAGGCGGAGGCGGAGATCGAGTTGATTTACTCCTGCTGCGGCGATCGTCAGCGGGGCGGGGTGGACTTGGAGGTTGGCGATAATCGGGTTGGGGTGGACTTGGAGATTGACGATATTCGATGCGGGGTGGATTTGGATTCCTTGGAGTCGGTGCCCTTGGCGCCGAGCCTGGAAACTTGATGTACTTCTTATTCCATAGAATGATGTTGCGCTTGACATCTCTTAGTTTCGTAAGGCCTTCAGGCGTAGCGATTTCAATCTCTAGGTCCGCAAAATCCTCCACTATGTCATCCACCGTGACACGAGCATAGCCTGGTGGAATCGGAAGTGAATGGTGGAGTGCTCCAGGTAGACAAGGTAAAGCAGTGCCGATCGCCACCTTGAAGGACAGGTTGTTCATTGGCTGATGTAGCTCACATTGTGCCATCTCTCTGACATCATCCACGGGGTAGTGAGGAGCCGGTGCATCATCCATCAGTGCTTGCTCATCAGCACGGACCTCCGTGGAAGCCATGCTACTTCTCCGTTGGCTAAGATCCAATGCAGGATCATCAGACCGCAGGTGAGTTGACGACGGCGGCCTTTGGCTAATTTCATGCATGAGGTTCTTGGATCGGCTAGGTCTGCTCTACCCGGAGATCCGGTCGCCTCCGGTCCTTCTTTCTCGGCGGCTTATGGCGGCATCGTATAAAGGAAACCCTTTCTTCCAAGAGACACCGGCGCCTTTGTCTCGTGTTCGTCCTCCCTTTTCAGGATTCCCTAGGGCGCGTGTCAGGTCATCGTTCTCTCTCTCTGTACGGAACAATCCCAATTGAGCATTGTTCATTGCTTGAATAAGGTATTGGGAGGGTTTTAGAATTTTATCATGAAATAATGTCTTCCCTGTTTCTGGGTCCAAGGATCCCCCGTGCCCGTACCACCAGTTCTTTGACCTCTCGGGCCATCCATCTATACCAGGAGTGACGCCTCTAGCCCTCATATCCTTCTCCATAGTTTCCCACTTAGGGATGGCACTCTTGTAGCCACCTGTCCCCATTTTATGATGGTATTTCTTGTTGGCAGCATTTAACGCGTTCTTTGCCGACTTTGCCTTTGATTTATCAGATTTCTTGTACTGTACAAAATTGGGCCACTGTTCTCTCAACTTCTCGTTTAGTCCTTTGAAGTCTGGAGTTTTCTTTTTCGCGACATATTTCGCATATAAATTTTTCTTGTGGTTCCGGTACAGTTCAACCATCTTTCTTAGTGCCCACTCCTTGACTTTCGCTCTATTTTCAAGCTCACCCGGCCTTGGGGTAATACCATCTACCTCAAATTCCTCATACTCTGGAGGTAGTATGAAATGCGCTATGAGCTTCTGCCAAAGGTCATCTTTGGCATCATCGGTGACATAGCTTTTGGATTCTTCACCGGCTTTCTTTGACTTATTCCATTCTTCGATGCTGATCGGTAGGTTGTCCCTAACAAGCACCCGCATTGATTCATAAACATCCTCCGGTGCTTCTCTGGAGAAATCGGTTCACCATTATCATCTATTTCTTCGATGGTGAACCTCTGATTACCATCCAACTTTTTGTTTGTCCCTCGTTTCGTTCGAGCTGCCGATTCCTTCGATCCGGTGGGCTAAAATAAGAAGAGAGAGTGATTAATATATATCTAGATCAGTTAATGAATAGAGGTAACACGAGACTTTATATATATATATGTGTACCTCGCCGGATCCTGTCGAGGGGCCATCATTATTGTTGTTATTTGTTTGCCCTTCGTCCATCTGGTCTTCCCCTTGGTAAATTTGGTTTTCCTGTAGTCCATCACCGGATGGATTCAGATATGAGGATATCTCTTCCTCGAGCAAAATATCTTCGGCGCCGGTAGTAATATTAAGAGGAATTTCACCTCTTATCATGCCCTGAAGAAAACCTTCACCGATGCGACCAGGATCTTCGGATGGATCCATGACTTAATTATCTATAACAAAAAGAGAGTTAAACAGGTTAGAAAAAACAATAATCCTAACAACTAACACAATATAATCCTAATTATAATAACTTAAACAAAAAATAACCCTAATCCTAATCCTAATTCTAATCTTAATAAATAAAGAAAAAAATCACTAAAACAATAATCCTAATCCTAAAAAATTATATAAACAATTATATATTCTTAAAAACAACTAAAAACAATTATATATTCCTAAAAAAGAAACTAAAAACAATTATCTAAACAATTATATATTCCTAAAAACAACTAAAAACAATTATATATTCCTAAAAACAACTAAAAACAATTATATAAACAATTATATATTCCTAAAAACAACTAAAACAATTATATAAACAATTATATATTCCTAAAAAAAGAAACTAAAAACAATTATATATTCCTAAAAACAACTAAAAACAATTTTATATTCCTAAAAAAAGAAACTAAAAATAATTATATATTCCTAAAAAAGAAACTAAAAACAATTATATATTCCTAAAAACAACTAAAAACAATTATATATTCTAAAAAAAAGAAACTAAAAGCAATTATATATTCATAAAAAAAAGAAACTAAAACTTCTACTAAGATATAAAAAAGAAACTAAAAATTCCTAGCTAAAAAACGCACGTCGAGGCGGCAGCGTTGCCGGCGGAGGGACGACACGTGGCGGCATGGCATGGCGTGCGTTGCGGCAGCGGAGACCCGGTGGCAGCGGCTGAGCGTTGAGGACAGCGGGGCAGATGTAGCGTGGCAGCAGCGGAGCCTGACGGAGGCAGCGAGGGTGGCGGCGCGGCGGATCGGCGTCTGGGGGCAGCACCTCCCCTGCGTCTTGATGCTTCGTCTTCATCGCGTTCTAAGTGCTGGCGCGCGCGAGCGCGCGTATATATAGGGACCCCCCCTTTAGTCCCGGGCTAAGCCACCACCCGGGACTAAAGGGTCTTTAGTCGCGGGCCGTGGCTTACCCGCGACTAAAGACCCCACCTTTAGTCCCGGGCTAAGCCACGGCCCGGGACTAAAGGGTTTTTTCGGCCGCTTCGTTTTCACGCGCGCACTCACCATTTAGTCCCGGGTCCAGCCACGACCCGCGACTATTTGTTTTTTTTAATTTTCTTTTTTAATTCAAAACTAATAGTAATAATCCAAATAAAACAAATAATATGTCTATTATTATCAGAAAAATATAAATAATTTTAATATAATATCCATTTATCAGTTTGTATCATTTATAAATTATTTCATTTGTAAATTTTCTTTTTTAATTCAAATCAAATATAAAAACTTTGAAAAATCATATCTTTTATTGTAATAATCCAAATAAAACAAATAATATGTCTATTATTATGAGAAAATTATAAAGAATTTTAATATAATATTCATTTATCTATTTGCATCATTTATAAATTTTTCATTTGTAAATTTTCTTTTTTAATTCAAATCAAATATAAAGACTTTGAAAAATCATATCTTTTATTTTAATAATCCAAATAAAACAAATAATATGTCTATAATTATCAGAAAATTTATCAAGAATTTTAATATAATATCCATTTATCTGTTTGCATCATTTATAAATTATTTCATATGTAAATTTTCTTTTTTAATTCAAATCAAATATAAAAACTTTGAAAAATCATATATTTTATTGTAATAATCCAAATAAAACAGAAAAATATGTCTATTATTATCAGAAAAATATAATGAATCTTACTATAATATCCATTTAGTCCCGATTGTAGTCACAAACCGAAACTAAAGATATTTTCCGCCATTTCCCACCTCTTCCCGCCAAGTTTTCCCGCCCTTTCTTTTCTACGAGAGCTTTTAGTCCCGGATGTAGTCACTAACCGGGACTAAAGATATTTCCCGCCATTTCCCAAAGCTTCACGCCAAGTTTTCCCGCCCTTTCCTTTCTACGAGAGCTTTTAGTACCGGATGTAGTCACTAACCGGGACTAAAGATATTTCCCGCCATTTCCCAAAGCTTCACGCCAAGTTTTCCCGCCCTTTCCCTCTATATTTAGGGCGATCGTGCCATGGATATACACACATCCACACCTTCCTCTCTTAGAACAATGGACAACGCCTACTCGGCCATTCTGACCGTCAAGGAGACCGAGGCGCTGTGTGCCTCCAACTACCCTTGTCCGCCAGGCTACCGGCCGCTCGCCGGCTGGATGCTGAGCGCTGGAGGGGTTCCTGTCCCTCAAGGTTCCGCATGCCAGGCGGCCATCACAAACCACTTCTACCACGAGCTCACGCCGGAGCAGCGGATGGATCCCCAGTGGGATCCCGACAACTACGACACCTGGAATGTCTTCTTCGCTAATAGGCGGGAAAGGGAGCTCGCCAGGTACGAAGGTGATGGCCCGCCACCGGTGAACCACAACGAAGCCGGCTATCGTCTATGGTGGGCGAACCATACTATCATCAGAGTGATGCGCTACATCGCCGGGGGAGACCATCCTCGCCTACGGTGCCCACGAGTCCACCCGCCACAGGCCCGACACCGGCCCGGCGGTAGAGGCATCGCCTTCCAGGAGACCCCTCTCCCGCCCTCCGTGAATCCAAGGCTGGAATGGCCCCTGGTATATGCCATGGATGGGCTGAGGATCCCCGAAGTGGTAGGTGACAATGACGATGATGATGACAATGACGATGAAGACCCTGAAGCTGCGTACTATAGGACTAAGCATGATTATTACTAAAGGGGGCATCTTTAGTCCTGAGTGTTAGCTAGTCCCGGTTTGTCCCGGTTTTTAATATTAATAAATGTCTTGAGTGTTACCTAATAAATAGAGGGAAATGCCTATATAAAGAGAGGGTTCATCTTTAGTCCCGGTTGGAGAAACCAACCGCGACTGAAGGGATTGCGGCAGACTGGGCCAGGCAACACTAATAATAGGGGTGAGTGTTGACATTATGTCGTGCGGCTTGTAGCTTGTCCCGGATGGTGTCACCAACCGAGACTAAATATGAACCTTTAGTCCTGGTTGGAGACACCAACCGAGACTAAAGATGAGTCAGCACTAATAATAGGGGTGAGTGTCGACATTATGTCCTGAGTGTCGACATTATGCCGAGATGCTTGTACTATAAATAGGCATCCTTGTGAGTCCAGTCCTCCAGCCAGTTTGAGGCATCTCCAAGATGGTTTTCGAGAGCAGGGACACCACTACGGCCAGTTTCAGGGAGATGCCGTGAGCCAGGTGCTCGGCATCTCCGAAACAGTCATAGAGGCACTCCCTAATATGTGAAATTAGTTAGCTCCCAGGCGTATTGATCTAGTTAGAGAAGTTACAAGCTGCAAGATGGTTTTCGAGAGCAGGGACACCACTACGGCCAGTTTCAGGGAGATGCCGATGGAGCCCAGTCCTCCGGCATCTCCGAGAAACTGGTCATAGAGGCACTCCCTAATATGCGACATCACGCGTTTGGAGATCAGATCTTAATGGTAAGTATGAATCGGTACTAAAGGCCCTCCTTTAGTCCAGGTCCAGCCACAAAACGGGACTAACACAGTCAAGATTGTTTGCAGACAACATTATAAAAATGGACACATGCATGGAACATCTTCACTCATAAAATGTTACAATTACTACATATCATTTCTTCGCGTGTGTTCCTTTCTGATCCCGTCGTATACATGGAGCATCTTCATTCATTAACATGATGCTTGGGTCATCCTTCACCGTGAAGGGCGGAATTTCATGAAACTTATCACAATCTTCTGACATGTCTGTCTTGTCCTCCACTCCCACGATGTTTCTTTTTCCTGAAATAACTATGTGGCGCTTTGGCTCATCGTCTGATGTATTCTTTTTCTTATTTTTTCATTTTCTAGGTTTGGTAGACATGTCCTTCACATAGAAAACCTGGGCCACATCATTGGCTAGGACGAATGGTTCGTCTAAGTACCCAAGATTGTTGAGATCCAACGATGTCATTCCGTATTTCTTGTCTACCTCAGCCCCTCCTCCCTTCAGCTTGACCCATTTTCACCGAAACAAGGGGACCTTAAAAGTAGGTCCATAGTCAAGTTCCCATATCTCCTCTATGTAACCATAATATGTGGTCTTTGACCCATTGTTGTCTGTTGCATCAAAGCGGACACCACTATTTTGGTTGGTGGTCTTTTTATCTTGGGCTATCGTGTAAAATGTATACCCATTTATCTCGTACCCTTGGAAAGTCGATATAGTCGAAGATGGTGACCTAGACAACAAGTATAGCTGATCTCCAAGAGTGTTGTTTTTGATGAGATGTTGAAACCAACCGCCAAAACTCTTCATGTGTTCATCTCTAATCCAAGAGTCATGCTTTCCAGGGTTGTTGGAGCGTAAGATTTTCTTGTGTTCCTCGATATATGGGGCTGCCAAGATAGAGTTCTGTAGAACGGTGTAATGTGCTTCGGTGTAAGAATGTATGTCTCTACATATTATTGATTTCCTTCCTAGAGTACCCTTTCCACTCAGTCTCCCCTCATACCGCGATTGAGGAAGACCAATCGGCTTAAGGTCAGGTACGAAGTCAACACAAAATTCAATGACCTCCTCTGTTCCATAGCCCTTGGAGATGCTTCCTTCTGGCCTATCACGGTTACGAACATATTTATTTAATATTCCCATGAACCTCTCAAAGGGAAACATATTGTGTAGAAATACAGGACCGAGAATGGAAATCTCTTCGACTAGGTGAACCAGCAGGTGCGTCATAATATTGAAGAAGGATGGTGGGAACACCAACTCAAAACTGACAAGACATTGGACCACATCATTCTGTAACCTTGGTAGATCTTCAGGATTGATTATCTTCTGAGAGATTACATTGAGAAATGCACCTAGCTTCGCAATGGGTACTCGAACATTATCTGGTAGAAGCCCCCTCAATGCAATCGGAAGCATTTGCGTCATAATCATGTGGCAGTCATGAGACTTTAGGTTTTGGAACTTTTTTCTGCCATATTTATTATCCCCTTTATATTCGACGAGAAGCCAGACAGGACCTTAATACTGCTTAGGCATTCAAAAAATATTTCCTTCTCTTGTTTGGTAAGAGCGTACCTGGCATGACCTTGAAACCATTCTAGATGCAGGCCATATGGGTCTTTCATACGTTGATGGTCCTTTCGTGCTTCCGGTGTATCTTTTGTCTTCCCATACACGCCCAAGAAGCCTAGCAGGTTCACGCAAAGATTCTTCGTCACATGCATCACATCGATTAAAGAGCGGACCTCTAAGAATTTCCAATATGGTAGCTCCCAAAACATAGATTTCTTCTTCCACATGGGTGCGTGTCCTTCAGCGTCTTTCAGAACAGATTTTCCTCCAGGACCCTTTCCAAAGGTTACCAGTTGATCCAAATCTTTGACCATATCAAATATATCAGCACCAGTACGCTCCTTAGGCTTCGTCTGGTGACATGCCAGACCGTTGAAATGCTTGCCTTTCTGTCTTAAGGGATGCTTGGCCAATAGAAATCGACGATGCTCATTGTATACATTCTTCTTACAATGTTCCAAATATATACTTGCAGTCTCATCTAAATAGTGTGTGCATGCATTGTATCCCTTGTTTGACTATCCTGAAAGGTTACTAAGAGCAGGCCAATCATTGATTGTTACGAAAAGCAATACTCGGAGGTTAAATTCTTCCTGCTTCTGATCATCCCACACGCGTATCCCAGGTTCGTGCCACAACTGTAAAAGTTCTTCCACTATTGGCCTTAGGTACACATCAATGTCGTTGCCGGGTTGCTTCAGACCTTGGATCAACACTGGCATCATAATGAACTTCTGCTTCATGCACAACCAAGGAGGAAGATTATAGATGCATAGAGTCATGGGCCAGGTGCTGTGACTGGAGCTCTGCTCCCAAAGGGATTCATGCCATCTGTACTTAGACCAAACCTTAAACTCCTTGCGTCATCTGCAAAGTCCGGGTACTTTCTATCGATTTTTCTCCATTGTGACCTATCAGCGGGGTGTCTCAACATCCCGTCTGACTTACGTTCCTCTTTATGCCATCGCAACAACTTGGCGTGCTCTTTGTTTCTGAATAAGAGTTTCAACCGTGGTATTATAGGAGCATACCACATCACCTTCGCAGGAACCCTCTTCCGGGGGGCTCGCCCTCAACGTCACCAGGGTCATCTCGTCTAATCTTATACCGAAGTGAAGTGCATACCGGGCATGCATCTAAATTCTCATACTCCTCACCGCGGTAGAGGATGTAGTCATTAGGGCATGCATGTATCTTCTGAACCTCTAAACCTAGAGGGCAGACAACCTTCTTTGCTTCGTATGTACTGGCGGGCAATACATTATCTTTTGGAAGCATATTCTTCATCATTTTTAGCAACTTTTCAAATGAGGTGTTAGGTATAGCACACTCAGCCTTCCATCGCAGCAATTCCAGTGTGCTGCCCAGATTTTTCAGACCATTTTCGCAATTTGGGTACAACAACTTTTTGTGATCCTCTAGCATGTGATTGAACTTCTCCCTATCCTTTTCAGTTTCACAATCTCTTCGTGCATCAGCAATGGTCCGACCAAGATCATCAGCGGGTTTATCATGTGTCTCTTCTTCATCCTCCCCTTCAGCATCCCCCATAGAAGTATCTCCGTACTCAGGGAAACCATGATAGTTTTCATCCTCCTCCTCTTCTTCATTGTCTTCCATTATAACCCCTCTCTCTCCGTGCTTAGTCCAACAATTATAACTTGGCATGAAGCCGGACTTCAACAGGTGGCTGTGAAGGGTTTTTTAGTCAGAGTAATCCTTCTGATTCCTACATCCATTACATGGACAGAATACAAAACCATTGTGCTTGTTTGCATCAGCAACACGGATGAATTCATGCACGCCATTAATGAAATCGCCAGAGCGTCGGTCAGTACCGTACATCCATTCCCAGACCATCTGCATTATAGTAAAAGTATATCAAAAACCATTACACAACATGATAAAATTATTACAAGTTATATTGAGAGCTTCTAGAGCATTAATTTTGAATTTTGAAAAATTTACATGCACCAATTTGTGATTGGAGAAAACAATCAACATGATAAATGTGGAGTTTTTTATTATTGTTCTATCAGTGGAAACCTCATTCCATTTTAAGCTCTAAAACTCCAAAATTACACATTTGAATTTTCAGTAACTATGTGCCTAATCAAAATTTGTTACACATATATATCAAAATCCTTCTAGCTACTTCTACAGCATGCATGCATTTGATCCATATCTCTACTTCTAGAGAATTATATAGAGCTAAAGTAGCAATAAGATATGAAAGAATGAAGTTCTAACCTTTTAAAGCTTTGGATTTAGGTGTTGCAAACTAAATCTTGACAAATCTTGAGAAAAAAATGGCATGAACTCTCTTGCTTTCTTTGAGAAAAATGGCCACCATATGCTTTAGGGCAGCTGGCCAGGGAGATGTATATATAGTGATGGACAATTAGTCCCGGGCCGTGATACGACCCGGGACTAATAGTCCCCGAAAAGAGTTGTTGCCCCGCTCCAGCTTATTAGTCCTGGGCCGTATTACGGACCGGGACTATTGCTCTGGTCCGACCCGGGACTAATGCTTATGGCCATTTCTAGCCGTTGGAGGCCTCACGGACCGGGACTAGTGCTAGCACTAGTCGCAGTTCGTGATGGGCCGGGACTGCTGGGCTTCCAGTGATCGAACCGAAGATGGTTTTTCCAGTAGTGAAGGGGTCTATTTATACCCCTCCCCAACGAAATATGACCGTTTGGGACCTTCCAGGCCAGATAATCCGCCCCTCCCCCGGATATTCCGGGTTCCCCGGACAAAAAAAATGGCTAAGGACTTCGCGGCGCGACCCTCACTATAGGGGGTGATTTTTGGGGCGGATAATCGGCCCCCATGGCCGGATAATCCGCCCCCCTGAAAACTAGCAGGAACAGCAAAACTGAAACCATCATAACTTTTTCATTCGGACTCCAATTTTGATGAACTTGGGCTCGTTTCGAAGATAGGAACGATCTCTACAAGATCATGAAGGGAACCATCATATTCCAGGAATGGGGGATAGAACCAAATGATGAAAGTTTTAACCTATCTATAAAAGACAAACCGGTAAAACCTCCAATATCGAAAACAAAATAGAGAATGCATAAGAAATCAGTTTTCAATGGACTTAAGCTTGTCATAGAGATTGACACAATATGTAAATCCTCTCATGGATAAGAACCAAATAAGAACCAAGAAATATGATGCCAAGTATGCAAAGGTTTGAGCTCTCACCGAGGGATATGATCAAGTTACTCCCTTGAGAGCCCCTCTTGATAGTACGGTTATCTATCCTATAAACCGGTCTCTCAAACTAACACCACGAGACCAGTTAGAAAGAAACCCTATCAAAATCAAACCTTTGCATTGTATATTCCACACCTTAGGATGGAGCACCTTTCTTGATTGCACTAGCTTGGTGAAGATGATCCCCCATACTCCACTATGGAAGAGCCTCTCTTTTAGGCATATCTTCACATATCCATGATCACCATAAGGATGGCACGATACACTTGAGATCATCTTAAGAAACCTTGATCAACACTTGATCTTCTTCACTTTATTCTTATTCCAACCTTGAAGCCACCATATGGTTCAAGCATTGTCTATGGATAAATCCTCCAAGTAAAACTCAATGCAAACATAAGTACATAAAACATTGTCATTAATTACCAAAACCACATGGGGTCACACATGTTCTTTCAATATGTGACATCATTTTTTTTTTACTTTATAGATATACTTCTCAACAGTATGATGTATGCCCATGTTTCAGGTATCTGAATGTGGTGGTTGTGTTAAACTCAATTATTATTATGTGAATATATAGTAATATGTGCCATATATGCAGATCCAAAAGAAGCCCAGAGGCAGATAAAGAGAGATTGGTATGCAAAAAATAAAGAAGAGATTTCGAAACGCAGATGCCAAGCACGAGAGCTTAAAAAGCAAACAATGATACCTATTATTGAAGACAACACAATATGTCATACACCAACTACTGGACAAGCGGGAGTCACCCCATTGCAATATTGAACGCCTTCAGTAGGTCATGTATTCTTAACTCGCAACATATAGGTGTCTTCTTTTTTTAATGCAAACCTATGTGTCAAATACTGATTTTAAGTTCTATGAATTTGTAGATGTGGCTCCAGACATAAAAAAACTATGCATATCAAATTGCTCTACTAGATTCATCACAATTCCATGCGGTTACAGGGGTATGTCCATATGCAAGCCTTAAGAGTACAAATCATCACCAATCACAAGTAACTCAAGAACCATGTAATTACTTTAAACACTCATAACTCGGTTCTCAATACTTCGCATTTTAGCAATTGTCATAAGCTGACATGGCAAGATAACTATTTCACATTTTTGAATTTAGGTATTGGTGGGAGTGGATCTACATACTCCAGCATGGCCAATAATTTTATGATGCCATGCAATGAGTTACTTATGCTTGACAAAGATCACAATGATTGGCTACATAGTAATTTAACTTATAGGCGAGATGTCAGATCCATAAAAGATCCATGGAACATGTCCACATCTACATGGTTGCATGGGCAAGAGAGTTTAGCTGAAAAATGTGCATATTCGGAGAATAAAAAATAATGTGAACCCTCTGAGCAGAAACACCAGCATGAAAGGGAAAGGTACTCTTCAATGACAGATGCACAAAAAGAAGTATGGTTGAAAAATAACCATGAGCATAAGAAATTGGCTCGGGCACACAAATCACCATTCATCAACTCAGCTTGCACACCTATCAAGCAAACATAGATTTCTAGAAATAATCGAAAAGGTATTGTCGGTGACATGTTATATATAGTATATAAATGTTCATATCATTTAGTAGTCCATGTGTTAAGTTTCAGTGTTTGCGGTATAATATTATGTAATAATTTTTTCTCTATTTTTTGCATATCTAGGTGACACAAACAATGATGACGACTTCGATACTACAAGAATTTTTTAGCCAGTTGAACATGGATCTACATTTGAAGGTAAAATGGAATAATCAGTTCACATTTCTGAGCAAGTATCAAATACATTAAGTTGACCTAACATGTCGTGGACATAGATAGCTTGGACACCATATAAGAGAAACAAATAATACATGATGATGACGAGGAGTGTAGGATTTTCTATGATACATGTAACTTATACAACTAATTTTTAAGTAAATTATGTTAATGTAGTCTTATGTTACTCCCTCCATCCTATAATATAAGGCGCCTAAGAATTGGTCAAAAGTAAATACTGACTAACTTTGACCAAATATTAAGGAAAAATATGTACATCTACATTATTGAATGGAAAATTAATAAAATATAGTTTATGATAAATCTATTGATATTGATTTGGTATTGTAAATATTTATATTTTTGTGTATAATCTTGGTCAAACTTAGAAAACATTGAGTTTTGACTAAACCTTAGGCGCCTTATATTTTGGGACGGAGGGAGTAATTTTTTTGCACCTTTTTATTCCTACTTATTATATCTTGCAAGGCGATGTGTTCGATTTGTATCGAGTGACAAGTGGTGTTCCTTCGATGAACCAAAATGATGATCCTTATGATTATGTGTACCACAATCTACCAACCAAGCATCATGTTTTGAAGACAGTAAAAGATTGCACCTATTGTGGAGCAATGAGGCTCCAGTACGACGGCCCCGTGTTCTGTTGTAGAAAAGGGATGGTGAAGATAGTTACTCCTGAAGTTCCTGAAGAGTTGCGCCGGTTATTCAGAAGTCAGGTTGATGAGGATGCAAAATACTTTAGAAAGCATATACAGTATTTCAACACCCACTTCTCCTTCACAAGCCTTGGAGTCACCCTTGATAAGAATGTCAGCAATGCAGCGAGAACGGGTGTGTATACATTTCGTGCACAAGGGGCGATCTATTATAAGATGGACGATATGGTGTCTGGTGGTCAAGTACCTAGACATCTCCAACTTTATATCTATGATATAGATGAAACCTTGGAACATAGAGTAAAGTGGTCTCGAGATCTTGATATAAGTATCATACGGAAGATTCTGAAGATTCTAGAGAACAACCCCTGTGTGCAGACTTTTGAGAGCATTGGATCCGTTCCAAATCTGGAGGAATATCGGATTTCGCTAAATACGGATGTAAGGCTGGACCAACGAAGGTACAATGCCCCCACAGCTTCCCAGGTGGCTTCTATGTGGTTTGAAGGGAGGGACCCACAAAACACTTTTGATAGACAAGTTGTCATGTATGGCAAAGGTGACTATCACTAGTGGAAATGAGGCCTTTGGTTGAGGTTGGAAATGGTCTTTAACACTGGTTCTTCTATGAACCGGTATTAAAGGGGGTGCCCGTACCAGCCTGGTCCATAGAGAAAAAAGGAGCACCCCCTTTAACACCGGTTCGTGCCACGAACCGGGGTTAAAGGCCCTGCACCAGTGGCACGCGTAGCCCCCCTTTAACACCGCTTCGTGGGGGTCTATATACCACACCGCAGCCCACCCTCTCTTCCATTTTTTCACTCTCTCATTTTGGAGCCTAGCAAGAGGGTGAGAGGTGTGCTAGTTTGTGTTTTTTCCTATGCACAAGAGGTGTTCGGTGAAATGCCCGAGAGCTCTAAATAAGTTTTCTCGTTGCTCTTTCCTTCTCGGTCGAGGTCGGCAACTTTATCCTTTCATGTATCATTGATGTACTATATATAAATGGTCATATCCCTATTAATTTTTGATATACTATATATTAATGCAGATGAACCGGCAATGGATGTACGGTGACTAGACGCACTTCCGAGTACATTATGGGCCTCCAAAATTTCATCGTTGTGGCTAATGCAAACCGTGGTCACAATGGTTTTATGTGTTGTCAGTGCGTTCAATGTCAAAACAAGAAAGACTACTCAAATACCAGAACCATTCATGTCCACCTGCTTCGATCCAGTTTCATGCCCATCTATAATTGTTGGACCAAGCACGGAGAAAAAGGGGTTGTGATGGAAGACAACGAAGAAGAAGAGGATGATGACAACTATCATAATATGTATCCTGAATATGATGATACTGCAATGGGGGTAGATAATGAAGATCAAGAGGCAGCAGATGGGCCCGCTGATGACGATCTTGGTCGGGCCATTACTGATGCAAAGGAAGAATGTGAACTGAAAAGGAGAAGGAGAAGCTAGAGCAGATGTTAAAGGATCACAAAACATTGTTGTACCCAACTTGCGAAGATGGCCACAAAAATCTAGGTACTACACTGGATTTGCTGCAATAGAAGGAAGAGAACGGTGTGACTGACAGCGCATTTTCAAAGTTGTTGGTAAAAATGAAGAATCTGATTCCAGGAAATAATGAGTTGCTCGACAGTACATACCAAGCAAAAAAGGTTGTCTGCCCTCTAGGATTAGACGAGCAGAAGATACATGCCTGCATTAATGACTGCATCCTCTATCGCGGTGAGAAGTACGAGAATTTGGATGCATGCCCATTATGCACTGCACCGCGGTATAAGATCAGACGAGACGATCCTGGCGATGTTGAGGGCGAGGCCCCTAGGAAGAAGGTTCCTGCCAAGGTTATGTGGTATGCTCCTCTAATACCACGGTTAAAACGTCTCTTCAGAAATAAAGAGCATGACAAGTTGTTGTGATGGAACATGGAAGACCGTAAGAAAGACGCGATGTTGAGACACCCCGCTGATGGGTCACAGTGGAGAAAAGTCGAGTGAGAGTACCCGTACTTCGCACATGACGCAAGGAACTTAAGGATTGGTCTAAGTACAGATGTCATGAATCCTTTTGATGAGCAGAGCTGCAGTCATAGCACCTGGCCTATGACTCTATGTATCTATAACCTTCCTCCTTGGTTGTGCATGAAGAGGAAGTTCAATATGATGCTAGTGCTCATCCAAGGCATGAGGCAACCCGGCAACGACATTGATGTGTACCTAAGGCCATTAGTTGAAGAACTTTTCCAGCTGTGGGCCAAACCAGGTGTACGTATGTGGGATGAGCACAAAGGTGAGCCATTTGACCTACGAGTGTTGCTTTTCGTAACCATCAATGATTGGCCTGCTCTTAGTAACATTTCAGGGCAGACAAACAAGGGATACAATGCATGCACACATTGTTTAGATAAGACTGAAAGTGTATATTTGGAGAAATGTAAGAAGGTTTTGTACCTAGGGTATCATCGATTTCTTCCGAACCTGCATCCAGTAAGAAAAAAGGCAAGCATTTAAAACGTCTCGCAGAACCCCGGAGGAAGCCTGTCCTCTGTACCGGTCAAGAGGTATTTGGTATGGTCAAGGACCTATAAGTAATCTTTGGAAAAGATCCTGGCAGTCTATCTGTTCTGAATGACGATGCCGGACACGCACCCATGTGGAAGAAGCAATCTATATTTTGGGACCTACCCTATTGGAAAGTCTTAGAGGTCCGCTCTTCAATCTACATGATGCACGTGACGAAGAATATTTGCGTGAACCTGCTAGGCTTCCTAGGAGTGTATGGGAAGACAAAAGATACACCGGAAGCACGGCAGGACCAGCAACGTATGAAAGACCCTAAAGAGCATATGCATCCTGAGAACGAGAAGGGTAAACGATGCCACTTAACTTCTACCAGCTATGCTCTTACCAAAGCAGAGAAGGAAATCTTTTTTAAATGCCTGAGAAGTATGCGGTGACCCAGCATACCACTGCATGATGTAGTATACTATAGTCGTTGACATAACACCAATGAAACACCGTTCACTAGTATTACATCCCTCAAAATGGCATAACAGAAACACAGTGGGTCCAATACATGGCTAAAGGTTACAACTCACTCTTTACAAAAGATCCAGAGAACACTCTAGGCTTAAGAGAGAGAAAGAACTTCTTATGAAAAAGAATCAAAGATAAAAAATGCAAAAATAATTATACAACCAAAACTAGTATTTGAACTACGGTTTTGGTGTTGCTGCTATTGCAACGCACTACGGAGATAGGTTCTTTGGCTAGAGGTTAAATTTCTATCTAATCGGTAACTTCGTCTTCACTTGAGTTGAGGTATATGTTGTCTTCCTTGTCTTTATTGAAAAGATTTAGCTGAGCATGACAAGTCCTGGAGCTTAACACTATGTAGACATCGTTTTAATGGCTTCAAAATATAGAAAGGGTTAAGAAGATACTTTGAGTACGAGCATACTCAGCAAATTCACTAGAAAAGGAGTGTTTGATGCACTATAACTACAGCCACAGACCGTCGGCCGTAGGCAATGCAGGTTTTAAAAATCATTTCTTCAAAGGTTGCTTTTATTCTAAAAAGCTATGTCCGTCAGCCTTCACGGGTTTACTAGACCATTCATTGGGTTCCTTTCCCGCCGCGTTCGCAGCTCCTTCCCGGAACAGGGAGTAAAAGTTACAGTTCTTACACTCTGCAGAGGTGCGTCACTTTACCCATGAGAGATCAACTCTAAGTTGCACAACCGGGCAGCTTATTCCCGTCCACAATTCCATGATGTGGGGCCCAGAAGATGATCCAAGCCAATCATTGCCCCCTTCGCGATCCCACATGCCTCCTTGGTGTACACCACGCCCACATAAATAATTACGGCAATGTTTTCTACAAACCGTTAGATGCCAGAACTATCGTGGGACGATGAGGGTTCCCACCCATATGCTGCATATCCTCTACGAATTACCAATTAATATGCATGCTACGAGGATAAAAGCCACGACCTGCACATCCGGCTTCATGCGAGAGGAAGAAGATACAGCTGACTTCTCCGTCCCATTCCAAATCTCATGGTCAAAGCGTAATATACGGCGCAAGAATCACTGGCGACATTGGTTCTTAAGTCCTAGGTGATATAGTTCTGAACAGTGGTATCCCAACTGTCAGATTCAATAGATTAGATGATCACCCTGGATCAGTAATCAATAGTTTTTATTATTATTGAAAATAGTGTTTTCTGACCTTTTTCAAATGTAGGTGAAGACAACACTGGATTTGTAAAATACTTTACAGAAATTAAACAAAGGACATGAGCAAGTGTGAACTTGCCTTTTGTGATTGCAAGATTATGCACTCACAGTCTTCGAGTTAATGTATAAGATCCAAAATCTGAAATCAGCATCATTGGTCCGGTAAGGACTAATATTTAAATAAGCAATATGATTTTATGCATAAGTAATGTGATGCACGTTCTAAGCGTAAATCCTGGGAATAACGTTGTCCTAGGGTTTGGATTCCAAAAAGGGTTACTTTGGAATGTGTGGTCCTTTTAGATAAGTTTCATAGTGGTACTTTTATTAGAGTTTATTAGTGGTTGTAAACAACACTTATGTAGGAGTAACGTATACATACTTATGACATACTAGTTAGGATTACTTACACAAGGTTTCTTATTTAAAGTGGAAAAAAGGATAACCTTCGAAGAAAAGGTTTCTCTTCTAGGTTCTAGACAAACCGTGTGGTTAGTTAGTGGTGGTTGATGTTATTTGTTTGCTCAAATGTTTTGGCTTGAGTTGCTTTATAGTTTAACTACTTCAGACCAAAGTTAACTATAAAACATATAATAATGCTTATAGTGTTATATTAAGATTGTGTAGAATAAAGTTAACTTTAAAGTATAGATAGTTTTGGAAGTATCCTATTTATACATTGGTATCTTGTATATCTGAAATGTGTTCTTTAAGTTACTTAAGAATGTTTATTCTGATACTTGAGTAATGGTTCCTTGATGTGAGTATGGAGTAATATCATTTATCTTTTATAGATATGTGAGTATAGTTTATGAACCCAACATAATGTTATTTAATTACTTATGGATTTATAAGGTGTTGCAGTAGTTTTTTATAATTTGGTCATTAATATGGTTTAGAAAAGATTTGATTATTTACAAGTTGTCCTTGAAGGATTTATTACTAGTGGAATTCTTCTTAGAGATAATCTTCATTTAAGGTTGTGGATTCTTCTAAAATAAGAGTATTTGTAATGTTTTAAACCATTATGGCATTAGATTATTAATATTTAAGACTAATACTATTAATTAGACTTATTTGACTCATTTTAGGAGTATTAATAAATTTTATTTATCTTTATATGAATTAATAATGAAGTAAATAAGTTTAAATTAGAGTTATTAAAGTGTTTAACCTTTTTCTTTAACACAAAAGTGGAATATTATATTTTGATCATATAGGTATTATTTTTGTGGACATTTTGGTATATTACATTTATTTTTGTGATTTAAAAATAGTAAGATATGATTTTTACAATTCTTATTACTTTATAATTACTTAATAAATTAGAGTTTTTATTTTTTTCTAGGATTTTTGGTATTTTATTTATATTATAAACATTTATCATTATATGCATTATTAAAGTTTTGTCAACCCTTTATTAAATGATATTCATTTAAATAATTATCTCAATAATATTTAATGATAAGTTTAAGTTATAGATTTTATTTTTTTAAAATTTTCATATATTATACACATTTTTCTGAATTATGAATCAAAAGTTATTAACTAAACAAGATTTAATCCTTTATTTGATTTCTGGAATATTATTAATTGAATTATAACATTTGATTTTAACTCTTTAACAGAAAATACTTTTTATGCCGAACCCAGAACTAGCCCCCAGACACTGACTAGTGGGCCATGGTCCACCTCATCTCACTAGTTAATGAAAATGCATTTGTTACTGAGCTCCTCTCTACACATTGTCGATGACATGTTGGCCCTGGGCCACATCATCAGCCACGTTAGCAAAGACCAGTCAAACTAGCTGATGTGGTGCAATCATGACGTCACGATGGCGTCAGCATCACCACCGCCGTCGGTGAGTGGTCACCGGCGACGATATACTGCACTCTAGCAAGCGAAATTGGTCTATCTCGAACAAGCGCAACCAACTGAATCTAATAGTGACAGCGCCGCTAGGAAATGGTCATCAGAGGGTCATCGGCGACGAGCTACTGCGGCGGCCAGCGGCGGTGCCCAGCTAAACTAGACATACGGTGCGAATCCGCAAACGAAACTAGGGTCCAGAGATGCGTAT
Organism: Avena longiglumis; assembly: GCA_030063025.1. Lineage (NCBI taxonomy): Eukaryota > Viridiplantae > Streptophyta > Magnoliopsida > Poales > Poaceae > Avena > Avena longiglumis. Next base: position 250,198,952 of record CP125974.1, read on the forward strand.
GCTTACCCTGAAGATGATAGAGTGGTCGATGAGGACAGGCGCGGTTGGAATCGAGCTTCCCGGTGAGGATTCCGACTAACTACTGTGAAGTGAAATGATCAAACTCGCCCTCTCCAGTACTCCCCTTGATGCACGCTTCTACCCAGAGGATCTAGGGAGGATGGTGCTTCTCCATGATGGCTCAGAATGGTGTGGGTTGGCGTAGTTCGATGACGAGGAGTGGCTCCGGCGAGCTAGGGTTCGGTCTCGTTCGTATCTGAGAGGATAAGGAGGGATTGGGGATAGGGATTGAGATGATGCGTCGCGGTGTGCCTTCTTATCCCCTCCTGTTAACGGCGGCGAGTATCTTGGCGCAACGACGACGATGACGGCATCGGGCGGCGACGAGCTCCGCCGGCGAGCTGCATGTGTGCGTAACGATGACGACGATGGTCGTTTTGTGGATAACCCCCTGCTGATTTCTTTAGTTCAACCCGCAGTCCTCTCCTGACCCCACTTGTCAGTCTCAGATGGAAAAGAAACTGGGCTGATTACTAGGTTGTTGTGGGCTGCACAGAGCGTCAGATAAGTGTAGGGTGTTGGGCTGCGGCCAGGTTTAGTTTTTTATTTGTTTTATCCTTTTTCTATTTACTGTTTTCTTATTCAGATTTGAATTTGATTTATATGTTGAACCTTCCTTTGTATAATTTGTTTGCTGGACATTTACAGCAATAGTTAAATATATTTTGTAACCTTTGTGAACTTTTATTATGCCTTCCTTTATTTATTCAATAAGAAATCCTTTTTTAATAGAAGAAACTTCTTCTTATTTTTTTTCTCTTCTAATTTTAATTAGGAATTTCATAAATGATATCTTCTTTTTTTATTTACAGATTTAACTCTAATTGGCTCATGGTTTGAATATAGAATTTATATGTGTCATGATCTTCGATCATTATTTGATGTATGAGAATATGAAGGATATAGATATGGTTATTACCATTCCCATTTATTTAGAAAATGAAATGTATACATTCTATTGTGATATACAAAAAGCTTTAGGGTTTTTTTAAATTATGAGTATTACCCTTGGCTTTAGGGTTTTGTGTAACCTTAGATTCCTTTTAAGAGTTAAGTTTTAATAACTAAGCATATTGCTTTGTGTATATGGTATTTGATGAAATCTTCTTTTTAATAGGAGGTTGAAATTAGGGTATTATATAGAAGTGATTTTATTAAAAATATACTTAGGCACATAAAGTGATGATGGTTGAAATTAACATAGATATGCTTATGTAATTTGTTATAGGGGAATATTTATATAAATGTTATAGACATCAATGATGGATCAATGGTATAACATGGATATTATGTTTAAGTTGAGATTTAGGGTTGGTTGCTTACCAATGTTAAATAGGAAAATGATTTATAACATATACTTATATTTCACAATCTTGGATTTCCAATTAAGGAACTCCTTTCCTAGATATAATACCTCTTTCTATCCATCATCATGGTTAGTTGGATGTACTTACTTATTAAAATCTTCTTATTCCATATATCATTCTTCTAAACTTATGGATGAATCCAATGAGTTTGATACCAAGACACTTGATAGCTTTCTCATATCCTTGCTTGGGTGTATTTACTATTCTATTGTTGTTAATATTTCATCATTAATCTTTCTCTAGAGTTGATTATGCATAAAGATGAGTAACACCACTCTTATGACTCTATGCTATACTAGCTTTAGCTGACTAACACCATCTTATAATTACTTAACTCTTATGACTTACAATTCAATTCCTGAATTATATTTATGTGGGTTGCAAAGACTTCTCTAGAATCACTTATCTTTACTAAGGTTCCACTCATACACTAAACATAAGCATTCCATGTTGGTGGCCAGAACATTACCATTATAATACTTCAATCATTTATTATTGAAGTTCTTAGTTGGCTAAGAAGGGCTTTATCAATCCTACCTTTTATTGTCTGGAAATTATCTTCTTAGTATCTTATATTGGATTAAGGTTATTAATGGACTATGCCCTCATTAGAAGATTTGAATAGATATTCTGATAAGATCAAATAATAGACCAAAGACTGATAGTTTAAGAAGTTGTGAATCAATGGGGAATTATCCATCATTGATGAACAATAGATATTGAGATGAATTCCATAAGGATTGTATAGAAACAAGAAAATACATATATATAGTGGGTTATCGTGACTTAATATCTTTCCAAATCCAACTCATCAAAACTGTTTTAATATTAGGTGTTACTGTGATTCTCAGAATGTATGCAGATGGAATTTAAGATATAGTGGTTACATTCTTATTATTGGTTTTATATCCTTAACTTGATACTTATGAATGATTATAAGGAACACTATAGTATGATCACCTAATGATCAAACATAATTCATATTATTTTATGGTTCATCTTATGGTATAATTTTGATATACCCTTAGATCAAATCTCTCTTACCCAAAATGAGGTTTTAGCAAAGATCCTATTGAAACTTATCGCAGTCAACTTGATGATCTACTTCAATTCCATCAAGCTAAGAGAAGCTTCAATCACTTTGACAAGTTTTGTTTAAAAGCGCTAAAATTATTCGGATTTTCTATGCATGAATGCAATGCACACATCTGGGTTCAACTTATTTCTAGGCTCTAATGCTCGGATGTTACATAGTATCATGGTCCCGTCAGGCTTCTCATTGAATATAAAGGGAATAATAAATATGGCAGAGAAAAAATTCCAAAACCTGAAGTCTCATGACTGCCACGTGATTATGACACAATTGCTTCCGATTGCATTGAGGGGGCTTCTACCTGGAAATGTTCGAGTACCCATTGTGAAGCTATGTGCATTCCTCAATGCAATATCTCAGAAGGTAATCGATCGAGAAAGCCTACCAGGGTTACAGACAGATGTGGCCCAATGTCTTGTCAGCTTTGAGTTGGTGTTCCCACCATCCTTCTTAAATATTATGACGCATCTCCTGGTTCACCTAGTAGAAGAGATTGCCATTCTCGGTCCTGTATTTCTACACAATATTTTCCCCTTTGAGAGGTATAAGGGAGTCTTAAAGAAATATGTTCATAACCGTGCTAGGCCAGAAGGAAGCATCTCCAAGGGCTATGTAACAGAGGAGGCAATTTAGTTCTGTGTTGATTTTATTCCCGACCTTAAGGCGATTGGTGTTCCAGAATCACGACATGAGGGGAGACTGTGTGGAAAAGGCACCCTAGGATGTAAAGCAATGATATGTAGGGACGGGCATTCTCTCAATCAAGAACACTACACGGTTTTACAAAGATGTATCTTGGTTGCCCCGTATATAAATGAACACAAGAATTTAATACGCCTTGAACACCCGGGGCAGTCTGATGAATGTATTATAAGTGAACACATGGCGAGTTTTGGCGACTGGCTGCAAAGACTTCTCACGAATAACACCACTGTTGGGGATCAGCTGTACTTGTTGGCCAGGACACCATCTTCGACTGTATGTACTTTCCAAGGGTACGACTATGGACCTAATTTTAAGGTCCCCTTGGTTCGATGCAAATGGGTCAAGCTAACAGGAGGAGGGGTTGAGGTAGACAAGAAGTACAGAATGACAACAGTGGATCTCAACAATCTTATGAAGGTAGACAAAAACTTAAATGAACCATTCGTCTTAGCCAATGATGTGGCTCAGGTTTTCTATGTGAAGGACATGTCTACCAAACCGAAAAAAAAGAAAAAAAAGCAAACAGATACATCACACGATGAACCAAAGCGTCACATAGTTCTTTTAGGGAAAATAAACATCGTGGGAGTGGAGGACTAGACAGACATGTCAGAAGATTATAATAAGTTTGATGCAATTCCGCCCTTCAGAGTGAAGACTGACCCAACAATCCTGTTAAACGGTGCTGATACTCCATGGTTACGGCGGACGCGATCATAAGATTGACTATATGTATTAATTGAGCCATTTTTGGCACACATATGTATCTCAACATGGAAATCAATGTCATATTTCTTCTGTTAAAAGTATATGTATTAAATGAGACAATTTTCTTCCCGCCATTTTTCTTCCCGCCAGTTCTTCCCGCTAGTTTTTCCCGCCAGTTCTTCCCGCCAGTTCTTCCCTCCAGTTATCTTCCTGCCATTTCTTATTATATATATATGTAGGGTTGGCCTCCATTGTCATTGCACATCTCTAGACTCATATCTTCAACCTCATCACTCTTTCCCATGGCTTCCACCGTAGCACTAACCCCCAGGGAGGATGTTTGCGCCTCGAACTACCCCTGCCCGCCAGGCTACTGTGTCCCCGTCGGCTGGATGTTGAGCGCCAGAGGCGTGCAGATTACTCCTATGCCTCTAGGTGTGGCGCGTTGGATGGCCATCAGGAACCACTACTACTTCGAGCTCATGCCGGAGCAGCGGAGGAATCTCAGATGGCATCCCGACTATTTCCCTACTTGGGAAGCCTTCTTCGGGATCGGTGTGAGAGGGTGCTCGCCAGGCACGAGGAGGATGGCCCACCTCCTCCGAACATCAACGAGGCCGGTCAGCGGCTATGGTGGCGCGGTCGGACTCTCCAGAGCGTCATGGCCTACGACATTGCCGCCGACTCTAACCCCCGTCTGCGCTACCCTTAGGTCCAGCCCACGCGTACTCAGCCTTCAAGGTTCAATTACGGCGACCCTGATGATGACAGTGACGACGGCCGCGGCGATTACGACGACTACAGTGGCTATTATTACAGGTGTAGGCAGGATCATGACGGAATCACTCCAACAGTGCAAAACAAGTTCGGCTGATTGTGACTTAATCTGGCCATGTATCTTAATTTTCAGTTCTTTTATGTATCTTAATTATCAGTCGTGCTTTATGTAACTTACTGTTAGTTGCATTATGTACTTTATGTAACTTACTGTTAGTCATGCTTCTATCATAATAAAAATATCAAACTTGGTATATTGATTATGTCTGAAAAAAACCTTCACAAAATGACCTATCTCATTCGAGGTTTCTTGGTTTTTGGGTCAAATGACCAATGTTATGGCTAGAATCAAGGCATAGTTTGTGATAATGTGGCCATATTGTGCATACATGTGCATCATGGGATGGCAAATAATGTTGCAAGAGGAAGTTTTCCTTTTTGTCGCACCAAAAAGGCATTTTCCATTTTCCGAGCATAAAAAACGGATGGTTTTATGAAGGAACCACCAAATGGCTAATTCAAAAAAATACCACCACATTTTACAAAAATACTAGACCACCTTATATGGAAAATTTACCAACAGGGGGATCTGAAACCTTTCCGTCCACCTCTGGTAAAAAAGACAAATTCCTGCCGAATCGGTAGGAAGTGGGTCAGATATGAACTACACGTACATGATACGATGCTCATGATTTTTTACAAAAATCATTTTTAGGTTTACAATATGCTACTTTATCAAAAATCCAATGCAAGTTGAGAGACGTTTGGCCCCTATCTAAGAATCTTCATGCCCGTTGTTCGATAAAGTTTGACGATAGTTTAAAACGGGGATAAAAAATTAAAAAACGATCGAAACAAAGCGAAACCTTCACGTGGTGTTATATTATGTGAAATAGTTAGAAGGAAAAATATCAAACTTTGTATATTGATTATGTCTCAAAAAAACCTTCACAAAATGACCTATCTCATTCGAGGTTTCTTGGTTTTCGGGTCAAATGACCAATGTTATGGCTAGAATCAAGGCATATTTTATGATAATGTGGCCACATTGTGCATACATGTGCATCATGGGATGGAAAACAATGTTGCAAGAGGAAGTTTTCCTTTTTGTCTCACCAAAAAGGCATTTTCCATTTTCCGAGCATAAAAAACGAACGGTTTTGTGAAGCAACCACCAAATGGCTAATTCAAAAAACTACCACCACATTTTACAAAAATACTAGACCACCTTATATGGACAATGTACCAACAGGGGGATCTGAAACCTTTCCGTCCACCTCTGGTAAAAAAGACGAATTCCTGCCGAATCGGTAGGAAGTGGGTCAGATATGAACTACACGTACATGATACGATGCTCATGATTTTTTACAAAAATCATTTTTAGGTTTATAATATGCTATTTTATCAAAAATCCAATGCAAGTTGAGAGACTTTTGGCCCCTATCTAAGAATCTTCATGCCCGTTGTTCGACAAAGTTTGACGATAGTTTAAAACGGAGATAAAAAATTAAAAAACGATCGAAACAAAGCGAAACCTTCACGTGGTGTTATATTATGTGACATAGTTAGAAGGAAAAATATCAAACTTTGTATATTGATTATGTCTCAAAAAAACCTTCACAAAATGACCTATCTCATTCGAGGTTTCTTGGTTTTCGGGTCAAATGACCAATGTTATGGCTAGAATCAAGGAATATTTTGTGATAATGTGGCCACATTGTGCATACATGTGCATCATGGGATGGAAAACAATGTTGCAAGAGGAAGTTTTCCTTTTTGTCGCACCAAAAAGGCATTTTCCATTTTCCGAGCATAAAAAACGAATGGTTTTGTGAAGCAACCACCAAATGGCTAATAAAAAAAACTACCACCACATTTTACAAAAATACTAGACCACATTTTATGGACAATGTACCAGCAGCGGGATCTGAAACCTTTCCGTCCACCTCTGGTGAAAAAGACAAATTCCTGCCGAATCGGCAGGAAGTGGGTCAGATATGAACTACAGGTACATGTTACGATGCTCATGATTTTTTACAAAAATCATTTTTAGGTTCACAATATGCTATTTTATCAAAAAATCCAATGCAAGTGAGTGAGGTTTTGTCAGATTCCAAAGTATACAAAAGATGCGGCATTTAAATATCCAAACAATTCAAAAATGTTAATACAAAATAAAATATGATTTGCTGTAATAAAATAGGGTTAGATTACTTTTTAGACGCTTAATATTTCTTATGTTCAAAGTTTTAGGGTTTGACTATTTTATTTTTGTTTCAATTGAATAATCAAAAATTTTATGTAAGTGTTTTAATCATTTTGAAAATTTTCATCTACAGTAACTATAAAACGTTTTTATATGAATGGATAGATCTTATTTTTCTAAAACTTATGATATATTATTCATATTTTTCTAAGTTGAAATGAAAAAGATATAAATTTTCTAAATTCTATCCTATTTTTTGAATTAAAAATGCCCCCACCCCTTTAATGCATGAAATAAATGCCCCCCTTTAACACCGGTTCCAGCCAGGAATCGGTGTTAAAGAAGCGCGATTATTTTAGCCTTAACACCACCCTTTAACACGGTTCTGGCTAGAACCAGTGTTAAAGGGAAGTCTTGCGAACAATCCCCTTTAACACCGGTTCCGTGCATGAACCGGTGTTAAAGGGTTATAATTCTTGCCTTCCTTCTTCCCCCAGCTAGATCGAAGCGCGAAGGAGGAAGAAAAGAGCTCTACCGCCGTCCCCCGTCTCGCCGTTCAGGGACTGCCGTGCCCGCCCGTCTCGCCGTCGGGGCCGCCGCCCGTCCCCGTCGCCGGATCGCGTCGTCCGTCCCGTCTTGCCGTCGCCGGGACTGCCGCGCCGTCGTCCCCGTTGCTGCCCCTCCACTGCCGCCCCTCCGCTGCCATGCCGCGCGTAGCCCACCCACGCTGCGTCGCGCCACCCACACCGCACCGCCCACCAGCGACACGCCACCCACGTCGTGTCGCTGCCCGCATGTGAGCAATTTCCCGCCGCCGATTATTATTGGTTAATTAGTGTTCGTATATAGTGTTAGTTAGTGTTTTTTGGTTAGTTAGTGTTAGTTAGTGATTTTTGGTTAGTTAGTGTTAGTTAGTGATTTTGGGTTAATTTGTATGTGTATGATATATATGTATAAGTATATATTTTTTGTATGTGTATGTGTGTATATATGTAAATATGTATATATGTATATATGTATATATGTATATATGTATATATGTTTGTATATGTATTATGTATATATTTTTTGTATGTGTATGTGTGTGTATATATTTATATATTTTTTTGTATGTGTATGTGTATGTGAATGTGTATGGTCAGGAGCAGGCCGATTGCATGTGGTCGGCTTAGGGCTAACTTTTTCAATCGGTTTGCATCACTTGACCGATTACTTTTCCAATGTTGTGGACCCTGACCTCCTCTGCCCTCGCTGAGTCACCCATTTTAGGAGCCCACATCGCGCTGGTTCAAACGCACACCCCCACGCATCCTGGCCCCGCTCTCGCCCTAGCGCCGCCAGCTGCCACCCTGGTACACCTCTCGTTGTCAATATAGCATTAGGGTTTCTCCGAATCCGGGGTTTTTCCGAATGTATCCTCTCATATGAATCTAGGGATTCTCTGAATTAGGGTTTGGAATGACCAAGCAAGTATTAGGGTTACATTTCAATACTTTTAACCTGTCATATCATCATCCTCTGCCCTCGCTGAGTCGCCCATTTTAGGTAGCCCATGTCGTGCTGGTTCGAACGCACACCCCCACGCATCCCGGCCCCGCTCTCGCTCTAGCGCCGCCAGCCGCCGCCCTAGTAAAACCTCGCGTTGTCAATATAGCATTAGGGTTTCTCCGGATCCGAGTTTTTTCTGAATGTATCCTCTCATATGAATCCGGGGTTTCTCCGAATTAGGGTTTGGAATGACCAAGCATGTATTAGGGTTACATTTCAATACTTTTAACCTGTCATATCATCATCCTTGCTTGAGCATTTCAATAGATATATTAATAATATTTGTGTGATAATATTATTGTTTTAGAAACTATGGATCCACTCAGTAGAAACCTTGAAGAGGAAGAAATAATGGAGAACATGATCCACGAGGACACCTCACAATATCTGAACTTGGAGGGACATGATGACAGCTCAAGTAGTCATGGAGAAGATGACGACTCCGGTGAACGCACTTTAGTGATTACAAAGTCCGTCGAGGTATATGCATGGATTAAGCCTCTGCTGACTTGCACCGATTTATTTGTATATATGTACATGTATTAATTAACGCTTCTTTCTTCTTTTGGCCCTCTGGATCGATCAGCCAACAACAATCTTCTTCTACGAAAAAGAGCAAGCGAGGCGCGAGCCATCGGTTGAAAGATCGTAGAAAGTTCACGATCGAAGCAGTCCGTGTTGATGGCAGGCCGATGGAGCCCAAGAAGGCCACATACAAATTTGTACGTCAGGATGGATTTCTTGTTAGGGACCAAATACCAATCATAATTGAATATTGGAATAAGCCAAAGAAGGGCGACGGTACCTTTGTCGATGAAAGATCCAAAGAAACGCTTTGGAATTTGCTGTTGGTAAATTTCACCCTTCCGCCAGAGGAGGATGAAAACAAACCGGTTATAAAGGAAAAGGTCAAAGAGTGGACTCTAAAGAAGATGGCTGACGCTTTCCGCAACTGGAAGACAAAATTGAACAAATTTGTCAAAGCTCGCGATACTCCAGATTTCGAAGACGCATATTATGCAAAGATAAGACCTCACTGGCCCGAATTTGTGGCATACAAGGAAGGTGCTATAGCTACAAAGAGGTCAGAAAAAAATACGCTAAATTCCCAGAAGAAGGAATATCACCAGAGGACGGGGTCAGGTGGCTACATATCTCAGTGGCCTCAGTGGGAGGAAGCTGAGAAGGCCCTGCGCGATAGAGGGATCACACCCCAGACACATGGGTGGGACCTACGTGCAAAGACTTGGTTCTACGGAATCGGGGCAAGGTTGGACCCAGAAACGAGATTGTGTATCTTCCCAACCCTCCTTGCCAAACCCGTCACTGAACTCATCACGTCATACGAGGAAACAGCCGCCAGGACCTTCCATCCCGACAGAGAGAATGACCAGCTCACACGCGCCATCGGTAAAAAAGAACACCTTGGACTTGCACGAGGCACAGGGGGTATGACGTGGAAGGATGGGTTTGCCGAGTGGGGCGACTCTTACAAATGGCACAGCGGAAAAGAAAAAGAGCGTGCAGAGCGGATGACACAGATAGAACATGCACTTTTGGCGCTGCAGGCGCAAGTCAATGCACAAAAGAGCCAGCAAGCTACCGGCACATCTCAGCGACACGAAGAGCCTGCATTCGAAGCTGTCGGCGGCGCAGACTCTGCGCGGAAAAGCGGCATGGATTCCACAGAGAATGTGCAACCCACGCTTGAAATGGCGAGTCCGCGATACCCCGTGGATGAGATCACATAGAGCGAACACGCCGAGCTGCATGTGTGATTAATGGGATTATCCATTAAGGTGGCGGTCGGCTATGCCTTACCTCCTGTAGCTGGTGGAATTTACCACTGCCGACCGATTCCAGATGGCTATGCTATTGTCGGGGTGGATGAGGTTGTGAAGGAATATGATGAAGCACAGCTTGACCATGCTACAGGTGAAGGGGAAACTCAACTCAAATTTGCAGTGAAAACAACCATTCTTTGCAAGAAGGAACACATCGTGCTTCCAAATTGGAGGCCACTGGCACCCCCGCCGTCTCCGCAGCGTCAGCATTCTGAGCCACCTCAGCCGTCTCCAAGTCATCAGAATACTCCCCTATCGTCTCCGGCGCTTCAGCCATCTCCTGCGCGGCAGCCATCTCCGGCGCGCCAGCCATCTCCTGCGCGTCAGCCATCTCCGGTGCTTCATCCATCTCCTCAGCGTAAGCGGAAGAGCACTGCCACGAAGAGCATCACTAGCACTGCCACGAAGAAATCCGCAGGAAACCGTACGCCAAATAGTTCAAGAAACTACGTCTCACAGCCTTCCACCAAGCCATTGCCGGTTTTACCGTAGAATCGCAGTGACGAGGAGACCAATAGGATCTCGGAAGAAGAGTTCAAGAAATTCTTTGCACCTAGATGGGCCGAGCCAAAGAAGAAAATAGATCCGGCGGTGGTGGAGAAGTTTTACAATAATCTTTTGAAACCTGAAAACCCCACTTGTGCCGGACTATGAGCGCCAGATTTTGAAGGGGGGTGCAAGGCGGAGGGAGACTGAAAGTAGCAGTCGTGCGGCACCCCAGAAAACAGTTCCCATGCTCGGAGAGTAGGAAAAGCAATCATGCGCCCCGCTCCAAGTGTTCGACACACGGAACGGTCCTCCTGTAAATGAGATGGGGATGACTTACATTGCATACTTGAACATCATGGGAGACAACTTGCCCAAAGGCGATGTCAACCCCATACAGCCATGGAAGTATGGGAAGAATCTCGTCAAGAAAGAGGAGCTCAAGAATCTACCAACAAAGATGTGAAGATTGCACAAGTGGTACCTTGATTTCTGCAAGACGAGAAAGGAAGAATGGACCACGAAGCATACAAGAGATCAGATTTTCTTGTGCGGAGACGACGAGATCGAATTCAACATTCAAGACTTGCATTTTCTATTCAATCAGAAGGAACTCGACAAAGCTGCCATCAGTATTTATTGTGTGTAACTACTATTTCTGTAATTTCTATCTCATATCATTCAATTCATTAATTGCATGTATATATATGCTCACCATATATGTATATACTATTATGCAGGAAAAAGGTTATGGAATGAATGAAAGGAGGCCCTTTTGACATTGGGTTCGTTGACCCAAATAAAGTTCATGAAGAAGTGCTAAGACACAAACCCGGGAAAACAGAAGATTTCTTGAAAAGGTCTTTACTGAGACAAGAAACCAAAAGCGAAATACTATTGCCTTACAACTTCTCGTGAGTACTGTTACCCTCTCTTGTACACATTATGTTTCGGCTTCCCTCGATGTTAAGTGTAACTGATGATGAGATATGCGTGCGTAGGTTCCACTTTATTATGCTAGACATTCAACCTGACTCAGGAAAAGTCCTTGTCATGGACTCGTTACAAAAACAAAAAGAGCTATGGGCAGACTTTAAAGAGATGCTCCAGAGGTAATTTCAATCATATTATTGCACTAGATCGTCAACTTTCGTGACAACAAGTAATAAATTACTCCTTTATCCATTTTCTTTGCCGGGCAGGGTTTGGAAAAGGTTCACGGGCAGGGCCGTGGGTGAATGGTCAAAAGAACTAAAATTTGTAGACCAAAATGTAAGTAATACTAGCTAGCTAGGTCTGCGTATCTCTTTGATTCTGCTTCCAATTCTATTATATCATACTTTATTGATTATTATTTTGATTGAACTCTCTATTCTCGTAAAGTGCGCGCATCAGGGACCCGGCAATAACTTATGTGGATACTATGTTTGTGAGTTCATTCGCAACATGATATGTGCGACGGGCCAAGTCGCACTAGAACAACTTAGAGTTAGTAAACAAAGTACACAACATTATTTTATTACCATCAATTGTGTTGAGTTTTATTCTTATATATATTGACCCCATTATTCATATATATTTAGATCGAACGGATGCGGGACCAACTCCTACCATTTGACCGCATACGAGCCATTCAAGAGGAATTGGCGGGGTTCATACTTGACAAGGTCATCACGCCTGGCGGAGAACTATTTAGATATCCAAAAAAATGAACGTTGTATTTATGCTTGAACGTGTTTTTCTTGTACTTGATGCTTCAACGTTTATTGAGAATACGACACAATGACGATGTTTGTGTATAATAATAGTTTCTTAATTATTCATGTACTCGTATATACCGACAACGATGTATGTGTATACCGCTCCCGACGATTCCCCCACCCCCCCTCCCCATCCCCGCAGCACCGCAAAAATACGCCTAGAACAGGGCGGTGGCAAAACTCTGCCACGATAGAGATTTAGGCCGTTTTCCTGCCGCGGCAAAGATTTATTTCTTTTTCCTGCCGCGGCACATAACCTTTAACACTGGTTCGTGTTAAGAACCGGTGTTAAAGGGGGGGTGGGCTGAGCGCTGCGGCAACCCCATGTGCGCCAGCCTTTAACACCGGTTCATATAAGAACCGGTGTGAAAGGGGGGGCCTCTAACACCGAACCCTCAACAACGGTTCTATAACCGCTGTTAGATGGTGTTCTGAACCGGTGTTAGAGGTAGTGTTTTTCACTAGTGTAGGGATGTAAACGGATCGGATCGGATATTACTATTACCGTATCCTTTACCATATTTTTTGGCTGATTCAGATTGGAGCGGATAATAGCCGGATGCGGATTATATAGGATTGCATATATGGAGTGGATTCAGAGCAGACTCAGATCAGAAAAGGATAATTTAAGAAATACACAAAGAAAAATAAAATCTATTTACTTTATGCAAAATAAATGATAAGAAAGCGTGCAACACTAGGTATCAACAGTATAAAAGTGCAAGATTGGTAATGACACTAGTATAACATGCGTATGTAGCATGTATAGCTAGCTGATAAACTAACTAGATTTTCTAAATATTGTGGTTATGATAAATATATTGGATTATCCTATTTGAGTACCTCGGATAATCCGCATAAAATGTCGGATTATCCTTATCCGTCGGATATCATCAATACCTTATGCGCTACCATATCCGTTGGATATCCACTAAACAAATATCTGCATCCGCATCCATATACGTGGGATATCTAAAAAGGCATACCATATCCTTAAAAACGGATGCGGATTCAGAACGAAAATTATTCGTACAATTTACATTCCTAAAGGGGACCTCCCTATATTTATCAGAGCATATTATGGATGATATGACCCTTTTGCATATCCATTATTCTTCCCGGGAGGGGAGACGGGATGGAACCTTTGGATGTCATATGCCAAACCACCTTCCACCATTCAATAGAACAAAAAGGATGGCACTGAGGTGAAGATCTCCAAGTTCAAGATCATACTACAGATGTACATGTGGAACAAAACACAGATGTTGTAGCAGGTAATTCTCTAGTTGCTTCCAATATGTTCTATATTTTATTTTATTTTATTATTACTAGATATCAGTGATTAATCATTTTGAAACCACGGTCTAGATGATGATGAACAGGAGGATGATGAAGTTGGATCTTCTAGAAAATTTGTCAGCGCATGGGAATACTACTGTTTCAAGATACAAGTTAGGAAAAAAGTTTTTAACATTATATTATTCGGTGCACGCGCATTCCAACAATGGGATGTCGACATGTACATCAAGATGGATACTATGAGACTTGATTTCTACTCCAAGACAATGAATCAAAAGCTCATTTGTGTTGATCTATACCAGGTATCGACATGCTATGCTGTAACTCAAATTTTCATGCTATATCATGCATCGTTTAGCCTTTCAGTATAAACTATTTTCATTTATCAGAGATAAGAGGTTTTGATTTGTTCGTATCATAGGGATATCAGCTACCATGGACTTTCCCTGGAGGTGTCATTGATGTTGGAGAGACACATAGTTCTCAGGTTGGCAAGAGAATCATGCTACCACAGACTTTCCCTGGAGGTGATCCAGACATGTAGAAAAGATTCCTTGACGCGATGGGCTATAGTCCAACTCTTTGGGAAACCTGAATACTTTATCACGATGAATTGCAACCCGCACCGGGAGGAGATTACATCCAGACTTGAACCCTGGCAGACACCACAAGACCATCCAGACCTTGTGGATAGAGTATATAGGGCCAAATTATGAAGTATGAAAGAGCTCTTGATCCAGAAAAAGTACTTTAGTGAGGTTGCTGCATATGTCCATGTTACTGAGTTTCAAAAGAGGGGACTGCCACATGAGCACATGATTTTGTTCATGCGCTCGGATAGCAAGCTAACAAACCTAGATGAGTATGACAAGGTGATATCAGCAGAAATTCCTGACAAAGAAAGCTATCCTATATTGCATGCTCTAGTGGTCAAGCATATGCTACATAGACCATGTGGTGCTCTCAAGAAAAATTGTGCTTGCATGATAGATGGTGAATGTATATTTCGCTATACTCGACAGTTTTGTGATTCTACGCAACAATTAAAGGACTCATATCCTATCTATAGGAGGAGGCCTAATGGTCGTCAAGTGAAGGTTAGAGGAGCAGAGATAGATAATAGATGGGTTGTCCCATACAACCTTGGTCTGCTTATGATGCATAATTGTCACATCAACGTCGAAGCTTGCTCTAGCATCAAGGGGGTTAAATATCTATGCAATTACATCTATAAAAGACATGATCATGCTACATCTATAAAGGACATGACCGTGCATCATTCTCAGTTGATCCAACAATAGATAATGATGGTGGCGTAATCAATGAGATTAAAAAGTATAGGGATGCTAGGTTTGTGGGACCACAAGAGTCTATCTATAGTATTTGCTCTTTTCCATTGTATAATGTCTCTCCTGCTGTTCTCCAACTTCAGCTTCACTTGGGAAATATGCAACCCCTCGCATTCAAAGAGGGTGATAATCTAGAGGATGTCATCAATTGACCGTCTTCCTCTAGTTCCATGCTCACCGAGTATTTAAATATGAACCGGATAGATCCTTACGCTAGGAACTTCTTATACAAAGAGTTCCCATAAATCTGTCGGTGGATTAAGGGTAAGAAGATGTGGCAAAGAATACAACTAAGGAGGCGGGGCCAGGTTGGAAGAATTGTGTATGCACATACTACTGAAGGCGAGAGGTACTTTTTAAGAGTGCTCTTGAATCATGTAAGAGGTGCCACATCATATGAGGATTTGAGAAATGTGCATGGAAAGCCACCGTGCTCGACTTTTAGAGTATCGTGTGAGAAAATAGGTCTCATATAGGCGGACAAGTCCCTAGATGACTGCTTGACTGAGGCTGCCACTTTCCAGATGCCATATGCTCTAAGAAGGCTTTTCGCACCTATTTTGGTGTTATGCGAGGCCACTAACATCAGAAGCTTGTGGGATAAGCACCTTGAGGCGATGTCTGAGGACTACCGTCGTAACCAACCCAACCAGGCCACACTAGAGCAGATGGTCCTGAAAAACATCAGGGAACTGGTTCATTCCATGGGTAAGTACATTAAAAGTTATGGCCTCCCGGATTTGGATCCTTTCGATGAGGATTATTCTAGCGGTCACTGGAGAGAGGTTGAAGAAGAGTTGTCGATCATTCTGGATGAAAAAGACATAAATTTGTATACATCTCTTTACCGAGCAGTGTGCTAGTTTTGATGAAAGCCTTTCTTACATTGTCAACAACAAGAGCCGAATCTTCTTTGTCGATGGCCCGGGTGGCACGGGAAGACATATCTGTACAAAACACTCCTTTCTAAGGTTCTTTTCCCTTGGTAAAATAGCTATTCCGTCAGCGAAATTTGGTACAGCAGCATCAATCATGCATGGTGGACGCACCTCCCACTCTAGATTGAAAATTCCAATTAAGCTCACAGCAAGCATCATGCGCGATTTCACCAAGAAGAGTGGTACTGCAGAGCTACTTCGTAGGGCATATTTGATAATCTGGGACGAAGTTTCCATGATAAACCGTCAAATAGTTGAGACACTTGATAGGTCCCTACAGGACATCATGGGGTGTGAATTGCCTTTTGGTGGGAAGGTAGTGGTCATTGGAGGAGATTTTAGGCAGGTCCTTCCTATGGTGACGCGTGGGACAAGAGAGAAAATCACTGATGCTACTCTACGGAGATCTTACTTATGGGAGAAGATTAAGAAGATATGCCTTAAATGTAATATGAGGGCACAGACGGACCAGTGGTTCTCCAGTTAACTCCTGAGAATTGGGGATTGAAAAGAAGAGACTATTGCTGGCGATTACGTGCGTATTCCGGATGACATTGTTATTCCTTACTCTCCCGCTGATGAAACAATGAATAAAATTATTGAAGATGCCTTCCCATTGCTTCATGAGAATGCCATATTTGGGTCTTATATGAGCGCATGTGCCATTCTTTCCACCAAGAACGAACATGTGGACATTCTAAATACAAAGATGATTGACACGTTTCCTGGCAAAGAAAAGGTATATTATAGCTTTGACTCTATCGAGGATGATGCGGTGAATAACTACCCAATTGACTATCTAAACAACATCACTCCAAATGGCCTGCCCCAGCATGTTTTGAAACTCAAAGTCAATTGTCCTGTCATCCTTCTCTGAAATCTCGATACTCACAACGGGTTGTGCAACGGAACATGGTTGATGATTAAAACATTACAAGATAATGCAATCGATGCCGAGATTGTTGGTGGACAGCATGCTAGAAATAGAGTGTTCAGACCGAGAATCCCTTTTTCTCCATCGGGGGACATTTCCCTTCCATTCAAGTTCAAGAGGAAACAATTTCCAATCCGGTTGAGTTTTGCAATGACCATCAACAAAGCCCATGGCCAGACCATTCCAACTATTGGTATTTACCTTCCCGAGCATGTGTTCTCGCATGGCCAGCTTTATGTTGCATTGTCAAGGGGCGTGTCAAGGAAGACCACTCGGATTCTAGAAAAGCCGAATAAATACATAGATCCCATGGGAGAAAGCACAAAGAACATTGTGTATAGGGATGTCTTGGAGGCTCTGATACCATCTATTAAACCCCTCCCTTATAAAGGATAGGATCCCTGTGATTGCAATGCTAGTCCCTGGATCAATGCTAGCATCCACAGTTTAAGATGAAGTACACAGATACAAAGGTCGTTTATTACATTCATTCCAGAGATAAAAACATAGTCTTTTACAACTCAGGGCCATAGGCCTAATACAAGAGTTTAAGGAATAAGTAAATAAACACAAGTCTTCATCTTCATGTGCCACAGGAAAGCATGTTGAGTGTAGACTTATGACTCCTATTCATCATTTGTTGCATTTCCAGGGTGATGTTGTTGGGGTTGGGGTTCGCGCGACGGGGAGGCATCTGTGGTTTGTTCAAATAGATAAGAATGAGATACCCATAGATGTTTCATGCACATTACATCACAAGCAAACACATAACAAGCAACATAAGAGTAAAAGTTCAACATCCACATAACAAACTCATGAAATAAAACACACAAGTGGCAAGCCATCCACATGTCGGATGGTCCAATAATAAGTTCGCAACAATAAGTACGAATATGAAAGGTAAACGAGTAGCCAAGTCTACTCATCAGTATCTATCTGCTCCTCGACGAAGGTAAGACCTGTGTTCTCCATCGCGGTCTTGTTCTCCTCAATCGTAGTGGTCAAAGAATCAACCTTGGTCTTGAGAGCCCTCTTCTGGGAGCGAAGCCTCTCAATAACCATCTGCTTTGCTCAAGCTCAAGTCCTTGGACTTCAGTTCCTCGGTCATGTCCGGATCTTCTTGTTCCTATCTGACGCGTTTCTCTTGACTCTTGAACTTGCGGTCCTGGGCCTCGAACTTTGTCTCCATTTCCTTGATCATCTCATCCTGCTGCCAAAAAGCTTGTCCTTCTCGCGGCTGCACGAAGCTTCGTCATTACCTAGCATGACGTTCGTCTGTCCGTATCTCGTGCACGAAGAGTCTCTAAGTCCTGAAGATAAAGACGTATCGGCTCCGCAGTGCTCCTCGAGTCGTCCTCGAAGTCGATGGACTCTCCATCAACATCACGTCTTCCGAAGACGTGAAAGTGAGTACCCCTAACCTGTCGGGAGTGACGGCCTAACAGTCGTCCTATCAGGTCCTGCATGACTACCTCCATGCCTCTCTCTGTCATCGTGCATCAGCTTGAAGACGATGGCCTCTGTAGTAGGCTCAGTCTGGCGTCCTGGCTGGGTCACCTTGAAGCCCCAGAGGTCCTTCCTCTCGAACTTGGTGAGTGGGTACACCGTGATGGTAGGAAGAGGGAGATCAAGCAGAGTGGTAAGCTCAATGATACGGGAACCAAAACGAGTAACCCGAAACTCCTCAACAGTGCTGATGGCAATAGGCATCTATTTATAAGATTGAAAAAGTTAGAACAATGCATTTCAAGGTATATCAAGACTAACATTCATACATATCCATGAAACATAATTGTCACACAAGTCATGCATACATAAGTTCATTACATCATTCAAGGTCCATACTTATTTAGAATATCTTTTGAAAACATGGTGATAAGTGGTGGTCCAACTGACGAAGTTTCCTTACAATCCAATCTCACGGGATCTATTATTAAACACAATGTTCCTAGAGGCAATCCACCAATCTTGCTCTCTTGACTCTATCACTAAGTCTATAACATCTCCCCTTATTTCTTGGTTGGTGTCTTCCAACTCTTGAGTAAGTTCCTTCTCTTTCTCCAAGTCCTTTTGGAGGTTGAGCATTCTGCACTTGACTCTAGCACTTAGTTCTTTGATAGTCCTCCAAGCTGCATCCCTGGCTGACTCAAAGAATGTGGTGTGCATTGTAGTGTTGGTGTACATGCAGAATCCCTTTTCTTTGTGGTTGTCTTCCTTGTTTTTGTACAAGTGAAGTTGCACCCACCAATACTCCACTCCCTCATCCATCACTGGAAAGCCCTTGTACACGGCTTCACCATGTGCATCCATTGCCTCCATGAGGTCCTTGAGAATATTGGGAAACTCAGTTTCACATTCCAAGGTCATGGTCATGAGTGGTCCCTTCTTCACGGCTTCGTTGATGGAGTTCATCTACAAGGAAGTTGAAAGAGATTAGAAAAGTTTTACGAGAAGAATAGACAAGTGTAGAAGTATTTGAAAAACTTTTTCCTTAGTGGTTTTCCAATCCAAGGGTCATAATCCTACAGGCAACACAGTGCTCTGATACCATCTGTTAAACCCCTCCCTTATAAAGGATAGGATCCCTGTGATTGCAATGCTAGTCCCTGGATCAATGCTAGCATCCACAGTTTAAGATGAAGTACACAGATACAAAGGTCGTTTATTACATTCATTCCAGAGATAAAAACATAGTCTTTTACAACTCAGGGCCATAGGCCTAATACAAGAGTTTAAGGAATAAGTAAATAAACACAAGTCTTCATCTTCATGTGCCACAGGCAAGCATGTTGAGTGTAGACTTATGACTCCTATTCATCATCGGAGTAACCTGCAACATCACAAGTTACAGCCACAGTGGGTCAATACTTTGGAATAGTATTGGCAAGTGATACCTTAGTATATTTTAAGTGGACTATAATACTATATGCATTTTGGCTAAGTGTAGCTTGGCTTGCTTTGCTTGAAAATAAGTATTTTCCTATTAGTTGAAATCACTAAGTTTTTCTTTGTCAAAAGCATTCCCAAGGAATCCCCCAATAGACATTGAGGTCCGTCACCCTTGTTCACCCACAAATGTTTACTTAGAAGTTGGAGTGATGAGATTTTTGTGGCTTCCATGTCTTGATGCTCAAAAGTGTCCATTGCCTTGGACAAGGCTAAGTACTTAGGTTTTCCATCTGCAGAGGTTGTGCACTTTTCCCACCAGACTTGGTTTCCCAAGACAGGACCTTTCAGAAGCCTTTCCTTAGTCAAATGGACGCGCTCCATCCTATCATCCCATCTACCACCAACTGTCCAAATGACTAAGTTCTAGCTACTTATATGATCAAGGCAGAGCCCATATTGCCAAGTGGTTGCACTGTAAGCTTTCTCAACACTTGGCCTCCAAATCCCTTTGTGCCTGGGTGGCATACCACAAGTGAGATACACAACCCAAGTCCATGGCCTTGTGTAACCACTCAACATAACCCAATCTTCCCATTCCACCCAGGAGGTTCATTTGTCTTAGTTGTTTTATTAAGAAAATACAAGTCTCTTGACTTGGAATATTTTTATCATAAACTATGTAGATGTTCACCACCCTTGTTTGCTACAAGCTAGGCTAGGAAAAATATGGTAACTTAACTTAGGAAAATTTCCCTAGCAATTCTACTATTTCACTATACTTAGGATTTCCCAACTTAGCACTAAGCAAAATATCATGCATTACTTTAGCAAAAATATCTAATGCTAGTACAAAACTTAGGATAGGAATATTCATGAAAATATCACTTGCCTTGGTAGTGTGGAGAGTAGCACTCTTCACAATCACAATCACTAGCAAAATCTACACAAGAAATCAAAACATACAATTACACACAATTAAATACAATCAAAAATAATATGAATGCATGCATGCAAGAATTTACCAAGTGTTGAATTTTGATAATTCTACCAAGTATGTTCATGACTACAGAAACTTAACATGTCACAAGTTTGCCCACTAAACTTATTTGGCCCCAAAATAATATACAAAAATAAAACTATATCTAAAATAGCCCTAAACTTGTTCTACAAATAAAATCATTTTTAACTGTTACTATATGCTAAACAAATGGGATATTCAGAAAGGCCTTGTTTCACTGAATCCAATGGTATAAAGTTTGCAAAAATCTAACGTGGCATTTGAAAGTTATGAGCATTTGAATTTGGATCAAAATTCTGGTTTTTAAATCTGTTTTCAGATCTAACCTAGCCACGCGTCGTGTTTTTATTCGCCCATAACGCCGACCGGATCGAGCTCCACAGTAGGATTTAAATCAAATCTGGCGGCTCGGATCATACTTCAGAATAAGTGAATCTATCCTAGCGCCACGATAAGGATCGTACCGCTATTGTCTTGACCAAGATCTGGCGGAGCGGCGGCGGGCTACCGATCGTTGACGGAGGCGGCGCTACAGGGGGTAGGTGAGATCGAGGAGTAGCTCACCGTGCTCAGGAGATCTTGGCGAAGCTCGTCGTACTCGCGGTTGGTCAAGGGGCGTTCGGGCACGGTTGCGATTGCTCGCCGGAGTTCGTGGCGGCGTCGGGTGTGTCAGGTGGTCGTCGTGGACGTCGCTGTGAATCACCTCAGGGCAATATAGTGACACGGTTAGGTTCACAAGGTCAAGGGGAAGTTGTGTGCATGAACGGAAAAGCGAGGGGCGGTCTGTACCTACCGGGAAAACTCGTCGGAGTTGATGTCGCCGTCAGTGCTCGCGGTGTCAAGTGGAACCGGCGACCTGGGGCAGTACAAGACGGACTAGTGAGGTCAGGAGGTGCGCAAAGATACACTGAGTCAGACAGAAAGAAAGATAGGAAGAGGGGAACGCGAGGCTCACCTGAATCGCTCGCCGGAGAGGGCTCTGTCAGCGGCGGTGCGCGGAGGATTGAGGGCAGCCTGGTGGCGGAGTGAGCGAGGTGTTTGGGGGAAAAAGATCGCGGGGCAGAGAGGGTCTTATAGCCGGGGAATCAACAAGAAACGCTCGAGGATAATTGCCCATTTACTCCGCGCCATTACCGGCCATCACTGCTGCAGCGACATGGTCGCAGGCGCAGTCTGGGGAAGACGAGGACGACGTGGACTGGACCCGCTCGTCAGTGAAACGCGTAAAGTGTTGGTGGGGTCAGCTGTCGGTATTTGTGTGTGTGCTTTCAGCGTGTGAGAAAAGGAGATCCTGGGTGGGCTTGCTGGGCTTGATCGGTGTGGCAGGTCGCATGTGACCCTTTTCCATTGTTTAAGCCTTTTCTTTTTCTAAATTTATTTTCTGGTATGAATTTGATATGAGTTCAAATCCTTTTGAATTTAATCAGCCTTGGGAATTTTTGCAGGGTTTTGTGGATTCAAAAACAGTCATATTAACTAAGTGGTTACTTTGCAAGGCTTGGTCAAGCTTGGGTATCAAAGTAATCAGAGGCTTGATCTAGTTTGCAAATATTTTAAAAAGGATTTTGAAATCATTTCCAAATTTGGAAACTTGGGTTAAAACTTCACCTAATCTCTCCATCAATGGAGGAAAGTAAACCAGTACATAAACATTCAAATTTCAAAGAGTGATGGCCATTTGAGATAAGTTGTTCACATGAAATCATAGCTCAGACATCTGTCTCTAAATAATTTTGAGAAACCCTAAATGCCAAAGATGATATGAATGAGTTTTGAAACTATGATTTTTTGGGATGTTACAATATAATGACCATGTCGTTTCTCTTTGTCTGATTTACTTATTTTTTTGTCATGCAGCAGCTTCAGCGGTTCTGTTACGCAGTTCAGAATTAGAAGCTTTCCCATATTTATCTTGATGATTTTTACATTTTTATACATCCTATAAGAATTTTGTGTTTGTATTATTGTTTTGTTTTCTGTTATACAATATTCCAACAATGAAATTGAATGGAGAATAGAAATGTGAAACAATTTTTTACATCCTATCGAAATATTGAGAGACTTTACATCAATAGCAACTGGCAAGTCTTTTATTCATGGATTTTTCTAAGGTGTCCCTTTTGAAGTATATGTAGATAAATTCTTTTATTTCTAATTTCACATTTATTTTCCCACAATGGAGGAAGTTTCATTAGCTACCACCTCGATGTGCTCTGCCTGGGAAACACTAGTGGAGAACATGCCTCTAGTCCCGGTCCTAAAGGGCCTCTAGTCCCGGATTCGCAGCCAGGACTACGGAAACGAGACTAGAGGTCCCAGCCTCTAGTCCCGGGTCAGTTACGGGCGGGGACTCTAGGCTCTGCACGTGGCAGCGTAGAAGTGTGTGTGGGAGATCTTTAGTCCCGATTTGTAATACGAACCGGGACAAGTTATTTTCTGTCGTGGCAGCATTACCAATTCGGCTGCCATGACAGCCGATGGGGGTTTCTGCCGCGGTAGAGTTTTGGGGCCGTTTTCTTCCGCGGCAGCCGATGGGGGTTTCTGCCGTGACAGAATTTTGTGGCTGATTTCTGCGCGGTTCTGCCGCGGTAGGAGGATAGTTAGAGGAGGGTTGCGTTTGGCGTAAAGTGACATGCCACAAAGAAACCCATTACACCCAACATCATCATGATTATATAGATATAATTCTACATTACCTATATATATACAATTTGATTAAAAGGAGATCACAACCCGTCTATTCGGTTACAAGTTCATTAAATCACTAGAAGCCGGAGGTATGGTATTTTCCTTCTGGGTGTATGACATGGTCAACAAGAAATCCCGCCAATTCCTCTTGAATTTCTATGATACGCTTCCTTAGTTTGAGATTCTCCCACAATCTTTCCAACTATATATAAAAGAAGGAGGTCAATATGAATATCAATAGTCATAACAAATATTATGAATGACACTGAACAAAAATTGTGAATATATTGTTCATGTACTTCTATAAGTCTCCCTCTGTCCCGCTCACTGACCTCGGATAGAATGTACTCGCACACGAAGTATCCACGTAGATTAGTACCTGGTGGCTGCCTCTCGCACTTTACAAGAATATAATTCAATCAAATAATAATCAAGCATTATATAATGGTATTGAAACTAGAATTGAAGAGATGCGCGGGTCTATACCGTACTACTTACATCGATCCGATGAAAACTAAGCTTGTCTTTAAATTCACCAACCGTAGCATTGGTGAAATCTTTCCAAACCCTGCCCGGTAAAAAAAGAATAAATGAGTTATTAGTTACTCTATATCTCAGGATATATATGAATAAAAGAGACCAATATAGTACGATAATGACTAAAATTACCTATGGATCGCATCTTTAATGAATGCGTACTCTGATTCATCTCTCATTAGCGAGTCCTTGATTTCAACTCTTCTAGTGTCAACTTCGATGATTAGCAGAATCCAGTGAAAGCTGCGCACATTTATATATGTCAGTAACTCATCAATTACACTTAGCAGAATCAAGTGAATCTGTACAAGGCAGTAACACTCTTACTTGTAGTTATAGATAGGGAAACAATATTCTTAGCAAGTTACGCTCCGTGTCCTTCGGGTATTCCTTTAGAAATGCGTGATTAAACCGGTGTGGATCGATGAACCCAGTGTCAAAGATTTTATTTTGGTCACATTCATCGCTCTTCATTCTGCATAATAGCATATAGTGAAGATAATTACATGCAATGAAAGAGCTGAGTTACAGACTTTATCATAGAAATAAATGAACCACTTACAGACAATAGGTAGCGAGGAGACTCAAGTCAAGGGAATATTGTTTGAACAACATATAGAATTCCTCAAAATAAATTTGCAACTGGTCTTCACCATTAAAATGCTCACTTGTAATTCTCACAAGCAGCGCTGACAATCGATCTTCTTCATCGCATGTAGAGACTTTCTCGTACCACTCATGCAGTCTTCGCATTTGAGTTGGTAGAAGTTCGACCTTATTATGTCAGACCAGAGTCTTCCTGTATTCATATATCCATGCAAATTCCTCTTGTTTGGGGATATGCCCGCCTAGCGCTTGATCAACTGTAATACTAGCACCTTTTGCAAATTCCATTGCTATAATATTCTGATGATCAATATTGGATAACACCTTGAGCGGTGCGATCGATTTGTTTGCATGCATTCCGAGTTGCGCAACATCTCTTTTCTTGCTTCTTGAATTAGTGTTTCCTAGATTCTTCTTACGAATTCTCATCAGACAGCATTTGTAGTCATCAGCCTTATTTATCTCATATTGTGATGGTTGCTCAAGAAAACCCTTAGCCCACATTTTGGATTTCTGATCAAATATTTGCTTTGGCTCAGGAACTTTGGGTGCAAAGAAGGCTTTCACTTGGGCATCGCTGATCCCTTTGGTTTATTCATCAGTCATCTCATAAGGTAACTTGGGAGGAGGCGGTGGGATTTTCTTCACCTTGTTACCTTTGGCTTTCTTCTGACTAGTATTATTACTAGTTGACTGAGAGACCCCCTTCTTCTTCTGACACGGCGGTGATGGAGTGGGATGACGTGGCGGGGGAGTGGGCTGATGCGGCAGTGGACTCGCTCTATGGTGGTCGCCCCACTCCTCATGTGGAATTTCTGGAGGCGGCAGACTCGGCTGACGCGGAGGAGACGGTGGTGGCCTGGGTGTAGAGCCTAGAAACACGATGTATTTCTTGCACCATAGAATGATAGAGCCCCTGACTTCTCCTAGCGTGCTCTCATCTTCAGGTCGAGGGATGTCAAGTTGTAGTGATTCATATTGAGGTAGAACCTCATCCACCCCGGAATGAGCATAGCCATCTGGAATCTCTTTGCAATGCCAGCGTGCTTCAGGTTCACAAGATAAAGCATAGCCGAGAGCCGCCTTGAAGGATAAGTTCATCACTCCCACATGCATCTCACATCTTGTCTTCTTAGTGATATTGTCCACGGGATAGCGATCTATCGGATCGGCCGCCGTGGAAGCAACACTGCTTCTCCGCTGAGATGTGCCACCGGCACTTTCTTCTAGCCGCTGGTGAGTTGGCCCTTGTTGGCGCATTTCGTCCAATTGCTTCTATTGCTCCTTTAGCATGGCATATATTTCCTCGTTCTTTATTTCCATGCTACGCAACCGGCCTGCCTCCTCTATCTCCTTTCGCTTCTTTTCCCTCGCTCGGCTTATATACGATTCAGTGTCCTCAAGAAACCCAGTGTTCCACGGTACAGAAGGTCCAAAGCCTCGTGTTTGTCCTAGTTTTTCAGGATTTCCGAGGGCCTTTGTCAGCTCGTCGTTCTCTCTATCGGGTTTGAAGTTACCCTTTTTAACCTCCTCAATTGTTTTTACAATTTCTCCATGGGGTGTAGCAACATTGGACTTTTCATCGAATATTAGCTGGCATGTTTCCATGTCATACTTTGCCCCATGGGCAAGTAACCAAGTCCTTACTCTAATGGGCCATTCCTCTATAGCTGGAGTGAGCCCTTGGTCATGCAAAGCTTTCTCGGCGTCCTCCCACATAGGAACAGAAATCATGTAGCCACCTGTCCCCATCTCATGGTGATATTTCCTTTTTGTAGCATTTTCTTTATTCTTTTCGGACCTTTGTTTTGCTATTTCTGTTTTCCTGTAGTCCAGAAATCTTTCCCAGTGAGGCCGCTGCTTCTCTAGTGTGTCAATGAATTCTGGAAATTTGCCTTCCTCTAGATATTCATTGTACAATCTTTTCTTATAGTTATTGAACTGTTCGGCAATCTTCTTAAGAGCGAAACGCTTAACTTTTTACCTCATATCATCTGTCGCCTTCTTAGACACTAAGACCGGTAGGGTGAAATTGCGAATGATCTTCTCCCATAGTGTGTCCTTGTATATGTTCTCGACATAACTCATAGAATTTCATCTCCCTTTGCTGGCTTATTCCAGTTGATAATGCTGATCGGGATGTTTTCCCTAACAATAAATCCACATTGATGAACAAATGTGTTTGCGTTCTTTATGGGAAGCAACTGTTTGCCCTCTAGAGAGACCTCATCGATTGTGAGATGCGCATTTTCGGGCATCCCTTTGGCCGGTCCTCGTTTAGTATTTTTAACTGACTTGGTCGATGTGGAGGTCTAAAATAAGAAACAACATTCATTAATATATATACACACACAAATCAATTAATGCATCTATCTAGTGATCAAGAGGCTTAATAATATACCTCGCCAGACTTTGTCAAGGCTAGTCCATCATTTTCCAAGCCATCATTGAAATTAAAACTAGTCTGCGTTTCGACTAGAGTTTCTATCTCCATTCCCTCACCGGACTCATATCGAATAAAGGCTCTTCACCTTCTCTACCGTTGAAGTCCATAGAATAACTGCTATGACATAATGTGCCTATGAGTAATAAAATTATATATGTATCATATATATCACAACAAGTAGTAATAATACATCTCGAATGACAACAAAGTATTAATATCATTTAACATCTCAAATAACATCTAAAAAAAGTAGTCATAATACATCTCGAATAACGACGAAGTAGTAATATCATATAATGAACAACATCTTGTCTGATAACATCGATCAAACTCAACGTCGACTCCCGGCTCCTGAGCTGCGGGATGTGACCAACCAAATAGTCGGAACCATCACCGGAGTAGAACTATGGTGAGATCCCTGAATAACCTGTCAGGTATGGGGGCCACCCTGGCGTCCAACATCACCATATAGCGACGGACGTGCTCGTCCTCCTCCCTGACACGACGTCGTACCACCTCCTCGGGGGCCGGCTCCCTCTGCACATGGCCTGGATCACGTGACCTCCACCAAAGAAGATCCGAGTCGACGACGACATCCAGATTCCTCACCAAGCTACGCGTCCCTGATGGTAGCACCTCCCAGTGCCATCCCGGCGGAGCCTAGTCTCGTACAACTCCGGTAGAGCGTAGTACTCCCTCGTTGTGGCTGAGTCCACTACGAGGATGCGGTATGGGCATATCCTAAAGTAGGTATGGATTTGACCAAAATAATGCTAAGTAAATAATTATATTCTAATAGTAGTAATAATTTCCTAAATATTAGCAATAATATCCTAAATACTAACAAATATTATATACAAATCTCTAAATATCCTAAATACTAACTAATATTATATACAAATCTCTAAATATCGCTAAACTAAATAATAATATGTCTAAAGAAAATTATATATCAAACTAAAATATCCTTAAATCTCTATATTAAAAATATGTAATAATATATAAGAAAGTAAACAATAACATATTAAAATCCCTAAATATTATATATACTAAAAACTAAAATATTCCTAAATACCTAAATAATATACTAACAAATTTATATCTAACTAAGATACATCTAAACTATATACTTAAAACAATACAATGATATATCTAAATTATATACTAAACTAAATTATGTATACTTAAAACTAAACAATGATATATCTAAATTATATACTAAACTAAATTATAATACTCAAAACTAAACAATGATATTTCTACATTATATACTAAAGTAAATTATATATACTTAAAACTATAAATGATATACTAAACTAAATTAAAAAAAAAGAAAAAACACTTACGGTTGAGTTGCGGCGGAGGCGACCACGGTCACGGCATGAACGGCGGCCGCGGCGCGCGGTAACATTGAGGTTTGGATGGCGCGGACGGCGACGAAGGAATGGTGTGGGGTGATGGTGCGGCGACCGTCAGAGAGTTCCACGGGCACGGGCGACCACGGTGGTGCGGCGAGCTCAACGGGCTGGGCAGCGGCGACGAGCTCCACTGGCGCGGGCGGCAGCGAGATCTCCGACGGGGCACGGGCGTGGGCGGCAGCCTCGCGGCGTCGCGATTTGCAGAAGTGGAGGCGTCCCGGTGCGTGGCTCGGGCCGGGAGGAGGGAGGTGGGTATTTATACCCACCACCTCTAGTCCCGGTCCCAGCCCCCATCCGCAACTAGATGGGGGGCCTCTGGTCCCGGTCCCATCCACGAGCCGGGACTAGAGGTCTTTTCAGTGCGTCGTTTCGTTCTCAGGCCAAAACGTCCCGGTTTGTGGTATAGGCTGGGACTAGAGGTTAATTTTTGTTAATTTTATTATTTCTATATCTTCTATTCTGTGATGATGAAAAATATGTATTATATATCAAATTTTGCAGAAATAAAAGATATATAATATAAATCTATTAGCATACTCTGTTATAAAACTAATATTTTGTTGAATTAAGTAATATCTTTTGCATACTAGAGTTTGTATTTATTAATTATTATTTCAATATCTTTTATTATGTAATGATGAAAAATATGTATCATGTATCAAAATTTGCAGAAAAAAATCTATAATATAAATCTATTAGCATACTTTGTTATAAAACTAATATTTTGTTGAATTAAATAATATCTTTTGTATACTAGAGTTTGAATTTATTAATATTATTTTTTCAATATCTTTTATTCTGTAATGATGAAAAATATGTATCATATATCAAAATTTGCAGAAAAGAAGATCTATAATATAAATCTATTAGCATACTAAAGCTGAACCGGGACTAAAGCTTGCGGCAGGCTAGGGCAGGCAGCACTAATAATAGAGGTGAGTGTCGATATTATGTCGTGCGGATTTTACCTTGTCCCGGATGGTGTCACCAACCGGGACTAAAGATGAACCTTTAGTCTCGGTTGGAGACACCAACCGGGACAAAACATGAGTTAGCACTAATAATAGGGGTGAGTGTCGACATTATGTCGTGAGTGTCGACACTATGCCGAGTTGCTTGTACTATAAATAGGCATCCTTATGAGTCCAGTCCTCCAGCCAGTTTGAGGCATGTCCAAGATGGTTTGCGAGAGCAGGGACACCACTATGGCCAGTTTGAGGGAGATGCCGCCGGAGCCTAGTCCTCCGGCATCTCCAATAAACTGGTCGTAGAGGCACTCCCTAATATGTGAAATTATTTAGCTCCTAGGCGTATTGATCTGGTTAGAGAAGTTACAAGCTGCAAGATGGTGTGCAAGAGTAGGGATACCACTACGACCAGCTTTAGGGATATGACGCCGGAGCCCAGTCCTCCAGCATGTCCCTAAAGTTGGTCATAGAGGCACTCCCTAATATGTGACCACGCGTGTTTGGAGATCAGATCTTCATATGGTATATACGAATCGAGACAACATCTTCATAGTTTGGGAAAGTCGTAGTACGAATTGGAACTAAAGGCTCCCCTTTAGTCCCAGTCCAACCACAAAATGGTACTAACACTCAAGACATTTATTAATATTAAAAATAGAGACTACACAATCGGGACTAAAGGCCCCCTTTAGTCTCGGTCCAACCAAGAAACAGGACTAACACTCAAGACATTTATTAATATTAAAAACGGAGAATACATAATCGGGACTAAAGGTCCCCCTTTAGTCCCGGTCCAACCACAAAACGGGACTAACACTCAAAACATTTATTAATATTAAAAACCGAGACTACGGAATCGTGACTAAAGCCCCCCCTTTAGTCCCGGTCTAGCCACAAACCGGGACTAACACTCAATACATTTATTAATATTAAAGGGGGACTAAAGGCCCCCCTTTAGTCATGCTCATATCTAGCCCTATAGTACACAGCTTCAGGGTCGTCTTCATTGTCATTGTCATTGTCATCTTCGTCTTCGTCGTCATCGTGGTCGTTGCTAGGCGCATGCGGCTGGATCCTTAGCCCATCCATGGCATATTATGGGGTCACCTGCCACTCCGGCCTCGGATTCACGACGTGTGGGGGAGGGGGCTCCCGGATGACGACGCTTTCAACACCGCCACCCTTCTTATGGCTCTATGGCGGCTGCGGGTATCACAGGAAAGGATAGTCTCCCTTGGCGATGTAGGGCATCACGCTGATGGTAGTCCGGTTCGCCCACCCCAGGCGGCGGCCGGCTTCGTTGTGGTTCACCGGGGGAGGGCCGTCACCCTCGTACCTAGAGATCTCTCTTTCTCGCCGGTTAGCGAAAAAGGCATTCATTGGTGGCTATGAACAACAACGCCCGTAGGTCAAATGGCTCATGTTTGTGCTCATCCCACATACGAACACCTTCGTCGCGCCACAACTGTAGTAGTTCTTCAACTAATGCCCTTAGATACACATCAATGTCATTGCCGGGTTGCTTCGGGCCTTGGATGAGCACTGGCATCATAATGAACTTCAACTTCATGCACAACCAAGGAGGCAGGTTATATATACATAGAGTTATAGGCCAGGTTCTATGGCTGCAGCTCTGCTCTGAAGGAAATATACCCTAGAGGCAATCATAGAGATGATTATATTTCATATGTATCCATGAGTTATTGTAATGTTCCTTGAATATCCATATCAGAGAACTTGTATTGATTGAAAATTATGTGAATTGTTTGTAAAACTCTTTACTTGTATGGTTATTTAATAGTTGTCCCTAGTCGGAGTTCCTGTGAGGACACACGTGAATATTAGACTAGCACATCGATTGGTTGATGACTATGTTTCGCAAGACATAGACATGGAGATGTCAAACCAATGATGTGGACACATGTTATGAACATGGGGTTGGACTGAACCAACTTGAGACTGGCAATTAGACTTGCAGTTAACTCTACACATCGTGTACATTTTGTCCTTAGACCTGAGATTGTCGCATGTACTTGAGATGTGGATCGACCTAATTTGGGGCTATCAACCACTACTCCGTAACTGGGTAGTCATAAAGATAGCTTTCAGGTTTTGTCCCGAAGCATGCTGCAAGGCATGGTCAATCAAGATGGGATTTTCCCCTCTCTACTTGAGAGAGATATCTCTGGGCCCCTCGAGTGATCGGATCCAGAAATGCATGGCCGTGCTACATAAGGTTAAGAGTTAACCTAGTAAAGAGATTCTGAATCACAGTATCGAGAAAGGGAGGTCAGCTTGGAGCTAGACCAAATATCGTGAGGCAAAGGGAAAGACATGTACTAAACCTTGTGATGGTTCGTCCGATATGATCTTTGTATGCGTTTAGGAGTTGGCACGTCTTCCTAGAGGCCACTATCAACTAT
Source organism: Avena longiglumis (assembly GCA_030063025.1). Classification (NCBI taxonomy): domain Eukaryota; kingdom Viridiplantae; phylum Streptophyta; class Magnoliopsida; order Poales; family Poaceae; genus Avena; species Avena longiglumis. Next base: position 250,231,019 of record CP125974.1, read on the forward strand.
TGACAGAATAAGTGTATTCGTGTCATGTCTGCATGTATATGAACCTATAGGGTCACATACTTAAGGGGCTGGAAGCCTAATGAGGATTGGATCATAATTAGACCAGGCTTAGGCTACTAATGGGCTGCTAATGTAGAAGCCCACTAGGGATGCCTATATAATAGAGGGTGGAGCGACCTGACCAAGGTTAGACCATTCCACCCAGCCGCCACTCCTCACGCCTGAGTTGCACGCGCGAACCTAGCAGTCCGGCGTTTGACGCTTCCTCCCCGCACGTGTGGATACCTCAGAGGTGCTGCATCTATGGCACTTGGATGAGCCGCGCAAGGGGAGCTGCTCATGGGACGAGGACGAGGAGACGTAGAACATCTACACTGCCTCGATTCGCTTCATCAAGTTTCGCAACCGCGCGTCTAGTGGTAATCCCGTGATCTATGACAACAGTGATCCTGGTTTACGTGGTAGAAATTTTTGATTTGCTCTAGTGTAGCCTACCCGTTTCCCTACAACGGTATCAGAGGAGATGATGTTCAGTTATAGGGTCCAGATGTTTGCATATGGTGATATGAAGATTGATATGAATGATGTGATCGTTTATATTGCGGAGGTTCAGGATTGATCTATGATCTTGCTTTCCGTGATCATGATTCTGAGGTTGTCGAACGACTTAACCCTACCGGTCGATTTCCGCCATCAGGGTAGACAGTGACACATAAATCCTGTTGCATCACACGAAGATCAATATGATTGATCGAATCAGAACCATGCCTTGCAGCATGCTTCGGGACAAAACCCGAAAGCTATCTTTATGACTACCCAGTTACGGAGTAGTGGTTGATAGCCCCAAATTAGGTCGATCCACATCTAATCTCAGGTCTAAGGACAAAATGTACACGACTGTACAATCGTTGGTGGGCCTATGAAATTATGGTGCCGCGGTTTTCCTTGGCTGGATGGGTTTGTATCGGATACCTACACCCATAAGGGTTGGTGAACTTGACAAGGTCATCTTAACAGTTAAGGACCTTGGGGAATAAAGGTTGGGCACCTAGTTTTGACATAGAGATGTAACCCAACAACAAGAGTCATATGTGATATGATTAGCAAGTGTTGCTTACCGATTTACCTTGTCTTCTAGCAGTGATGCTAAAGCTCACTAGTCGACTTGTTAATTGTGGATCTTGAATCACTTAGTATCAATAGAGGGATATTGATTTAAGTGGGAGTATATGCTATTAAATTGTTCAATATGTTTTACTCTCTCATGGTTACATGGCTTAGTATTTTGCATGTTTTCTGTTGTAGATCAATGGCACCAAACACTACATCACCTTTTTCTTTGCGTTCGATTCTTGACAAAGATAAACTTAATGGAACAAACTATTCGGACTGGGTTGGTAACCTGAGAATTGTTCTCAGGTCTGATAAAAAGGAAACGGTTCTGGATACCCCAACCCCCGATGAACATGCTGATAATGCATCTGCTGCCCTCAAGAATGCCTACAAGAGAGCATGTGATGACTCTCTTGAGGTTAGTTGTCTTATGCTTGCATGCGTGGAACCTGAACTCCAAAAGAAGTTTGAGGATCAGGAAGCTTAGGATATGATCATAGTGCTTAAGGACATGTTCCAAGATCAGGCAAGGACTGAGAGGTACAATGTTGCCAAATACTTTGTGGAATGCAAGCTGGCAGAGGGAGCAGCTGTAGGCCCCCATGTGATCAAAATGGTTGGTTACAGTCAGACATTAGAAAAGCTTGGTTTTCCACTAGGCCAAGAGTTGTGTACTGATTTCATTTTGGCGTATCTTCCGTCTAGCTATGTCCAGTTCATTTCGAACTACCATATGCATGGGGTGGAGAAGGGCCTTAATGAGTTATGTGGGATGCTAAAAACAGCAGAAAGTGACATGAAGAAGTGTGCAGGGCATAGCCATGTGATGGCTATGCAGAACAAGCCTAGCTTCAAGAAAAAGGGTACTTCTTGTAAGAAGAAGGGAAAGGGTAAGGCTACGATCCATAAGTCTGCACCCAAGCAAAAGGTTGGACCTGCATATGACACTGAGTGCTTCTTTTGTCATGAACATGGCCACTGGAAGATAAACTGCAGCAAGTACCAGGCTTCTTTGAAGAAGAGTGGAAGTAAGAGTACTTCCCACTCAGGTACGCTTGTTGTAAATGTTGTTGACATTCTTCTCGCTGATTCTTATGTTAACTCTTGGGTATTTGATACCGTATCGGTTGCTCATATTTGCAGTTCGATGCAGGGGATAATAAGGACTAGAGAAGTGCAGAAAGGCAAAGTGGATTTTCGTGTCGGAAATAAAGCAAGGGTTGCTGCATTGTTCGTCGGCATCATGCAACTTCACCTTCCGTCGGGATTTATTATGGAGTTGAATAATTGTTATTACATTCCTAGTATGGGTCGAAACATTTTATCACCTTCATGTTTGATGAGTGATGGATATTAATTTGCGAGTATGAACAATGGTTGTGTAATCTCTAAGAATGATATGTTTATGGCTAATGCTCCCATTGTGAATGGGTTATTTATTTTAAATCTTGATGATGCATCTATTTACAATGTTAGTGCTAAAAGTCTTCGGCCTAATGATTTGAGTCCTACCTATTTATGGCATTGTCGTTTGGGGCATATAAGTGAAAAGCGCATGAAGAAGCTCCATGGTGATGGTATTCTTGAAGGGAATATGCCCGAGAGGCAATAATAAAGTGGTTATTATCGTATTCCTTATTTATGATAAATGTTTATTTTGCATGCTATAATTGTATTAATACGGAAACGTTAATACATGTGTGTTTAATAAACAAAAAGGAAGTTCCTAGTTATGCCTCTCTTATAAACTAGCTCGTTGATTAACAAGATGATCATAGGTTTCCTGATCATGGACATTGGATGTTGTTAATAACGAGGTCACAACATTAGTGTAATGGTGTGATGAACATTCATCCGAAGTATAGCATTACGATCAAAGTCATTGAGTTTATATTGCTATAACAACTTACGAAGTGATCCTAATCCTTAGACCATGAGATCATGTCAATCACTAACACCGGAAGAGTTTCTTGATAACATCAAACGTCACACCGTAACAGGGTGATTATAAAGATGGGTTCAGAACTACTAAAGTGTTATGTTGAGGCCCATGGATCGAGAGTGGAATTTGTTCATCCCGATGACGGATAGATATACTCTGGGCCCTCTCGGTGATATCACATTGATTAGCTTGCAAGCAAGTGATTTGATCACTAGAATGTTATATCACGGGAACGAGAAAAGAGTGCATGTCGGTAACGAGATAAAACTAGGTATGGAGATACCGATGATCGAATCTCGGACATGTAATATATCGCGAAACAAAAGGATTAAGATACTAGCGTAAAAGGTTCCGACGATCACAAGAAAGTCATCGTTGAATGTGTGGGAGTCAGTATGGGTCTCCAGATCCCGCTTCTGATTATTGATCTGAGAGAGGTCTCGATCATGTCCGCATTATTCGCGAACCGTAGGGTGACACACTTAAGAGACACCGACATCCAATTGGAGCAAAAGTTTCATGCCGAAAAGAAAAGGAAAGCGCAGGAATTTATTTCACTAGACACCGAAACTGTTTGGTTGAAATTGTGAAGGTTCTGCATGTGAAATGGAATACTAGCGAGGGGTTTTATGTGAATGTTTGTTAATTAAAGTAATTAACAAAATTCTGAATAAATAAATAAAAGAGTTTTATTTAAATGAGAGCTTGCATTAAATTTGGTGGAAATTTAATGCATGTGAGTGGATTTATGAGTGGAGGCTTTTTAATGGGAGTGGAGGCTTTTCATTTTGAGTGGGAGCTCCACCCACATGAATGTGGAAGAGGTGGGGCAGCCCCATGGCTGGGCCCATGGCCCCCTGGGTACCCCCCCTCCCCCCTATAAAAGGCCCCCCCCCCCTCCCCTCACACCACACCTCCTCGTGAAGGATCTCTCTCCCCCTCTAGATTTTATCCCCCATGGTCTCGGACTAGCGAGATACATGTTCCCGGTGGCTTTTCGGCAAGAAAGAGTTGTGCTTCCGCATCGCTGGGCGAGGAGGCGGAGGTTGCTCGTGCCTCGAACGTGTGTGCGAGCACGGATGCGCTTCATGTTTTTGGCGCTTAGGACTTCCTCTCGATCTTGAGATCGGCAAGAGATCGTCTACATCAACCACGAGTTTGGACTCGTTAAGCTTTGTCGGTCTTCAAGGGTATGTTCTACGGATATACATCCGCCGTTGTTTGTATCTAGTAGATAGATCTTGGTACATAGTTGTTCCCATCGTAGGAAAATTTTTGTTTTCTATCTGCGAACCCAACAAAGGGTATCGAGCGGATCTATGCATAGATACTTTGCACGGTAGTACACATATGAGTATGTGGGCGATGATGATCATTTTATTGCTTTTTAGTTGTACTTTGGATATTGGTGGCATAGTGGGATGAAGCGGCGGACAAACTTTACATGTCCTCGCACATGAGACCTGTTCCACGCTTGACATGCAACTAGTTTTGCATAAGTGGCTAGCGGGTGTCATCTCTCCTACTATAGTCAATATCTAATTTGCAACGAGTTGTCAACAATTTGGTTATCCTCGTTGTGGTTCATGTTCGTAGGTAAGAACGGTTCTATCTTGAAAGCCCTAAGCCACGTAAAATTTGCAATGGATAAATTAGAGGCGTCTAGTTTAGATTGTTCTTTGGGCTAGTGATATGATATGGTGATGTTGTAAGTAGAAGTATGAGATGATACTCTTACAACACACATAACGTGTAATATCCATAGACCTTGGACTTACACATAAAGGTATGATAGTGATCATACCACGGTGCACATGATAGAGATCATCTCAAGGAACCATAACATTTCACTAATAAACATGTGATGTTTGATAGCATCTTATATTGCTTGTTTGGCTTTTATTAGCATAATAAGATGATCCCTCATTTAGATATCAAGATAAAATGTGTTCTTCCTTAAGTATGCACCGACAATGTTTCCGCTTCAAGACATCACGTGATGATCGAGTGTACTTGAATCCTCGAGCACTCTCGGGTGTAAGACGATTACACACTTGAATACTAAGGTTCTTACTTGGCGAGCCTAGCATGTACAGACATGGCCTCGAACACGGACCGAAAGGTTAAGCATGAGTCATATAGTAGATATGATGCCCATTTGATGCTCGCTTTGAAGCTACACCGACTCACGTGATGATCGGACTTGGTGTAGTGGATTTGGTTCATGTAATCACCAAAAAGGCACGAGGATGTCGTTTTTGAGTGGGAGTTCATTTCTAATTTGGATTAGTAGAACTCAATTTATCATAAATTAAATCAAAGTAAATTTGCATAATTTGTTGTAGTCATTGGCATTCGCTCACCACCTTATGCATAGTTGTAATTGAGATAATAGAACTATAGAATTCGGATATATACTTTACTTAACCGGTATCGTATTGTGTTGAGTGTCAATCTAAAGTTTAAAGTCCTATTGCAAACTTTCAGAAAATTCTATTTACTCCGTGAAATTTAATAATTGGTATTAAATCGAGAGTAACAATTCCAGTGTTAGTATCTTAAGTATCATGTTTGCCTCCATGATTCTTGATTTAAACATCAAGTTTATCTAGGAGCTGAAAGAATTGTTTCAGAAACCATCATGTGTGGCAGATATAACGATATCTGAAACAATGTTTTGGTTGCAATATGATAGAGTATATATATGTTCTCATATTGGATGAGAATTTACGAAGGTTGGAGATGCTAGACATCCTAATCACCCAAAAGGGTTTTGGAAAGTAATGTTATACTCACGATTCGCCTTTATAAGCTAAAGTAGCTTGATCATGAATGTCGTCATGATAAGGGTGAATAGAATATGTATGTAAAATGTTTACTACACTAAAAGATTACTAAAGAATGGATTTTGAAAGAATACCGATCATTTTGATGATGGTGATCTACTTCAAAGTGCAAGTCCAAAAGGTATTATTATTTGAATATACACGCTTTGGACTATGTGTCATGTATATGGCGCCACTTTTGATATTGATAAATTCTTTTAAAAGGAAAAGGAAATGCTGAAAGAGAATCTATAAAATATACTTGGCAGAAAAGAAAAGATTGGAAATATCCAATTTAGGTATATATATGATATACATGTTATGGTTGTATTCTTTGCTTGTTAAACAATGTGGTTCTTGGGTATTGGATACCGAATTGGTTGGTATGAAATTTCATACGGAATGACGCAATTCATGAACCACAATGGCCTAAGTAACTAGCAAGAGAAAATGTGATGATGTTCATCGAAAACAAACAAACCGTTGTTTGTATTTCTCGTTGACATCAAAGCTTGACTTCAAGATTTGTTTTAATAATTGTTATTTGAATCAGGTATTATAAGAACAAAGGTTGTTCAAATAATTACCGTATTCCATATAAGATGGATGATTTACAAATCTAGTTGAAGAAAGACTTCAAGATTTGTTTTAATAATTGTTATTTGAATCAGGTATTATAAGAACAAAGGTTGTTCAAATAATTACCGTATTCCATATAAGATGGATGATTTACAAATCTAGTTGAAGAAATCACATCCATAAATCCTAATGCTAAAATGTTGCAAGACAAATGATTGAAAGATCACTTATGAAGTGACATCGCTGTTAAATTATATTGGAAAGAAAACATGAAGAATCTCCATTTTCATGGATTTTTGGAGTCTTTGATTTGATCAAGTGACGCTTGTGAGACTTTCCTGGATAATTAAAACTTCGTTCAAAGGCCAAAGAAGAGCGAGCGACTAAAATATTGGAATTTATACATATCGATGTATGTAGTCCATTATGTGTGCAATGGCGATGGGTTTCAACTTCATATGTTTTCTCCGGTTTTTTGAGTGAATGTTCACTTAATGCGAGAGAAGTATGAAATATTTGAAAATGTTTCAAAGACTTTCAAGATGAAGTGAAAAATCATTGTAACAAGAAAAATAAATGAATTATGATTTGATCATAAAGGGATTTATTTGAGTTACAAGTGTAACAAGAAAATAAATGAATTATGATTTTATCATAAAGGGATTTATTTGAGTTGCAAGTTTAGCAAAACACCTAGATTTACATCTCCCGAAACACCATAGGAGTATGGAGTGTTTGAGATTTGTAATGAAACCTTGTTTGACATGGTTGGATCAAAGGTGTTATTTATAAAACTGCCATTATGTTTTAAAAGATTAAAGCTTTAGAGACTACCGCTTTTACACTGAAAAGAGCTCCATCTTGATCCGTTGAAATGACACCATGGGAGTTATGGTTTGGGGTAAAACCCAAGTTGTCATTTCTTAAATTTTGGTATACTAAACATAAGTAAGATGTTTACAACCAAAGTCGGATGAGCATGTCTTTGTAGGTTATTTCGAATAACAATTGGTTATTCCTCCATAACACCGAGGACAAAAGGGTTTGTTGCTTGAAATGTAAAGTTTCTTAAAGAAGGAATTTTTCATAAATGTTAAGTGGGAGGACAATAGAACTTTGATAAGGTTAACGAACCTTAGCTAAATGTGCTGAGTTGCGCAGCGCCGGAAATCGTTCTGGAGGCTGCCATAATGCTCATAGCTTATGTGCCTCAAAGGTTGTGGTCACGGAGATCTAAGTTCCTATTGAACCAAGTAGGTCGGTTAAACAATCAAATGCTAAGATTTGAGAGTAAATCATTATTGTTTGACAATGATGAACCGAATACATACAAAGAAGCAATGATGGGCCCTGACTCCGTCAAATGGCTTGAAGCCATAAAATCCGTGATAGTTCCATATACGAGAAATCAAGTTTTGAACCTGGAAGACCCTCCGGAAAGGTGTAAAAACCTATCGGTCGTATTTGGATCTATAAAGAAACAGACATGGATGTTTCACATCTATGAAATAGTCGACATGTCGTAAAGTATTTTATGACCATGTTCAAGGAGTTGACTATGACAAGATTTGATCTTTCATAGCGATATTTAGTCTGGACGGATTAAAGTAGCAACCACTACATATATTTTGGTATATGGTAGATGAATAAACAAAACAAAGTTCTTCTAATAGAATGGTTACCTAGGACGTGTACATGACACGGTCCAAAGGGTTTTGTTAATTCAAAGGATGCTAAAAAGGGCATGCAAACTTCAATGGTTGAAGTAAGCATCATGAGTTGGAATCTTCACCATGATGAAAACGAGTTTTCATCAGGAGACGATGAAGATGCTTGCATTTGCAAGAAATTAAGTGGGAGCGCTGAGACATATTTCTAATACATTATGTGAAGGACATCTTGTTGATTAGAAATGATGTATCTTTTATTGACAAAGGTTAAGAATTTCATTTTGATGAAAGACTTAGGCAAAACCCGAATATTTAGCGTGAATGTCTATAGTGGATAGACTGTGACGCCAATATGGTTATGCCAAACGTACATATATGAGATATTGAAGGAGTTCAATATAGAAACGACAAGAAACAGTTCTTGTTGCATGGAAAGGAATTGAATCAAGATTCAAGTGTTTCGACACTTGATAAGTGAAACAAAATTCAAGTGCTTTGATACTTGATGAGTGCAATCACGAGAATGTTTTGATCAATCATACCATGATATGTACACATACAGATATGTCCTATGCTCTAAGTGTTATGAGCATATACCAGAATGAATCATAAAATGATCATTGGACGATAGTGAGGATATTCTTATGATCTTTTGGAAGAACTAAGAATATATTTGTGTAGAGGTGACAAACAATTACAAATAGTTCATTGTAAAGCGTTACATTGATACTAGTTTTGTCACAAGATACAAATTAAGTTTATCTCAATTTAAACTATGGGTGGCACAATGTAATGGAAATGAGATTCCATGATGGATTTGGAAGAGTTCCAAAGTTAAGACATTGTGACGAATACTACAACAAAAGGCTAAGTATATGACCGCTATAGTAGCAAAGAAAGGAGGGAATTTGTGTCAAGTAGTTTGTTATCAAACTAAGGTGTGGTTCAGAACGGCTAACACTAAAGATATATTGTATGACAATAGTATCGACGTGTTTTAACCCCAAGGAACTAAAGGTCTCACCGAAAGACCAAATTAATACAATGCCATCTCATTGAGAATGAGTGATGCGTGAAGACGCAAAGACATGCAAATACACACGGACACAAGCGTCACCCGTAGATTATGTTAAACACTTGCAATTGTGTATATGGAACACCAGAAAGCCATAGGTGTTCAATACACAAAGTTCTCAAACTAGATTATTGTCTCTAGTGCAAGTGGGAGACTGAAGGGAATATGCCCGAGAGGCAATAATAAAGTGGTTATTATCGTATTCCTTATTTATGATAAATGTTTATTTTGCATGCTATAATTGTATCAATACGGAAACGTTAATACATGTGTGTTTAATAAACAAAAAGGAAGTTCCTAGTTATGCCTCTCTTATAAACTAGCTCGTTGATTAACAAGATGATCATAGGTTTCCTGATCATGGACATTGGATGTTGTTAATAACGAGGTCACAACATTAGTGTAATGGTGTGATGAACATTCATCCGAAGTATAGCATTACGATCAAAGTCATTGAGTTTATATTGCTATAACAACTTACGAAGTGATCCTAATCCTTAGACCATGAGATCATGTCAATCACTAACACTGGAAGAGTTTCTTGATAACATCAAACGTCACACCGTAACAGGGTGATTATAAAGATGGGTTCGGAACTACTAAAGTGTTATGTTGAGGCCCATGGATCGAGAGTGGAATTTGTTCATCCCGATGACGGATAGATATACTGGGCCCTCTCGGTGATACCACATTGATTAGCTTGCAAGCAAGTGATTTGATCACTAGAATGTTATATCACGGGAACGAGAAAAGAGTGCATGTCAGTAACGAGATCAAACTAGGTATGGAGATACCGATGATCGAATCTCGGACATGTAATATATCGCGAAACAAAAGGATTAAGATACTAGCGTAAAGGGTTCCGACGATCACAAGAAAGTCATCGTTGAATGTGTGGAGTCGGTATGGGTCTCGGATCCCGCTTCGATTATTGATCCGAGAGGGTCTCGATCATGTCCGCATTATTCGCGAACCGTAGGGTGACACACTTAAGAGACACCGACATCCAATTGGAGCAAAAGTTTCATGCCGAAAAGAAAAGGAAAGCGCAGGAATTTATTTCACTAGACACAAACTGCTTTCGCTGAAATTGTCAAACTGGTTCTGCATGTGAAATGGAATACTAGCAGGGGGTTTTATGTGAATGTTTGTTAATTAAAGTAATTAACAAAATTCTGAATAAATAAATAAAAGAGTTTTATTTAAATGAGAGCTTGCATTAAATTTGGTGGAAATTTAATGCATGTGAGTGGATTTATGAGTGGAGGCTTTTTTAATGGGAGTGGAGGCTTTTCATTTTGAGTGGGAGCTCCACCCACATGAATGTGGAAGAGGTGGGGGCAGCCCCATGGCTGGGCGCATGGCCCCTTGGGTGCCCCCCCTCTCCCCTATAAAAGGCCCCCCTCTCCTCCTCTCACACCACACCTCCTCGTGAAGGATCTCTCTCCCCCTCTAGATTTTATCCCCCATGGTCTCGGACTAGCGAGATACATGTTCCCGGTGGCTTTTCGGCAAGAAAGAGTTGTGCTTACGCTGCATCGCTGGGCGAGGAGGCGGAGGTTGCTCGGTGCCTCGAACGTGTGCGAGCGGATGCGCTGCTGTTTTGCGGCGCTAGGACTTCCTCTCGATCTTGAGATCGGCAAGAGATCGTCTACATCAACCACGAGTTTGGACTCGTTAAGCTTTGTCGGTCTTCAAGGGTATGTTCTCTACGGATATACATCCGCCCGTTGTTTGTATCTAGTAGATAGATCTTGGTACATAGTTGTTCCCATCGTAGGAAATTTTTTGTTTTCTATGCTGCGAACCCAACAATTCTAACTTCGTTTGATTTTTAATCATACGAGACATGTCAAGCTTGTTTACTTGGAAAGATGACCAAGTCGCCTTTTTCGGGTTTACCCGAGAGAGCGATAGACTTGTTGGAACTCATACATACTGATGTATGTGGACCAATGAGAACGACAGCCAAAGGAGGATATCACTACTTCATTACTTTTACTAATGATTTCAGTAGATATGGTTATGTCTACTTGATGAGGCATAAGTCTGAAACTTTTGAAAAGTTCAAGGAGTTTCAAAGTGAAGTAGAGAATAAACGTGGCAAGAAAATAAAGGCCTTGCGATCTAATCGTGGATGTGAATATTTGAGTCACAAATTTAGCGATCATCTTAAGAGTTGCGGAATTGTTCCACAACATATGCCGCCTGGAATGCCTCAAAGAAACGGGGTCTCCGAACGGCGTAATCAAACTTTGTTGGACATGGTTCGATCGATGATGAGCCAGTCGGATTTACTATTATAATTTTGGGTTACGCTCTAGAAACGGCAGGTTTCACACTTAATAAGGTACCATCTAAATCCGTAGTTAAGACACCATATGAGATGTGGACTGGAAAGAATCCCAGTTTGTTTTTTCTAAAGATTTGGGGTGGTGATGCATTTGTCAAACGACTTCAGTCGGACAAGCTAACACCCAAATCGGATAAGTGCAGTTTCATGGGATATCCGAGGGAAACCTTAGGGTATTACTTCTACAACCGAGAGGAGGACAAAGTGTTTGTCGCTCGTTCCGGTGTTTTCCTAGAGAAAGAGTTTCTCACAAAGGGAACAAGTGGAAGGTCGGTGCGACTTGAAGAAGTTCAAGATGTGCCAGTTGGGGATGCTTCTACGAGTGATGCTATTGTAGCAGAACAAGTTGAGGAACTCATGGCAACAGAAGCACCACAACAACGAAAGTCGGTGAGGCTCCATGAAGCGCGATAATTATTATTGTTAGACAATGATGAGCCTACGACCTATGAGAAGCGATGGTGGACCCATACTCTGAGAAATGGCTGATCGTCATGAGATACGAGATAGAGTCCATGGGAGACAATCAAGTTTGGAACGTGGTTGACCCGCCTGATGGTTTTAAAGACATCGAGTGCAAATGGATCTATAAGAAGAAGATTGATATGGATGGAAATGTTCACATCCATAAAGCTCGACTTGTTGCAAAAGGTTTTCGACAAGTTCAAGGAGTTGACTACGATAAGAATTTCTCGCCCGTAGCGATGCTTCAATCTATACGGTTAATTCTAGCCATTGCTGCACATTTCGACTATGAAATATGGCAGATGGATGTCAAGACGGCTTTCCTAAATGGAATCCTAACTGAGGACGTGTATATGATGCAGCCCGAAGGTTTTGTCGATCCAAACAATGCTGGAAAGGTATGCAAACTTCTAAAGTCCATTTATGGGCTGAAGCAAGCATCTCGGAGCTGGAACATTCGATTTGATGAAGTTGTAAAGGTGTTTGGCTTCATCAAAAACGAACAAGAACCTTGTGTTTACAAGAAGAAACATGGGAGAGCGCTGGTATTCCTAATCTTATATGTAGATGACATATTGCTGATTGGAAATGACATTCCTATGCTCGAGTCTGTTAAGACCTCATTGAAAAATAGTTTTTCGATGAAGGACTTGGGAGAAGCGGCATATATTCTAGGCATCAAGATCTATAGAGATAGATCAAGAAGGCTAATTGGATTAAGCCAGAGTACATACATTGACAAATTGTTGAAACGGTTCAGCATGGAAGAGGCTAAGAAGGGGTTCTTGCCCATGTCTCATGGCATTAAACTCAGAAAGACTCAGTGTCCTTCGACTACTGATGAGCGTGAGCGCATGAGGAGGGTTCCATATGCTTCGGCTATTGGATCCATCATGTACGCAATGATATGTACTCGCCCAGATGTTTCCTATGCTCTAAGTGTTACGAGCAGATACTAGGATGATCCAGGTGAAGGTCACTGACAGCGGTAAAGAACATCCTTAAGTACTTGAAAAGGACTAAGGGTGTGTTCCTAGTTTATGGAGGTGAGGATGAACTTGGTGTAAAGGGTTACACAGATGCGAGTTACCTTAACGACTCAGATGATTTGAAATCGCAATCAGGTTATGTGTTTATCTTGAATGGTGGTGCTGTGAGCTATAAAAGTTCCAAGCAAGATACGGTGACCTCCTCTTCAACAAAATCTGAATATATTGCTGCCTCGGAGGTCGTAAAGGAAGCTGTTTGGATTAGGAATTTCCTAATCGCTCTCTGTGTGGTTCAGGGCGCGTCCAATCCTTTGGACGTTTATTGTGAAAACAATGGTGCTATTGCACAAGCCAAGGAACCTAGACAGCACTAGAAGAACAAACATATTCGCATGCATTACCATCAGATTTGTGTGTTCATTGAGGATGATAGTGTCATGATATGCAAAATACATACGGACTCAAATGTTGTTGATCCCTTGACTAAGCCTTTCTCGCAGTCCGCGCATGAAGCGCACACAAGAGAAATTGGTATTAGATACATTTTAGATTTACTCTAGTGCAAGTGGGAGAATGAAGGAAATATGCCCTAGAGGCAATCATAGAGATGATTATATTTCATATGTATCTATGAGTTATTGTAATGTTACTTGAATATCCATATCAGGCAACTTGTATTGATTGACAATTATGTGAATTGTTTGTGAAACTCTTTACTTGTATGGTTATTTAATAGTTGTCCCTAGTCGGAGTTCATGTGAGGACACACGTGAATATTAGACTAGCACATCGATTGGTTGATGACTATGTTTCGCAAGTCATAGACATGGAGATGTCAAACCAATGATGTGGACACATGTTATGAACATGGGGTTATACTGACCCAACTTGAGACTGGCAATTAGACTTGCAGTTCTCTCTACACATCGTGTACGTTTTGTCCTTAGACCTGAGATTTGTCGCATGTACTTGAGATGTGGATCGACCTACTTTGGAGCTATAAATTACTACTCCGTAACTGGGTAGTCATAAAGATAGCTTTCGGGTTTTGTCATGAAGCATGCTGCAAGGCATGGTCAATCAAGATGGGATTTGCCCCTCTCTACTTGAGAGAGATATCTCTAGGCCCCTCGAGTGATCGGATCCAGAAATGCATGGCCATGCTATATAAGGTTAGGAGTTAACCTACTAAAGGGATTCCGAATCATAGTATCGAGAAAGGGAGGTCAGCTTGGAGCTAGACCAAATATTGTGAGGCAAAGGGAAAGAGATGTACTAAACCTTGTGATGGTTCATCCGATATGATCTTTTTATGCGTTTAGGAGTTGGCACGTCTTGCTAGAGGCCACTACCAACTATTGACAGAATAAGTGTATTCGTGTCATGTCTACACGTATATGAACCTATAGGGTCACACACTTAAGGGGCTAGAACCCTAATGAGGATTGGATCCTAATTAGACCAGGCTTAGGCTACTAATGGGCTGCTAATGTAGAAGCCCACTAGGGATGTCTATATAAGAGAGGGTGGGGTGAGCTGACCAAGGTTAGACCATTCCACCCAGCCGCCACACCTCACGTCTGTGTTGCATGCGCAGACCTAGTAGTTCGGCGTCTAACGCTTCCATCCCGCACGTGTGGTTACCTCGGAGGTGTTGCATCTGTGGCACTTGGATGAGATGCGCAAGGGGAGCTGCTCGTGGGACGAGGATGAGGAGACGTAGAACATCTACACTGCCTCGACGCGCTTCATCAAGTTCCGCAACAACGCGTCTAGTGGTATTCCCGTGATCTATGACAACAATAATCCTGGTTTACGTGGTAGAAAATTTTGATTTGCGCTAGTGTAGCCTACCCGATTCCATACATGATCTTCAAAAGGATTCATGCCATCTGTACTTAGACCAAACCTTAAGTTCCTTGCGTCAACTGCAAAGCTCGGGTAGTCTTTATCGATTTTTCTCCATTGCGACCCATTAGCGGGGTGTCTCAACATCTAGTCTTTCCTATGCTCTTCTTTGTGCCATCGCAACAACTTGTCATGCTCTTTGTTTCTAAACAAACGTTTCAACCATGGTATTATATGAGCATACCACATCACCTTTGCAGGAACCCTCTTCCTAGGGCGCTTCTCTCCCTCAACATCACCAGGGTCATCTCGTCTGATCTTATAACGCAATGCGCCGCATACCGGGTTTGCATCCAAATTCTCGTACTCCTCACCGTGATATAGTATGCAGTCATTAATGCATGCATGTATCTTCTGCACCTCTAGTCCTAAAGGGCAGACGACCTTCTTTGCCTCATATGTACTGACAGGCAATTCATTATCCTTTGGAAGCTTTTTCTTCCAAAGTTTCAGTAGCTTCTCAAATCCCTTGTTAGATAAACCATTTTTTGCTTTCCATTGCAGTGATTCCAGTGTGGTCCCGAGCTTTGTGTTGCCATCTTCGCAATTTGGGTATAACAAATTTTTGTGATCCTCTAACATGCGCTCCGACTTCTTCTTCTCGTTTACATTTTTGTATTTGCTCCATGCATCAATAATGGCCTGACGAATATCATCAGCAATCTGATCTAATGCATGTTCTTCACCTTCTTCTTGTTCATTGTCTTGGATAGTTGTCATCGTTCTCTTCTTCTTCTTGGTTGTCTTCCATCATAACCCCTCTTTCTCCATGCTTTGTCCAAAAAATATAGCGGGACATGAAACCTAGTTGAATTAGGTGGATGTGAATGGTTTTGGATGAAGAGTAATCCTTCTCATTCCGACAGACACGACACGGAAAACACATAAAACCATTCCGCTTGTTTGCCTCAGCCAGATCGAGGAAAGAATGCACGTCTTAAATGAATGCGTTATATAGTCGGGGAGCGTCGTACATCTATTCTCGGCTCATCTGTAGTATAATTAAAATTTTCTATCATATAAAAAGCTTGGATAATTTTTACTACAATTACTTTTACAAATCTAAAATTTTACATGCTCTAATTTTTGAATTGGACAAAACTGTTAATATAAAAATGTTGACTATTTAATTATTGCTCTAGCAGTGAAAACCTTATTCAATTCTAAGATCCGAAACTCTTAAAATTCACATCTCAACTTTCAAGAACTTTTTGTATAATTAAACTATGCTTAAAATTACACATCTAAAATTGCCTATACACTTCTAAGCATGAAATCCCTCTCTACTTCTAGAGCATTGAGCTAAACTATAACAATAAGAGATGAAAGATTGAAGTTGCTAACCATTTTAGAAGCTTGGATTGATAGATGATGCCACCAAATCTTGACAAAGCTTGGATTGAAAGTTGCCACCAAATTGGACAAAAAATGAGGATGAACTTGAGCTGTACCTTGGAGGAAATGGCCATGCTTTTGTGGAGGGTCGAAGAGGGATATATAGTGGTAATATATAGTCCTGGGTGGTAACAAGAACCCAGACTAAATATAGCCATGGGTCCCACAAGAGCAGGGACTAGATGCTGGAGCCGCTCAAAACGAAAAGTCGTTTTTCTACTACTGAAAGCACTTATCCAACTTACCATGTCCAAGTAATATCGGCTATATCAGGAGGACGGCCATGAGGTGACCAAGCGTCCATGCGATGGCAAGCTCCAACTATTTTCAAGATTACCATGTTCTAATTTTCACAATCTGCTGTGCTCCAGGTTTCCCCTGATGGTTTAAAGTCTTAAGGATCAGGGAGATGAAAGCACCCACAATGCTCTAAGAGGAATTGTACGGGTATGCTATGCTATCGAATTATTTTTTGATTGCATCCCTACAATGTTATTTCTTACTGTGTGCTTTAAATTCTTTACCTTTTATTCTTCATCGCATTTACAAGCTATAGTCATTCATCCAACTTTTATGTACATATGCATGCTTTATTCAGCTTCAGGTGCAATGCTTTAATATCATGCCTTTTTTATTTTTAGCTTGGAGAACTTCCATTTGAATTAACAGCACAAAATGCCTAAACGCAGCAGTTGGACTAGTTTTCGGGTAACTTCCAAAACCATACTACATGTACACCTTTTATTTCATTGAAGCAACCTTTTTATTTGCCAGCTGCTATGCACGGGTTGTAGTACTATTATATTCTGGATATAATGTCCATAAGGAACATGCCACATGTTACTTCCAGTGACACTTTATATACACATGTTATATCCATTCTTTATACAGTACACATGTTTTTATGGCCTACTTGAGAGATATATGAAAGAATAAAAGGGAAATTGGTTCTAGAGATACAAAAGAAGGAAACAAGAAACTAGAGGCGTGATGTTATTTAACTTTTTTTAGTGTGACCAATATTATTTTACAAATATATAGTAAGAAACCAATGGTTGGTTTGGCTAGCTTTCATCTGAAATAATTTTTGCATCGCTATATTTGTACTAATGGCCGTAGTTAATTAATCACTTCGCATTTAAGACCCACGCTTAATTTCCTCCGCATTCATTTTCTTTTTTGTGGGAGAAATATCTGTGAGCATTTGATGTTTCCACAGGAGATTATCACGTTCTGGATTTCTAAAACAACAATGCTACGGTTACAGAATCCATTTATTGGGATTAAAGGAGAGTAATCAAAGGGATTAAAGTCATTTAATCATGGGAGAGTAATCAGCCCGTAAACCTAGCAAATGTAGGAGGAAACTCTTGAGCCCGTCCGATGACTCATGATTTATATACCCGACCCAGACCTAGGGTTCTTCTACAAATCGCCTATAGTTTATCAATTGATTGATTGATTCCTCCCTCGCAGTGGGTCTCCGCTGTGCTAGCCGCCATTTTCAGCAGATAAACCTACTTCTCCTATTTCTAGCCAAGGTCGCCGTTCTCTCCAGTGGCAATGTCTAGGTGTAGACGTGCCAGCCCCTCTATTTCAACCCCAGGTACATTTTGCACTGCTATACATAGACTAGCGGTAGGAATCGGTGATTCAATGCCGACGATCTCATTTCCTTTCCGAATATAATATACCTATCCTGATGTTGTTTTTTCTTTCTAAGAAACACAAGTCTGAATAATGATTGCATTCATGAATAAGGTTGGATTCATTAGTTTACTATATATATATATATATATATATATATATATATATATATATCTCATATAGTGTACTATGTGTTTTCTCTTCATGAACAGATATGGCTGATGTGTTTAATTTTGAAAATGCATCAACCTCTGATATGATTACACTCAAGGCCGAAGATGGATCAAGTTCTTCTAAAATTTTCTCGATCAAATACATCTTAAAAAATTTGATAAACAGGGCACCTGTGCATCCTACCGTGGAGATGATATATAACCCGTCCTCACCAGAGCCTATTAAGAAACTGGACCAGGTTGTTTAGACACGTGGGCTCAAAATAATAAATAAGGGGTCTGCTGATAATGCAGGTGTCATTGGAATTGGTCAATTTAGTGTTGTATCAACTTTCATTTATTTTGTTATAGACTTCACTAGTGCAGAACGGCCCATTGGTCCCGGTTGGTAAGGGGCTTTAGTCCCGGTTACCCAACCGGGACGGGGCAATCGGGACTAAAGCCCCAACCTTTAGTCCCGGTTGTCCCACCAACCGGGATAAATAGGGTACACGTGGTGGCGTCAGAGGGCGAGGGGGGTGGAGCATTAGTCCCGGTTCGTAACACGAACCCGGACAAATAACCTTCTGCCACGGCAGAGATTTTGGCACATTTCTCTGCCGCGGCAGAGAAATCATTTTGGCACATTTTGTTGCCGCGGCAGCATTTTCGCCACTTTTTGTGCCGCGGCAGAGAATTCATTTAGGTTGTTCTATTGTTTATTTAGTGTTTTGCACTTATCAATGAAGGAACCGTTATATTACACAAGATCATCATGATAATATTACATTCGATACACGGATCGAATTCATGCACTACATACAAAAGTTGCTCTTTTTACAATCCCTATTGTCTATACACAGCCGAATAGTATTCCCCTTTTGGGTTTAGGACTTCTGCATCCAAGAATCCCGCCAATTCCTCCTGAATTGCTCGTACGAGATCCTTTGGCAGAAGACCATCCCATAGACGTTCGATCTGATTTAAAAAAGGAGTCAGCCTATATGAATGAAACTAAACACAATTTGATTGTAATTAAAAACTATAGAATTTGTTTACATACGTGGAGTTGCTCTAAATTTCTTCCCTTCTCATCGCACGTCTGCCGGATGAACTCGCAAACATAGTATCCACATAGATTGTTACCTGGTCCCTGTGTCAGGCACTTTACGAGAACATAGTTCAATCAAAATAATAATCAAGCATGATAATAACTGTATCAAAACTAGAATCAAAGAGATGCGCGGATATATCTAGTGGTGCTTACATATAGTGCTTCAAATGTAAGCTCCTCTTTCCAAACACCCCTAGCCTTGTTGGTGAACCATTTCCAAGCGCTACCCGGCGAAGAAAACGAATAAAAGAAGTTATTAATTACTTGATATCATCAAATTCACGAATGTTGCCGATATATTGTCATAATGATTAGAATTACCGCTGGAGGATCATCTGCATGTCCTTCCACTGCTCAAGGGGTTTATGTTTCGAGTCCATGACTAGTACACGCACTTTGTCAAGTTGAATGATTAACAGAATATAGTGGAAGCTGCGAATGCATAACTAATCAATTATATACTTAACATCGAGTAAGCGAAATAGAAAGTGTATAGAAGACAATAACACTCACTCGAAGTTGTAAGGAAAAAGTATTTCCCTTCTGGTTTCTTGAAACCTTATCGCGTGTACTATATTATCCTCCGTATCTTGGGTGCTTATTTTGAGATTAGCTTGATGAACCCAATATGGGTCAATGAAGCCAATACCATAGATTTGTCCTCTCCTACATTCGAGAATCTTCATTCTGCATATTACAGTATGATTATATACATGCAATAAACAAGTTGAGATAGCTGGAGACTAGATTAATTACAGAATTAGTACTTACAAACAATAGGCACTGATGATCGATTTGTCCAAGGCGTCTTGATTGAATAATTGAAATAGTTCATCAAATTCAATGGATATCATGTCATCCTTTTCTTTCCCATGACGCTTTTTTGTAACCCTCAGCACTATCCAGTTAGCCCCGGCCTTTGTGGCATGCATGTACCAGTTATGCAATCTTCGCATTTTTGTTGGAAGATTGTTTATCTCCTCAGGTTTGACGAGAGGTTTGCCGTACTGGTATTTGTATGCTACTTCACTCACGGGGAAGTACTCTAACTGGGATAAGTACTGGGCAATACTCATACCTTGAGCAGCGGCAGCTTCTCTGTATTGTGCAGCTACCTCTAGATCATACTGCTCTTCGGCCCCATATTTGCTCGACCCCACATTGGTTTGGGAAATCACGTTGAGAGGGGCGCAAGACTATTTTTCTTGTTCTCCGATCTGGGCAACGGATTTCTCGCTTGCATCAGTACTACTCTTCGAGGCTTTTTGTGCCGCATGTGACTTGAGAATAGAACGCTCATAGTCTGATGACAACTTTGGCTTGGGTTGATGAAGAGTCTTTAGCATTTTCAACACTTTGGCTTTTTCTTCTTTGGTGCTGGGGAACTCTGGCTCTTTAGGCCGCCTCAGCTTAGCGAAAAACGCTGTCATTTCTGCATCAACGATCGCCACAGTCTCCTCTTCAGTACAGTCATAAGCTCTCTTGGGAGGAACCTTTGGTACTTTTGGAAGGGGATCTTGTTTATGTTTCGTCGATCGCTTACCACGACGCAGAGTAGCGGTACGCTTACGCTTTTTATCCCGAGGCGCCGGCGATGGCTCCTGCGGCGATGGTTGCGCCGGAGATTGGTGAGGCAACGGAGCCGGGTGAGTCGACGAAGAAGACTGCCGCGGCGGCGACGACCTCGCTGGAGACGGGTGAGGCGGCGGCGAAGATGGCCTTGGCGTGTTATTTCGAAGAACGATACATTCCTTCGGCCATAGAATGGTGACCTTTGTTGTGTCTCCCAGTACAGTCACATCCCCTTCACCTGCAGGGTAGTCAAGATCCAAAACATCAAAGGTGGGCATGATTTCATTCACGTCGACAACAGCGTAGCCCTCTAGAACCAGACGACAGTGGTAAGTTGGTGTGGGTCCAATTGGTAAGGCATAGCCGACCGCCACCTTCATTGATATGTTCACAACTTTGACATGTAGCTCGCAGTGCATCATCTCTGTGATATCATCCACTGGGTAGCCAACAGGAGCCATCATCGGTGCACCATCGTCATCGCCATTGTCATCACCCGGGACCTCGGTGGAAGCCACACTGCTTTTTCGAATATTCGATATGACGGTAGCATCAAATGCAGTGTGCTGCTGAGATGGGCTGGTAGTACTTTGCTCTTTAAGTGCGTTAATTTCATCTTGTTGTTGCTTTATTTGTTCTTCAATTATACTCATTCGCTCTTTCTAACTAACTGCTTCAACTTCCGCCCTGTCCTTTCTCCTCTGACGGCTTCTATCAGGATATTTCTTCCTCTCTTCGGGAAACCCAGTCCTCCATGGTTGGGAGCCTCTTGTGCCTCGTGTTCATCCATCATGTTCCTTATTTCCAAGGGCGAGTGTGAGCTCATCATTCTCTCTATCGGGAATGAAGTCACCATCTTTAACAGCCTTTACTGCTTTTCTCATCCTCGCGATTGGCAAGGGGTATTCTTTATGTCGTATGTTATATATACACATCCCTTCCGAGTTCAACGTGCCCCCATGCCCGTAAAACCAATTCCTTGCACATTCTACCCAATCGTCTTGTTAGCAGCATTCAGCTTATTAGCACGCAGTTCATTCTCAAGTTTCTCCCACTTAGGAATGCCAGCCCTGTAGCCACCTTTCCCCATAGTATGGTGATACTTCTTGTTAGCAGCATTCATCTTATTCGTTGTAGACATTTTCTTAGCTTTTTCTGATGTCTTGTAATTTACAAACTCAGCCCAAAATGGTTTTATCTTCTCAAACTGAGTCTTCTTGAAATCCGGAGTCTTCTCTTTCACGACATAGTCAAGGTGCAATCTTTTGTTCCAGTTGGTGAAACACTGGGCCATCTTCTTCATAGCCCACTCCCTGACCTTAGCCTCCATGGCTCTCCCATGTTCTAAGGCGTCCTCAACTGGATCCTCCGCATTTGGATCCATCTCTATCTTTGGTAGTTTGAAATTAACCATGAGCCTCTTCCACAGTAAATCTTTGGGTTTGTTAGGGACAAACAAACATATTCCCTCTTCTTTGGCATCAGCAGGCCTATTCCAATTTTGAATGGTGATCGGGATTAAGTCCCTCACGATTACTCCGCATTGTGCCACAAATTTGATCGCGACAACTTAGGGAGTCATCGGTTTGCCGTCTTCAGCGATATCTTCGATCCTGAACCTCTCATGGTCTTCCAACTTTTTGGTTGGGCCTCGTCTGCTCTTTTCAGTAGATTTGTTCGATCCGGAGGGCTAAAAGAAGAAAGATCGTCGTTACTATTTCTATATAGATAGCAGATGATAAATTAAATAATTAATTATATTACATGCACCTCGCCAGAGCGGTCGTCTTCTCGATTACACAAGGCATCGCCTTCTCCCTCGCGGAAGGCAACACCTTCAACCTCAAACAAGTCATCTATTCCGTCAAAAAGAGGATCACCCTCACCGGAGTTGTTCAGAAACGTCGATACATCTAAATTTTCTTTCCCACGGATCACACCTTGGATCAACTCCCTCATTTTATTCGTCTCTGACTTGTGGGTCCATATTTTCTGCATAGGTGGAAAAATGGATAAGTCAAAACGGATAAACCCTAATTCAGAGAAACCCTAATATATACATACACAATAATAAAAATATATACATACACACTATATATACATACACACTAAAAGGGAAGGGGCGGCTGGAGCGTGTGGCGATGGACTAAGACGGAGGCGATGTGGCGGTCGGGGAGGAGGGATAGGACGAATGCTCAAACAAGGATGATGATATGACAAGTTGAATTGCATTGAAATGAAACCCTAAAACTTTCTTGGCAATTTAAACGGCGTTCCGAGGGTTGAAAACCCTAACTCAGGAAACTCCGGAAACACATGAGAGGGGTTGATTTAGTTCTCTAATTAAACTTGTCATTAAAGGATGCCCTGGCGAGGACACACCGTCTAACCCTAGGTGCAACATCGATTCAACTGGGGTCTATGAAAACTAATATCATGGCTAAGCATCTACAATACGATGGCTATCAAGAAATCTTCGATATTTGATGTTGTTGACCTCGGTCTTTGATCTTGATCTCGTATTCTACCGCGAAGAACCGAACGCCAAAAAGAGAGGGGAACAATCAACACATGGAATCGATGCAATGATCAAGCAAGTATGATGATATGACAAGTTAAATTGTATTGAAAAGTAACCCTAAAGCATGCTCGACAAATTAAACGGGGTTCTGAGGGGCGCAAACCCTAACTCGGGGAAACTCCGGAATCACCTGTGAGGGGTTACTATGTTCTTCTAATCAAACTTGTCATTTAAGTTGCTTAACAATGCATGATTATAGATTAAAGAGGTAGGTTTCATTTTTCTGAACATTTTGGTATATTATACATATTTTTCTGACTTTTAAACAATAAGTTATTGATTTTACAATATTAAATTATTTTCTGGAATTAAAAACAAAAAGGCAAATAGTTTTTACACCGGGGCGACCAGCAGTGAGATCGATGTAAGAGCCCCAGTGCCAACTCAGCCTCCACGCAAGCAAGCAGGACCCACGGAAGGTTTGACCGCGCTGACCCCGCCCGCTGATGTCACCAGGACGTCAGTGTGACGTCATTTACTGGGGATCAGCCCCAGATTGTCGACGGGGAGGGCGCTAGACCGCGGGCGGAGCAGCTGCGATGCATGCTGCCTAGCGTACCGAGCCGTTTAGTGGCGGCTCCGCTCCGGATTGGTCGCCGGAAGAGGAAGCACGACGGCGGCCGACGGCAGTGGCTTCAGGTCCTCGGCGCGGCAGCGATACACAGAGGAAGAGGAAGAACAGAGAGAACTGTGAGGTGGAGGGGCTCACCACGGAGGCGGTGGAGGGGTCAGCTCGACCAAGCGAGCTCGGACGCGGCCGGAATCGTCAAGAGAAGCGGTGTCCGGACTTCGGGGAGGAGCTCCTGATTGCGGTGGTTACGGGAGCCCTTCGTCGATTCTGTTGGAGGGGAGGCGGTTCGTGGCGAGGCGAGAGGCGGCAAGGTAAGGCGTGCAGAAGCGGCGGGCAGCTGACGGGCGTCGCTGATCCTGTCGCGAGAAGATTATGAGATGGGGAAGAAGAAGATGAGGGGCACCCAGTTATTAACCAAAGGACCTTTTGTCCTGGTTGGTAGCTCCAACCGGGACTAAAGGGTCATACGTCCCGGTTGGAGCCACCAACCGGGACGTATACTCCAATTTTTTCAGCAGACCAAGGGGCGCGCGCAGGGGGTCTTTAGTCCCGGTTGGTGGCTCCAACCGGGACATATGACCCTGTTTTCAAATTTTTTCAGGAATTTTCTCTCTGTTCCCGCCTTATTTTTTATTTTGGGGTTTAAATTTGTAATGTTTTTTAAATGATGATTACTTTGGAATTTAGAAACAATTTAAACATAAAAAGTGTTTGAATTTGAATAACTAATTCAAAACCATTTACTATTTTTAAAAATAATTAATGTAACCATTTAAACTATGAACCATTTAAAATTAAAAATGAATTAACTTATATTTTTTGAATATTAATTTGGAATTTAGAAAAACTCTAAACATAAAAAGTGTTTGAATTTGAATAAATAATTTAAAACCATTTTCTATTTTTACAAAATAATTAATGTAACCATTTAAAATATGAAACATTTAAAATTAAAAATGAATTAACTTATATTTTTGAATATTAATTTGGAATTTAGAAAAACTTTAAACATAAAAAGTGTTTGAATTTGAATAACTAATTCAAAACCATTTTATGTTTTTAAAAATAATTAATGTAACCATTTAAACTATGAACCATTTAAATTAAAAATAAATTAACTTATATTTTTTGAATATTAATTTGGAATTTAGAAAAACTTTAAACATAAAAAGTATCTGGATTTGAATAAATAATTCAAAACCATTTTTTATTTTTAAAAAATAATTAATGCAACCATTTAAACTATGAACCATTTAAAATTATAAATTAATTAACTTATATTTTTTGAATATTTATTTGGAATTTAGAAAAACTTTAAACATTAAAAGTGTTTGAATTTGAATAACTAATTCAAAACAATTTTCTTTGTTTTAATTTGGATTTGAATTAACTTATATTTTTTATATATTAATGGGCGGGAAAACAAGTACTGGAAATAATGGACGGAAAGAAAATTTTATTAGGATAGAACTGGAATTAAAGTACATAACGCAACTAACACAAAGTTACATAGAAGAACTGGAAATTAAGATACATGGCCAGATTAAGCCACAATCGGCCGAACTTGTTTTGCAATGTTGGAGTGATTCAGTCATGCTCCTGCCTACACCTGTAATAATCGCCACTGTAGTCGTCGCATTGCTGCCGCCGTCGCTGCCGTGGCCGTAGTTGAACCTTGAAGGCTGAGTACGAGTGGGCTGGACTTGAGGGTAGCGTAGGCGGGGGCTAGAGTCGGCGGTCGTGTCATAAGCCATGACGCTCTGGAGAGTTCGAAAACACCACCACAACCGACGGCCGGCCTCGTTGAAGTTCGGAGGAGGTGGGCCATCCTCCTCGTGCCTGGCAAGCGCCCTCTCATGCCGATCCATGAAGAAGGCTTCCCAAGTCGGGATGCCATCTGGGATTCCTCCGCTACTCCGGCGTGAGCTCGAAGTAGTAGTGGTTAGTGATGGCCATCCGAAGTGACACACCTAGAGGGACAGGAGGAACCAAGACGCCTCGGCGCTCAAAGGCATCCACCGACGGGACACAAGAGGCCGGGGGGGGTAGTTCGAGGCGCAAAGCGCCTCCGCCTCCCTGGGAGTTAGTGCTACGGTGGAAGTCATGGGAAAGAGTGATGAGGTTGCAGTTATGATTCTAGAGATGTGCAATGACAATGGATGCCAACCCTACATATATATAGTGAGAAATGGCAGGAAGAGAACTGAAGGGAAGAAATGTCGGGAGAAATGTTGGGAAAAAATGGCGGGAAGAAAAATGGCAGGAAGAAATGGTGGGAAGAAAAATGGCTCATTTAGAACTTGCATTGGATCTCTGAAGAAACCACATATTGCGAGTCTAAAAATGATTTTTTCAAAAAATCATGGGCGATAGATCATGTACCTGTAGTACAAACCGGACCCACTTCCTACCGATTCGGCAGACATTTGTCCTTTTTACTCGGGATGGACGAAAAGGTTTGAGATGTCCCGGTTGGGAGATAGTCCATGTAAGGAGGTCTAGTATTTTAGGAAAATGGGACGTTAGCATTCTGAAACGGCATTTTGGTGGTTACTTCACAAAACGACCTGTTTTTTGCGCTCGGAAATGGAAAAGGGATTTTCCGTGCCACTACAAGAAATGTGTCAACTTATGACCTTTTGATAGTGACCGTGCATATTATCGTCATTGAGTTACGACGATTTCGCACCAGATGGTCGTAAGCTAGTTGGAAGAGTCAAAATCTTGATTTACTATGACGATTTGGCTAAAAACGTCATAGTTTTAATATGTAAAATCGTCACAGCCAGCGAGATATAAGAGAGAGCAATACCGGTCGTTGGATATGAGTGTGATAAACGACTGAGATAGCGTTGTCTGGGAAGTTGCTGCGGATTGATGACCTGGCACCCATTCATCGCGGGAAGACCCGGGAGTATTTCCCTTTGCGAGCGACCTGGCGCCCAGTGAGGGAAGGGAACCGGGGAAACCAAATTTATGAGGTGCGATAGACCAAATTTTTTCGCCAAGTCCCACTGCATCTCTGGAACCCTAGATATTTCTTCTCTACAGCGCCGCCACCCCCTCTTTCTTCTCTCCGGCGCCGCCACCCTAGATTTCCTGCCGCAACCACCCCTCACCCGCTGCATCCATCGTTCCTGTGTTGTGCTCTCCGACAAACCCACATCACACCCTCGCCCTGACCTCCACCTCCCACACACGTAGAGCAGGAAAACCCGACGAGCACCCTAGATTTCCTTTGATGGGGACGATGCGGTCGATGCGGATGTCGCCTCTGTCTCCAGATCCCAGGCTCCCCGCTCGCCTCTGCACCGAGCCCTCCTCTCCACCCGGCCGGTGGAGCCTTGGGGCTACAGGATCTTGTTCTCCCTGACGATGTCCTGCTCCCCCTCTACGACAACGGCAGGTTCGTGCTTTTCGGCGCCTCGGTGAGCTCCGTCAACCCCACTCCACCGCTGCACCAAACCCTTGATAAATCAATGGTAACTGTTCTTCTTCTTCTTCTAAATTAGTGGATGCCACATCTCCTACTGCTCTGCATCTTGAATCCGGCGCTGCCACCATCTCCTGCTGCTGTTTTAAAATCTCCTGCTGCTCTGCATCTTGAATCCGCCGCCGCCGTCAAGAAGGACCCGATCAAGCTCTGGGACCGCTACGTCGAGTGGCTCTACCAGTACAAGGAGCTGGGCCTCTTCGTCGACGTCAGCCGGATGGGGTTCACCGACGACTTCCTCCACCGGATGGAGCCGCTCCTGCAGCAGGCCTTCGTCGCCATGGGGGAACTCGAGAAGGGCGCCATCGCCAACCCCGACGAGGGCCGCATGGTCGGACACTACTGGCTCCGCGACCCCGGCCTCGCCCCCAATTCATTCCTCCGAACCAAGATCGAGAAGACTGTTGACCACATCCTCGCATTCTCACAGGACATCGTCTCTGGCAAGGTCAGCTGATTTATTTGTTCTATTTTCCCATACAGTTATTGCTACCCCAAATCCTGAAGGAGTAGAACTGAAGATTGGATGCAAATATTCGGGGTTTGTAATGCAACAGTATCATATTCTTCTATAATTATAGTTCTGTCATGATAATAAAACTTTAATCTAGGGGTTGAGTTGAGGAAATTCAATTGCTTATAGTCAGTCAGAGCAACGGTGGTAGTTAGCTTGAGTTGTCCACAAAAGAACACCTGGAAGCATTAGGGGATGATATTGTAAAGATAATTTGACTTTGCAGGTTTTGTTATACATTTCTATTACTGGATTTTCCATCACCAAGAAGGTTAGAGAAATGCATGCTCCGTCATAGTAATACACACACCCACACGGTTTGGTGATTGGTATGAATGGATGCTAGGGAATGTGCATTGTACAAAGATATATGCTGATTATGTTTAGCCTATTCAGGCCTTTCCTATCTTCATTTTAATCATTAAAACCTCTGTCATAGTAATACAAACACACACACACGGTTTAGTCGCTCACATGAATGGATGCTAGGGAATGCGCATTGTACAAAGATAGATGATGGTTATGTTTTCAGGCTTTTCCTATTCATTTTAACCATTACAACCTCTTATAAGCCAGTTTTCCTATAAAAATGCAGATTAAGCCTCCGTCATCTCAGGCTGGCCGTTTTACTCAAATACTCTCTATAGGCATTGGAGGATCATCTTTGGGGCCTCAGTTTGTTTCTGAGGCACTTGCACCTGATAACCCCCCACTGAAGGTATTGTCCCAAGTTGTCTAATCTGTGCAATGTGGTTTGATTACATCTGTCCATTCCGTGGATCTAGGTGTCTATCATGCAAGTATAATAAGCTTTACCCTTATTATTCTGCTTGATATCAGATACGATTTATTGACAACACCGATCCTGCTAGAATCGATCATCAAATTTCCAGTAAATAAATTATCAGTACGATGGTGCAACCTCCCTTTATCTCGTGTTCGATCCTAGTGTTTGCAAGTGTTTTGTCCAGCAAGCTGTATCCGATACATAGCCTAGCAAGCTGTATCCGATGATTACTAGCTAACTTAGCCTAGCAATGCAAGTTTCTCTACATTTCTATCTAGCTAGTTAAGTTTGTTTTATGTATTGCCACTACTGTTTCTGGAGAAAGTGTAGCATCCATCTCAGTGCTGATTATGCTGTGATGTGTTCTGTGACCATCCGCCTCCAAGCATCACCGGTTTGCTGATGTTTCGTGGGAGGATCCTTTTTCCACTGAAACCTGATGTTCCTATGCCGCCCGGAGGGAGTGTCAGGTACGTGGTCGAACTAGGAAATCTCAATCGGTTCTTCCTTTGTTGCCTAGTCCAGAGTTAGCGCCTCGACTGAGGGCGTTAGTTGGTTTGAAGGCAATTAAAGATCTGAAGTTTAAATCGCTTAGTCGTGCTTATGAGAGAATTAATTTTTCAAAGATGATAACTGTTTCTGTTGAAGTGCTATAACAGAAGCTAGCTAGCATCCTGATTCATTGATCATTCTTTTAGCACCACGGTACGAGGGACAATTTGGTATTCAAGTGTTTGGGCATAGTATATATATACTTACACAAACAAAACTATCTGGTATTCAAGTGTTTAGGGGTAGTGTATATATATACTGACACAAGCAAAGAAAAGGATCGCACTGCTCTTTGTTGGTTCTTGTAGTTAAAACAATTTGAGGTAGAATACCTATGGTGTGTAGACTGGTCACAGTTATTAGACCTTGATGATTAACAATTATATACTGATGCGGTCAAGTTTGATTTAGGAGTGTGTTGATCTTATAAGAATTTGTGTTCTGTGATAATTAAGGCGAGTTTTCCATAGGTTTTGGAGCTACAGGTGCCGGAAGCAGTTCTGTTAGTTAAACGTTTTCTACTGTTTGAACATATTTCTAACAAAATTAAGTTTGAGCTAAATGTGATGTGTGAACCTAGTGACAAGAAACTTAAGTTCCATTCTAGTCAGGTTTGAAAAAAAGGTTACTATCGGATACAAACCTTATTTAGGCTTGTAGCCATCAAAGACAACTATCAATTTCACTTATTCTTTCTCATGTTGTAGCTTGAAGACGGGAACATAGTCTGTTTCCTGAAGCCATCGGCTTGAAGATCTTGAAGATGGTGATACTCAAGTGCTCTATCCATATGTTCCTTCTTTCTTGGAGTATTTTCATAATAATTGGTGGGGGTAGTAGGGCGTACCACAAAATCCGATTTGATCAGTCATCCGATGTTTCTTGCTATATATACAACATTTCTTACTTTACAACTATCCATGTTTTTCTATATTGTCAAAACAGAGACATTTCTTGCTGTATATACACCATTTTCTGTCCAGATGTGCAACTATTACACTAATATTATTTTTGTTAATGTTGACATGCATCGTGGCATAGTAATAAAATAGTGGCTCATAATTCATATAGGTGGCGTCAAGGCCTTATTTGATTTTGGCTTTGCTTCTGTATATGCTTATATGAGATATAATATGAGACATAGGATATAGATTTAACTAGATGGGAGTTTCTGCAATAGCTAGTTTGCAATTTCTGTAGTTTAGTCCATATTATACATATAGAACTATTCCAGATGATATTCTGAATGGACCTATTCAAAAGATGAAGTTCTCATTTAACCATTTGAGCTACTGATTTACCAGTTTGATTTTGTAAGGTATCAATTTTCCAAATAGCATACATTTTCCCTTTGACTAAAACAAGCATTATTCAACCGAAGACAATTTCTTTGGGAGAAAAAGAATTTTCCCCATGATCACAAGTCGTACTTACATACATTAAAATGTTATATACAATATTTTTAGGCTGCTCTTGAACATAATATTGTTGGTGCATCTGGCATGTTTATTTATATATCATACATGAGACTTACGTAGCTCCACAATCGGTCAATACTGATGTTACCATTCTAGAGTTAATATACATGCTTGAGATGCCATCCTATTTTCATGCTCTCGTTCTTGTTTGCAAAAGCTTGCTAGTCAGTAAATTTTGCAAAAGGTTGATCCGAATATCCATCTCCTGCTGCTATGATAGTTGAAACCCACCTTGTGATAGTTTGCACGTGGGTTTCTGCTGTCCTCTTCTGTTCGAATTGATCTTTAAACTGAAATGAACACGACATATGTTCAATTAGATTAGAACCAACATAGGTTGTATGTATTTTGA
The DNA here is from genome assembly GCA_030063025.1 of Avena longiglumis. NCBI lineage: Eukaryota > Viridiplantae > Streptophyta > Magnoliopsida > Poales > Poaceae > Avena > Avena longiglumis. Next base: position 250,262,146 of record CP125974.1, read on the forward strand.
TGTAGTGAGAAATTGGTATGTTTGTATTGTTTTCATTCTCACGAAAAAACTTGTCATCCTTGGTCTAATGTTGATGGGCTTGGGTTCATGCAAACAAGAAAGTAAAACTTATGGTTTTTGTTTGTTAAACATGCTTGTAATAAACTAATTTGGTTAGATAAGTTAATTACTAATCCAGCCATAGTCATGCAATGCATTAAATATTTTACTTAAATGCAGCTGCTCTTTGATACGCTTATTGAGAATTCTTCATACTCATAGCTTTATTCATGCATAAATACTCGCTCTCCAATATCTCAATGTCATTCATACTACATGTAATTTTAATGCAGGATTTTCTTTGGAAACACTTGTTCCGCAGAACCAAGATGTTGGGTTAGCTGAACTTCCAGCAACTACGGCTGCACTGAAGAACCCCAACTAAAAAGTGCTTTATGACCAGCACAACCATGAAAGATACCCTCCTGGAGATCCTAGCAAGCGTGCCTTTGCCTACTTTATTTTGAGTATATTAAACTGCACTTCTCAAAACTGATGCTTGGGTTATCTAGTATATGTGCATTCAGCATGTATTTCTAGGTCTGACATGAAAATATGAGCTACTATTTCTACTGCTAGCATTGTATGAAATATCCTTTTAATCATGTTGACACTGTGTTCAGGTTAAGATGTTTAGTAGTACTATTATTTCATGTTGATCCATGGTTAGTACTGTTAGCCGCACAGATTGTGTCGTCTTAGTCACACAATTGTAGGTAGTCTACCAGTTCAGCTGTTTAGTAGGGCTACATTCCAACATCCGGTGAGCTCCTTGAGGAGCAGCGTCGTCTGACATTGTCTGTGAGGAGTGGCCTGCATCAGGCTCTGTAGTGTGTACTACTGTCTAGTTTCTACTGTATTAGGATGTGTGACAATCCTAGTCTAATATTCTAAAGTTTCTAGTTTATTTTGTAAACCCATTCTTCAGGCTTCAGTCTTTATAGTGTGTACTGATGCATGTTAATGTATTGCTCTTCCTCAATTTGTAGCTAGTTTCTCATGTGCCCTTTATTTGCTACTTTGTAGTGTGTACACAGATGTTTTTATTTGCAAGTATAATGTTTTTATTTTGTTGGGACTGTTGCAGATACCCTATTGTTTACAGGAGCTGCGGGCTGATCTGGAAGCATGCATAAGTTCGAGAGGATCAAATTGTAGCTAGTTTTTACACTTGCTCAGAGCTTTAGTTGTTGATTTGTAGGTACCAGGTCATCGAAGATTTGATTTCTAAACTAGTTGTATTTTGAATGAGTGGAATTTCATGTGTTCCATCTATTCTGACCAGAATATTGTAATAAACTCATCTTTGCTGTGATGTGTATTTTCTACTTATTGGTACATTTTTGCTATTAATCTGGTGTGATTTGTTATTAATGTGACCCCCTGTCCAAAATAATCTTATTACGGGGACCCACTGTCTATCAGTTCTGACAATTTGGACCCGCATTTTCTAAACGGATCAGTCCAAAATAAAATGGATAGTATAATGGCTATTTACTGGTGTGACCAGCCGAAAATAAGAAGGCCCAAAGTAAGAATCTGTCCATATAAAAGACAAATGCAAAGAAAAACAATCCAGAATAGTTGGGCTGAGCCCATGTGGAACCTAGAAATGGGCTGGGCTGATTTTGATTTAAGACGATTTAATTTCGTCACAATTTTGCCACGTAGGATCTGACTTGGCTAGGATAGATGGTCCATGACGATATTGGATCATCATAGACGTTATGACGATCTAATATCGTCATAGACGATTATGACGATTTTACCAAAAACGCCGTTATAGTTCATTTGCGACGCCCAGCTTTCGACGATCTCAAAATCGTGATAGAATCGTCATAAATGGACTACTATGACGATTTTGTGACGAAAATGGAGGGTCATATATATCCAGATTCCTTGTAGTGTGCGACAAAAAGGAAAACTTCCTCCTACAACATTGTTCTCCATACCAATGTCCACATGCATGCATAATATGGGCACATCATCACAAACTATGCCTTGATTCAGCATATAACATCGGTCATTTGGACCGAAAGCCATGAAACCTCGAACATGATAGGTCATTTTGTGAAGGTTTTTTCGAGACATGATCAATATACCAAGTCTGGTATTTTTTCCTTTCAACTATGTCACATAATATGACACCACGCGAAGGATTTTCATTGTTCGGATTTTTTTTGAATTTCTTATGACCGTTTTGAATTTTCTGAATTTCTAACTATGGTCGAACCGGCGTGCATGAAGATAGGGGACGAGCATCGTTAGATCTTGCATTGGATCTCTGAAGAAACCACATATTGCGAGTCTAAAAATGATTTTTTCAAAAAATCACGGGCGATAGATCATGTACCTATAGTATAAACCAGACCCACTTCCTGCCGATTCGGTAGACATTTGTCCTTTTTACCCGGGATGGACAAAAAGGTTTGAGATGTCCCGGTTGGGAGATAGTCCATATAAGGTGGTCTAGTATTTTAGGAAAATGGGACGGTAGCATTCTGAAACGGCATTTTGGTGGTTACTTCACAAAACGACCCATTTTTTGCGCTCGGAAATGGAAAAGGGCTTTTCCGTGCGACAAAAAGGAAAACTTCCTCCTGCAACATTGTTCTCCATACCAATGTACACATGCATGCATAATATGGGCACATCATCACAAACTATGTCGTGATTCAGCACATAACATCGGTCATTTGGACCGAAAGCCATGAAACCTCGAACATGATAGGTCATTTTGTGAAGGTTTTTTCGAGACATGATCAATATACCAAGTCTGGTATTTTTCCTTTCAACTATGTCACATAATATGACACGACGCGAAGGATTTTCATTGTTCGGATTTTTTTTTGAATTTATTATGCCCGTTTTGAATTTTCTAAATTTCTAACTATGGTCGAACCAGCGTGCATGAAGATAGGGGACGAGCATCGTTAGATATTGCATTGGATCTCTAAAGAAACCACATATTGCGAGTCTAAAAATGATTTTTTCAAAAAATCACGGGCGATAGATCATGTACCTGTAGTACAAACCGGACCCACTTCCTACCGATTCGGCAGACATTTGTCCTTTTTACCCGGGAAGGACGAAAAGGTTTGAGATGTCCCGGTTGGGAGATAGTCCATGTAAGGTGGTCTAGTATTTTAGGAAAATGGGACGGTAGCATTCTGAAATGGCATTTTGGTGGTTACTTCACAAAACGACCCGTTTTTTGCGCTCGGAAATGGAAAAGGGCTTTTCCGTGCGACAAAAAGGAAAACTTCCTCCTGCAACATTGTTCTCCATACCAATGTCCACATGCATGCATAATATGGGCACATCATCACAAACTATGCCGTGATTCAGCATATAACATCGGTCATTTGGACCGAAAGCCATGAAACCTCGAACATGATAGGTCATTTTGTGAAGGTTTTTTCGAGACATGATCAATATACCAAGTCTAGTATTTTTCCTTTCAACTATGTCACATAATATGACACCACGCGAAGGATTTTCATTGTTCGGAATTTTTTTGAATTTATTATGCCCGTTTTGAATTTTCTGAATTTCTAACTATGGTCAAACCAGCGTGCATGAAGATAGGGGACGAGCATCGTTAGATATTGCATTGGATCTCTAAAGAAACCACATATTGCGAGTCTAAAAATGATTTTTTCAAAAAATCACGGGCGATAGATCATGTACCTGTAGTACAAACCGGACCCACTTCGTACCGATTCGGCAGACATTTGTCCTTTTTACCCGGGATGGACGAAAAGGTTTGAGATGTCCCGGTTGGGAGATAGTCCATGTAAGGTGGTCTAGTATTTTAGGAAAATGGGACGGTAGCATTCTGAAACGGCATTTTGGTGGTTACTTCACAATGACCCGTTTTGCGCCGAAAATGGAAAAGGGCTTTTCCGATGCGACAAAAGGAAAACTTCCTCCTACAACATTGTTCTCCATACCAATGTCCACATGCATGCATAATATGGGCACGATCACAAACTATGCCGTGATTGACATAACATCGGTCATTTGGACCGAAAGCCATGAAACCTCGAACATGATAGGTCATTTTGTGAAGGTTTTTTCGAGACATGATCAATATACCAAGTATGGTATTTTTCCTTTCAACTATGTCACATAATATGACACCACGCGAAGGATTTTCATTGTTCGGATTTTCAATATACTAAAGGTTCATCTTTAGTCCCGGTTGGAGGGATTTCGGCAGGCTGGGCCAGGCAGCACTAATGATAGGGGTGAGTGTCGACATTATGTCCTGCAGCGTGTACCTTGTCCCAGATGGTGTCACCAACTGGGACTAAAGATGAACCTTTAGTCCCGGTTGGAGACACCAACCAGGACAAAACACGAGTCAGCACTAATAATAGGGGTGAGTGTCGACATTATTTCGTTAGTGTCGACACTATGACGAGCTGCTTGTACTATAAATAGGCATCCTTGTGAGTCCAGTCCTCCATCCAGTTTGAGGCATCTCCAAGATGGTTTTCGAGAACAGGGACTAACACTCAAGACATTTATTAATATTAAAAATTGAGACTACAAAACCGGGACTAAAGGCCCCCTTATATATAGTCCCGGTCAAGCCACAAACCGCGAAAGATATCCTTCGGTGAAGCCACAAACCACGAAAGACATGAACTAGAGTTACATAATATGAGCATGAACTTCTTGGCATATGTCCTTCCTTATGATCGCTACAGACGTAACCATGGAGCATCTTCTTTACTTAACGGAATGCTTGGGTCATTTTTCACTGTGAAGGGCGGAATTTCATCAAACTTATTATAATCTTCTGACATGTATGTCTTGTCCTCGATTCCCACGATGTTTCTTTTCCCTGAAAGAACTATGTGCCGCTTTGGCTCGTCATATGATGTATTCGTTTGCATATTGTTTCTTTTTTTAGGTCTGGAGGACATGTCCTTCACATAGAAAACCTGAGATACATCATTGGCTAGGACGAATGGTTCATCTCTATAACAAAGATTGTTGAGATCCACTGTTGTCATTCCGTACAACTGGTCTATCTTTACCCCTTCCCTATTCAGGTTGACCCATTTGTAGCGAAACAAAGGGACCTTAAAAGAGACCCCATAGTCTAATTCCCATATCTCCTCTATGTAACCATAGTATGTGTCCTTTTGTCCATTCTTGTCTATTGCATCAAAGCGGACACCACTATTTTGGTTGGTGCTCTTTTTATCTTGGGCGATCGTGTAGAATGTATTCCCATTTATTTCGTACCCTTGGAAATTCAATACAGTAGAAGATGGTGACGCGGCCAACAAGTATATCTGATCTCCAACAGTGGTGTCATTCAAGATATGTGTCCGCATCCAACCACCAAAAGACTTCATGTGTTCATTTGTATTCAGTGATTCAGGCTTCCCCGAGTTTTTGGAGCGTAGAATATTCTTGAGTTCCTCGATATACGGAGCTGCCAAGGTGGAATTATGTAGAACTGTATAGTGTGCTTTAGTGAAAGAATCCCTGTCCCTACATATCATTGCTTTATTTCCCAGCGTGCCTTTTCCACTTAGTCTTCCCTCATGCCGCGAGTCAGAAACACGAATCGGCTTAAGGTTAGGAATAAAGTCAACACAAAACTCAATGACCTCCTCTGTTCCATATACCTTGGAGATGCTTCCTTCTGATCTAGCACGGTTATGAACATATTTCTTTAAGACTCCCATGAACCTCTCAAAGGGGAACATATTGTGAAGAAATACTGGACCGAGAATGGCAATCTCTTCCACTAGGTGAACCAGGAGATGCGTCATAATATTGAAGAAGGATGGTGGGAACACCAATTCAAAACTAACAAGACATTGTACCACATCCTTCTGTAACCTTGGCAGAATATCTGGATTGATTACCTTCTGAGATATTGCATTGAGGAATGCACACAGCTTCACAATGGGTACTCAAACATTTTCCGGTAAAAGCCCCCTCAATGCAATAGGAAGCAACTGCGTCATAATCAAGTGAAAGTCATGAGACTTCAGGTTTTGGAACTTTTTCTCTGCCATATTTATTATCCCCTTGATACTGTAAAGGACTTCAAAAAAGATTTCCTTCTCTGCTTTGGTAAGAGCATAGCTGGCAAGACTTAAGTGACGCCCTTTATCCGTCTTGTTCTGTGTATGCATGTTCTTTGGGTCTTTCATAATTTTTTGGTCCTCCCGTGCTTCTGGTGTATCTTTTGTCTTCCCATACACGCCTAGGAATCCTAGCAGGTTCACGCAAAGATTCTTTGTCACGTGCATCACATCGATTGAAGAGCGGACACTCAGGACTTTCCAATATGGCAACTCCCAAAATATAGATTTCTTCTTCCACATGGGTGCGTGTCCTGTAGCGACGTCGTTCGGAACTGATTGACTATCGGGACCCTTTCCAAAGATTACTTCTATGTCCTTGACCATACCAAATACATCATCACCAGCAGGGAGTTCAGGCTTCTTCCGGTGATCTGCCTCACCTTTGAAATGCTTGCCTTTCTTTCTTACGGGATGATTGGTCGGAAGAAATCGTCGATTCGTCAGGTACACAACCTTCTTGCATTTATGCAAATATGTACCTTCAGTCTTATCTAAACAGTGTGTGCATGCCTTATATCCCTTGTTTATGCATCACGAAAGGTTACTAAGAGCAGGCCAATCATTGATGGTTACGAATAACAACCCTCGTAGATCAAATGGCTCCTGTTTGTTCTCATCCCACGCACGTACACCTGGTTTGCCCCATAACTGTAAGAGTTCTTCAACTAATGGCCTAAGGTACACATCAATGTCGTTGCCCGGTTGCTTCAGGCCTTGGATGAGCACTGGCATCATAATGAACTTACGCTTCATGCATAACCAAGGAGGCAGGTTGTAGATACATAGAGTCACGGGCCAGGTGTTGTGACTGCATCTCTGCTCCCCAAAAGGATTCATGCCATCCGTACTTAGACCAAACCATAAGTTCCTTGCGTCACCTGCAAAGTCTGGGAAGTCTCTCTCGATTTTTCTCCACTGTGACCCATCAGCAGGGTGTCTCAAATTCCCGTCTTTCTTACGGTCTTGTTTGTGCCATCGCAACAACCTGGCATGCTCTTTGTTTCTAAACATGCGTTTCAACCTTGGTATTATAGGAGCATACCACATAACCTTAGCAGGAACCCTCTTCCGGAGGGGCTCTCCCTTAACATCACCAGGGTCATCTCGTCTGATTTTATACCGCAATGCATTGCATACCGGGCATTTATCTAAATTCTCATACTCCTTACCGCGGTAGAGGATGCAGTCATTAATGCATGAATGTATCTTTTGCACATCTAATCCTAGAGGACAAAGAGTCTTTTTTCCTTCGTAGGTACTCTCGGTAAGTTCGTTATTTTTTGGAAACTTCGGCTTCATTATTTTTAGCATATTTTCAAATGAGGAGTCAGTTAGACCACACTCTGCCTTCCATCGCAACAATTCCAGTGTGGTACCGAGCTTTGTGCTGCCATCTTCACAATTTGGGTACAACAATTTCTTGTGATCTTCTAACATCCCCTCTAACTTCAACTTCTCATTTTCTGTTTCATAGTCTCGCTTTGCATCAGAAATGACCCTACCAAGTTCATCAGCCGGCTCATTTGATGCCCGTTCTTCACCTCCTTCCTCTTCATTGCCTTCCATTTCAGTATCACTGTATTCAGGAAACATATGATGATAGTTGTTATCATCATATTCTTCTTCACCATCTTCCATCATAACCCCTCTTTCCCCGTGCTTGGTCCAGCAATAATAGTTGGGCATGAAACCTTTCATAATCAGGTGTCCGCGAATGATTTTTGAGGAAGAGTACTCCTTGTTGTTCCGACATTGAACACATGGATAACGTATAAAACCATTCTCTCTGTTTTCCGTAGCCACATCGATAAATTTATCCACACCTTTCATATACCCGGCTACGCGCCGGTCACCGTACATCCATTCCCGACCGTTCATCTGCATCATATAAGTAAGTTTATCAAAAAACAGGACATCATAAATAGTGAAATGACCAATTCACATCGACACATGCATTGTATCAATGATAGAGAAAAGATAAGATTGCTAACCTCGATCGAGGGAAATAAAGAGGAGAAAGCTCAAGTGCGTCTCGGACACCTTCTATATTTTTGTTCTATGAGAAATTGAACGGAATTATTCACTCAAACATTTCATCAAACACCTTCAATGCATGCATAGGGGAAAAAAACTAGCACACCCCTCACACCTTCCACCAAGAGAAAAAACAGAGTGGAGGCAGAGGGCTGGGGCGTTGCATTTATAGAGGGCGGGAGCATACGTCCCGGTTTGTAACACAAACCGGGACTAAAGGTGTGTGCCACGCCACGTGGCTGACGCCCAACCTTTAGTCCCGGTTTGTGTTACAAACCAGGACGTATTCCCCCTTACCAACCAGGACGCATGCCTCCGGGCTCCATGCCCGCTCGAATCGGGACGCATGCCAGCATTAGTCCCGGTTGGTGGCGCAACCGGGACTAATGCTCGGAGGGGGCGCGAACGGATGGCATGTTTTCTACTAGTGCTTCCTCAATGAGAATATTGTAATTTTGTGTATTTTTATTATTTATTTATTATTATTGCTCGATTGATTTCTATTGGAGTGAACCTCAATGATTTTGCCTGAGTTTAAATAAAACTGTTTGGGTAAATTATAAAATTTCCAATGCTTGAAATATCTGTCTGAGATTTTTCAATAATTGCTCACGGTCGTTGGGGTAAAAATTTAATAACAGTGTGAAAAATAGTTTTACAAGATTACGAACATGATGAAAAATAATTTTACAAGATTACACGTGCGTTGCACGTGCACGTTTACTAGTGCCATAAGACCTTGACCTGGCTGTCTAACACTCGGCCTAACATGCATATTCTAGGGGTAAATCGGCCTGAGGAGTTACTGATTCGTCCTAGAGGGCCTATTCCTGGGCAGATTTGTCCTGGAGAGGCAGCTGACTCGGCCTGGAGGGCAGTTGACTCGGCCTGGAGGGGAAGAGGACCCAGCCGGGTCAATCTCAGGCCAACCGGGTCCAAGGTTGCCTAGTCGGGTTACTTGATTCAACATGGAGAGTTGGAAGCGCTTGGTGTTGAGGGATGTCCACGGTGGGCTGGCTGTGGCTAGGTAGATGCCCGCCCACCTGGGACCTAGTGGCTACGGAGCTTGGTGGAGGCCCGGGGTGGGTAGGCCTGGGGGAGGTATATGCTTGCCCACCCGGGAGAGGAGGTGAAGCGGTGGTGAGCTCAACCTGGGGTTGGCCAAGTCTCCTATGTTGTCCCACCAGGGAATCGGTGGTGCCGGTTGCTTCAAGGAAGGGAGGCATTGAGGAGCGGGAGGTGAGGTGGAGTTGGAAGGAGCTGGCACTGGTGCTAGGCTGCTTGGTGGGTTGGCTGGGTGACTTGGCCCAGATGGGTAATAACAATGAGTTGGCCCATGTGGGGCAAATTTGGGGTGGGAGGATGATGTCCAGGCCGAATTTGACCTATGTCGGGCTAGGTTGTATTCCTTTTCTCCTTTTCTTTATTCTATTCTCTTTACACCACATATCTTCATTTTTTTGAAAAGAATGTGATAGAGGAAGCCACTACAGCGAGTTTGTTTTTTAACTAATAAAAACCCAAATATGCATAAGTGAGGACTTGAACCTAGGTGGATGAGTTGTACATCCAGTTCCCTAACAAAGTGAGCTAGGCTCACTTCTTACCACATATGTACATTAATATATGTCTTACCTATATACACATATTCTACTGAATTACTTATTGCTTTGTTGAACCACTTGATACCTCAACTCTGGGGTACCCGGGGTCATATCACTGATAGACCCCTAGTCCGGATAAAAGCAAAGTCGGAAGAGTAGACCCCGCGGGAAGGGAAAGGGGAAGAAGAAGGACGACGACTCGAAGGATTTAGATGATATGGACGAGGACGTGAAACCCAAAGACACTGACAAGAGCGATGGTAAGGGCAATAACCCTTTTGAAAAGAAGGCTCTTGTATACCACACTTTCCTTGGCACTCGCACCATCCGTCCATAGAGAAACTCTCTATGGTACTGATGGCCACACTCCCCCTAGTTCTCCAGTACGTCCGCTAGTCAGAAATTCTAGTTACTTGGGATAGAGAGGATCATCCAGAATACATCCCGACACAGAACTAGTATTCCATGGTCATCAACCCCCAAATTGACGGTAGGGAGTTCACCAAGTGCCTTGCGGACAGTGGAAGCAGTATCAACATTATGTATCTTCATACACTACACAAGATGAATTTATGGATACCAACCTAAGGCAGAGCAACACCGTGTTTCATGGCATCATCTCTAGCCGGCAAGTTTAGTCCCTTGGGAGCATTACCCTTCCTGTCGCTTTTGGTGATTTTAAAAATTATAGAGTGCATGACCTTCAAAGTGGTACCCTTCAAGAGCGTACATCACATCATATTCGGATTTGACATATTCCACTCCTTCCATGCCAGGGCATGTTTTGTCTATAATATCTCAAGATACCTGGGCCAAACAGAATCTTCACCACTATCAGAAGTTTCAAGGAGGAAATGGAGTGTGAGATGAGTGAAGCGACCTACACCGAAGCCATCCTCTATGGTGAAGAATTCAAGGAGATGCCAGCTTTGAAGAAAACATATTTCTGACTCTAAACTCGCCTTTAAGACCAGCATTGAGTCCAAGATGGTGGAACTTGTGGAAGGCGACGCCTCCAAGACCACTGCCATTGGCATAGGACTGGATTCCAAATAGAAAAGCGTGGCCATCGAGTTCCTCCATGAGTACAAGGACCTCTTTGACTGTCAACCTGCCGACATGAAAAGTGTTCCTAGGGAACGTTCTAAGCACACTTAAACATTAATCTTAAATCCAAACAGGTGAAACAACCTGTACGACTCTTTGGTGATGAAAAAAATGTGCCATAGGCAAGGAGCTAGCTAGGTTACTTAAGGATAGTTTTAATTCACACCCAGTGGATGGCCGATCCTGTACTTGTGCCCAAAAAGAGAACCAAAGAATTAAGAATGTGCGTTGATTACACCAGCTTGAACAAAATGTGTCCAAAGATCCATTTGTTTTGCCTTGCATTGACCAAGTCATTGACTCTACGGCTAGCTTGGAACTTCTGAGTCAGGATACCGCCAAATCAAAATGTGAAAGTCGGACCAATTGGCCAATTCGTTCATCACACCTTACGACATATATTGCTACGTCATGATGCCCTTTGGGATGAAAAACATAGGTGATATATACTAGCGGACAATGCAGTATTGCCTCCAAGACAAAATCATTCTAAACGTACATGCTTATGTGGACGACATTGTGGTGATGTCCAAAAAATCAAAAGAACTCATCACTGACTTGTAGGAAACCTTTGATAATATCCAAAATTTCAACATGATGCTCAACCCTAAGAAGTGTGTCTTTGGGGTTCCTGCCAGGAAATTGTTGGGCTTCACCGTTTAACATCATGGAATCGACATATAGCCTTGATTGACATTTACCATATTTCCTTCATTGGGCTAATTTGACTCATGGACATCATGGGCACTTGGTAATATAGCCTTATTTAGTCAATTTTGAGTCATGTCCATCATGGACACTTGGTCATATATCCATCTTTGGGAAAATTTGACTCATGGCCACCATGGGCACTTGGTGAAATAGCCATCTTTGGGAAAATTTGACTCATGGCCATCATGGGCACTCAGTCATATAGCTAACTTTGGGAAAATTTGACTCATGGCCATCATGGGAACTTGATCGTATAGCTTTCTTTGGTAAAATTGACACATAGCCTTCATGAGCATATTTTATATATCCTTCATTGTGCAAATTGACATATAGCCTTCATGGTCATTTGTCATATAACATTCATGGGAATTTTCATATATCCTTCATTGGGCCAATTGACATATAGCCTTCATGGGCATCTATAATATAGCCTTCATGGACAATTTTCCTATAGCCTTCATGGGCATTTATCATATAGCCTTCTTTGGGCCAATTGACATATAAATTTGAAATATGGCCTTGATTTGGAAAATTTGGCATATAGCCTTCATGGGCATTTATCATATAGTAATTTTGATATATGTGTCAAAATCCGACATATATGTCAAAATATGACCCACCTGCCATAATCTGACATACGTGTCCATAGTCCAACATATATGATCCAAAATCTGACATATATGACTCAACTTCGAGTTATATGATACACATCCAAGTCATATGACTCAACTCTGAGTTATATGATACTCATCCGAGTTATATGACTCAACTCTGATTTATATGATACCAATCCAAGTTATATGACTCTAATATCAGTTACAATTCTGAGATATAATATGCCTCGATGATATGATGGAAACTTGCCATATGTAGGGATCTGAGATATAATATGATTTTATTATGATATACTAGCGAGTTGCAATAAATAGGGATCCGAGATATAATATGACTTTAGGATATGCTGGAAACTGCCATAAACTAGGATCCGAGATATAAATTCAAGATATGGATTTGAAATATAATATGACTTTATGATAGTCTAGCAAACTGCCCTAGATATAAATCCAAGATATAATATGACTTTATGATATGTTGGCAAACTGCCGTAAACTTGGATCCGCGATATAATATGACATTTTGATACATTGGCAAACTTCCATAGACTAGGGTCCGAGATATAAATTCAAGATATATATGACTTTATGATATGCTAGCAAACTGCCATAAATTGGGGTCCGGGATATAAATCTAAGATATAATATGATCTTATGAGATGCTAGAAAATTGCCATCAATAAGGATCCGGGATATAAATCCAAGTTATAATATGACCTGGCAAACTGATTCAGACAGTAATACGAGATATAATATGACCTAGGAAACTAATTCAAATAGTAATTCGAGATATACACTACTAGGAAAACGGCTATAGGTAATCCATACTTCTGTGGCGCACTTGCTAGTAGTGCCCCGCCGGTAAAATAGGTGTGGTGCACTGCCCACAGGTGCCCTACGGCTAACTGCCATAAGCGTGGAGCACATGGGGGTGGTGCGCCACGGCTATGTGTGGGCCAGGACACAGGTGGACGTAACACACATACTCGTAGCGCACTAGGTCAAGGTGCGCTACGGATGTGCCACTTAGCAGTATCGCACCTTGACCTAGTGCGCTACGGGCATGTGTGCTGCAGCAGCTGGGTCAACTTAGCCGTAGGGCACTCTGCCCTAGTGCCCTACGGCTAAGTGGCCTGCACCAACTGGGTCAACTTAGCCGTAGGGCACTCTGTCCTAGTGCCCTACAGATGTATAAACTTAGTAGTAGGGCACCTTGCCCTAGTTCCCTACGCCTAACTATCCTGCACCAACTCCATCCCCCTCCCTCTAGTAAAATTAACAAACATGAGTTTCGACTTTATTTGCAAAAAAAAGTCATGCCACGGTAAAAAGGCCGTAACTTTTGCATACGATATTGAAAATTCGAAAAGAGTAAAAAGTTACGGTCAAAAGACCGTTTTTTCCTGTAGAAAAAAAATAGAGGGCGACTTACCCGTAGCGCACCACCACCTAGTGCGCCACAGATAATCTTGGGCGGGATTCAAATTTCGAATTCTCACCCCGCCCACCTACCCCTTTTCTTTTCCCTCCCCTTCTCTCCTTTTCCTTTTCCTCCCTTCTCATTTCCTTCTTCTTCTCCTCCTTCTCCTTCTCATTTTCCTTCTCCTCCTTCTCTTTCTCCTTCTCATTTTCCTCCTGCTCCTCCTTCTATTTCTCTTTCTCCTTCTCCTTCTCCTCCTCTTCCTCCTCCTTGCAGTGAAGATGGTGACGGCGGCCTCCTCCTTGCAGTTCCGATGACGAGACGGCGGGCTCCTTCTTCTCCTCCTCTTCCTCCTCCTCCTTGTAGTTCCGACGACGACGAGGCCTCCTCTTCTTCTTCTTCTCCTCCTCCTCCTCCTCTTCTTCTTCTCCTCTTCCTCCTTTTCCTCCTCTTCTTCTTCTCCTCTTCCTCTTCTTCTCCTCCTCTTCCTCCTATTCTCCTCCTCCTCCTTGAAGTTCCGACGACGACGACGAGGTGACGACGAGGAGGCGGCAAGCGACACCGCACACGGGGCGACAGCAGCGAGATCCAGATCTGCTTCTTTTTTTTTGAATTTTGAAATTTATATCCGTGGCGCACAGCACCTAGTGCGCCACGGTTATCGTTTCATACGCGTGGCGCACCTGGACTACTTTCCGTGGCGCACTGGCATGTGCGCCACGCCTATCTCGACACAACCGTGGCGCACCAGGTAGTGCACCACGGCTAGGAGATATTCGTAGCGCGAAGCCCGTGGCGCACTGCTAGTGCACCACAGATGGCCTTTTCAGGTGCGCCACGAACAGGCGTTTTCCTAGTAGTGATAATATGATCTGGCAAAACTGATTCAAACAATAATCCGAGATATAATATATGTTGTGATGACTTGGGGGTAGGTTTCCTTTTTAACGGTCATTTCAAACAACCCAGTTAGTCAAAAAGCTCATATAATCAATGCTATATTGTTGCAGTGGAAAACATAGCTAAAAGACATATAACAGTTGACATATGTGAAGACATAATAGATGACATATCTTATGTCTACTATAAATAACAATTCTAAGCATGGGGATTCTAGGTCAAATATTGATCGAGTCCCCGAGATACTTTTTCTATCTAAAGGAGGTTCTGCTTTTGATATGTAGGCTAGTCACTAGGTTGAGTCATATATTTCTCGAGGTGAACAACTAACTGATAGAGGGTGATAGCCCCCGAGTAATATTCAAGGATATCTCATGTGATTGTTTGTGGTTGAGTCAATTGATACTCATAGTACACTTGGTGATGAGGTTGAGGTTGAGTCATGCTTGTTGGTTGTGTCAATGAGAAAGGCTTGTATGCTAGCTCCATGCTCTCTATACGTTGGGGAGGAGGATGAAGAAGCTGTTGCTCAATGGTGAAATAGAGGTTGATGAAGATTGTCCCGTATGGATGGAAACCCAACCAATGCCTCTAATTAGACCTAAGGTGGGCGCCAACTATCGTGGTAGGATCACGGCAGATGCCCGAGGTAGGCTTAAGTTGGGGCCTCATGGACACTGAAGGAATCCGGGGAGGTATGATGCAGTGAATATGCAGACATGAGAAGAACAAACAAGAACACAAGATATTCCCAAGTATAGGGATCTCTGGATGAGATAATACCCTCACACCTGTTTGCCAGGTCATATTCCCTGGCCATTTACTATACCTACAATGGTGATGCTTGAGTTGTTCATTCTATGCCGCTAATGGCCTTCTGTGGTAGAGCTGGAGGTTGAATATGAACTAGAGGAAGAAGGAAGGATCATATGTGAACATAGGAGAAATAATCCCCCAAGGGTTCTCCCCAAAACGATCCCCCTGGTGCTCCTTATAAAGGGGATCCCATGGGACAAGGTATGTCCAACATGTTTTGTTCATGAGCTGGCCTATGAGGCCTTGTCCACTATTCATGACATGTGCCATGGGGCCTTGCTAGGTCATGTATGTCCTTTGGCATGTCCTGTAGTGTTGTCCTTGGTATTATCTCTTTCTAAGGAGCAGAGAGCATATCCTGTAGCATCTTCTGTGATACTAAGAGTATCTTGGACCAACGATGCTTTACCTGCCAGTCTGAGCCATGGGCGTCCCAAGACTAGAACATGATATAAGAGCTTAACCTGGCAGGCTAACACTCCATCTAACATGCATATTCTAGGGGTAACTCATCCTGAGGAGTGACTAATTCAGCTTGGAGAGCCTACTCGTGGGCAGATTCGTCCTGGAGGGGCAACTAACTTGGCCTCGAGGGGAAGAGGGCCTAGCCGGGTCAATCCTCAGGACAAATGGGTCAAAGGTGCCCAGTCGGGGTACTTGATTCGTCCTAGAGAGCTGGAAGCGCTTGGTGCTGAGTTATGTCCATGATGAGATGGCTGTGGAGAGGTAGATGCCCGCCCACTAGGGAGCTGGTGGCTGCAGATCTTGGTGGACGCCCGGGGTGGGCCGGTCGACGCGAGGTATATGCTTGCCCACCCAGGAGATGGCGGTGTCCAAGTGAGGAGGCGAAGTGATGGTGAGCTCAACCCAGGGTGGGTAAAGTCTCCTAGTTCGTCCCACCCGAGAATCTGTGGTGCTAGTTGCGTCTAGGAAGGGCGTCGATGATAAAGAGGTGAGGTGGAGTTGGAAGGAGCTAGCGCTGGCGCTGGGATGCTTGGTCGGTTGGCTAGGTGACTTGGCCCAGCCGGGTAATAATGTAAGACCCCACCTTTATAAAGGTAAAGGTCCTTGTGATTGTAATGCTAGTCCCTGGATCAATTGCTAGCATCCATAGTTTAAGATGAAGTACACAGAAACAAAGGTCATCATTACATCGTCATTCCAGAGATAACATAGTCTTTTACAACTCCATAGTCATAGGCTAGTACAAGAGATTATCATAAAAAATAAAAGTCTTCATCTTCATGTGCCACAAGCAAGCGTGTTGAGTGTAGACTCATAACCCTAATCCTCATCAGAGTAACCTACAACATCACAAGTTACATCCACAGTGGGTCAATACATTGGAATAGTATTGGCAAGTGATACCTTAGTAGAATAATAGTATCTAGCTTCTACATGAATTTGGCTAAGTGTAGCTTAGGCTTGCTTTGCTCAAAATAGGTTTTACCTATCAGTTGAAAACACTAAGTTTTTGTTTAGCAAAAACTCCCAAGGAACCACCAATAGACATTGGTGAACCTTCACCCATGTTCAACCACAAGTTTTAACATAGAAAATTAGGATGAGGAGATTCTTGATAGCTTCCATGTCTTTATGCTCAAATTGTCTATTACCGGGGACACGGCTAAGTACGTATCTTCCTTCTGTAGAGGTGGTGCACTTTCCAAACAAGACTTGATTTTCACCAAGACAGGACCTTTCAGAATCCTTCCCTTAGACCAAAATGGACGCGCTCCAAACCGATCATCCCCTACCACCGTCCATTTGGCTAAGTTATTGCAACCTATATGATCCAGACAGAGCCAATAATGCCATTTGGCTGCACTAGAAGCTTCTTAACATATGGCATCTCAAATCCCTTTGTTCCTGGGTCGCATTCCACAAGTTAGATACACAGGGTAGACCATTGGAAATGGGCCCTAGTAACCACTCAAACAAAATCCACCAAGCAATTACCATTCCACCTAGTTGTTTCATTCACTTATTTCTTTTATTAAGCAAAATCATAAGTCAAAGACTTAGCAATATTTTTCCATAGCATGTATATATATTCCACCCTTGGTTTCTACAATCTAGGCTAAGCATGGAAATACCAAGTATCTTAACTTAGAGAAAATTCTAACAATTCTACAACTACTAGGATTTCCCAAGCATAGCATAAATACTTAGCAAAAATTATAATGCAAGCCCTATACAAAATGATTCTAATGCATTGTCAAAGTATTGGGATAAAAGTATGAAGCACCACTTGCCTTGTTAGTTGGGGGAGTAACAACAATCCTCACAGTCACAGTTACCACTAGCACCAAAATCTACACATAAAATGATAGCACCAAATTCACATATCAAATAAACAAGCAAAAATATATGAATGCATGCAAAGGCCATGTGATGATTTTTCTAAACCCACCAAGACAAGTAAAACAGTACTGATCAATAAACCAAACATTTATACATCAACTAAACTTTATTTGATCTTTAAAACATTTTCCCATTAATTTTTATACACAAAATAAGCCTATAAATGTCTCTGCATAAAACCCTATTTTAACAGAAACAAATTACAAAACTAATCCCATAGATGTGTAGGATTTATTTTTGTGAATCCATTGATATCTTATTTTTATTTTTGGATAAACAGAACAAAAGTTATTGAATTTACAAGTTTAAACATTCAAAAATCATTTCTAGAATTTTAAACAGACATGATAGGCCACGTGGGCTGTTTCTATTGGCTGATACCATTTCGCATGGATCGATCAATGAAGGCCATTGGATTTAAATGACAGTGCACAGCCATATCTTCCCGTACCGGTTCGTTTAAGTGATCTAATCTGAAAAGTTAGATCTAGATCCAAGGCTGCTGAGCACACGACCAAGGATGAGCGGGGCTAGCGACGGTGATGCGGCGGCGGCACTACTGGTGGTAGTGGAACAGCGATTCTAACGAGGCCTAGGAGTGGTGATGATGCTTACCAGACTTGCATATGTACGAGTAAGCTCAACGTGGTCGCGGTTGGGCAGGGGGCGTGCTGTAGCGGGGCCTAGAGCTCATCGGAGTTGCTGGCGGTGTCAGGTCCTTGCACACGAGGTTGTTGCCGAGGCTCTGGATCGTCCTAGCTCAAACCAGTAGTATCAGTAGTTGCGCAAGGACAAGGTGAACCTGGTCCTATGCAAGCGAGGTCAAGGGGCGCTCAGTAATTACCGTAATCGATCGCCGGAGTTGAGCGGTGGCTCTATCGCTTGCTGGCGTCAGAGGATGCACAAGGTCACAAGGAACACGCTCGTATGAACCAGATAGACAGGGGCTATTGGTCTCACCGGAATTTTGTCATCGAAGTTCGTCAGACAGCGGCGGTGTTCTGCGAAATATGGGCAGCCTGGTGGCGGAGTGGGGGTCCTGAGTGTGGGGAAATGGTCGCAGAGGGGTGGGGGTTAAGTAGACGGAGAAGGGGAGAAAATATCGCGGTGAATCAATGGGATTGATCATCGCCATGATGAGGAGGAAACGGCGGGCGACGACGTGGTCGCGGGCATGATTTTGGGGAAGAAGAGTTGAGTTGGCGAGGGTCCACCAGACAGTGACTGCGGGGTAGAGCGGGTGCGGTGAGAAATAGAGAGGAGAGGGGGAGGTTCCCGGGTGGTCTTGCTGTTGGAGATATGCCCTAGAGGCAATGATAAATGTAGTTATTATTATATCTTTGTGTTTATGATAAATGTTTACATTCATGCTATAATAGTATTAACAAGGAAACCATTAATACTTGTGTGATTTGTAAACTTAATTTGAAGTCCCTAGTATAGCCTCTATACTTCACTAGCTTGTTGGTTGATTAATGATTGTGGTTTCCATATCATGAACATTGAGATGTTATCAACAACAAGATCATATCGTTAGGAGAATGATATGGTGGACATACTCCTATAGATAAGCGTAGCATAAAGATCAAGTCATTTCAATAGTTCAATTGCTATATGCTTTACGATACATAGTAACCTAATTCCTTCGACCATGAGATCATGCATATCACCTTTACGGATGGATGCTTTGATGACATCAAACACCACACCGTGGGTGGCTATAAAGGTGGCATTAAGTGTTCGGAAAGTATTGGTTGAAACACATGGATCAAGAGTGGGATTTGTCCATCCACATGACGGATAGATATACTCTGGCCCTCTCGGTGGAATGTCATCCAATTAGCTTGCAAGCATGTGACTTGGTCACAAGGGATCACATATCACGGAGCGAGAAAAGAGTACTTATCGAGAACGAGGTTGAACTAGGTATGCAGAGATACCGCGATCATAACCTCGGATAAGTAACATATCGTGAGACAAAGGGAAATTGGTATCGTATGTAAGTGGTTCATTCGATCGCAAAGTAATCGTAGAAATATGTAGCCATATGAATTTCCAGATTCCTCTATTGGTTATTGTTCGGAGAAGTGTCTCGATCATGTCCGCATAATTCACGAACCGTAGGGAGACACACTTAAGGATTGACGTTGTTTGAGTAGTTATGGTATTATGAGAAAGAGACCGAATGTTGTTCGGAGTCTCGGATGGGATCCGGATATCACGAGGTGATCCGGAGTGGTCCGAGAATAAGATTCATATAAGGAAAGTCCCGTTTGGAGATCGGGAATGATTAGTGTTTTCATCGGGAATGTTCTAGAAGGTTCCGGATTGTCCCAAGACTCGGGGAGGGTACATGAATGTGTCATTGCTCATTGAATGATTGCATCATGTACTAAGTGTTATTGCTGTCCCAAATAAAGGATTAAATTGAATCCTAAAACAGAAAAGTCAAATGTCCGGTTTGAAAGTCAAACGCCAAAACAAGCTGGGAAACAAGCAAGAGGAGTTGGAACCAACTTTGGAGGAGTAGGACTCCTCCAGCCGGCGCCCAGCCCAAGGCCGAGTTGGGAGGGACTCCTCCCTCCCTGGCCAAAGGAACCCCCTCCCATAAAAGGAGGCGGGGCTCCTCCATAGACACATAACTTTCTACTCTAGATCTCCGGTTTAGAGCTGTTTTGGTTTAGAGCTTCTAATTGCTTTAGCCAACAGTTTAGAGCCTTCTAATTGGTTTAGAGCCCTCTAATTGGTGTGTCTAATTACTAGGCCACTAATCCTCTCTCATAAAGCTCCACCATACTGCACTTGCTTAAGGCGAAGCCTGCGGATCTCCCCTCTACTTAGGTACCACGCCGTTGTCTGCCGGAATCGCGAGGAGAGTGCTACAACCTCCATCACTGCTGGAACAAGGAGAGGAAGGTCTTCGTCAGTACCGAACGTGTGACCGATTGCGGGGCGCTGCGGAGCGATGGTTGGAAGGATCGTCTACGATCTTGAGATCGGAAGAGTACGACTACATCACCCACGAGAATCCGCTCTCGTTAAACGCTTTGGAATCTTCGAGGGTAAGTTATACCATCGACTCGTTGCTACAATCTAGTAGATAGATCTTGGCTTGTTTGTTTGTATGCGATAGAAAATTTTTGTTTTCCATGCTACGAACCCCTACAAATGGTATCGAGCCGTGTCTATATGTAGATCTGTGACGAGTAGAACACAATGGTCATTGTGGGCGTTGATGCTTTTATTGTAGCTTTTTGTGTACTTTGCATCTTGCGGTATGTTGGGATGAAGCGGCGGGCTAACCTTACATGACATCGTTCATGAGACTTGCTCCACGCTTGACATGTAACTTGTATTGCATAAGTGGCTGCGGGTGCATGTTTCTCCTAGCATAGTTAAGATCCAATTTACAACGGGTGATCAACAATGCTAGTATCAATGTTGTGGTTCTTGTTCGTAAGTTAGAACGACACTTATTGAAAGCCCCAAACCACGTAAAATATGCAAAGAAAGTAGAAGCGTCTAACTTTGTTTTGCGGTGTGCGATGATGTGATATGGCCATGATTGTGATTATATTCGATGTATGCAATGTTCCTTATTGTAAGTCGACAACCGCGGAGCCATATGGTTGTCTTTAATTTATGTTAAGACCCGCGTGTCTATTCAAAGTAGTTGTAATAGTTGAAGCGGTGGGCGACAACCATGGAGAAGCGTCATTGACCTTGATGCAATGCGGTGATGATGGAGATCATGTTCGTGCTTGAAGATGGAGATCGGAGGCACGCGAAGAAAAGGCCATATCATATCACATATATATTGAATTGCATGTGATGTTAATCCTTTATGCATCTTGTATTGCTTAGTAGGCAGCGGTAGCATTATAAGATGATCCCTCATGCACATCAATTTCAAATCATAAAGTGTTCACCCTTAGTTAGCACCGTTGCTAAGGCTTGTTGTTTGAAGCACCACGTGATGATCGGGTGTTCTAGATTACGCAAGTGTATACAACGTGAGCAAGCCATTTGCTCATGCGAAACTAAGGTTTGATCTTGTGAGCCTAGCATGTCTGAGACATGGTCTCGAACACGGATTACCGAAAGGTAAAGCATGAATCGTATAGTAGATATGATGAACATGATGATTGTTCGCCATTGAAACTATATCAACTCTCGTGATGATCGGAGTTGATGTAGTGGATTTGGTTCGTGATCACTAAAACAATGTGAGGGATGTTGTTTTGAGTGGGAGTTCACCTAGTTTAATTTCATTAATTAATTTGAACTCAATTTGTCATAAACTTAGTCTAAACTATTGCAAATATGTTGTAGATCAATGGCAGCCCTACCATCAATTTTAATGCGTTCCTAGAGAAAGAAAAGTTGAAAAACAATGGAAGCAACTTCATGGATTGGTTCCGCAATTTGAGGATTGTCCTCACGGTGGTAATTTGACCTATGTCTTTGGATGCACTGGGTGACCCACTGCGGTGATGCTCTGATGAAGTAAAGAATGTTTACCTCGCTGGAAGAATCGATTACTCCATAGTTCAGTGTGCTATCTTGTATGGTTTAGAATCGGACTTGCTCGTAAAAGGTTTGAAGAGTCGGACCCATATGATATTGTCGAGGATCTCAAATTGATTTTTGAGACTCATGCGGCAATTGAAAGCTATGAGGCTTCGAAAGTTCTTTAAGCGCAAGATGGAAGAGGGCAGCTCGTCGGTGAGCATGTGCTTAAGATGTGGGCATGCAAACAAACTTCAAAGCTTGGGTATTGTGATTCCTAATGCTTTGGGGATTTACCGTGTCCTCCAATCACTACCACCAAGTTACAAGAACTTTGTGATGAACTACAACATGCAGAACATGAACAAGGCGTTGCGAACTCTTTGCCATGTTGAAATCTGCAGTGGAGATCAAGAAAGAGCACCAAGTGTTGTTGGTCAATAAGACCACCAAATTCAAGAAAGGCAAGTCTAAGCAAAGGACACTTCAAGAAGGGTGGTAAGAAAGCTACCACGACGAAGAAGACCAAGGCTGGACCTAAGCACTGGCGGAGTGCTTTTCTGCAAGGGAGAAGGTCCTTTGAGCGGAATTGCCCAAAGTACTTGGCGAATCGAAGAACGGCAACATCAAGAAGAAAGGTATATCGATATACATGTTATTGATGTGTATCTCACTAGTACTCGTAGTAGTGCACGGTATTTAATCTTGGTTCGGTTGCTCATATTTGTAACTCGAAGCAGGTCTTTGCGAATAAGCGGAAGCTAGCGAAGAACGAGGTGACGATGCGCGTGGGAAGCGGATCAAAGGTTGATGTGATCGCGTGCACGCTACCCCTTCATCTACCATCGGGATTAGTTTTATACTTAAATAATTGTTATTTGGTGCTGCGTTGAGCATGAACATTATATCGGGATCTTGTTTATTGCGAGGCGGTTACTTGTTTAAATCTGAGAATAATGGTTGTTCTATTTATATGAGTAATATGTTTTATGCACATGCACCTTTGATAGATGGTCTATTCTTATTGAATCTCGATAGTGGAAATACACATATCAACAACATTGAGGCTAAGCGTTTGAAATCAGCGATAATTAGACCTATATGTGGCATCGTCGTCTTGGTCACATCGAGTGAAACGTATGAAGAAACTCCATTCCGATGGACTTCTTGAATCACTTGATTTTGAATCACTTGAAAGATGCGAAGCATGTCGATGGGAAAAATGACTAAGACTCCATTTTACGGTATGATGGAGCGAGCTACGGACTTATTGGAAATCATACATACCGATGTGTGTGGTCCAATGAGTGTAGCATCGTGAGTGGTTATCGTTATGTTCTTACCTTCACGGATGACTTGAGTAGATATGGATATATCTATTTCATGAAACATAAGTCCGAAACTTTCGAGAAGTTTAAGGAGTTTCAAAGTGAGGTAGAGAATCAACGTAACAAGAAGATTAAATTTCTACGTTACGATCGTGGAGGTGAATATCTAAGTTACGAGTTTGGCGAGCATTTAAAGAAGTGCGGAATACTTTCACAATTGACACCGCCGGAACACCACACGTAATGGTGTGTCCGAACGTCAGAATCGAACTCTCTTAGATATGGTTCGTTCTATGATGTCACTTACAGTTTACGCTATCATTTTGGGGTTATGCATTAGAAACAGCCGCATTCACTTTAAATAGGGCACCGTCTAAATCCGTTGAAACGACACCGTATGAATTATGGTTTGGGAAGAAACCTAAATTGTCGTTCCTTAAAGTTTGGGGATCTGAAGCCTATGTAAAGAAGTTACAATGGGACAAGCTTGAACCCAAAGCGGAAAAATGCGTCTTCATAGGATACGAAGGAAACTATTGGGTATACCTTCTATCATAGATCCGAAGGCAAAACATTCGTTGCTAAGAATGGATCCTTTCTAGAAGGAATTTCTCTCGAAAGAAGTATGGAAGGAAAGTAGAACTCGACGAGGTTGTTGAACCTTCTCTCGAAATTGCAAGTAGCGCGACCGGAAGAAGTTCCTGTGGTGCCTGCACCAATAAGGGAGGAAGCTAATGATGATCATGAAACTTGGTTGAAGTTGCTCTGAGCCTCGGAGGTCAACGAGAACTCGTACCACTCCAGTTGGTATGATTCCGTTATGAATATCATGGTGGTGGACAACACCGATGACCCCGAGACATATGAGGAAGCGATGATGAGCCCAGATTCCAATAAATGGCAAGAAGCCATGAAATCCGAGATTGGATCCATGTACGAAAACCAAGTATGGACTTTGGTGGACTTACCGGATGGTAGGAAGGCTGTCGAGAACAAATGGATTTTCAAGAAGAAAGCAGATCTTGATGGTAATGTTATCATCTATAAAGCTCGACTTGTCGCAAAAGGGTTTCGACAAATTCAAGGAGTTGACTACGATGAGACTTTCTCACCGAGCGAAGCTAAAGTCTGTGAGGATTATGTTAGCAATCGCTGCATATTATGATTATGAGATATGGCAGATGGATGTCAAAACAGCATTCCTCAATGGAGACATTGATGAAGAGTTGTATATGATGCAACCCAAAGGTTTTGTCGATCCTATAGATGCTAACAAGGTATGCAAACTTCAACGGTCCATCTATGGATTGAAGCAAGCATCCGAAGTTGGAATCAACGTTTTGATAAGGTAATCAAAAGTTTTGGTTTTATACAAACTTATGGAGAAGCTTGTATTTACAAGAAAGTGAGTGGGAGCTCAGCATTCTTAATACTGTATGTGGATGACATATTGTTGATTGGGAATGATGTAGACCTTCTTAATAGTGTCAAGGAATATTTGAATAATAGTTTTTCAATGAAGGATCTTGGCGAAGCAGCTTACATATTAGGCATAAAGATTTATAGAGATAGATCGAAGCCAAATATCATTGTCACAAAGTACATATTTGGACAAAGTTCTAAAGAGATTTGGAATGGAAGAAAGCAAGAAAGGGTTCTTGCCCATGTTGCTAATCGACCTTGAGTAAAACTCAAAGTCCGACATCGGCGAGAAGATAGAGAAAGGATGAGTAAGACTCCTATGCCTCACCATAGGATCTCTAATGTATGCCATGCTATGTACTAGACCCGACATTGCATATCTTGTTAGTTTAACTAGCAGATATCAAAGTGATCCAGGAGTGGATCATTGGACATGATCAAAAACATCCTTAAGTACTTGAGAAGGACTAAGGATATGGTTCTTTCTTATGGAGGTGATGAGCATTTCGTTGTTAATGGTTACACCGATGCTAGTTGGAACACCGATCCGGATGATTCTAAATCACAATCCGGATCGTATTTATTTTGAATGGTGCAGCGATTAGTGGAGGTGCAAAGCAAAGCGTTGTGGCGAGATCTTCAAGAATCGGAATACATGGTTGCCGGAGGCTTCACAAGCGATATGGATGAAGGAGTTCATTACAGCTGGGTGTGGTTCCAAGTGCTGGACCCAATGTCTATCTCTTGTGATAACATGGGCGCCATAGCCAATGCGCAAGAACCAAGGTCACACAAGAAGTGAAGCATATCAAGCTGCGTTTTCACGCTATTCGAGAACATATCCGGACGGGGATATAAAGATTTGCAAAGTACACACAGATCTGAATGTGGCGGATCCGTTGACTAAACCTCTCCAGGGCAAAACATGACCAACACCAAACTGCCATGGGTGTTGGTATATTACCATGTAATCTAGATTAGATGACTCTAGTGCAAGTGGGAGACTGGAGATATGCCCTAGAGGCAATGATAAATGTAGTTATTATTATATCTTTGTGTTTATGATAAATGTTTACATTCATGCTATAATAGTATTAACAAGGAAACCATTAATACTTGTGTGATTTGTAAACTTAATTTGAAGTCCCTAGTATAGCCTCTATACTTCACTAGCTTGTTGGTTGATTAATGATTGTGGTTTCCATATCATGAACATTGAGATGTTATCAACAACAAGATCATATCGTTAGGAGAATGATATGGTGGACATACTCCTATAGATAAGCGTAGCATAAAGATCAAGTCATTTCAATAGTTCAATTGCTATATGCTTTACGATACATAGTAACCTAATTCCTTCGACCATGAGATCATGCATATCACCTTTACCGGATGGATGCTTTGATGACATCAAACACCACACCGTGGCGGGTGGCTATAAAGGTGGCATTAAGTGTTCGGAAAGTATTGGTTGAAACACATGGATCAAGAGTGGGATTTGTCCATCCACATGACGGATAGATATACTCTGGGCCCTCTCGGTGGAATGTCATCCAATTAGCTTGCAAGCATGTGACTTGGTCACAAGGGATCACATATCACGGGAGCGAGAAAAGAGTACTTATCTGAGGTTGAACTAGGTATGCGAGATACAAGCGATCATAACCTCGGATAAGTAACATATCGTGAGACAAAGGGAAATTGGTATCGTATGTAAGTGGTTCATTCGATATTTCCAGTTTCGTATATTGTATTTTGTATTGAAGTCATGTGTCCTCGATCAATCAAACCGAAGGACGTAAGGAGACACACTGGTTGACGTTGTTGTTTTGTTATTATGGGTATTTATGAAAAGAGACGAATGTTTGTTGGTCTCGGATGGGATCAGGAGATAATGTCCGAGGTGATCATGTCCGCATAATTCACGAGTGGAGGACACACACACTTAATTGTTCGTTGTTTTTGAGTGGTATTATTAAGAAAGAGACCGAATGTTGTTCGAGTCTCGATGGGATCCGGGATATCACGAGGTGATCCGAGTGGTCCGGAGAATAAGATTCATATAAGGAAAGTCCGTTTAGGAGATCGGGAATGATTAGTGTTTTCATGGGAATGTTCTAGAAGGTTCGGATTGTCCGGCACTCGGGAGGGTACATGAATGTGTCATTGCTCATTGAATGATTGCATCATGTACTAAGTGTTATTGCTGTCCCAAATAAAGGATTAAATTGAATCCTAAAGCAGAAAAGTCAAATGTCCAGTTTGAAAGTCAAGCGCCAAAACAAGAAACGTGGGAAACAAGCAAGAGGAGTTGGAACCAACTTTGGAGGAGGAGTAGGACTCCTCGGGCGCGCCAGCCCAAGGCCGAGTTGGGGAGGGACTCCTCCTCCCTGGCCAAGGAACCCCTCCCATAAAAGGAGGCGGGGCTCCTCCATAGACACATAACTTTCTACTCTAGATCTCGGTTTAGAGCTGTTTTGGTTTAGAGCTTCTAATTGCTTTAGCCAACAGTTTAGAGCCTTCTAATTGGTTTAGAGCCCTCTAATTGGTGTGTCTAATTACTAGGCCACTAATCCTCTCTCTCATAAAGCTCCACCATACTACTTGGCTTAAGGAAGCCTGGGATCTCCCTCTACTTAGGTACCACGCCGTTGTCTTGCGGAATCGCGAGAGTGCTACAACCTCCGCTTTCTGGAACAAGGGAGAGGAAGGTCTTCGTCGAGTACCGAGCGTGTGACCGATCTGAGGGCGCTGGGAACGTGGCTGGAAGGATCGTCTACACGATCTTGAGATCGGGAAGAGTACGACTACATCACCCACGAGAATCCGCTCTCGTTAAACGCTTTGGAATCTTCGAGGGTAAGTTATACCATCGACTCGTTGCTACAATCTAGTAGATAGATCTTGGCTTGTTTGTTTGTATGCGATAGAAAATTTTTGTTTTCCATGCTACGAACCCCTACACTTGCTGGGTTGGTTACTCGGCCGTGGGTTGGGTTAGATAGCTGGTTTGGTTTATTTTTTTCTCTATTTCTCTTTTTCTTTTTCTGTTTTTATTTTCTGGTTTGAATTTAAATGTCTATTTCAATTCTGTTTCAATTTGAATTTTCTCCAGATTTTTGTACTGTTTTTCTTGTGTCCTGGGGTGTGTAAAACATCCATTCATACTCAAATTCATTTTGGGTTTGAAATAAAGTTTAAAACCATGTCTTTAGTGAAATATTTTTAATAGGCATACAAGTGGGTTTGAATTTGAATTTGTTTTGAAAAACCTTGTGTGGCCTTGCATTCACTTTTAAAATAATGCTAAGCAAACTAAGAATACATGGATAATAAGATATAAACCTTGCCTCACTTGTAAAAGTATAAGGCATATATTTGGTTTCTTTTGTTTGAGTTTTATTTGGAAAAGATCAAATGCTCATGAACGCATGAATGATATGCAAGCTTTACAAAATATGATTTTTGGGATGTTGCAAATCTAACCCCCTTAAGGTGAATCTCGCCCTCGAGATTCGGATTGGCTAGCAAATAGGTGAGGGTGGTATTTCCGAAGATCATCTTATCTTTCCCATCTTCTTCCTCGGAATGATGGTTCTCCTGAACTTTGCAGAATTTGATAGTCTTTGTCCGGGTAACTCTTTTAGCAGTCTCAAGAATCTTGACAGGTTTTTCTTCATAAGTGAGATCACTTTCCAATTGGACCTCCTCAAAAGGTATAGTATCCTTCCAAGAATTCTCCTCCATCTTCGGATGGCAGTTCTTCAGCTGACTCACATGAAACACATTGTGAACGGCAGGCAATGATTCAGGCGATTCAATCTCACATGCTACTTCTCCTTTACGGCTCAGAATCTTGAATGGTCCAACATATCTTGGGGCCAATTTTCCTTTGACCCCAAATCTCTTCACTCCACGAAGTGGTGATACTCTAAGGTATGCTCTATCACCTACCTCATAGGTGACTTCTCTACGCTTAGGATCTGCGTAGCTCTTTTGTCGAGATTGTGCTATCTTCAATCTGTCCTTTACTAACTTGACTTTATCTTCAGTTTCCTTGATTAGTTCTGGCCCGAACAAGTATCTTTCTCCAACACCATTCCATAACAATGGTGTAGTACACTTTCTCCCATAGAGAAATTCAAACGGTGCCATCTCAATACTGGCTTGATAGCTGTTGTTGTAAGAGAATTCTGCGTAAGGCAGACTTTCATCCCAACTAGCTCCATAATCTAGGGCACATGCCCTCAACATATCCTCTAAAATCTGGTTGGTCCTTCTTGCATCCATCGATGCGGAGATGAAAAGCGATCTTGAATTCCAATCTCGTTCCCAATGACTCATGCAGTTACCTCCAAAAATGGGAAGTGAATTGAGTTCCCCTATCAGCCACAATACTCCTGGGTACTCCATGCAGGCACACAATCCTATTGATATAGATCTTGGCTAACTTAGCACTTGTATAGGTTGTCTTCACGCGTATGAAATGATCCACTTTAGTTAGACGATCTACTACGACCCAGATAGAACCATATCCTAATCAAGTCCTTGGTAATCTAGTGATGAAATCCATGCGAATCTTGTCCCACTTCCAATCAGGAATAGGTAATGGTTGTAACAATCCTGCTTGTTTCTGATGTTCCGGTTTCACTCTACTACATACATCACACAAAGCAATATGTTCAGTGATGTCCTTCTTGAGATTATTCCACCAAAATCTTTCCTTCACATCCATGTACATTTTGGTGTTACCCGGATGAATGGAATATGCTGAGTTGTGTGCTTCCTGTAAAATCAGTTTCCGAAGCTCCGGATCTTGCGAAATACAGATACGTTTTCCATACCATAAAGTACCCTGTTCGTCTTCATGGAATCCTTTGGCTTTTTCCTTGCCAATCTTCTCCTTAATCTCTTCAATTTCCTTGTCCGTCTTTTGGGATTCCTTTATTTTGTCCAACAAGGTGGGTTGGACATCCAATGACATGAGATGTCCCTCAGGCACAATATCCAATCTGAGATCTTTGAATTGGGCCCACAGCTCATCTGGCAACTCTCCCTCAGTAAGGCCATTCACATAAACCTTACGGCTTAATGCATCTGCTACAACATTTGCTTTACCGGGGTGGTATTGCAAACTCAAGTCATAGTCCTTGATGAGTTCTAGCAATCTTCAAACTTTTGTGATCTGTGAACACTTCACATCACTTTCCCAAATGATATTGTCTCCATGTTTTGAGTGCATGGACAACAGAGGCTAACTATAAATCATGAGTATGGTAATTTACCACATGAGTTTTGAGTTGTCTCGAGGCATAAGCCACAAATTTCCCTTCTTGCATTAGCACTGCACCTAATCCATGATGATATGCATCACCATACACTTGGAAATCCATCTCCAAATATGGCAGATGTAAGACTGGTGCTGTCACTAGTCTCTTCTTCAATTCTTGGAAACTGAGTTCACATCCTTCAAACCAAGAAAATTTCTTGTCTTTCTTTAGTATCTCCGTCATTGGCTTAGCTACCTTGGAGAAATTCTCAATAAATCTTATGTAGTATCCTGCCAAGCCAAGGAAACTACGAACCTCTTTAACTGACTTAGGAGATTCCCATTCAGTTACAGCTGACACTTTAGCAGTTTCAACTGCTACACCATCTCCTGACACAACGTGTCCAAGAAATCCAACTTCATTTAACCAAAATTCACACTTGTTGAATTTGGCATACATCTTATGCTCTCTAAGCTTCTCAAGTATCCAACACAAATGTCCTTCATGCTCTTCTTTGATCTTGGAGTAGATCAAAATGTCATCGATGAAAACGACAACAAACTTGTCAAGGAACTCCATGAACACCTTGTTCATCATATTCATGAAGTAAGATGGTGCATTGGTCAAACCCAATGGCATCACGGTGTACTCATACAATCCATACCTAGTGGTGAAAGCTGTCTTAGGTATGTCTTGTTCACTTATCTTGAGATGGAAATAACATGATCGGAGATCAATCTTTGAGAACACACGGACTCCTTCTAACTGATCAAACAAGTCATTGATTCTAGGCAAAGCGTATTTGTTCTTGATAGTCACTTCATTGAGTGAACGGTAATCTATGCATGATCTTTGAATTCTATCTTTCTTTTCCACAAACAAGATTTGGGATCCCCAGGATGAAGAACTTGGTTGAATAAATCCTTTCTGCAACTGTTCTCCAAGTTGTTTCTTGAGTTCTTTCAACTCATCAACTGACATCTTGTATGGTCTCTTTGCTATTGGTCCTGATCCTGGTAGCAAATCAATCAAAAATTCCACATCTCTATCTGGTGGCATTCCCGACAATTCTTCCGGAAACATATCCGGATATTCACTCACAATAGGCACACTGTCTATGCTAACCCCTTAAGAGAATTTAGCTTACTCCCTTTCGGTTCAAAGTTAGTCTTGAATCTAATCCTTTTGTTTTCTGGAGTTGTGAGTGTGACGATATGGTTGGCACAATCTAGAACTCCCTTGTGCTTAGTCATCCAGTCCATCCCCAAAATGACATCCAATCCTTGGGAATTTAGGATTATCAGATCAACGGAAAACTTATACTTCCCAAACTCTAAGACTAGATCATGACATCCTGAGTTCAGTATCATTTCTCCACCAGGAGAACTTACTTTTTTGGACACCCAATATTTTCTACTAGAAGTTCATTTCTTTCAACAAATGCTCTTGATATGAATGAATGCGATGCACTAGTATCAAAGAGAACAAATGCTGGAACAGAATTGAGTTTGAACTTACCAGCAACAGCATCAGGTTCCTCATAGATTTATTCCACATTGATGTGGTTCACCTGTCCCTTCTGGAATGTCACATCCCAAGATTTTAGAAATTGTGACTGGAAAAAAATATTTCATTTGCATTGCATTGACATGTCATTCTGCATTCATGAAAAATTTCAAATGCAAAACACTACATTCAAACCCTAGATGGAGTTACTCAAGTGCTCCTACAAAAAGAAATAGTTGGACATATGAAGTCACTATTTTGAAATAGACAAATTATTGCTAAAAATGATCCTATGTTGATCCTATGAATTTTAGAAAATTTTGAAAACAGAAATCAATTCAATTGGATTAGCTAATAAAAAGTTATAAAAGAAATAAGAAAAGCAAAATGAATAAAAGTAAAGGAAACAAAAAAAACTAATCTACCCTACCCAGCCCGCGCACGCAGCGGCCCAGCAGGCCCAGCAACTACCGCGTAGCGCGAGCGGCACGCAGCAGCGCGCAAGCCAGCAGCCCACCCAGCCGGCAGCCAGCAGCCCACCTCCCCTTCCTCTCGCTGACGTGTGGGGCCCGCTCCCCTCTTTCAACCTCCCGACGGACACCGAGTGCTTCACGCCTTCGCCCCGGGAAAATCTCCGATTCCACCTCAATCTGTTCTTCCCCGCGTCCGATTTTCCCCCTTCTATATAAACCTCGACCTACATCGTTTTTCCCATCTCGCAAACCCTAACTCCACGCCGCCAGGCTGTGGAGATTTAACGCCGAAGTTTCACCGCCGCCGCCGCTTAGGAAGCTCACAGTCGAGGTCGACCCCGACACCACCGACCACCCCGAGCCCTCCTTTCACCTCTAATATCTTTACGGTGAACCTCCGATTCGCCCTGACCAGTTCCCCTTCCCTGCAGTGCACCGGGGCATCTCTGATTGCTCGCCGGAGCCTCGCAGTCGCCCTCCGCCTCCAGCCGTCCGTCGTCGACGCCAGAGGAAGCCCCATAGCACCCCGACGACACCAATCGGCACGCCATCCTCCTCTGCACATCGTTGACCACTTTGGCGATGCCGGAGACCGCCACAACCGCCGCTAGCATCGCCGCCCGACGAGCCCGCCGCCGCCACGTCATCGCGTCGGTGAGTCTCGCCACTGTCAACCTCGACCGTCCATCCCACTTAAGATCCGACGGCCACCATCTGTTCCCGGTCCGAAGGGGTGTCGGCGAACCAGAACAGGCCAAATCGCCTACTGCGTCAGCGCTGACCGGACGGTCAGAGTTGACCCTCTGTAAAATAGAAAAGGGATTTAAAAATAACAGAAAATGTATTAAATTTGTATAATTCATATCTTTAGATCTACTGGCCGAAAAATTTCAAATAAAATATATGTGGGTTCAGTGTCTCACGTAGAATCTTGCTGTACAATTGTTTTACAATTTTACAACAAGATTTTGTCCAAAAATGAGTTAATGCCCTTTTAAAGTAAATGAGTTAATGCTCTTTTAAAGTAATAAATTCATAGAATAAGTTCTGTAACTCCAAAAATTGCAAATAAGATGTCCCTGGAGTCAGTATGACAAGGGGAATCGTATAGTCAATTAAAAAGTTAGGCTTACAGTAATGGTTTTGCAGAATCTATTTAAAGGTTTACTGTAGTATTTTAATTACTCAGGGAGTTATATAAATAAATTTTGTGAAATTCCAATTGGTACTGTTAATATTTAGAGTTGCCTACGCAGTAGATTTTTTCAAAGATTTTACAAACAGTATGTTAGCAGTGGTGAATTATTTAATTTCTAGCTCTATCATTAAGCATTATAAATTGCATGCTTGTTTTCTTTGCGCTAAAAATAATTTCCATGCATGCATACAGTAGTTATACTGAATAAGATTATGTGATGCTGCTCTAGCATCATTCCACTTTTCATGAATGCATATTGCATCATCTTTGTTTGCATATGATTGTGGATGGTTTGTTTATGATTGCAATTTTATCGTGTAGATTGTGACGAGTGCAACGCTTGATCGTGTGTGGATTGTTCTTCCGACCTCTATAGCCAAGGCAAGCAGATGCTACTTTGTTCATGATGTTATCCTACTATTTTCAATGCATTGTTTTGTATTTTGTAGATGCATTTGTAGGATAATACTATCACTACGCTATGTCCTATTATGTGGTAGGGCTTCCCCTGTAGATGAACCACCATTGGTAGATGTGCTTATCCATGCTATGATGAACGAGGGCTGGGTTACATCACTATAAGTTGTTTCTAAATGTGTTGGTTTGTGAAAACTAAAACAACTTAATCAATGAATCTCCTAGGTGTGATGGGATTGATAATTTTTAGTGGTATCATTGCGGAAAGGCACCCAGGTATCAAGAGAAAATGATTGGCTTCTTTATTTTTGTAGCTTACGTGTACAACCATGTGCCAATATTGAAATGGGCGGTTGGTTGGAGTCAGTAGGTTGTGGTAACTCGAACCCGCGTATCCAGAGATGTAGAATTTTGGTAGGTTGGACCGGTGTGCATCGGGATTGGGGAGCTACTTCCCGAATAGTCTCTTCTTGGACTTCTCCCTACCATCACCCAAAATGAGAGTGATGGTATGACCTGGTTTGGCCAAGTCACATGGGTAAAGTGTACTAACCCCTGCAGGGTGTAAAATCTAATCGATTAGCCGTGTCCCCGGTTATGGACATCTGAGTTGCTTGATATTGATTCCATGACATGTTTCTCGTTCATTCTGATTTCATAATTCCTTTAATGTTGAGGGGTTAAATTAATTGGGATCTTTTCAAAGAAAATAAAAAATTGTTTGTGAAAGTAGGATAAAGGATTTGTAAATGCAAGCTAGCCACAGCTCCACTTGCCAAATATGCATGTAGATGTTAGCGCTATTGTCTCCTTTAATAGCTCTACTTGCCATACATTCCATATATTGACCCTTCGGGGCTGCTACATTTCATGTTGCAGGATATTCCGATTCTGAGTAATCGATTTAGGGCACGATACTCCACTCGACACTTGTTCACTTGTGGGCAATTTGAAGAATGGAGGATTTACTATATTTATGTTGTTACTTGAATAACATTGAGCTATCCTTGAGCTAAGCTTTTATTGTAATAATGCTACTCTGGATCTTCGTTATTTATGATACACGGATATTTTGCTATGTTATTCATCTTATTCTATTGTGGGCCAATGAACCGATCCAGGGATTGGTATGTCACATAGAAGCTACGGTCTTTTCAGAACCGTAGTGTTACATGGAAAGGGTTGGGATTGTTGGGTCCCTCAACTTTCTTTTCTGGGCATTCATTTGCATAATGCCCCATCTTCTTGCACTTGAAGCATTCAACCTGACTAAGATCCATCTTGACAGGCTGGCTTCCACTACCACTTCCACTTCCATTGTGGTTGTTCTTGTACCCACTCTTATGATTCTTGTACTTGTCATTGTCATGACTACGGTGATGCTTGTTGTCATGATGACGGTTATGGTTGTGATGGCTGTTGTACTTTCCATGCTTGTGGGATCCAGAACCCCCACTATCATCATAATGGGAACGCTTGTGAGACGATCCCGAGCTGTGCTTGTCAGAGTGTTTCCTCTTCCTGCTTTCAACCTGTTTCATCTTGCTCTCCAAGATGGAAGCCTTGTCACAAATAGATTGATAAGTGGGGACATAGGCCATAAATAAATGTAGATTCAGTTCATCGTTCAGTACTTCGAGGAACTTCTCCTTCCTCTTGGCATCAGTGTCAACTTCATCCGGTGCATAACGTGCCAGATTGTTGAACTCCTCAATATACTCAGCCACGCTGCGGTGGCATTGCTTCAGATTATGGAATTCCTTCTTCTTCAATGTCATCATTCCGGATTAGATGTGATCTGTACGGAAACCATCTTCAAATATAGCCCATGTCACATCCTCAATGGGAGTGGTTATCTGGAAGTTATCCCACCAAGTAGCTGCTGGTCCTTCCAACAAGTGTGCTGCAAACCTTACTTTCTCCTCGTCGGCACAGCCGACAGTTACCAAATCCTTGTTCACTGAACGTAGCCAATCATTGGCCACCATGGGATCAGTAGTTCCTGAGAACTTTGCTGGCCTCAGTCTTAGGAATCTGGTGAGCATGTAAAAACCTGGTAGATTGTTCTGATTGTTGTTGTTGTTGTTTTTGTTGTTGTTATTGTTGTTGTTGTTATTGTTGTTGTTCTGATTCTGCATGAAAGTAGTCATCATTTGCATCAGCTATGCTTGTGCTGTCATCAGCTGCTGCATCTCGGGGGTGACATTGTTGTTGTTCGGGTTGGGTTTGGCACGTCGAGGAGGAATCTGTGGTTTTCAAATAAGGATAAGAATGAGATACCCTTAGATGCTTATTATGCAAAATACAACACATAGAAAAACACCAATCAAACATCTAAATAACATAAAGTTCAATGACATAAACAACAAGTTTGAAAAGCAAACACACCAATAGCAAGCCATCCACATGTTGGATGGTCATTGCGACTAAATAATCAAAAGCATGGTAAATGACAAATAAACGAGTAGTCATCACAACACCTCTGCATCAACCTCCTCGTAGACAAGTGTAAGACCTGCATTCTCCATAGCGGTCTTGTACTCCTCGACATTGGTAGTCAAGTCCTCTACCTTGGCTTTGAGAGCCCTCTTCTGTGAACGAAGTCTCTCAATCACACCCTGCTGATGCTCAAGCTGTAAATCCTTGGCCTCTAGTTCTACAGTCATCTCTCGACTCCTCTTGTTTCTATCTTGTACTCTTTTCTCTTGACGCTTGAACTTTCTATCCTGACTCTCGAACTTGGACTCCATATCCTTGACTATCTCATCTTGCTCCGCGAAGAGCTTGTCCTTCTCACGAAGCTGCACCTGGAGTTCGTCATTGCTAAGCATGACGTTGGTCCTATCAGTATCTAGGTGCCTAAGAAGAACCTCTAGGTCCTGGAGGTATAGACGAATCGGCTCTGCCGTCTCTCTAGTAGCATCCTCGAACTCGATAGCCTCACTATACTCGTCACGTCTTCCTAAGGCGTGGAAGTGAGTACCTCTAATCTCGCGAGAGTGTCTCCCTAACAGACGCCCAAGTAAATCCTGCATGACTACCTCTAGGCCTCTCTCCCTGTCATCATGCATAAACCTGAAGATGATTGCCTCCGTGGCAGGCTCATTCTGGCGTCCTGGCTGATTAACCTTGAAACCCCAAAGGTCCTTCCTCTCAAACTTGGTAAGGGGAAGCACCATGATTCTAGGAAGAGGAAGATTGAGCATACTAGTGAGCTCAATAAGACGAGTGCCAAAACGAGTTCGCTTGAACTCTTCGGCCGTGCTGATAGTAACATTAGGCATCTATTTTATAAGACAGAGAGAAGTTAGAATCAACGTCAATAAAAAATTCACAAGACAAGTATCACAAGCATATCATTGACAAACAGACACACAAGTCATGGTATACATAAATCCATTACAAGCATCCAAGGTTCAATATAACTTAATCAAAATTTTGGAAATATAATGATAAGTGTGGTGGTCCAACTAACAAGGCACATTACATCTCTCATTCTCTAGTCTAAAGGCTATCAAAGCATCCTTCTATCAATAGAGATGAGAAAGAAGATTAGAAAAGTTTACGAGAAAAATAAGACAAGTGTGGAAGTTGTTGAATTTTTTTCCTTAGTGGTTTCTAATCCAATCCTAGGGTCATAATCCTACAGGAAACACAGTGCTCTGATACCATCTGTAAGATCCCTCCCTTTATAAAGGTAAGGATCCCTGTGATTGCAATGCTAGTCCCTGGATCAATGCTAGCATCCACAGTTTAAGATGAAGTACACAGAAACAAAGGTCATTATTACATATCATTCAAGAGACAAACATAGTATTTTACAAAGTCCATGGCCATAGGCCTAATACAAGACTTCAACCATAATAATATAAATAAGTCTTCATCTTCATGTGCCACAGGCAAGCATGTTGAGTGTAGTCTCATAACCCCTAATCATCATCAGAATAACCTACAACATCACAAGTTACAGCCAAAGTGGGTCAATACATTGAAATAGTATTGGCAAGTGATACCTTAGTAGAATAGTAACATCTAATTGCTATATGAATTTGGCTAAGTGTTGTTTAGGCTTTCTTTGCTCAAAATAGGTTTTACCTATTAGTTGAAAACACTAAGTTTTTCTTTGACAAAACTTTCCCAAGGAATCACCAATAGAAATTGGTGAACCTTCACCCTTGTTCAACCACAAGTTTTAACTTAGAAAATTGGGATGAGGAGATTCTTGATAGCTTCCATGTCTTGATGCTCAAGTTGTCCAATACCAGGGACATGGCTAAGTACTTAGATTCTTCCATCTGCAGAGGTTGTGCACTTTCCCCACAAGACTTGATTTTCACCAAGACAGGACCTTTCAGAAGCCTTCCCTTAGACCAAATGGACGCGTTCCAACCTATCACCCCACTACCACCAACTATCCAAATAGCTAAGTTATTGCAACCTATATGATCCAGGCAGAGCCCATAATGCCATGTGGCTCCACTAGAAGCTTCTTAAAATTTGGCATCTCAAATCCCTTTGTTCCTGGGTGGCTTTCCACAAGTGAGATACACAAGGTAAACCATAGAAATGGGCCTTGTGTAACCACTCAACACAAACCAATCTTTCCATTCCACCCAGGTGTTTCATTCACTTAGTTGTTTTATTAAGAAAAACATAAGTCCAAAGACTTAGAAATATTTCCCATAGCATGAATATATAAACCACACATGGTTGCTAATAGCTAGGCTAAGCATGGCAATAACAAGTATCTAAACTTAGAGGAAATTCTAACATTTCTACAACTACTAGGATTTCCCAAGCATAGCATATAGATACTTAGCAAAAATATTCATGCAAATCCTATACAAAATATTTCTAATGCATAGGTGAAAATATAGGGATAAAAGCATGAAGCATCACTTGCCTTGGTAGTTTGGGGAGTAGCAACAATCTTCACAACCACAATCACTATTAGCACCAAAATCTACACATAAAATAATGGCACCAAAATCACATATAAAAAATATACAAAAAAAATATATGAATGCATGCAAATTCCATGTGATGATTTTCTACATCAAACCAGACAAGTATACAGTACTGAATCATAAACAAGTCCAAAAAACACCAAATAAACTTTATTTGATCTTTAAATCATTTTTCAAATAATTACTATACTCAAATTATGCCTATAAATGTCTCTGCAAAAATAAACATTTTTACAGAGGAAAAACATTAAAAACATTGCATAAAAATATAGGATTTTCTCTCCTTATTCCAATGATATAAAGTTTGCAAAAATTGAACTTGGGGATCAAAAGTTATGAATTTTGCAAGTTTGAAACACTAATAGATCAAATTTCTGTTTTAAATCTAAACTCAGGCCACGCGGCAGCTTCTGATTCGCTGGTACCGATTCACATGGATCGATCGATGAGGGCTGTTGGATCTAAATGAAAACACACGGTTAGATCTAACGCGTACCCCTTCGTTAAGTGAATCTATCGCATGCGTTAGATCTAGATCTAACGGCTACAGATCAAATGACCAAAGTTTGGCGGCGCCAGCGGCGGCGAGTGGCGGCGGCGGCTCTATCAGAGAAGTTGCCAAAAATTTAGGTCGCGCGAGGAGGAGTGGAGATGCTTACTGGGTTCGCGCGGTCGCTGTGGTGCTCGAGGTGGTCGAGGGAGAGACAGGGGCGCACAGACGCAGCGAGAGGACCTCGTCGGAGTTGCTGGCGGCATTGGGTGTTTGCGGATGGAGTCGTTGTCGACGATGTAGACCGCCCTAGCACGAACTAGTGGTGTCAGATGATGCACAAGGCTGTGGCGAACAAAACAGTGTCAATGAGGAAGCAAGGGGCGCTCGGACATTACCGGTATTCCTCGTCGGAATTGAGCGGCGGATCTGTTGCTTACAGGGGTGGATGGAAACGGCTACCTGGGTCAGGCGCGGCCAAACGAGAGGGGTCAAGAGGTGCACAAGGTTGCAAGGAACACGCTCATTTGAATTAGAAGGGATGGGGTGGTCTGGCTCACCAGAATTTCATCGCCGGAGCTCGTCGGTACAGCGGCGGTGTGAGAGCAAACAGGGGCAGCCTGGTGGCGCTTCTGGCTAGCTTTGCTGGGGGAAATGGCCGCGAGGGGGATGGGATTAAGTAGTCGGAGCGGAGGAGAGAATCATGCACACAATCAATGGCAATTAACCGGATTAAATCGCGACAGTGAAGGAGAGGGAGGAAACGGCGACGCCAGGTCCTGGGCGGGGTTTGGGGATGAAGCGGACAGGGCAGGGTGGGGTAGGCCTGTCAGTGAGGGGGTGTGCGCGGGTCGGGTGAGAAACAGAGGGATAGAGGGAAACCCGGGTGGGCTGCTTTGTCTACTGGGCCGAAAAGGTAGCGCCTGGCCCAGTTCTAATACCTTACCCCTTTTCTTTTTCTAAATCGATTTTCAGGAAACAAATTCAAATGAAATCAAATGTGTTTGATTTCAAACTTTTTCTGGATTTTTGAAACCTCCACATTTCCAAGTCTAAAACCATGTTGTCTCACTAGATTTGCTTGGTTCCATTGGAAGAAAAAAATATAAACAATGCCTTAGCACAAGATTTGATAAAGATATGGAAATGGTTTTAAATTCATAATTTGTTTTGGAAGCTTTTGTCCAAGCTTTGAAACTCAACCAAACGAACTTATGAACAAACAATTTTGGTTTGAAACAAATATTCTCTGACTAGAGAGTAACATTGGACCAAAACTTGTTTACATAAAATAATAGCACTCAATGCTTCTGTTTCTTTGAAATGAGTTTGAAATTGATCCCTAAATGATTATGCATGCAAGGATGATATGCAATCTTTGAAACCATGGTTTTAGGGATGTTACACTCATTCTTAGGAAATGGACATACAGGATGTGCATGAATCAAGGAACAGAACCTTGTCCATGACTCAGGCAAGTTCTCTTCTTCTCCCTGTTTAAAATCAAAAAGTCTCTACAAAGCAGCATGTCTAGCACTGGGAGGAAAATGTTTCTGGAAGAAAGAAGCAATCAAGCAATCAGGGATATCAATGGAACCAGGACGTAATCTATTAAACCAAGCCCTAGCTTCTCCTTTTAGTGAAAAGGTAAGATCTTAGTAACAAAGTACTTGCGCATCTTAAAATCATCAGAGAACAAAGCACTCATAGTAGAAAGCTCATTCATATGAGCCACAACACTCTCATTTTCAGTCCCACAAAAAGGTTCTTTCTCAACAATATCTAAATAAGATAAATCAAGAGAGAAATCATAGTCTTCGTCTTTAATATCTATGGGAGAGGTGGCAAACTTAGGATCAGAGGATAGTTTAGGCATAATAGTACGTCTAGCAAGGAGACTCTTAATAGCACTAGTACCATGTGTGTTTCGACACTCTTCAACAAACTCATTAGTGAACTCAATGTAACCATCATTAATATCATAACTCTCACTAGACTCAGGTGAGCTAACAGGTGTAACAGTGCCTTCACTAGGAGTTTTGGTATTTCCTAGACTAGCCATAGTAGCATCTAGAAAAGGACCTAATGAACCACTCACATCAAGCACAGTAGAAGTAACATCATGAGCATAAAAAGCAGTTTCAGATTCAGTAGTAGTAGCAGTGTGTGTAGCATGTGTATGTGGTGGTGGTGTAACAAGCTTACTTATAACAGACGGTGAATCAGGAGCAGCAGAGGTGTTTAGGACTGTACCTCTTCTTGTAGTGGATGGTAAAATAGGGAAATTTCCATGACAAGACTTCCCCATGATGAAAGGAGTAGCAGTGAACAGTAAT
Source organism: Avena longiglumis (assembly GCA_030063025.1). Classification (NCBI taxonomy): domain Eukaryota; kingdom Viridiplantae; phylum Streptophyta; class Magnoliopsida; order Poales; family Poaceae; genus Avena; species Avena longiglumis. The sequence goes on from CP125974.1 coordinate 250,303,787, forward strand.
AGATCCAAGTGAACTCACAAATAAAGCTATGCTCCCAGACAACGGCGCCAGAATATAGTCTTGATGACCCACAAGTATAGGGGATCGCAACAGTCTTCGCGGGTAGTATTACCCAATTTATTGATTCGACACAAGGGGAGCCAAAGAATACTTGCAAGCCTTAACAACTGAGTTATCAATTCAACTGCACCTTGAAATAGTTCTTGCTCACAGAAGTTTATCAGTAGCAACAGTTTGGTAGTAGCAACAACAACAGTGAAATAGAAGCAATAGTAACAGTAACGGTAACAGTGGGATTCGAGTGTGGTAGGCATAGGGATGGATGGACGGGCGTTGCATGGACGAGTCTAAACATGTAACTTGAAGATCTAGGGCATTGCAGATAAATAATAACAAGCATCCAAGTACTAAACAATCCTAGGCATGTTCTTCATATATAGTCATATGTGCTCGTAATGAGAACTTGCACAACATCTTTTGTCGAGCCAGCCCGTGGCAGCGGGGCCTCTAGGGAACTACTGGCAATGAAGGTGCTCCTTTTAATAGAGCACCAGAGCAAAGCATTAACACTCTGTGAACACATGTGATCCTCACACCACAACCATCCCCTCTGGTTGTCCCAATTATTGTCACTTTGGGACCTTTGGATCCAGACAATGATATGTGTACACAACTTGCAGATAAGATGAAAAACAATACTATCATAATTATTCAATAATAAGTTCAGATCTGAGATCATGGCACTCGTGCCCTAGTGACGAGCATTAAGCACAAGTTGCAACAAAGTCAAATAACACGAATAGAGATACTAGGAACTATGCCCTAACAGATCTTATTCGATTACATGATAGAACTCATCCAATCCCTACCATCCCTAAGCCTACAGCGGGGGATTACTCACTCATGGATGAGGGAAACATTGATGGTTGATGGAGATGCGTTGGTGATGACTATGGCGATGATCCTCTCCAAATTCCCCGTCCCGACAGGGTGCCAGAACAGAGTTTCTAGATCCGAATCTTGGTTTCTGGTGGCTGCGACGGAGCAGAAATATTTCTGGAAAACTATCGAACCCTCCTCGGTTTTTAGGTCGAAAGGCAACTTATAGGCGCAAACGGAGGCCGAGGGGGTGCCTGGGGTGGCTGCACCCCCCCTAGGCGCGGCTAGTGGTGGGCCCGTGCCTGGCAGGGGTGTGGGCCCCTAGGCCCCTTCTCCACCTGGTCTTCTGGCTCCGTGGATCTTCTGGTAAAATATAATTTTTGGCATATTTTCTAGGATTTTTCCTGATAGTTCATTTTCTGCACAAAAACTAGACACCAAGGTAATTTTGCTGAGAACAGCGTCAGTCCGTGTTACTTGTATCCAAATCACACAAGTTTAGAGGAGAAACAATAGCAAAAGTGTTCGGGAGAGCAGATACGTTTTGGACGTATCAGTTATCTCCCAAGAAGTACTTTTCTTTAACGCCTTTAAGTTAGGCAAAAGAAGCAAGAATCAAGTATTTTCAAATGAAGAAGCATTAACATCAAATTTTTCTTTAATAGGAGGAGCAAAAGGAAACTTCTCTCTCCTTATAGGGAAGTGTTCTATACCTTTCTTGAATGGGAATTGATATTTAATGGTGCCTTCTTTCATATCAATAATGGCACCAACAGTTCTAAGAAAAGGTCTTCCAAAGTAATAGGACAAGAACCATTGCATTTAACATCCAAAACATAGAAATCAACAGGGACATAGGAATTTTTTAACCATAATAAGAACATCACTAACACTCCCCATAAGTTTCTTTTTAGCATTATCATCAAGTGGAACATCTAAATAGCAATCTTCCAAAGGTGGCAAATCAAACATTTTATAAATCTTTCTAGGCATAATAGAGACACTAGAACCAAGGTCACATAAAGCTTTGAGATCAAAGTCATACACTTGCATATTAATGATGGGTTCCCAACCATCTTGTAACTTCCTAGGAATTTCTCCTTCCTCTTGGCATCTGTATCAACCTCATCCGGTGCATAACGCGCCAGATTGTTGAACTCCTCAATATATTCAGCCACGCTGCAGTGACGCTGTTTCAGATTGGGGAATTCCTTCTTCTTCAAATTCATCACCACGGATGAGATGTGAGATGTACGAAATCCATCCTCAAAGATAGCCCAAGTCACATCCTCAATGGGAGTGGTGATCTGAAAGTTATCCCACCAGGTTGCTGTTGGCCCTTCCAGCAGATGTGCTGCAAACCTCACCTTCTCTTCGTCGGTGCAACCGATAGTAACTAAATCCTTGTTCACTGAACATAGCCAATCATTGGCCACCATTGGATCAGTGGTTCCTGAGAACTTTGCAGGCCTCAATCTTATAAATCTGGTGAGCATGTCAAATCCTGGCGGATTATTCTGGTTGTTGTTGTTATTATTGTTGTTGTTATTCTGATTCTGGTTCTACATGAAAGTGGTCATCATCTGCATCAGTTGTGTCTGTGCTGTCATCAACTGTTGCATCTCGTGAGTGACATTGTTGTTGTTGTTGTTGTTGTTGTTGTTGTTGTTGTTGTTCTTGTTTGGGTTGGGGTTGGCACGTCGAGGAGGCATATGTGGTTTTAATAAGGATAAGAATGAGATACCCATAGATGCTTAACATGCACAATACATCACATAGACAATCACAATAACCAAGCATCAAAATAACATAGGGTTTGAATGACATAAACAACAAGTTTGAAAATGCAAAACACACCATAGCAAGCCACCCACATGTTGGATGGTCATTGTGACTCAATAATCAAAAATACGGTAGATGAACGATAAATGAGTAGTCTACAATACTCCTCCGCATCAATCTCCACATCAACAAGGGTAAGACCTGCATTATCCATAGCGGTCTTGTACTCATCAACACTAGTAGTCAAGGCCTCTATCTTGGCCCTAAGAGCCCTCTTCTGTGAGTGAAGCCTCTCGATCACTCCCTGCTGATGCTCAAGCTCGAAGTCCTTCACCTCTAGCTCTTCCTTCATCTCCCGGATCTTCTTGTTCCTGTCTTGGACTCTTTTCTCCTGGATCTTGAACTTCTTGTCCTGGCTTTCAAACATGGCCTCCATTTCCTTGACTATCTAGTCTTGCTCCGCGAAGAGCTTGTCCTTCTCACGAATCTGAACCTGGAGCTCGTCATTGCTAAGAATGACGTTGGTCCTATCAGTATCTAGGTGCCTAATAAGACCCTCTGGGTCTTGGAGGTACAGGCGAATCGGCTCCATCGTCTCTCTAGCAGCATCCTCGTACTCTATGGCATCACCCTCTTCGTTGCGTCTCCCGAAGGGGTGAAAGTAAAGACCTCTAAGCTCGGTGGAGTGTCTCCCTACTAGACACCCGAGTAACTCCTGCATGACTACATCTAAGCCTCTCTCCTTGTCGTCATGCATCAGCTTGAAAGTGATGGTCTCCGTGGTTGGCTCTGTCTGGCGTCCCGGCTGAGTGACTCTGAAGCACCAAAGGTCCTTCCTCTCCAACTTGGTGAGTGGAAGTGTCATGATGCTAGGAAGTGGAAGGTTGAGCACACTAGTGAGCTCAATGAGACGAGTACCAAAACGAGTTCCCTTGAACTCCTCGGCTGTGTTGATAATAACATTAGGCATCTATTTTTATAAGATAGAGAAAAGTTAGAATCAACATCAAATAGAGAAAAATCACAAGACAAAATATCACAAGCACATCTTTTGCAACAAACACACAAGTCATGGTATACATAAATCCATTACAAGTACCAACGGTTCAACATAACTTAGACAAATTTTTGGAAAAAAAACGATAAGTGTGGTGGTCCAACTAACGAAGTACATTACAACTCTCACTCACTAGACAAAATATCTATCAGGGCATCCTTAGTAGCGATCTGTCTATCTTGTTCACAAGACTCCCATATTAAATCTATGATGTCTCACCTTAGTTGTTGGTTGGTAGTATCTAATTCTTGGGTATGCTTCCTTTCTTCTCAAAGGTAATTTTGGGTGTTGAGCATTCTGCACTTGAGTCTATCACCAAGATCCTTGATAGCATTCCAAGCTGCATTTCTTGCAGAGTCAAAGAATGTTGTGTGCATTTCTGAGTTGGTGACCATGCAGAATCCTGACTCCTTGTGGTTGTCTTCCTTGTTTTTGTAAACAACTGCACCATGTATCCCCATGTTAACCATAAGGTTCTTGAGGGCCTTGGGAAATTTAGTCTCACACTCCAAAGTCATGTTCATGAGTGGTCCCTTCCTTATGGCTTCGTTGATGGAGTTCATCTACAAATAGAGATGAGAAAGAAGATTAGAAAAGTTTATGAGAAGAAAAAGACAAGTGTGGAAAATTTTCAAAGTGTTGAAATTTTTTCCTTAGTGGTTTCTAATCCAATCCTAGGGTCATAATCCTACAGGCAACACAGTGCTCTGATACCATCTATAAAACCCCACCTTTATAAAGGTAAAGGTCCCTGTGATTGCAATGCTAGTCCATGGATCAATTGCTAGCACCCATAGTTTAAGATGAAGTACACAGAAACAAAGGTCATTATTACATCGTCATTCCATAGATAACATAGTCTTCTACAACTCCATAGCCATAGGCTAGTACAAGAGTTTAACATAACAAAATAAAAGTCTTCATCTTCATGTGCCACACGCAAGCATGTTGAGTGTAGACTCATAACCCTAATCCGCATAAGAGTAACCTGCAATATCACAAGTTACATCCACAGTGGGTCAATATATTGGAATAGTATTGGCAAGTGATACCTTAGTAGAATAATAGTATCTAGCTTCTACATGCATTTGGCTAAGTGTAGATTAGGCTTGCTTTGCTCAAAATAGGTTTTACATATCAGTTGAAAACACTAAGTTTTTGTTTAGCAAAAACTCCCAAGGAACAACCAATAGACATTGGTGAACCTTCACCCTTGTTCAACCACAAGTTTTAACTTAGAAAATTGGCATGAGGATATTCTTGATAGTTTCCATGTCTTGATGCTCAAATTGTCCATTACTGGGGACACGGCTAAGTACTTAGTTTCTTCCTTCATTAGAGGTGGTGCACTTTCCCACAAGAATTGATTTTCACCAAGACAGGACCTTTCAGAAGCCTTCCATTAGACCAAAATGTACGCCCTCCAAACCTATCATCCCCTACCACCAACTGTCCATTTGGCTAAGTTATTGCAACCTATATGATCCAGGCAGAGCACATAATGCCATGTGGCTGCACTAGAAGCTTCAAATCCCTTTGTTCCTGGGTGGCATTACACAAGTGAGATATACAGGGTAGACCATTCGAAAATGGGCCCTGGTAACCACTCAACCAAAATCCACCAAGTAATTACCATTCCACCCAGGTGTTTCATTCACTTAGTTGTTTTATTAAGCAAAATCATAAGTCAAATACTTAGCAATATTTTTCCATAGCATGTACATATATTCCACCCTTGGTTGCTACAATCTAGGCTAAGCATGGCAATAGAAAGTATCTTAACTTAGAGAAAATTCTAACAATTCTACAACTACAAGGATTTCCCAAGAATACCATAGATACTTAGCAAAATTTATCATGCAAGCCCTATACAAAATGTCTCTAATGCATAGTCAAAATATTGGGGTAAAAGTATGAAGCACCACTTGCCTTGGTAGTTTGGGGAGTAACAATATTCCTCACAGTCACAATGACCAGTAGCACCAAAATCTACATATAAAATGACAGCACCAAATTCACATATCAAATAAACAAGCAAAAATATATAAATGCATGCAAATGCCATGTGATGATTTTTCTAAACCCAACAAGACAAGTAAAATAGTACTTATGAATAAAGCAAACATTTATACATCAAATAAACTTTATTTGATCTTTAAAACATTTTCCCATTAATTTTTATACACAAAATAAGCCTATAAATGTCTCTGCATAAAATCATATTTTATCAGAAACAAATTACAAAAATAATCCCATAGATGTGTAGGATTTATTTTTGTGAATCCATTGATATATTATTTGCATTTTTTGGATAAACAGAACAAAAGTTATTGAATTTACAAGTTTAAACATTCAAAAATCATTTCTGGAATTTTAAACAGACAGGATAGGCCACGTGGGCTGTTTCTATTGGCTGATACCGTTTCGCACGGATCGATCGATGAGGGCCGTTGGATTTAAGTGACTGTGCACGGCTAGATCTGCCCGTACCGCTTCGTTTAAGTGATCTAATCTGAAATTTTAGATCTAGATCCAACGCTGCTGAGCACACGACCAAGGATGGGTGGCGCTAGCGAGAGCGATGCGGCGGCGACACTACTGGTGGTGGAACAGTGATTCTAGAGAGGCCTAGGGGTGGTGATGATGCTTACCAGACTCGCACATCTACGAGGAAGCTAAACGTGGTCGCGGTTGGGCAGGGGGCATGCTGTAGCGGGGCCTAGAGCTCGTCAGAGTTGCTGGCGGCGTCGGGTCCTTGCAGACGAGGTTGTGGCCGAGGCTCTGGATCGTCCTAGCTCAAACCAGTGGTATCAGTAGCTGCGCAAGGACAAGGCGAACCTGGTCGAATGCAAGCAAGGTCAAGGGGCGTCAGTAATTACCGTAATCGATCGTCGGAGTTGAGCGGCGGCTCTGTCGCTTGTAGGCGTGAACGGGAACGGCGGCCTGGGTCATGCACGGGCAAACGAACGATGTCAGAGGATGCACAAGGTCACAAGGAACACACTCGTATGAACCAGAAGGACAGGGGCTATTGGTCTCACCGGAATTTCCTCGTCGGATTTCGTCGGACAGCGACGGTGTTCTGTGATATATGGGCACCCTGGCGGCGGAGTGGGGGTGCTGAGTGAGGGGAAATGGTCGTAGAGGGGTGGGGGTTAAGTAGACAGAGCAGGGGCGAAAATCTCGCGGTGAATAAATGGGATTGGTCATCGCAGTGATGAGGAGGAAACGGCCGGCGACGACGTGGTCGCGGGCGTGATTTTGGGGAAGAAGAGGTGAGTTGGCGAGGGTCCACCAGACAGGGATTGTGGGGTAGCTTGGGTGCGGTGAGAAACAGAGAGGAGACGGGGAGGTTCCCGGGTGGGCTTGCTGGGCTGGTTACAGGGTCATGGGTTGGGTTGGGTTAGATAGCTGGTTTTGTTTATTTTTTTCTCTATTTCTCATTTTCTTTTTCTGTTTTTATTTTCTGGTTTCAATTTAAATGCCTATTTCAATTCAGTTTCAATTTGAATTTTCTCTAGATTTTTGTACTGTGTTTCTTGTATCCTGGGGTGTGTAAAACATCCATTCATACTCAAATTCATTTTGGGTTTGAAATAAAGTTTAAACCCATGTCTTTAGTGAAATATTTTTAATAGGCATACAAGTGGGTTTGAATTTGAATTTGTTTTGAAAAACCTTGTGTGGCCTTGCATTCACTTTCAAAATAATGCTGAGCAAACTAAGACTAGATGGACAATAAGATATAAACCTTGCCTCACTTAAAAAAGTATAAGGCATATATTTGGTTTCTTTTGTTTGATTTGGAAAAGATGAAATGCTCATGAATGCATGAATGATATGCAAGCTTTACAAAATATGATTTTTGGGATGTTACAAATCTAACCCCCTTAAGGTGAATCTCGCCCTCGAGATTCGGATTGGCTAGCAAATAGGTGAGGGTGGTATTTCCGAAGATCATCTTATCTTTCGCATCTTCTTCCTCGGAATGATGGTTCCCCTGAACTTTGCAGAATTTGACAGTCTTTGTTTGAGTAACTCTTTTAGGAGTCTCAAGAATCTTGACAGGTTTTTCCTCATAAGTGAGATCACTTTCCAATTGGACCTCCTCCAAAGGTATAGTATCCTTCAAAGAAGTCTCCTCCATCTCCGGATGGTATTTCTTCAGCTGACTCACATGAAACACATTGTGAACGGCAGACAATGATTCATGCGATTCAGTCTCATATGCTACTTCTCCTTTACGGCTCAGAATCTTGAATGGTCCAGCATATCTTGGGGGCAATTTTCCTTTGACTCCAAATCTCTTCACTCCACGAAGTGGTGATACTCTAAGGTATGCTCTATCACCTACCTCATAGGTGACTTCTCTACGCTTAGGATCTGCGTAGCTCTTTTGTCGGGACTGTGCTATCTTCAATCTGTCCTTTACTAACTTGACTTCTTCTTCATCTTCCTTGATTAGTTCTGGCCCGAACAAGTTTCTTTCTCCAACACCATTCCATAACAATGGTGTAGTACACTTTCTCCCATAGAGAAATTCAAACGGTGCCATCTCAATACTGTCTTGATAGCGGTTGTTGTAAGAGAACTCTGCGTAAGGCAGACTTTCATCCCAACTAGCTCCATAATCTAGGGAACATGCCCTCAACATGTCCTTTCTGTCTATCCATCAGTCTGGGGATGAAAAGCAGTACTGAATTCCAATCTCATTCCCAATGACTCATGCAGTTGCCTGAAAAAATGGGAAGTGAATTGAGTTCCCCTATCAGACACAATACTCTTGGGTACTCCATGCAGGCACACAATCCTATTCATATAGATCTTGGCTAAGTTAGCACTTGTATAGGTTTTCTTCACGGGTATGAAATGGGACACTTTAGTTAGACGATCTACTATGACCCAGATAGAATCATATCCTGATCTAGTCCTTGGCAATCCAGTGATGAAATTCATGCCACTCTTGTCCCACTTCCAATCAGGAATAGGTAATGTTGGAACAATCCTGCTGGTTTCTGATGTTCCGCTTCCACTCTACTACATACATAACACAAAGCAATATGTTCGGTGATGTACTTCTTGAGATTATTCCACCAAAATCTTTCCTTCACATACATGTACATTTTGGTGTTACCCGGATGAATGCAATATGGTGAGTTGTGTGCTTCCTGTAAAATTAGTTTCCGAAGCTCCGGATCTTGCGGAATACAGATACGTTTTCCATACCATAAAGTACCCTGTTCGTCTTCATGGAATCCTTTGGCTTTTCCCTTGCCAATCTTTTCCTTAATCTCTTCAATTTCCTTGTTCGTATTTTAGTCTTCCTTGATTTTGTTCAACAAGGTGGGTTGGACATCCAATGACATGAGATGTCCCTTAGGCACAACCCCCAATCTAAGATCTTTGAATTGGGCCCATAGCTCATCTGGTAACTCTCCCTTGGTAAGGCCATTCACATAAACCTTACGGCTTAATGCATCCGCTACAACATTTGCTTTACCGGGGTGATATTGCAAACTCAAGTCATAGTCCTTGATGAGTTCTAGCCATCTTCTTTGTCTCATGTTGATTTCTTTCTGAGTGAAGATATACTTCAAACTTTTGTGATCTGTGAACACTTCACATCGCGTTCCCAAAAGATAATGTCTCCATGTTTTGAGTGCATGGACAACAGAGGTTAACTCTAAATCATGAGTCGGATAATTCATTTCATGAGTTTTGATTTGTATCGAGGCATAAGCCACAACTTTCCCTTCTTGCATCAGAACTGCACCCAATCCTCGGTGAGATGCATCAGAATACACTTGGAAATCCTTCTCCAAATATGGTAGACATAAGACTGGTGCTGTCACTAGTCTCTTCTTCAACTCTTGGAAACTAAGTTCACATCCTTCAATCCAATCAAATTTCTTGTCTTTCTTTAGTAACTCCGTCATTGGCATACCTACTTTTGAGAAATTCTCAATGAACCTTCTATAGTATCCTGCCAAACCAAGGAAACTTCGAACTTCTTTCACTGACTTAGGAGATTACCATTCAGTTACATTTGATACTTTTGCGTGATCAACTGCTACACCATCTCCTGACACAATGTGTCCAAGAAATCTAATCTCATTCAGCCAGAGTTCACACTTGCTGAATTTGGCATATAGTTTATGCTCTCTAAGCTTCTCAAGTATCAAACACAAATGTCCTTCATGCTCTTCATTGCTCTTGGAGTAGATCAAGATGTCATCAATGAAAACGACAACAAACTTTTCAAGAAACTCCATGAACACCTTGTTCACCATATACATGAAGTAGGCTGGTGCATTGATCAAACCAAATGGCATCACGGTGTATTCATACAATCCATACCTATTGGTGAAAGCAGTCTTAGGTATGTCTTGTTCCCTCATCTTAAGCTGAAAATATCCTGACCGGAGATCAATCTTTGAGAACACACGGGCTCCTAATAACTGATCAAACAAATCATTGATTCTGGGCAAAAGATATTTGTTCTTGATAGTCACCTCATTGAGTGAGCGATAATCTATGCATAACCTTTGACTTCTATCTTTCTTTTCAACAAAAAAGACTGGTGCTCCCCAAGATGAAGAACTTGGTTGAATAAATCCTTTCTGCAACTGTTCTCCAAGTTGTTTCTTGAGTTCCTTCAACTCATCAACTAACATCTTGTAAGGTCTCTTTGCTATTGGTCCTGATCCTGGCAGCAAGTCAATCAGAAACTCCACATCTCTGTCTGGTGGCATTCCCTGCAATTCATGTGGAAACACATCCGGATACTCTCTCACAATTAGCACACTGGAGCTCGTCAAAGTTGCTGGCGGCATCGGGTCCTTGCAGATGAGTTTGTTGTCGGGGCTCTGGATCGTCCTAGCTCAAACCAGTGGTATCAGTAGCTGCGCAAGGACAAGGCGAACCTGGTCGTATGCAAGACAGGTCAAGGGGCGCTCTGTAATTACCATAATCGATCGCCGGAGTTGAGCGGCGGCTCTGTCGCTTGTAGGCGTGAACGGGGACGGCGGCCTGGGTCATGCGCGGGCAAACGAACGATGTCAGAGGATGCACAAGGTCACAAGGAAAACGCTCGTATGAAATAGAAGGACAGGGGCGATTGGTCTCACCGGAATTTCTTCATCGGAGTTCGTCGGACAGCGGCGGTGTTCTACGAAATATGGGCAGCCTGGTGGCGGAGTGGTGGTGCTGAGTGAGGAGAAATGGTCGCAGAGCGGTGGGGGTTAAGTAGCCGGAGCAGGGGCGAAAATCTCGCGGTGAATCAATGGGATTGATCATCGAAGTGATGAGGAGGAAACAGCCGGCGACGACGTGGTCGCGGGCGTGATTTTGGGGAAGAAGAAATGAGTTGGCGAGGGTCCACCAAACAGTGACTGCGGGGTAGCGCGGGTGCGGTGACAAACAGAGATGAGAGGGGGAGGTTCCCGGGTGGTCTTGCTGGGCTGGTTACTGTGCCGCGGGTTGGGTTGGGTTAGATAGCTGGTTTGGTTTATTTTTTCTCTATTTCTCTTTTTCTTTGTCTGTTTTGATTTTCTGGTTTGAATTTAAATGCCTATTTAAATTCTTTTTAAATTTGAATTTTCTCCAGATTTTTGTATTGTGTTTCTTGTGTCCTGTGGTGTGTAAAACATCCATTCATAGTCAAATTCATTTTGGGTTTGAAATAAATTTTAAAACCATGTGTTTAGTGAAATATTTTTAATAGGCATACAAGTGGGTTTGAATTTGAATTTTTTTTGAAAAACCTTGTGTGGCCTTGCATTCACTTTCAAAATAATGCTGAGCAAACTAAGCATAGATGGATAAAAAGATATAAACCTTGCCTCACTTGAAAATGTATAAGGCATATATTTGGTTTCTTTTGTTTGAATTTTATTTGGAAAATATCAAATGATCATGAATGCATGAATTATATGCAATCTTTACAAAATATGATTTTTGGGATGTTACAGGTCATAATATAACTTTATAACAATGAATAAAATAATTCATTACATCTTACATAGCTCATTTGGCTATCTCATTACAATGCATCAGAAATATCTATATAGCATGGAGTCCTTCATCTTCAAAGTGCCACAGGCAATCATGTTGGTTGTAGACTTGTAATCCTATTCAACACACTTTAGTAACAACAAACAAACCCGCAACATAATAAGTTATAGCCACAAGGGTCAATACATTTGAATTGTATTGGAAAGTGATACTATGGTAGAGTAGTGGTATCTATCTTCTATATGCATTTGGATAACTGGAGCTTAGGCTTGCTTTGCTAAAAATATATTTTCCTTATCCTTTGAAAACACTAAGTTTTTTTTGTCAAAATCACCCAAGGAACAACCAACATAATTGGTTAACCTTTAACCCTTGTTCAACCAAAAGCTTTTAACTTAGAAATTGGGATGAGGAGATCCTTGATAGATTCCATGTCTTGATGCTCAAATTGTCCATTGCCGGGGACACGACTAAGTACTTAGATTTTACTCTCTCGAGAGGTGGTGCACTTTCCCCACAAGACTCGACATGCATAGAGACAAGATCTTTCAGAAGCCTTCCCTTAGACCAAAATGGACGCGCTCCAAACCAATCACCCCCTACCAACAACTGTCCATCTGGCTAAGTTATTGCAACTTATATGATCTAGGAAGAGCCCATAAGGCCATGTGGCTGCACTTGAAGCTTCTCAACATTTGACATCTCAAATCTCTTTGTTCCTGGGTGGCTTTCCACAAGTGTGATACCAAGTTTTCCCCAGTATACTGGATTTGGTGATGCCCAAGGTTTCCCTAGTATTCTGGACTTGTGTAACCACTTAACACAAACCTTTCATTCCATTCCACCTAGGTGATTCATTCACATAGTTGTTTTATTAACAAAACACAAGTCATAGACTTAGAAATATTTCATAGCATGAATATAATCCACCAATGTTTTCTACTACATAGGCTAAGAATAATGGTAGCAGGAATCTTAACTTTGGGAAAATTGTACTAAGGGATCATCTACTAGGATTTCCCAAGGCATAGTTTATACTTAGAAAATTCCATGCAAGTCCTACTCAAAATATCACTAATGCATAGTGAAAATAATAGGACAAAATGTATGAAGCACCACTTGCCTTTTTAGTAGAGAATATGGTTCACTCCTTGATCTTGCAATTGACACACTCTTCAAAGTTCACTACAATTCAATCAAGGCACAAATTCAAACTAGCATTCAAACAATTCATCACATAAAATGATAAAAACAAAACAATGCATGCAAGCATTCAAAAGATTGTTTTATTGTAAAAGTGATTTCTAATAAGGTTATAAACATTTTAAAACACCTATTGGTCATTTATAAATGTGGCAAAACCATCTAAAACCAAGTAAGTTAAAATAGGCCATTTAAATCATTTTTTTGCTAGAAATGATTTAAATCCAAGTAATAGTTTCTAGTTTTTGCCAAATATATTTTTGAACACAAATGTTAGTGTTTTAAGGTCAAAGTTTTTAAGACTAATCCATTTGCAAAAGGTTTCATCCAAAATCCATTTTTTAAATCAAAGCAATACTTTATTTTGCTAGAAATGCCTTTAAACAAAGTAATAATTTTTCTAGGGTTAATCAAATACATTTTTAAATCCAAAACTTAGTGTTTAGGATCAGAGAGTTTAAATAAAACCATTTGCAAAAGGTTTTACTCAAAAAGCATTTTTAAACCATAGGAAATATTTTTATTTTACTACAAATGTCTTTATTCAAGGAATAATTCCTTGTGTTTAACAAAATATATTTATAAACCCAAAAGTTTGTTCTTATGGTCAGTAAGTTCAAAACAAATCATTTGCAAAATATTTTACCCTAAAAACATTTTTAGAATAAATTTTATAACCAAAATAGACCTAATATTGTTTCTACAAAAACATCTACTTTTACAGAAGCAAAACACCAAACAAAGGGCATAGTTGCAAAGGTTTCATTTTTTTGAATCAGTGATATAAAATTTGCAAATTTTGGACATGTGGATCAAAATTTATGGAATTTACAATTTTAAACAATAAATTGGAAAGTTTCTGTTTTTAAAACAAAGCCTGTGCCACGCGTGCGTATCCTATTGGTTAGTACCGGTTCGGTTGGATCGTGAAGTGTGGATCGCCAGATCTAAATAGAATCTTGCGACACAGATGAATTCGTACTCCTTCGGTTAAGTTCTAATCTCACTCATTCGATCAAGATCTAACGACCCATATCGTCTTGACCATAGGTGGGCGGCGCTGCGACGGTGGACGGCGGCAGCGTGCTCTGCTCGCGGTGGTTCTGGTGAAACAAGAAGCAAGAGAGGGGGACAAGAAGCTCACCTGGTTTGCCGTGGAGCGCTGATTCTTGGGGTGGTGATGCCGGGGATTGCTCGCCGGAGTAGTTTCTGCATTGGGTTCATTCGTGTGTCGACGTTGGCGAGGCTACATACCACGCTAAGGCACACAATATGGTGCTGTTAGATGCACGCAAGAGGAGAGTAAGCGTGCGTCAACCAGAGAGGAGGGGCGCTCAGGGATTACCAGGGAAGATCGCCGGAGTCGAAGTGGTTCTGATGGCGCCAGTGTCGTTGTTCGGCTGGGCTGCACGCGGGTGAGTGGGAAATCTTGGCGGATCTGGGGCGATGGGGAACACACTCGTGAGAGTTAGGGGCAGTGGGGCGGTGAGGGCTGGCAGGAATCGGTCGGAGTAGCTCGTCGAGGAAGTGGTGGTTTCAGCTCGAATTGGAACAGCCTAGACGCGGAGAGGGAATGGCGTCTAGGGTAAAGGGAGAGGGAAGACAGGTGTTTTATCGTGCGTGGTTGGTGGGCGAATTACTCGCGGCATTGATGTGAATTGGCGCGCGGAATCAAGGCAGAAACGGGCGACGAAATTTGGGGAAGAACTGTATGCGGGGGTGGAGACGACGATCTGGCAGTAGGGCTATGTTGTCAACGAGTGAGTGAGGAGTACAGCGGGGCCCGACTGTTAGTGGTTGTGTGGGTAGAGGTGTGAGTGAGAAAACAATTTGGGGGAGAGAGTGAGAGAGGCCCGGGTGGGCTGCTATTGGGTTTAGTTGGGCTAGGGTCTGGGTAGGACTAGCTGGGCTAGTTCTTTTGTTATTTTTTCTTTCCATTTCTTTTTCCTTTTTCTTTTTTGATTTTTCTGTTTTCAATTCAAACTTCATTTGAATTCAGATTTCTTTCCCAATCTTTTCCCAACTTTTAGTAGGTTTTATTACTGTTTATTATTATATTCTAGAGTCCATTTGGGAATATTTCTTTTACTCTCTTTATGGTTTGTCTTTATTTAAACAAGATTTTATATATGTTCCCAATCCACAATATTTTCATTTAAATGGTTTGTTTAAATCCAATTTTTTCTCAAACCTTTTCAGTAGGTTTTAATATTGTGATTAAATAGTCCACTTGAATTATTTCAAATACTTTCTTATGATTTAATATTTATTTTTAATTGGGCCTATTGCCTTATTCAAATGAATTTGAATATGGTTCGAAACCATATAATTTTATTTAATTATTCTTTTATTTTATTTGGATTATCTTTATTCCATTTGCTTATGGATTTAATTCAAGATTTAAATTGTCTTCTAAATAATTTTATTTGGGTTTATTATTTAGTTTAGGCAAATTGTCTTTATTTATATAAAATTGGATATTTTTCAATCCTTATGATTTTATTTAAATAATCTTTTAATATTTTTTATTGTTCAATAACTTTCATTTGTTTATGGATTTGGCCAAGATTTAATTTGGCTTTTAAATATTCCTTATTTATTCATTTCTTTCTTTATCTTATAAAATCCATATCTTTTTATTTATAGGTCAAAAATTGGTGATTCCAATTTGTATATTTGTTTATCTTTTTAGATCCTTTTAGGATTATTTTGCTCAATATTTTGGTATGGATTTTAGTTAGGAGCTTTATTGGTTTTGGAAATTATTTCCTTTAACCTTATTAAATTCATAAGTTTATATTTATGGGTTAAAATTAAATGAAACCAATTTCTAAGGTTTTATAATATTTTTATTTATCATTTTTGATCATTTATAAATGTTTGTTGCTAAAGTTTTATATGGATAAAATCCATAGTCTTAGAGAGATCTTGGAAATGATTTTCTTCCATTAGGGTTTTAGGGTTTTGGTTTGTTTTCCCATGTGTTTAAATTTCAAGATCCATTAATTGTTGAACGCATTTCACTTGATTGAATTTTTTTGGATTCCATTTTATTCAAATTTGTTCAAGAAGGGTTTTTGTGTTTCTATTTAGAAGAAAAAAGTTTCTAAATTTGAACCATTATTTATTTTGTTTATTTAATTTTCACATTTCAAAATTTGGAAAATTTTGGGATGTGACAAGCTACCTCCCTTAAAACAAATCTCGTCCCGAGATTTGGGAAGGCTAGAGGTTACAAGTTGGCTTCATGACATCTAGGGTACTACCACCCTTGAAAACGTTTTCAACTAGATTATATGTTGGCTTACTTGGGATCTTGATGTAGCTTCTCTGGATAGTTGGTTGCATAATGGCCTAGGTCTTTGCGTTTGAAACACATCAATTGGCTAATATCTTTCTTCTTATTTGGTATCATTGCATCTTGTTTGTTTCCTTGGTTCTTATTCTTTTCTGGACAATGTGATGCATAGTGTCCCATCTCTCTGCAATTGTAACATTGCACTTGGCTAATGTCTTGCTTGTTGTGGTTGGGGATTTTCTTCTTTTTCTTGGGTCTCTCCAAAGCTAGGAGTTCTTGTAGTTCATGTTCTTCATATTTCACCACAAAGGTGGGAAATCTTTCTCTCTTCTTGGGGCAGTAACTAGAGATATGACCTTCTTCTCCACATGAGTAGCAACACTTTGTGGTTACTTTGGATGTGTCTCTATGAGGCATGGTTCTGACTTTGTCTTTACCCTTCTTGGTAGAAGTTGTTCCTTCATGGAGTTTTCAAAACAATTGATGCATTCCATCTTGTTTCATTTGTTGAACTATATGATAGATGGGGCATTTTTTTGAGGGTAAAACAGTAGGGTAAAAACCCCACTGCAATTTTTCCTTTTATATATCAAGTAGAGTTACAAAAGATTATTTACAATCATATTCCACCTCAAAAAAGAGGGATAACATTCTAAGCAGCTATCTCCTGTCTAAATTGGTTTCAATCCAATCCTTAAGGCTACTTGAGATGTGGGCATTGGATAGGGACATAATCATTTCCTTCACATAGGAAACAAGTCACTTGATATGTGGGGCATTGTTTAGTTGGATGTTTCTCTTCACAATTTGGGCATTGGTCCACATGATCTTTGTAAGTGTGTTATATGTCTCCACAAATATTGCAAGATTGAGTTCCTTCTATACATCTTTGACATCATTGTTGTTACAATCTCCTTGGAAATGGGTGCTTCTCATGTTGATCATTTGGTTTGTCATCCTTTGCAACAATTGGGATTGGGTTTCCAAAACCTTTTGCATGGCTGGGTCTAACTCATTGTTGTTGGCTAAACACTGGTTTCTCACTTGATTCAACTGGGCTTGGGTTGCTAGAAGTTGTTCTCTCATGTGCATCTCTTGGT
The DNA here is from genome assembly GCA_030063025.1 of Avena longiglumis. Classification (NCBI taxonomy): domain Eukaryota; kingdom Viridiplantae; phylum Streptophyta; class Magnoliopsida; order Poales; family Poaceae; genus Avena; species Avena longiglumis. The sequence goes on from CP125974.1 coordinate 250,321,119, forward strand.
TTTTGTTGTCACCAATCTTGATGTTGGAGTCTATTGGAGAAGTCATTTGTTTGGGTTGGATTAGAATAGACAAATATTTCTAGAGGAAGAATTCTACTCACACACAACAATTCACACAAGCAATGTGCAAGCAATCACAATCAAATATTCCACTCAACAACAAGGTTCAAGCACATTTTTAGGCAACAAAATATTTTTGCTACACCACACATGGTTGTGTGATTGATCTAAAGTAAACACTAGTATGGTGGTCCAACTATGGTTATCACTTGCTATCATTCCATTCTTCTTAGTTGTTTTCTTCATGAACAAGATCATGGTATCCTTGGAAAAATTCTTGTGTCTTGGTCACAAAACTTCAAAGGTGATGATGGTTCTTCCTAAATTGTGTTTCCTTAGTCTTCAAGTCTTGAATAACATTCTTGTCTCACTTGTAGTCCTTAGTAATGTCCAAGTTGAAGTCTTTGATGAAACTAAAGTTGAAGTCATTGGTGTTGGTGAAGTCTTTGCTCATGGTGGAGACTTGTTCATCAAGTTGAAAAGGAAAATATGTAGAATCAAAACCAAAAGGTTAAGGAAAGAGTTTACAAGATTGTTTGTAAATAAGTTTGAACAAATACAACTCCTATTTTTCTAAGGGGTTTTGTCCAATCCTAGGGTTACAATCCTACAGGGAACACAGTGCTCTGTTACCATCTATAGTGGTCCCAACCTGATAAGGTAGAGATCCCTGTGTTTACAATGCTAGTCCCTGGATCAATAGATAGCATCCACAATTTAAGATGTAATATCACGTAACAAAGGTCATAATACAAATTTATAACCAGGAAGAAAATAATTCATTACATCTTACATAGCTCATTTGGCTATCTCATTACAATGCAGCAGAAATATCTATATAGCATGGAGTCCTTAATCTTCAAAGTACCACAGGCAATCATGTTGGTTGTAGACTTGTAATCCTATTCAACACACTTCACTAACATCAAACAAACCTTCAACATAATAAGTTACAGCCACAAGGGTCAATACATTTGAATTGTATTGGCAAGTGATACTATGGTAGAGTAGTGGTATCTATCTTCTATATGCATTTGGATAAGTGGAGCATAGGCTTGCTTTGCTCAAAATATATTTTCATTATCCTTTGAATACACTAAGTTTTTGTTTTTCAAAATCACCCAAGGAACAACCAACAGAATTGGTTAACCTTTAACCCTTGTTCAACCACAAGCTTTTAACTTAGAAACTGGGATGAGGAGATCCTTGATAGCTTCCATGTCTTGATGCTCAAATTGTCCATTGCCGGGGACACGGCTAAGTACTTAGATTTTACTCTCTCGAGAGGTGGTGCACTTTCCCCACAAGACTCGACATGCATCGAGACAAGATCTTTCAGAAGCCTTCCCGTAGACCAAAATGGACACGCTCAAAACCTATCACCCCCTACCACCAACTGTCCATCTAGCTAAGTTATTGCAACCTATATGATCGAGGCAGAGCCCATAACGCCATGTGGTTGCACTTGAAGCTTCTCAACATTTGACATATCAAATCTCTTTGTTCCTGGGTGGCTTTCCACAAGTGCGATACCAAGTTTTCCCTGGTATGATGCCCAAGTTTTCCCCAGTATTCTGGACTTGTGTAACCACTTAACACAAACCTTTCATTCAATTCCACCCAGGTGATCGATTCACATAGTTGTTTTATTAAAAAAACACAAGTCATAGACTTCGAAATATTTCATAGCATGAATATAATCCACCCTTGTTTTCTACTAGCTAGGCTAAACATAATAGTAGCAAGAATCTTAACTTAAGGAAAATTATACTAAGGCATCATCTACTAGGATTTCCCAAGGCATAGTTTATACTTAGAAAATTCCATGCAAGCCCTACTGCAAATATCACTAATGCATAGTGAAAATAATATGACAAAATTTATGAAGCACCGCTTGCCTTTTTAGTAGAGAATATGGTTAACTCCTTGATCTTGCAATTGACACACACTTCAAAGTTCACTACGATTCAATCAAGGCACAAATTCAAACTAGCATTCAAAAAATTCATCACATAAAATGATAAAAACAAAACAATGCATGCAACCATGCAAAAGATTGTTTTATTGGAAAAGTGATTTCTAATAAGGTTATAAACATTTTAAAACACCTATTGGTCATTTATAAATGTGGCAAAACCATCTAAAACCAAGTTAGTGAAAATAGGCCATTTAAATCATTTTTGTTTTGCTAGAAATGATTTAAATCCAAGTAATAGTTTCTAGTTTTTGCCAAATATATTTTTGAACACAAATTTTAGTGTTTTAAGGTCAAAGTATTTAAGACTAATCCATTTGCAAAAGGTTTCGTACAAAATCCATTTTTAAATCAAAGCAATATTTTATTTTGCTAGAAATTATTTTAAACAAAGAAATAATTTTTCTAGGGGTAATCAAATACATTTTTAAATCCAAAACTTAGTGTTTAGGATCAGAGAGTTTAAATCAAACCATTTGCAAAAGGTTTTACTCAAAAAGCATTTTTAAACCATAGCAAATATTTTTGTTTTACTAGAAATGTCTTTATTCAAGGAATAATTCCTTGTGTTTAAAAAAATATATTTCTAAACCCAAAAGTTTGTTATTATGGTCAGTAGGTTAAAAACAAATCATTTGCAAAATATTTTACCCGAAAAACATTTTTAGAATGAATTTTATAACCAAAATAGAACTAATATTGTTTCTGCAAAAACATCTACTTTTACAGAAAGAAAACACCAAACAAAGGGCATGGTTTCAAAGGGTTCATTTTTCTGAATAAAGTAATATAAAATTTGCAAATTTTGGACATGTGGATCAAAAGTTATGGAATTTACAATTTCAAACAACAAATTGGAAAGTCACTAGGTCACTTTGAGTGTTTCTAGTCCAAGAATTCAAACAGAAACTTTTCCAATTCTTTTCACCCCTTGCAAGACCAAGTAAAAGTGAATCAAATCCCACCTTTAAAACTTATAGAAACATTTGGCTATCCCATTCAAATGGCAATTCAAAATTGAATCTTTAACATATGTGAAGATCACACCTTTTCAAAACCCAACCAAACCAGTGCCCCTTAACCAATCTAACTATCCCAATACTCCCTAGTATGTGCCTAGCAACCCTACCAAGTTTGAATAAAAAATTAAAATTTGAATTTCTTTCGGCCATTTCATCAAACACCTTGTGATCAGCAAACAACAAAACATTAAACACTATTTGCAGCAGTGAATTTGGCCAACCTTGTTCCCTCTCTGGTTGAAACAAGATCTTAGTAGATCATCTAGCCTCTTTAACAATCCTTAGCACCACTGTGACCAAGCATAGCCATCAATGGTGACCGTGCCGAGAGCAAACTTGCCACCCCCATGTCGCCAGCGAGCTAGAGGAAGCACTAGCCTCGCCAACCTTGTCTGGAGCACTAACCACCATCCGCCGCCACCCTCTGTCCAAGCACAGAGCATTGCCAGCCCCTGGACCACATGGCAAGGTCATGCCAAGCTTCTCTGTGTGCGAGCCGAGAGCTCGCCAGTGCGCCGCACACAGACCATGCGCCGCCCTCGCCGCTTGCAGATGTGATAACCAACACCCTGCCAGACAACCCCGTTCGGTGCCGCGTGGACCATGCACGCTGTGCACCATTAAACTTGTCGTCGGACCCGCCCAGAGCGCCACGACATTCCGACCATTCAGCACCGCCCCACGCCGCGTGACCGTGCTGATGAGCTTCGCCAGGGAGCATAGCACCTCCCCTACCTTTGCCCATGCCAATAGCACGCTGTGCCGATGACCACGACGAGCTCCACCCGCGACCGTTGGTACCCTTCAACCACTATAAAAGAAGGCCACCCCCGCTCGATTTGAGCACACCATCTCATTCCCCACCTCTCACTAATCACACCCACTCACTCCTGGAGCAAGGCGAGCACCAGGTGGCCGGAATTTCACTGGAGTTCGCCGCTGTAGAGGAGGAGAGGCGCCGTCAATTGGAGCCACCCCAGGAGGAGCCACCGGTACCAGGAGGATCGTCGTCTTTGACTTCGTCGTTCGCCCCCATCGCCGACCATCGCCGGAGCCCCGGTGAGCCCCCGTCGACCCCCATTGTCCGCTCTAGGGTTCTGTCTTGCTGGCGCTGCCCGGTGTGGACAATGAATGTAAAATCCCAAAATTCCTAATTTTGGAATGTTAAACTAAATTAATAAGTTGATTGAAATGTTTGACCCTTGTTGAAACTTTTGAATGAAAAGAAACTTTTGAGGAATTGTTTAAAATTTTCCCTGCATTACAAAGAGTGGATTAACATGACTATCCAACTGGCTGGAAAATTCTTAAACAAAATCTAAGAAAGTGTTATCTTGCTTTTTGTTTGTGTTATTTTGATTTTTGAAATACGTGGATATTTTCTAACGACTTGTTTCATTTTAATAAGAGAGGAAATAATATGACATTTCCGAATAAAAGAAACACGTTAGAAGATATTCTAATTGGTTTTGTTTGAATTTTTATTTTCATTCTAGAAATTTTGTAAACAATTTTCATCAGTTAAGAAAATCAACAGAGAAGATAAAATTACTTCTTTATAATATTGGGTTGGAAATGTCGATTACAACATTTCTTGGTGTTATAAAATATTTTGGGTATAATTTAAAACCTTAAAAACAATGTTTGTATTGTTTGAAGTGCTAAGTTTATTACTTAAAGAAATCGTACTAATCATTGAACCAATTAGATAAAAAACAAACACGTGGGTCGCATATATTACCAGAATTGACATGAGATAGAGCTAGCTTCGATCGGTTCTCTTAGTCTAGCTCGTACATACTCTAGCTGCGTACATACTCGAGGCTAAAAGAATTTGAAAGGTTTACATGTCAGCTGCTGTACAAGATCTGCAAAAAGGAAAATAGAAGAAAGAACGAATACTTACCTTCACCTGGAGAAGCAAGCCAACCTAGTCACGCCACGACGACTTGACGCGCACGTGGCCGCTAGCCCAGGCAAACGATCTGTTCGTAACCAAGTCTGACCAACTGAAACCCGTCTGTCTCCACTCTATTTCTTTGTCCAGCCACTGACGCGGGGAGCCCACCTGTCATCGGTTTCCTCCCGCTGGAGACCAACTCCTACACGAGTTCATCCTGTACCAGTAAAATCCCGGCAAAATCTCCGAGAGTCAGCTGATTCCGTTAATCCTCGTCCATGCAAATCCCCCATAAATACCTCCTCCCTCCCGATGTTCAATTCCCATTGAAACCCTAGAAAAATACTCCTCCCTCCCGATGTTCAATTCCCATTGAAACCCTAGAAAAATACGGACTGAATCGCTAGATCGATCTAGTCGGAATTTCTTAACCGAAGCTCGGAGTCAAAGTACGGAGGTCTCCTACCTTTTTCCCATCGCTTTCATCTTTTTGCCTTCGTCCAAACTCCTTCTGATTTTTTTCCCATCCATATAGATGTTGCCGGAGTTAGCTGGAACTACTGCGTTCACCATCGCCACCACCAGAAGTCGCACCAGGACTTTGCTGATCACGCTGACAAGGTCAATGCGTTGAGACAGAGCTGTAACTGTCTTGAAGCCGACCACCTGAGCCTCGACTTCGTCCGCACCTGCACAATGCCGTAGTCTTCTTCGTCACCAGCGACCTCCCGTAGCCACCGGTACGCTGACGTCGCTCATACTTTTATATCTTGAACATGCGGCATAGATTAGACATTAGTAAAGCGCATGTGTTCTTGTTTTCTCGCGTCTTGCTAGGATCAGTTCGTAAACCACACCGATGTCCTGAAGTTGTAGATGTAGTGGTTCGGACGTTCGATGTTAGTTTTCTTATACCTGCCTATGCCATAGTCTGATGCTAAGCTAGTAATTGCACCGGTGACCGGTTTCTCGAACTTAATGAAGTTGTACTAGTCTAAACTCTAAATTAGCATGTATTTCCTCGCAATACACCTTAGTATTATGTTTGTAGCGATGTGAACACAAAACATCGTCTCCCCTTGTTCGTTTGCAGACATAGTTTTTGAATAACCGAGTTATGTGTACTGTAGCCATTGGATCTTAGTTCGTATACACCGCATTGTTCATGATGTCAACTTTCAAATTCCGTGCCTTTTAACTTAGAAAGCAAAATTAGATGATTTTTGTTGCATTAGATTTGTAAATAATTTTCCCATCTAACCGGTATCAATTTTATAATTATAATTGTTTTTTTTAATCTATCAATTAAAATTTTAAATTTGAATAATATTTTGGCCGTATCTTGAAATACATATATATTTTAGACGATTCTTGTTGTAAATTGGTTCACGTGTTATTCCCCACTCTTAGACTTCGTAACCTACTATTAGCCGAAATAACTATATAACAATAATGTTTGCATATTTTAGTATTTGTTTACATGTATATTTGGCTCTTTTTGGTTGTTTCTTTATTTGCGATGGTTATTGATTTGTGGGAAATTTCCTGTACGATAGATTTATTCGGTCTTGTGACGAGTTCTATGAGGAAGTAGATCATCACCAATTATAATAAGGCAAGTTACACCACTTGTTCATAACTTTTGTCCCAGTTTTGATTCTATGCATGTGATCTTTAAAATTCTGTAGTATGCATGTGTAGGATGTTCTAGTAGGATTTTTCTTTAGAATTATTTTTGCAAGTGCGATGATTTTTGTAGTATGCCATGAGTAGCTCTATACTTAGGATTTCCCCTCCTAATAGGCTTCCCTGTTTTGCAAAGTGTTACTTGCTATGCTATGTATATGTAAAGTACCGTTGGGGGGTTCGAAAGACAATGATTTCTTCTAAGTATAAAGGATCTCTTGAGCAAACTTTTCTCCTCAAATCCACTTCAAAATAAAACTAAGTTTTCTTCTGGGCGGAATGGTTGTCGGGACAACGAGTGAGATTTTGGTGGAGGATGGCCTTGAGAATCAAAGAAGTCCGCCATGTTTAATTGAGCTTCCAGTGCAACCACAATACATTATGGGCTCTGTCTTGGCCTAGTACTTAGTGGGAAACCTCACCTGGGTACCAACATTTGGAGGTTCTTGGCACGGTTGCATCCTGAAGGTAGAGGGGCTACTAAGGAAAAGCCTCGTCATGGTCTTGTCTGTAAAAAGGACTTGATCATGGATTGTGGGTAAAGTGCACAAATTATCGAGAGTATTGCAATCTAATCGATCCGTCGTGTTCACGGTAACAGAACAACATTGAGCATCTGAAGGATGGAGACTCTGAAGGATCTTCCTCTCTCTTTTCTAAAAAAAAGTTTTGAAACCCCATGGCGTGCGTAATATCGCCAATGGGTGGGATTTTGGGAACTTGGTGTGTAATATCCAAGTGTCACTTGGTGCGTAATATCCAAGTGTTTGGTTGTTTGGACACTTGGTGTGTAATATCCTCGTGTGCCACTCGACCTTATTTTATCTAAGCAAATGTTTACAAAGTAGGAAAAATCTTCTCTTCTTCTCTCTACTTAAGAAAAATTAGCTTTATGCAAATGAACTCCAAAGCCTAAACTATCCTTGCATGTAGAGTTAGTCTTTCCTTCCTTGGTGTAATTTGCCAATACATTCAAAGTATTGACCCAACTTGTTGGCTGCACGTTTCATGTGCAGAATTTCGGAGATCGTTGAAAGGTGCGCTAGGATCGCGGGTCTTCACTCAACCTGCCTATGGCATTGATGGGACTCCAAGTTGTATTTATATCGCTTCTGTTGTAATAATGTAAACTCTAGATTATTCGATTCATGTAATAAAGACTTGTGTTTTACATGATATTTCATCGACTGTGAGTGCTAGATATTGATCCAGGGACTAGCATGTTAATCACAGGGACTTAGGATCTTACTTGATCCGAGGTCACTACAGATGGTATCAGAGCACATGTTGACTGTAGATCGTGACCCTAGCCTTGGAAAAGCCTTAGGAGTAATATTTTCTAAGTTATTTTAGAAAACTCTCTTTCTTCTCATCATCTATCTTTGGAGTTTCAAAATTCTCAAGTCTCTTCCCTTCAACATTAGAGATGTCCATTATGCACTTCAAGAAGAAACTTCTCTCTCAAGACTACCGTTTCAAAGAAGATCATCTCAATGTTTCGCTTATTAAGTCAGGACTTGAAGACCTCAATGAAAGATGTTCCAAGACTGAAGCTACGAGAATTAAAGACTTCAAGGCTGCTAGTACCAAAGACTTCGAAGGACTTAAGTCAAGATTATTAACTGAAGACATTGAAAGATTGAAGAAGAACATGAAGACTATCAAGATCACAAAGACTTTTGAAGACTCGAAGCCTCAAAAATTCCAACTGACCTATTAGGAACCAAATTCGGATAGATTTCTCTATAGTATAGATGCGAGGAATTGTTTGCTTTCTTGTATGGTGTTATTACCTTAGCTAAAGAAAGCCTATTTTCTAAATAAATTTGTTTGTATGGGTTTTCTTCTCCTTCTATAATCCATTCGTTCCTACTCTGAACCTTGGTCAACTCGATAGATGGACCATATCAATAAGGAGGACAAGGAACTCAACTTCACCAAGCATAAGAGCCACGCCGATGCAAAGAAGTGGATGCACCAGGTTGAAGAAAGAATGAAGGGTGCCAACATTGAAGCCAATAGAATGGTTCATTATGCCACCCAATTCCTACAAAACGATGCTGCAACCTGGTGGGAGATGCAACACGCCATTAATGATCATCAAGGGATGATATCTTAGGAAGAATTTAAAGTGGTTCTACTACAATCTCGTCTCGTCACTCTTATACCAAAAACCCAAGAAGTTGAAGTCCCAAAACTTTTAGCTTGCACGATCTGTGGAGAAATAGAACATATCACCAAGGAGCATCATGATCAGCGCCCCTACTGTGAAGGAAGGCACCCATCAGAAGAATGTCCCACCTCTCAAGTTACATGCTTCCTGTGCGAAGGGACAAATCACAACCCCGCTCAGTACACCTCTACCCGGTGGTACATCAACTGAATCAGCAAGTCAGAGATGGAATGCGCCAAGACCTCATGAAGCTCTGCAAGGACACGACAAAGACAAGGGATGGATTCAAGACTCTAGACACCGTACCCAAAGTCATCACTTCGCAATACTCGACATATGAAAGGAAAGCCCATTTTCCCCAAACTGGCTCAAGGAAACGATCAAGGCTTCCAAATGTTGAGGTAGAGCATGAAGAACCACAAGACGGAATGTCCTTGCCAAAAAGGAGGAAGGATCTAAGCAAAGTCCTATGCTTCCAGTGTCACAATCCTGGGCATTATGCTAGTAATTGTCCAAAACATGTGAATATAGCTGGAAAGGATAAAAACGACGATGGTAATAGTAATAGAGGCAGTAGCACGAAGCAGTCCAAGAAATATTCTAACCAGGTGACATGCTATAAGTATGGTGAAACAGTGCATTACGCGTTAGATTGTCCTCGGAAAAAGGAAGAATGGCAGTGGCAAAGGAAATGTCAACGGAAAAAAGGCCCAATCCGTCCATCAGTCTACGACGAATTATGTTAGTGTGAATGGAGGTTACAAATCAACAATCAACACCGGACCCATCGGAAGAACCTAACAAATACAATCTTTTAAGGGTGGTAGTACCCTAGTGCGAACCAAACCTATTTCTTGCTAGCCTTCTCGAATCTCGAGGACGAGATTCCTTTTAAGGGTGGTAGTCTGTAAAATCCCAAAATTCCTAATTTTGGAATGTTAAAATAAATTAATAAGTTGATTGAAATGTTTGACCCTTGTTGAAACTTTTGAATGAAAAGAAACTTTTGAGGAATTGTTTAAAATTTTCCCTGCATTACAAAGAGTGGATTAACATGACTATCCAACTGGCTGGAAAATTCTTAAACAAAATCTAAGAAAGTGTTATCTTGCTTTTTGTTTGTGTTATTTTGATTTTTGAAATACGTGGATATTTTCTAACGACTTGTTTCATTTTAATAAGAGAGGAAATAATATGACATTTCCGAATAAAAGAAACACGTTAGAAGATATTCTAATTGGTTTTGTTTGAATTTTTATTTTCATTCTAGAAATTTTGTAAACAATTTTCATCAGTTAAGAAAATCAACCGAGAGAAGATAAAATTACTTCTTTATAATATTGGGTTGGAAATGTCGATTACAACATTTCTTGGTGTTATAAAATATTTTGGGTATAATTTAAAACCTTAAAAACAATGTTTGTATTGTTTGAAGTGCTAAGTTTATTACTTAAAGAAATCGTACTAATCATTGAACCAATTAGATAAAAAACAAACACGTGGGTCGCATATATTACCAGAATTGACTTGAGATAGAGCTAGCTTCGATCGGTTCTCTTAGTCTAGCTCGTACATACTCTAGCTGCGTACATACTCGAGGCTAAAAGAATTTGAAAGGTTTACATGTCAGCTGCTGTACAAGATCTGCAAAAAGGAAAATAGAAGAAAGAACGAATACTTACCTTCACCTGGAGAAGCAAGCCAACCTAGTCACGCCACGACGACTTGACGCGCACGTGGCCGCTAGCCCAGGCAAACGATCTGTTCGTAACCAAGTCTGACCAACTGAAACCCGTCTGTCTCCACTCTATTTCTTTGTCCAGCCACTGACGCGGGGAGCCCACCTGTCATCGGTTTCCTCCCGCTGGAGACCAACTCCTACACGAGTTCATCCTGTACCAGTAAAATCCCGGCAAAATCTCCGAGAGTCAGCTGATTCCGTTACTCCTCGTCCATGCAAATCCCCCATAAATACCTCCTCCCTCCCGATGTTCAATTACCATTGAAACCCTAGAAAAATACGGACTGAATCGCTAGATCGATCTAGTCGGAATTTCTTAACCGAAGCTCGGAGTCAAAGTACGGAGGTCTCCTGCCTTTTTCCCATCGCTTTCATCCTTTTGCCTTCGTCCAAACTCCTTCTGATTTTTTTCCCATCCATATAGATGTTGCCGGAGTTAGCTGCAACTACTGCGTTCACCATCGCCACCACCAGAAGTCGCACCAGGACTTTGCTGATCACGCTGACAAGGTCAATGCGTCGAGACAGAGCTGTAACTGTCTTGAAGCCGACCACCTGAGCCTCGACTTCGTCCGCACCTACACAGTGTCGTAGTCTTCTTCGTCACCAGCGACCTCCCGTAGCCACCGGTACGCTGACGTCGCTCATACTTTTATATCTTGAACATGCGGCATAGATTAGACATTAGTGAAGCGCATGTGTTCTTGTTTTCTCGCGTCTTGCTAGGATCAGTTCGTAAACCACACCGATGTCCTGAAGTTGTAGATGTAGTGGTTCGGACGTTCGATGTTAGTTTTCTTATACCTGCCTATGCCATAGTCTGATGCTAAGCTAGTAATTGCACCGGTGACCGGTTTCTCGAACTTAATGAAGTTGTACTAGTCTAAACTCTAAATTAGAATGTATTTTCTGGCAATACACCTTAGTATTATGTTTGTAGCGATGTGAACACAAAACATCGTCTCCCCTTGTTCGTTTGCAGACTTAGTTTTTGAATAACCGAGTTATGTGTACTGTAGCCATTGGATCTTAGTTCGTATACACCGCATTGTTCATGATGTCAACTTTCAAATTCCGTGCCTTTTAACTTAGAAAGCAGAATTAGATGATTTTTGTTGCATTAGATTTGTAAATAATTTTCCCATCTAACCGGTATCAACTTTATAATTATAATTGTTTTTTTTAATCTATCAACTAAAATTTTAAATTTGAATAATATTTTGGCCGTATCTTGAAATACATATATATTTTAGACGATTCTTGTTGTAAATTGGTTCACGTGTTATTCCCCACTCTTAGACTTCGTAACCTACTATTAGCCGAAATAACTATATAACAATAATGTTTGCATATTTTAGTATTTGTTTACATGTATATTTGGCTCTTTTTGGTTGTTTCTTTATTTGCGATGGTTATTGATTTGTGGGAAATTTCCTGTACGATAGATTTATTCGGAGTGCGCGAGCGAGTTCTATGAGGAAGTAGATCATCACCAATTATAATAAGGCAAGTTACACCACTTGTTCATAACTTTTGTCCCAGTTTTGATTCTATGCATGTGATCTTTAAAATTCTGTAGTATGCATGTGTAGGATGTTCTAGTAGGATTTTTCTTTAGAATTATTTTTGCAAGTGCGATGATTTTTGTAGTATGCCATGAGTAGCTCTATACTTAGGATTTCCCCTCCTAATAGGCTTCCCTGTTTTGCAAAGTGTTACTTGCTATGCTATGTATATGTAAAGTACCGTTGGGGGGTTCGAAAGACAATGATTTCTTCTAAGTATAAAGGCTCTCTTGAGCAAACTTTTCTCCTCAAATCCACTTCAAAATAAAACTAAGTTTTCTTCTGGGCGGAATGGTTGTCGGGACAACGAGTGAGATTTTGGTGGAGGATGGCCGCCCAGGAATCAAAGAAGTCTGCCATGTTTCAGAATTCAGAAGTTTCTAGTGCAACCACAATACATTATGGGCTCTGTCTTGGCCTAGTACTTAGTGGGAAACCTCACCTGGGTACCAACATTTGGAGGTTCTTGGCACGGTTGGATCCAGAAGGTAGAGGGGCTACTAAGGGAAAGCCTCGTCATGGTCTTGTCTGTAAAAAGGACTTGATCATGGATTGTGGGTAAAGTGCACAAATTCTCGAGAGTATTGCAATCTAATCGATCAGCCGTGTTCACGGTAACAGAACAACATTGAGCATCTGAAGGATGGAGCCTCTGAAGGATCTTCCTCTCTCTTTTCTAAAAAAAAAGTTTTGAAACCCCATGGCGTGCGTAATATCGCCAATGGGTGGGATTTTGGGAACTTGGTGTGTAATATCCAAGTGTCACTTGGTGCGTAATATCCAAGTGTTTGGTTGTTTGGACACTTGGTGTGTAATATCCTCGTGTGCCACTCGACCTTATTTTATCTAAGCAAATGTTTACAAAGTAGGAAAAATCTTCTCTTCTTCTCTCTACTTAAGAAAAATTATCTTTATGCAAATGAACTCCAAAGCCTAAACTATCCTTGCATGTAGAGTTAGTCTTTCCTTCCTTGGTGTAATTTGCCAATACATTCAAAGTATTGACCCAACTTGTTGGCTGCACGTTTCATGTGCAGAATTTCGGAGATCGTTGAAAGGTGCGCTAGGATCGCGGGTCTTCACTCAACCTGCCTATGGCATTGATGGGACTCCAAGTTGTATTTATATCGCTTCTGTTGTAATAATGTAAACTCTAGATTATTCGATTCATGTAATAAAGACTTGTGTTTTACATGATATTTCATCGACTGTGAGTGCTAGCTATTGATCCAGGGACTAGCATGTTAATCACAGGGACTTAGGATCTTACTTGATCCGAGGTCACTACAATGAACCGTAGAAGTTGGATTAGAGTTGGATCGTGCGGCCCTAATCGCCCCGTACCGCTTCGCCCCTCGTTGTCTCATTGATGAGTGGGGTCCCTCACTTAACCAGCCCCCGCGCGTGCTGTGCATAGTGGGACGGCCCAGTAAAACTTCCCGCTCAACCCAACAATTCAAACTTAGGTTTATTCATTTAAATTCAAACTCAGTTCTGTACCTAGATTCAAAAATCAACCCAGCTCGATTCACTGAACCATTGCATGAAACCAATTTTGTTAGAAAGGTACTAGAGTGGTTAATCCAAGCCCGTTGGATTCAAACCATTTAGATTTGTAGATCACCCATGGTAAAAATAACAAGGAATAAGGTTTTCTGCATTCAAACATTTTTCAAAATTCAACCATAAAAGATTTTGAGTTGATTCCAACTATCAGAAATCACATTTAACCATACCTTTCAGAATATATAAAAGTATATAGCGTTATTTGCAGAAATAATGATCAATTAATAAAAGAATGATCAAGTAATAAAAGAATGCCTCCATTCTAGTCATTTTAATTAATTAAAATAAAAAGGTTAAACCTTATTAAATTGTGACACCACTTTAAATCACATTCTTATGTATTGAAATATGTAGTGATGACATGTGTCAATATGATCCCATGTTTGAGTTGGAGAATATTAAATCTTAAGTAGTTTTTCAATGAGTAGAAATTAATTTTCTAAAATAAAATAAATAAGACAAGTGCTTTAATCTTTGTTATAATAGTGATGATGCTAGATCCTCTAGTGAACCTTTGTGTGATAAATAGAAATAGTTAAGTATTGTGTGGTGATTGTGTACCTCGTATTTATTTATAGACGCTAGTACCGACCAAGGATACGAGGAGGAAGGAGGATACTACGAGGAAGAAGCCGAAGATCAAGCCTAATACTATTGGTTGAATTAGCAAGCTAACACTTGCAACTTAGCAAGCTTATACTACTATCTTAGCAAGCTAAACCATGCAAGTTTTACTTGCAAGCTTACACCACTTGATACCCAATCCTAGTTTTACTTGCAAGCTTAATTGTTTTATTTCATTATTAAAGCATTTTATCAAAAGTTTATTTAGTGACTTGTAGATATTAGAAAGATATTTGAATGTATCATAAAGAGCATAAAACTTTACCTAGGTTCGATAATCTTGATGTCATCCTAAGGCATGAGATTGAACTTAGCTAATTCCCACTTGTTTATTACCCATCATTAGTATTTCCCCCCACCTGTAGATGTCAGTGCTAAGCATAAAACTTGATCAACCTTAGATGGGAACACTTGATGAAAATGGTTATGAAAACCTTAGAACGATGAGTCATTATACTGAAATGTTTTGACATGTGTTCTCGAACACCAGATGATTTTGATGATGAAAATGTTAAGGCATGGGTCTTAGCCCTTTACAAAACTAATGGTTTTCTGGATGCGATACCATTCCAATTTTACCGTACAACCACAATACCCGAAATTTGGGTAGGGCTTGACTGGAAATTTATATACCTTAGTATGGGTTCCCTTGCGGCCAAGGTCTGAGCTGAGGCTACCTTGTGAAGATTGTCCACCTGTGCAGTTCCCAAGATGACAGTTGTTCATGGTTGGGAGGCCAAACTCACAGGAGAGGTGCCTACACTAGGGCGTGTAATTGAAAGGTTAGGATTGATTATCCGCATACTAAGTATGGTGAATTCAGGATTTGTTACTGACGGATGTATCGAATGTTGTGGTGAAAGTGTACAATATCTGCAGAGTGTCAAACTATTCGAATATCCGTGTCCGCGGTTATGGACAGTTGGATTGGCCATACTGTTCCGTCGTCAGAAGTTTTCAAAATGACTTTTGAAATGAATCATGACTTTGACTTGACCACAACAGAGTTGTGATATGAAATTCAAGTTCCCGCTTAGGTGTTATAAAATTTTCAACTAGCTTTCTTTGCTTCTGAACCTAGTTACGGTAAATCTGGCTTTTTGCGAAACAACCCGAGAGCTTATTATCCTACTCAAAACCCCGTTCACTTGTTAGTATTAGTTTGCGAGTACTTAACGAGTACTTATGGCTTTGTCACTGGCTATTCCCATGGCCAGACTATGAGGAGGAATATGAGGAACATGGACAGCAGGAAGGTTACGACAACTAGGATCATCTCCCATCGTCAACATTGCCTGTGACCATGAAGATGGATCTTCGCCTATGTATCATTATCTTTATTTTATTCCGCTACTTGAATTGTATTAAGAACTGGATCATGAGATCCTTATTTGTGTAAGACCTTATGTATGGTTTATAATGGATGATGTACTATGATATCCAATCTGTTATGTCTCGCAAAAATGGTAATCCTAGGATTGCGATGTATGGCCTAACAGGCATCTGGGATTAAAAATCAGGGTGTTCACAAGTTGGTATCAGAGCCATCCTGACCATAGGAGACCCTAGTTTAGAATGGAAGTTTGAATCAAAATCTTAGTTTCAAAACAAATGAAGTGAGTATTTATGAAAACTTATTCTCATTCTTATCACTTAGACTCTTTCATAAAAATTCATGTTCCTTAAAGATTCTTGAAAATTACATAAAATTTGACACACTTGATCACTCTACTAACTTACTCATCCTATATTCTTATATATGGACTTGAAGTATATCAAGTTTTATCAGTTGGGGAATGGAGGAGACCTCATCTTTGAGCGTGATTGGACCAGCTGGCAGAAATGCTGGAGCGTCCGCACCCCGAGTTCTTAGGAGCTTAGCTGAATGATCAGGATGGAGAGGAGTTGGAGTGGCTAGTTGTTGCAAGTCTCTAGGGAAAAATTGAACCCCCCACTGCAGAGGGAATTCAGTTCACCTTAAGAGAGAACAACTGGCTGGATGGACTTGCCAGGGCCATGTAGGAAGCTCTTGCCCGTCTGTGTGGGCAGAGTATCAATCAGATCAAGGGTACCCGTTTTGAGTTCTACCCAAGGTGTGATGCTATGGGACAGCCACTGGAGGCCCCATACCACCACGAGCTGAAGACTCAATTGGACCACCTCAGCTTCATGATGTATGACCGTCAGAAGGAGTTGTACAATGCCCGCTCCTACGCCAACCACAAGTACGCCATCGCTGCCAAGAAGGATCAGACCATCGCCATGCAAGTAAAGGATCGCCAGTCTCGTGGCCGCAGCTTGACAAGAAGGAGCGCATCATTGCCCGTCTTCGCCACCGGATCACGGATTTAGAGGAGACCATCCACGAGAGAGATATGCAGCTTGAGGAGAGGGAGAATGCAGGGGAAGACCTTCATGGAGACCCCTACTCGTATCTCAGTGATGATGATGACTTTCTGGAGGATCGGGACATGGACTTCTTCACCGACGAGGATGACTTTGCCTTCATCGATGATGATGATGAGGATGATGAGGACACCGACTCCGAGGAGTAGTAGCACTTGAGCACTAGCGCTAGTGAGTTGTACTCGGTCCCACTGTATCGTAGTTTCCCAGAATGGTTCTTAAAACCATCTTTTTTCCTTTTTTGTGGTGTGTGTTTGTATCGTGTGCTATGAATGAATGAAAAGCAAGTTGCTAGAAAAATCTGAGTCAACCTTTAAAAACTTTCCAAAAACCCTGAACCTTAGAAATTTCCCTTTTTTCTCATGATTTATCTCAATCTTCAAATGCCTCGCGGAGGAAGCACTTCAGCCCCGGACCCAATGCTGCAACTCTGGCAAATGTTGGTTTCTGACCACGAATCTAAAAGAGCTGAACGTCAAGCCATCTTAGCCACCCTTCAATAGATATCTTAGATGGCCAACAACAATCAAGGCCACGGAAATCAGGAAAAACCATGGATCCAAGCTCAAGAATTTCCAGAACACCAATCCACCCGTTTTCACTAAGTCAGAAGAGCCCCTAGATGCCTATGATTGGTTGCAAACCATGGAGAACAATCTGGAAGTTGGAGGAGTAGAAGCTAGCGAGAAAGTTCTGTTCGTCACCCACCACCTGGCAGGAGATGCAAGAGCATGGTGGAACAGCATTCGTGCCATGACTGTAGGACAGATGATGACTTGGGAAGAGTTCAAGGTCAAGTTCAGCAGAACCCATGTGCCACCGGGTTTGATCAAGAGGATGAGAGATAAATTTAGGGAATTGAAGCAGGGGAGGATGACCGTAGTGGAATATCGTGACAAATTCTTGTCATTGGCTCGGTATGCACCTGATGAGATAGACACTGAAGCCAAGAAGAGGGAGAGATTCTTGAATGGTCTACATGGTGAGATGCAGACAATGTTAGTCAATATCCCCTTTGCTGATATTGAAGCCTTAGTGGACTCTGCCATTCAGATGGAATGAAAGATCAACCAAGCTAATCATAACCTCAAGCGTCGCATGATGCGTCAACAAGGAACCCACCATACACCCAAGTATCGCCCCAACCCATCTCCTGGATTTTCCCCAAGAACCAAAAGACCCCAAATAAACTGTCTGACCTATCTGAACAATGGAAACCCAAGGCCCGGAGGAAACCACAACAACCCCAGTGTGGCACCCCGGATTTTTGGTCCGAGAATACCCGTTATGCATACAATTCACGTTCCAATGATAAGTGAGCCGTGAGAATAATCGAGTAGTATCATTACAGCATCCATATAGTAACGAGTACACACTTAGAAAGTGGCCATTATGGCGAATACAACACAAGTAGCAGAAGTCTTCAGCGTAAAGCCCGTGCCTTAACATACAGGCAACTGACTGGGAAGACGGCCTAGATCGCATAGACGTCAGCACCTTTGTTCCTTCTTAACATCTGCAATCTGACCAAGTAAATATACAGGGACAATGCTGGTGAGTACTTAGAATGTACTCGCAAACTACCGAGACAAGGTAACAAAGATAATGCATATGTAGCAGTGGCGAGATAGCTCTACACTATAGTTGCTTTTGAAAGACCTAACAATGGCATCTCTATATCTTTGTTGAAAAAGAGTTTTTGGAAAAAATATGTCTCCTTCTAGAAAATCTAGGCATCTCCACATCCTTGTTAAAATGATGTAAAACAGTTTTGTTGTAAAACCATTTTTAAACATCTTCGACCATCTCTGGTCAAAACCAATATTCATTCTTATCTTTCCTTGTGACCAAGTCACATCCTTTATTTCATCACAACTTAACCGAAGGGTCCCCCTAGCACTTGCTGTTCCAACCGTCCTTGACCGTGGACACAGTTATTCGAATAGATTAGACTCTGCAGAGTTTGTGCACTTTACCCACAAGAATCAATACATCCACCGGGAAAAAACCACAGCCTGCTACGCACGATAGACAGGGGCTCGGATAATCAAACTTGAACTTTTCATTTTTCCATCCCTAGCAACGGCGGCTTTTCCTTTTGGGTTGTTCTCTCCGGTATGAGTATGGGGTACGACGACCCTGGTCCTTCCTCCCGTACTGACCCCTACCTCCAAACTGAAATTTGACCGGTAGGAATAGTGACAATAACTTCTTCCCGTACTAGCCAAAAATCATACCATCCGCGAGAGACCCAATTGTTGCACCAGTACCTTGCCCATGGCAATCCGGATTTCAGGGGATTTCTTCCCTTTAGCGAGTATGAGCAGCCCCGGCTAAAGACCACAAACTACAAGCTAAGCCTCAGCATCTAGGGTAATGTGGTTGCACGGATAAATTGTTCCGGACATTGTCTTAGAACATCCCTTCTCTTTCTCTTGTTTTACTTTCTCTTCATCCACCTTAGATTTTCTTTAGTAAAACTTCCACTGAGAAACGATGACTCTTTCCAAGGGTTTTATTTTGAAAATTTTGTAGTAGGGTAAAACCCAAAATAGTTTTATTATTGAAAATATGTGGGTTTCCATGAGGGAAGATGCTAATCATCTTAGCCTCGATCGAAAGGGGTAAAGTAGGTGTCAATAGTGTAGGTGTCCTAATGGACACTCATCCATAACTTGGAGGAGCCAAGTTACTCACGCACTTTTATTTTAAATAAAACATGCAATTTAATCACGTAGTTTATCAACGAGATATAAAACAGTTGATAAACATGAGTAGGTTAATATAGGAGTTCAGGAAGGGTGGCTTGCCTGTTACCAGCGATATGTCCCTTGAAGGTGTTAGATAACCAGAATACCAATAATAATAATAATAATAATAAGAATAACCCGATCCTTCCTTCTTCTCGACGTCACACAGTCGCAACTATCACAGTTATCAAGCATACATGCAAACTAACAATACACGAATCAATACAAGGCATACAAACATCAAATCATACAACAAGTAAAGGATAGATACATGATATACATTAGTAAGATGTTGTGGGTTTGATTTGATTGGATGGAAGAAGATTTGGAGGCATTAGGGACAAGATGCCTTTCGATTTAGAGTCTAGGAACTACCTACGAGAGGGTTTTTGCTCAAGGATTTCATCTGTATGATACCATTGTATAAAAATGATACCATCAGATAGGTATTGATAAAATGAAGCCAACAAAAGTGGTTTCACTATTTTATCAATTTCCCTTGATTTACAATGGATTTTATAGTGGATGAAACCCTAGTTTTAGGAAATAATTCACCAGGACTATTATGAAGTTCCAAAAATTATTTCCTTGGGTTACTATGTAGTATTTGGTGGACTGATTCAAGAGGAATTGGATTCATCTCAGTTAAATTACCAGAATGCCCTTGAGAAATTTCCAAATGCAGTACTGTATGGGATTTGTCTTTTTCATCAGATTTATTTTAAAGAATATTTTTAGGTGATCCCAAGGACACTTGTTAGGTACTAAGAAAAACTTTATGTAGAAATTGGAATCAACATTTTTGGAGTTACAGAGTTATTGTCATGTTTTTATTAGTGAATAAACCATGCACATAAGGGTTTAATTCACTAAAATTCAACAGAGACTCATAAAATTACGAGCTTATGGATTATGGAGGATACAGTCATTTGTGTTTTATGAGAGTTGGAATTAGGTAATAACCTCACTTGATTTGACCTAGGGAATTTCCTAAAAACGAAAAAGCATTGATTTTGATATTATCGCTACTTGAAATTTTGGAGGCAAACTAAGGTGGGGACAGTTGGACATGAAAGGTATGGTCAGTGCCTTTCATAACCAATTGGATTTACTCCAATTTGATTTGTAAAACTTTCTGGAGAAATTTATTTGTGAAAAGGACAGATCTGAGTATATGATTTATCATCTTTAATCCAAGCATTATTTTGGTACAGATCTGGGTCTGCATGTTAGGTAAGAAATCTAGGCACTTGAGAAATTTTAGATCTGAATATTTTGAGAGGATTTGCATTTTTAGTTGGTTTTAAACCAAACTTCTATAAACAGATCTGTGTAAAATCGGTTAAAAGAAAAGGGAACAGGGGCATACGGGCCAAATCCGGAAGGTAGGCGGGCAGGAAAGCCCAGCAATGACAGGCGTGCAAGTGAGCGTAACAGTCAGTGGCCAGGCATTGTCTCGCTAGGTGAAAGGGTAAGAGGCGACCCTGGCCGTTAGATCTAGGGCATATCGACGGTCGGGATTCGTCGTCCTTGAGGCGTCGTACAGACGATGGCGAAACCCTAGCTAGCAACAGGGGAGGATCGGGGAGGCTCACCAGGGGCTCGTGGGAGGTCATGGAGGCGACATGGCGACGTGGTCAACGACGGAGACTCTGGGGATGGGCGGTAGGGGATGGTTTGGCGTCGGGGAGGTCCGTGCGCGACGACGACCGAGAGGGAGCTCGCCGAAGCTCACCGGTGCGGCCGCAGGGGTGTCTGCATGTCAAAGAAAAGGCTAGGATTAGATAGAGGAGTAGGAGGGGATTGTTTCTGGGTAACATGCAGTGCCAGGAGAGCACAGCAGTAGGAGCCATGCTCGTCTCTTTTTCGGAGGCCGGAGCTCCTTGTTTCTCTTCCCACGGGCAGGGCAGTGGTTGTGAGCTCTGGAGCTAGGGGAGAGTAGATAAGGGGAAGGGGAGTGTAGGGATGCTACATGCACGGGGAGTGGAGAAAGGGAGAAGGGGTAGGGCTCAAGTTTACATTAATGGCCAAGGGGCTTGTTTCAGCTTTTCTTGGCCAGAGCAAAGGATAGGAGAGGGAGGGGGAGCTCTTGGTAGGTGAGTGGAGGCTGCTGGGGAAAAAGAGGGCGAGAGGGAGAGTGGTACTGGACTTGGGCCTTATAAACAAGAGAGGTGGTGGGAAAGGTCCATTACGACATCTGCAAGATGTTCGCTGCTCATTGGGCAAGAGGGGGTTGGTGCTGGGGTGGTCCTATAGCACGACCAGAGAGGGAGAAGGGAGTGGTGTAGATGTTGTCCCTTTTATTACAAGCACATGGGACAAGGGAGGTGCCAGGTACTGTAGTGCTACTGTGCACACGACCAAGGAGTGTGTGTGTGCTGCTGTGGAGGAGTACGTGACAAGATTTGGTAAGGAGTAGAGTTGGTTTGAATCAAGATTTGATTGTTTTGGCAATGTTAATCAAATGGAGACTTGTGAAGGAAGTTGATATATTTGCATTGGGAAAATTGTGGAAATGGTACTGGTAGGTGGAGTAAGTCAAATAACCTCTTCATGATTTAAATGGGATTTTTATAAAGATTATAACCCCATTTAAAGGCACTTCTTCAAAAAGTGTTGAAGTAGATTATGGAAGCTAAGATGGTATTTTATATTGTACAAGCTTGTTTTTTGATGTGATATGGTCCTAAATACCATAACACACATTGAATAATTTTGTTGGGATTTATGGAGGTGGAAAAGTATTTTTAGGGAGTTATTTCTTGTTTCTTCCATTTAAGAAAAAGGGCAAAAAGAAATAATAAAGAATCTCAAAATATTTATTTTTGAGTTGGAAAGATGGGATATGAGATGGAGAATCTCAAATATGCATTGAGTTGGAAAATTTATTTGGAGAAAAACAAACTTGCCTTTATGAACAAGGATTTCGAGAATTTGGTAAGTAGAAGAAATAAAATAGTTTAATAATCCAAATAATTGTGGGAATTATTTTGGGATTCTTATATCCAAGTTAGAGGATGTAGATTTTATGTATGCATCAAGTTCAACCTTGGTTTTGAATAAAAGTGGTGAAAAGAATTGAAACTAGAGTCTGGAGGATATAGGGTTTGGTTATTCTGATGCTACATAAACAAGGTTGGATTAGGGGGCTCAGATCTCACGTTGGTGTGAGGGGTGGATGAATGGATAGACCATGTAATACATATGATCATGGAAGCAAGAGTTGGGCTTGGTTGGATTTGTGGTGATGTAGACGGGATGGCAAACTTTGTTGAAAATAAGGCTACCATAGAAGATACATCAGGTAGCCTCCTAAACCATGTGGGTTAAAGAAGCACAAGGCTCCAATGGAAACAAGTGAAGTGGGGATTGATAGGGTATGTTCGTAGATCATAACCAAGCAAGGATTTGGTCAAGGAGAGGTGGCATATGGATGAGAGCTTCTGCCAAAGTAGGCAAGATGATAAGATTTGCAGAAAAGGTTATTATCTTGACTACAAAACCATCAAGGTATGAGTGGGATTTGGAATGGCTTAGCCAAGGGCAAGAGTGGGCCTTGGTAGTGCTAAAGATGTACTACAATATGGTTCAAATGCATTCTAAATAATGCACATAGGTTGGAAAAGTTAGAGCTCCAAAGATGGTATCCAAATAGGAATTCCAGACTTAGCCATTTTGGCAGCTTTAGGGTTTTATACTAGAGTGCAAGTGTAGAGGATTTTGAGAGGATGGTAGGTTCAAATATCATGATTAAGGAGATGATGTTGAGATACTAACTAAGTAGATAGGATTCATGCTTATATTGGGTCTCTACTGAGTTGGAAACCATCCAGAGGGATTATACTGGGATTGATCTGAGCAGGATATGAGAGGGGCACGTGAGTGGTTTAGGATAGATCCAGACTTGGATGCTTAATATGTGCTTGATGATCACATGAAAGGATTTGGGTCCTAAGGTATGAGCTACCAAATTAGCTCATTCTAGTTCCTAAGCAAACAAGGCAACCGGTAGATCAAGACAATTCATCAGACGACTGATCAAGACAATTCATCAACCAGCAGATCAAGGCAATTCATCTTATTTATTATCTAACTACTACTAGGGTTTCCATCAAGCCTAGCTTAAGGTAAGGTTGGGTCTTTTGGAAAGGGGTTTTTCTTTGAAGTAAGATAAGTACCATCTTGGTATCTCTACCAAGATTGAGATGAAGAGGTTTTGAGTAAAGGTTTTTGGAATAATTAGAGATAAGGGTAGTTGAAGGTTCTGTCTTGAAAACATAAGGATATTATATATATAGGTCCCCATAGTTTGTCAAAAGAAACTAATAAAGTATTTGGTTGTGTCAAAGTTATATTGGCTCAGGTTTTGAAATGCCAGAATATTTGATAATATGAAAGAGGAGCCAAGACTAGTGTTGAGATGAGAGGTATATTACCTAGTACTCCAACAGTTGCATGAGCACAAGCAACAATCAAGCAAGAATTTCAAGAAAAGGTTTTTGTTCCCCCTGATTTTTGCCTTTTGGACATTTAATCAGGGTTGCTACAATTGGGATGTTACACCCGGCAACCCCAGCAATTTCAACCGCGCACCATCTAAGTTCAACAACAACAATGTCGCCACCAACACTAACACTGCCCCAAGGACTGGAAGCAATGATGTGCCTGTTGTAGCAAAGGACAATTCGCAAGTGACTTGTTATGAATGTGGAACCAAGGGTCACTACTACAATGAGTGCCCCAAGAAGATTGCTGCAACCCGTAATGCAAATGCCCTATCTCAGCAGCAGCGTCATGTTTAGCCCAGAAGAAGGTTTTCCCCAGGGAATTCGCTCAACCGCAACTGTCGTCTCTTTATCATGTATGCTGAAGAAGACCAAGAAGCGCCAGATGTCGTGCTGGGTATGTTTTCTGTTAACTCGGTACTTGCAAGAGTGTTGTATGATTCTGGAGCATTGCACTCGTTTGTTACAGAAGAATTTACATGCACTAGTAAGATTCAACCAACCAAATTGAAGCATGCTATGATTGTTCAAATACCTGGTTCAACCACCAAAGCTAGACAAATTTGCAAAGCCGTACCCATCTGAATCCATGGCATAGATTTTTATGCTAATCTAATAGTACTCGGGACTAAAGGTTTGGAAGTAGTACTATGAAAGGATTGGATGTCCAAACATAAAGTATTAATTAACTGTGCCAAGAAAGCCATAACAATGACCAGTACAACCGTAATATCAGTCGAGCATGTATCTGAAACCTTGCCCCGTCAATTCAAGTGCAACAAGAGTATAGCCTAGCCAACCATTGACCAAGTCCGGATAGTCTGTGAATACCCCGATGTATTTCTAGATGTTTTTTCCGGTATGCCCCCAGATCGGGATATCGAGTTTATCATTGAACTAATCCGTGGAACCATAGCCCAGAGACCATATAGTATGAACCTTTTTGAACTAGTGGAGATGAAGAAGCAAATGGATGCTATGCTGGAAATTGGATTGATTCAACCAAGCGCGTCGCGATGGAGATCACCTGTTCTATTTGTGGACAAGAACGATGGAGGTAACCATTTGTGTACGGATTATCGGGAGTTGAATTATGTCACCATCAAGAACAAGTACCCATTGCCAAAGATAGAAGATCTGTTTTACCAGTTGACAGGTGCCAAAGTGTTTTCTAAGATTGATCTTAGAACTGGCTATCATCAACTCAAGATTCACACAGAGGACATTCCAAAGATTTCCTTTACCACCAGATATGGATTATACGAGTATACTGTCATATCTTTTGGATTAACCAATGCCCCCTCTTATTTCATGAACCTCATGAATAAGATTTTTTATGGACTTCCCAGATAAGTTTGTCGTTGTTTTCATTGATGACATTCTGATTTATTCCAATCAGAAGAAGAACATGAGCTACACCTAAGGACCATTCTTTGAACCCTTAGAGAGCATCAGTTGTATGCCAAGTTTAGCAAATGTGAATTCTGGTTACAGGAGGTAGGATTCCGCGGACACATTGTATGAGCCGGAGGAATTGCCGTTGACCCTGCAAAGGTGAAGGACGTTGAAGATTGGCAAGCCCCAACCACT
Organism: Avena longiglumis; assembly: GCA_030063025.1. NCBI lineage: Eukaryota > Viridiplantae > Streptophyta > Magnoliopsida > Poales > Poaceae > Avena > Avena longiglumis. The sequence continues at coordinate 250,346,682 of CP125974.1, forward strand.
CAAACCCAAGTTCATGCATTTCTCGGATTAGCGGGATACGACCGAAAGTTCGTAGAAGGATTCTCGAGTATCTCTAGACCCATGACCCAATTGCTGAAGAAGGACAAGAAGTTTGAATGGACGGACCAATGTGAAGCAAGTTTTCAAGAACTCAAGAGAAGACTGATTTCAGCCCCAATCTTGATCATGCCGGATATAACGAAGCCCTTTGATGTGTATTGTGATGCATCCAAGATCGGTCTCAGATGTGTGTTAATGCAAGAAGGAAATGTTATATCTTATCTATCCCGACAGCTGAAGCAGCATGAACATAATTACCCTACCCATGACCTTGAACAAGCAACCGTAGTTCTAGCCCTGAAGACATGGAGGAATTATCTTATGGGTAATCGTTGTGAGATTTATTCGGATCACAAGAGCCTGAAGTATATAATCACTCACAAGGAGCTGAATATGAGGCAGAGGTGCTGGATTGAGCTAATCAAGGATTATGATCAGGACATTCACTATCACCCCGGTAAAGCCAATGTGGTAGGAGATGCCCTTAGCATATTGCTGTGCCGCTTGAACTCCATGATTCTGAAGGAGCAACCAAGTTTGCACAAAGAGATGGAAGATTTTAGAATGGAATTAGTAAGTGAAGAATTTTTGGCTAGCATAGAACTTCAACCCACTTTGATCAGTCAGATCAAGGAGGCACATAAAGGAAATGCTAGTATCGATGGAATCAAACATCTTATCGGCATAGTCAAGGTACCTAGATTTACCAAGGACGAAGGAGTTTTGTGGTACAAAGGACGTATTTGTGTACCAGCAGATTCAGAGTTGAAAGAAGTTATTTTGAAAGAGGCCCATGATACCCTTTCTTCTATCCACCTCGGAGGAACAAAGATGTATCAGGACTTGAAGGAACAATTTTGGTGGCATAAGATGAAGAGAGAAATCTGAAACTATATCACCAAATGTGATATTTGTCAGAGAGTCAAGGAGATACATTAGAGACCCGTAGGACTGTTGCAACCATTGCAGATTCCAGAATGGAAATGGGATTCAGTTGGAATGAACTTTATCACTGGATTACCTTCTTCTAGTAGGGGAAATGACTCTGTTTGGGTCATAGTTGTTAGATTGTCCAAGGTAACCCATTTCTTACCAGTCAAGACCACCTACTATAATTCGAAGCTAGCGGAGTTATACATCTCTAGAATCGTCAGTTTGCATGGAGTCCCCAAGAACATCGTATCGGATCGAGGAACCCAGTTTACCTCGAGATTCTGGAAGAACGTCCAAGAAGGATTAGGAACCCGACTGGATTTCAGCACAGCGTATCACCCTCATACTGATGAACAAACGAAGCGAGTAAATCAAATACTCGAAAATATGTTGAGAGCATGTGTGCTAGAATATGGATCTAAATAGGAAGATTGTCTTCCTTTCGCAGAATTCTCATACAACAACAGTTATCAAGCTAGTTTGAAAATGGCCCCATTTGAATTCATGTATGGAAGGAAGTGTCACACCCCTTTGAATTGGTCGGAAGTAGGACAGAGTCAGATCTTCGGACCCGACATCCTACGAGAAGCAGAAGAGAAAGTGCACAAGATTCGTGAGCACCTCAAGACCTCCTAGTCAAGACAGAAGAGTTATGCCAACAAGAGACATCGAGACCTCGCTTTTAATATCGGAGATTTTGTGTATCTCAAAGTGTCGCCTTTGAAGGGAATGCAACGTTTCTAGCTCAAAGGAGAGTTAACCCCCAGATATATCGGACCCTTCAAGGTTCTGAATCATCGAGGAGAAGTATCATATCAATTGGAACTGCCAGAGGAAATGTCAGCAGTGCACAATGTGTTTCATATATCCTTACTTCGCAAATGCCTTGAAGTTCCAGAGAAAACTAAAGTTTTCCAGAACATCGACCACCGGACCATAGAGATTAACGATGACCTGATGTATCCCAAAGTACCCATCCATATTTTGGAGGAAGCTTTCAGAACCATCAGAACCTGAAGCATCAAGTTTTTCAAGATTCAGTGGAGCAACCACACTGAAGAAGAAGCTACCTGGGAGCGAGAAGATCACATCAGGACGGAGTTTCCCGATCTCTTTAAATCCTAGGTAATCTTTTTTCTTCCTTTTCAAATCTCAGGACGAGATTTTGTTTAAGGAGGGAAGGTTTGTAACATCCCAAAAATATTGATCATGATCATCAAACTCTAATCACTAAAATTAGGGTTAACAAAAACTTTGATTAAATAAGAAACAAAATGAATGCATGTGCGTATGTGATGATTTGATGGATTCATGAATGGACTTGTGTGATTAACCTAAATAGCAATGAATGGTTTAAGGATGAAAATAACATCATCTAAAACATTTCCAAGAAGAAATAAATCAAGAGAAAATCAAAAACAAATCAAATATGGCAAATGGTCATTTTTGCCAATCTTGCTCACTAGGTCACTCTGAGTGTTTATAGTCCAAGATTTCAAATAGAAACTTTTACAATTCTTTTCACCCCTTGCAAGACCAAGTAAAATTTAATCAAAGCCCACCTTTCAAACTTACAGAAACATTTGGCAACCCCATTCAAATGACAATTCAAAATTGAATCTTTAACATATGTGAAGATCACACCTTTTCAAAACCCAACCAAACCAGTGCCCCTTGACCAATCCAACTTACCCAATACTCCCTAGTATGTTTATAGAAAACCTACAACACCTTGTGATCATCAAACAACAAAACATTAAACACTATTTGTAGTAGTGAATTTGGCCAACCTTGTTCCCTCTCTCATTGCAGCAAGCTCTTAGTAGATCATCTAGCCTCTTTAACAATCCTTAGCACCACTGTGAGAAAGCCTAGCCATCAATGGTGACCATGCCGAGAGCAAACTTGCCACCCCCATGTTGCCAGTGAGCTAGAGGAAGCACTAGCCTCCCCAAACTTGTCTGGAGCACTGACCACCGTCCACCGCCACCCTCTGTCCCAGCATCGTTCATTTACAGCCTCTGGACCACATGGAAAGCTCATGCCAAGCTTCTCTGCATGCGAGTCGAGAGCGCGCCAGTGCGCTGCACGCGACACGAGCCCACAGACCACGTGCCGTCCTCGACGCTTGCAGACATGATCACCAACACCACAGCACTGTCAGCACCCGGATTTTCAATCCCAGATGCCTGTTATGCCATACATCGCAATCCCAGGATTACCATTTTTGTGAAACATAACAGATTTGGATACCACAGTACATCATCCATTACAAACCATACATAAGGTCTTACAAAAATAAGGATCTCATGATCCAGTTCTTAATACAACTCAAGCAGCGGAAATACGTAATAATAAAGGTAGCGTAGGCGAAGCTCCATCTTCGGGGTCAAAGGCAATGCTGACGATGGGAGATGATCCTAGTTGTCATAACCTTCTTGGGGTTCATCCTCCTGGTACTCCTCTTCATAGTCTCGCCACGGGAATAGCAAGGGACAAAGCCATGAGTACTCTTTAAGTACTCGCAAACTAATACTAACAATTGAAGGGGTTTTTTGTATTAGGACACTAAGCTCTAGGGTTGTTTTGCAAAAATCCATATTTACCTCTACTAAGTTCAGAAGCAAGAAAACCTAGTTGAAATTTTATAACACCTAAATGGGAACTTGTATTTCATATCACAACTCTGTTGTGGTCAAGTCAAAATGTCCATTCATTTCACAAGTCATTTTGAAAACATCTGACGGGGGAACAGTATGGCCACTCCAACTGTCCATAACCGCGGATGCGGCTATTCGAATAGTTTGATACTCTGCAGAGATTGTACACTTTCACCACAACATTCGATACATCCGTCAGGAACAAATCCTGAATTCACCATACTCAGTATGCGGATAATCAATCCAAACCTTTTGATTACACGCCCTAATATAGGCACCTCTCATGTGAGTTTGGCCTCCCAACCATGACCAACTGTCATCTTGGGTACTGCACAGGTGGACAATCTTCACAAGGTAGCCTCAGCTCAGACCTTGGCCGTGAGGGAACCCATACTAAGGTATATAAGTTTCCAGTCAATCCCTACCCAAATTTCGGGTATTGTGGATGTATGGTAAAATTGGAATGGTATCGCATCCAGACAACCATCAGTTTTATTAGGGGGCTAAGGCTCATGCCTCAACATTTTCATCATCAAAAACATCTGATGTTCGGGAACACATGTCAAAACATCTCGGTAGAATGACTGGTCATTCTAAGGTTTTCATAACCATTTTCCACCAAGTATTCCCATCTAAAGTTGATCAAGTTTTATGCTTAGTACTAGCCTCTAAAAATGGGAGTGAGTACTGATGAGGGGTGGTAAACAAGTGTAGTTTAACTAGGTTCAGTCTCATGCCTTAGGATGACATCAAGATTATCTAGCTTAGGCCAAATTTAATGCTCTTTATGCAACCTTCAATTATCTTTTTAGTATCTACAATTTACTCAAGTAAACTCTAAGTAATAGCTTTGATAAAGAAATAAAGTAGAAAGCTTGCAAGTAAAACTAGGAATGGGGTTATCAAGTGGGGATGATCACATATGCTTAAGGCATATAGTTGGCCTGGTAACAAGCAAGTATTATCTTGCATAGATCAACTTGATTAGTAAGGCTTGCTAAAGTAGAGTATCTTGCAAGTGTTAGCTTGCACAATCAACTAGTAGTATTAGGCTTGCCTTGTGCAGAGCAGTGGTTGAATTTCTCCTCGGCTTCTTCTTCGTAGTATCCTCCTTCCTCCTCGTATCCTTGGTCGGTACTAGCGTCTATGAATAAATACGAGGTACACAATCACCAAACAATACTTAACTACCTTCAATCATCACACAAAGGTGTTCCATAGATGATCTAGCATCATCAATAATATCACAAGAATAAAGCATTTGTCTTATTTATTTATTTATTTTTAGAAAAGTAATTTCTACTCATGGAAAAACTACTTAAGATTTAATATTCTCCAAACCAAACATGGGATCATGTTGACACATTTCATCACCATATATTCTAGTACATGGGAATGTGATTTAAAGTGGTGTCATAATTTAATAAGGTTTAACCTTTTTATTTTAAATAATTAAAATGACTAGAAATGCCTATGTGGCATTCTTTTATTACTTGAACATTATTTATGTAAGTAAACCCATATGTTTTTATATATTCTGAAAGGTATGATCAAATGTGATTTTTGAGAGTTGGAATCAACTCAAAAGCTATTATGGTTGAAATTTGAAAAAGTTTGAATGCAGAAAATCTTCTGACTTGTTATTTTCACCAAGGTTGATGTATAGACCCAAATGATTTGAATCCAACGGGCTTGGATTAAGCATTTCAATATATTTCTAAAAAAATTGGTTTCATTCAATTTGCTTCACTGAATCGAGATGGGTTGATTTTTGAAACTAGGTACAGAACTGAGTTTGAATATAAATAGAAAAGGCTAAATTCAAACGAGTGGGCTACGCGGGAAGGGGTAATGGGCCGGCCCAGTGTCACTCCGCAGCACGGGGCGCAGCTGACAGGGGGGTCTACTGGTCAGTGGCTCTTTAAACACGAAGCGGTACGGGGCGATGTGGTGCGTTGGATTAGAATGAAGATCGACGGCTGAGGGTCGTCGTCGACGATGAACAGGTCACCGGCAAGCTCGAACCCTATCGGCTCAGTGGGGGTGAATAGGGGGCATACCTGGGCTCCAGTGACGACGGCGAGGCGGGAAAACGACAAAGTCAACGACGGCGAACTCAGGGGTGGTCGCGGCAGCTCCGGGGGTGGATGAAATCAACGGCTCCTCTTCTCCTCTGCAGCGGCGAGCTCCGGCCAAATTCCGGCGATGCTCTGCTCGCCTTGCTCCGGCTAAGGGGTGGAATGATCTGTGAGGTGAGGGGAGTGAGATGGTCTGAAGAATTCGAGCGGGGATCGTATCCTTTTATAGGCCCGACCGCGAGACCGAGAGGGATGGGCAGACGACGGTGGCGACACGGCTACGGACGGCTAGAGGCATGGCCGAGGTTGACGTTGACAGGTGGTCTCCTAGCGATGCTCTAAAACTTAAATTCGCGTGTAGGGGTGGTGGCAAACGGTCTGGAACGTTCGGTGCTCTACGTGGCAGAGGCGGCATCTTCAACGGAGAGCGGTGGCTGTGAGGCATGGGGCGGCGAACGGGGGTGTCTGTGGGGTTGCTGGGGCAGTGGTGATCATGCGTGCACGCGGCGAGGGCGGCGTGCGGTCTGTGGGCGTGTATCGAAGGTGGCGCTCTGGCGCTCTCTTGGCATGCTCAGAGAGAAGCTTGGCAAGGCTTGGGCGTGTGGTCCAGTGGTTGGCAGGGTTCGAGCGCTGGAGAGGGGATGGCGGTCGACGGTGCCCTGTGTCCTAGACATGATGTTTAGGCATGGTGCTTGCTCTGGCTAGCTAGCCATGGTCGGCTGGCAAGGGTTCCTTCGGGTTGGCATGTCATGGTGCAAAGGGTAGGGGATAGGGGTGGTCAAGGCACTGGTTGGCACTGGGGGAGACAAGTGTGATCAATGGTGAACAATGCTTAGCCAAATTACTGCTCAAAACAGTGAAGTTTGGCCAGTTTGATTGGTTGTCTCCAAGTGTTTGATGAAATGGCCGCAAGAACTTGAGTTTTGAATTTTGAAAATATATTTGGTGGGTGTGCTAGGCATGAGGATTCTGTGGATGCTTGGGTTTTCAAAATTGAGCTTGTTTGAGTGGTTTTTGAAATAGTGGGATCTTCCCATATGAAATAGATTCGATTTTAAACTGTCATTAAAACTTAGCAAATGAATGTTTTTGGATGATCACAAATTGGGCCTTGGTTCCTTGGTATGAGTACTATCAAGGGGTGCAAAGATCCATACATGTTTCTATTAAGTTCTGAAAGTTATAGATAGCGAAAGTAGGCATGGGAGTTAATTTGGCCCAAGTGACCATTCACTTAATTTGTTTGCTTTGATTTGTTTGTCTTTGGGAAAAGCTTGGGGATTGTTTAGATGATGTTTATTTCACCTAAGAATCATTTTACAAGCAAAGAAACATAGAACCATGGCAATTCAAAAGAATCCAAATTTTAATGCATACACATATGAATGCTTTCAAATTTTTAATTGGAAAAGTTTTTGTTAACCCTAAATTTGAAGATTAGAGTTTGATGATTTAAGTTTAATATTTTTGGGATGTTACAAATCTGCATATTGTGGATAGGAAAGGTGCTGATAATCCTGTTGCTGATAATTTATCTCGTTTGGAAAACATTTCTTTAACCCTTTGCCTATTAATGATAGTTTTCCAAATGAGCAGTTATCTGCATTAAGGATAAGTTCGCATGAGAGTCCTTGGTATGCTGATTATGCTAACTTTATTGTTTCCAAGTATTTGCCTCCAACCTTTACAGCTCAGCAAAGAAGGAAATTCTTTTATGATCTAAGGCATTACTTTTGGGATGACCCATAATTATATAAAGAAGGAGTAGATGGTATTATGCGAAGATGTGTTCCAGAATTTGAACAACAAGAGATATTGAGAAAATGTCATGGCAGTGCTTATGGGGGACATCATGCTGGGGATAGGACCGAACGAAAGGTTTTACAATCTGGATTTTACCGGCCTACCCTTTTTAAATATGCAAGAAAGTTTGTCTTATCATGTGATGAATGCCAACGAGTATGTAACATCTCTAGACGCAATGAAATGCCTATGAATTATTCTCTTAGTATTGAACCTTTTGATTGTTGGGGATTTGACTTTATGGGGCCTTTTCCTCCTTCAAAGGGGTATACTCATATACTTTTTTTGTTGTTAACTATGTTACAAAGTGGGTGGAAGCCATACCTACAAACAATGATGATGGTAAGACCTCTTTGAAAATGCTTAAAGATGTCATTTTTCCTAGGTTTGGTGTGCCTAGATATCTAATGACTAATGGAGGCTCTCATTTTTTCATGGGTGGTTTAGAAAAACTCTCGCTAAGTATGATGTAAACCACAGAATTGCTTCAGCTTATAACCCCCAAACTAGTGGGCAAGTAAAACTTTCCAATAGGGAAATTAAATCTATCTTGCAGAAGACTGTCAATAGATCTAGGAAAAATTGGCCTAAAAAGTTGAATGACGCTTTGTGGGCTTATAGAACTACTTATAAAAATCCTATGGGGATGTCTCCTTACGAAATGGTCTATGGGAAAGCTTGTCACTTGCCTTTAGAATTATAACACAAATCTTATTGCGCAGTGAAAGAGTTTAATAGAGATTTTAGACTAACTGGGGAGAAAAGACTGCTCGATTTAAGTAATCTAGATGAGTGGAGAGGTGAAGCTTATTAAAATGCTAGGCTCTTTAAGGAAAAGGTAACAATATGGCATGATAGGGTAATTGTCAAAAGATAGTTCCATGTTGGTGAGAAAGTTCTTTTGTATAGGTCTCATCTCTGTTTTTTGCAAGGAAACTACTCTCCAAATGGGAAGGACCTTTTGTTATCAAGCAAGTGTACCATTCAGGTGCCATCAAAATTTCTTCTCTGAAGGATGACACAACATAGGTGGTTAATGGTCAAAGACTAAAACATTATATTTCTGGAGATTCTTCTAATGAAGATGTGGATGTTATTAAAATGGTGACTCCAGAAGAATTTATCAGAAGCCAAACACCAGGAACTGCACAGTTTGTCCTTGAATAGGTAAAAGTGGTGAAAATAGAAGGTTCGTGAAACTCCAATCTTTTTATAATTTTGATGTTTTAATAAATAAGGGAAGTTACGAGATGAAACTGAAGAGGAAACGGAGCCCGGGGTGGACAAACCCACCCTGTAGCCCTAACAGTGGTCGTGCACAGGGGCTGCCCCCCACGAACTCCATCTCCGCCTCGTTTCCATGTCAAAACCTTCCTTATGCATTGAAACTTCGTAATATATAACCCCTGGGTTCCCCAAGGATCTTGCACCTTGTTCGCGTCGTGTTTTTGTTTCGATCTGTTTCTGTCAGGAAAATTCTCAGATTTGGAGCCTCAATGTCTTCCTCTAGATAACCCATGGAGGGTTCCTCTGCAGACGTCCTCAACCCGTACATGTATGAGTTGAGGATTCATCCCAAAGAGTTGATCCTCAAGGATGGGAAGGTACATATGAAAGAAGTTCAAGGCCGTAAAGGAGAAGGAAGTCTGGAAGACAGGATGGAAGCATTGGAACAGGAAGTTTGCAGGTACAAGAAGATGGCAGAATGCAAAGTGGATGTTATTCACAAGATAAGTTGAAAACTCATCACCAAGCATTAGGGAGAAGTAGCTGAGCTCCGAGAAGATATCTTTTCAGTTCGTCAGACCACCAACCAAGTGCAAGCACATCTCTATGACATATAGAACCAAAACTGTGAGTATGAGGCTGGATTTGATCGCATAAGCTCTGCTGCTAGTTTCAGGATTGCGGAGACAAGGGCATCCTTTTTGGATGGGGAACCATTGCCTTGGAAGTTTTATGATGACAAGATAACACCACCACCACTGAAGTAGTAATTCATCATCATGTTTGGCATCCCCTTGGCTTGTTCCAAGCTTGGGGGAGTGTCGCGGTATCACCACCATTATCTTTTATCTGTTATCTTTTACCTTTTTAGTGGATTCATATATGTGGTAGAGAGGTTATCTTATATTTTGGTCTACATGTGGAAGTATCTCTCTTTTAGTTGATTATCTATGTATCCCATGGTGTGAGTGCCTTTGTTTTAATATTAATGAGAAGTCTCATCTTTTAATTTTTTGCACTTCTTATTTTAGTTTGCAATATCTATTATATGATGGATCTTGTTGATCAGTATTGGCACCACTTTTGGATCATCAGGTGGATCTAAATTTGTTTTCGAAAACTGAGTTCTGGTCAGTAGCATTACTATGAAAGAGAAAAACAAAGAAAAAGGGGCTTACAGGTATTTTGTATCATTTGTTTTCTTTCCTGTTGGCTCATAAGCTTAGTATTCTTTATTTAATATCCTTTTGTGTCTTCAAGTAAGATTGCATGTTTGGCTTTATTACTTGTATGTTTGCTTGTTTTCTCTCAACTCTCTTGCTTGCTACTCAGCCTTGCTAGCCAAAAGCCTGTTTTTAGAAGGCATACTTCTCATGTTTTCAAAATCCTTTGAACCAAAACTTTTGCCATTTGTGTCCACCATATCTACCTAGTAGCTTTTGCTATTCCAAGCAAATTCTCAAGCTTCATCTACCTTTCGAATTAAAAAAGTATCTTGTTATGTCAAAACTAGTTAGTAATGCTCTCACGAACTTGATGGCACACCTTATTTATAGACTGGAACCATTGTTAACATCGAAGTTGTATATGCATGCATCTATACGTTGGAATTAGCAGAACCATGCTGTCACGGGGAACGTTTTCAAAATTGCACTTGTACTATGTACATAGTTGACATCGTGCTCTTTTGTCTATGGATGTCAACGGTGTGAAATAAAGATGGAACTTGTAAGTCCATGGAGTTTGTATCCTGTGTTAGAGAAACGCCTGGGCCGCTAGCCTAAGCCATGCTTAATCATGGTGGAAACTTGCAGGATCAACATAGTGAGTCATCTATGAAGAATCCTCAATAAAAAGCTATACACATAGTAAATAAAAAGATCGCTGAGATGCTCATTGTATGCTTGCCTTGTCATTTTGGTTATGGGAAAGATCTTGTACCATATGCAAGGGGTACCCCGTTGGCGGTTCTCAATGATATGCAAATACTTACAATGACAAGAACTTACATGTGACCAAAGTTGAGTAGCACGAGGAGTGGCCCTCATATTCAAGGGACATGAGATTGCCAACTTATATTTCATCAAGCATATACTCCATCTTTGTTCACTTTAACCTTAATCATCTCAAGATTCTTATGATAGGGGCAATGAGGGCTCAAAGCTAGTAAGTACCATAATATTTTGGAAGCTCTTTATGACTTGTAATCCCTGCTACCCTCTATAAAGGGACCTTTCTCCTAGTTACCGGTTGAGTTAGTAAACCTACTTCCTCTCTATCTCTAGCAAGCATTTGAGTTTTTGTGTTTCAAGCATGCATATGGTGATTTATTCAATCATGTTCTTCATCTTCCTTGTTTGCACAGAACTCTTATCTATTGAGTATTAATTTGAAACCCTTCACTTGTGAAGAACCTTTTTGAGCAAAGAGTGCTCCTGTTTTGAAACTTCTACAAAAAGCTTTTGTGAAACTGTTTGCCAGGTGTTCTCTGACCAAGAACAAGTTTGACAATTCCAATTATGATTTATGTTTATGCATCTCTATTGTGACTGCTATACTTGGTTGCAACTAAGTTATATAATGGTGAGTTGATTTCTTCTATGAGTTGTGCAATGGTAAGTGTGATGCTTCTTGTTCGTATTCTTTTATCGACACTTCACTCCATAAACCTGTGGATATTTTACTAAGCTAAGTATTCGCTTGGGGACAAGTGAAGACTAATCTTGGGGGAGTTGATACGCCCAATTTGCATCACCTTTCTATATCATAATTTACCTCTATTCATTGATATTTGTCTTATTATGAGGCATTACTTATGGATTTTTCACCTGTTTATGCATGTTGGATGATTCTTGGAGGATGGACTGCAGGAGTATGGATTCTGATGGAAAAGAAAGCGTTTTGGTGGAATTTCGCAAAAATCAGAAAAATACCAAAAAAATATGGAAACATATTATTTCTCCAGAAGAATGAGGGAGCCAGAACGAGGGACGAAGAAGGGCCTCAGGGGGCCCACACTCCCCTAGGCGCGAGCCCACCTAACCCCGTGCCTAGGGCAGGTGTGGCCCACCTGCCTGGCCTCCGACTCGGCCCCTTCGCCTATATATTCCCTACGGAACCCTAAGCCTCGGCGAGCGACCATAGATAGATTTCCACCGCCTCTGGGGGTAGAAAACATCGAGAGAGAAATATCTCTCCGGCAGACAGATTTCTGCCAGGGGAATTCCTTCTCGGAGAGGTGAGACCATTGCCATCAACACCGTCATCAAGCTAGGCTTCATCAGTATCATCATCATCATCCACACCAACATCTCCACCATCACCATCACCACCACTCCGTCCCGCTGTAACAATTGTGTTGGATATTGCTTTATGTAACATCCCAAAAATACTAAACTTGGTTCATCAAACTCTAATCATCAAAATTAGGGTTAACAAAAAATTTTCTAAATAAAATATGAAAGCATGCATGTGTGTATGCATCCCATTTTAAATTCTTTTGAATTGCCTTATTTATGTGTTTCTTTGCTTGTAAAAAGTTTCTTAGGTGAAATAAACATCATCTAAACATTTCCCAAACTTTTCCCGAAGAAAAATAAATCAAAACAAAGCTAAATGAGTGAATGGTCACTTTTCCCAATTTAACTCCCATGCCTACTTTGGCTGTCTCAAACTTTTAGAACCTAACAGAAACTTTACTAGATCTTTGCACCCCTTGATTATACTCATAACAAAGTATCAAGGCCCACTTTGTGATCATCCAAAAACATTTAAATGCCTTGTTTAAATGACAGTTAAAAATTGAATCTTTATCATATGGGAAGATCCCACTTTTTCAAAAACCACTCAAACAAGCTCAACTTTCAAAACCCAAGCATCTGCAGACTCACCAGCACCAACCTACCACACCCACCAAAAATCTTTTCAAAATCCAAACACTATTGTGATCAGTGATTGAATCCTAACTTGTTCCCTCTCTGGTTGCAACTAGTCTTTAGTAGATCATCTAGCTCAATTGCACAACCTTAGCATCACTGTAAGATTGGAATTGCCATCAATAGTGAGCAGGCCGAGTGCACACTTGTCACCCCCATGTCGACAGCAAGCTAGGAGGAGAACCAAGCCTAGCCAACATGTCTGGGAGGCAGCCCACCGTCCACCGCCACTCCCTGTCCACCTCTCGAACCCTGCCAACCACCGGACCACGCGCACGGACCATGCCAAGCTCGCCAGCAACCATGCCGAGAGCACGCTCCGTGCGCCACGCTCGACCGACGCCCACAGACCATGCCGCCCTCGCCGTGTGCATACGTGATCACCACCGTCCCAGTAACCCCGCAGACACGCTCGTTCGCCGCCTCGCGGACCACGCGCGCTGTGCGCCATTAAATCTTCCGTCGGGCACGCGCAGAGCACCGTCGCGTTCCGACCAAACCACACCGCCCTACGTCTTGCCACAGTGTCGTTGAGCATCGCCAGGGAGCACCGCACCGCCCCTACCGTCGCCCACGCCGATAGACGTATGTACCGTTGACCACGACGAGCTCACCTTGCGCCCCGTCGGTCCCCTCACTCCACTATAAATAGAGGCCACCCCCAGCCGAATGGAACACACCATCTCACTCCCCTCTCCTCACTGATCGTGCCACCCCGTTCCCGGAGCAAGGCGAGCAGCGCTTCGTCGGAATTTCGCCGGAGTCTGCCGCTGCTGGAGAAGAAGGAAGCCAGCGATTGGAGCCGCCCTAGGAGAAGCTGCCGGTACCAGAAGGTTCGCCGTCGTTGACTTCGTTGTTCGCCCACCTCGCCGACCCTCGCCTGAACCCCGGTGAGCCCCCAACGACCCCCACTGGCCGCGCTAGGTTTCTGTCTCGCCGGCGTTGCCCAACATCGACGATGACTCTCAGCCGTCGGATTAGAACTAGATCGAACGCACCACATCACCCCATACCGCTTCGCACCCCCTCGTCTCACTGACGCATGGGGACAACCACTTAAACAGCCCGCGGAAGCGCTGCGCTTAGCAGGCCGGCCCAGTATCACTTCCCCCGTAGCCCAGTTATTTGAATTTAACTTTTTCCATTTTATTTCAAACACACTTCTGTACCCAATTTCAAAAATCAACCCAGGTCGATTCAGTGAACCAAATTGAATGAAACCAATTTTTTTAGAAAGGTCTGGGAATGCTGAATCCAGGGCCGTTGGATTCAAGTCATTTGGATCTATAGATCATCCAAGGTAAAAATAACAAGGCAGAAGCTTTTCTGCATTCAAACATTTTTCAAATTTAAACCATAATAGCTTTCGAGTTGATTACAACTCTCGAAAATCACATTTAACCATACCTTTCAAAATATATAAAAATATATAGGTTTACTTACAGAAATAATGTTCAAGTAATAAAAGAATGCCCCATAGGCATTTCTAGTCACTTTATTTAATTAAAATAAAGGGTAAAACATTATTAAACTGTGACACCACTTTAAATCATATTCCCATGGACTAAAATATGTGGTGATGACATGTGTCAACATGATCCCATGTTTGGTTTGGAGAATATTAAATCTTATGTAGTTTTTCAATGAGTAGAAATTACTTTTCTAAAAATAAAAGGAATTAAACCAAGCCTTAATCTTGTAATGTTAGAGATGATGTTAGATCATATATAGGACCCTTTTTGTGTGATGATTGCAAGTAGTTAAGTATTGTTTGGTGATTGTGTACCTCGTATTTATTCATAGACGCTAGTACCGACCAAGGATACGAGGAGGAAGGAGAATTCTATGAAGAAGAAGCCGAGGAGAACTTCAACCACTCCTCTGCACAAGGAAAGCTAACACTTGCAAGATACCCTACTAATGCAAGCTTATACTGATACTTATGCAAGCTAAACACTTGCAAGATACCCTACTAATGCAAGCTTATACCCTACTTATGCAATCTAAACCTTGCTTGTCATATCCACTTGATAAACCAATCCTAGTTTTACTTGCAAGCTTCTTACTTTATTTCTTTATCAAAGCTCTTACTTAGAGTTTACTTAAGTGAATTGTAGATACTAGAAAGATATGTGAAGGTTGCACAAAGATAATAAAATTTGGCCTAAGCTAGATAATCTTGATGTCATTCTAAGGCATGAGATTGAACTTAGTTAAAACTCCACTAGTTTACCACCCTTCATTAGTGCTCACCCCCACTTGTATATGCTAGTGCTAAGCATAAAACCTGATCAAGTTTAGATGGGAATACTTGGTGGAAAAATGGTTATGAAAACATTGGAATGATGGATCATTCTATTGAAATGTTTTGGACATGTGTTTCCAAACACCTGATGATTTTGGTGATGAAAATGATGAGGCATGAGCCTTAGCCCTTTATAAAACTGATGGTTTTCTGGATGCGATACCATTCCAATTTTATCGTACAACCAAAATACCCGAAGATTGGGTAGGGCTTGACTGGAAACTTATATACCTTAGTATTAGTTCCCTCATGGACAAGGTCTGAGCTGAGGCTACCTTGTGAAGATTGTCCACCTGTGCAGTACCCAAGATGATAGTTGGTCATGGTTGGGAGGCCAAACTCACAGGAGAGGTGCTTATACTAGGGCGTGTAATTGAAAGGTTAGGATTGATTATCCGCATACTGAGTATGGTGAATTCAGGATTTGTTCCTGACGGATGTATCGAATGTTGTGGTGAAAGTGTACAATCTCTGCAGAGTGTCAAACTACTCGAATAGCCGCGTCCACAGTTATGGACAGTTGGAGTGGCCATACTATTCCCCCGTCAGAAGTTTTCAAAAGACTTGTGAAATGAAATGAGACTTTGACTTGACCACAACAGGGTTGTGATATGAGATACAAGTTCCCACCTATGTGTTATAAAACTTCAACTAGCATTCGTTGCTTCTAAACTTAGTAGAGATAAATCTGGCTTTTGCAAAACAACCCTAGAGCCTAGTGTCCTATTATCAAAAACCCCTTTCACTTGTTAGTATTAGTTTGCGAGTACTTAAAGAGTACTCATGGCTTTGTCCCTGGCTATTCCCGTGGCCAGACTATGAAGAGGAGTACCTGGAGGATGGACCCCGGGAAGGTTACGACAACTAGGATCATCTCCCATCGTCAGCATTGCCTGTGACCCCGAAGATGGAGCTTCGCCTACGCTACCGTTATTATTACGTATTTCCGCTGCTTGAAGTTGTATTAAGAACTGGATCATGAGATCCCTATTTGTGTAAGAACTTATGTACGGTTTGTAATGGATGATGTACTATGGTATCCAATTCTGTTATGTCTCGCAAAAATGGTAATCCTAGGATTGCGATGTATGGCATAACAGGCATCTGGGATTAAAAATCCAGGTGTTGACAAGTTGGTATCAGAGCCATCCTGACCATAGGTGACCTAGTTAGATTGGACCTTTGAATCAAAAACTTAGTTTCAAAACCAAATAAAACAAATATTTACAAAAACTTATTCTCATTCTTATCCCTTTTATTCTTTCATGAAAATTCATGTTCCTCAAAAACTCTTGCAAACTACATAAAATTTTGACACACTTGATCACTCTACTAACTTACTCATCCTATATTCTTATAGATGGACGTGAAGTACATCAAGTTTTATCAGTTGGGGATGGAGGAGACCTTATCTTTGAGAGGGATTTGTGCCAGCTCTCGGAACTTCTGGAGCGTCCGCACCCCGAGTTCTTCGGAGCTTAGCTCAATGATCAAGGAGGAGAAGATCTGCAGTGGCTAATTGTTGCAAGTCTCCGAGGAAAGATTGAACCTCCCACGGTGGAAGGAATTCAGTTTAACTTAAGAGAGAACAACTGGCTCGATGGACTTTCCAGGGCCATGCAGGAAGCTCTTTCCCGTCTGTGTGGGCAGAGTATCAACCAGATAAAGGGTGCTCGCTTTGAGTTTTGCCCAAGGCGTGATGCTAATGGACAACCACTGGAATCCCCATATCACACTGAGCTTATGACCCAATTGGACCACCTTAGCTTCATGATGTACGATCGTCAGCTGGAGTTGGATAACTGTCGTGACTACTCCAACCACAAGTCTGCCATCATCAAGACGAAGGATCAAACCATCGCCATACTAGCAACGGATCACAAGTCTCGCCGCCTTCAGCTCGACAAGGAGGAGCGCATTATTGCCCGTCTTCGCCACCGTATCTCATCTTTGGAGGAGACCATCCACGAGAGAGACATGCAGTTGGAAGAAAGGGAGAATGCCAGAGAAGATCTTCGTGGAGACCCCTACTCCTATCTCAGCGATGATGATGATTTTCTGGAGGATCAGGATATGGACTTCTTCACCGATGAGGATGATTTCGCCTTCATCGATGACGATGAGGATGATGAAGTCACGGATTCCAAGGAGTAGTAGCACCTGAGCACTAGCGTAGCAAGTAGTATTCGGTCCCACTGTATCATAGTTTCCAGAATGGTTCTTAAAACAATCTGTTTTTTCTTGGTTGTGGTGTGTGTTGTATCGTGTGCTCTGAATGAATGAAGGAATGAAAAGGTAAGTTGCTATAAAAATCTGAGTCAAACTTTAAAAATTGTTCAAAGACCAAAAATCTTAGAAATTCCCCTATTTTCTCACGATCTATCTAATTATTCAGATGCCACGCGGAGGAAGTGGTTCATCCCCCGACCCGATGTTGCAGATTCTGCAAATGTTGACTTCTGACCGCGAATCAGAAAGAGCGGAACGTCAAGCCAACCTAGCCACACTGCAACAGATAGCCCAGCTTGCCCACAACAACCAAGGCCACGGAAATTAGGACAACCATGGATCTAAGCTCAAGAATTTCCAGAATACCAACCCACCTGTTTTCACTAAGTCAGAAGAACCCCTAGACGCCGATGATTGGCTGCAAACCATGGAAAATAACCTAGAAGTCGCCGGAGTGGAAGCCAACGAGAAAGTTCAGTTCGCCACCCACTATCTAGTCGGAGATGCCAATGCATGGTGGAACAGTATTCGCGCAATGACCGAAGGCCAGATGATGACCTGGGAGGAATTCAAGGTCAAGTTTAGCAGAACTCATGTCCCACCGGGTTTGATCAAGAGAATGAGAGACGAGTTCAGAGAACTGAAGCAAGGACGGATGACAGTAGTGGAATACCGTGACAAATTCTTGTCATTAGCTAGGTATGCCCCGGATGAGATCGATACCGAAGCCATGAAGAAAGAAAGATTCCTGAACGGTCTGCATGATGAGATGCAGACGGTATTAGTCAATATGCCCTTTGCTGATATTGAAGCCCTTGTCGACTCTGCTATCCAGATGGAAGGAAAGATCAACCAAGCTAATGAGAACCGCAAGCGTCGCATGATGCATCAGCCAGGAACCCATCAGACCCCAAAGTATCGCCCTAACCCATCTCCCGGATTTGCCCCAAGAACCAACAGACCCCCGATGAACCGTCCGACCTACCCCAACCGTGGAAACCCTAGGCCCGGAGGAAATCACAACAACCCCGGTAACTCTAGCAATTTCAACCGTGCCACACCCAAGTTCAACAACAACAATGCTACCGCCAACACGAACACTGCCCCGAGGACTGGAAGCAATGATGTGTCTGTAGAAGCAAAGGACAAGTCGCAGGTGACTTGTTATGACTATGGAAATAAAGGCCACTATTCCAACAAGGGCCCCAAAAAGAAGAATGCCGCAGCACCCAATGCCAATGCCCCATCTCAGAAACAGCGTCGTGTTCAGCCAGGAAGAAGGTTTTCCCCAGGAAATTCACTCAACCGCAACGACCGTATTTTCCTCATGCATGCTGAAGAAGCTCAAGAAGCGCCATACATCGTGCTGGGTATGTTTTCTGTTAATTCAGTACTTGCACGAGTGTTGTTTGATTCTGGTGCATCGCACTCATTTGTCACCGAAGAATTTGCATGCACTAGTAAAATTCAACCAACCAAACTGAAGCATGTTATGATTGTTCAAATTCCCGGATCAACCACCAAGGCTAGGCAAATTTGCAAAGCCGTCCCTATCCGAATCCATGGCATAGATTTTTATTCAAATCTGATAGTACTCGGAACTAAAGGTTTGGAAGTAGTACTAGAAATGGATTGGATGTCCAAACATAAAGTATTGATTGACTGTGCCAAGAAAGCCATAACCATGACCAGTACCGCCGGAATATCAGTCGAGCATATATCTGAAAGCTTACCTCATCAATTCAAATGCAACAAGAGTATAGCCCAACCTACCATTGACCAAGTCCGGATAGTCTGTGAATACCCCGATGTATTTCCAGATGTTTTGCCTGGTATGCCCCCAGATCGGGATATCGAGTTTATCATTGAACTAATCCTTGGAACCGGACCCATAGCCCAGAGACCCTATAGTATGAACCCATCAGAGCTAGCAGAATTGAAGAAGCAACTGGATGCCATCAGAGCTAGCAGAACTGAAGAAGCAACCAAGTGCGTCACCATGGAGGTCAGCTGTCTTGTTTGTGGACAAGAAGGATGGAGGTAACCGTTTGTGTACGGATTATCGGAAATTGAATGATGTCACTATCAAAAACAAATACCCCTTGCCCAAGATAGAAGATCTGTTTGATTAGTTGATCGGTACCAAAGTGTTTTCTATGATTGATCTTAAGACTAGCTATCATCAACTCAAGATTCGTGCAGAAGATATTCCCAAGACTGCCTTACCACCAGATATGGATTGTACGAGTATACAGTCATGTCTTTTGGATTAACCAATGCCCCCGCTTATTTCATGAATCTCATGAATAAGATATTTATGGACTTCCTGGATAAGTTTGTCGTTGTTTTCATCAACGACATTCTGATTTATTCCAAATCATAAGAAGAACATGAGCTACACCTAAGGACCATTCTTGGAACCCTTAGAGAGCATCAACTGTATGCAAAGTTTAGCAAATGTGAATTCTGGTTACAGGAGGTAGGATTCCTCGGTCACATCGTATCAGCCGGAGGAATTGCCGTGGACCCTTCCAAAGTGAAAGACGTAGAAGATTGGCAAGCCCCAACCACTCAAACCCAAGTTCGTTAATTTCTCGGATTGGCAGGATATTACCGCAAGTAGGTAGAAGGATTCTCGAGTATCGCCAGACCCATGACCCAATTGCTAAAGAAGGACAAGAAGTTTGAATGGACCGACAAATGTGAATCGAGTTTTCAAGAACTCAACAAGAGATTGATTTCAGCCCCAATCTTAATTATGCCGGATATCACGAAGCCCTTCGATGTGTATTGTGATGCATCCAAGATCGGTCTCGGATGTGTGCTAATGCAAGAAGGCAAAGTTATATCTTATCTATCTCGACAACTGAAGCAACAAGAGCAAAATTACCCAACCCATGACCTCGAAATCGTAGCCATAGTTCTAGCCCTGAAGACATGGAGACATTAACTGATGGGAAACCGTCGTGAGATCTATACGGATCACAAGAGTCTGAAGTATATATTCACTCAGAAGGAGCTGAATATGAGACAGAGAAGATGGATTGAGCTAATCAAGGATTACGACCTGGACATTCACTATCACCCTGGTAAAGCCAATGTGGTAGCCGATGCACTTAGAAGATTGCCGTGCCGCTGGAACTCCATGATCTTGAAGGAGCAACCAAGCTTGCACAAAGAGATGGAAGATTTTCGAATGGAATTAGTAAGTAAAGGATTTTTCGCTAGCATAGAACTCCAGCCCACTTTGATCAGTCAGATTAAAGAGGCACAGAAAGGAAATGCTAGTATTGACGGAATGAAGCGTCGTATCGGTACATGCAAAGTACCCGGATTCACCGAAGACGAAGAAGGAGTTCTGTGTTACAAAGGACGCCTTTGTGTACCAGCAGATTCTGAGTTGAAAGAAGTTTTTTTGAAGGAGGCTCATGATACTCTTTATTCTATCCATCCCGGAGGAACTAAGATGTATCAAGATTTAAAAGAGCAATTTTGGTGGCATAAGATGAAGAGAGAAATCAGAAGCTATATCGCCAAGTGTGATATATGTCAGTGAGTCAAGGTCGGACATCAAAGACCCGCTGGATTGTTGCAACCCTTGCAGATTCCGGAATGAAATGGGATTCCATTGCAATGGATTTTATCACTGGACTGCCTACTTCTAGTAGGGGAAATGACTCTATCTGGGTCATAGTGGACAGATTGTCCAAAGTCGCCCATTTCTTGCCTGTCAAGACCACATATCAGAGTTCGAAGCTAGCGGAGGTGTACATCGCTAGGATAATTAGTTTGCATGGAGTCCCCAAGAACATTGTATCGGATCGAGGAACTCAGTTTACCCCGAGATTCTGTAAGAAAGTTCAAGAAGGTTTAGGAACCCGCCTAGATTTCAGTACCGCATATCACCCTCAGACTGATGGACAAACGGAGCGAGTAAACCAAATACTCGAAGATATGCTGAGAGAATGTGTGTTAGAATATGGATCCAAGTGGGAAGACTATCTGCCGTTTGAAGAATTTTCATACAATAACAGTTATCAAGCCAGATTGCAAGTGGCCCCCTTTGAATTCATGTACGGAAGAAGTGTCACACCCCTTTGAACTGGTCGGAACTAGGAGAGAGTTAGATTTTCGGACCCGACATCTTACGAGAAGCAGAATAGAAGGTTCACAAGATTCGTGAGCACCTCAAGACCGCCCAGTCCAGATAGAAGAGTTACACCGACAAGAGACGTCGAGACCTCGCCTTCAACATAGGAGATTTTGTCTATCTAAAGGTGTCGCCATTGAAGGGAATGCAACGTTTACAACTCAAAGGAAAGTTAGCCCCAAGATATATCAGACCTTTCAAGATTTTGAACCGTAGAGGAGAAGTGTCATACCAATTGGAACTACCTGAAGAGATGTCAGCTGTGCACAATGTGTTTCATATCTCATTACTTCGCAAGTGTCTCGAAGTCCCCGAGAAGACCGAAGTGTTCAAAAATATCGATCACCGGACCATAGAGATCAACGATGACCTAACCTATCCCGAAGTACCCATCCGTATTTTTGAAGAAGCTTTTCGAACCAACCGAACCTGAAGCATCAAGTTTCTCAAGATTCAGTGGAGCAACCACAGATAAGAGGAAGCTACCTGGGAGCGCGAAGATCACATCAGGACGAAGTTTCCCGATCTCTTCAAATCCTAGGTAATCCTTTTCGTCCTTTTTCAAATCTCGGGACGAGATTTTTTTTAAGGGGGGAAGGTTTGTAACATCCCAAAAATACTAAACTTGGATCATCAAACTCTAATCATCAAAATTAGGGTTAACAAAAACTTTTCTAAAATAAAATATGAAAGCATGCATGTGTGTATGCATCCCATTTTGAATTCTTTTGAATTGCCTTGTTTATGTGTTTCTTTGCTTGTAAAATTTTTCTTAGGTGAAATAAACATCATCTAAACATTTCCCAAACTTTTCCCAAAGACAAATAAATCAAAACAAAGATAAATGAGTGAATGGTCACTTTTGCCAATTTAACTCCCATGCCTACTTTGGCTGTCTCAAACTTTCAGAACCTAACAGAAACTTTTTTGGATCTTTGCACCAATTGATTTTACTCATAACAAAGTATCAAGTCCCACTTTGTGCTCATCCAAAAACATTTAAATGCCTAGTTTAAATGACAGTTCAAAATTGAATCTTTATCATATGGGAAGATCCCACTTTTTCAAAAACCACTCAAACAAGCGCAACTTTCAAAACCCAAGCATCTGCAGACTCACCAGCACCAACCTAGCACACCCACCAAAAATATTTTCAACATTCAAAACTTGAATTCTTACGACCATTTCATCAAACACCTTGTAGATACAAATCAAACAAAATCCAAACACTATTGTGATCAGTGATTGAATCCTAACTTGTTCCCTCTCTGGTTGCAACTAGGATTTAGTAGATCATCTAGCTCAATTGCACACCCTTAGCATCACTGTAAGCTTGGAATTCCCATCAATGGTGAGCAGGCCGAGTGCACACTTGTCACCCCCATGTCGACAGCAAGCTAGGAGGAGAAAAAAGCCTAGCCTACATGTCTGGGAGGCAGCCCACCGTCCACCGCCACTCCCTGTCCACCGCTCGAACCCTGCCAGCCACTAGACCAGGCGCACGGACCATGCCAAGCTCGCCAGCAACCATGCCGAGAGCACGCCCCGTGCGCCACGCTCGACCGACGCCCACAGACCACGCGCTGCCCTCACCGCGTACATACGTGATCACCACCATCCCAGTAACCCCGCAGACACCGCGTTATTGCCGCATGACCACGCGCTGTGCGCCATTAAATCTTCCGTCGGGCACGCGCAGAGCACCGTCGCGTTCCGACCAAACCAAACCGCCCCACGTCTCGCCACCGTGTCGTTGAGCATCGCCAGGGAGCACCGCACCGCCCCCTACCATCGCCCACGACGATAGACGTCTGTACCGTCGACCACGACGAGCTCACCTTGCGCCCCGTCGGTCCCCTCGATCCACTATAAATAGAGTCCACCCCCAGCCGAATTGAACACACCATCTCACTCCCCTCTCCTCACTGATCGTGCCAATCCATTTCCGGAGCAAGGTGAGCAGCGCTTCGTCGGAATTTCACCGGAGTCTGCCGCTGCTGGAGAAGAAGGAAGCCAGCGATTGGAGCCGCCCCAGGAGAAGCTGCCGGTACTAGGAGGTTTGTCGTCGTCGACTTTGTCGTTCGCCCGCCTCGCTGACCCTCGCCTGAACCCCGGTGAGCCCCCAACGACCCCCACTGGCCGCGCTAGGTTTCTGTCTCGCCGGCATTGCCCAACGTCGACGATGACTCTTAGTCGTTGGATTAGAACAAGTTCGAACGCACCACATCGCCCCATACCGCTTCGCACCCCCTCATCTCACTGACGCGTGGGGACAGCCACTTAAACAGCCCGCGGAAGCGCTGTGCTTAGCAAGCCGGCCGAGTATCACTTCCCGCGTAGCCCAGTTATTTGAATTTAACTTTTTCCATTTTATTTCAAACACACTTCTGTACCCAATTTCAAAATCAACCTAGGTTGATTCAGTGAACCAAATTGAATGAAACCAATTTTGTTAGAAAGGTCTGGGAATGCTGAATCCAAGCCCATTGGATTCAAGTCATTTGGATCTGTAGATCATCCAGGGTAAAAATAACAAGACAGAATCTTTTCTGCATTCAAACATTTTTCAAATTTAAACCATAATATCTTTTGATTTGATTACAACTCTCAAAAATCACATTTAACCATACCTTTCGGAATATATAAAAATATATAGGTTTACTTACATAAATAATGTTCAAGTAATAAAATAATGCCCCATAGGCATTTCTAGTCACTTTATTTAATTAAAATAAAAGTGTAAAACCTTATTAAATTGTGACACCACTTTAAATCATATTCCCATGGACTAAAATATGTGGTGATGACATGTGTCAACATGATCCCATGTTTGGTTTGGAGAATATTAAATCTTAAGTAGTTTTTCAATGAGTAGAAATTACTTTTCTAAAAATAAAAGGAATTAAACCAAGCCTTAATCTTGTAATGTTAGAGATGATGTTAGATCATCTATAGGACCCTTTTTGTGTGATGATTTCAAGTAGTTAAGTATTGTTTGTTGATTGTGTACCTCGTATTTATTCTTAGACGCTACTACCGACCAAGGATACGAGGAGAAAGGAGAATTCTACGAAGAAGAAGCCGAGGAGAACTTCAACCACTGCTCTGCACAAGGCAAGCTAACACTTGAAAGATACCCTACTAATGCAAGCTTATACTGGTACTTATGCAAGCTAATCCTTGCTTGTTACCATGACCACTATATGCCTTAAGCATATGTGATCATATCCACTTGATAAACCAATCCTAGTTTTACTTGCAAGCTTCTTACTTTATTTATTTATCAAAGATCTTACTTAGAGTTTACTTTAGTGAATTGTAGATACTAGAAAGATATGTGAAGGTTGCATAAAGAGCATAAAATTTGGCCTAAGCTAGATAATCTTGATGTCATTATAAGGCATGAGATTGAACTTAGTTAAAACTCCACTAGTTTACCACCCTTCATTAGTGCTCACCCCCACTTGTAGATGCTAGTGCTAAGCATAAAACCTGATCAACTTTAGATGGGAATACTTGGTGGAAAAATGGTTATGAAAACCTTGGAATGATGGATCATTCTATTGAAATGTTTTGGACATGTGTTTCCGAACACCTGATGGTTTTGGTGATGAAAATGATGAGGCATGAGCCTTAGCCCTTTATAAAATTGGTGGTTGTCTGGATGCGATACCATTCCAATTTTAACGTACAACCACAATACCCAAATATTGGGTAGGGCTTGACTGGTAACTTATATACCTTAGTATTAGTTCCCTCACGGCCAAGGTCTGAGCTGAGGCTACCTTGTGAAGATTGTCCACCTGTGCAATACCCAAGATGATAGTTGGTCATGGTTGGGAGGCCAAACTCACAGGAGAGGTCCTTATACTAGGGCGTGTAATTGAAAGGTTAGGATTGATTATCCGCATACTGAGTATGGTGAATTCAGGATTTGTTCCTGACGGATGTATCGAATGTTGTGGTGAAAGTGTACAATCTCTGCAGAGTGTCAAACTATTCGAATAGCCGCGTCCGCGGTTATGGACAGTTGGAGTGGCCATACTGTTCCCCCGTCAGATGTTTTCAAAAGACTTGTGAAATGAACCGAGACTTTTACTTGACCACAACAGGGTTGTGATATGAGATACAAGTTCCCACTTAGGTGTTATAAAACTTCAACTAGCATTCGTTGCTTCTATACTTAGTAGAGATAAATCTGGCTTTTGCAAAACAACCCTAGAGCCTAGTGTCCTATTATCAAAAACACCTTTCACTTGTTAGTATTAGTATGCGAGTACTTAAAAAGTACTCATGGCTTTGTCCCTGGCTATTCCCGTGGCCAGACTATGAAGAGGAGTACCTGGAGGATGGACCCCATGAAGGTTATGACAACTAGGATCATCTCCCATCATCAGCATTGCCCGTGACCCCGAAGATGGAGCTTCGCCTACGCTACCGTTATTATTACGTATTTCCGTTGCTTGAAGTTGTATTAAGAACTGGATCATGAGATCCCTATTTGTGGAAGAACTTATGACAGTTTGTAAGGGATGATGTACTATGGTATCCAATTATGTTATGTCTCGCAAAAATAGTAATCCTGGGATTGCGATGTATGGCATAACAGGCATCTGGGATTAAAAATCCGGGTGTTGACACTTTAGTTCTTAGGGGAATCTTTCCTGGTGATGATTACTACTGTAGTTGATGCTTGTGAGTGGAACCATTGGATTATTGTTTATGTTCAGATTGTTATCCATTACCATATCATCTTTGATCTTGATCCATATGATGTCTTGTGAGTAGTTCGTTTAGTTCTTGAGGACATGGGAGAAGTCACATTGTTAGTAGTGAATCTGTGATGAGTTATTATTCAATGGTTTAGTATTTAAGTTGTGGTCTTATTCTTCTAGTGGTGTCAAGTGAACGTCGACTACATGATACTTCACCATTTATGGGCCTAGGGAAATGCATTGTGTATTTTTCTACTAATTGTGGTGTTGCCGGAGTGACAGAAACCTAAACCCCCGTTAGGACACCTTTGCACAAGGGAGCGTACGATCTCAGAGTTTAAGGCTATGGTTAGATTTATATCTTAATTACTTTCCTGTAGTTACGGATGTTTGTAGGGGGTTTAATCACAAGTATGTATTATTCCAAGTACGGTCGGTACATTAGCACTAGAGAAGAGTACTCAGCTATTTGAAGAGAAGGCACTTGACAGAATTCCCATGTTTCCTCTAGAATGTTTGGTCCTTATAAGTATTTACACCGGCTTGTCCTTTGCTAAGAAAGAATTGGGCCACTTGCTGCGTTTGTTCTTTGTTACTTGTAGTTTTTTTGTTGCCTTATTACAAACCACTAAAAATCTGTTTGCTAAGTATTCATATGGATTTCCTGCTCCATACCCCTTTTCAGCACTTTCTGCTCCTCGTTGGGATCGACAATCCTATTTATCGAAAGTACTACGATACACCCCCTATACTTGTGGGTCATCATGCGATACAAAGGGATTAAGTTACTAGCATATAAGGTTCTCACAATCATAAGAAGTAATCATTGAATGTGTGGGAGTTAGTATGGATCTCTATGTCCCGCTTCTGATTATTGATCCGATAGGGGTCTTGATCATGTCTGAATTATTCGTTAACCGTAGGGTGACACACTTAAGAGACACCGACACCATTTGGAACAAATATGTTATAGACGAAAGAATTACAAAGAGCAGGAATTATTTCACTAGACACCGAAATTGTTTCGGGTGAAATTGCTTAAATTTTTTCTGCATGTGAAATTGAATACTAGCAAGGGGTTTTCTATGAATGTTTGTTAATTAATGTAATTCACAGAATTCTAAATAAATAAATAAAAGGAGTTTTATTTAAAGAGATATTACATTAAATTTGGTGGAAATTTAATGGGAATATGAGTGGATTTTTTAGTGGGAATTTTGTAGTCCTCCCAAGAACCCTGCAACGCTCTCTGCCTTCAACATGTAAGTTGGAGAACTGCCGAAATCTTCCAATGTACTCTTCTCGTAGCCGGACTAGATCCGTCCATGCCAGAATCTTGAGATGGGATGGTTAACCTACCTATACCAGTAGAGTGACGTAGATCATAGTTCAGCGATGCCTCGTGACTCACACATGCAGAGAACATAATCATAGCCGTTTTTCCCCCGTGAAGGATTCGAAACGTTGGTGGCGGCGGTGGGAACGTGGCGAAATTTCCGCGCACGCTCGCGCACACGGTGTCCATGCAGACATCGTTTTATCAACTTGCACGAATCTTGTTGCCGAGTACTATAGTTTGTAGCCATGGTGATTTTTGTCTTCTCACCCCATTCTTCCTCGCATCATCTTCTTCCTCTTGCCAACGTCTCCTCGAGCTCTCCGTTCGCATAGAGGAAAAACCCTAACTTTTTCTTACAATCTCACATCCACATTCCCTCTGCACCAATGGCTAGTAGCAGCACTACTCCATCCATGGCGGCATCGACCGAGGCTACAGCTAAGCCTACAAGCTCTATCCATGTCCCACCGGCGGCAACCATATTCCAGCGGGGCTGGAATTGCTGGAAGAGGAGGCTGATTCCCACAAGGGGAATGGCGCGGCTCGGACATCACTAAGAACGATCTTAAAGAGATGCTCGCCGAGGGGTACCTCCCCGCAACGGAGGGTCTATTCTGGCGGGCGACGCCAGCCGGTGAGGTTGTCCCTTCTCCCCAAGCCGGAGAAAAGGTATACCTCAAAGCCCAACTAGTGCGTGGTGTTTCCCTCCCAATCTTCGACTTCTTCATAGAAGTCTTTAGTCATTACCAGGTTCAACCTCAGAACCTATCCACGGATAGCATCCTCGCACTTAGCAATTACGCGACGCTCTGTGAGGGTTACTAAGGGATCAGGCCTAGGTTAGATTTGTTTATCTACTTCACCGTCAAGAGGGAAGCCGAATTAAGAAAGGAAGGGCTTAGGAATTGCGGAACCATTAGCTTCAAGATCTTTCCTGGGCGGCGGTTCCCGACATCGTTGGCCACGAATCTTGCATGAACTGGCAGAGGACGTATTTCTATGACCCATATATTCCTCTAGCTGGCCGAGAAAAAACGTATCCGGACTTTGTCGATGGAGCTGCCGCTGAAGCCCCGACATGGATATCCCAAGCCCTCCTCACTTTTGTAAGATCTCTCCCAATAAGGTAGAGATCCCTGTGATTGCAGTGCTAGTCCCTGGAACGAATTACTAGCACCCATAGTTTAGGATGAAGTAAACAGATTCAAAGGTCATTATTACATCGAAATTGTAGGAGTACAATAGTTCTTACAACTCACTTAGCCCCAAGGCTAACTTATAAAGAGTTCTCATTACATAGCGTATAAATAAAGTCTTCATCATCATGTGCCATAGACAAACATGTTGAGTGTAGACTCATAACCCTATTCAACATCAGAGTAACCTACAACAAAATAAGTTACAGCCACAAGGGGTTAATACCGTGGGAATTGTATTGGCAAGTGATACCATGGATATATAATAGAGACTAACATCTACATGAATTTGGCTATGTGTGGATCAGGCTGGCTTTGCTCAAATAAGGTTTATCCTACTAGTTTAAAAATACTAAGTTTTTCTTTACAAAACACTAAGGAACCACCAATAGACATTGGTGAACCTCTACCCTTGTTCACCCACAATTTTTAACTTAGAGAAATTGGGATGAGGAGATTCTTGACCATTTCAATGTCTTTGATGCTCAAAATGTCCATATCCGGGGACAAGTCTAAGTACTTAGGTTTTTCCCTCTCGAGAGGTGGTGCACTTTCCCCACAAGACTCGATATGCATCGAAACAAGACTTTTCAGAAGCAATCCCTCAGACCACCATGGACGTGTTCCATCCTATCAACTCTACCACCATCTGTCCATCTGGCTGAGTTCTTGCAACTTAGTTGGTCAAGGCAGAATCCATATGCCATGTGGTTGCACTGGAAGCTTCTCAACACGAAACATCTCAAATCTCTTTGTTCTTCGGTCGCCATCCACAAGTGAGATAAACAGGGTAAACCATATAAATGTGCCCTGTGTAACCACTCAACATAAACCTTACAAGTCCCATTCCACCCAGGTATTTCATTAACAATGTTTTTTTTCAAAGTCAAAATCACATAGGCATAATATTTCCATAATATCATAACATGAATTTCCACCCACTAATTATAATAGCAAGTCTAAGCACTCTAGCATATATTGTCTCCTAACTTAGGAAAGTTCTACCAAGATTTAATCTATAGGATCTTCCATAGCATAGCAATATATTTGAAAACTATCATGCAAGTCCTACCAAAGTACCACTAGTGCATTAGTTAAAATAATAGGGCATAAGATGAAATATCACTTGCCTTGGTAGCTAGGAGAATATTCACAATCCTCACAATCACACACTTCACAATCCACAAAATCTACAGAACAAAATTCAAAAAAAATATATACAAATAAATATAACACTCAAAAATAATATGAATGCATGCAAAATGCAATGAGGTGCATAACACATTTTTAAAACCAAATTGTATACTATACAAGATAAAGTCTACATTCTAAAGTATAAATATCACAAAAACCACTTTAAAATAATATACTAAATAATTTTTATAGCCAAAATAGCCCTATAAATATCTCTGCATAACACTTTAATTTTTCGGAATCAAATGACCAAAGTGAGTCCATAGATGCAAAGTTAACAATTTCTGAATCAATAGACACCTAATTTGTATTTTTATGAAATACAGATGAAAAGTTGTGAATTTTGAAAGTTAAATCAACTAATAAATCAAATTTGGATTTTAATTCGAAAACACAGACATGCGACACGCTCTGATTGGCTGGTAACGATTCGTGCGGATAACACTCGCGAGCCGCTAGATCTTAGTGAGATCCTGCGGTCCAGATCTACATGTACCCTTTTGCCTAAACTTCTAATCGTAGCCACTACATCTAGATCCAACGGATCAAATCAACCTAACTAAAACCCAGTGGCACTAATGGCGAGCACGGCGGCGGTGCGTCTGGCAACTGCGCTCCAGCGAGGCCAGGGGTAAGAGAGGGGGATTAGGGGCTTACCGAGGTCACAGATAAGGGGTGGTTGCAGTGGTGGTCGCGGACGAAGGAGGGGCGCAACGCACAAATCATCTGGCAATTCTCCTTTGGTGAGGCCATTCACATAAACTTTGCGGCTTAATGCATTGGCAATGACATTTGCTTTCCCGGGATGGTATTGAAAACTTAATTCATAATCCTTGATAAGTTCTAGCCACCTTCTTTGTATCATGTTGAGTTCCTTCTGTGTGAAAATGTATTTCAGACTCTTGTGATCGGTGAACACTTTACAACGCTTTCCCAAAAGATAGTGTCTCCATGTTTTGAGTGCATGGACAACAGAGGCCAACTCTAATTCATGCGTAGGATAGTTTACTTCATGAGTATTGAGTTGTCTCGAGGCGTAAGCCACCACTTTTCCATCTTGCATTAACACACCACCCAGTCCTTGGGGAGATGCATCACAATATACTTGAAAATCTTTCTCTAGATCTGGCAAGCATAACACTGGTGCTGACACTAATCTTCTCTTCAACTCTTGAAAACTGCTCTCACATGATTCATTCTATTCAAACTTATTTTCTTCCTTTAGTAACTCCGTCATCGGCTTAGCTACCTTTGAGAAATTCTCGATGAACCTTCTATAGTATCCTGCTAAGCCTAGGAAACTATGGACTTCTTTAACTGTTTTGGGAGATTCTCACTCTGTTACAGCTGATACCTTTGCTGGATCGACAGCTATACCATTCCTAGACACAATATGTCCAACAAATCCAACTTCATTCAACCAAAGCTCACACTTACTAAACTTGGCATACAACTTGTGCTCCCTGAGTTTCTCAAGAATCAAACACAAATGTTCTTCATGCTCTCCATTGCTCTTGGAATAAATCAATATATCATTGATGAATACCACAACAAAATTGTCAATAAACTCCACGAACACCTTTTTCATCATGTTCATGAAATAAGCTGGTGCATTTGTTAATCCAAACGGCATCACTGTATACTCATACAATCCATATCTAGTGGTAAAAGTAGTCTTTGGTATATGTTGTTCTATAATCTTGAGCTAAAAGTAACCTGATTGAAGATCAATTTTTTAGAACACACGAGATCCTTCTAGCTGATCAAAGAGATCATTGATTCTGGGTAGGGGATACTTGTTCTTTATGCTCACTTCGTTAAGTGATCGATAATCTATGCATATCCTCTGACTTCTTTCTTTCTTCTCGATAAACAAAACTGGTGCACCCGAAGACGAAGAACTTGGTTGGATAAATCCTTTCTTCAACTATTCTCCAAGCTATTTCTTGAGCTCTTTTAACTCGTCAACTGACATCTTTTAGGGTCTCTTTTGTATGGGTCCAAAACCTGGCAATAATTCAATCAAGAACTCCACATCCCTATCTGGTGGCATTCCTTGTAATTCCTCTGGAAATACATCCGGGTACTCATTCACTAACGGTACACTATCTAGGATAACCCCCTTAAGAGAATTTAACTTACTCCCTTTGGGTTCAAAGTTTGAGTTGAACCTAATCCGATTCTTTTCTGGGGTTGTGAGTGTAACACTTCGTCTGGCACAGTCTATTACTCCCTCATAACGGGTCATCTAAGCCATGCCTAATATTACATACAATCCTTGGGATTCTAGGACTATCAAACTAACTGGAAACTTGTACTTTCCAAACTCTAGAGCTAGATCATGACTTCCAAAATTTACTGTCATATCTCCAGCAGGGGAGCTTACTTTAATAGGGCATTGTAGAGGTCCCAACCTGATAAGGTAGAGATCCCTGTGTTTACAATGCTAGTCCCTGGATCAATAGCTAGAATCCACAGTTTAAGATGTAATATCAAGAAACAAAGGTCATAATACATCTTTATAACGAGGAATAAAATAATTCATTACATCTTACATAGCTCATTTGGATATCTCATTACAATGCAGCAGAAATATCTATATAGCATGGAGTCCTTCATCTTGAAAGTTCCACAAGCAATCATGTTGGTTGTAGACTTGTAATCCTATTCAACACACTTCACTAACATCAAACAAACCTGCAACATAATAAGTTATATCCACAAGGGTCAATACATTTGAATTGTATTGGCAAGTGATACTATGTTAGAGTACTGGTATCTATCATCTATATGCATTTGGCTAAGTGGAGCTTAGGCTTTCTTTGCTCAAAATAGATTTTCCTTATAAGTTGAAAACACTAACTTTTTGTTTGTCAAAATCACCCAAGGAACAACCAATGAATATTGGTTAACCTTTTCCCTTGTTCAAGCACAAGCTTTTAACTTAGAAATTGGGATGAGGAGATCCTTGATAGCTTCCATGTCTTGATGCTCAAATTGTCCATTGCCAGGGACACGACTAAGTACTTAGATATTACTCTCTCGAGAGGTGGTGCACTTTCCCCACAAGACTCGACATGCATCGAGACAAGATCTTTCAGAAGCCTTCCCTTAGACCAAAATGGACGCGTTCCCAAACCTATCACCCCCTACCACCAACTGTCCATTTGGCTAAGTTATTGCAACCTATATGATCCAGGCAGAGCCCATATTTCCATGTGGCTACACTATAAGCTTCTTAACATATGGCATCTCAAATCTCTTTGTTCCCAGGTGGCTTTCCACAAGTGAGATACACTAGGGTAGGCCATAAATATGGGGCCCTGTGTAACCACTCAACATAATCCATACAAGTCCCATTCCACCCAGGTGATTCATTCACATAGTTGTTTTATTAAACAAAACACAAGTCATTGACTTAGAAATATTTCATAGCATGAATATAATCCACCCTTGTTTTCTACTATCTAAGCTAAGCAAGATAGTAGTAGGGATCTTAACTTAGGGTCATCTAAGCGACCATTTAAATCATTTTTGTTTAATCAAAGGAATAATTTCTAATGTTTGACCAATATATTTTTAAACACAAATTTTAGTCTTTTAGCGTCAAGTGTTTAATATTAATCCATTTGCAAAAGGTTTTACCTAAAAACCATTTTAAAATCAAAGCAATATTTTATTTTGTTGGAAATGCCTTTAAACAAAGTAATAATTTTCTAGGGTTCACCAAATATATTTTTAAATCCCAAAACTTGGTGTTTAAGGTCATAGAGTTTAAATCAAATCATTTTCAAATGGTTTTACTCAAAAATCATTTTTAAATTAAGCACATTTTTTTATTTTACTAGAAAAGCTTTTTATTCAAAGGAATAATTCCTTAGTGTCACAAAATATATTTTTAAATCCAAAAGTTTGTTTCTATGGTCAGTAGGTTCAAAAAAAACGATTTGCAAAATATTTTACTCTAAAAACATTTTTAGAATAAATTTTTATAACCAAAATAGACCTAATGATGTTTCTGCAAACACCTAATTTTCCAGGAGAAAAATACTAAACTAAGGGAATGCTTGCAAAGTTTTCTTTTTCTTGATTCCAATGATATAAAATTTGTAACTTTTGGACGTGTAGATCAAAAGTTATGAATTTTTCAAAATCAAACATCTAATAGGCAAGTTTTTGTTTTTAAAACAAATCACTGGCCACGCGTCATGTTTCTACTGACCGATAACGGTTCGTGTGTATCATTCCTCTACGGCCGTTGGATCTAACTAACAATGCATGGCACAAATTGGGCATAGCGGTTCGTTTAAGTTATCTATTCCTAGCCATGCGATCCGGATCTAACGGCTGCAGTGCACTGGTCAAAGTCTGGGCTTAGTTCGGTTGGTTGTGCAGGGCTGGTTCTTTCCCCTTTTTTATTATGTTTCCTTTTTCTTTTTCTGTTTTCATTTTCTGTTTTGAATTTATACTCTCATTTGAAATCAGATTTATTTATCAAAACTTTTCCAAACTTTTAGTAAGTTTGAACATTGTTTATTAATGTATTTTAAAGACCATTTTGGAATAATTCTTTTATTCACTTATGGTTTATTATTTATTTATAATAGGCATTTGCCTTTATTCAAATAAGATTTTAATTATATTTTCCAAGTCTTATTTAAATTCTAATTTTCACCAAACCTTTTTAGTAGGTTTTATTTATTCACTAGTGCAAATAATTCACTTTGAATTATTAAAAATATTTTAATATGATTTATTAATCATTTAAATTGGGCAATTGTATTTATTCAAATAAAATATGGTTTTAATCCCATTTAAATTTTAATAAATTAATTCTTTGATTCCATTTAAGTTAATTAAGTAACTTTTATTCCACTTGGGCAATTTCAAATATTTTCCCATGATTTAATTAATCCTTTACCTTAGGGACTTTGTCTCCATTTAAATAGGATTGAATTTGGTTAATGCCATATAATTTTATTGGGATATTCTTTATCCCTTTATTTTATTTGTTTATGGATTTGTCCAAGATTTAATTTGGCTTTAAATATTCCTTATTTATTTATTTATTTCTTTGCCTTATAAAATCCATATGTTTTTATTTAAAGATCCTATCTTTGTGATTCCAATTTGTATAATTTTATTTAATATTTGTTTATCCTTTTAAATCCTTTGGTATGGATTTTAGCTAGAAGATTTATTAGCTTTGGAAATTATTTCCTTTTATCTTAATAAATTCATAAGTTTTTATCCACGGTTCCAAATTAAGTGAAACCAATTTCTATGGTTTTATAATATATTTTTTGCCATTTTGATCACTTATAAATGTTTGTTGACAAATGTTTATATGGAACAAATCCATAGTCTTAGAGTGATCTTGGATATGATTTCTTTCATTAGGTTTTTAGGGTTTTGGTTTACTTTTCCAAATGTTTAAATTTCAAGATACATTCATTGATGAATGCATTTAACTTGATTGAAATTTGTTAGATTCCGTTTTATTCAATGTTAGTTCAATAAGGGTTTTGATGTTTCCATTTGCAATCAAAAAGTTTCTTTTCACCCTAAATTTCAACAATTATTTATTTTGTTTATTTATTTTCACATTTCAAAATTTGGAAAATTTTGGGATGTGACAGGCATCCAATTGTTCCATTTGGGAGTCTATTTTTGTCTACAAATGCTCTTGAAATGAATGAATGCGATGCGCCGGTATAAAAAAATGATAAGTGCTGGAAAAGAATTAATCTTGAACCTACCAGCCACATCATCAGACTCCTCTTGGATTTCCTCCACATTGATGTGGTTCACATGACCCTTCTGAAAAGGATTTGGCTTGTTGTCTCCATCAGTCTTCTTTTCTAGGTATTCATTTGCATAGTGCCCAGTTTTCTTGCACTTGAAACATTCAACCTGACTGATGTCTCTCTTTGCTGGCTGATTTCCATTGCCATGTCCATTATGGTAAATCTTAAATACACTCTTGTTGTTTCGGGTACCCCCATTGTTGCGTCCATGATTTTTATTGCTATCATGGTGACGGTTACTGTTGTGGTGGTTGTTATGATTCCCGTGCTTGTGGGATCCATAACCTCCACTTCCTTCACCAAAAGAACGCTTGTGAGACGATCCAGATCCATGCTTATCAAAATGGTGTTTCCTCTTCCTATTCTCCACTTGATTCATCTTGCTTTCCAAGATGGTAGCTTTGTCACACAGAGAGAAACCGATAGTTGCATGCACATCTCATCATTCAGTCCTTCAAGGAACTTCTCCTTCCTCTTTTCATCAGTGTCAACATCATCTGGTGCATAGCGTGATAGATTGTTGAACTCTTCAATATATTCAGCAATACTGCGATGGCGTTGTTTAAGGTTGTAAAAATCCTTCTTCTTCAACCCCATCACTCCTAAAGATATATGAGCAGTGCGGAATCCATCCTCAAACATTTCCCAAGTCACTTCCTCAATAGGGTTAGTGACTTGAAAGTTATCCAACCAAGTAGCTTGTCCTTCCAGTAAATGCGCTGCAAACCAGACTTTCTCTGCATCAATGCAACCAACTGTTACCAAGTCCTTGTTCATGGAGAGCAGCCAATCATTTGCCACCATGGGATCAGTTGTACCAGAAAACTTAGTAGGCCTCAATGTTAGAAACCTTGTGAGAATATCAAAAGCTGGTGGGTTGTTCTAGTTGTTGTTATTTTTATTATTGTTGTTTTGGTTCTGGTTCTGACTGGCCATGAACTGAGTCATCATCTACACCAATTGTTTATGTGCAGGCATTAACTGTTGCATCTCATTGCCATTGTTGTTGTTGTTGTCGTTGTTGTTGGCACGATGAGGAGGCATCTCTGGTTTCAATAAGGATAAGTAAGGATAAATAACCCCATAGATCCTACCATGCACAATACAAGATATAACAATAATCACCAACAAGCTAGCACAAGATAAATTTTTAGGGTTCAAAACATCACAAGCAAAAAGTTTGCGAAGATAAAACACACTAGCATAGTCATCCACAAGTTGGATGATCAACGCGACTCGATAATAAAGTGATAAGATAAATAAGTAGATAGATAGGCATCTCTACTCCTCCATGTCAACTTCCTCCTCTACAAGAGCAAGTCCTGTTGCGTCAAAACCTGCCTTATACTCCTCCAAGATGGTGGTCAAAGCATCAACCTTCTCCTGAAGCCTTCTCTTCTGTGAACACAGCCTCTCTATCACCTCGTGATCTACCTCTAGCTGAAAGGTCCTCAAGATCCAACTTAGTCTCTAGGTCCTTGATCTTCTTCTTACTATCCTGGATCCTCTTCTCTTGGCTCTTGAACTTCTTCTCTTGCCTTTCAAACTTCTCCATCTCCTTGATGCGCTCCTCTTTCTCCTCAAAGGCCTTGTCCTTCTCCTTAAGCTAGAAGAGTAGATCACCATTTCCAAGCATCACATTGGTCCTATCAGTATCAAGGTGCCTAATGAGACTCTCTAAGTCCTGGAGGTAGTTCCGCACAGGATTGATGGTCTCCTTAGTATCCCCGTCCAACACTATAGCCTCTCCGTCCTCGTCACGTCTCCCAAATAAATGGAAGTAGTGGTCCTTGAGCTCGGCAAAGTGACGTCCACAAACACTTCCTAACATGTCCTACATGGCGATGTGGAGGCCTCTCTCTTGATCATCATGGAGTATCTTGAAGGCAATCTCCTCCGTTGGAGGCTCTGTCTGGCGTCCAGGCTGAGTAACCCTGAATCCCCATAAGTCCTTCCTCTCAAACTTCCTGAGCTGAATTCCCTTGATGGTGGGGATTGGGAGAGAGAGTACATTGACAAGATGCAAAATGCGAGTCCCAAAGCAAGTTCCATTGAACTCCTCGTCAGTGTTGTAAAAAAAGCTAGACATCTATGCATAGGATGGAGAAAAGTTAGAAATAACACAAGTAAAAAGAGAAACATAAAGTATAAAACAAAAGCCAAAATCATTCAACAACACATTAATCCACACAATTCCTGGCATACATTATTCAATCAGAGACATCAAGGTTCAATAAAAACTGAGACAATTTTTTTCCATACCACATAGGTCGGTATGATCAAATAATTAACACGATAATACGCCAAGTGTGGTGGTCCAACTATAGGGTATGTCGCATCCTTCACTCACTATGTAAGGTAGCTATCTGAGCATCCTTGGAGGCAATATGTTTGTCTTGATCACAAGACTCCCAGGCTAAGTCTATGATATCCCTCCTTAGCTGTTTTATGGTGGTATCCAAGTCTTGGGTATGCTTCCTCTCCTCTCTAAGGTCATTTTGAGTGTTGAGAATTCTACTCTTAAGCCTTTCTCCAAGTTCTTTAATGGCATTCCATGATGCATTCCTTGCAGATTCAAAGATTGACATATGCATTTCAGAGTTGGTGACCATGCAGAATCCCGACTCATTGTGGTTGTCCTCCTTGTATTTAAACAAGTGTAGTTGCACCCACCAATACTCTTCTCCTTCATCCATCACCGGAAATCCTTTATACACGGCTTCACCATTTATCCCCAAGCTAACCATTATGTTCTTGAGTGCCTTAGGAAACTCCGTCTCACATTCTAGGGTCATAGTCATCAGTGGTATCTTCCTGACGGATTCGTTGATGGCGTCCATCTACAAATAGATATGAGAAAGAAGATTAGAAGAGGTTTACAATATGAAAAGAAACAAAGTGCAAAATTCATAGTTGTGTTGAATTTTTTCTAGTGGTTTTCTTAATCTAATGCATCTTAGGGTCACAAACCTACAGGCAACACAGTGCTCTGATACCATCTGTAAGATCTCACCCAATAAGGTAGATATCCATGTGATTGCAGTGCTAGTCCCTGGATCGAATTGCTAGCACCCATCGTTTATGATGAAGTACAAATATACAAAGGTCATTATTACATCGAAATTTCAGGAGTACAATAGTTCTTACAACTAACTTATCCCCAAGGCTAACTTATAAAGTGTTCTCATTACATAGCATATAAATAAATTCTTCATCTTCATGAGCCACAGGCAAACATGTTGAGTGTAGACTCATAACCCTACTCACCATCAGAGTAACCTGCAACATAATGAGTTACAGCCACAAGTGGTCAATACAGTTGGAATTGTATTGGCAAGTGATACCCTATATATATAGTAGAGACTAATAACATCTACATGGATTTGGCTAAGTGTGGATCACGATGTCTTTGCTCAAATAAGGTTTATCCTACTAGTTTTAAAATACTAAGTTTTTCTTTACAAAACACTAAGGAACCACCAATAGACATTGGTGAACCTCTACCCTTGTTCACCGACAATTTTTAACTTAGAGAAATTGGGATGAGGAGATGCTTGACCATTTCAATGTCTTTGATGCTCAAAATGTCCATAACCGGGGACACAACTAAGTACTTAGGTTTTTCCCTCTTGAGAGGTCGTACACTTTCCCCACAAGACTCGACATGCATCGAAACGAGACTTTTCAGAAGCAATCCCTCCGACTACCACGGACGCTTTCCATCCTATCAACTCTACCACCATTTGTCCATGTGGCTGATTTCTTGCAACATAGTTGGTCAAGGCAGAGCCCAT
The DNA here is from genome assembly GCA_030063025.1 of Avena longiglumis. Lineage (NCBI taxonomy): Eukaryota > Viridiplantae > Streptophyta > Magnoliopsida > Poales > Poaceae > Avena > Avena longiglumis. The sequence goes on from CP125974.1 coordinate 250,386,107, forward strand.
ATGCCATGTGGTTGCATTGGAAGCTTCTAGTTGATATGCCGAATTTGCATCAGCATTCTGTATCATAATGTACCTCTATTCATTGATATTTGTCTTATTATGAGGTATTACTTATGGCTTTTCATTTGTTTATGCATGTTGGATGATTCTTGGAGGATGGACTGCCGGAGTCTGGATTTTGATGGAAAAGAAGGCGTTTTGATGCTATTTTGCAAAGATCAGAAAAATAGCAGAAAAATATGGGAAAATTATATTTTTCCGTAAGATTGAGGAAGCTAGAAGGAGGGACGAAGAAGGGCCGTAAGGGGCCCACACCCCCCTAGGCGCGGGCCCATCCTGGGCCGCACCTAGGGTAGGTGTGGCTCACCTTCCCAGCTCCCGACTCCGCCGCTTTGCGTATATCTTCCCTACAGAACCCTAAGGCTAGGGGAGCGACCATAAATAGATTCCCGTCGCCTCTGCGGGGCGGAAAACACCAAGATAGAAAGATCTCTCCGGTTGACAGATTTCTGTCGGGGGAATTCCTTCCCGGAGAGGGGATATCGCGGCCATCAACACCATCCTCAAGCCAGGCTTCATCGGTGTAATATCCCAATTTCAGCAACCCTAATTTAATGTCCAAAGGGCAAAACTCAGGGGGAACAAAAACTTTTTCTTGCAGCGTGTGCTTACTTGTTTGCTTGTGCTCAAGTACCTATTTGTGTACTCCTGATCTCAAAACTAGCTTACAAAAACTATTTTACAAAAGATATGTCTTGGATCCTCTTTGATATTCCCAAATGTTTTGGCATTTCAAAACCTGAGCCAAGATGATTTTGACACAACAAAACATTTTAATAGTCTCTATCAACAAAACTATGGAGACATATATATTATCTCCTTATGTTTTCAAGACAGAACCTTCAACTACTCTTATCTCTAGGTTTTCCAAAAACTTTTCTTAAAACCTTTTTATTCCAATCTTGGTAGTAATACCAACATGATCCTTATATTATTTCAAGATACACCCAGCTCAAAATACCCAACCTTAACTCAAGCTAGGCTTGATGGTAACCCTAGTAGTAGTGTATAAGTGACAAGATGAATTGCCTTGATCTATTGTTTGATGATTTGCCTTGATCTGATGATTGCCTTGTTTGCTTAGGAAATAGAGTGAGCTAATATAGTAGATAATACCCTAGGACCCAATCTATGCTTGTGATCATCAATCTCATATCAAGCATCCAAGTCTGGATCTATCCTAAGACACTAAGGTGATTATCTCCCCTCCTAATCAGATCAATCCAGGATAATCCCTTCTAATAGTTCCAACTTAGTGAAGACCCAATCTAAGCATGGATCCTATCTATTTATTAACGTTTCCACATCATATCCTTGATCATGAGTTTGGAACGTAGCATCCTTCCAAAATCATCTCCACTTGCACTCTAGTCTAAAACCCTAAATCTGCCAAAATGGCAAAGTCTGGAATTCTTAGCTAGATTTAATCTTTAGAGCTCTACCTTTTCCAACATATGTGCATCCTTGAGAATGTATTTGAACCATATTATAATACACCACTAGTACTACCAAGGCCCACTCTTTCCCTTCTCCATGCCTTGCTAATTCCCACTCATCCCTAAGGGTTTTGTAGTCAAGATAATAATCTTCTCTGCAAATCTTATTTAGTTTGGCAGAAGCTCACATCTATATGCCACCTCCTCTTGAACAAACATTTGCATGGTTATTGTAGTGGCCTCGGATCGATAAGGATCCTAAGTCCCTGTGATTAACATGCTAGTCCCTGGATCAATAGCTAGCACTCACAGTCGATGAAATATCATGTAAAACACAAAGTCTTTATTACACGGAGAATCCAGAGTATGAATTTATTACAAAGATTGCTTAGCATTATGCTAGCTCAAATAACAGCGGAAACATAAAAGCAGCATGAGTCCATCAACGCCCAGGCTTGTCGAGTGTAGACCCGCGATCCCTACGCACCTTTCAATCTTCGGATTCTGCACATAAGACGTGCAGCCAACAAGTTGGGTCAATACTTTGAATGTATTGGCAAATTACACCAAGGAGAGAAAAGACTATCTCTACAAGCAAGGCTGGTATAGGCTATAGAGTTCATTTGCTCAAAGCTAGTTTTCTTAAGTAGAGAGAAGAAGAGAGGATTGTACTACTTTGTAAACATTTGCTTGGATAAAATAAGGTCGAATGACACACGAGGATATTACGCACCAAGTGTCCAAACAACCAAACACTTGGATATTACGCACCAAGCGTCACTTGGATATTACACACCAAGTTCCCCAAATTCCCACCCATTGGAGATATTACGCACGCCATGGGGTTTCAAAACTTTGTTTTAGAAAAGAGAGAGGAAGATCCTTCAGAGGCTCCATCCTTCATATGCTCAATGTTGTTCTGTTTCCGTGAAAACGGCTGATCGATCAGATTGCAATACTCTTGAGAGTTTTGTGCACTTTACCCACAATCCACGATCAAGTCCTTTTATAGACAAGATCATGGCGAGGATTTCCCTTAGTAGCCTCTCTACCAGTTGGATCCAACCGTGCCAAGAACGTCCAAATGCTGGTATCCCGGTGAGGTTTCCCACTAAGTACTAGGCCAAGACAGAGCCCATATCTATTGTGGTTGCCTTTGGAAACTTCGAATTCAAACATGGCGGACTTCTTTGATTCTGGCGTCTCCTCCACCAAAATCTCACTCGTTGTCCCGACAACCATTCCGCCCAGAAGAAAACTTAGTTTTATTTTGAAGTGGATTTGAGAAGAAAAGTTTGCTCTAGAGAGCCTTTATACTTAGAAAAATTCTTTGTCTTTCGAACCCCCCAATGGTACTTTGTATATATAGCATAGCAAGCAATACTTAGCAAAAACAAGGGTAACCTATTAGGAGGTAAATCCTAAGTATAGAGCTACTCATGGCATACTACAAAATCATCGCACTTGCAAAATAACACTTAAGGAAAATTCTACTAGATCATCCTACACATGCATACTAGAGAATTTTGAAGATCACATGCATAGAATCAAAACTGGGACAAGTTATGAACACGTGGTGTAACTTGCCTTGATCCGAGCAGCACTCTACACAATAGCACTCCTTAGCGCACTCCGAGCAATCTAACGAATCACAAACATAAATTTGATCACGACTTGCTCAAAGCATACACAAAAGAAAACATGCATGCATGCAACATGGTAGTTTATGCAAGGTTGGTTGAATTAATCGAGGTAGCAAGTTTGTGTGTTGTGATAGTGTAAGGGTGTCACTAGGATTTATTTTCCAAGGGTTTAGATCTAATATGAATCACTAAAACAATTCCGAGGATTATAGGAGATCAAACCCTCTAAATAGCCCCCAAGTTAGATCTAATAATCCTAAGAAAAGCTTGATGATTTGGATCAGTAGGTATTGTGGAAACAAAATTATTGCAACAATATTCAAACAAAAAGGAATTTCAATTATTTTCATATAGATTAAAACCCTCTAATCCAATGATTAAAATTTACACCTAAAACATTAATGCAACCCTGCAATATTAGTACATGATTGGATTCTACATAAAATTAGAAATCCAACGATATATTATAAGCTAGATTTGGCCAAATATTCGATTTTTGATGAATTTCGTAAGTTTAAAAACCAAATCTGCAACCAGATTTGAATCTCACTTAAAAACTAGCCAGGTGGCTTCGCCTGACTGGTCCAGCTGGACCGACGCGGCGGTTGGCGCGGCTCTGCCACGCGGCAGCGCGGTATTGGAGCATACCCCTTCGGGTCAAGATCTAATCCTAGCCACAGATCGCAGATTGAACGGAGGAGATGGCTCGGCGACTTACAAATTGCGACGACGGTGGCGGTGGGCGGCGGCGCTGTCGGTGGTCGACGGTGGCGGCTCGCGGGTCCCGAACCGTGGCGGGGTCGACGAGGTTCGCCTGGATCTCGCGGTCACGCTTGCGTCCTCGTCGCCTCGCCTCGCTTCCTCGGCTGGCAGCAGCGTCTCGCCATTCTTCTTCTCCCTGGCGGCGCTCCGGCGAGCAATCGCGGATGCGATCCTGCGAGAGGGAAGGGGAGGGGCACACGACGCGAATCAGTGGTGAACGGGGGTCAGTTCTAGTGAAGGGAAGGAGCGAGAGGTGGTCCGTACGTCTCGGCGAGGTTCAACCCGACGGCGGCGGCGCGACGTCGATTGTCTAGGGTTCCGCAAGGGGAAAGATCGGACGGGGTGAGGCCGAGGGTGGAGGTGGTTATATGGGGCGGAGGCGTGGGCGAGGGGGCGGCCGAGTCCGGCGCGGGTACGAGTCCGGCGCGGCCGGCAGCCGTGTTCGCCGCGGTCTCCAGGAGGGAGATGACGGGTGGGACCCCCGTGTCAGCGATCGAGGGGGGAGGAGCAGGCCGGTGCTGGGCTGCGGCGCCTGGCGGGTGCTGGTGGGCTGCGCTGCGGCCCAGTTAGGTAAGTTTTCCCTTTTTTTCCTTTAAACATTTTTCCTTTTCTGTTTTCATAAAACCCTAATAACTTTTGCAAACTAGGTCCAAAATTAATGAAATTTGTTTCTAAATTCTCATAAAAATGAGGTGGTCAAACTAATACACCAAGGGTGCTCACTTATGAGAATATTGAATAGGGTTTTTGAAAGGGTTTATGTGTTAGGATTTTTTTTGTAGTTGCAATGTTTCAAATGCAGGATGCAAATGATGCAAGGATGATGCATGACACTAATAACATCCAAACACAGAATCTGGGATGTTACAGTTATGATCTTCTAACCATGTACTGTCAACCCCCACTTCCCTTGTTCCCATTGAAGATTTGTGCTTCTTAAACCCACATGGTTTAGGAGGCTACTTGAAGTATCTACTATGGCATCCTTATTTTCAACAAAGTTTGCCATCTATTCTAGTCCACCTCAAATGCAACCAAGCACAGCTCTTGCTTCCTTGATTATATATATAACTTGGTATAGCTATCTATCTATCCCTTGTACCAAGGTGAGCTCTGATCTCACAAATATAACCATGTTTTAGTGGCATAAAAATAACCCAACCCTAGATTCCCCCCAAATCTAGTTTTCTTCCTTTCTCACCAAAACCCTTCAAAACCCAAGTGGACAATGATATATGAATCAATTTTACATAATCTACCTTGAATATAATAATTTTCCAAATAATTCCCATAATTATTTCGAGCCTAAAACTAATTAAATTCCTTAAATGGCTAAATCGTAGAAACCTTGTCTATGAAGGAAAGTTTGTTTTTCTCCAAATCACTTTGCCAACTCAAGGAACATTTGATGCCTATATATCATACCCCATATTTCCAACAAAAAAATAAATATTTTTGAGATTCTTTATTGTTTCTTTTTGCCCTTTTTCTTAAATGGAAGAAACAAGAAATAATTCCCTAAAAATACTTCTCCACCTCAATAAATCCCAATAAAATTCTCCAATGTGTGTTATGGTATTTAGGATCAGATCACATCAAAAACCAAGCCTGTCCAATCTAAAAATACCATCTTAGCTTCCAAAACCTATTTTTGCACATTTTGAATAAGTGCATTTAAATGGGATTAACCATCAGAAAAATCTCATTTAAATCTTGAAGAGATTAATTGACCTACTCCACCTACGAGTACCATTTCCCCACTTGGCCCAATGCAATATTTGAAACTTCCTTCACAAGCCTCAAAATGCTCAATTTTGCTAAACTAAGCAAAACATGATTCAAATCAAAGCCAAACCAGCTCCAATCATCTCCAGCACTCCTCGCTAACATCATCACTCTCCCCTGTTCGACCAGCACTATAGCATGCCCCACCCCCTCTTGTCCCTTATGTTTGTTTATGAGAGGGACAAAGGCCATGTCCTTTCAAGCCATTTTAAAACCTTGCAATCACTACACACCACCACTCCACCCCTTCTGCATGACCAGAGCACACCAGCAGGGCCCACTCAACCACCCACATCGCCCTATCCCTGGCCAGCACCTCCCTCAAGCTCTCCATGAACAATGTCTATTCTACCCCCATTCCTCTTTAGTTCAAATAGGCCAGAGGCCACCCCAGCCTCCTCTCGTTGCTCATTTGCCCTCTCCCCCACCCACCTACCATCCCCAGAGATACCCTCTTCCTCCCCTGCCCTGACGTGCCCATGGGAAGGAGGTAATGGCCTATCGGCCATTATCCAAGATTTGAGCATGGCTCACTCCCTCTTTCTTTTCTCTCTACATGTCATGGTTCTGAGCTCCCATCCTTGTTCTGAATCTAACCCTGCCTTCCTTTTGCTCAAGACGGCCTCTGGAAGCCTTACCGACGAGCTCCGACGAGCTCACCTCGGTTGTCTTCGGGCGAGCCCTTCCCTGGCAACCAAGCTCATCCTGTCGCCCCTCTCCTGGCTCGCCGACGAGCACCGTTTCACCCCGTCGTTCTCTAGTCGCCGGTGCGCCTCCAGGTAGCCTCCCCGTGCGCCGCTGGCTGCTCTAGGGTTTTCTAGCCGCCGGCCATGTCGCGATGAAGGCGACAGCTCGGGACTATCGATCTTCTTTAGATCCAACGGCTGCCAGCGTCCCGTACCCCTTCGTCGAGGCGGGCCATAACTAGCAGGCCCACCCCCCACGGCCCTCACTATCTCTCCCGCGTGTGCAGTGCCATTCTACTGGGCCGGCCACACCCTCTGCGGCCTAGTGAGGTTCGGATCCGTCCCTCGTGGCACACGTCCCCTCTTCTCTCTTTTATTTTTATTTCCAGATCTATTAATAGTACTGATTACTTTAAATCAGTTTGAAAATGCAAACTAAGTCCAAATAACTAGATTCAAAATTCCTAGGGTCCATGTGTGTTTTCCTCAACATTCAGCATAATAAATTGACCGAAATAATAATTGTTTTATCCATAATAAATTATCCATCAAGATAGGTACTTTTCACTAATAAAATCTTTCAAGGAGTTTGGTAACTCCAAATGGAGTAAAACAATTTGTTACTAAAATTTATCATGCATACCTTTCATGACCCACTGGCCCCACACCCATTTGCCTCCTAGTTTGCTGGTAGCAAAAATAACAAAACCAGGCCTTTTCTGACTTTAGGAAATTCTCCAGGTCAAACCAAGTAAGGTTTTGACCTAATTCCAACTCCCCTTTAACACACATAACCATATCCTTAAAACCACAGTAGATCATAATTTTATGAACCTTTGTTGAATTTTCGTGATTTAAACTATTCTATGTATTGTTTAATCACCAATAAATTTATAGCAGTAGATCTATAACTCCAAAAAGGTTGATTCTAATTTTAGAAAAAATGTATTGTCAGTGTTTAACCAGTTTCCTTGGAACCACGTCAAAATATTCTGTAGATTAGACATGATGAAAAAGACAAATCTCATCTAGTACTAAATTTGGCAATTTCTCAAGGGCATTCTGGTAATTGTTTTGAGGTGAATCCAACTCCTCTTCAATCATTCCACCAAATACTACCTAATCACCCAAGGAAATAATTTTTGGAACTCCAGATAAGTTCTGGTGAATTATTTCCTAAAACTAGAGCTTTAATCACTATAAAATCAACTATAAACCAAGGTAATTTGCTAAAATAGTGAAACCACATTTGTTGGCTTATACAATAGTATCATACAGATCAGTTCCTTGGTTAAAATCTCCTTATAGGTAGTTTAAACAAAAATGGATCCTTCACCTAATGCCTTCAAATCTTCACCCGATCCAACCAAATCAAACCTCCAACATCCTACTAATGTATATCATGTATATGTCCTTTACTTGATGGATGGTTTGATGCTTGTATGCCTTGTATTGATTGTGGTGTTGCTTGTTTGCATGTATGCTCGATAACGGCGATAGCTACAATTGTGTGACGCCCAGAAGCGGGAAGCATCTGGGTTATCTTTATTATTGTTATTATTGGATTTCTGGTATTTTAAAGAAGTCACGGGACATATAGCTGGTCATAGGCAAGCCACCTTATTTATCATACACCTTGTCCCACTATTTTATATATGCATGTTTTTATCTACTCATTTATGCAAAGTGCATTGGTTTTACTAAACTATGTTTTATGTGGGGAATGTTTGGCTCCTCCAAATAATTACCCCTTAGTGCCATTAGGTGCAACCCATTTGTCTACTACCTACCTTCCCTTAGTATGGTAGATGCTGTTTAAACACCATAACCCCTTTGAGACCCTGTTTTAACCTAAGCAAAAGTGTAGGATGGGAAGACCCCGGGAAATGATTTACAACAAAAGGTTTTATGAGAAAACCTTTCTGAGGCTTGTCCTATTAAGTGGTTTTGAAAATGAGAAAGGTTTTGATTTTAAAAAATGGTCCGGCAACAGATGGAGGAAAAATGTTTACAAAAAGACGCTGGGCTGTACAGTTTACTATTTTGGAACAATTAACCCGTGTAACCACATTACTCTGGAATGGGACGGGGCTGGAAGTTTGTCTGATCCGGTATAGGGGCCTCACACTACTACAGGGGCAAACAATCCCCGGAGGGTGGGCCTTCTCTGTCCAATGGTCCATGCGCATCATCGACCGAGAGAAGGAATGAAGGATCTACGGGCCTCCGCGCGATACTATGAGCCACTCATTGAAACCACACACACCCGTCGAGGTGAAAACGCGCTCCGGTTGGCTGGTTACTATATTGGGTGTCCCGGTGTTGAGGGGGTTAACCTCATAGGGTTGGCACATGTATCGAAGAATCCATTCGGAAGGTCTTGACTGGTTATTCGACCCACGATCGGTGTGGATAAGGGACGGGTAATCGGATGGTGTGGGTACAGTGTACAACCTCCGCAGATTGTAAATCTATTTGAATAGCCGAGTCCTCGGTCATGGAAGGTTGTGCTGGCGGTCGTACGGTGGGTGATGGTTTTTGTTTTCAAAAAGGATTTTGGAAAAGCGATGGCTTGAAAATGTTTTGACCATGGGATGGTCGGGAAGAGGAGGAAGGAGTTTGGTCATGAGATGACCGGAAGGAAAAACAAATGGGTGACCCAATCCTAGTGATTTCTTAAAACTTTTCACAAAATGTTTTCCAAATGTTTTACAAATGTGTTTCAAGAAAGATATAGAGACATGCTATATCTACAAGAGAAACTAGTTTATAAAAAAACCTCTATTGGAACCATCCTACCACAGCCATATTGCATATCCGTTATTACTATTTTCTTAAGGTGGTTTGCGAGTACATTCCAAGTACTCACCGGCATTGTCCCTGGCTATTTACTTGGCCAGATTGCAGATGTTAAGAAGTAACAAAGGTACTGACATCTATGCAAGCTAGGCCGTCTTTACAGTCAGTTGCCTATAGGTTAAGGCATGACATGGGCTTTGCACTTGAAGACTTCTGCTACCTATATTGTAATCGCCATAATGGACATTCTGTAAGTTTTGTACTCGTTAATATATGGACGTTGTAATGATACTCATCGGTTATGATCACGGCTCACTGATCATGGGAACATGAATTGTATGCATAACGGGTATTATCGAAACGTAAATTCGGGGTGCCACAATCGAGATCATCATCATCATCCACACCATCATCTCCACCAGCACCATCATCACCACTTCGTCCCACTATAACAATTGTGTTGTATATTGCTTTAGTTCTTAGGGTAAACTTTCCCAGTGTTAATTACTATTGTAGTTGATGCTTGTTAGTGGAACCATTAGATTATTGTTTATGTTCACATTGTTACCCATTATCATATAATCTTTGATCTTGATCCATATGATGCCTTGTGAGTAGTTCGTTTAGTTCTTGAGTACATGGTAGAAGTCATGTTGTTATTAGTGGATTTGTGTTGAGTTATTATTTAATGGTTTAGTATTTAAATTGTGGTGCTATTCTTCTAGTGGTGTCATGTGAACATCGACTACATGATACATCACCATTTATGGGCCCAGGGGAATGCATTGTGTATTTGTCTACTAATTGTGGGGTTGGCCGGAGTGACAGAAACCTGAACCCCCGTTAGGACACCTTTGCAAAAGGGAGTGTAGGATATCAGAGTTTAAGGCTGTGGTTACATTTATATCTTAATTACTTTCCTGTAGTTATGGATGTTTGCAGGGGGTTTAATCACAAGTATGTATTAGTCCAAGTAAGGTCAGTACATTAGCACAGGTTCACCCACACAACACTTACAACACCAAAGAAGACTAATCAGCTATTTGAAGTGAAAGCACTTGACAGAATTCCCATGTGTCCTCGAGAACGTTTGGTCCTTATAATTAATTCCACAGGCTTGTCCTTTGCTAAGAAAGGATTGGGCCACTTGCTGCATTTGGTCTTTGTTACTTGTACTTTGTTTTGTTGCTTTATCAGAAAACCACTAAAAATCTGTTTCCTAAGTATTTGCAGAGAGTTCCTGCTCCATACCATTAGTCAACACCTTCTGCTCCACGTTCGGATCGACACTCCTATTTATCGAAAGTACTACGATACACCACCTATACTTGTGGGTCATCAATACTATTTTCTGGCTCCGTTGCCAGGGATTGAAGCGCTATTGTAGAGTGGAACTGGTAAAGGAAACTTCTACTGTGTGTATTTCTTTTGTTACTGCTTGTTACTTTGTTTCCAATATGGATAACCCACTTGGTTTCTAATGCGGATATAGATCCTTTTAAGATACCTACAAGTATTGTTGATCGTGTATTGGATAATTATTATTTAGGGGATGGAACTGTCCATCCTGGTGATCACTTGATTTTTGTCCATGAATTATGCGGGTTGTTTAAGTGTGCAGGTATCACAACTGAACAGGTGAAGAAGAAGTTACTCTCCATATCTTTGAAAGGGAGAGCTGAAGAATGGTATAAGTTGTTGAAGAATGGATAATCCATGGAATGGGAGGAAATGGCATCTCTCTTTTATTCTAAATTTATCCTCCCAGTGAAATTCATAAGGACAGAAATATGATGTATAACTTTTTGCCTCGTGATGGAGAGAGTACATCTCATGCTTGGGGGAGATTGAAGTTATTAATGCTTAAATGTCCTATTCATGAACTCCCTAACAATATTATTATCAATAATATTTATGCTAGACTTGCTCTTCATGATAAATATTTACTAGATGCTTCTTGTGCTGGATCATTCACACGTATGAAGTAAGAAGCTAAATGGCATCTCTTAGGTCGTATTCAAGAGAACATTGAAGCTTGGGAGAATGACAAAGGAAGAAATTCTGGTATAAACTATGATTATGAATGCATTAAATCTTTTATGGGAACTGATGACTTCCGTGATATTAGCAATGAGTTTGGTCTTGATCCTCAAGTTCTTGCAAAATGTTTTAATGCCTTTGCCTCTTATATTGAAATTCCCAAGAAAGAGTGGGACAAGTACCATGCTCCTTATAAAGACATTGTCACCCATGTTCCTGCTAGCATAGAGATTTGTTCTGTTGATCATATTTTGCCTGAACCTTATGTGGAGAAAATCCCTTTTCTTGCTAAGGTAAGGGAACATTCCATTATTGCTAATGTGGTTAGCAAAAGTGCAAAGAAAACTGTGGAGACTGATGAGATCATTGATATTGATCCAGCGGTAGCTATTGTGAAAGATCTTGTCACTAGAAATATAGAGGATGAGCATATTGTCTTCTGTGAAGACGCTACTAATATTGTGTCTCATCCTAAAAAAACTAGAAAAGCTAGTGTCCCTGTGCTTTCTATTAGAATTGGTAATCATAGCTATTATGGTTTATGTGATATTGGTGCTAGTTCAAGTGCTATTCCTTATGATATTTACAGGGAAATTATGCATGAAATTGGTTCTTGTGAACTTGAGGACATTGATGTGGTTATTCACCTTGCCAATAGAGAGAAAGTTTTCCCCATTGGCATTGTAAGAGATGTGGAGGTACTTTGTGGTAAGATTAAATATCCTACTGATTTTCTAGTACTTGGTAAAGAAGCTAGTAAAACCTATCCTATTATCTTTGGTAGAATCTTCCTATAAACTTGTGGGGCTATTATAGATTGTAGGAAGGAAAAAGTTTTAACTAAGTTTGATGGAGAGTCTTATGAGTTTAATTTTTCCAAATTTGCCAAAACTCCCTATGAAAATGAACTGCCTAATGAAGATTTCAGGGTTGAACAACTTTCTGCTATTTCTCTTGCTCCTAACAATGCCTTGCATCAGTTTATGGAAGATCACGAAAGCAATGTCTTGATGAACAAAAGAAATGAGATTGACGAGGTTTTCCTTCGTCAGCCTGAGTTACTTAAGCACAATCTACCTGTGGAAGATTTGGGTACCACACTACCACCTAAAGAGGATCCTGTTTTGGAATTAAAACCTTTACCTGATGATATTAAATATGCTTATCTTGAAAATAAGAAAGTGTATCCTGTTATTATTAGTTCTAAACTTTTAGGAAAGGAAGAAGAAAGGTTATTGGAAGTATTGAAGAAACACAGAGGAGCTATGGGTTATACTCTTGATGATTTAAAAGGAATTTCTCCCACTATATGTCAGCATGCTATTAATATTGAACCAGATGCAAAACCAGTTGTTTAGCACCAACGCCGTTTAAATCCTAAGATGAAGGATGTGGTAAGAAATGAGGTATTATTTATCCTATTGCTGATAGTCAATGGGTCAGCCCTGTTCATTGTGTTCCCAAGAAAGGGGAATAACTATTGTGCCTAATGAAGATAATGAGCTAATGCCCCAAAGAGTAGTGGTTGGGTATATAATGTGCATTGGTTTTAGAAAGATTAATAAAGTTACTAAGAAAGATCATTATCCTTTGCCCTTTATTGATCAAATGCTTGAAAGGTTGTCCATAAAGACTCACTTTTGCTTTCTTGATGGTTATTCTGGGTTTTCTCAAATTGTTGTGAAAGCACAAGACCAAAAGAAAACTACTTTCACATGTCCTTATGGTACTTATGCTTATAGGCGAATGCCTTTTAGTTTATGTAATGCTCCTGCTACCTTTCAGAGATGCATGTCTGCTATTTTTCATGGTTTTGTGAAGAAATTGTGGAGGTTTTCATGGACGATTTTTCCGTCTATGGAACTTCTTTTGATAACTGTTTGCACAACCTTGATAAAGTTTTGCAGAGATGTGAAGAAACCAATCTTGTTCTTAATTGGGAGAAATGCCATTTCATGGTTAATTAAGGGATTGTTCTCGGACACAAGATCTCTTAAAGAGGCATTGAAGTTGACAGAGCCAAAATTCAAGAAATTGAGAAGATTCCTTGTCCTAGAGATATCAAAGGTATTCGTAGTATCTTTGGTCATGTTGGTTTCTATAGGAGGTTTATTAAAGATTTCTCCAAAATTTCAAAGCCCCTCACTAATATTCTTCAAAAAGATGTACCTTTTGTTTTTGATGATGATTGTAAGGAAGCTTTTGAAACTTTGAAGAAAGCTTTGACAACTGCTCCTATTGTCCAACCACCTGATTGGATTTTACCTTTTAAAATTATGTGTGATGCTAGTGATTTTGTCGTGGGTGATATTCTTGGAAAACATGTTGATAAGAAGTTGAATGTTATTTATTATGCTAGCAAGACTCTAGATGCTGCTCAAAAGAATTATGCTACTACTGAAAAAAGAGTTCTTAGTTGTAATCTTTTCTTGCGATAGGTTTAGACCTTATATTGTTGATTCAAAGGTTACCATTCATACTGATCATACTGCTATCAAGTACCTTATGACAAAGAAGGACGCTAAACCTAGAGTTATTAGGTGGGTTTTGATTTTACAAGAGTTTGATCTGCATATTGTAGATAGGAAAGGTGCTAAAAATCCTGTTTCTGACAATTTATCTCGTTTGGAAAACATTTCTTTTGACCCATTGTATGTTAATGATAGTTTTCCAAATGAGCAATTGGCTGCAATAAGGGTAAGTCAGCATGAGAGTCCTTGGTATGTTGATTATGCTAACTTTATTGTTTCCAAGTATTTTCCTAAAACCTTTACAGCTCAGCAAAGAAGAAAATTCTTTTATGATCTAAGGCATTACTTTTGGTATGACCCACAATAATATATAAAGGAGTAGATGGCATTATGCGAATGTGTTCCATAATTTGAACAACAAGAGATATTGATAAAATACCATGGCCGTGCTTATGGAGGACATCATGCAGGGGATAGGACTTGACAAAAGGTTTTACAACCTGGATTTTATTGGCCTACCCTTTTCAAAGATGCAAGGAAGTTTGTCTTATCATGTGATGATTGTCAACGAGTAGGTAACATTTCTAGACGCAATGAAATGCCTATGAATTATTCTCTTGTTATTGAACCTTTTGATTGTTGGGGATTTGACATTATGGGACCCTTTCCCCCCTCAAAAGGTTACACTCATATTCTCGTTGCTATCGATTATGTTACGAAGTGGGTAGAAGACATACCTAGAAATAGTGTTAATGGTAAGACCTCTTTGAAAATTCTTAAGGACGTTATTTTTCCTAGGTTTGGGGTGCCTAGATGTCTCATGACCGATGGAGGCTCTCATTTTATTCATGGAGGTTTTAGAAAAAACACTCGCTATGTATGATGTATGTGACACCCCCGGGATAAGGGCTAAACAAATCCTAGACCTTCGTCTGACATAAGCTTAACATTGAGCTCGAGAATATCCAGTGAAGAATCGGTAGCACGACAGTGACCCTACGACACAAAATTTATTACATCAAGCTCATAACTGAGCAAAGAACCAAATTATTACAAGCAGAGGTCACTGACCGCAAACATCAAGCAACGGAAGGAAAATTATGTTATTAAGTATAGAAAACTTAACAAATGACCTAAGAGGCATGAAGCATAACGATGACGTCCCAGCCGATAGATTCCGGGCTGTCGGCCGGTAACCCCAAGCTACTCGTCGATGTCGATGTAGCACCAAAAGGATCTTCAGGGAACACTTACTATACCAAAAGTATCAACAAAGCAAGGGTGAGTACAAGGTGTACTCTGCAAGACTTCTGGCTGGTGGAGTTGTTTTGCATAAATCCATCTTTGTTTATAAAACAAGAGAGAGGAGAAGCTCGTCTATTTAGAGTGTTTAAAAAAAGGGGGTAAGAGAGCGACGTCTCCAAAGTATTGATCATCATCTCTTGATATCCACCGAATCATCATCATCTGAACCCTATCTATGATCACCCCCTAGTACCCATGAGGAAGCATCCTTAAACACACGTTGATCTGCTAAGTTTTACGATTAAGTTCATGTTCTCTATGATCATCACGTTCGTTCCCAAGTCGTCTATAACCGTGGATATGGATTTCCGAAAGATTATTAGCCTACAGGGGTGTACAAGTTTACCCACACGTACTAACCTTATCTTAATTCCACTTAATATTAGCCCTCTTCCTTGGAAGGCCGGAGGGTGGTTAAACACGACTTTTACATTGCTTTCGCCGAGACCATGAGTCACGCAATAAGTATGGTTCCGTCGTAACGGGTCAAATCCCAAAGATGGTACTTAAAGATGTGAGGCGAGGTTGGTTTACCAGGGGCGCTATCTACCCCAAGCAACCCGGTTCACGCTTCCCTACCTGTTATGAATGCATCTTCACTCGGCAAATCTTTCAAAAGATTTTATATGCATATGTCGAATGGAACGCCCAAACTATGTGACTCATGTAATCTACTAGGCAAGTTAGTCACTCATGGGGTTTTCCAGGCCCCGTGTGGTTGTACGCTCGTCTTGGTTCAAGAGGCAAGAACTCGTGTCCTAGTGGTGGCGAGCATGGGACTACAAAAACCACATCCCACCGTGGCCCCCCATACCAGCCTTAGCATGTTTAATCTCATATCACTGATCTCATCTCATTTTGTTCTCCTACCATACTAGATTCTCTGCATCTGATACATCATCTGGATGAACATAACTGACAGCTATGCATGGCTAAGAAAACACATATATAAACTATAGCAGTGCACACAAGCCAAACCTAGTTATGCTAGGAGCGGTGGATCGGATAATATAAGCTCAAGGGAGTAATGCAACAGATAGGATACTCTATCTATCGATAAAAGACCATGGTAGAATCGTATGCGTCATGGCAGGAATTGAAATGCTTTCGAAATCATAGGATTATATCATGGTGGGGCTATGCTTGCCTTTGCCTGTTGATAACCAATAAGCAGATCTTCCGGAATCTTGTACTTGACTTGATTACAATTGGTCAAGTATTGTTCGTCGATCTTCGACGGTCTTGATCTTGGTCTTCAATCTCGATCTCGATATCGTATTTTACCGGGAAGAACCAAACACCGGAAAGAGAGGGAAACAATCAACACGTGGCACCGATGCAATGCTCAAGCAAGTATGATGATATGACAAGTTAAATTGTATTGAATTGAAACCCTAGAACATGCTCGACAGTTTAATCGGAGTTTCGAGGGGTGAAAACCCTAACTCGAGGAAACTTCAGATGTATATGAGAGGGGTTACTATGTTCTTCTAATTATACTTGTCATTTAAGTTGTTGAACAATGCATGATTATAGCTTAATTAGATAGTTCTCATTTTTCTGAATATTTTGATATATTATTTATATTTTTCTGACTTATAAATCAAAAGTTATTTTACAAGTTTATATCAAATTCTAGAATTAATTAAATCAATTAAAAACCTTTACTGCGCAAGGCTGATGTCAGCTCAGGACTTTAAACCTTTTTCACAAAGGGCTGGGCTAGCCCTAGAGACAGACATGTGGGGCATGCGACATGTCAGCGCGCCACGCAAGCAAATGGGACCGGGGCTGGTTTGACTAGGTCAGACCCTAACCTAAACATTTCGCACCGCACAGGCATCTAGCCTCTGAGGCTAGCAAGTGGGACCTTGGCCACGCGGATGCCACCTTGGCGCCACGCAGAACTCGCCGGAGAACGGCCAGACGGTGGAGACGGACGACAGAGGAGGGCGCAAGGGGCTGCGCAACCTAGCCTACTCAAACCAGCGCAGCAAGGAAGACACAAAGGTGGTGGCGCCGCTTGGAATAGGTCACCGGAGCGAGCTACACGACAAGCGACGGCGGCGGCACACAACAGTGGTCGACGCGAGGAACAAACCAGAGAGAGAGGGGCAGGGTAGAGAGGCTCTTGAGAACCACCAGCTCACCAGGATGCTCAAGGGGAGGTCGTCGAGGCAGGGCGAGGCCGGATGTGGCCGGAATCAATGGGACAACGGCGGCCGGACTTTGGGAAGGAGGGCTTGATTCGGCCGATAGAGGGCGCGCCAGCTTGCTTGGTTGGTCGGGGACGAACGAGGGTGGCGAGGTGGATCTACTGGGATAGACCGCGAGGCTCAGGGCGGTCTAGAGCAACGGCGGCAAGAGGTTACCAGTGAGCTAGGGTTCGGTCGCCTGGCGGGGAAGAGAGAGGGAGGTCTCTAGAGAGGGGCGAATGAATGAGGGCGAAGGCGACGCCGTCATGGAGATCTTATCCACCCCGGAGCTCGACGGACGGCGAGGATCGACGGCGCGGGTAGCGACAGCGAGCTGCTCGCCGTTGTCGAGGAAGACGACAGGGGAGGAGGGCGAAGTGGTACTGGTTCGTTGTGGGCTGCGCTGGGTTGGGTTGGGCTGTAGAGCTGCACACGCGAGCGGCTGGAAGGGAGGGGAGAGAGATGGGCCGGCCTGGTTGGTCTGGACTTGCTCATTTTTTTCAAAGAAACTGTTTTTCTATTTCTCTTTGCTTTTATCTTTTTAATTTCATTTCAAATACTGTTTTAAACATTCCAAATATACCAGGAGTTTGTATAAAGTATATAAAACATTGTGGAGCCCTTTTTAACATGTTGGGCTCCAATTATTTTGGTATTTTCCAAAATATTCAAATCCTTTTGAATTTTTTTCAAATAGAGAGAGAGGGATTAGGGTTTAGGTTTTTTCATATTTCTTTCTTGCATTTTTAGAGGATGGTGCCAATGAATGCACAATCAAACCCTAATTATTATTTAACTAGAACTGGGGTGCTACAGCTCTATCCCCCTTACGAGAATCTCGACCCAAGATTCCAAAGGTAGGAAAAGAGATAGAGAGAGAAAGAGATGGGGTCACTCTAAATATAAGAGGGAAACACACTAAACAACACACAGAATATCTCATGGTCAACTCATGAATAGAGTGTTTAAAAACAACTCTGAGATGACAAACAGGAAATACGTCAAGGTAACGGAGGAAACAGGAGGAGAAGGTTTAAAGTTGTTAGATCAATGGTCTTCATAAGGATTGAGACCATGGAACTTACAGGAGGTTTTTGAAGCTTCTGAAAAAGAAAGCTTCCAACAGAAAGATGAGAACCACAAACTTCGAGAAATGAACCTCTACTAAACAGCTTAAGTAGAGATTTTAGGTTATAGAGATATGTATCAACAAAACCAAGTTGTTGAACTACTTTTGAAATATAAGGGTCACTCTTTCATTCAACAGAAGGCGTAAGACAGAAAGGTGTTTTGGTGGGGAGAACTCATAAGAGTCACAAAGAAACATGCAATCAAGAGGAACTACAGATTACCAAAATCATAGCCACTCTCAAAATATGGTTGAGAAAACAAAGGAAACTCTTTAGTCATCCAGGTATATCAAAATCTTAGCCAAAGATCATGATATCACTTTACACCACTAAATGAATAGGTAAGAAGATTCCTGATGACACAAGAATAAATAAACTTCATTCTCAGACTTCAATTACTTGGCACAACAAAATGATTGCCAACATAAAAGGGTCTGGAGGATCGACCGAGAGACATTCAGCAACACTACTTTAAATGTTCTCCTTGATGTTCGAGAAATCAAACATCAAGTAAAGGTTGGACTTCGGATGCAAAAGAAACCATAAGCATAAATTCTATAATACATCATAGAAGAAGCCTCATGAGAAGTGGTTGTCATTGCTGAATCAAGAGAATATAACAAAAGGTCTTTCTGGCTAAGTGTGTCAACCATTACATTATCCTTGCCAGATTTACAAAGAGACCTATGTCAAACCTTTGAAGAACACCAACCATCATTGCTGCTTGAGATTCAGCTTTGGTTAGGTGAGAGGATATTTCAGACTCAGCATGTCCGAATAGAAAGTTTGCAACATTTACCGTGATGGTGAAGTTACTAGATTCTCAAGATATGGACTATAGTGTAAAACTCCAAAAGACTGAGCTAGATTGCTAGAACCATGTATTTAGCAACTTTTCGAAAGACAACTGCATACGCATAAGTACCGATAATAAAACACACATATGTCCTTAAGGAAAGATAGATAAATCTTCTTGAATCCACGGCGACATCTTTCAACATTTGCACGTGAACCGGAGAAGGTTTCTTCTAACATTCAGAACACATACTTCGAGATGACTCGCTGATGGTTCTCGAAATTTTCCAACATTTGTGCCAGATGTTCCATATGAATCTTGTCTAGCATGGAGAATATAAGAATGTCATTGATGGGCTCAACAACAAACTTATCAAGATAATCCATTAATATGGAGTCATATGTTGCATGAACAAGGCAAGAATACTGGTCATATTGAAGGACACGGAGATGTACTCAAGTGAAACATCACAAGTAGAAACAACATCAAGATTGTTCTTGTAATTGAGTTTGAGTTGACAATAGCCCAAATCAAATCAAAGGTATGGAAGATAACATATCCATGAAGAAGATACTATCTTTCTTCCACACAAACGAAACTAGACATCCCTTTTTGGAGGAACTGGGTCGGATAGAACTTTTGTCTTAAAGCTCTCCAAGTTGTTGTTTTAAGCTCGACCAACTAGTTCAGGGGTATTCAGTACAAATCCTTGGAGAAAGGAGCAGTTTAGAGAACTTGCATGCTCAAGAACTATACAACACAGTCATGTGGAAACATGGCAATACTTCTAGTAGACATCTAGAATATCACGAACCACCGATATGTCACATAGTTCGAGAGGAAACTTGCTTTAGAAGGCAAGAGGACACAATCTTAGAGATTCGGCAACAACCTAACTCTTTGACCGAAGAGGTGCACCAGAATGACGGACTTGGTAGCACAATCATCCTTTGCTTAGTGACAGGGTTAACCAATCACGCTAAGAATGACACAAATGTCCTTGGAGTTCAAAAAAATAACAATTGTTAAGAATCTCGAATAACCACATCATTACTCACATGCATCATTTACGAGCGCGAAGGCTCGAGGAAGGATGGGTAAACATGTGTGGAATCATCACTGCATTAAGGGGTCATGAAACTCAGCACAACCTCTTAGTATAAAAGAGTGTGACACTTTAAGGTGGAATAAATAGAAGCTATCAATGCCTCTTGATCTGCAGATTTACAACACTTTCACCTGGTCCTAGATATGACGAGTTACTAGAGTTTGTTTCTCCTAGACATCCCGAAATGGTTTGTCATGATGGACCACAAGAGTATCTTGCATCAGAAGACACCAATGCATATTTACTACTTGGCTACCAACTGGTAGACAAAGGTCGGAGAAGAACAAGGAAAAAATAACATGCTCAGGATGGAATCCCAAGATGTGGATGCATAAGTCAACAATCTTATGAAAACCAATGTAGAGAAGGGGTAAGGTGGGGCAGAGTCACGAGTATAGATTCAAGACTCTCGAGGAGTAGTCTCATCATGATCTATTTGGTTCCATTAAAGAACATGTGCCATAACTGGTGGTTGGGGAAGTCCTTCATTGCCATAATTCAATCGTGACAAAGACCACAAGCTTGAAGGCTAGAATGGTAATACCAGCCATCCTGAGGTAATGTGTGAACATTTACAACAGGGGTCAAAACAAGGATCTTGGGTTAAAGATCAGCTTCATGTACAAGATTCACAACACTAGAATCCAGCACAATCAGGGATCTTCAGTTCAAGTCCAAGGGTTAAAACCCGAGAAAAGAAGTAACTACTACTTGAGTGACTTAGCGTGCACTGCAAGGTAATAATCACAAGGTAGCTTACAAAAGAAGAAACACCTCCTGAAGTACCCAAACAAATAAAAAGGAGGCAATGAGGCAAAATGAATCCTCGAAGCCTAGAATAGAATCCTGCAGATCCAACAATATAATATTGTGGGTCCAAAAGTTAGAGAGATCATGATAGAAAGGAACCTCTCAGATGAAGCAGAGCAAGGGGTAACAAGGAATTCACAACACACACAACTCTAGAGAATTAAACACTAGGTCAACTGGCTAAGAAACGATATGCCAAGAGGGCACCTAAGATTTTAAAGACTAGAAGAGATATCAAAACTTTTCTAAAGTCCACACAGGATAAGATGACCCAGAGTTAGAGCGAAACTAGATACGGAGAAAAAGAAGCATAATAGAGTTTTCGCAAATACCTTTCATCTTTTAAATTTGTTTTCATAACCACTAGACTCAACATCGACCAATAGCAAGGTTTTCCTACGGTCGGTACTTCTATGATACCAAGACCTGTGACACCCCCAGGATCTGGGCTAAACAAATCCCAGACCTTCGTCTGACATAAGCTTAACCTTGAGCTCGAGAATATCTAGTGAAGAATCGGTAGCATGATAGTGACCCTACGACAAAAAAATTATTACAGCAAGATCATAACTTAGCAAAGGACCAAATTATTACAAGGAGAGGTCACTGACCGCAAACATCAAGAAACGGAAGGAAAATTATGTTATTACGTATAGAAAACATAACAAATGGCCTAAGAGGCCTGAAGCAAAATGATGACGTCCCAGCCCATAGATTCCAGGCTGTCGGCCGGAACCCCAAGATACTCGTCGATGTCGATGTAGAACCAAAAGATCTTCAGGGAACACTTACTCTGCCAAAAGTATCAACAAAGCAAGGGTGAGTACAAGGTGTACTCCGCAAGACTTCTGGATGGTGGAGTTGTTTTGCATAAATCCATCTTTGTTTATTAAACAAGAGAGAGGAGAAGCTTGTCTATTTAGAGTGTTTAAAAAGGTGGTAAGAGAGCGACTTCTGCAAAGTATTGATCATCACTCTTGATATCCACCGAATCATCATCATCTGAACCCTATATAGGATCACCCCCTCGTACCCATGAGGAAGCATCCTTAAACACACGTTGATCTGCCAAGTTTTACGATTAGGTTCAAGTTCTCTATGATCATCACGTCCGTTCCCAAGTCGTCCATAACCGTGGACACGGCTTTCTGAAAGATTATTACACTGTAGGGGTGTACAACTTTACCCACATGTACTAACCTTCTCTTAATGCCACTTAAGATTAGCCCTCTTCCTTGGAAGGCCGACAGAGGGTGGTTAGACACGACTTTTACCTTGCTTTCGCCGATACCATGAGTCACGCAATAAGTATGGTTCCGTCGTGATGGGTCAAATCCCGAAGCCGGTACTTAAAGATGTGAGGCGAGGTTGGTTTACTAGGGGCGGTATCTACCCCAAGCAACCCGGTCCATGCTTCCCTACCTGTTATGAATGCATCTTCACCCGACAAATCTTTCAAAAGGTTTTCTATGCATATGTCGAATGGAACGCCCAAACTATGTGACTCATAGAATCTAGTAGGGAAGTTAGTCACTCGTGGGGTTTTGCAGGCCCCGTGTGGTTGTACGCTCATCTTGGTTCAAGAGTCAAGAACTCGGGTCCTAGTGGTGGCGAGCATGGGACTACAAAAACCACATCCCACTGTGGCCCCCCATACAAGCCTTAGCATGTTTAATCTCATATCACTGATCTCATCTCATTTCGTTTCGCCTAGTATACTAGATTCTCTTCATCTGATACATCATCTTGATGAACCAGAACTGAGAGCTATGCATGGCTAAGCAAACACAGATATAAGCTCTAGCAGTGCACACAAGCCAAACCTAGTTATGCTAGGAGCGGTGGATCAGGTAATATATGCTCAAGGGAGTAATGCAACAGATAGGATACTCTATCTATCGATAAAAGACCACAGTAGAATCATATGCGTCATGGCTGGAATTGAAATGCTTTCGAAATCATAGGATTATATCATGGTGGGGCTATGCTTGCCTTTGCCTGTTGATAACCAATAAGTAGATCTTCGGGAATCTTGTACTTGACTTGATTACAATTGGTCAAGTATTGTTCGTTGATCTTTGATCTTCGACGGGAAGAACCAAACACCGAAAAGAGAGGGAAACAATCAACACATGACATCGATGCAATTCTCAAGCAAGTATGATGATATGAAAAGTTAAATTGTATTGAATTGAAAACCTAGAACATGCTCGATAGTTTAATCGGGGTTCCGCGGGGTGAAAACCCTAACTCGGAGAAACTCCGGATGTAAATGAGAGGGGTTACTATGTTCTTCTAATTATACTTGTCATTTAAGTTGTTGAACAATGCATGATTATAGCTTAATTAGATAGTTCTCATTTTTCTGAACATTTTGATATATATATTTTTCTGACATATAAATCATTAGTTATTGATTTTACAAGTTTATATCAAATTCTGGAATTAATTAAATCAATTAAAAACCTTTACTGCCCAAGGCTGACGTCAGCTCAGGACTTTAAACCTTTTACACAGAGGGCTGGGCTAGCCCTAGAGACAGACAGGTAGGGCCTGCGACCGTCAGCGAACAACGCAAGCAAATGGGACCGGGGTTGGTTTGACTAGGTCAGACCCTAACCTAAACTGTTTGCAACACACAGGCATCTAGCCTCTAAGGCTGGCAAGTGGGACCTTGTCCATGTGGATGCCACCTTGGCACCACGCACAACTCGCTGGAGAACGGCTAGACGGTGGCGACAGACGGCGGAGGAGGGCGCAAGGGGCTGCGCAACCTAGCCTACTCCAACCAGCGCAAGAAGGCAGACACAAAGGTGGTGGCGCCTCTTGGACTAGGTCAGCGGAGCGAGCTACACAGTGAGCGACGACGGCGGCACACGACAGTGGTCGACACGGGGAACAAACCAGAGAGAAGGGGAGGGTGGAGAGGATCCTGAGAACCACCAGCTCACCAGGATGCTCAAGGGGACGTTGTCGAGGCAGGGCGAGGCCGGAAGTGGCCGGAATCGACAGGACAACGGCGGCCAGAATTCGGGAAGGAGGGCTTGATTCAACCAATTGAGGGCGCGCCAGCTTGCTTGGTTGATTGGGAACGAACGAGGGTGGCGAGGCAGATCTCCAGGGACAGACGGAGAGGTTCAGGGCGGTCCAGAGCGACAGCGGCATGCGATTACCGGCGAGCTAGGGTTCGGTCGCCTTGCGGGGAATAGAGAGGGAGGTCTCTGGAGAGGGGGTGAATGGATGAGGGCGAAGGCGACGTCGTCGTGGAGATCATATCCACCCCGGAGCTCGACGGACGGAGGGATGGAGGCGGCGAGGATCGACGACACGGGCAGCGACAGCGAGATGCTCGTCGTTGTCGAGGAAGATGACAGGGGAGGAGGGCGAAGCGGTACCGGGCCACTGTGGGCTGCACTGGGCTAGGGTGGGCTGCAGAGCTGCACACACGAGCGGCAGGAAGGGAGGGGAGAGCGATGGGCCGTCTTGGTTGGTCTGGACTTGCTCATTTTTTTCAAAGAAACTGTTTTTCTATTTCTCTTTGCTTTTCTCTTTGTAATTTCATTTCAAATACTTTTTTAAACATTCCAAAAATACCAGGAGTTTGTATAAAGTATATAAAACATTGTGGGGCCCTTTTAACAAGTTGGGCTCCAATTATTTTGGTATTTTCCAAAATATTCAAATCCTTTTAATTGTTTTCCAATAGAGAGAGAGAGGGATTAGGGTTTAGGTTTTTGCATATTTCTTTCCTGTATTTTTAGACGATGATGCCAATGAATGCACAATCAAACCCTAATTATTATTTAACTAGAACTGGGGTGTTATAATGTAAACCATAGAATTGCTTCATCTTATCACCGCCAAACTAGTGGGCAAGTAGAACTTTCGAATTGGGAAATTAAATCTATCTTGCAAAATACTGTCAATAGATCTAGAAAAAATTGGGCTAAAAAGTTGAATGACGCTTTGTGGGATTATAGAACTGCTTATAAAAATCCTATGGGGATGTCTCCTTACAAAATGATCTATGGGAAAGCTTGTCACTTGACTTTATAATTAGAACGCAAAGCTTATTGGGCAGTGAAAGAGTTGAATATATATTTTATACTTGTAGGTGAGAAAAGACTGCTCGACTTAAGTAATCTAGATGAGTGGAGAGGTGAAGCTTATGAAAATGCTAGGATTTTTAAGGAAAAAGTAAAAAGATGGCACGATAGGAGAATTCTCAAAATGGAGTTCCATGTTGGTGAGGAAGTTCTTTTGTATAGGTCTCGTCTCAGATTTTTTGCAGGGAAACTACTCTCAAAATGGGAAGGACATTTTGTTATCAAGGAAGTGTACCGTGCAAGTGGCATCAAAATTTCTTCTCTGAAGGATGACACAACACAGGTGGTTAATGGTCAAAGAGTAAAACATTATATTTCTGGAGATTCTTATAATGAATATGTGGATGTTATTCAAATGGTGACTCCAGAAGAATTTATTAGAAGCCAAACACCAAAAACTGCAGAGTTCGTCCTTTAATAGGTAAAAGTGGTGAAAACATAAGGGTTGTGAAACCCAAATCTTTTTATATTTCTGATGTTTTTAATACATAAGAGAAGTTACAAGATGGAACAGAGGAGGAACCGGAGGTCGGGATGGCCAAACCCACCCCAGGCATGGGCCCACCTTGCCCCGCGCCTGGAGGGGGTGTGCCTCCCCCGAGCTCTGACTCCGCCTCGTTTCAATGTCAAAACCTTCCTTGTGCTTTGAAACTTCATAATAGATAACCCCCCGGACCCCCCGAGGTTCTTCCATCGAGTTCTCGTTGTGTTTTTGCTTCAATCTGTTTCTGTCAGGCAAATTCTCAGTTTTGGAGTTACAATGTCTTCCTCTGGATCTCCCATGGAGGATTCCTCTGCTGATGTCATTAACCCATACATGTATGAGTTGAAGATTCATCCCAAGGAGCCGATCCTCAAAGATGGGAAGGTACAAATGAAAGAAGTTCAAGGCCCGAATGGAGAAGGAAGTCTGGAAGACTGGATGGAAGCATTGGAGTAGGAGGTTTTTAGGTACAAGAAGATGGCAGAACGCGAAGTGGATGTTATTCAAAAAGTAATTTCAGAACTCATTGCCAAACACGAGGAGGAGGTGGCTGAGCTCCGAGAAGAAATCTTCTCACTCCGTCAGACCACAAACCAATTACAAGCACAACTCTACGACATACAAAATCAAAGCTGTGAGTATGAGGCTAGGTTTGATCGCATAAGCTCTGCTGCTAGTTTCAGGATTGCGGAGATAAGGACATCCTTTTTGGATGGGGAACCTTTGCCTTGGAAGTTTTATGATGACAAGAGAACACCACCACCGAAGTAGTAATTCGTCATCAGGTTTGGCATCCCCTTGGCTTGTTCCAAGCTTGGGGAAGTGTCGCGGTATCACCACCATTATCTTTTATCTTTTACCTTTTTAGTGGATTCATATCTTTGTTAGAGAGGTTATCTTATAGTTTGGTTTGCATGTGGAAGTATCTCTCCTTTAGTTGATTATCTATGTATCCCTTGGTGTGAGTGCCTTTATTGGAATATTAATGAGAAGTCTCATCTTTTACTTTTTGCACTTCTTATTTTAGTTTGCAATCTCTATTATATGATGGATCTTGTTGATTAGTATTGCCATCACTTTGGGATCATCAAGTGGATCTAAATTGGTTTTGGCAAAACAATTTCTGCTCAGTAGCAATACTTTTTGAAGTTTGAAAGAAAAAGAGAAAAAAGCTTATAGGTATTTTGTATCATTTGTTTTCTTTCTTGTTGGCTCATAAGCTTAGTATTCTCTATTTAAGATCTTTTGTGTCCTCAAGGAAGATTGCATGTTTGGCTCGATTACTCGTATGTTTGCTTGTTTCTTTCAACCCTCTTGCTTGCTACCCAGCCTTGCTAGCCAAAAACCTATTTTGAAAAGCTATACATCTAATGTTTCCAAATCCCTTTGAACCAAAACCATTGCCACTTGTGTCCACCATATCTACCTAGTACCTTTTTCTATTCCAAGAAAATTCTCAAGCTTCATCTATATTTTGAATTAAAAATTATTTTTTATGTGAAAACTAGTTAGTAAAGCTCTCACAAACTTGACAGCACACTTTATTTCTTTGCCCCTAATAGACTTGAACCATTGTGTCATCGAAGTTGTATATGCTTGCATCTATACGTTGGAATTAGTAGAACAGTGATGTCACAGGGAACGTTTTCAACATTGCACCTGTACTTTGTACATATTTTATATCGTCATATTTTGTCTATGGATGTCAATCATGTGAAATAAAGAGGGAACTTGTAAGTCCATGGAGTCTGTATTTTGTGTTAGAGAAACACCTGGGCCGCTAGCCTAAGCCATGCCTAATCATGGTGGAAACTTGCAGCATCACCATAGTGAGCTATCTATGAAGCATCCTTAATAAAAGCTATGCATATACTAAATAAAAATATCGATGAGATGCTCATTGTTTGCTTGACTTGTCATTTTGGTTATGGGATAGCTCTTGCACCCTGTGCAAGGGGTACCCCGTTGGCGGTTCTCTATTATACTCATGTACTTACAATGACAAGAACTTACTGATGACCAAAGTTAAGTAGCATGAGGAGTGGCCCTCATATTCAAGGGACATGAGATTGCCAACTTATATTTCGTTAAGCATATACTCCATATTTTTGCACTTTAACCTTAATCATCTCAAGATGCCTGTGATAGGGGCAATGAGGTCTCAAAGCTAGTAAGTACCATAATCTTTTGGAAGATCTTTATGACTTGTAATCCCTGCTACCCTCTATGAAGGGACTTTTCTACTATTTTCTAATTGAGTCAGTAAACCTACTTCCTCTCTATCTCCAGCAAGCATTTGAGTTGTTGTGTTTCAAGCATTCATATGGTGATTTATTCAATCATGTCCTTTATCTTCCTTGTTTGCACAAAACTCTTATCTATTGAGTATTACTTTGAAAGCCTTCATTGTGAAAAACCTTTTTGAGCAAAGATTTCTCTTGTTGTGAAAACTTCTACAAAATGCTTTTTGTCAAACTGTTTGCCAGGTGTTCTCTGACCAAGAAAAAGTTTTCCAATTCCAATTATTATTTATCTTTATGCATCTCTATTGTGACTGACGTACTTGGTTGCAAGCTAAGTTATATAATGGTGAGTTGCTTTCTTCTATGAGTTGTGCAATGGTACGTGTGATGCTTCTTGTTCGTATTCTTTTATCGATACTTCACTCCATAAACCTGTGGACATGTTTACTGAGATTAGTTTTCACCTGGGGACAGGCGAAGGTCTAAGCTTGGGGGAGTTGATACGCCCAATTTGCATCACCATTCTATATCATAATGTACCTCTATTCATTGATATTTGTCTTATTATGAGGTATTACTTATGGCTTTTCATCTGTTTATGCATGTTGGATGATTCTTGGAGGATGGACTGCGGGAATATGGACTCTAATGGAAAAGAAGGCATTTTGATGCAATTTCGCAAAGATAAGAAAAATACCAGAAAAATATGGGAAAATTATATTTTTCTAGAACACTGAGGGAGCCAGAAGGAGGGACGAAGAAGGGCCATAGGGGGCCGACACCCCCTAGGCACGGGCCCACCCTAGGCCGAGCCTAGGGTAGGTGTGGCCCACCTCCCCGGCTCCCGACTCTGCCCCTTCGCCTATATCTTTCCTACGAAACCCTAAGGCTAGGCGGGCGACCACAGATAGATTTCCGCCGCCTCTGCGGGGCGAAAAACACCGAGAGAGAAAGATCTCTCCAGTAGACAGATTTTTGCCAGGGGAATTCCTTCCCGGAGAGGGGAGATCGTCGCCATCAACACCATCATCAAGCTAGGCTTCATCGGGATCATCATCATCATCCACACCATCATATCTACCAGCACCATCATCACCACTCTGTCCCGCTGTAACAATTATGTTGGATATTGCTTTAATTCTTAGGCGAAACTTTCCCAGTGTTAATTACAACTGTAGTTGATGCTTGTGAGTGTAACCATAGGATTATTGTTTATGTTCAGATTGTTATCCGTTATCATATAATATTTGATCTTGATCCATATGATGTCTTGTGAGTAGTTCATTTAGTTCTTGAGGTATGGGAGAAGTAATGTTGTTATTAGTGGATTTGTGTTGAGTTATTATTCAATGGTTTAGTATTTAAGTTGTGGTGCTATTATTCTAGTGGTGTCGTGTGAACGTCCACTACATGATACTTCACCATTTATGGGCCTAGGGGAATGCATTGTGTATTTGGCTACTTATTGTGGGGTTGCCGGAGTGACAGAAACCTGAACCCCCATTAGGACACCTTTGCACAAGGGAGTGTAGGATCTCAGCGTTTAAGGCTGTGGTTAGATTTATATCTTAATTACTTTCCTGTAGTTACGGATGTTTGCAGGGGGTTTAATCACAAGTATGTATTAGTCCAAGTAAGGTTGGTACATTAGCACAGGTTCACCCACACAACACTTACAACACCAAAGAAGAGTACTCAACTATTTTAAGCGAAAGCACTTGACAGAATCCCCATATGTCCTCGATAATGTTTTGTCCTTATAAGTATTCCACCGACTTGTCCTTTGCTAAGAAAGGATTGGGACACTTTCTGCGTTTGTTCTTTGTTACTTGCACTTTGTTTTGTTGCTTTATCAGAAAACCACTAAAAATACGTTTGATAAGTATTTGCAGAGAGTTGCTGCTCCATACCACTAGTCAATACCTTCTGCTCCTCGTTGGGATCGACACACCTATTTATCAAAAGTTATACGATACACCCCCTATACTTGTGGGTCATCACTCAACACAAAACATCTCAAATCTCTTTGTTCCTGGGTGGCCATCCACAAGTGAGATACATTGGGTAAACCATAGAAATGGACCCTATGTAAACACTAAACACAAACCATACAAGTCCCATTCCATCAAGGTATTTCATTAACAATGTTGTTTTTCTTAGTAAAAATCACATAGGCATAATAGTTCCATAATATCATAATATGAATTTCCACCCACTAATTCTAATAGAAAGTCTAAGCATTCTAGCATATATTGTCTCCTAACTTAGGAAAGTTCTACCAAGATTTAATCTATAAGATCTTCCATAGCATAGCAATATATTTGAAAACTATCATGCAAGTACTACCAAAATACCACTAGTGCATTAGATAAAATAATAGGACATAAGATGAAATATCACTTGCCTTGGTAGCTAGGTGAATAGGTACAATCCTCACAGTCACACACTTCACAATCCACAAAATCTACACATCAAAATTCAAACAAAAATATATACAAATCAATATAACACTCAAAAATAATATGAATGCATGCAAAAATGAAATTAGGTGCATAACACATTTTTAAAACCAAAATCTATAGTACACAAGATAAAGTATACATTCTAAAGTCTAAACATCACAAAAACAACTTTAAAATAATATACTAAATAATTTTTATAGCCAAAATAGCCCTATAAAGTCTCTGCATAAAACTCTAATTTTTTTTAAAAAAGTCGAAAGTAAGGCCATATATGCAAAGTTCACATTTTTCTGAATCTATAGGCACCTAATTTATATTTTTCTGAAATACAGATCAAAAGTTATGAATTTTGCAAGTTAAATCAACTAATAAATCAAATCTGGATTTTAATTCGAAAATACAGACACGCGACACGCTCTGATTGGCTGGTAACAATTCGTGCGGATCACACTCGCCAGCCTCTGGATCAAAGTGAGATCCAGCGGTCCATGTTTGCCCGTACCCTTTCGCCTAAACTTCTAATCGTAGCCACTGAATCTAGATCCAGCGGATCAAAACAACCAAACCAAAACCTAGCGGCGCTAATAGCGAGAACAGCGGTAGAGCGTCTGGAGACGGCCCTCTAGCGAGGCCAGGGGGTAAGGGAGGGGGCTTAGATACTTACCAAGGTCACGGAGAAGGGGTGGTTGCAGTGGCGGTCACGGATAGAGGAGGGGCGCACAGACACCGCGAGGATTTCTTGTTGGAGTTATGCTGAGATTCAGGTGCTCGCAGTCGACGAGGGGTCGACATTCTGGGGCACAAGAGGGAAAGCGGCAAGCATCAGGAGGTGCGCAAGAAGGTGGCGAGCATGATAGTAAGAACCAGAGGCAAGGGGGGTTGGGGCACACCGCGATAGTTCGTCGGAGTTCGTCGGGCAGCGGTGGTGCGAGTAAGAATTCGTGTAGCCTGGCGGCGCTCTGGTGGTGATGAGTGGGGGGAAATGGAGCGGAGGCCGTGGGGGTTAAGTAGCAGGTCGAGGGGGAGGGAATTATGCCTACAATCAAGAGGAATCAACGCGCATTGATTCGAAGAAACTGCAGTAGTGGAGCAGGTCATCAGGCGGAGTTTGGGGACGAAGGGGTCCACCTATCAGCGAGCCGGTGCGACGCGCACGCGGTGAGAAATAGAGGGGAGAGGGGAAACCGGGGTGGGCTTAGGTGTGCTAAGAGTTGGGTCGTGCCAGTTGGCTAGTTGTTTCTCTTTTTTTTCAAAGCTTTTTCTTTTTCTGTTTAGATTTTCTAAATGAGATTTGAATGATCAAATCAAATCCAAATCAAACCAAATTTTCACCAAAACTTTGTGGGGGTTATTCTAGTGTTTAAAAGTGTGTTAAACATAGGAAACCAGTCCAAAACATTTTGGGGTGCTAAAATAAAATAAAAACACAAGTTCTACCCTTCATATGAAAAGTGGTTTAAACATAGGGTTTTGCTAGTGTTTAAATTTTGAAAAAAATTGTTCAATGCTCACATGCTATGATGATATGAATTCAATGATGATATTTTGGTTTTGATAAAATTTGGCATGTTACACCTCCTCGCGAAGGATCTCTCTCCCCCCTTTAGAATTCCCCATGGTCTCGGATCAACGAGATACATGTTCCCGGTGACTTTTTCAGGAAGTATTTGTTGCTTCCGCTGCTTCGCTGGAGCGAGCACGCGGAGGTTGTCGAGGTACCCGTACGTGTGTGCAATCACGGATGCACCACTGCTTTGAGGTGCTGGACTTGATCGTGCTAGACCGGCTGGACCAGATGGACTTCATCACGATCTTGAGATCGACAAGCGTTTGTCTACATCATCCACGAGTACAACCTCATTAACGCTATTCGGTCTTCGAGGGTATGTATTCTATGGATGTATATCCACCCGTTGCTTGTGTCTAGTAGATAGATCTTGGTACTTAGTTGTTCCCATCGTAGGAAATTTTTTGTTTTCTATGCTGCGAACCCCTACAGTGGTATCAGAGCCGGATCTATGCGTAGATGATTTGCACGGGTAGTACACATATGAGTATGTGGGCGATGATGATCATTTTATTGCTTCTTATTTGTACTTTGGATATTGGTGGCATAGTGGTATGAAGCGGCCCAGATAAACTTTACATGTCCTCGCACATGAGACCTGTTCCACGCTTGACATGCAACTAGTTTGCATAAGTGGGTAGCGGGTGTCTGTCTCTCCTACTATAGTCAATATCTAATTTAAAACGAGTTGTCAACAATTTGGTTATCCTCGTTGTGGTTCATGTTCGTAGGTAAGAACGGTTCTATCTTCGAAATCCCTAAGCCACGTAAAACTTGCAATGGATAAATTAGAGGCGTCTAGTTTAGATTGTTGCTGGGCTAGTGTTATGATATGGTGATGTTGTAAATAGAAGTATGAGATGATACTCTTACAACACACATAACGTTTAAGTTCCATAGACCTTGGCCTTACACATAAAGGTATGATAGTGATCATACCACGGTGCACATGATAGAGATCATATGCGGGAACCATATCATTTCACTAATAAACATGTGATGTTTTATTGCATCTTATATTGCTTGTTTGGCATTTTATTAGCATAATAAGATGATCCCTCATTTAGATATCAATATAAAAATGTGTTCTTCCTTAAGTATGCACCGACAATGTTTCGTCGCTTCAAGACATCACGTGATGATCGGGTGTACTTGAATCCACGAGCATATCTCGGGTGTAAGACAGTTACACACGCGAATACTAAGGTTCTTACTTGGCGAGCCTAGCATGTACAAACATGGCCTCGGAACACGGACCGAAAGGTTAAGCATGAGTCATATGTTTTGATATGATGACCATATGGATGCTCGCCTTTGAAGCTACGCCGACTCACGTGATGATCGGACTTGGTGTAGTGGATTTGGTTCATGTAATCACCAAAAAGACACGAGGGATGTCGTTTTTGAGTGGGAGTTCATTTCTAATTTGGATTAGTAGAACTCAATTTATCATAAATTAAATCAAAGTGAATTTGCATAATTTGTTGTAGTCATTGGCATTCGTTCACCACCTTATGCATAGTTGTAATTGAGATAATAGAACTATAGAATTCTGGATATATACTTTACGAACTGGTATAGTATTGTGTTGAGTGTCAATCTAAAGTTTACAGTCCTATTGCAAACTTTTAGCAAAATTCTATTTACTCCGTGAAATTTAATAATTGGTATTAAATCGAGAGTAACAATTCCAGTGTTAGTATCTTAAGTATCATGTTTGCCTCCATGATTCTTGATTGTTTTAATATCAAGTTTATCTAGGAGCTGAAAGAATTGTTTCAGAAACCATCATGTCTGGCAGATATAACGATATCTGAAACAATGTTTTGGTTGCAATATGATAGAGTATAATATATGTTCTCATATTGGATGAGAATTTACGAAGGTTGGAGATGCTAGACATCCTAATCATCCAAAAGGGTTTTGGAAAGTAATGTTATACTCACAATTCGTCCTTATAAGCTACAGTAGCTTGATCATGAAAGTCGTCAAGATAAGGATGAATAGAGGATGTATGTAAAGTGTTTACTATACTAAAAGATTACTAAAGAATGGATTTTGAAAGAACACCGATCATTTTTGATGATGGTGATCTACTTCAAAGTGCAGGTCCAAAGGTATTATTATTTGAATATACACTCTTTGGACTATGTGTCATGTATATGCCGCGTATTTTGATGTTGATAGATTCTTTTAAAAAGTAAAAAGGAAATGCTGAAAGAGAATTTATAAAATATATTTGGTAGAAAAGAAAATATTGGAAATGTCCAATTTAGTTATATATATGATATACATGTTATGGTTGTATTCTTTGCTTCTTAAACAATGTGGTTCTTGGGTATTGGATACCGAATTGGTTGGTATGAAATTTCATACAAAACGACCAATTCATGAACCACAATGGCCTAAGTAACTAGCAAGAGAATATGTGATGATGTTCATCGAAAACAAACAAACCGTTGTTTCTATTTCTCGTTGACATCAAGTCTTGACTTCAAGATTTGTTTTAATAATTGTTATTTAAATCAGGTATTATGAGAACAAAGGTTGTTCAAATAATTACCGTATTCCATATAAGATGGATGATTTACAAATCTAGTTGGAGAAATCACATCCATAAAACCTAATGCTAAAATTTCGCAAGACAAATGATTGAAAGATCACTTACGAAGTGCATCGCTGTTTAAATTATATTGGAAAGAAAACATGAAGAATCTCCATTTTCATGGATTTTTGGAGTCTTTGATTTGATCAAGTGACACTTGTGAGACTTTCCTCGGGATAATTAAAACTTCGTTCAAAGGCCAAAGAAGAACGAACGACTAAATTATTAGAATTTATACATATCGATGTATGTATTCCATTATGTGTAGTCGTAAGCGATGGGTTTCAACTTCATATACTTTCTCCGGAAATTTGAGTGAATATTCACTTAATGAGAAAGAAGTGTGAAATATTTGAAAATGTTCAAAGACTTTCAAGATGAAGTGAAAATCATTGTGACAAGAAAATAAATGGTTTATGATTTTATCATAAGGGATTTATTTGAGTTACAAGTGTAACAAGAAAATAAATGAATTATGATTTTATCATAAAGGTATTTATTTGAGTTGCAAGTTTGGCAAAACACCTAGATTTACATCTCCCGAAACACCATAGGAGTATGGAGTGTTTGAGATTTGTAATGAAACCTTGTTTGACATGGTTGGATCAAAGGTGTTATTGATAAAACTGCCATTATGTTTTAAAAAGATTAAAGCTTTAGAGACTTCCGCTTTTTACACTGAAAAGAGCTCCATCTTGATCCGTTGAAATGACACCATATGAGTTATGGTTTGGGGTAAAACCCAAGTTGTCATTTCTTAAATTTTGGTATGCTAAACATAAGTAAGATGTTTACAACCAATGTCGGATGAGCATGTCTTTTTAGGTTATTTCGAATAACAATTGGTTATTCCTCCATAACACCGAGGACAAAATGGTTTGTCGCTTGAAATGTGAAGTTTCTTGAAAAAGGAATTTTTCGCAAAAGTTAATTGGGAGGACAATAGAACTTTGATAAGGTTAACGAACCTTAGCTATATGTGATGAGTTGCGCAGCGCTGGAAATCGTTCCGAAGGCTGCCATAATGCTCATAGCTTATGTGCCTCAAAGGTTGTGGTCACAGAGATCTAAGTTCCTATTGAACCAAGTAGGTCGGATAAACAATGAAATACTAAGATTTGACAGTAAATCATTGTTGTTTGACAATGATGAACCGACTATATGCAAAGAAGCGATGATGGGACCTGACTCCGTCAAATGGCTTGAAGCCATAAAATCCGTGATAAGTCCATACACGATAAATCAAGTTTTGAACTTGGAAGACCCTCCGGAAAGGTGTAAAAACCTATCAGTCGTATTTGGATCTATAAAGAAACAAACATGGATGTTTCACATCTATGAAATAGTCGACATGTCGTAAAGTATTTTATGACAATGTTCAAGGAGTCGACTATGACAAGATTTGATCTTTCATAGCGATATTTAGTCTGGACGGATTAAAGTAGCAACCACTACATATAATTTGGTATATGGTAGATGAATAAACAAAACAAAGTTCTTCTAATAGAATGGTTACCTAGGACGTGTACATGACATGATCCAAAGGGTTTTGTTAATTCAAAGGATGCTAAAAAGGGCATGCAAACTTCAATGGTTGAAGTAAGCATCGCGGAGTTGGAATCTTCACCATGATGAAAAAGGAGTTTTTCATCAGGAGACGATGAAGATGCTTGCATTTTCAAGAAATTAAGTGGGAGCGCTAAGACATATTTCTAATACATTATGTGGAAGACATCTTGTTGATTAGAAATGATGTATCTTTTATTGACAAAGGTTAAGAATTTCATTTCGATGAAAGACTTAGGCAAAAACCGAATATTTAGCATGAATGTCTATAGTGGATAGACTGTGACGCTAATATGTTTATGCCAAACGTACATATATGAGATATTGAAGGAGTTCAATATAGAAACGACTAGAAATGGTTCTTGTCGCATGGAAAGAAATTGAATCAAGATTCAAGTGTATCGACACTTGATAAGTGAAACAAGATTCAAGTGCTTTGACACTTGATGAGTGAAATCACGAGAATGTTTTGATCAATCATACCATGATATGTACACATCCAGATATGTCCTATGCTCTAAGTGTTGTGAGCATATATCAGAATGAATGATAAAATGATCATTGGACGATAGTAAGGATATTCTTATGATCTTTTGGAAGAACTAAGAATATATTTTTGTAGAGGTGACAAAAAATTACAAATAGATCATTGTAAAGAGTTACATTGATACTAGTTTTGTCACAAGATACAAATTAAGTTTATCTCAATTTAAACTATGGGTGGCACAATGTAATGGAAAGGAGGTTCCATGATGGATTTTGGAAGAGTTACAAAGTTAAGACATTGTGACGAATACTACAACAAAAGGCTAAGTATATGACTGCTATAGTAGCAGCAAAGGAGGGAATTTGTGTCAAGTAGTTTGAATTCAAACTAAGGTGTGGTTCGCAATGGGCTAACACTAAAGATATATTGTACGACAATAGTATCGACGTGTTTAAAACCCCAAGGAACTAAAGGTCTCACCGAAATACCAAATTTATACAATGCCATCTCATTGGAGAATGAGTGATGCGTGAAGACGCAAAGACATGCAAATACACACGGACCTGAAAGTGTCAGTTCCGTAGATTATGTTAAACACTTGCAATTATGTATTTGGAACACCGGAAAGCCATAGGTGTTCAATACACAAAGTTTTCAAACTAGATTATTGTCTCTAGTGCAAGTGGGAGACTGAAGGGAATATGCCCGAGAGGCAATAATAAAGTGGTTATTATCATATTCCTTATTTATGATAAATGTTTATTTTACATGCTATAATTGTATTAATAAGGAAACTTTAATACATGTGTGTTTAATAAACAAAAAGGAAGTTCCTAGTTATGCCTCTCTTATAAACTAGCTCGTTGATTAACATGATGATCAAAGTTTCCTGATCATGGACATTGGATGTTGTTAATAACGAGGTCACAACATTAGTGTAATGATGTGATGAACATTCACCCGAAGTATAGCATTACGATCAAGGTAATTGAGTTTATATTGCTATAACAACTTACGAAGTGATCCTAATCCTTAGACCATGAGATCATGTCAATCACTAACACCGAAAGAGTTTCTCGATGACATCAAACGTCACACCGTAACTGGGTGATTATAAAGATGGCTTCAGAACTACTAAAGTGTTATGTTGAGACCCATGGATCGAGAGTGGAATTTGTTCATCCCGATGACGGATAGATATGCTCTGGGCCCTCTCGGTGATATCACATTGATTATCTTGCAAGCAAGTGATTTGATCACTAGAATGTTATATCACGGGAACGAGAAAAGAGTGCATGTTGGTAACGAAATAAAACTAGGTATGGATATACCGATGATCGAATCTCGGACATGTAATATATCGTGAAACAAAGGGATTAAGATACTAGCGTAAAAGGTTCACACGATCACAGAAGTCATCGTTGAATGTGTGGGAGTCAGTATGGATCTCCAGGTCCCGCTGCTGATTATTGAACGGAGAGTGGTCTCGATCATGTCTGCATTATTCGCGAACCTTAGGGTGACACACTAAACCGACACCATTCAGAGCAAATGATATGCCAGAGAAAGAAAAAGGAAAGCGCAGGAATTTATTTCACTAGACACCGAAACTGTTTCGGTTGAAATTGCTGAAACTGGTTCTGCATGTGAAATTGAAATGTTGTAAGGGGTTTTATGTGAATGTTTGTTAATTAAAGTAATTAAAAAAATTCTGAATAAATAAATAAAAGAGTTTTATTTAAATGAGAGCTTGCATTAAATTTGGTTGAAATTTAATGCATGTGAGTGGATTTTTAAGTGGAGGCTTTTTAATTTGAGTGGAGGCTTTTCATTTTGAGTGGGAGCTCCACCCACATGAATGTGGAAGAGGTGGGGGCAGCCCCCATGGCTGGGCTCCATGCCCCTTGGGTGACCCCCCTCTCCCCCATAAAAGGCCCCCTCTCCTCCTCTCAAAGCACACCTCCTCGCGAAGGATCTCTCTCCCCCCTTTAGAATTCCCCATGGTCTCGGATCAGGGAGATACATGTTCCCGGTGACTTTTTCTGGAAGGATTTGTTGCTTCCGATGCTTCGCTGGAGCGAGGGCGCGGAGGTTGTCGGGGTACCCGTATGTGTGTGCGATCACGGATGCACCACTTCTTTGAGGTGCTGGACTTGATCGTGCTGGACCGGCTGGAGCAGATGGACTTCATCACGATCTTGAGATCGGCAAGCGTTCGTCTACATCATCCACGAGTACAACCTCGTTAACGCTATTCGGTCTTCGAGGGTATGTATTCTATGGATGTATATCCACCCGTTGCTTGTGTCTAGTAGATAGATCTTGGTACTTAGTTATTCCCGTCATAGGAAAATTTTTGTTTTCTATGTTGCGAACCCCTACACAAAACCCCTTAGAAAAATAGGAGTTGTATTTGTTCCAAAACTTATTGACAAACAATCTTGTAAACTCTTTCCTCAACCATTTTGGTTTTAATTCTACTTCTATTCTATTTCAAACTTGATGGACAAAGACCTCAACCATGAGCAAAGGACTTCACCAACTCAAGTGACTTCAACTTCAACATTATCAAAGACTTCAACTTTATTTTCACCAAGGACTTCAACTTGGACATCACTAAGGACTACAAGTGAGACAAGAAATATTACTCAAGACTTGAAGACCAAGGAAACACAACACAGAAGGAACCATCATCACCTTTGAAGTTTTGTGACCAAGACCCAGGAATTTTCCGAAGGAAACCATGATCTCATTCAAGAAGAATCAACTAAGAAGGATGGAATGATCTCAGGTGAACCATATAGTTGGACCACCATGTTTAGTTTAAATAAAACCCACCAACTTATGTGGTGGAGCAAAAATATTTTGTTGCCTAAAAATGTGTTTGAAACTTGTTGTTTGAGTGGAATGTTTGTCTGTGATTGCTTGCACATGGATTGTGTGATTTTTTCTGTGTGATTAGAAATATTTCCTTAGAAATATTTTTCCTATTCTAATCCCAATCCAACCCAAAGAGATGACTACTCCAAGAAACTTCAACATCAAGAATGGTGAAAACAACAACCAAGAGATGCACATGAGACAACAACTACTAGCAAATCAAACCCAGTTGAATCAGATGACAACTCAGTTTTTAGCCAACAACAATGAGTTAGACCCAACCATGCAAAAGTTTTTGGAAATCCAATCGCAATTGTTGCAAGGGATGAACACTCAAATGATCAACATCAAAGACAACCTTTCCCAAGGAGTTTGTGACAACAATGATCTCAAGGATGATATTATAGAAGGAACTCAAGCTTGAAATATTTGTGGAGACATGGATCACACTTCCAAAGAGCATAAAGATCAATGACCTAATTGTGAAGAGAAACACCCAACTAATCAATGCCCCACATCTCAAGCTACGTGTTTCCTATGTGAAGGAAATAATCATGTCCCTATCCAATGCCCCATCTATTCCATAGTTCAACAAAGGAAACAAGGTGGAGTGCATCAACAGTTTGTAAACCCCCAGGAGGAAACAACTTCTACCAAGAAGGATAAAGACAAAGGAAAATCTCAGCTTGCACCCCCATTCAATATGACTCACCTTGATGGACAAAAGAGGAAACATATGTATTATCCATGAAAAAGATTAAGGAGACAAGGAGACTTTCCCACCTTTGAGGTGAGATATGAAGAACATGAACTAGAAGCACTCCTAGCTTTAGAGAAACCCAAGAAGAAGGACAAAATCCAAGTGGAGTGTTGCCATTGAAAAGAGATGGGACACTATGCCAATGAATGTCCAGAGAAGAAGAAGAAGAAGAAGTGTAAGGAAATTAGCCAAGTGTGGAGCAACAACTGCATAGATCTAGGCCATTATGTATCAACTTGTCCACAGAAGATACGTGAAGAACTCAACCTTGTCACATGTTACAATTGTGCTGATCAAGGACATTATGCAAGCAATTTTCCAGAAAAGATGAAGTACAAGACAAACAAGCCTGTGAGGGATCTCAGCCTTATCACATGTTTCAAGTGTGGAAACAAAGGACACTATGCAGATGTTTGCCCAGAGAAGATTCATCAAGATCCCAAGCAAGCCAAGATGTAATCTAGTTGGAAATTTTTAAGGTTGGTAGAACCCTAGTTGCTTTGAGCCAACTTGTAACCCTAGCCCTCCCAAATCTCGGGACTAGATTTCTTTTAAGGGTGGTAGCCTGTCACATCCCAAAATTTTCCAAATTTTGAAATGTGAAAAATAAATAAAAAAATAAATAATTGTTCAAATTTAGGGTAAAAAGAAAATTTTTGTTTCAAAGTGGAAACATCAAAACCCATCTTGAACAAACTTTTAATAAAGTTGGAATCCAAGTAAATTCAAATCAAGTGAAATGCATTCTTCATAAATGAATCTTGAAATCTAAACACTTGTAAAATAAACCAAAATTCTAAAACCCTAATGCAGGAATATCATTTCAAAAGATATCCCTAAGAATATGGATTTGATCCATATAAAGATTTATCAACAGACATTTATAAATGATCAAAAGGGATAAATGGAAATATTATAAAACCTTAGAAATTGGTTTCACTTAATTTGGAGCCATAGATAAAATCTTATGAATTTAGTTAGATAAGGAAATTAAATTTACAAAGCTAATAAAGCACCTATCTAAAAATCCACACCAAATTGTGAGAAATTAATCCTAAAAGAGATATAAAAGTATAAAACAAATATTAAATGAGATTTTACAAATTGGAATCACCAAGTTTGGATCTTTAAATAAAAAAGATATGGATTTTATAAGCAAAGGAAGAAATAAATAAATAAATAAATAAGGACTATTTTAAAAGGCTAAATTAAATCTTGACCAAACAAAGGAAATGAAAGATTTTTGTTAGTAAAAAGAGTAAAGGATTATTTAAATAAAATCATAAGGATTTATTAATATCCATTTTTATTTAAGTAAAGACTTTTCCCAATTTAAATGAACATTAAAACATATTAGAATATTTTAAATAATAATTCAAAGTATAATTATTTTTGTATAAATAAAACCTACTGAAAAAGGTTTGGAAAAGTTTTTAAATTCAAATGGTTATTTGTTTTGTTTGAACAAATTCAAGACTGAATAAAAGAAACAGGGAAAAAGAAAAATAAACAGAACAAAAAAAAATGAAAGCAGCAAAAAACCAGCCCAGCAAGCCCAGTCCAGCCCAGCACCAGCCCACTCCCTCTCTCGCCGCGAGAAAAATGATTCACACCTGCGAATCAACCCGCAAAGCCGCTGAACGCCTGGACCCACCTTTCTTTTCCCCCTCTCGCTGACTAGCCAGCCCCACCCCCAAGTCATGTTCCTCACCCGCCGCGGTGACCACGCCCCCTCGCCGATCGTTTCTTCCGTTTTAATACTCGAATCAATACGAGTTATTGCCGCGACGATTACTCCCTGCGACCATGCCCGTTAAAGCGACTCGTCGTCCTCTCCCTTTCCCCTCAGACCCCACTCTCCCTCCGCCACCATGCTGCGTCGATTTGCGCTCGAGCATCCTCTGCTCCGATGAGATTCGCAAGCGATTCCGGCCGCCCCTTGCCTCACAGTCCCCACTAGCTTGCTCGTCATCATTGTGCGCGTCTCCCAGTGCCCCACACTAGCCCGCGCGCGCCCAACATGCTCGGCAACGACCACGACTGAGCATCGCTGCCGTCTGCCTCCGCTCCGTCGACCTCCCCATGGTAATCCTGACCGCTCCTCTCCCCTCTTTAACACGCGTGCCTTCTCCGCAACCTTGCGCATCTAACTGTACTCACCTCGTGTCTTCGCATGCCCCGTAGCGTCGTCTCTGACAACATCTGACCGCACCCGAGCCCGAAGGAAAGTCTGGCAAGGAATCGCAGCCACACCCGAGCGACCCTTTGACGGTGAAGACCACCTTGAGCATCTACACGCCACGGTGATTCTGGTGAGCTAATCCTCTATCACCCTTGCTTCTTAAATCACCGGCGACTGCACCGTCTAACCGCGCCGCCGCCAAGCGCCGTCGCAGCGCCACCACTTTCTGGTAGAGACGATTAGGGCCATGCGATCTAAATCAGACGAATGCGATTTCATTTTGATCCAATGCCCCATGTTGTGCGATCCACCCAAACCGGTATGCGCTAATGAGAACGTGACACGTGGCCCAGCTTCTGTTTTAAAAACCGAATAGTATCTATTAGATGTTTGATTTTGTAAATTGCATACTTTAAATCTACACGCCCAAATTTTGCAAATTTTATATCAATGGAATCAGCAAAACAAACTCCATGCAACCATGAACTTTTTTAATGAATTGCTTCTGTTAAATTGGTTGTTTTTGCAGAAACTTGTGTAGGCATAATTTGGATATAAAATCTATTCTAGATATATTTTTATGATAAAATCTTTGGCAAATGTATTGTTTCGAACCTACTGACCATATAAACCAACTTTTGGATTCAAAAACATATTTGGTGAATCCAAAGAATAAATATTTGAATTGGAACATTTCTAGTCAAATAAAAATATTGTTTATATGTTAAAAATGCTTTTGAGAGAAAAACCTTTGGAAAATTATTTGAATTATACTCTCTGACCCTAAACACAAAGTTTTATGATTTAAAAATATTTTTGATGAACCCTATAAATTATTACCTTGCTAAAAAGCATTTTCAACAACATAAAATATTGTTTTGGTATAAAAATGGTTTATAGGTGAAACCTTTTGCAAATGGTTTTAATATTAAACACTTGACCCTAAAATACTAACATTTTTGTTTAAAATGTATTTGTCAAACACTAGAAAATATTACTTTGGTTTGAACCATTTCTAGCAAAACAAAAATGACTTAAAATAGCCATTTTCACTAACTTAATATGAAATGGTTTTACCACTTTTGTAAATGACCAATAGGTGTTTTCAAATGTATATAACCTATTAGAAACCAATTTTCCAAATAAAACAATCTTTGGCATGTTTGCATGCATTGCCTTGTTTTATTATTTTATGTGATGTTTGCTTGAATGGTAGATTAAATATTTGCTTGCTTGATTGAATTGTAGTGAAATTTGAAGAGTGTGATTATTGCAAGATCAAGGAGTGAACTTATATTATCTACCAAAAAGGAAAGTGGTGCTACATACTTTTGTCCTATTATTTTCGCTATGCATTAGTGATATTTCTAAGTAGGACTTGCATGGAATTTTTGCTAAGTATAAACTATGCCATGGGAAATCCTAGTAGATGAAACCTTAGTAGAAATTTCCTAAGTTAAGATTCCTATTACTATCATGCTTAGCCTAGCTAGTAGAAAACAAGGGTGGATTATATTCATGCTATGGAATATTTCTAAGTCAAGGACTTGTGTTTTGTTTAATAAAACAACCAAGTGAATGAATCACCTGGGTGGAATGGAAAGAATGGTTTGTGTTGAGTGGTTACGCAAGTCCAGTATGCTAGGGAAAACTTGGGCATCACCA
This sequence comes from Avena longiglumis, assembly GCA_030063025.1. Lineage (NCBI taxonomy): Eukaryota > Viridiplantae > Streptophyta > Magnoliopsida > Poales > Poaceae > Avena > Avena longiglumis. Next base: position 250,430,140 of record CP125974.1, read on the forward strand.
AGTCCAGTATACTGGGGAAAACTTAGTATCTCACTTGTGGAATGCCACCCAGGAACAAAGAGATTTGAGATGTCAAATGTTGAGAAGCTTCAAGTGCAGCCACTTGGCATTATGGGCTCTGCCTGGATCATATAGGTTGCAATAACTTAGCCAAATGGACAGTTGGTGGTAGGGGATGATAGGTTGGAACGCGTCCATTCTGGTCTAAGGGAAGACTTCTGAAAGATCTTGTCTTGGCGAAACTAAGTCTTGTGGGGAAAGTGCACCACCTCTGCAGAGTGTAAAATCTAAGTACTTAGCCATGTCCCTGTCAAAGGACAATTTGAGCACCAAGACATGGAAGCTATCAAGAATATCCTCATCCAAATTTCTAAGTTAAAAACTTATGGTTGAACAAGGGTTGAAGTATCACCAATTTCTATTGGGAGATGCCTTGGGTGATTTTTGCTAAACAAAAACTTAGTGTTTTCAAATGATAAGGAAAATCTATTTTGAGAAAAGCAAGCCTAAGCTCCACTTAGCCAAAAGCATATAGATGATAGACTCCACTATACTACCATAGTATCACTTGCCAATACAATTCAAATGTATTGACCCTTGTGGCTGTAACTTGTTATGTTGCAGGTTTGTTTGATGTTAGTGAAGTATATTGATTAGGATTACAAGTCTACAACCAAAATGATTTCCTGTGGCACTGTGAAGATGAAGGACTCCATGCTATAGTTATTTCTGCTGCATTGTAATAAGATAGTCAAATGAGCTACGTAAGTTGTAATGAATTATTTTATTCCTGGTTATAAAGTTGTATTTATGACCTTTGTTTCTTGATATTACATCTTAACTGTGGATGCTAGCTATTGATCCAGGGACTAGCATTGTAAACACAGGGATCTCTACATTATTAAAGGTTGGGACCTCGACATCCATGTTATTCGATCCACACGAACCGGTACCGACCAATGAAAACACGACACGTAGCCCAGCTCTCGTTTTAAAAACAGAAACATTTCTATTAGATGTTTAAACTTGTAAAATTCATAACTTTAAATCTACACGTCCAAATTTTGCAAACTTTATATCACTGGATTCAGAAAAATGAGTACTTTCCAACCATGCACTTTGTTTAATGAATTGCTTCTGCAAAATTGGTTGTTTTTGCAGAAACATGTGTAGGCATATTTTGTGTATAAAATTCATTCTATAATTATTTTTAGGGTAAAATATTTTTTAAATGGATGGTTTTGAACCTACTGACCATAGAAACCAACTTATGGATTTAAAAGTGCATTCTGTGAAAGTAAAGAATAAATCTTTGAATAAAAGCATTTCTAGTTAAATAAAAATATTGAATATGGTTTAAAAATGCTTTTTGAGTAAAACCTTTGGAAAATGATTTGAAATAAACTCTCTGACCCTAAACACCAAGTAATGGGATTTAAAAATATATTTGGTGAACCCTATAAAATTATTATCTTGGTTAAAGGCATTTCCAACAAAATAAAATATTGCGTGGATTTAAAAATGGTTTATAGGTAAAGACTTCCGATTCAATAGACCCCCAAAGGAACAAAAAGAAGGAGACATATTAGATCTACGACTCTAATCAACTAATACCTCTTCGCACATGGGGGAATGATCGGGATTCAAAAAGTTTAGACCACATATGTACTACTCGCCAAATCCATACAGGCCCAAAGCACGTCAGTACACTAGGTATTCTATGCATGCGGCGTGGAAAAATAAGTGTCCAACTTGGATAAAATTCTTACACGTGTTCGCTGACGTGGCAACACCGCATACGTGGTTTAGGATGAGTTCTTTTGGGCCCGTCATCGGGCTACCCTTGGTTGCCCTCCTATAATACGCATGGGGGAAATTCTACCCTTTGGTACATTTACAACTTTTTAGAGTTGGGTGTCTATGGAATCACACCTCATAGGTAAAACCTTTTACAAATGGTTTTAATATTAAACACTTGACCTTAAAACACTAAAATTTGTGTTTAAAAATATATTTGACCACACACTATAAATTATTACTTTGATTTTAATCATTTCTAACAAAACAAAAATGATTTAAAGTGGCCATTTTCACTAAGTTAATATCAAATGGTTTTGCCACTTTTATAAATGACCAATAGGTGTGTTAAAATTTTAATAACCTATTAGAAACCACTTTTCCAAATAAAACAATCTTTTGCATGCTTGCATGCATTGCTTTGTTTGTATTATTATGTGATGAATTGTTTGAATGCTAGTTTTGAATTTCTGCGTTGCTTGATTGAATTGTAGTGAACTTTGAAGAGTGTGACTATTGCAAGGACAAGAAGTGAACTTATATTCTCTACCAAAAAGGCAAGTGGTGCTTCATACTTTTGACCCAATATTTTCACTATGCATTAGTGATATTTCTAAGTAGGACTTTCATGGAATTTTTACTAAGTATGCTATGCCTTGGGAAATCCTAGTACATGAAGCCTTAGTAGAATTTTCCTAAGTTAAGATTCCTACTACTATCATGCTTAGATTATCTAGTAGAAAACAAGGGTGGATTATATTCATGCTATGAAATATTTCTAAGTCAATGACTTGTGTTTTGTTTAATAAAACAACTATGTGAATGAATCACCTGGGTGGAATGGGGACTTGTATGGATTATGTTAAGTGGTTACACATGGCCCCATATTTATGGCCTACCCTAGTGTATCTCACTTGTGGAAAGCCACCTAGGAACAAAGAGATTTGAGATGTCAAATGTTGAGAAGCTTCAAGTGCAGCCACTTGGCATTATGGGATCTACCTGGATCATATATGTTGCAATAACTTAGCCAAATGGACAATTGGTGGTAGGGGTGATTGGTTTGGGAATGTGTCCATTCTTGTCTAAGGGAAGGCTTCTGAAAGATCCTGTATCGATGCATGTCCAATCTTGTGGGGAAAGTGCACCACCTCTCGAGAGAGTAAAATCTATGTACTTAGCCGTGTCCCCGGCAATGGACAATTTGAGCATCAAGACATGGAAGCTATCAAGGATATCCTCATCCCAATTTCTAAGTTAGAACTTGTGCTTGAAAAGGGTATAGGATCCCCAATGTCTATTGGTAGATGCCTTGGGTGATTTTGACAAATAAAAACTTAGTGTTTTCAAATGATAAGGAAAATATATTTTGAGCAAAGCAAGCCTAAGCTCCACTTAGCCAAATGCATATAGATGACAGATACCACTATTCTACGATAGTATCACTTGCCAATACAAATCAAATGTTTTTACCCTTGTGGCTTTAACTTATTATGTTGCAGGTTTGTTTGATGTTAGTGAAGTGTGTTGATTAGGATTACAAGTCTACAACCAAGATGATTGCCTGTGGCACTTTGAAGATGAAGGACTCCATGCTATATTGTTATTTCTGCTGCATTGTAATGAGATAGCCAAATGAGCTATGTAAGATGTAATGAATTATTTTATTCCTGGTTATAAAGTTGTAGTATGACCTTTGTTTCTTGATATTACATCTTAACTGTGGATGCTAGCTATTGATCCAGGGACTAGCATTGTAAACACAGGGATCTCTACCTTATTAAAGGTTGGGACCTCTACAGATGGTATCAGAGCATTGTGTTGCCTGTAGGATAGTAACCCTAGGATTGTACAAAATCCCTTAGAAAAATAGGAGGTGTATTTGTTCAAACTTATTTACAAACAATCTTGTAAATTCTTTCCTCAACCTTTTTGGTTTTGAATCTACATCTCTTCCTTTTCAACTTGATGGACAAAACACCACCATGAGCAAAGACTTCAACATGAGAAAAGGACTTCACCAATACCAATGACTTCAACTTCAACATCACCAAGGACTTCCACTTGGATATCACAAAGGACTACAAGTGAGACAAGAATATTACTCAAGACTTGAAGACTAAGGAAACATAACCTAGAAGGAACCATCATCGCCTTTGAAGTTTTGTCACCAAGCCACAAGAATTTTTCCAAGGAAGCCATGATCTCATTCAAGAAGAAACAACTAAGAAGAATGGAATGATCTCAATAAAACCATATAATTGGACCACCATAGTAGTGTTTAATTTAGATCAAAAACACCAACTTGTGTGGTGTAGCAAAAATATTTTGATTCCTAAAAATATGTTTGAAACTTGTTTCTTGAGTGGAATGTTTGATTGTGATTGATTGCACATTGCTCGTGTGAATTGTTGTGTGTGATTAGACTTCTTCTTTAGAAATCTTTTGCCTAATCTAATCCCAATCTAGCCCAAACAGATGTCTTCTCCAAGAAACTCCAACATCAAGAATGGTGATAACAACAACCTAGAGATGCTTCTAGCAACCCAAGCCTAGTTGAATCAAGTGACAACTCAGTTTTTAGCCAAAAACAATGAGTTAGACCCAACCATGCAAAAGTTTGTGGAAACCCAATCTCAATTGTTGCAAAGGATGACCAATCAAATGATCAACATGATAAACAACTCTCCCCAAGGAGATTGTGACAACAATGATGTCAAGGATGATATTATAGAAGGAACTCAAGCTTGCAATATTTGTGGAGACATGGATCACACTTCCAAAGAGCATGAAGGTCAATGCCCTAATTGTGACGAGAAACATCCAACTAAACAATGCCCCACATCTCAAGTGACTTGTTTCCTATGTGAAGGAAATGATCATGTCCCTATCCAATGCCCCATTTATCCTATAGTTCAACATATGAAACAAGATGGAATGCATCAAATGTTTGGAAACCCCCATGAGGAAACAACTTCTATCAACAAGGATGAAGACAAAGGCAAACCTCAGATTGCACCTCCATACATTAGGAATCATCTTGATGGACAAAAGAGGAAACATAGATATTATCCAAGGAATAGTTCAAGGAACCGAGGAATCTTTCCCACATTTGAGGTGAGATATGAAGAGCCTAAACTAGAAGAACTCCTAGCTTTGGAGAAACCCAAGAAGAAAAATAAGGGAATTAGCCAAGTGTGGTGCAAAAACTGCAAAGAGCTAGGCCATTATATATCAATTTGTCCAGAGAAGATACGTGAAGAAATCGACCTTGTCACATGTTACATGTGTGGTGACAAAGGACATTATGCAAGCAATTGTCCAGAAAAGTTTCATCAAGATCCCATTTAAGCCAAGATGTAATCTAGTTGAAAACCTTTTTAAGGGTGGTAGTACCCTAGTTGTTTTGAAGCCAACTTGTAACCTCTAGCCTTCCCAAATCTCGGGACGAGATTTCTTTTAAGGGTGGTATCCTATCACATCCCAAAATTTTCCAAATTTTCAAATGTGAAAAATAAATAAACAAAATAAATAATTGTTGAAATTTAGGGTGAAATGAAACTTTTTGTTTTAAAATGGAAACATCAAAACCCAACTTGAACAAACTTTGAATAAAGGGAATCAAAAAAAAATTCAAACAAGTGAAACGCATTCATCAAATAATGTATCTTGAAATTTAAACACTTAGAAAAGATAAACCAAAACCCTAAAACCCTAATGGAACAAAATCACCACCAAGTTATCTCTAAGACTATGGAATTGTTCCATATAAAAATTTGTTAACAAACATTTCTAAGTGATAAAAAATGATAAATAAAATTATTATAAAACCATAGAAATTGATTTCAATCAATTTGGAGCCATGGATAAAAACTTATGAATTTAATAAGTTAAAAGGAATTAATTTCCAAAGCTAATAAAGATCCTATCTAAAAAGCATACGAAATGGTGAGAAAAATAGTCCTAACAAGATTTAAAAAGATAAACAAATATTAAATAAGATTTTACAAATTGGAATCACCAAGTTTGGATCTTTAAATAAAAAAATATATATTTTATAAGGCAAAGAAAGGAATAAATAAATAAGGAATATTTAAAAGCAAAATTAAATCTTGGCCAAACAAATAAAATGAAATTTAATGAATAATCAAAAGGATTAAAATATTATTTAAATAAAATTATAAGGATCAAACAATATCCAATTTTATTTAATAAAGACAATTTGCCTAAATAATAAATCCCAAGAAAATTATTTGGAAGACAATTTAAATCTTGAATCAAATCCATAAGCAAATACAATAAAGATATTCCAATTGAAATAAAGGGATAAAGAATAAACAAAATAAAAGTATATGTGATTAAACCCTATTCTAATTATATTTAATAAAGCCAAAATCCCTAATGAAAATGAATAATTAAATCATGAGAAAATAATAAATGAGAATTTACCAAAGTGGATTGAAAAGTTATCTAATTAACTTAAAAGAATTATTTGAATAAAATTTAAATAAGGACAAATGCTCAATTTAAATGATTAAGAAATCATATTAAAAATATTTCAAATAATTCAAAGTGAATTATTCAACACCCTATTGAATAAATAAAACCTACTGAAAAAGGTTTGTGAAAACTAGAATTCAAATAAGGGTTTGAAAATATAATTAAAATCTTATATGAATAAAAACAAATGCCTAATTTAAATAAAGAATAAACCATAAGTGAATAAGGGAAATATTCCAAAATGGTCTTTAAAAACACATTTATAAGAATACTAAAATATATTGAAAGTTTGGAAAATATTTGAATTAAAAATAGGTTTGAAATCATTTGAACAGATTCAAAACAGAAAATGAAAACAGAAAAAGAAAAATAAACAAGAAAGAAAAAAACAAGCCAGCCCAGCCCACTAAGCCCAGCTAGCCCATCTCCTTCTTCCCCGCAGGAAAACTATTCGCACCGCAAACCCAACCCGCACTGCCACTGATGGGGCGACCCCACCATACCCCCTCCCCACTCACTGACGCCGTTGCCCCACTTGTTAGTCTTCGTCTTCACCACCGCGACCAGTTCCTTCCTCCTCTCTCTCCCGTTTCTGTCTTTGATTCGCGAGTTTAATTCGCTTTACTGCCGCACTAATCTAGCCCAGTAATCACGCTCGTTAACTCGCATGTCTCTCCTCTCTCTTTCCCCTCACACTCCATGCTAGTGAGCCACCAGGCTGCCTCAAATCCCTGCAGCAACACCACTGATCCCGACAACCTTCCCCGGCCGATTCCGGCGAGCACGGACTTCCCCTTACCTCCCAGATCCCACAAGCCTGTTCCCCATCTCCCTACGCACATGCATGTGCCTTCCTCTCTCTCGCGCGTGCCCTATATCCTTGGCAACGACTTCAACCGAGCATCGCCATGGTCTGCCATTTCTCCGGTGATGCCCCTGGTAACATTCTGACCACCCCTCTTCCTCCCGAGATACGCGTGTGATCTCCAGCATCGTATGCACCTAACACAAACCTATGTTTGTGTTAGCACGGTCCGTAGAGTCGCCTCCATCTTCAGCAAGGATCACCCCCCGCCAAAAGGAACTCCGGCGAGGAATTACCGTCGTCCTCGAGAGACCCTTCACCAACCACGAGTACATTGAGCATCAGCAACGCACGGCGAGTCTGGTGAGCCACCCCACTCCTCCTCTCGCTTCCTGGTTTTTCCATTACGCCATCGTCTGAGCGCCGTTGCCGCTCGCCACCATCGTGTGCCGCCAGATTATGGTTAGAGCATTAGGAACCATTGGATCAAGATCTGTCGGCTACGATAGATTCATTAAACGAAGAGGTATGATCGATTCTGTGCCGCACGATTTCATTAGATCCAACAGTCCATGTTATTCGATCCACACGAACCGGTACCAACCAATGAAAACACAACACGTAGCCCAGCTCTCATTTTAAAAATATAAACATTTCTATTAGACGTTTAGACTTGCAAAATTCATAACTTTAAATCTACACGTCCAAAATTTTCAAACTTTATATCACTGGATTCAGAAAAATGAGTATTCCAACCATGCCCTTTGGTTAATGAATTTATTCTGTAAAATTGGTTATTTTTGTAGAAACATGTGTAGGCATATTTTGTGTATAAAATTCATTCTAAAATTAATTTTAGGGTAAAATATTTTGTAAATGGATGGTTTTGAGCCTACTGACCATATAAACCAACTTATGGATGGAAAAGTGTATTTTATGAAACTAAAGAATAAATCTTTGAATAAAAGAATTTCTAGTTAAATAAAAATATTGATTATGGTTAAAAAATGATTTTTGAGTAAAACCTTTGAAAAATGATTTGAAATAAACTCTCTGACCCTAAACACCAAGTATTGGGATTTAAAAATATATTTGGTGAACCCTATAAAATTATTACCTTGCTTAAAGGCATTTCCAACAAAATAAAATATTGCTTGGAGTTAAAAATGGTTTATAGGTAAAACCTTTTACAAATGGTTTTAATATTAAACACTTGACCTTAAAACACTAATATTTGTGTTTAAAAATATATTTGACAAACATTAGAAATTATTACTTTGATTTAAATCATTTCTAACAAAAAAATGATTTTAAGTGGCCATTTTCACTAACTTAATATCAAATGGTTTTGCCACTGTTATAAATGACCAATAGGTGTGTTAAAATGTTAATAACCTATTAGAAACCACTTTTCCAAATAAAACAATCTTTTGCATGCTTGCATGCATTGCTTTGTTTGTATTATTATGTGATGAATTGTTTGAATGCTAGTTTTGAATTTGTGCCTTGCTTTATTGCATTGTAGTGAGCATTGAATAGTGTGACTATTGCAAGAACAAGGAGTGAACTTATATTCTCTACCAAAAAGGCAAGTGGTGCTTCATACTTTTGACCCAATATTTTCACTATGCATTAGTGATATTTCTAAGTAGGACTTGCATGGAATTTTTACGAAGTATGCTATGCCTTGGGAAATCCTAGTAGATGAAACCTTAGTAGAATTTTTCTAAGTTAATATTCCTACTACTATCATGCTTAGCTGTCACATACCAAGATTTTCCAAATCTTGTAATGCGAAAATAAATTAATAAAATAAAACTTTGTTTGATTTTTAGAGCCAGAAGAAACTTTTTGAATTCAATTGGAACTTCAAACCCATTTGAATTAAAATAAACCTAAAGAGTTTTAAAAATATAAACATGTAATAAAAGGAAAATAAAAACATTTGGAAATACTATTTTGAAACAATTAAATGAGAAGATTTGTTTTCAAATGAAATAGAAGTTTTATAAATAAAGATTATTTAATAAAGGCCAATTTAAACCTTGACCAAACTTTGGGAATTAAAAACATTTAGTTTGAATAAAAATAACAAAGGTTTATTTAAAATAAAATAATAAGGAATTAATATCAAAATTTATTATGAAAGGTTTTACTATTTTAATTAAAACATCAAGACTTATTAAATTGTTTAAAATAGGTTTTCTAAGTATGTTATATTCTCTAATAAAACCTACTAAAGTATTTTGGCTTTGTTTTATATTTCAAAATAAATATCCCAATAAAACAAATCCTATTGGATTTAATAATGAAAGTCTATTATAATAATTAATAATGGATACTAAAATAAAAGGTTATTTTGTTTTAAAACAAATTTCCAAATATTATATATATTTCCCAAATTAAACCTACTAATTTGATTTTGAAAATATTTAGGTTTCAAATAAAGATTTTATTAATAAAAATCAAACCCTATTTGATTTAATAACTAAGGCCATTTTATTTAATTATTAATGGACCCTATAATAAAATGTTATTTTATTTTAAACAAGTATTTTAAGTATTCTTTATTTTCAATTAATACCTACTGATTTGATTTGGAGAAATATTTTGGACTTTAAAAGGAGACTTATTAAATAAATCATACCATATTAAATAACTATGGTCTATTTTATATGAAATAGATCCTAAAAGGAATAAAAATATTATTTATTTTGGAATATTGGTTTATGTTGATAAACAGAACCAAGTTCAAAGAATTGAAATGTGTCGTTTTGAATTTATTTGGTTGATTGAATCATGTGTTTAAATAATCAAATCAGAAAATAAAATAGAAAAGAATAAAACAAATAGACAGAAAAAAAGAGAGGAAACAGACCAGCCCAACGAGGCCCAGCCCAACAGTCCCATTCCCTCCCGGCGTTACTTTTCTCACCCTGAAGCAACCCACTCGAGACCGATTGGTGGACCTCCCTCGTTCTTTCCCACCGACTGAGGACCCCACTTGCCCTCCTTCTTCTCCACCCCGATCGCTTCTCCCTTCTCTCGTCGCCGTTGCCAGCATTGATTCGCGGGCATCAATTCGCGTTAACGCCACCCTTAATCCCCCTGCAACCATACTGTTTTAATCGCCCCTGATTCCTCTCCGTTTTCCCTCTGCCTTCTTCCCCAGACACGCCCCCAGGCCGCCTCGATTTCGCTCTGAGCACCCTCACCTCCGACGACGCTTCGGCAAGAATTCCGGCCGTGCCTTGCTCCTCCTTGCCTCCCCAAGCACGCAGGCATACTCCCCACTCCCAGACCTTCCTCCCCGTACCACCCATTTGACCGCGGACGCCCCAGAGCTTGGGCTTGACTACTCGACAGCCGCACTGTTTTCATCTCCGGAGCTCGCAGTAAACTCGACCGCCCCTTCCGTCTCGATGATGCACATACCGCCTCGCCACAAACCTAACTGCACCCTCCGTTTGTCTTAGGGCTCCCTATCCTCGTCCACGACCACCCGACGACGTGCGCAACTCCGGAGAATTCCGCCAACCCAGGCGCCTTCAACCACCCATTACCACGTTGAGCATCGATCGCCCCACGAACACAGTGAGCTTCCTCCTCTCTCCTCGCTTCGCTGCGCCGCCAATACCGCCGCCTCGCCGCCGGTAGCATATCGCCGCCATCTGGTGGTGTGCCTAGCACCGTTGGATCGTCATCGTAAGGCCACGATAGAATTTAGTCAAGCGGTAAGTAACATCTCGGACCGTGCGATGCAACTAAAATCCAACGGCCCTCGTCAATCCACGCCAAGCGGTACCGGTAATTAGAATAGGACACGTGTCATATTCATTTAAAATGCAATTTGAAAGCGAAATTGTTGCAAACTTCAAACCTTTATATCTTTTGATCCACACGTCCAAATTTGGCAAATTTTATATCAATGAGTTCAGGAGAACAAGCCCTAGCCAACCCTACCCTTAGTTTAGCAAATAGTATTTGATAAATTGTTTGATTTTGAAGATTCTTCTGTGTCGTTGCTAACATTAGAAAAATCATTTAAAATGAATTTTGAGATCAAACCTTTGCCAATTGGTTTGTTGTGACCCTACTGACCCTAGGAACCAATCCTTGGTGTTAGAAATGATTTTGTAAAATTTAGTTTAGATTACTTGACTAAGTCATTTTCTAGCCAAATAAAAGGAATAGTTTTATTATAAAAATGTTTATGGAATAAAACTTTGAGTAGATGGTTTGGACCAAACCTACTGACCCAAAAACACCAAGTTTTGCAATAGCAACTCATTTGGTGAACAACTTAAGAGTTTTTGCCTTAATAAAAGATTTTTCATCACATGAAATGATAAATGGATTTAAAAATAGTTTTTAGACAAAACCCTCTTGCTAGTGACTTTGCCACTTTGGTAAATGACCAAATTGGATCTTACAAAGTTTAGAAACCCATAGAGACCCCCTTTGCAAAATAAAACTATCTTGTGCATGCTCCCATGCATGAATTAGATCCCATTACTTTGTGTGTGTGAAGAATTGTTTGTTTGACTTTGGTTGGAATGTAGATTGAATTTGTGTTTGCTTGTTTGACTTGTAGTGAAGTGTGAGACTAGCAAGATCAAGGAGTGAACTACCAATTCCTTCCAAAAAGGCAAGTGATGCTTCATACTTTCTATCCCATTATTTTTTCTATGCATTAGTGATTTTGTTAAATAAACTTGCATGGATTTTGCTAAGTATAGATCTTGCTATAGGAAAACCTAGTAGATGAATCCTTAGTAGGATTTCCTAAGTTAAGTTTCCTAATACTACCAAGCTTAGCCTAGCTAATAGAAAACATGGGTGGAAAATATATTCACACTATGGAAAAAAATATTCTAAGTCTGAGGACTTATGTTTTGTTTAATAAAACAACTAAGTTAATGAATCACCTGGGTGGAATGGAAAGATTGGGTTATGTTGAGTGGTTCACAAGGACCATATTTATGGTTAACCTTGTGTATCTCACTTGTGGATGGCCACCCAGGAAACAAAGGGATTTGAGATGTCAAATGTTGAGAAGCTTCAAGTGCAACCACTTGGCAATATGGGCTCTGCCATGATCATATAGGTTGCAAGAACTTAGCCATATGGACAGTGGGTGGTAGTGTTTGATAGGTTGGAGCGCGTCCATATTGGTCTAAGGGAAAGCTTCTGAAAGATCTTGTCTTGGGAAACCAAGTCTTGTTGGGAAAGTGCACAACCTCTGCAGAGTGTAAAATCTAAGTACTTAGCCATGTCCCTGGTAAAGGACAATTTGAGCATCAAGACATGGAAGCAATCAAGAATCTCATCATTCCAATTTCTAAATTAAAATCTTGTGGTTTGAACAAGGGTTGTTTGAATTCTTCAATCATTGATGGAGAGATGGCTTGGTACAAGGATCTTGAAATCTTTGATTGAGGAAATGATTATGTCAAGCAAAAACTTAGTATTTTCAAAATGATAAGAAAATCTATTTTTGAGCAATGCAAGCCTCGACTCCACTTAGCCAAATGCATATAGATGATAGACTCCACTATACTACCATAGTATCACTTGCCAATACAATTCAAATGTATTGACCCTTTGTGGCTGTAACTTGTATGTTGCAGTTTGATTGATTTTAGTGAAGATTGATTGTTTAGGATTACAAAGTCTAACCAACATCTGCCTGTGGCATTTTGAAGATGAAGGACCCATGCTTATAGTTATTCCGCTGCAATGTAATGTAATAGCCAAGTGAGCTATGTTTGATGTAATAAACTTATGTTATTCCTGGTTATAAAGTTAAATTATGACCTTTGTTTCTTGGTATTACATCTTAACTGTGGATGCTAGCTAATGATCCAGGGACTAGCATTGTAAAACACAGGAGGAATCTACCTTATCGGTTGGGACCCCTCAGATGGTATCGAGCATTGTGTTGCCTGTAGAATTTGTAAACCCTAGGATTGGACAAAACCCTTAGAAAAATAGGAGATGTTTTGTTCCAAAACTTATTTACAAAACACTTGTAAACTCTTTCCTTAACCATTTTGGTTTCACCTCTACTTCTCTTCTATCTCAAACTTGATGGAAAAACCTACCCATGGCCAAACGACTACACCATGTGCAAAGGACTTCTTCAACTTCTTCAACTCTAATGACTTCAACATCTTCAAAGATCTTCACCAAGGACTTCCAACTTGGATACTACTAAGGACCACAAGTTAAACAAGGAAATCTTACTCAAGATTTAGAGACTATGGGAATGCAAAATAAGAAGGAACCATCAACAACTTTGAAGTATTGTGACCAAAAGTTTTCCAAGGAAACCATTATCTCATACAAGCAGAATCATGAAGGAAGGAAGAACACAAGTGAACCATATAAATGGACCACCATATTTTAGTTAAGTCAAACCACCAACTTATGTGGTGTAACAAAAATATTTTGTTGCCTAAGTATATACTTGAACCTTGTTGATTGAGTGCAAAGTTGTTTGTGAATGTTTAGTTTGTGATTGCATGCACATTATTTGTGTAAATTGTAATGTGAGTATTTAGAAATATTTCCTTAGAAATATCTTGCCTATTCTAATCTCCCTTCAACCCAAACAGATGACTACTCCAAGAGACACCAACAATAACCAAGAAGAAAACATGAGAGAACTTATAGCAACCCAAAACCAGTTGAGCCAAGAGACAACTCAGCTTTTAGCCAACAACAATGGACTAGACCCAGCCATACAAAAGATTTTGAAACTTCAATCCCAATTGTTGCAAGGATTGGTTACTCAAATGATCAACATGAGAGAAAACTTTTCCCAAGGAGCTAATGACAACAAGGATGACAAAGATGTTATTATAGAAGGAACCCAAGCTAGCAATATTTTTAGAGACAAGGATCATGCATCCAAGGAACATGAAGATCAATGCCCCAAGAAGAGAGAAAGATCTCCCACTCATGAAGAACATGAACTAGAAGAACTCCTAGCTTTGGAGAGACCCAAAAGAAGAAAAGGACATAAGTCAAGTGCAATGTTACACTTGCAAAGAGATGGGACACTATTACAATGAATGCCCAGAAAGAAGAAGAGACAAGAAGACAAACAAAAGCTAGTGAAACCCAAGATAAGGAAGGATTTTAGCCAAGTGATGTGCAAATCAGAAAGAGTTAGGACATTATGCAAACCATGTCGAGAAAAGATGAAGCATAAGATAAACCAGCCTTTGAGAGATATCAGCCTTGTCACATGTTTCAAATGCAAGGAACTAGGCCACTATGCAAACAATTGTCCAGAAAGGATGGAGAACAGGTTAAACAAGTCTATGAAGGATCTCACCTTGGCCCATGAGTCAAGTAAAGAAACCAAGAACACATGCAACTGTTTGCTTAGAGAGATTTTTCCCATGATCCCAAGAAGTCCAATATGTAATTTTGTTTGAAAATTTTAAGGGTGGTAGTACCTAGTTGTTTGAACATGCTTGTAACTCTAACCTTCCCAAATCTCGGACGAGATTTATTTTAAGGTAGAACTGTCACATCCCAAGATTTTCCAAATCTTGTAATGTGAAAATAAATTAATAAAATAAAACTTTGTTTGATTTTTAGAGCCAAGAAACTTTTGAATTCAATTGGAACTTCAAACCCATTTGAATTAAAATAAACCTAAAGAGTTTTAAAATATAAACATGTAATAAAAGGAAAATAAAAACATTTGGAAATACTATTTTGAAACAATTAAATGAGAAGATTTGTTTTCAAATGAAATAGAAGTTTTATAAATAAAGATTATTTAATAAAGGCCAATTTAAACCTTGACCAAACTTTGGGAATTAAAACATTTAGTTTGAATAAAATAACAAAGGTTTATTTAAAATAAAATAATAAGGAATTAATATCAAAATTTATTATGAAAGGTTTTACTATTTTAATTAAAACATCAAGATTTATTAAATTGTTTAAAATAGGTTTTCTAAGTATGTTATATTCTCTAATAAAACCTACTAAAGTATTTTGGCTTTGTTTTAGATTTCAAAATAAATATCCCAATAAAACAAATCCTATTGGATTTAATAATGAAAGTCTATTATAATAATTAATAATGGATACTAAAATAAAAGGTTATTTTGTTTTAAAACAAATTTCCAAATATTATATATATTTCCCAAATTAAACCTACTAATTTGATTTTGAAAATATTTAGGTTTCAAATAAAGATTTTATTAATAAAATCAAACCCTATTTGATTTAATAACTAAGGCCATTTTATTTAATTATTAATGGACCCTATAATAAAATGTTATTTTATTTTAAACAAGTATTTTAAGTATTCTTTATTTTCAATTAATACCTACTGATTTGATTTGGAGAAATATTTTGGACTTTAAAAGGATATTTATTAAATAAATCATACCATATTAAATAACTATGGTCTATTTTATATGAAATAGATCCTAAAAAGGAATAAAAATATTATTTATTTTGGAATATTGGTTTATGTTGATAAACAGAACCAAGTTCAAAGAATTGAAATGTGCTGTTTTGAATTTATTTGGTTGATTGAATCATGTGTTTAAATAATCAAATCAGAAAATAAAATAGAAAAGAATAAAACAAATAGACAGAAAAAAAGAGAGGAAACAGACCAGCCCAACGAGGCCCAGCCCAACAGTCCCACAGCCCAGATTCCCTCCCCCGAAGCGTTACTTTTCTCACCCTGTATAACCCACTCAGACACCGATCGGTGGACCTCCCTCGCTTTTTTCCCACCGACTGAGGACCCCACACCGCCTCCTTCTTCTCCACCCCGATCGCTTCTCCTTCTCTCGTCGCCGTTGCAGATTGATTCACGGGCATCAATTCGCGTTAACGCCACACTTAATTCCCCGCAACCATACTGCTTTAATCGCCTCGATTCCTCTCCGCTTTCCTCTCGCTTCTTCCCAGACACGCCCCAGCCGATTTCGCCTCGAGCACCTCCTCCGACGACGCCCGCAAGAATTCGCCGTGCCTTGCTCCTCCTTGCCTCCCCAAGCACGCAGCATACTCCCACTCCTGCACCTTCCTCCCGTACCACCCATTTGACCATGGACGCCTGTAGCTTGGGCTTGACTAGCTCGACAGCCGCCGCCGCTTTCATCTCCCATGGGCTCAGTAAACTCGACCGCCCCTTCCGTCTCGATGATGCACACATACCGCCTCGCCACAAACCTAATCGCATTCTCCGTTGTCTTAGGGCGCCCTATCCTCGCCCACGACGACCACCCGACGACGTCGCAACTCCCGAGGAATTCCGCCAACCCAAAGGCGCCCTTCAACCACCCGTACCACGTTGAGCATCAAGACGCCCACGAACACAGTGAGCTTCCTCCTCTCTCGCTCGCATCGCCAGCCGCCGCTAATCGCCGCCGCTCCGCCGTAGCATATCGCCGCCCATCTGTGGCTTTTGTTCCTAGCACCTTTGGATCGTCATCGTAAGGCCACGATAGAATTTAGTGAAGCGGTAAGTAACATCTCGGACCGTGCGATGCAACTAAAATCCAACGCCCTGTCATCAATCCACGCCAAGCGTACCGCCAATTAGAATAGGACACGTGTCATTATTACATTTAAAACAATTTGAAAATGTAAATTGTTGCAAACTTCAAACCTTTATATCTTTTGATCCACACGTCCAAATTTGGCAAATTTTATATCAATGAGTTCAGGAGAACAAGCCCTAGCCAACCCTACCCTTAGTTTAGCAAATAGTATTTGATAAATTGTTTGATTTTGCAGATTCTTTTTGTGCTTGCTAACATTAGAAAAATCATTTAAAATGAATTTTGAGATCAAACCGTTGCCAATTGGTTTGTTGTGACCCTACTGACCCTAGGAACCAATCCTTGGTGTTAGAAATGATTTTTGTAAAATTTAGTTTAGATTACTTGACTAAGTCATTTTCTAGCCAAATAAAAGGAATAGTTTTTATTATAAAATGTTTATGGGAATAAAACTTTGAGTAGATGGTTTGGACCAAACCTACTGACCCAAAAACACCAAGTTTTGCAATAGCAACTCATTTGGTGAACAACTTAAGAGTTTTGCCTTAATAAAAGATTTTTCATCACATGAAATGATAAATGGATTTAAAAATAGTTTTTAGACAAAACCCTCTTGCTAGTGACTTTGCCACTTTGGTAAATGACCAAATTGGATCTTACAAAGTTTAGAAACCCATAGAGACCCCTTTGCAAAATAAAACTATCTTGTGCATGCTCCCATGCATGACTTAGATCCCATTACTTTGTGTGTGTGAAGAATTGTTTGTTTGACTTTGGTTGGAATGTAGATTGAATTTGTGTTTGCTTGTTTGACTTGTAGTGAAGTGTGAGACTAGCAAGATCAAGGAGTGAACTACCAATTCCTTCCAAAAGGCAAGTGATGCTTCATACTTTCTATCCCATTATTTTTCTATGCATTAGTGATTTTGTTAAATAAACTTGCATGGATTTTGCTAAGTATAGATCTTGCTATAGGAAAACCTAGTAGATGAATCCTTAGTAGGATTTCCTAAGTTAAGTTTCCTAATACTACCAAGCTTAGCCTAGCTAATAGAAAACATGGGTGGAAAATATATTCACACTATGGAAAAAAATATTCTAAGTCTGAGGACTTATGTTTTGTTTAATAAAACAACTAAGTTAATGAATCACCGGGTGGAATGGAAAGATTGGGTTATGTTGAGTGGTTCACAAGGACCATATTTATGGTTAACCTTGTGTATCTCACTTGTGGATGGCCACCCAGAAACAAAGGGATTTGAGATGTCAAATGTTGAGAAGCTTCAAGTGCAACCACTTGGCAATATGGGCTCTGCCATGATCATATAGGTTGCAAGAACTTAGCCATATGGACAGTGGGTGGTAGTGTTTGATAGGTTGGAGCGTACATATTGGTCTAAGGGAAAGCTTCGAAGATCTTGTCTTGGGAAACCAAGTCTTGTGGGAAAGTGCACAACCTCTGCAGAGTGTAAAATCTAAGTACTTAGCCATGTCCCTGGTAAAGGACAATTTGAGCATCAAGACATGGAAGCAATCAAGAATCTCATCATTCCAATTTCTAAATTAAAATCTTGTGGTTTGAACAAGGGTTGTTTGAATTCTTCAATCATTGATGGAGAGATGGCTTGGTACAAGGATCTTGAAATCTTTGATTGAGGAAATGATTATGTCAAGCAAAAACTTAGTATTTTCAAAATGATAAGAAAATCTATTTTTGAGCAATGCAAGCCTCGACTCCACTTAGCCAAATGCATATAGATGATAGACTCCACTATACTACCATAGTATCACTTGCCAATACAATTCAAATGTATTGACCCTTTGTGGCTGTAACTTGTATGTTGCAGGTTTGATTGATTTTAGTGAAGATTGATTGTTTAGGATTACAAAGTCTACAACCAACATCTGCCTGTGGCATTTTGAAGATGAAGGACCCATGCTTATAGTTATTCGCTGCAATGTAATGTAATAGCCAAGTGAGCTATGTTTGATGTAATAAACTTATGTTATTCCTGGTTATAAAGTTAAATTATGACCTTTGTTTCTTGGTATTACATCTTAACTGTGGATGCTAGCTAATGATCCAGGACTAGCATTGTAAAACACAGGAGGACTCTACCTTATCAGGTTGGGACCCCTAGATGGTATCGAGCATTGTGTTGCCTGTAGAATTTGTAAACCCTAGGATTGGACAAAAACCCTTAGAAAAATAGGAGATGTTTTGTTCCAAAACTTATTTACAAAACACTTGTAAACTCTTTCCTTAACCATTTTGGTTTCAACTCTACTTCTCTTCTATTTCAAACTTGATGGAAAAACCTACCCATGGCCAAAAGACTACACCATGTGCAAAGGACTTCTTCAACTTCTTCAACTCTAATGACTTCAACATCTTCAGCATCTTCACCAAGGACTTCCAACTTGGATACTACTAAGGACCACAAGTTAAACAAGGAAATCTTACTCAAGATTTAGAGACTATGGGAATGCAAAATAAGAAGGAACCATCAACAACTTTGAAGTATTGTGACCAAAAGTTTTTCCAAGGAAACCATTATCTCATACAAGCAGAATCATGAAGGAAGGAAGAACACAAGTGAACCATATAAATGGACCACCATATTTTAGTTAAGTCAAACCACCAACTTATGTGGTGTAACAAAAATATTTTGTTGCCTAAGTATATACTTGAACCTTGTTGATTGAGTGCAAAGTTGTTTGTGAATGTTTAGTTTGTGATTGCATGCACATTATTTGTGTAAATTGTAATGTGAGTATTTAGAAATATTTCCTTAGAAATATCTTGCCTATTCTAATCTCCCTTCAACCCAAACAGATGACTACTCCAAGAGACACCAACAATAACCAAGAAGAAAACATGAGAGAACTTATAGCAACCCAAAACCAGTTGAGCCAAGAGACAACTCAGCTTTTAGCCAACAACAATGGACTAGACCCAGCCATACAAAAGATTTTGAAACTTCAATCCCAATTGTTGCAAGGATTGGTTACTCAAATGATCAACATGAGAGAAAACTTTTCCCAAGGAGCTAATGACAACAAGGATGACAAAGATGTTATTCTAGAAGGAACCCAAGCTAGCAATATTTTTAGAGACAAGGATCATGCATCCAAGGAACATGAAGATCAATGCCCCAAGAAGAGAGAAAGATCTCCCACTCATGAAGAACATGAACTAGAAGAACTCCTAGCTTTGGAGAGACCCAAAAAGAAGAAAAAGGACATAAGTCAAGTGCAATGTTACACTTGCAAAGAGATGGGACACTATTACAATGAATGCCCAGAAAAGAAGAAGAGACAAGAAGACAAACAAAAGCTAGTGAAACCCAAGATAAGGAAGGATTTTAGCCAAGTGATGTGCAAATACTGCAAAGAGTTAGGACATTATGCAAACTACTGTCCAGAAAAGATGAAGCATAAGATAAACCAGCCTTTGAGAGATATCAGCCTTGTCACATGTTTCAAATGCAAGGAACTAGGCCACTATGCAAACAATTGTCCAGAAAGGATGGAGAACAGGTTAAACAAGTCTATGAAGGATCTCAGCCTTGGCCCATGAGTCAAGTAAAGAAACCAAGAACACATGCAACTGTTTGCTTAGAGAGATTTTTCCCATGATCCCAAGAAGGCCAATATGTAATTTTGTTTGAAAATTTTAAGGGTGGTAGTACCCTAGTTGTTTGAACATGCTTGTAACCCTAACCTTCCCAAATCTCGGGACGAGATTTATTTTAAGGGTGGTAGCCTGTCACATCCCAAGATTTTCCAAATCTTGTAATGTGAAAATAAATTAATAAAATAAAACTTTGTTTGATTTTTAGAGCCAGAAGAAACTTTTTGAATTCAATTGGAACTTCAAACCCATTTGAATTAAAATAAACCTAAAGAGTTTTAAAAATATAAACATGTAATAAAAGGAAAATAAAAACATTTGGAAATACTATTTTGAAACAATTAAATGAGAAGATTTGTTTTCAAATGAAATAGAAGTTTTATAAATAAAGATTATTTAATAAAGGCCAATTTAAACCTTGACCAAACTTTGGGAATTAAAAACATTTAGTTTGAATAAAAATAACAAAGGTTTATTTAAAATAAAATAATAAGGAATTAATATCAAAATTTATTATGAAAGGTTTTACTATTTTAATTAAAACATCAAGATTTATTAAATTGTTTAAAATAGGTTTTCTAAGTATGTTATATTCTCTAATAAAACCTACTAAAGTATTTTGGCTTTGTTTTAGATTTCAAAATAAATATCCCAATAAAACAAATCCTATTGGATTTAATAATGAAAGTCTATTATAATAATTAATAATGGATACTAAAATAAAAGGTTATTTTGTTTTAAAACAAATTTCCAAATATTATATATATTTCCCAAATTAAACCTACTAATTTGATTTTGAAAATATTTAGGTTTCAAATAAAGATTTTATTAATAAAAATCAAACCCTATTTGATTTAATAACTAAGGCCATTTTATTTAATTATTAATGGACCCTATAATAAAATGTTATTTTATTTTAAACAAGTATTTTAAGTATTCTTTATTTTCAATTAATACCTACTGATTTGATTTGGAGAAATATTTTGGACTTTAAAAGGATATTTATTAAATAAATCATACCATATTAAATAACTATGGTCTATTTTATATGAAATAGATCCTAAAAAGGAATAAAAATATTATTTATTTTGGAATATTGGTTTATGTTGATAAACAGAACCAAGTTCAAAGAATTGACACGTGTTTTGAATTTATTTGGTTGATTGAATCATGTGTTTAAATAATCAAATCAGAAAATAAAATAGAAAAGAATAAAACAAATAGACAGAAAAAAGAGAGGAAACAGACAGCCCAACGAGGCCCAACAGTCCCACAGCCCAGATTCCTCCCCGGCGTTACTTTTCTCACCCGAAGCAACCCACTCAGACACCGTGGTGGACCTCCTCGCTTTTTCCCACCCACTGCAGGACCCCACTGCCCCTCCTTCTTCTCCACCCCGATCGCTTCTCCTTCTCTCGCCGTTGCCAAGCATTGATTCACGGGCATCAATTGCGTTAACGCCACTTAATTCCCCGCAACCATACTGTTTTAATCGCCCGATTCCTCTCCGTTTCCTCCGCTTCTTCCCGACACGCCCCAGGCCGCCTCGATTTCGCTCGAGCACCCTCCTCCGACGACGCCTCCCAAGAATTCCGGCCGTGCCTTGCTCCTCCTTGCCTCCCAAGCACGCAGCATACTCCCCACTCCTGCACCTTCCTCCCGTACCACCCATTTGACCGCGACGCCTGAGCTTGGGCTTGACTAGCTCGACAGCCGCCGCTTTTTCATCTCCGAAGCTCGCAGTAAACTCGACCGCCCTTCCGTCTCGATGATGCACACATACCGCCTCTCGCTACAAACCTAAGCATACCCTCCGTTTGTCTTAGGGCGCCTATCCTCGTCCTGACGACCACCCGACGACGGCGCAACTCCGGCGAGGAATTCCGCCCAACCAGGCGCCTTCAACCACCCGTACCACGTTGAGCATCAGCATCGCCTACGAACACGGTGAGCTTCCTCCTCTCCTCGCTTCGCCGCCGCTTAACCGCCGCCGCTCACGGTAGCATATCGCCGCCCATCTGGCTGGTGTGCCTAGCACCGTTGGATCGTCATCGTAAGGCCACGATAGAATTTAGTCAAGCGGTAAGTAACATCTCTGGACCGTGCGATGCAACTAAAATCCAACGGCCCCTGTCTGTCAATCCACGCGAAGCGGTACCGGCGAATTAGAATAGGACACGTGTCTGTTATTCTGTTTAAAACAGAATTTGAAAACAGAAATTGTTGCAAACTTCAAACCTTTATATCTTTTGATCCACACGTCCAAATTTGGCAAATTTTATATCAATGAGTTCAGGAGAACAAGCCCTAGCCAACCCTACCCTTAGTTTAGCAAATAGTATTTGATAAATTGTTTGATTTTGCAGATTCTTTTGTGTGCTTGCTAACATTAGAAAAATCATTTAAAAATGAATTTTGAGATCAAACCTTTGCCAATTGGTTTGTTGTGACCCTACTGACCCTAGGAACCAATCCTTGGTGTTAGAAATGATTTTGTAAAATTTAGTTTAGATTACTTGACTAAGTCATTTTCTAGCCAAATAAAAGGAATAGTTTTTATTATAAAAATGTTTATGGAATAAAACTTTGAGTAGATGGTTTGGACCAAACCTACTGACCCAAAAACACCAAGTTTTGCAATAGCAACTCATTTGGTGAACAACTTAAGAGTTTTGCCTTAATAAAAGATTTTTCATCACATGAAATGATAAATGGATTTAAAAATAGTTTTAGACAAAACCCTCTTGCTAGTGACTTTGCCACTTTGGTAAATGACCAAATTTGATCTTACAAAGTTTAGAAACCCATAGAGACCCCTTTGCAAAATAAAACTATCTTGTGCATGCTCCCATGCATGACTTAGATCCCATTACTTTGTGTGTGTGAAGAATTGTTTGTTTGACTTTGGTTGGAATGTAGATTGAATTTGTGTTTGCTTGTTTGACTTGTAGTGAAGTGTGAGACTAGCAAGATCAAGGAGTGAACTACCAATTCCTTCCAAAAAGGCAAGTGATGCTTCATACTTTCTATCCCATTATTTTTCTATGCATTAGTGATTTTGTTAAATAAACTTGCATGGATTTTGCTAAGTATAGATCTTGCTATAGGAAAACCTAGTAGATGAATCCTTAGTAGGATTTCCTAAGTTAAGTTTCCTAATACTACCAAGCTTAGCCTAGCTAATAGAAAACATGGGTGGAAAATATATTCACACTATGGAAAAAAATATTCTAAGTCTGAGGACTTATGTTTTGTTTAATAAAACAACTAAGTTAATGAATCACCGGTGGAATGGAAAGATTGGGTTATGTTGAGTGGTTCACAAGGACCATATTTATGGTTAACCTTGTGTATCTCACTTGTGGATGGCCACCCAGAAACAAAGGGATTTGAGATGTCAAATGTTGAGAAGCTTCAAGTGCAACCACTTGGCAATATGGGCTCTGCCATGATCATATAGGTTGCAAGAACTTAGCCATATGGACAGTGGGTGGTAGTGTTTGATAGGTTGGAGCGCGTACATATTGGTCTAAGGGAAAGCTCGAAAGATCTTGTCTTGGGAAACCAAGTCTTGTGGGGAAAGTGCACAACCTCTGCAGAGTGTAAAATCTAAGTACTTAGCCATGTCCCTGGTAAAGGACAATTTGAGCATCAAGACATGGAAGCAATCAAGAATCTCATCATTCCAATTTCTAAATTAAAATCTTGTGGTTTGAACAAGGGTTGTTTGAATTCTTCAATCATTGATGGAGAGATGGCTTGGTACAAGGATCTTGAAATCTTTGATTGAGGAAATGATTATGTCAAGCAAAACTTAGTATTTTCAAAATGATAAGAAAATCTATTTTTGAGCAATGCAAGCCTCGACTCCACTTAGCCAAATGCATATAGATGATAGACTCCACTATACTACCATAGTATCACTTGCCAATACAATTCAAATGTATTGACCCTTTGTGGCTGTAACTTGTATGTTGCAGGTTTGATTGATTTTAGTGCAGATTGATTGTTTAGGATTACAAAGTCTACAACCAACATCTGCCTGTGGCATTTTGAAGATGAAGGACCCATGCTTATAGTTATTCCGCTGCAATGTAATGTAATAGCCAAGTGAGCTATGTTTGATGTAATAAACTTATGTTATTCCTGGTTATAAAGTTAAATTATGACCTTTGTTTATTGGTATTACATCTTAACTGTGGATGCTAGCTAATGATCCAGGGACTAGCATTGTAAAACACAGGAGGACTCTACCTTATCAGGTTGGGACCCCTACATTAGCTTAGCTAGTAGAAAACAAGGGTGGATTATATTCATGCTATGAAATATTTCTAAGTTAAGGACTTGTGTTTTGTTTAATAAAACAACTATGTGAATGAATCACCTGGGTGGAATGGTTGTGAATGGGTTATGTTGAGTGGTTACACAGGGCCCATATTTATGGACTACCCTAGTGTATCTCACTTGTGGAAAGCCACCCAGGAACAAAGATATTTGAGATGTCAAATGTTGAGAAGCTTCAAGTGCAGCCACTTGTCATTATGGGCTCTGCCTGGATCATATAGGTTGCAATAAATTAGCCAAATGGACAGTTGGTGGTAGGGGGTGATAGGTTTGGGAACGCATCCATTCTGGTCTAAGGGAAGGCTTCTGAAAGATCTTGTCTCGATGCGTGTCGAGTCTTGTGGGGAAAGTGCACGACCTCTCTCGAGAGTAAAATCTAAGTACTTAGTCGTGTCCCCGGCAATGGACAATTTGAGCATCAAGACATGGAAGCTATCAAGGATCTCCTCATCCCAATTTATAAGTTAAAAACTTGTGGTTGCACAAGGGTAAAGAATCACCATTGTCTATTGGTAGATGCCTTGGGTGATTTTGACAAATAAAAACTTAGTGTTTTCAAATGATAAGGAAAATCTATTTTGAGCAAAGCAATCCTAAGATCCACTTAGCCAAATGCATATAGATGATAGGTACCACTATTCTACCATAGTATCTCTTGCAAATACAACTCAAATGTATTGACCCTTGTGGATGTAACTTATTATGTTCAGGTTTATTTGATGTTAGTGAAGTTTGTTGATTAGGATTACAAGTCTACAACCAACATGATTGCATGTGGCACTTTGAAGATGAAGGACTCCATGCTATATTGTTATTTCTGCTGCATTGTAATGAGATAGCCAAATGATCTATGTAAGATGTAATGAATTATTTTATTCCTGGTTATAAAGTTGTAGTATGACCTTTGTTTCTTGATATTACATCGTAACTATGATGCTAGCTATTGATCCAGGGACTAGCATTGTTAACACAGGGATCTCTACCTTATTAAAGGTTGGGACCTCTACAATCTCCCATAAAGTACTTTTCTTTAACGCCTTTAAGTTAGGCTTGATAGTTTGAGAATATTCTCACATAAGAAATATGAATTGAAGTAAAAGAGAGCATCAAGAAGAAAATTCAAAACACGTTTTACTCTAACCCTATTCCTATGCAAAAGAATATTGTAAAGAAACAAGTCATGAAAGCACAAAGCAACAAGCATAGGAAAGCAAATCAAGTGCAGCTTCAAAATTTTCAACATAAAGAGGGGAAACTTAATATTGTTGAGATACATAAGACCATGTTTCCCTCTCTCATAATAACTTTCAGTAGCAACATGAATAAAATTAACAATATAACTATCACATAAAACATTCTTATCGTGAGCCACATGCATAAAATGATTATTACTCTCCACATAAGCAAAGTAATTCTTATCAATTATAGTGGGGGCAAATTCAACAAAATAGCTATCATTATTATTCTCATCACCATAATAATCAAATATAGGAGGCATATTGTAATCAAAATTAACTTCCTCATCAATAGTAGGTGGACTGGAAATATCATATTGGTCATTGTAATCATCATATATTGGAGGTTCGGTATCATCAAAGTAAATTTTCTCCTCTGTGCTTAGGGGACTAAAAAGTTCAGTTTCATAAAAACTAGCTTCCCCAAGCTTAGACATTTCCATAGCATTAGCAATAATGGTGTGCAAATAATTCATACTAATAAAATTTTAATTAGCATGCAAATAAAGTTCCATAGGTTTTTAAATTTTCTCTTCAAACCATTCATGTCCTAACTCAAGATAAATACTATAGAGCTCTCTAATTTTGTTGTTGTTTTCCATTAAGACTAACTAGTGAAAACAATAAACAAAAAGACAAAATTGCAGAATCTAAAGGAAATAACTTCGAGCATTCACATCGGAGGATGTGAGTACCTTTTACCTTACCTCCCCAGCAACGGCGCCAGAAAATAGCTTGATGTCTACGTACTTCTATTCTTGTAGACAGATGTTGGGCCTCCAAGTGCAGAGGTTTGTAGAAAATAGCAAGTTTCCCTTTAGTGGATAACCCAAGGTTTATTGAACTCAGGGAGGAAGTGTTCAAATGTATCCCTTAACCCTGCAATCAAGACACAAGAAGTCTCTTGTGTCCCCAACACACCTAATACACTTGCCAGGTCTATAGGTGAACTAGTTCGGCGAAGAGATAGTGAAAGACAAGTGGTATGGATGATTATAAGTGGTAACGATGCTAGAAAAGAGCTTTTGAGGGGGAGGAAAAGACTAAAGGCAAAAAGATGGAAGCAAGCAAACATGTAACAGGACTGATTGTAACGTGTTTCAATGCTTAGAAACAAACCCTAGGGATCATACTTTCACTAGTGAACACTCTCAATAAATATATTCTCTTCGTGATACTGCTCTTAACTACTCTCTGGTTGGACACTCTAATCCATGGTAGGGCTATAACAACACACCTCAAAGTCCGCCTTCCCCATCTAGATAACCGCACGCTATCACCTTGAGCGCTAGATGGTTCCAACAAACACCAAAATTTCATAGAGATAACCAACTCAAAATATACTCATGATAAGTATTTATCAACTCTAGCCTAAGTGCCACCACGGTGTGCACGTTGTCACTTTCACACACATGTGGAGAGCAGAGATCTATTGAAGCACTTGAGTATTTATGTAGACTCTAGCCTAAGTGCCACCACGGTATGCACGTTGTCACTTTCATACACGTGGGGAGAGCCGGAGATCTATTAAAGCACTTGAGTAGGAAAGTAGATCTACTAGATTACAAATCTCATCATCACAATATGATCACGCATAGAGAGAGAGAGAGAGAGAGAGATGAACACATAGCTACCGGTAGAGCCCTTAGCCTTGAACGAGAAATACTGCATCCTCATCATGGGAATCAACACTGGTGATGAAGATGGCGATGGAGATGGTGGTGGAGATCGAAGGAGATGGCTCCGAGGGCACTTCTCCCTCTCGACAGCGTGCCGGAACAGAGACTTATGTCCCCCGAATATCCTCTTCGGTGGCAGTGTTGTGGGACTTTTTGTGGATTTCCGCCCATGATAGGGTTTATGTCTCGGGGAGACGTATCAGTAGACGAAAGGGCAAGGTCGTTGCAGCCTCGAGGGGCCCATAGCTAGGGCTGGCGCGGCCAGGGGGCCCGCGCCACCCTAGGGTGTGTCCACCTCCTGGCTGGCTCCGTGTTCGCTCCGGAAAAATAGTGACTTTGGCTTTTGTCCCGTCCAATTCTGAGTATATTCATTTTTTAGCTTTTGCAAAAACAGGCAACTGGTACTGTGGAATCTTGTCAATAGGTTAGTTCTATAAAGTGTATAAAAATACCTCAAAGTGTAGACAAAACATAAGACAAATGATATAAAACAATCATGGAGCATTAAAAATTATAGATACGTTTACAACATATCAGCGCGAAAGCGGAAGAGCTCTACCTCTGACGCTGCCGACGGAGGAAAGAAAAAGAAGACGGAGGGTGGAGCCTCCAAGATATCCACCGCCTCCCTGGAGGCGGAGAAAAGAAGAATTACCGATATCCTGTTTACCAAGGCAATAACCGTTGTGTAAGCTTCTTAACATCTGACATTGTCTCTTGCTTGTTTTATTCATGTACTTATACTTTTTGTACGTTTCAAGAAGAAGGCCAGTATGATTTTCAAGAAGACCTCCAAAAAATCGGGGACTTCTAAAAACATCAAAGAAATGTTTAACCAAGCATCTCCCACCATCACCCCTCCGACTCCGAGCGTCCAGCCTGCTATCGCACCGACAAGTTCTCTAGCAAAGGTAACGTCTGAACCTTCCGCCATGGAAGTGGACCCAGCCCCTTCCCAGGAGGTCCCAGACGTTGCTGTGGATCCCCATGTTGTTGGCAAGCAGGCGACACAGGAGAGCACGTCCTCTAAAGTGGCTGAAGCTCCGGCTAAGGATGCCACTGATAGCGGTAAGGAATGGTGGAAGCCGGAACTTCTGTCATAGGTGGAACCGTTGCACCAAAGACGCCTGAAGAGCTCCCAAAGATCGTCTACCCGGTACTTACACCGAGTAGCTCTTCTTTGGCTCCTGGTGCAACGCCGACTTCTCCCGTGTGTGGTCTTGACGAGCTGCTCAAGCAAGCAAAGATCTTGCGCGTTAACAGTCTTGCTTTTAGGAAAATATTCACAGAAAGCGCCAGCAACCTCAAGATCATTGCACTTGTAAGTTTTATATGCCTTTTTGCATTTCATATGTAGTATCCCACTGTAGCCCCCGAGGTCTTTGGGTCTGAATGCTCTAAGAGTGACTAAGCTAGAAACTTTGCATTGTAGCCCCAAAGTATGTAGTTTGAATGAATTATTCCGACTAGATAATTTTAGAGTAGCATACGTAGTGTTTGTAATTTTCAATACTGTAACCCCCAAGCCTCTAGTTGAAACAGAATTAGTTCCGACTAGATGCTTAAAGATAGATTAAGCATTTTGCTGAGTTAGAAACTCGTACTGTAGTCCCCAAGCCTCTAGGCGGATACTTTTGCGGCTAGATGCTGAAAAGTAGACTAAGTAACGTTAATCTTTTTTGCAGAATGAGAATGCTCGGAGGAACGTCACTAATGACAAGTTCCACAAGATGTGTGCTGATCTCGAAGCTAAAAAGGGTAAAACTGTCTTCTTGTAGGATCAAATCACCAAGAGCAAAAGTCTATTTTTCTTCTCAATTTCGCACTCAATCTCGGTCTTGCGCCATTGACCTCTGACTAGTCATTGTACCTTGTCATTTCTCCGACTTGCAGAAGCTATTTACAAGGCGAAGGACATTGTAGAGCAATCCAAGCACATACAAGATCTGGATAGCGAAAACAAAATCCTGAAGCAAGAGAGAGCTGACACGCTGAAGATGCATGAAAATTATATGGATGCCATGCAAGAATACGCTAACATGGAGATCAACCGTCTGAAGCAGGAAATTGTAATCCTCAAGGAACAGAACAAAGCTGTCGCCAAGCAGAATACTCTCAACCTTGATGCTTACAAGGCCCTCCGACAAGAACGCTGAGGATAGCATCTTTGGTAATCATTCTCCGTCTTGTACTTCTGTGAGCCAGGTACTCTGAACTTTTGTTGTGTTGAACTCATGTACTCAATCACTTGGCTGGAAATGCAGCTCCGATTGGTTTAAACAATAATCCTCCTCTGCCAAAGGAATTCATGGTTCTTTTCGGCAACTTCATCAGCACCGCCATAACCCAAGCAAAGGAAATTGCCAAGCCCTTAGTCATCAATATCAAAGCGGTGGACTCCGTCATGAAGTATTCAGAGATCTTGCACCAAGCCCCCGAGCGTATCGTAAGATGGAAAGCGTCATGTACTCGGGTTGGTGCAAGTATGGCGCTGTCTATGGTCAAGGCTCATTATGATAATGCCGACATCAACACGGTGACCTCTGGCTTGCCCGACATAGACGATGACAGCTAGAAGATCGATCATGGAGTTATCTGGTCATCGCTCGCCGGCTATGACACCACGGTCGCCAAGTTGGTGGATGCAAACACCTTTGTACCCCTTGAGGTAATTGATGCCGACTAGTCTAGCTCCTCCGAGTCCCTCAAGACTGCTGACTTCACTGATGGGACAGATGGCTCTCCTGTAGCTGATGACATTACCTCCAAGTCTCCTGCACCGGAGGAATGAAAACACAATGTAATATGTGTTTCCTCTGTTTGTTTTGTATGTATGCAGAAAACTATGGGTTAACCTTAAGGCAGAAAAATAGTAGCTATATGTTTCCTGCTACATAAGTACTAATTTTAGCATGTATATATATTTTTAAGCAAGTGTTGGCTTATCCATTACTCTAGTTTTTATGCTTGACTTTTCGTGAGTCGAAAGACCCTCAGTCAGAACTACATGCTCAGGCGATGATGCCCAATGGAACCGTCAAAACCTAAGCACAGAATCACAGACTTCGAGTGCCAAAAGTCACTACTCCAGAATCCACATAAAAACAACAAAGAACGTGTAGACCAAAAAAACTTAAGCTAACGCCCTTATGCGGAATTTTCACAAGTGCAAATGCAAAACTTGCGCATAAAGGTTTTATACGATCCAAAAATGAACACTAAAGGAGGTAAAAGACTCAAGCATATGAGTGAACCAAAGAGCTTTACTTCATTGATCATATAAGAGGTACCCAGTAGACAATAAAAATATGTAAGTGTAAAAAGGACTTAGTTGTGCTATGTTCCATGGCTGATCAAGCTCCGGGTAGTCATCATCCGGGTCACGTCTCTTACGCTTATGATTCTCATTTGGTCTATCCTCTAGTTCACGATTGTCAAGGAGGTAGTAAGATCCATTGAGTAGCTCTTTTCTAATGATGAATGGTCCTTCCCATGGCGGGGATAATTTGTGTGACTTCTTCTGCTTAAGTCGGAGCACTAGATCCCCCTCTTTAAATGAGCGATGCCGAACACGGCGACTATGGTAGCTGTGTAGATCCTGCTGGTAGATGGCGGATCTTTGGCATGCCAATACGCGCTCTTCCTCAAAAAGTTCCACATCGGGATGCTTGGATTCTTCATCATCATCTTCGCCGTAGGCAGAATCTCTTGGTGAATCATGGAGGATGTCGGAAGGCAGGATGGCTTCTGCTCCATATACCATGAAATATGGGGTCTAGCCGGTGGATCTGTTGGGTGTAGTTCATAAACTTCACAGAACAAATGGTAACTCCTCCGCCTAGGATCTAGATGATCTATGTAGTTGTGCCTCTAGACGTGGCTTGATTCCCTGCAGAATTAATCTATTGGCTCGCTCAACTTTCCCATTGGACTGTGGATGTGCCATAGAGGCCAAATCAAGTCGGATTCCCTTCTCACAATAATAAGCTTCCACTTCTCCGAGTGACAAGTTGCTACCATTGTCAGTGATAATGCTATGTGGGAGACCAAATCTCACCACTAGATCCCGGACAAACCTAAGGGCAGTTGCCCCATCAAGCTTTCTAATGGGTTTATCTTCTATCCATTTGGTGAATTTATCAACTATTACTAGAAGATGTGTAAACACACATGGTGCCGTCTGTAATGGACCAACCATGTCTAGCCCCCAGACTGCCAACCGCCAAGTTATTGGTATTGTTCGCAATTCTTGAGCTGGTACATGTGGTTATCGGGCATAGTACTGGCATCGCATGCATGTATCAACCAACTTGTTGGCGTCCGCCTTCGCAGTCGGCCAGTAGAATCCTTACTGGAAGGCTTTGGAGACCAACGATCGAGGAGCGGCGTGATGCCCGCAATCTCTAAGATGGATCTCATGAAGAATATCAATACCTTCTTGCTTGGAAACACACTTTAGGTATACACCAGTGGTGCTTATTTTATAGAGTTGTACATTGATTATGGTATAACCCTTTGCTCGACATACTATTTGCCGACTTTCGACCTCGTCGATGGGCAAAGTTCCATGTACGAGATATTCCATGAACGGTTTTGTCCAAGCTGGAGGGACCTTTGTTACTGTATGAAAAAAGAGTCAACTCTATCCGGGTTCTCGGGGTCCGCTCCCTTCATGGATGGTGTCCATAGATGCTCCAGAAAAATGCCAGGCGGAATTGGTTTGGGCCCTAATCCAAGCTTTGACAGTAGATCAGCCTCCTCATTTTCCTCCCTTTTGACATACTTGACTTCGTAGCCCTCGAAGCACTTGGCTATCTCGTCTACTTTGTCTCGATATGCCGCCATCATAGGGTTCTGCGTGTTCCAGGTGCCAGCCACCTGCTGGGCAACCAAGTCGGAATCTCCACAACAAACTATGCGCTTGATGCCAATATCCTTGGCTATGTGAAGTTCGTGAATGAGTGCTTCATAATCCGCCATGTTATTTGAAGCCTCAAAGTGGATCTGCAGACTATAGCAGTACAACAGCCCCTGAGCCGTTGAGTAGCTTTGATCTGTCAAAGTGCATCACTCAGTATTGTGGCTCTAGTACAGGGGTAGCATCCGGCATCTCCATCCAATCTGTAATGAAATACGCCAAGACCTGTGATTTGATAGTGTCGCATCTCTTGTAGGTGATATCGAAGGCAGCAAGTTCAATGCCCCACTTCGCAACCCTTCCTATAGCGTCGCTGCTATTGATGATGTAGGAAAGTGGATCCTTGCTCACAACTGCGATAGGGTGCTCCTGGAAATAGTGCCTTAGCTTCCGAGAAGCAAGGAAAAATCCATAAGCTAGCTTCTTGTAGTGTGGGTAACACCGTTTGGACTTCGTCAAGACCTCGCTTACATAGTAAACTGGTCGTTGCACTCCATACTCATGTGTTGGTTCTTTCTGCTCCACCCGGTTGCTGGACACAATGTAAATCAACATAGGCTCCATAGGCTCGGGCGCTGCAAGCACAGGTGCCGAGGAAAGTATCTCCTTTAGCTTCTTAAGCGCAACATCTGCTTCATCCGTCCATGTAATTTTTTCCGCCTTCTTCAGCAACTTCTATAGCGGCAGAGCCTTCTCTCCAAGTAGGTTGACGAACCGGCTTACCGCTACAATGCAGCCTATGAGCCGTTCGATGTCCTACAAGCAAGTAGGACAGTTTATGTTTAGGATGGCTTTGATATTCTCCGGTTTGACCTCGATTCCACGTTGGGAAACGATGAAACACAACAATTTGCCGGCTAGAACCCCGAAGATGCACTTCTTTGGGTTAAGCATCATGTTGTATTTTCATAGATTATCAAAGGTTTCTTTTAAGTAGGATATTAAGTCGTTTGATTTTTCAGACATCACCATGATGTCGTCCACATAGGCGTGAACGTTCCGACCAATTTGGTCGTGTAGGCAACGCTGCATAGTCCGCTGGTATCGTGGTATTGCCGATGAGTATGCCATGGAGGGGTCCTCACAGTGCGTGTTTAGAGACGTGGGTAAGGCGGACAGTTGATGGGTACGAGGTAACACAGCTTACCAAGGTTCAGATCCCACAATGGTGGCAGAATCCTACTCCTGCTATAAATCACTATAATGGCAATACTCCGCGTTACAGGGATCGGTTCGCTATGCATAAATATGAGTTGTATCTTTCCCTAAAGGCTCCCATAGGGCCAGCTTATATATTCGCCAGGTCCTAGGGTTATAGGGAAAGTCCTAGCCGGACATGTTACCGAGTCCTACACTGCATAAAAATAGTCTAGCGTGTCTTGCACTCCAAGGCTCCGGGTACGTCGGTGACTCCTCCGTAGCCTTCCTTTATCCGACATGGGCCTCCCTTCTGGATCCTTCTAACTGGGCCACCCAGCAAGCCATGGGCCATGCTACCAACTGTGGGCCACCCGGGTTATTCGGATAAGAGACAATCTATGAGGATACCCATATAGCATATCCCCAACAGCTGTTACATAGCACATGCGTATTTTATCCCAAATGGCATCGTCACATAGCAAAACGTGTCGTAAGGTGTGGTGAACGAAGTGGCCAATTGGTCCAACTTCCATATTTTTATCTGGTGGTATCCTGAGTATGCATCTAGAAAACACAAAAGTTCCGAGCGAGCCGTCAAGTCAATGACTTGGTCAATGCGAGGCAAAGCAAACGGATCCTTCGGACATGCTTTGTTCAAGCCGGTGTAATCAACGCACATTCTTAATTCTTTTGTTTCCTTTTTAGGGGAAAGTACAGGATTGGCCACCCATCGGGCGTGAAGGACTTCTCGGATAAAACTAGCCTTAAGTAACCTAGCTATCTCTTTGCATATGGCGCGCCTCTTATCGTCTTCGAAGCATCGTAGAGGTTGTTTCACCCGTTTGCATGTTGGATCAATATTAAAGTTGTGCTCGGCAAGTTCCCTAGGTACACCTTTCATGTCGGCAGGTTGCCAGGCAAAGATGTCCCTATTATCACGGAGGAACTCGACGAGCGCGCTTTCCTATTTGGGATCCAGGTTCGTCCCAATGGCGGTGGTCTTGGAGGCATCGCCTACCACAAGTTCCACCGGATTGGTCTCGATGGTGGCATTGAAGGCGGGATCGGAGTCAGAAATCTTCTTCTTAGATGTCGACACCTCCGAGGCATCGACCTTTCTCTGGATCTCCTTGAATTCTTTGCTGTATACGACAGCTTTTGCAAAGGCTGCTTCTCCAATCACGCAGTCCCTTGCTTTTGAGAAGCTTTCGGATACGGTGATGACACCGTTTGGTCCGGGTATCTTGAGCTTCTTGTAGACGAAGCATGGCTTGGCCATGAAGGCATGGAAGATGTCACTCCCGAATATGACGTGGTTCACGCTCTTGAAGGGGACCACTTCAAAGGTCATGCATTCTTGGCGGTAATTATTAACATCACCAAAAGCGACCGGAAGTGTGATGCACCCAAGGGACCGAGACTCCCGGCCAGGAACTATGCCATTAAACACTGTGCTGGTCTGCCTTAGTTTGGTCTCCGTCAAGTTCATTTTGTGCAGTGTATCCAAGTTCAAGATATTGATGTTGCTTCCACTGTCCACCATGCATTTGGTGAACTCATTATCGTCAATCAAAGGTTTGATGATCATGGCGTATTGGTTCTCTATTGGGATGAGGTCTGGGTGATCCTTCATGTCCCAAGTAATTGAAACTTCCAACCAGCTCAGGTATTGGGAACTGGGGGTAGGGTGGCCATCATTATCCTCAGCGAGGTTTTCTATGCCCGAACAATTGGGGTTCCAAGGAAAGTGTGGTAGACGGGGGCCTTCTTCTCGAAGGGGTTATAGCCTTTCCATCGCCCTTTTCGGCGTGCTTGGAGTCAACGTCCTCGTCCATGTCACTTGAATCCTCTTCCTTCTTCTTCCCTTTGCCCTTGCCTCATGGTCGGTTCTTCCGTCTTTGTTTGTAGCCGGACTCCGGGTCTTCCTTGAGGTCGTTGACGAACTTGCAATGGATAGTGGTGTGAGTGGCTTTGTTGTTGGCATCGAGGTGTACAAGGAATGGCATATCACGGTACTCCTCATACATTTCGGGAACGCAGGGCGCTGCCGGGGTAGTTTCACTACCTCGCTGCTGCCCATGACCAGCCCCCGTCCTTGGCCATGCTGTTTGCCATCACCTCTTCCTGCAAACGTCTTCGCGACCATGTCGGAGGCTGGATTTTCTTATAAAGGATTATTCCACTTGGTGCTGTTATTTCTCTTGGCTTGGGTTGGGATGGCAATTGTTGGCAAGGAGCCGTGAGCATCATCGACGGCAGCCGCAAACTCACTAGCGAGCGAGATCATCTGATTGAGATATAGCTTGTGACTGTCCTCAAGGCGCTTCAACTTATGTCGGAGCAATGTACCCTTTTCCAAGCCGTCAATGTAGGCGGCCATAGCGGTCTGGTTGTGCACTCCTCCACAGGAATTTTTCATATCCAGCCAGTGAGAGAGGTAGGCCCGAGATGTCTCGTATTTCTCTTGCACGCACCGCTGTAGATCGCCAACAGTCAATAGATCGTCCACTTGATGAAACACAAGTCTGAAACCTTTGAGAAACTCAAGGAGTTTCAGACTAAAGTGGAAAATCATCATAATAGAAAGATCAAATTTCTACGGTCCGACCGTGGAGGTGAATATCTAAGTGACGAGTTTAGCACTCATATGAAAGAGTGTGGAATAGTTTCACAACTCACACCTGCCGGAACACCACAGCGAAATGGGGTGTCGGAATGTCGAAATCGTACTTTATTAGATATGGTTCGATCTATGATGTCTCTGACGGACTTGCCACTGTCATTTTGGGGTTATGCACTAGAAACTGATGCATTCACTTTAAATCGGGAACCATATAAAAATCAGTTGAAAAGACACCGTATGAATTGTGGTTTGGAAACAAACCTAAGCTGTCATTTCTTAAAGTTTGGGGATGCGATGTTTATGTGAAGAAACTTCAACCGTATAAACTCGAACCTAAATCGGAAAAATGCGTCTTCATAGTATACCCTAAGGACACTATTGGGTATTGCTTTTATCGCAGATCCAAGGGCAAGGTTTTTGTTGCCAATAATGGATCCTTTCTAGAGAAAGAGTTTCTCGCGAAAGGCGTGAGTAGTCGGAAGGTAGAACTCAAAGAGATTGTTGAACCTTCTCTTCATAGTATGGCGAGTAGCGCAGCGCAGGAAGTAGTTCCAGAGTTGGCTTCACCAATTGAAGAGGGAACTAATGATAACGATCATGAAGCTCCTAAAGAGAATACTACCAAGCCTCGTAGGTCTAGCAGGACGTGTGCAGCTCCCGAGCTGTACGAAAATCTTGTTATGAATTTCATGGTTGATGAAATTGATGACCCTGCGACGTATGAAGAAGCGATGATGAGCCTGGATTCCAAAAAATGGTTAGAAGCCATGAAATCCGAGATGGAATCCATGTATGAAAACCAGGTTTGGACCTTGGTGGACTTACCTCAAGACCGAAAGGCCGTGTAGAATAAATGGATTTTCAAAAGGAAAACTGATGCTGATGGTAATGTAACTGTCTATAAAGCTCTACTTGTCGCAAAGGGGTTTTGAAAAATTCAAGGAGTTGACTACGATGAGACATTCTCTCCCGTAGTGATGCTAAAATCAGTTAGTATTATGTTAGCAATTGCTGCATATTTCGACTATGAGATATGGCAGATGGATGTCAAAACTGCGTTCCTCAATGGAAATATTGAAAAAGAGTTGTATATGATACAACCAAAGGGTTTTGTCGATCCTAAGGATGCTGACAAGGTATGAAAGCTTCAGCTATCCATCTATGGACTGAAGCAAGCATACCGGAGTTGGAATCTCAGCTTTGATGAGGTGATCAAAGAGTTTGGATTTCTCCAAACTTATGGAGAGGCTTGTATTTACAAGAAAGTGAGTGGGAGTAATGTAGCAGCTCTGATATTATATGTGGATGACATATTATTGATCGGAAATGATATAGATCTTTTAAACAACGTTAAAAGTTATCTAAACTACAAATTTTCAATGAAGGACCTAGGTGAAGAGTCATACATATTAGGCATAAAGATCTATAGGGATAGACATAGGCGCCTAAAAGGGCTACCGCAAAGTACATACCTTGATAAGATTTTAAAGAAGTTTAAAATGGACAGAAGTAAGAAGGGGTTCTTACCTATGTTGAAAGGCAAAACA
This sequence comes from Avena longiglumis, assembly GCA_030063025.1. Lineage (NCBI taxonomy): Eukaryota > Viridiplantae > Streptophyta > Magnoliopsida > Poales > Poaceae > Avena > Avena longiglumis. The sequence goes on from CP125974.1 coordinate 250,467,907, forward strand.
TTGAGTAAGACTCAAAGTCCGGCTACGGCAGAATAAAGAGAGATAATGGACAAAGTCCCCTATGCTTCATCCATAGTCTCTTTAATGTACGCCATGCTATGTACAAGACCGGATGTGTCACATGATATTAGTTTTACTAGTAGGTACCAATCGGATCCAGGATCAGAACACTAGATAGCGGTCAAGAATATCCTTAAGTCCTTGTGAAGAACTAAGGATATGTTTCTTGTGTACGGAGGTGAAAAAGAGCTCGTCGCTAAGTGTTATGTCAACGCTAGCTTTGACACCGATCCGGATGACTCTAAGTCTCAATCAGGATACATATTTCTCATAAATGGTGGAGCGGTTAGTTGGACGATTTCCAAACAACCCGTGGTGGCGGGATCAACAACGGAGGCCGAATATGTTGCTGCTTCGGAAGACACTCAGAAGAAGTTTGGCTGAAGGAGTTCAATACCGAACTAGGTGTGGTTGCGAGCGCATTGGACCCAATGGTAATCTATTGTGACAACAATGGTGCCATAGCCAATGCCAAAGAACCAAGGTCTCACAATAATTCCAAGCATATTAAGCGCCAGTTTCACTCCATCCGCGAGCATGTCAAGGATGGAGATATAAATATTTATAACGTACACATGGATCTCAATGTAGCAGATTTGTTGACTAAAATTCTCCCTAGATAAAAACATGATCAACACCAGAACTCCATGGGTGTTAGATTTATCACTATGTAACTAGATTATTGTCTCTAGCGCAAGTGGGAGACTGAAGGGAATATGCCCTGAGAGGCAATAATAAAGTGGTTATTATGTATATTCCAAGTATATAATAGATGTTTATTTTGCAATAATTGTATTAATACGGAAAAGTTAATACATGTGTGTTTAATAAAAAAACAAAAAGTTCCTAGTTATGCCTCTCTCATAATACAACTCGTTGATTAATAAGATGATCAAGGTTTCCTAATCATGGACATTGGATGTTGTTAATAATGAGGTCACAACATTATTGGAATGGTGTGATGAACATTCATCCGAAGTATAGCATTACGATCAAATTTATTGAGTTTATATTGCTATAACATCATACGAAGTGATCCTAATCCTTAGACCATGAGATCATGCCAATCACTAACACTGGAAGAGTATCTTGATAAAATCAAACGTCACACCGTAACAGGGTGATTATAAAGGTGGGTTAAGTACTACTAAAGTGTTATGTTGAGGCAAATAGATCGAGAGTGGAATTTTTTCATCCCGGTGACGGATATATATGCTCTGGGCCCTCTCGGTGATATCACATTGATTAGCTTGCAAGCAAGTTTTTTTATCACTAGAATGTTATATCACGGGAACGAGAAAAGAGTACATGTCAGTAACGAGATCAAACTAGGTATGGAGATACCGATGATCGAATCTTGGATAAGTAATATTTCGCGAAACAAAAGGACTAAGATACTAGCGTAAAAGGTTCTTGCGATCACAAGAAAGTCATCGTTGAATGTGTGGGAGTCAGTATGGATCTCCAGGTCCCGCTTCTGATTATTGATCTGAGAGGGGTCTCGATCATGTCCGCATTATTCGCGAACCGTATGGTGACATACTTAAGAGACACCGACACCATTTGGAGTACAAGATTCATGCTAAAAAGAATAACAAGCGTAGGAATTTATTTCACTAGATATCGAAACGGGTTTTCGGGTGAAATTGCAGAAAGTGTTTTTGCATGTGAAATGAATCACTAGCAAGGGGTTATATGTGAAAGTTTTTCATTAAAGTAATTGACAAAATTCTGAATAAATAAAAGGAGTTTTATTTAATGAGAGTTTGCATTAAATTTGGTGAAAATTCAATGGGAATTTGAGTGGAGAAAATTGAAGGGCATTTTGTGAGTGGGAAGTCCACCCAGCTGAATGGAGGGAGGGCAAGGGGGCAGCGCCCATGCGCCGGCCACCCCCTTGGGGTTCCCCCCTCCTCCTATAAAAGGAGCCCCCTCCCTCTCTCTCACTCACACCTCCTTGTGAAGGATTTCTCCCCCCTCTAGTATTTATCCCCCACGGTCTTTAGCTGCATCGCTGGAGCAAGGAGGTGGAGGTTGCTCGGTGCCTCGGACGTGTGTGCGAGCACGGATGCGGCGCTAGGACTTCCCCTCGATCTTGAGATCGACAAGAGATCGTCTACATCAACCACGAGTTCAACCTTGTTAAGATTTGTCGATCTTGAAGGGTATGTTCTCTACGGATGTATATCTGCCCGTTGCTTGTATCTAGTAGATAGATCTTGGTACATAGTTGTTCTAATTGTAGGAAAAAAAATTCTATGCTGCGAACCCTACACATTCTTCTTGTTGCGCGCATCCCTCCGTCTTCATCCTGATGAACCCGTCTAGGACCCGACGTCGTGAGGAGATATCTCCCTTGGCGTCTTAGGATTGCTAGACTGGCAATATGCTGGGTCAGACTCAAGCCTCTGAGAGGTGTCCTTTTCCTGCTATTTGACCGCCTTTGCTACAAGGTCATAGACCTGTTCCACAACTGCGGGTGATCTATCCTGCTCGAGTAGGGTCTTGGCGACGGCTAAGTTGAGGATAGGAGTGGCTTGTTGCGGGTTCGGGACAGCCCATCCGAGGTTGCCACACACACCAGGATCGTTGATAACTCGAGCCGGAGCATTCCTAGCCTTCTGCTTCTTGAGAAAAGTCTTGTATTCGGCCTCCAAGGCTCTAGCTTCTCGATTGATTTTTGTGCCTTAGACAAATCTTGATCTAGCTTTGCGCCCTGCCGTTGGCATGCACTTCCTCCAGCAGCTGCTAGCGCTTCTCGTCAATATGGACTATGTTCTGTATATGAGCCACGGTCATGGTCTCGATGAGAAAATTGTCGTACATCACTCTATCAGCTGGATTGACTTGGGCGGCTGCAGACGTAGATGCTGGAGGCGGCGGATTTGCGGTGTTCGGGTTACTCAGACCGATGTTGAGTTCCTGCGGCTGTTGCGCTGGGTTAGGAAGAGGGGGCATGACCTTTGCGCGATCATTGTTAGCAGCATCAGGTGGTCCCTTCCCCTTGTCCAGCGGTTTAGGAAGAGCTTGTCCGGGTTGGTCTTCTTCCACCACATTCCCAATGGCGACGAACACCTCTCGGGATGTGATGGCCTTGTCGGCCTGCTCCTCGCAATTGATGTCCTCCTTCATCTCCTCCATAGCAGAGTCAAGTTCCTATGGGTTGATATCCATCTCCTCCGAGTCCATACTGATGTCTGCGTAGAGCGTGTCCAGAACGGATTCGGAGGCTGCGGGGGCTTCCTCGACGATGGATAAGATGTTGAGGCTACAGGGACGTTGACTAGAGGCAGTAGCGGCAGAGGCTGTGGCGGCGGTGGCCTGGGTATGGCAGCGATCTCGGCCTGAGAAGCTTCTTCAGAGGCCGCGTAGTTGTTGACGGTGTTGATCATGCTCTCGAAGGTGAGGAGGACCGCGGCCTGTTTCAGCCTTCTCTCTGAACGAGGTAACATGGGGTTTTTTGCAACACCCCCGATCACTCCGGAACGACGGCTGTCACTTCAGGCAGCTCAATAGGATCTCTACACTAACCCCACATACCAACACTAGTATTTTCTACGCACTTTGTCCTCACTCGTGCGCACCCAGTACCCACTTCCCGGTGGGTCACCCATCCTAGAATTGTTATAGGACAAGCACGCTTAACCTTAGAGTTCTTTTCGAATGAGCTTGTGGAAAAGAAGTTGCAACTTGTTTTTATGGGTTTCCTATCAATCCAATTTAGCCATGCGCCAGGGTCTCACATACACCCACCCTTAGAAGATCGACGTCCTTGTCGATCAACCACAAGACAGGAATGTTCCCTCTTGGCACACGTCTGTGCGTCCAGTGCCGGCACATGTGCCATGCCGTGTCCACTCCAGGCCACACGCGCCATGCACCACATGTCAGCCACTGACCCGCACACGCCCGTTTAACCGCGAGGGTTGGCTCTGATACCAATTTGTAACACCCCCGGTCACTCCGGACCGACGGCTGTCACTTCAGGCAGCTCAATAGGATCTCTAGACTAACCCCACAGACCAACACTAGTCCTTTCTGCACACTTTGTCCTCACTCATGCGCACCCAGTACCCACTTCTCGGTCAGTAACCCATCCTAGAATTGCTGTAGTCCAAGCACGCTTAAACTTAGAGTTCTTTTTGAATGAGCTTCCAGAAAAGAAGTTGCAACTTGTTTTTACGGGTTTCCTATCAATCCTATTGAGCCATGCACCAGGGTCTCACAGTTTTCACCCTCTCTCTAAACGCATCGCGCCAGATCGAAGGTAGTCACCACGCCGACGAATTGCGATCACTGATTTCCAGATGCACGGGCGAAGCCGGCGAATTTTCAGCAATCTTCCACCATTATATCTTTCACAGGGGCAGTTTGGGTGGGCCTTGAATTTTTCCGATCTAAGCCGGCAAACTCCAAAGATAGATCCGACTTCGATCCTTCCGCAAACGTATCCTACCGGTAGGTGGTCTATGTGGGCCTTCACGATGAAGAGGTGGATGTCCCCGATTGGGACGATCGAGCAGCGGGTGGGGTTCATCTTCGCCCGGATTTAGAAATCGTCGGGAGGGACGATCGGAACGTTGCCGGAGAAGAGAACATAGCCGATGGCTACAGTTTCGTCGATTCCCTCGAAGAGCTTTGACCTTGCATGTTATAGAGCCTGGATCGCCTCTTGCCCCATGGTGGGCGCGAATTGTCATGGTATTGCCGATGAGTACGCCATGGAGGGGTCATCATAGTGCGTTTTTAGAGACGTGGGTTATGGCGGAAGGTTGTCGAGTACAAGGTAACACAACATACCCTGGTTCATATCCCACGACGGTGGCAGAATCCTACTCCTGCTATAAATCACTATAATCGCAATACGCCGAGTTACAGGGATTGGTTCATTGTGCGAGGTATGAGTTGTATCGTGCCCTAAAGGCTCCTCTAGGTCTGGCTTATATAGTCGCCAGATCCTAGGGTTACAGGGAAAGTCCTAGCTAGACAGGTTACAGAGTCCTACACAGTTTACAACTAGTCTAACTTGTATTGCACTCCAAGGCTCCGGGTACGCTGGTGACTCCATGTAGCCTTTCTTTATCTGGCATGGGCCTCCCTTCTGGATCCATCTAACTAGGCCGCCCTGCAGTCCATAGGCCTTGCTACCGACTATGGTCCACCTGGGTTATCCGGATTAGAGACAAGCAATGGTGATACCCATTTAGCATATCCCCAACACCCACTTCCAGTTTGCAGCGGCAGCTCGCCATGAGTGCTCTGCCCATCATACGAATAGCAGCAACGCACAACAGACTATGGCCCTCTGTTCTTCTGGATCCTCCCTGTGATATGGATCTCCTCTGTCTAAACCTTCAATAGATAAAATGATCTCTGTACATCAGGCCACACCCAAGTGAAAACCGAACCGTAGTCCGAGCTCTACACATCAAGAAAACTTCCGGCGAAGTTGAGCCAATCTAACTGAAACTCTGTCGGCTTCTTAAGTCAGATGACCCTGTTTTTAATTCCATGTTACTCAATATTTTCTGACCGCTACAGCCTAGATATGGCGGCAGACCCTTAACGAAACATGTATATCTACCTCCCCTCTAAAGTTTCTGTTTTTTCATCTTCTCCGAAATCTCGATGGATTCATCGTCATCTTCAGCACAAGATCACGTTAGCGAGCTGTTTATGGGAGTAAGAAATTTTAGTTTCTTCAGGTCTAATCCACCTACAGGAACCTTTTTCACTTAAGCCACGGAGTTTATCCCTCCATCAACCCGTGCTCCCTCTTTCCACGTGTCATTCCTGCCTGCCAGCCACACACGCATGGGACCCGCTGAACCCGTGTCCCCATTGTGCAGTGTCTGTGGGTTAACCCCACTTGAGTAACAAAAGTTTACAGAACATTTTTGGAACTAATAAAAATTCTATAAATGGTTTAAACACAAATTAATTCATAACTTTCCAAATAAATCGAATTTGAAAACACTTATAAAATGAAATACGTATTATTTTCAAATATGAATTCAAATGTAAATTCAAATCTTGTCAAAACTAATTCGAACTAGTCAAACCTTTGACAATTGACCACATTTAATATAATTAAAATTTAACAATGTTTTAAATTTGTAATTCCAAATAATAAAAATAATATATGTTTTTTAATATGACAAATGTGTGGAATATGAATATGATATTTAAAATATTATTGAGCAACTTATAATTTCGAAATAATTTAAGTAATATTAAATGCCCATTTATCAAATAATTCACAAATTTACAACCCTAACTCTGAATTAGGCAAATGATATGTCTAAATCGATCAGCACGACGAGCCCATTCTAACTACGCATTCCATGATATGAATTTAATCATGCATGATATAAATATTAATGGGGAAGAAAGGTTTATGCAACTAAAATGTGACTAAATAAATATTAAAATGCTTATTTATTGTTTCCACACCTCACCCATGCCATGATATGTTATAACATGTTACGGTGAATCATTCCATCATGGAATATCTTATATTGATTGTTGCATATGATTTATATGATTGCATAATGTATTTATTATGGCCCCTATGTGTTTGGTTTTTATCCGAATAGACATCGAGCAAAGGAAATATCAGGAGCCTCAAGAGTATTACCAGGATCCCTCTTATTCTTCAAATGAACTTCCAGGAAAGCATTACCCCATGCTTGCACTACATATAGTACCTATTGTGTCTATCTTATTTTTGCATCATGTGTCGTGATCCGAAATAAAAATTCCAAGTATTGCATAGCCTTTACTTTTAAACCCCACCGAAGCTTGTTGCCTCAGTCCTATGATCCATTACTACAAGATTTGTTTGAGCCATGCGAGTTGTAGAACTGCATGTGTAGGGTTCGTGAGAGTCTTGGCAATGAGGTACTTAAACAACTAAAACTGAGTAGTAATGGGATAACTAAAGAAAGAGACATAAGTTATAAATATATGCTATTTGGTTCTTTATGCTCACTTGTGTCCCATAGGACCCCGAGTACTTGATTCATGTTCCTTGACTATCACACTATCCACATCTGGGACCATGAATCCCCTTAGCCTGATCTAGATTCACATCTTATTTCTCGGGGCCACAAACTTGTTAGGGGTTTTCTTACATTCTAAACTATTCCATGTTATACCATGTTTATTATCTGTTGCTCGATGAGCATTTACTACTGCAATGTTTAGGATGTGGGTCGCTATGTTGAGGATTATACCTATGGCCAATGTTGCAACCTCTAGGTTTTCCTCGGAGCTCGATCGACTTCGTAGCGGGTAGCTTAGTGGGGTGGCCCCCAAAAATCATGTTTGAATCTTGTGAATGCTTTGTCGTGATGCCTCCTTGCTTTTGTTTTGGTTCTTCCTGATGTTGATAATGTGTGTGTTGCTATTTGTTCACACCTATAGGGTAAATCCTTCTAAAAGTCGTGTCTGCGTTTATGGATGACTTGGAGCACAGTTTCTCGATCATAGACAAGCATAACTAAAGTACCGCTTTTAACTTGTCTAATAATAGTGCAATATTCATGGAATGATTAATGAAATTGCCTACTGATGGGTTGTTCTTCCGCCTTCTCGTTCGAGAGACGAGAAGGAGGGCGAGTGATGTTTATTTATTTTGATATATATCTATTGGGTAATTAACTATTGTTTATCTAATGAGCGTCCATCTATCTTTGGTTAGGAGTATGTTGTAGCGTGCCTCTATATGACTGCTAGGATTTATTTTCGCTGTAATTGCATAACCGTCAGGTTGTTCCATTAAATGCATAAAGACTTTCCAAGTCCCTTGTCTCACTCGATAAAATACTGGTTCATATGCACATGTATGTCCACAAGAAGGATACTTGGTTGAGGAGACCGTTGATGGTGGCAACGACCTTCAGGTATGGAGATCTGTGAGATCTGTGAGTGGGATGTGCTTATTTTCAGGGCATCTTACACCATTTTGCTTCTTATTCGTACTGGGATCTTGTTTTCCGCTTCTGCTTCCGATTCATACTCTGATGTGTGATGTATGAGGATGTATCCTAAACTATTAGCTATCTATTATTTTGGATCTTGCCGTATGCCGTTGAATATTTCTATTTATTTTAGATGGTTTGGCTCTGATGTACTCTTGTTCGTCGTTGGAATACATACCCATTTGTGTATGCTTGACTGGCAGTCCATTCGACTATGTCTCTTTCCCTTCAACCCATAACCACGAGAAGTGGGTCAGGTGGTTGGCCGGTTCCGTGCCCTGTTCGGCTCAGACGGGACCTACACGTGGGTGACCTTTGGGACTCCTCAGTAGGACACCTTATCCACTTTTGGGTTATGAAGGGTTCTTCGTTGTCCGTCTAACAAATATTTTTGATAGTTATGTATATTAGGGAAAAACTAAAATGTGAGAGTATGACTTCTTCCATTTTTCTTCTTACCCACCCACCCACCCTTTTCTGTTAAGGAAGTGTAACAGTTATCAATCCTCTTCTAAAAATTCAAACTAGGATCCACGTGTTCTAGGTTTCCATAGTACCATAGGATGTGTGTGTAATCCTTTGTCTACCAATTGCATAATATGCCTTTGGTTATCGACTGTGGGTACTTTCCATACCAACGGGCCTTTTGTAAACCGACGCGATCTATCTGATTCCTTGTAAATTTATGCGGTCTTGTTAAGGGTGTTCGTCCTTCCTGCGTACTTTCATAGAATGTGGAGTCGCTAATATCTATCTGTTAAGTGGTTTTTCACATCTATTGGTATTTTAATGCCGAAAAATGCGGAAAAAAAATTCTTTGATACATCTACGTATTCACAATCATTTTTAGTCGTGTGTGATACGTATTTCTCCTTATTTTTGGTTGAGATGTCCGTGCTACCTCGATCTTTTGCTATTGGCGCTTAAATTAGGAGTTTTTACTTCATATTCAAATTATTTTGGGGTTGAATACATAACATGTGTCGATCTGATACTTGTGATTGTAACTTTGTCCTTAGTATAGCTATATGACGCTTATCATAAGTGGGATATGGTCAATTATCTCAATCTAATCCTTCAATGTTGGCGGTTATCTCTTGTGATTTTGAGTTAGACCGTGATCATATCTATATCATAATCAAGTATCTTTGGAAATCCGGAGTTTTCTTAAAACACCATGGTGGTTTACCATCAGTTCATCATACTTCACATCTTTGGGACTCCATATCTGCAAGGTTCTCATTGATCCAGGAGAATCTCATCCATTCATCCATGATAGCTTTGCGTAATGCATGAGTTATCATTGATTTCCAAAATCTTTTTTCTTTGCAACCGGTGATCTGATCAACTATGCGAACAAGTCGATAGCTCCTTCCTCATCAAAAGGGAAAATAATCTATTTTCCCAATGCATACCTTAGCTCAATCCGCCGGATTCCATGAAGACTTTCTAGATCCTTCGTAATGCCTCTATGCTAGACCTTAGTGTTTTTACCGTTATGCATGTTGAATCCATCTTCGATTCACCGAGCTTCCTTCATATTTTTTCTAGTGGTTTTAGAACTTCGACACAACAACATAATCATATTTATTTATTTGTTTTCAACGAGATGTTTGCCTCAAATATTTGTTCCCTTATGGCGCCTCATGTTTTATGTTTGTCTAGATCTTCAATTTTTATTCTGGGAGTTGGGTTGCACGAGTTTTCCTATTCATGTATGGGGTAATGCTTTGAGTGGGATGGAGTCATTACCATACCACTACTCTTAGCATTCGCTCTTGTATATTGAATTAGTGGATTAACGCGATTTTACTCTATTCCATGGAAGTTAGAACTGGCTTGATCTTTTGATACTTCTACTTCCACATAATCATGGTTTTATCCATTCAAGCGCTAATTATTGGATTTTGGTTATCTGGTCATTGTGCTAACCCTGCATCCTCTTTAGGATGGAGAGTCGTGATCAAGATCCTGCACTACCACCAGAACTGGGACAAGTGCTTATCAAGATAATAGAAGCCATGACCTGGTTGCAAGACAATCAAAATAGAAGTATTTCTGATTTTAGTCGAGTATCAATTGACAGTTTCTTTAAAATGAAAGCTCGCACGTTCGATGGTTATGGAGAGCCATTGGAAGCCAAAGATTGGATTGGAGAAATAAACCAAGCTGTCAACATCGCATCTGTGGAACAACAAGATCATGTTCTCTTTACAACCCACCTTCTAATGGATCATGCTCGGTATTGGTGGGAAAGCTAACAACAAACACAAGATACAGATGCTGAAACAACTTGGGATGAGTTCCAAACTTCTTTCAAGATGCACCACATTCCTGAGACAGTTGTGGAAAGAAAGTGTGAGGAATTCCTTCAACTTACTCAAGGAAATAAGTCTGTGCTATAATACAAAACCGAATTCAACCATCTGGCTTGCTATGCTAAAGATGAAGTGTCTACTGAAGCTACACTGGTACAAAACAAGCCTATAGTCCTGGTTCGTAAGAGGCTATAGTCCCGGATGTGCATCTGGGACTACGAAATTGGGACTAAAGGTTCTACCTTTAGTCCCAACTCTATTACAAACCGGGTCTAGAGGATCTCCACGTGGCCCCGCGTAGTGCGCAGGGCTGGAGGAACTTTAGTCCCGGTTCGTAACACGAGCCGGGACTAAAAGTTTTCTGAAACGGCCGCATTTTGGAGCAATCGGCTGCCATAGCCTGATATGGGGTTTGAGGGTTTTCTGCCACAATAGTGTTTTGGGGCAATCGGCTGTCGCGGCAGGAGATGGGGTTTTAGGGTTTTCTTTTTTATTTCTTGTGTTCAATTATTTTTCATTTTGTGTTTTCATTTCAAACAAGTTTTTGTATACATATTCTACACTACTACATATTGTACATGTTGATGCATATATAATATAATTTCTCTCACGAGCATAGAAACATATATACAACTTGGTATATGAGTGCCAACTGGGACTAGAGCCCGTCTATTT